>CM065296.1:15488333-17892500 GCA_032871835.1 Dipteronia dyeriana | reverse complement strand
ACCCTCGGGATGAAAAGACCCAACAGGCTTAATGGAAGGGGCACCATTAGGCTCACTCATTCTGATATCCCCCTCAAACTGTGTAGCTGTTACTTCCCTTGGTTCCAAAATAAAATTGAGGGTCTGCTCCTCAGACAGATCAAGGAAGCTTTCATGATCTATTTTATTTTCCTAGTCATGACCACCATCATCATCTTTAGAATCAGTGAAAAAGATTTGACGCCTTACAGCAAACTGCACAGAAGCATCGTTAGGGCATCAAGGAGGTGGCATAGCTGGAACCTCAGAAGACTCATTCGGGGGGAGCGCCTAGTTCGTAATCTTGATTGGTACGGGAGGAGCGGAAGATAGATTTAATGTACCCCGATCACTCCTTCTCTTGGATCGTAATTCTCACGATATAAGATCGAAAACTATTTTTTGGTCTTCCTCCTCCTCTCCAAGATGATTAGATCGACCACTGGGGTAGGCAATACTGGATCAACCCTAGATGTAAGACCCGCTCTCATACGAAGAGCATCAGGAGTGGATGACCCTTCAGCGGTCTTAACAACCTTATGGCTCAGAGCTCTGACTGTCACATCTACTTCATGTGACTTTTCCCTTCGCGAATCTTCCCTTCGCGAATCTTCCCTTCCCCGATGTTCCTTTTCAGACCTATCAAAATCATGTCTTCCACGGTCAGATGCTTCAGAACTAGACCTAACCCGACCGGCTCTTTCTTTGGAATGGCCTCGACGGTCACTTTGAGATCAGAGAGAATGACGATCGCTCGTATCAACCTGTTTAGGGGGGATGTCGGAAGAATGGCGATCTGATTGACACACATGATTTACCAGATCATGTTCAGGTGGAGCAATTCCCTGAGCAACCTGATCGTTTAAGGCCTTTCTTCAAACCCGACGGACGTGTTTGGCATTCTCAACCTGATCTATGATGATGTCCACGTCGAATACTAAAAGGAAAAAATGCCACACAATAATCAACAGTTAGTATAGGGAAACGTACGCATGACGGTTTACACTAAAAAAATAATAATAATAAAGCAAGGATGACTCACATCGTCTACGACGGGCAGAAATCGGGGGAAAAAGCCCCGTCTTGATCAAATCTGCCTTAACATAAAGGACACAGTGATCTCTTTCTTCCTAAGAAGTCTCAGCCGCCTTAACTACCATGTCAGCTTGACTCTTTGTCAGAGAGGGGGAAGTTTTGTTCCAGTGCTCGGAGTTGCAAAAGTGCCTTGGAACTCTATTCCGTATCAGCCCTTGTGTGAGGTCAGTAACAACTATTTCACCCTAGTCACCTCCAACGAAGAACCAACTATTCTTCCAATACTTGTTTAAATAGAGGAACCCCCAGATAAATCCCGTGTGATCTGTTAGGTTTTAGTTTGTGTTGGCATGAATTCCATATCAAAATGATGTTTACTTGTAATGACTTAGTTGTTTAGATTCATGATGATTCAAGCTTCAAGGAAGAAGAAACAACAAGTCAAAGCAAGTTCTAAGTATTCAAAGAGAAAGGATGCAATATGGTTCTACAAAGGTATACTAAGACCTTATCTTTCTCGTACAGGGCTTAGGCACACAAACACATATCATACATTTGTGTCCCTGCATGTGCACCTTTATAGGCACACACATACAATTCATTCATATGAGTCCCTGCATCATTGTGCACCATGTATAACACATTCACACACTTAAAGATGAATGCTCATGCATTGGTATGAATATAACATGTTTTGGAATATGCATGATTGGAAACTATCTCTATGTAGTTTGCATTCTAGTGTGAATTGTGTTTGTGTGTGTATATGTTTGTATAACATGGATATTGAACTTGGATTTAGTCTTAAATCATTCTTGATTGAGTTCCGGTCATTTCGGTTACTCATACTATTGATTTCAAGTTCAAAGTTAAAAGATACTACACTTTCAACTCATGTTTCATACATTGTCTTCGTCTTCGTATATCGAGTCGAATTATTTTTTTCTAGGTTGAGTATCTTATATTTACATGTCTATGTGAGAGTTATGGTTTGTAATCTATAAACAGATTCGAATTCTGAGTTCGGAGGCCGGAGAACGGTGGAAGAACGCGAGGGAGCTCGAGGGGAATGCACCGTGGCCAAAAGGCCATGGAGGTGTGCATGCCCGAGATGGCGCGTGGCCATCTCGGCCTCATAACCTTGCTGCCCCGAGATGCCCACGCGTCATCTCGGAGGACCACTTCCAAAGGAGGGTAAAATGGTCTTTTCATCTTTCTTCTTTCCCACTCCTTTATAAACTCTCTCCCTCTCACATTTCATTCTAAGAAGAAATTCAAATCAAGTGTGCAGAAATTTTCTCTCTAAATTTTCTCACCTTCCAAACACCATAACTTTTCATTTGAACTCTGATTTGTGTGATTCAAAGTTGAGATTGTTCATCTATTCATCCTCCATCTTTTCTCTAAAGGTTTGAGTTAAATTTACTGTTGTTTTTGGTGTCTAATCATACAAAAACGGGACTGCACCTAAATCAACTAAGGTATTGATTTTCTCTCTAAGTTTTCTTTTAAAACTAGATCAATTGCCTTGGGTTTTCTTCTTCTACATATATTTGTATATTGTGAGTGTTTTGATTTGTGTTTTGAACACTTTCAAAGCAAGATTGAATTTCAATTGAAATCATACATGTTGAGTTAGGTTTTGATTTTGCCTATGTTATCACATGTTTGGGATTGTATTGTGCTAACTTTGATTCTATAACTATTTTATGATCTTTGATTGATTGATTTTGTGAAAAATAGTTCCTCACGTGTATTAGGCTCTCTTGGCCGAAATTCTCACATAATACATGTGCTTATGTTCTTTTGAGCCATTCATGTGATTTGTTGAATCTATGACTAGGAATATGCTCGAGAACTTATGCTTAGATCTATTTGACTTTGTCATATGATTTTAGCTTGTTTTAGGTTTTTGTGATTTAAACTTGATCTTGTGATTTGTTGATCATATCTTGTGATTCAAGTTTAGATATATGCATGAATCTAGTTTGTAATTAATGTTGAACATATCTTACATAATCTAGATTGATTTCACATGCATGATTAACTAGACTATATGTGATTTGTGCATTCATGCTCATGTCTAGAATTTACCATAGGATGTGTTGATCATAGCATTCTATGTTGCGTGTGTTAGAATTATGCTCGATGGCAAGAGTGTAATATTGTAATTAACAATCTTTTCATATGAATAAAGTGATTTCTAGTTTAACAAATCTTATTGCATTTATAGTTTAATTATTATAATTGTCAAAAGTAAATAATCATAAGGTCAAAAGACTATGAGAAAAGAAGAATTGTTCATACATCTAGATATGTATGAGGTAGTCACAATTCTTTAGTTAGTCTTGAATATTATTCACAACTTAAGATAGAAGGTTTGGGCGCCTTTATCTTGTCAACGTTGTAGATTCTTTTGCATGCATTTGAGTTGGATCAAATGTGTTATGATGTATCTACCATCATCAAAGTGTGGTATCTTTGGACAAAAGAATCTAGTGCACTGGGTGCATTGAATAGGATCAAAATGAAATACTTTATCTAGAACCGTCAATGGATAAAAGTTTTCATTTGAAGACAATCGGAGAGTCTATCATAAGCCTGAGATAAATGATGGACTTATGGTTGCAAGTGTTATCATTTGAGCTATCAATGAGTACGATTATATAGCATAGTCTATCCTCGATAGTTTGGTGGTATTCATTTGTTAATCGATAGAGGACTTCATTTATAGATATGAACATCGTGGCTCCATTTATTGAATGAGAGTAGAATACCATCATATAGATGTTTTGAGGTATTGGATATTAAATCTTAACGTTAAGTTTTCAATAGTGTCTATTGAAACATGGCTTCTGGACAAGTCAAAATATTCAAGTTCAAAATGTGGTCATATGAGTAAATATGGTAACTTAGAGAGCTATAGGCGGTCTATGAGCTCTTGACAATTACTGGTATTCTTCACGAAGATACACTTTCTCCAATAAGGTTGTCTAGGGTACGGATGAGTAACATCAACTTATTCTATCTTTATTTAAGAGTTCAATTTTAGTTCTTTAGTGGAATGAACTAAAATTAAATATATCGGACCTAAGTGAATAATTTGTTGATTGTGATTGGGTTGTGTCTATTAGAGCTTAAATTTAGATATCTCGCCAAGATCCCCAATCCACACGAACTTGCATGGATCACTTAATATATTCTACCTGACCAATAGGTGTCTATCTAGAATTGTAATAAGGCATGTGAACTTGTTTCTTTTTGTAAGAATAGGTCTAGTTCACATGTGGACTTTTTATTAAGGTCCAATGGATTTAATAAAATGAGAAAAATAATATATGGCCTTTATACAAGGTATGGGCGGCAAAGGCTATTAATAATAGGTTTAATATATTATTTTTATTTAATTATTTAATTAAATGGGAATTAATTAATTATTTAATTAAAAGTCAAAATCTTTTCCTAGTAGGAAATGGTCTCCTAAAACTATACTATTCTTGGTAGTATAGTTAATGTTAAAGACTATATTTGATAAGTAGATAAATAAAAGAAGTTATTTATCTAATCAAATTAGGAAGTCTTTAATATGGTTACAAATACACTATTGAGTTGGATTAGGAGTCTTGGTGTAGGAAAGGATTCTTTTTGAAAAAGGATTCTTGGTCACCAAGTAAAACTACTTAGTGGTAGAATTCTTATTTGAAAAGGATTCATAACCACTAAGTTAATCTACCTAAGGATAGGATTCTTGTCCATCAAGTAATCTTTCTTAGGAAAGATTGAACTCTCCTAAACCATATCAAAGACCAAAAATTTGGCCAACAACATATGGTTATAGGAGTAGTTAGATTTCCTTTTAGATAAGGACTCTTAACTACCAAATAAATCCACCTAAGAAAAGGATTCTTGCCAACCAAGTTAATCCTTCTTAGGAAAGGATTTATGAACCTATATATATGTGTGAAGAATTTCGGTCATGATTAAGGAGCATTAGAGAGGAATTTCGGCCAAGCTCTATTTTTCTTAGTGAAGAATTCGGCCATCATAGAATTTTGAGGGAGAAAAATCTGATTTTACTCTAGACAAAATTCAATCATCTCTAAGCAACAGTGTGTGCATTCGGCCAAGTAGAGAAAAAGGGGAACGTTTTTGTATTCGATAAGTATACTAATATCCTTTACTTCACAAGGGTTTTATGTACAACATCAAATCAAGGTTCACGCGAGTTACAATCAAATTGATTGATAATTCACAAGTGACCGAACTTTCTTGGATTTTTCTCTTGGAGGATATTTGTAACTAACAAATAAAAGATATTTGCTTTGTCTCCGTCCTCAGGAATACAATTTAAAGAAAGGGAGCCCACACTCCTAGGTGATTCACGTTCGTGATTGGATTGAAAGATCTTGCAGAATTAATTCGGCGCTTGTCCAATCGTCACATGAAAAAGGTACGATACTTTTATATACATCAATTAATCTAGGGTTAAGGTTCTTGTTGCATAAAAGGGAAAAAAATTTATTTATACGCAAACCCTAATTTTCTAATTTCGTTTTTATCACGCTTCCGTTGCGTTTCTAAACCATACATTCCCTACAATTGGTATCAGAGCTTGGTTGTACCCTTGATTAATTGATGTATGTGTTCATGAATCTTTTTCTTTTTATTGTATGTATCCATGTTTTAGAAAGAGATGACACTCTAGGTATTCGCATATATATTTACATTGGAATGTATGGATATATATATATATATATATATATATATATATATATATATATGTTTTATATGTGGTTTGTTATTGCTCAATTTTGGTCCTAGAATTTCAATGTAATTTTGTTTTGGGATTGTAACAAGAAGGGTGGTCTATTATCGTCATAATTTCCTTCTTGGTAGTTGCTAAGTTTTTTTTTTATTTTGTTGTTGTAATAAAAAAAACTGCAGTATTTTTTTATGTAAATTCTTATGTAATACATTCAAGTTTCGAAGACTCGAAAGTTTGAAGAATTAGGAGTAACCGGAACAAGTTTGGGACAGTGCGAGCCATAACAACAAACGTGCGTGCGAAGAGCCTGCAACCACGTTTGTTGTGGCATGGGCTGCGCACGGCAGCCCTTGTTGTAGCCATGGGCTGCGCATGGCAGCCCTTTATGGGCTTGTGACATGCGCACGCCCATGGGTAAGGGCAAGGGGTGCGCACGTCCATGGGAGGTAGCCAAGGGGGTCTGAACGACGAAGGTCGCGTGAGGACTTGTTCGCCAAGAAAGGAGTTCTTGTATTCCAAGATATATGTAATTTACTTGTTTTTCTAGGATTGACCAAAATTGTAGCTATTTATATTTTTTGTAAATATTGCAATGTTTGTCATTGTTTGATAACATGTCATATAGAATAGGAGTGCCACTCATATATCTCTTTTGGTATGAACATGCATTGAATGGTTTAAGTATCTAAATTGGCATCTAGATAACTTGGTAAATCATTCTTTGGAATTCGATCACACGCCTTAAACAATTGAGTGGGAGAAGGTGTTTTGGAACACCTACGGCATCCAAGTTTAGTTGAGCTTTATGTTTCGTGAATAACCTCCCAAGAGGTATTCATGAATGGAATTTAGCAAGATACTTCCTTACAAGTATAGACTAGACAATTAGCCTAAACGATATCTACTCCCAAATGAGGGATATTCGTGAGGGATTATATTGAAGGTAGATAACTTGGTAACACACTCAATGTGAGTTTATTAATATCCTCCCAAAAGTTCTTGTTAATAAAATCACAAGGCTAAAATTGAAAACGTTGGTTGTTATGTTAACAATTAGGTGGGACCTAGTCCAACTAGTAAATATTGTGAACTCCCAAAGGAGGCGTGACATTTATGGGTGTTGGATCACCGTTGAATTTTTACGATTGAATTATTTCATTTAATTCAAGATAAATATTCAAAAGTGCTTTATCATGATTATTTACTTATATAATTTTTGTTAATATAAAGAAATCATGACCCCCATCCCTAATCAAATTGCTAAAAGATAATACTTTAACTGATGATAATGTCACATGGAAAAGAAATATTGGGTTGTTTTTGCAAGCTGAAAAGTATAAGTTCATTATGTATATTCCATAACCACAAAACTAATGAATCTACTCAGAAGCAAAGGGATGAGTATCAGTAGTGGAAGTCTTTAGATGAGATGGCTAAATGTACGTTACATTATGGCCATCATCTCCAACGTGTTGCAATAGCAACATGAATGAATGGAGACTGCTGCCGATATTATGATGTCTCTAGACAGGGATTCATATGGTTGGTAAAGTTGCTACTATTCAGACCCGTTAGAAGGTCAAGAAACAACAGAGGAAAAAGCAACTTGGGCCTTCTTAGAAGGAGACCAAGAAAGTAACCAAGATCAAAGGGAAATGTTTCATTTGTGGTGACAAGGGTCAAAGGAATAGACTGAATAAGAATGAATTCAACTTGCGTTTAGGAAACGGAACGTTTGGTGTCTACTAGTGTAGTGGGAGATATTAGAATCAACTTAAATTCTAGTAGGCATTTAGTTTTAATAAACGTTTATTATGTACCACAATTCAAGAGGAATTTAATTTCGGTCTCTTGTCTAAATAAATTTATATATTCGGTCACTTTTAATAAAAGTTTTATTATTAGTAAGAATGACAAATTTATTTGCAAAGGTACATTGAAAAATGATTTATTCTATTTGCATGAAAATATCTCTCACTTGTTAGACACGGAATCAACGGAACCTAATCATAAAAGAGTAAAATTAACAAAAGATGAAACCTACCTATGGCATTTGCGCTTAGGTCATATTAACCTTAATAGGATTAAAAGATTGGTAAGTGACGGACCTCTAAGTGACTTAAAGGTTGATGATCTACCAACTTGTGAATCTTGTTTGGAAGGTAAAATGACCAAAAGGTCGTTTACGACTAAAGGCGCGAGAGCCATCGAATGTTTAGAGTTGATACACACTGATGTGTGTGGACCTTTGAGCATTCAAGCTATAGGTGGATATGAGTACTTCATCACTTTCATGGATGATCACTTAAGATTTGGCTATGTGTATCTCATGAGACATAAGTCTGATGCTTTTGATATGTTCAAAGCATTTAAAGATGAAGTAGAAAATCAGCTTGAGAAACGCATAAAAATCTTGAGGTCCGATCGTGGTGGAGAATATTTATCTGGTGAGTTTCAGCAATATCTTATTGATAATGGAATAATTTCTCAGTTTTCTGTACCAGGCACACCTCAACAAAATGGATGGCAGAAAAGAGAAATAGAACTCTTTTGGATATGGTTAGGTCTATGTTAAGTTATTCAACTCTCCCTAGTTCTTTTTTGGGGATATGCTTTACAAACTACCATGTATATTCTAAACAATGTACCATCTAAGTCGGTTCCTAAAACACCGTATGAGTTGTTGACTGGGCGAAAGCCTAGTTTACAATACTTAAGGTTATTTGGATGTCATGTGCACGTGTTAAAAGGAAAGACAGATAAGATGGAGTTCCGTTCAGAAACATGCATATTTGTAGGGTATCCAAAAAGAACAAAAGGATATTATTTTTATAGTCCTTCAGATCTTAAAGTATTTGTTTCGACAAATGCAAAATTTCTAGAAGAGGACTATATGAATAATTTTGTGCCTAAAAGTATAATTGTCCTAAATGAGCTTTTAGGAGATACAATTCCACAAGAGGTTTCGCAACCAAGCCCAATTGTAAGTCCCGTACCAACACAAGATCAACAATCTACCATATCTCGTCTTAGTGGAAGGGTTGTTAGACAACCCGAGAGATACATCAATCTAGGAGAATCTGTAGAGAATCTTCCGGATGGCGATGATTCCTACATGTACAAAGAAGCAATGGAAGATGTTGATTGTCGCCATTGGCAAAAGGCAATGCAATCCGAAATTGAATTTATGTTCAAAAATAAAGTTTGGTCTCTTGTAGACTTGCCTAAAGGGATAAAACCCATCGGGTGCAAGTGGGTATACAAGAGGAAAAGAGGAATGGATGGAAAAGTGGAAACCATTAAGGCTAGATTGGTAGCTAAATGTTACACACAGAAGGAAGGTATCGATTATGAAGAAACCTTCTCTCCTGTGGCCATGCTTAAATCCATTAGGATACTCTTATCCATTGCGGCATCTCTAGACCTAGAGATTTGGAAAATGGACGTCAAGACAGCTTTCCTTAATGGAAGTCTTGACGAAAGCATCTACATGATGCAACCAGAAGGATTCATTAAAAAAGGCCAAGAGGAAAGGGTATGGAAGTTGTAAAGATCCATATATGGATTGAAGCAAGCATCCAGATCCTGTAACATAAGGTTCGATCAAGCCGTTAAAGGTTTTGGATTTATTCAAAACCTTGATGAACCTTGTGTATACAAAAGGATTAAAGGCGACAAGTTGGTTTTCCTAGTTCTTTACGTTGATGATATACTACTCATCGGAAATGATGTTGGTGTATTGACATCAATAAAAGAATGGTTAGCAAAACAATTTGATATGAAAGACTTGGGAGAAGTAAGTTATATTCTTGGTATCCAAGTCATAAGGGATAGAAAGAATAGAACGATTGCATTATCCCAAGCTTCATACATAGATAAAATCTTGTATAGGTTTTCCATGCAAGATTCCAAGAAAGGTATGTTACTTTTTAGGCATGGAATCAAATTTACTAAGGAACAAGTTCCTAAGAATGAGCATGAAGAGAAATTCATGAGTAGGGTTCCATATGCATCTGTAGTTAGAAGTCTCATGTATGCAATGCTCTGATACCAGACCGGATATTTGTTTTGCTCTAGGCATAGTTAGTAGGTTTCAATCGAAACTTGGTCCTGGTCACTGGACGGCAGTCAAGCATATTTTCAAGTATCTTAGGAGAACGAGAGATTATGTGCTTGTGTACTCTGGAGGGGATTTAATTCCCGTTGGGTATATAATTTCTAATTTTCAGTCAGATTCTGACTCCAGGAGATTGACATCAGGATCTGTGTTTACCATTGAATGAGGGGAATTCATATGGAGGAGTATCAAGCAATCTTGTATTGATGATTCCACCATGGAAGCCAAGTTTGTTGCCGTAGGCGAGGCTGCTAAAGAGGTTGTCTGGCTCCGCCAATTCTTGATTGACTTGGAAGTGGTTCCTGAAGCGAATAAGTAGATCACTATCTATTGTGACAATAGTGGAGCAGTGGCTAATTCGAGAGAACCAATAAGTCATAAGAGAGGGAAACACATTGAAAGAAAGTATCACCATCTAAGGGAAATTGTGCATAGGGGTGACAAGACGATTACCAAGATCGCGTCAGTAGAAAATCTAGCGGATCCCTTTACAAAGGCTCTTCCTCAAAAGAGTTTTGATGGGCATTTAGAAAACATGAGGGTGAGAGATATGACACATTTGCTACAGAGCAAGTGGGAGATTGTAAGGATTATGCTCGATAGCAAGAGTGTAATATTGTAATTAACAATCATTTCATATGAATAAAGTGATTTCTAGTTTACAAAATCTTATAGCATTTATAGTTTAATTATTATAATTGTAAAAGGTAAATAATCATAAGGTCAAAAGACTATGAGAAAATAAGAATTGTTAATACATCTAGATATGTATGAGGTAGTCACAATTCTTTAGTTAGTCCTGAATAATATTCACAACTTAAGATAGAAGGTTGGGCGCCTTTATCTTGTCAAAGTTGTAGATTCTTTTGCTAGCATTTGAGTGGGATCAAATGTGTTATGATGAGTCTAAAATCATCAAAGTGTGGTGTCTTTGGGCAAAAGAATCTAGTGCACTGGGTGCATTGAATAGGATCAAAATAAAATACTTTATCTAGAACCGTCAATGGATAAAAGTTTTCATTTGAAGACAATAGGAGAGTCTATCTTAATCCTGAGATAAATGATGGATTTATGGTTGCAAGTGTTACCATTTGAGCAATCAATGAGTACGATTATATAGCATAGTCTATCCTCGATAGTTTGGTGGTATTCATTTGTTAATCGATAGAGGACTTCATTTATAGATATGAACATCGTGGCTCCATTTATTGAATGAGAGTAGAATACCATCATATGGATGTTTTGAGGTATTGGATATTAAATCTTAACGTTAAGTTTTCAATAGTGTCTATTGAAACATGGCTTCTGGACAAGTCAAAATATTCAAGTTCAAAATGTGGTCATATGAGTAAATATGGTAACTTAGAGAGCTATAGGCGGTCTATGAGCTTTTGACAATTACTGGTATTCTTCACGAAGATACACTTTCTCCAATAAGGTTGTCTAGGGTACGGATGAGTAACATCAACTTATTCTATCTTTATTTAAGAGTTCAATTTTAGTTCTTTAGTGGAATGAACTAAAATTAAATAGATCGGACCTAAGTGAATAATTTGTTGATTGTGATTGGGTTGTGTCTATTGGAGCTTAAATTTAGATAGCTCGCCAAGATCTCCAATCCACACGAACTTGCATGGATCACTTAATATATTCTACCGGACCAATAGGTGTCTATCTAGAATTGTAATAAGGCATGTGAACTTGTTTCTTTTTGTAAGAATAGGTCTAGTTCACATGTGGACTTTGTATTAAGGTCCAATGGATTTAATAAAATGAGAAAAATAATATATGGCCTTTATACAAGGTATGGGCGGCAAAGGCTATTAATAATAGCTTTAATATATTATTTTTATTTTATTATTTAATTAAATGGGAATTAATTAATTTGTTGACTAATTAATTATTTAATTAAAATTCAAAATATTTTTCCAGTAGGAGATGGTCTCCTAAAACTATACTATTGTTGGTATTATAGTTAATGTTAAAGACTATATTTGATAAGTAGATAAATAAAAGGAATTATTTATCTAATCAAATTAGGAAGTCTTTAATATAGTTACAAATACACTATTGAGTTGGATTAGGAGTCTTGGTGTAGGAAAGAATTCTTTTTGGAAAAGGTTTCTTGATCTCCAAGTAAAACTACTTAGTGGTAGAATTCTTATTTGAAAAGGATTCATAACCACTAAGTTAATCTACCTAAGGATAGGATTCTTGTCCATCAAGTAATCTTTCTTAGGAAAGATTGAACTCTCCTAATCCATATCAAAGACGAAAAATTTGGCTAAGAACATATGGTTATAGGAGTAGTTAGATTTCCTTTTAGATAAGGACGCTTAACAACCAAATAAATCCACCTAAGGAAAGGATTCTTGTCAACCAAGTTAATCCTTCTTATGAAAGGATTAATGAACTTATATATATGTGTGAAGAATTTTGGTCATAATTAAGGATCATTAGAGAGGAATTTCGGTCAAGCTCTATTTTTCTTAGTGAAGAATTCGGCCATCATAGAATTTTGAGGGAGAAAAATCTGATTTTACTCTAGACAAAATTCAATCATCTCTAAGCAACAGTGTGTGAATTCGGCCAAGTAGAGAAAAAAGGGGAACGTTTTTGTATTCGATAAGTATACTAATATACATCAAAAGGGTTTTGTGTAAAACATCGAATCAAGGTTCACACGAGTTACAATCAAATTGATTGATAATTCACAAGTAACTGGATATTCTTGGATTTTTCTCTTGGAGGATATTTGTAACTAACAAATAAAAGATATTTGCTTTGTCTCCATCCTCAGGAATACAATTTAAAGAAAGGGAGCCCACACTCCTAGGTGATTCACGTTCGTGATTGGATTGGAAGATCTTGTGAAATCAATTCGGCGCTTGTTCAATCGTCATGCGAAAAAGGTACGATACTTTTATATACATCAATTAATCTAGGGTTAAGGTTCTTGTTGCATAAAATGGAAAAAAAATTATTTATACGCAAACCCTAATTTTCTAATTTCGTTTTTATCACGCTTTCGTTGCGTTTCTAAACCATACATTCCCTACAGTGTGCTTGTTTGCATTTTGCATTCATGATCACCTAGATGCCTTGTGAGAAGGAAGTCTTGACAATAGGTGTGAGACCAATGGTGTTGAACAATAAGTCTTGGCAAGAGGTGTGAAGCCTTGGATTGTTGAGCAAGGAAGTATTGGCAAGAGATGTGAAGCCTTGGATAGTCGAGCAAGAAGTCTTGCCTAGAGTTGGGAGAACTCGGATAGGTGAGCAAGGAAGTCTTGACTAGAGTCGGGAAGACTCGGATAGTTGAGCAAGAAGTCTTGCCTTGGGTTGTGAAGATCCGGATAAGGTGAGCAAGGAAGTCTTGACAGGAGGTGTGAAGCCTCAGATTGTTGAGCATAGGGCGGCAACTTCTAGAGTAGGATAGGAGGGTAGTTTCTAGGTGAAGAGGTCACTTGAGAGATTGTACTTGTCTTATATACTAGTGGATTTTGTTTGCCGGTGGCTGCTAGCCCGTGGATGTTTCCTCTTCGGAGGTTTACCACGTTATATCTTGTATCAACTTTTCTCTATCCCTATCTCTTTAATATTTGTATTGTGGATATAACTTTTTATGTATGTTAGCTTCCTCTTTATAATATTGATTGTGTATGTGTAACAATTACTTGTTTGTATCACACTTTACTTGTGTTTATATATTGATTAATTGTCTTTAATTAATATATATTGTGATACAAGCAATCTAAAGGGACAAACTTTTGTTTGTTTCTAAGGGAGTCGAAAAATGTGTCTAACCTATTAACCCCCCCTCTAGGTTAGCCTTGAGCATTTAACCGTGATTGTATTTTCATGATCTTTATCCAAAGAGGGTACAGGTTTCCCCTTATACCCATGAGGAATCCACAGGCTTTGAGGTGTGGATTGAAGGTAAAAAGCTCATCCACTATCATATCGGTTCAGCGTATAAAAGATACGGATCTCTTGAGGAGTCGGGGTTTTTTTTCCCCAAGCTTTTTCCATAGATGCCCCAAACTGACCAGCACCCGGTAAGAATTGGGGCTCAGTAGGGCAGGAGAAATACCAGCCTCCGCCAGGAATCCAGCGATGAAAGGTTGAAAGGGGAAAGTAACCCCTGAGGATAACATAGCCCCGTATATAGCGACTGTACTAGGGGCAGGGTTCCATATGTTGGAACCAAATTCACTGGTCGTGATGCGGAAACGGGTTTTAAATTTTTTTATACAAATCGTAATCTGTATCTAGGACCGGTGAACTTTTGATCGTAATTATTTTCGGAACAAATACAGATAAAAATTATTACACTAATAAAATATATATGTAAATACAGGAAATTATAATCAATAATAAAAAAATATATTAAAAGAACCATACCAACGTTTGGAGGCTCCTTCACTTATTCAATATGCTCCTGGTCTATACCACTGATCTTCCTAGCTATTCTCGGGATTGGTAACTGCGTGTGGGCACGTCACGGTTCTCAGGAACTTAGGATGGAGGGTGTAGAAGAGAAAAGAATAAGAAACTCTTTCTTTATATTAATGAACAACACTTGTACATAAAACCTTTTCTTTCTTTGTGGTGTTTGTTCATGTACACACTTGCACACAAAATAACTCACAAAAAAAAAACTCACTCACCAGCTTTTTTTAACCAAAAGCCAACCAACTTTGTTCTTTTGTTAAATATATATATATATAAGTATGTTGCTGGCACAACTACTTTTTTTTTTCTTTTTTTTTCTTATTTTAAATAAAATATATCTTATATATAATATTTAAAAAAATGATCAAATCTATATTTGATTTTTAAAAAACTTTCAAATAAAAAATATCTCATATCTTTAATTTGATTTTAATTTTGAATTCAAACTATTTAAATTTAAAAATAAATTATTTAATTTAATAAAATAAAATAATCACATTATCTTATTTTATTTAAAAAAAATATCAACATACACCCTCCATTTAGTGATTAATAACATAATTAAATAATCTCATTATTTAAGTTATTTAATCACTATTATCCATTAATTAAATAATCTCATTATTCAATTAATTCCCGAATAAATACGTGTCACTTTTGTAACATAATTAACTGGACAATCCAATTAATTAACCGTGACCCTTGTTACCTAAATCGATCGGGCTAGCAAGGGGACCTAATGGACCCACAGTATTTTGAGCTCCAATAATTCTCATAATCATTAATTAAACTCTTTAATTAATATTCCTTGATTATTAACTCCGGTGTTATTCCACTAAAAACCCGAAGCTGCACTCTCTCAACTGCAGACGTTTTTACACAGACCGATACAACTCGGTGTCCATCGATATAGCTATTACATATGATGTGATCCTCCACAATAGTTCATAATTAGAGCTAGGTCATAATGTCCGTTATACCCCTCTAATTACATATCCTTTAAGTACCATTGATTCTCTAATGGACAATAAATCTTATTTCCTCAGGGAATTAGAAGAGCGCTCATATTATCCAAGCCCCTAATCAACCTTTAAGGGAATTACCATCTACTTCTCACAAGAAGGAGTGGATTCCACTATTGTGTACAAACCTTTCCAGCCACAAGCCAAACCGCAATCCCAACATACGGAGTATATTGATCAAGAAATACATCTGACATCACCCATGGTATATCAAAGACCACGATCTAACCTGAAAGAGTTGATAAGACACTCAGGATTAAGATCACCCATATATAGCCATCATTAGTTGATATATATGAATCTCATCGGTAAACGGATCTTTATGTGAGATTCATATAGATCATGGCCCACTCCTATATGATCACATCATATAAGGTGCCTCCATTCCCATATCTCATATGAATGATTCAGGATAGAATCACTGTACATTACGGAATGGACCACAGCTATAGATTAACCACAAATAAAGTACCCAGCTTTATTTGCTATCTATGGACTCTTTAGATTGCACGTCTCTTACTGTATCCATCTGTATATGACACTCATATACACAGTTCGAGATTACATCCGGCAATCCAGGATGTTAATATATACACAAGTTTATAAAATAAATAACATAACAGAATGAATTGAACCTTTCCTTTTATTTACTTCATAAATCCATTTACAAATTACATACTTAGGGCATAAACCCCAACACCATACAGCCTGATCGCTGCCACAGTACAGTTTTTAAGCACTGGTCAGATCGAATCGGTCCTCGAATTTCGCTAGCTCAGCCTCAGCCACAACGTTTATCTCCAAATAGAAAGAACAGGGGCGATCGACGCTGAACCTTAGCATTCAAGCTTATCGCTATCGTGGTACGTCTTTCATTTAAGAAGTTACGAAGGTATTTTCAAATCAATCGCCGCACGTGCAAACTCTTTAGGAGAGGATCTGGCGGTCTGCCTGGAGCTGCCTTGCTTTGACATAATTACACAAACATCAACCGAATCAGAGTTAGAGAGAACAGAAGGGAAGGGGGAAAACTCTGGGCAAGCTATAGAGTAATCCACATTTAATGCGATGGGTTGATAAGAAAAAGGAATATGCCCCCAAAGAATGGACTCAAGCCTAGCGATATTCTCATTATCACCAGCCTCGATGACACGAAGAAGAAGCTTAAAATCTCGATAGTGAAGAACAAGATCCATACCTTGAAAAGCGTCTGAAAGGATGAAAGATTTGGGAAGAGCAGAAGTTCAAAGAAAAAAAGAGTTAGAGATTGTCTTCTGATAAAAGCGGAATATCGAGTTGCAAAAAGAGAAGTAAAACGCCTAAAAGCTATATATACTAGCAAGTGACGTCACCAGGTAAAACGTGCATCATCAACCGAAAGTGGGGGGTAGGTGCGTCAAAACCGAAAAACACGCGTCGTTTGAATTTTGAAAAAGATGCGTAATGATTTCATCAGCTGAAATATGCGCGGTTGATAACTGTAGCGCATTAAAGAACATTAATGGGCTACAAGACAAAAAAAGTATAGAATGAATCAAACACACTCAGCCGGACGCATCCTACTTGTGATAGTTATCTGACCTCGTATGTTTAAGGGGATGTTGTTATTCGTAATATCTAAAGAATGATGAGTCAGCTTAATTACCCAAGGATACAGGAATTATAGACTCCACTTCACCAAGAGTTAACCTTCCTAAGCTAACCAAAGATGGTTTCATAACACCCGGTCAGGGCTATCAAGATGGTCGGGATAAAGCCCTTGGTCGAGATGAGTAAGGTTTGGACGGGTTTTTGTATATGGTCAGAAGATCGACACGTGGATGTTATCAAATACATACAGAATGAGCCTTACTCTAATAAGGTGTCTCGAAGCACACTTTGACAAGGAAGCGAATTCCTTTATTAATGCCAGAGTCCAAATTAGGCAAGAAGTCTAACACATGAAGAACATGAAACGGGAAAAAAGGATAAAATGACTCAATCATGTTAATTCCACTTACTGGTATAGCGCGAATTAGGGTTCTATGCATGTATAAATATACCCTAATAATATCCATCAAATGGTGGAGAGAGAGAAAAAAAAAAGATTTAGAAAGCACGAGAGATTGAGTGTGTAATATTACAATATAGTGAATTTCTTCTCGCCATCACTGACAACTGTGGATATTTCCCCACCTTGAGGTTTTACCAAGTAAAATCTTCATGTTTTCTTTAATTCCTTAGTAGTTTATAATTTGCAGTTGTGTGATCTTATATACTTTCTGTTCAACGTGTGATCTATCCAAAAATCATCATCAACATAAGTAGATATTGTTCGTTTTGTGTTTTACCCACGCATCATTCACCTATGGCCTAAAACATATTTAGTTAGTCTAAGAAGACCAAGGCTAATACACATCTCATAAACCTCACTTGTTAGAGATGTGGAATATGATAATCTCGCCCATTGAGAGCCCGTGAAGGTCAAAATACAATCACAATCTACATCATCTACTTCGGATAGCGAATCCATCTCTGATACCATCTAGAGCTAGACCTACCAAGTATATTGTTTTCGTTGTGGGCATAATGTACATGTCTTCACACTCAAAGATTTGTTTTGGATCATGAATTTCATACAAGGGATCTTTGCCCATAGTCCAAAACACATCTACTTAGTGTAAAAACACCAAGACTTCGTATCGTAATCCTCACTTTCTATGTGACAATAACTTTCATGCATAAGATTCGGCCTTCATTGACTAGAACTACGTACATCCTACAAATTCGAGATCACAACCAGTCAACAACAATTTTTTTATATAAATAATTTCCCTTATTAATTCAACAAAGAAACATCTCGTCAACAATATTGTCTCAAGAACTCACGTGAAAAAAGATCAAATAAAAACTGTTCAATAAACAAGGATAGTCACCCCTCTCCAAGTACACACACCCACGGTAGGAACCAACCTTTCAAGGTTGGCAGGCTTTTTCTTTTATATTGTAAGTAGTCTGATTAGTCACATAAGTATTCTAGGCGTACAAGTATGTAAAGTCTGTTATTAAACTCCTAATTACCACCTATATAACTTAGGACCAGTTTGTATGAGAAGTTTAAATCAATTTATTTTATAATTTTGATATAAAATGATATTTGATAAAACTTTTAAAAGTGATTAATTGATAATCTAACAAGTTTTGACATTGATTTAGAGACTTTTTATAATGATTATAGAATAATCAATTTTAGCATTTAATGAATATTTCAAAATATCATTATTATTCTTATGAAATCAAATTACAATCATTTATATATCTTATTCATATTAAAATTAAAGATTGTAATTAAATATTGACTTGAGTTATAAAATCTTTTAAGAATATTTTTATTGTTCTCATGGAATTTTTTTTCTAATTTAAATATTATACTTTAATATTGATTTAATATATATAATTAATGAAAAAAATGAAATAGGGTTCTTAAATCATGTCTATTTTTAGTCATTGTAACTGATTTCAATACTTTTGAAATAAAATTACCAATACTGCTTTTGAGCTATACAATAGTTTTAAAAAGTATAATTAATCAATCATCTACTGATTAACTACACAGCTGATTGTTCTTTCAGTACAACTAGCCGTGATTATTATAAAAGTTACAGGAATACCAAACTGACATATTAAACACATCTACAAAATATATGGACTCAATTATACGTTTATTCACTCTCCTAGTTGTAATAACACATTCTTTATATTGCTTAAAAAAATAAATAAATAAAAATAATAAATTCTTTATCATGCAAATCAAGTTTCAACAGAATAATCACATTAAAAATCATCCATTCACTAACTTACAGATGAGCCAGGAAGTGAGCAAAGGGAACGCCTCCTCCAACGCCAGAGGCGACCAATGTTGCAGTCACCGAAGGTGGATTCTGGCAGTTTAAAGTTTTAACTCTTGTAATATTTCATATTTATTATATTTATGATATTTTATTTTTAATTATTTTATTACTATAACAATTGATTATTTTTTTAATATGGTTTAATGATGTATATTTTATCATTTCATCGAATACAATTTTCATCATCTCAAAAGCAAAACAATTCTAAAATTTAATTTACCAAACATCTACGGCTGATTACGGCCGATTATTTTAAGCAAAGCTATAAAAGGTAAAATAATCTCAAACATAACCTAAGTAAAAAATATATGAATATAAGGGTCAATTTGTTTGGCCCGGTTTGGGAGTGCTTCCTAAACTGCTTTTGTGACCAAAGGTGAATTCGAACTGGGCCTAAGTTGTTTGGTAAAATTCCAGGGACGTGCTTTTGGTCATTTTTTGTTTCCCCAACATTAGTTTTGAGAAAGCTATTTTTTATAGCTTTTAGAAAGTTGCTTCCCCAACAACAGTTTTGAGAAGCTATTTATTTTGGATCTTTTATTGTCCATTTCAATTTTATAATCTCGTAAACTCCTTAAAACATATTTGTTATTTATAAATATTTATGGAAGAAATCAAAAGAGTTTTCTTGATATATATGCAATATATATATATGGCAATAGATAAAAAAAAAGTAATAATGTATTACGGTCACAAAAATAAAACAAACTATTTATTTATTTTATAACATGTTTATGGTTACACAAAAAATAAAAAAAGTTATTCATTTTCAAAATGTCTTCAATATTCATTTATGTCATTTCCAGTAATTTTACACAGTCAGAACACTTTTTACTTACAGTTTACCAGACACAATGAAATTGCTTTTGGTTCTCACGGTATTTTTAAAAATCAGTTTACCAAATACTCAGATGATTCTTCCAACAGTAAATCCAAATGCAATTTTCTCCACAGCAAAACCAAAAGCAATTCCACTATAGCACAACAATGACAAACTAACCCTTTTTTTTGTTTTTTTTTTCACTTATCACTTGATGAGTAAAAAAAAAAAACTTAATAATACTAAAAGAAAAAACTTAAAATAAAAAAGCTAGAAATCATGACTTGTTGCTTTGCTGAATTTTTTTTGTTTGACAGCCGGGCAGAAATACACAGATACAAAAGAATGCCAAAGGGAAAAACCGAACCCATCAACTAGGAAACCAAATCAGCTTCGACATCAGTTCTAATACAAGGCGGGAACTCCTCTATCCAAAACGCATCTTCCTCCAGAGACAAAGCACACTTAGCCAACCCACGAGCTACAAGATTGGCTTTCTTCAAGACGCGCTTAATACCCACATTATTCCAACCCAAAATAATCCCAGAAATATCAGCAAGAATGCCTCCACACTCAAGACTCCAAATGACTACCATTTTTAATCCAATTCACAATCACAATCTCATCCAATTCAATGTAGAAAGGCACCAACCCACAATCAATACCAAAAAGGATACCTTTGAAATAGCCATAGCTTTCGCAGTTTTGGTACTATAATTCACATCCACTCTTTGCGAACAAGAGGCCAAAACAAAGCCCGACGCGTCACAGATGACAATCCCAAAACCGATACGACCGTTAACGTTGTCCAGCATAGCTTTACAGTTCATCTTATTTTCTCCAGGTTTTGACAGAATCCATTTGATTCCCACCCCCTTATCACACACAGTCTTTAGCTTCTTATCATCATTAATATGTTGGTACTCATCTCTAAAGTTAGTGCTCCAATCAACCACACTACAAACTTCCTGGTGCCTAGAGCCATGAAGAAGGGAACTTCAGATCGACCAAACTATTCAGATTACAATGTAGAACAAGCACAAATCATCGTTATCCAAGAGGTATGTGTAATCAAGAATGAAGTCAAAAACTTACCAGTCTGTCATCTATTGCTAGCTTTCTTAGAATGCCAACCAGCTCTGATCTTCCACAGCTTTTGACATTGCCAGAGAGCACGAAGGGTCAACTCCTCTGAGTTTTCACATCTCAAACATCTGTTATCAGCCTTGATACCCATCCAAGTCAAGTTAGACATAGTAGGAATCCAATCTTGACAAGTTTTCCACACAAATACTTGAACCTTCAAAGGAATCTTTAGCTTCAACATACATGTCCACCACTTTACCAGCCTAGAATTACTAGAAGGATAGGACTTAGCCTCCATAGAATGGCACAACCAGTATCCACTCTTGGCCGTATAATTTCCCTTGCCTTCGTAGTGCCAAGTGATAGAATCAGGTAATAGGAAATTTGAGGATATTATCCACATGACTCATGATGAAGTGTCTCTTAATAAGTTGCACATCCCATCCCCCAAAAGGAGAAACCAAGCTATCAACCGTAGAATCCATATCTATCTTTTGAGGAGAGAGGATTTTAAAAGTGGAAGGCATTGGAATCCATTTGTCCATGTAAATTTTTATACCAGAGCCATTCCTCCATCTTGATATAATTTGAGAAAGAATTGTATTTCTCTTAATAATTATTCTGTACAGTATGAATCCTATACATAGTCTATACAAGAGATTCAAAATAGGAACTAATAAGAAATGCACCATATACATCATATAGGAGATATATAATATATCATTTAGAGGGGATAGGATTTTAAAAGTGGAAGGCATTGGAATCCATTTGTCCATGTAAATTTTTATACCGGAGCCATTCCTCCACCTTGATATAATTTGAGAAAGAATTGTATTTCTCTTAATAATTATTCTGTACAGTATGAATCCTATACATAGTCTATACAAGAGATTCAAAACAGGAACTAATAAGAAATGCACCATATACATCATATAGGAGATATATCATATAGGAAATATATCATTTAGAGGGGAGAGGATTTTAAAAGTGGAAGGCATTGGAATCCATTTGTCCATGTAAATTTTTATACCGGAGCCATTCCTCCACCTTGATATAATTTGAGAAAGAATTGTATTTCTCTGAATAATTATTCTGTACGGTATGAATCCTATACATAGTCTATACAAGAGATTCAAAACATAAACGAATAAGAAATGCACCATATACATCATATAGGAGATATATCATATATCATATAGGAAATATATCATAAAGTAGCAAGAAGATACAACCATGGTCAGTCTTGCAAAGAAATAATGCAAAATCATAAGAGCTAGATGTGACACCAAATTGCCTAACAATGGTAGAGAATTTTGCAAACCATGCCTTATGAGCTTGTTTAAGACCATACAATGCTCAACGGAGACTGCACACCTTGTGTGGAGGATGTACATACCCTAGGGGAGGTTTCATGTATACCTCCTTAGTGAGATCACTATTAAAAAAAGCATTCTTTACATCCATCTGAAATAATTTCCATTGTCGTACTACAACAACTACTAATAAGCTCCGAACAAAGGTAAGTCTAGCAACTGGAGTGAATGTCCCATCGTTATCAATCCCATATTATTGTGTAAAACCCTTTGCTACAAGACATGCTTTATATCACTCAATAGAACCATTAGATTTAGTTTGGATCTTATATACCCATTTGCACCCCACTACCGTTTTGTTCGAAAGAAGATCAACCAAATCCTAAGTGTGAGTCTTTTCTAGAGCCTGTAATTCTTCCGCCATAGCTTGCTGTAAAACAGGGTTAGAACTGACCTCTATATAAGATTAAGTCTCATATAAGGAAAGAATAGCGGAAAAAACAATGAAAATCTCAAAGTTCGACTGATGGTTCCCTTACTCGATTTGATCGACGAATAAGAGATGCAGAAGAATGAGATGACTATAGTACAAGATCAATAGACGAGTCAGACAACTCTGGAGTTGGGAAGATATTGTTAGAAGCACCTGTTTGAGCCTCAAATGATGTACATGGATCAATGTCATCAGGAAACAGAGAAATAGCGGTATCTACGAAAAATCTATTAGGTGAAGTGTGTGACATGTGAAAATTTGATATGGATGAAAACATTTTTTGTTTCGAAAAGGTAACATGACGAGAGATATGAAGACGATTCGAGATAGGATCCCAACATATATAACCTTTATGTTCAATGTCGTATCCAAGAAAACAACATAAACGAGCATGTGGTTCTAACTTGGTACATTCATGAGGTTAAAGAAGAATGAAACATGCACATCCAAAACCTTTAAGATTTTGATAATTTGGAGGTGTGCCATAAAGTCGTTCATAAGGTGTTTGCTTTTGTATGACTAGGGAGGGAACACAATTAATCGTGTGCATATTGCAGTCAATACAGCTTCCCTCTAAAAACGTTCAGGACATGAAGAAGAGATAAGAAGTGCACAGACAATTTCAAGTATGTGTCGATGTTTACGTTCAGCACGCCCATTTTGTTGGGATGTTCCAAGACATGATCGATGACAAATGGTTCCATTTTGACTTAAGAAATTTAAAAATGTTGCATCCATATACCCCATGGCATTATCAGTACGATTTTTTTTGATAAATTGAGAAAACTGAGTTCTAATCATTATAACAAAATCACAGTAAGTTTTTGGAAACTCGGACCTATTATGCTTAAGATAAAGCCATGTATATCGGGATAATCATCAACAAAAATAATAAAGTATCTAGATCCCCTCATAGTAGTGGTGGGTGAGGGTCCCCAAACATCAGAATGAACCAAATCGAAAGGCGTATGAGAAACACAATCACTATTATTAAAAGGTAAAGCAGTTTGTTTTGCAAGTTGACATGATAAGCAATCAACATGTTCATCAGTTACAGAAATGTCCACTATTTATTAAAGAACGCAAACGACTAAATGAAACATGACCTAACCGTGAGTGCCAAAGACTTAATGAAGAAACGGAAGCAGTAGACTGATAAGGTGAGAAGACTCGAGAAGGTAGATGAAGACTAATAAGCTCAAACAAGCGTCCAACTTTACGGCCTATCCTAAGTGTCTGCCCCATTTACGGATCATGCACACGACAACTAGAAGAAGTAAAAATGACATCAATAGTTGTGGGGGCAGAAAATCACTTAATTGTGTTTAAACTATTTTATTCCAAAACAATCCTCTTAAATTGATTATATTTCCAATTTTATTTTAATTATAAATTCTACTAATATCCAATCTTCATATATAGCTAATAAATTCATTGTTTTGTACATTAGTTTTAATTATTTTTTATTAATTAAAATTAATATATTTAATTTTGAGTTATATGAACTTAATATTTTTATAAAATATTCTCCTAATTGTTATCAATCAATTTTTTTTATATAAAATATTATTAATATTTAATTAATTTTGGTTTCAGATTTATGAAAATATTTATTTTTAGTACTTCGAATCATAATAAATAACAATATATAATGAGTAGTTCAAGTTAAACATTCTAGCCTTTGAGAAAAAAAAACATGTTATTTAAGTTTCTATTGTCAAGTCGTCTCTATAAACTAAAACTTCAAATTTGTTCACTAATCATATAAAAGAACAATATTGTTTTTTTTTTAAATAAAAAATAAACACCCAACCAATGATAACCGGAAATACATATCAAGAAAATTATTAAGGTCCCGTCATGTAGTTGTTTTTCATTTCGTTTTCATTTTTGTTTTTCAAAAACGATTTCAAATTCACGTTCGTTAACCGTTTTTTATTTTATTTTCAAAAAATGAAAAACAAAATTAATGTTAATAGTGAAAATTTTAAAAAACACAAAATACATATTTTCTTTATTTTTGTTTTTTTTTCACATTTTTTTTTTAAATTTGTTTTTACTTTTTTTTTTCTTCTTTCTTTTCCGATCCTCATTTTCTTCTTCTCCAAACCTCTTCTTCTTCTCCGAACTTTTTTCTTCTTCGGTCCTCTTTTTCTTCTTCTCTGATCCTCTTCTTCTCGTTCTCCAATGTTTCTCATTCTCCTATCATTCTCCTTCTTCGATCCTTTTCCACATCTTATTTTCAATCTTCTTCCTTTTTTTTTCTTAACCGATTTATAATCCTTTATTTTTTTATTTTTTTTATTTTTATTACTGTTATTTATATTTATTAAAATAACAGTTATTTATAATTTAATAGTTTAGTTTTGATTAATTGATTGTTTGATTTTTTTTAGTAATTTATGATGTGTTACTTTTAATTAATTTAAAAATTACAATAAAAAAAATATATTGATTAATTATTTTATCAATTTGTTTATAATTATAATAATATTAAATAAAATGTAAAAAAATTAATATTTCAATTTGTAATAGTTTTCAGTTAATCCTGTAGACGAAGCCTTTCAAGTCTTTCCCTTTTTCTTTTTGTCATTTTTTTTATAATTAAAAAAAATAAAAAGTAAATAATATTATATTTATTTATTTATGTTTAAAATTTGAATTTAATCTGTGACTTCATTCTTTTTCGAAGGAAAAAATAAATGAAAAATAAATCAACGTCAAAATTTGAAGTACCTTGACCATGGATGTATATATAAATATAATATCTCTGTCCCAACACGATTTTACTCTCATTTTCTCGCTCTTTTTTTTCTTTTTCTCGCGTATTTCGAATTCTCTCTTTAATCGCAAGGAGAGACTCTCCTTTCTTTTGATCCCTTTTCGTCTTGGTTTATGAGGTGACCTCTCTCAGTCTCTCTATTTCTTTAATTTTTGTTTATTTTGGGATTTGGTTTTTTGATTTTTTTGATTTGTTTATTGTTACAGATTTGTTTCGTTGTAATTTATAAAGTATCGATTTTGTTGTAGGTTTTTCCATGATTTTGCTTTCTGGGTGACGAGTATTTTTTATTTTGATGAGGGTGTTTGTATTTGTATTTTTTTCTATTTTGATATTTTTTTTTTCGGCGATTTAGGTTGTGTTTGGGTTTATTTAATTAGGTTTCTTGGTTGAATAACTTGATCTTGTAATTTTTTGAGATTTTATTTGATGTTTTTATTTATTGTGGTTTCTCTTACAAATCTAGTGATTTGATCTATATTTGATTTTAACTTATGAAACATGTGTGTGGATTTTGAGTTACCAATTTTTAATTTTTGAAGATTTCTTATTAAATGGGTATTTTTGGCTTCAGATTGGAAGGCCCCTTTTTGAAAGAGTGGGTTTTTTAATCTTGAACTTTAATGGAAGAAAAGAAAAGGAGAAAGCTCTCAATCATTTTTTACTAATTGAGTTGTTTGTTGATTTCTTGGATATGTTGATTGATTACTGATTAAAAAGAAAGAAGCTTGATGAAGCTGTTTTCAATCTTTCACTTTTGAATAAAAAAGAAAAGAAAACGAAAGGGCTTTGTCAATCATTTTGTTACAATTTGTGTTGTTTGTGATTTCCTGAATATATCGATTAACTACTGATGAACTTTTTATGTTTCTTACTTTTTTGTTGGATCTTGATGTTGATGCTTACAGCTCGAAGGAGAGACCCACTCTTGGGTAAGTTCTTTTTTTTTAATTCCTTTTGAGGTCTCAATAATAACTGTATATGCTTTGGTTACGTATCTGGAACTTACATGAAATATGGTAACTGACCTTTATGGAGAAGCTTGTTATGATAAGTTTTATTTGTATATGTATAGTGGCACGCGGATTAAGACCCGCAAACGGAATATCGCAGCTCCACTGGACCCTGCAGCATTTGCTGATGCAGTGGTCCAGATATACCTGGATAATGCTGGTGATCTGGTAAGTCTAGCTATGCAATTACATTCTTTGTACTACTGTTTCTTGTGCCCTGCAAACTTTAACTGTAATTGAGTTTTTGCTACATCCAGGAACTTATTGCCAAGAGCATTGAATCTTCAGACCTCAACTTCTCTAGATACGGTGACACCTTCTTTGAGGCAAGACCCTTGATTTTTCATAGAAATCTTAAATCTATTGTTTTCTATCAGAATCAGAAGTTGTACTTTAGTTATTTATTGGATTGTTAAAATGCTATTAAGAATTTAGGTTTTAGGCTGACATACATTATAGTTGATGAATTGTGCTGCATTGTTATGTGCAAGATGCAGAATTTTCTGCAGTTTCATTGTCAGCTTAGTATGGGTATGGTTACTGTCAAGGAAGCAAGCATTAACTCTATTCTTTAAAAAAAAAAAAAATCTTGCAATTATGGAGTTATTGTGATCAGTGTTATACTTGGCAAAACAAATATAAATAATTTATATTGTTAGAAACATATAAAGTGGCGGAGGAGGTTACTTGTCCTTGTGATGGATCAAAAAGTTTGAAAAAAAATAAAAAAATAAAAAAACGTAAGAACCTTATAATTTGGATTTCCATATCCCAAAATTTGATTGCTGATATCAGTGGTTTAAGTAATTATTAGATAGATATATTTTTTTTCCTCACATAATTATATAAGCACTTGTTTTTCATCCACGGGAATATATGTTAATGGTGCGTACAATTGACGAGATGAATGCTGAGTAGGATACTACCTCTTCTTTTGACTTGTTCTACTTTATATTTTTCTACGAACAACAGTCAAAAGTCATTTGCATTTGTTCTGTATGCAATATGCTTAAATCTTCAATGTCAACTATTATTTTTCAATCTTGGTGTTTTTTTTTGTTGCACCTGAGCTTAAGCATGCTATGAAATCATTTTGAAACAAAAATGTGCCAGAGCCTTAAATTTAACCATGCAAGACTAAACTTCTACCCCAAAATAGGTAGCATCAGTTATATGTTATTTTTTCTCTGTTCTGTCGTATACTCGTATCCAAGTCATATTCTCCATCAGTGATTGGAAATTACTTTTTTGTTTCTTTTCCATGTACTTTCTGGTCTATCCTTTTCTTTATTCACCATCAGCTCTTTCATAAAGTTACTCCTCATGGACCTTCCTTAAGTCTATTTTGCATGTGACCAAACTATCTAAGGCTCAGTTTGGCATTGCTTCCCCAGCTGCTTTTGGGACCAAAAGTGATTCTGGACCTAAGACAGGGTGTTTGGTAAAATTGCGGGGAAGTGCTTTTGGTCAATTTTAGCTTCTCCCAACTGAGTTTTTGAGAAGCTACAAATACATGATTTTGGATTTTGGATTTTGGCCTCTGTTTTTAGAAAACGTGCTACTGTGATATTAAATGAAATGTTACTAACTTTCCAACTTTGTCCTTGCTTTTAACGAAATTTAATAAAAAAAATTGGACTTATATTTCTGTAAAAAAAAAATTGTTACCATAACTGTGTAAAAAAAATTGTGATAATTAATTCAATAAAATAGAATAAAAATGAAATAAAAAATAAAGTAGAATAAAATAAATAAATAAATGAGGCTAATTAATTAAATAAAGTAGAATAAAAAATGGGGTTAATTAATTCAATAAAGTACCATAATTATATAATACTAAACACAAATAAACAAGAAAAATGTAAAGTATAACACATTAGTACAATTTAGATGTCTACGTCCTTTTAGTAATTTTACATACTCACAACACTTTTTATTTCAGTTTACTAAACACATTGAAATTGCTTTTAGTTCTCACAACACTTTTGAAAATCAGTTTACCAAACACTCAGCTGATTCTTTCCACAGCGATTCCAAAAACACTTCTCCCCACAGCACAACAATACCAAACTGAGCCTAAATTGATTTCTCCTCAGCTTTTGCCTATACATTCTTACCAATACATACAATTCTAATTTTATATGCGTATCCATTATATCCACACCTATATTATCTCCATGTGATTAAGGAAAATGATAATGAATTCAGTGTTTCTTTTACATATACTGATATACATGGTTTGCTTTTGGTGGACATTCACATTATTTTAGTTTCTTAGTAATTGAATCACTTGTTTATTCTCAGGTTGAGGTTCACATGTGATAATTCTATGGTGGTAATCTATGATTCTACTCTGCTTTGTAAATGCAGGTTGTTTTCACAGGAGGCCGTACTCAACCTGGAACTACCAAACCTGATGAGGGGGAGCGCCACACTTACTCTATAATAGATTGTGAGCCTAAACGCGAAGCCATTTTACCATCTGTAATCTACATACAAAAAATTTTGCGTCGGAGGCCTTTTCTTATAAAGAATCTGGAAAATGTTACCCGAAGATTCATGCAGTCATTGGAACTCTTTGAGGAAAATGAGAGGAAGAAGCTGGCTATTTTCACAGCGCTTGCATTTTCCCAGAAGCTATCTGGGCTTCCACCGGAGACTGTGTTCCAGCCACTGCTTAAGGATAATCTTGTTGGCAAAGGGCTAGTTCTTTCCTTCATAACTGACTTTTTTAAGGAGTACCTGATTGATAACAGCCTTGATGATTTAATTGCAATCCTGAAACGTGGTAAAATGGAAGACAATCTGCTTGAATTCTTCCCATCTGCAAAGCGGTCTCCTGAAGGTTTTTCTGAGCATTTCACGTGAGTTTTTGTTATTGCATGTTGATAAATTTTCCCCTTCATATTCTTACCTTTCCGATTTGCTTATCTTAAAATTTTATTGCAACTCAAATGAAATTGTGCAGCTGAACATGACTGTTTACTAATGCTCACAGCAATCAGCATGCTAGCGTATTTATTGAATGTCATATTTACAAAAGAACATGTTGCCATTTTCTTGTCAATGCAAAAAATGATTCTAATTTTCTCTTACATTCAACTTCTTTCTGCTTCTTCTACTTGGTTACTTTTCTTCTGAGTTAGAGAGTTGTTCATTGTTGTGCTTGTTGCTGAAAATGACTTTTGCAAATAAGATTGTCCTTCACTCCTCTAGAATAGTATTGATGGAGTAATAACAACTAGTGAAAAATGCATGATTTTCTTTCATTATTCATGCTGGAAATGTGTTTGGTTTTAGCATTTAGGTTGAATCAAGTCCAGATAAGCTGGAATGTCACGATTATCTTTTGAGTGTCTTAAAGTTGACTGATGTCCAATTCAAAGAATATTAGATTATTCTCAGTTATAGTTAGCAATTTAATTTTTCAAAAAAGAATCATCTATTTAACTATATGGTCTTTTGGCCATCTGAAAATTTTGCATATTGAAGTCTTTAAGCTTGTTTAACTTTAAAATCTCATTGTTGAAAATTTCCTCAATTACTGGATTTTAAAGGAAAGCACACTTTTAACTCTTATCAAGATGGTGGCTCTTTAACAGTTTTTTAGAACTTACTTTTGTCTATACCGTCAAATGTCAGCAAGGAAGGATTAATACCCTTGGTTGAATACAATGAGAAGAAAATATATGAAGTGAAAGTGAAAGACATGAAATCTGCATTAACGACTCAAATAGCAGAGGAGACTGAAGTATCTGAAGTTATAGAGAATGTGAAGCAGCGTGTTAAAGATGCTAAATTACCTGACACTGAGGCTGTGAGGATACTGTGGGATGTCTTGATGGATGCTGTTCAATGGTCTGGGAAGAATCAGCAGCAGAATGCTAATTCAGCTCTGCGTCAGGTGAGTTTTTACAGATGCCCTGTATTACATGAGTTTTATCCTTCTGCTTTTTTCATTCTCACCTATGCTGCATGACATGAGTTTTATCCTTCTGCTTTTTTCATTCTTCACATATGATGTAGCAAACATGTGCCACTTTTATTGAGAGATTATGTAGCATAACTGCTTTCGCCCCAATGTTTACTCTGGGTCATATAGGTAAGAGAAGTGATGGTGCAACACTGCAACCCAAGTGCTCAAGGATCATATAGGAGAGGAATCTCCTACAAATGAATTTAAGTGCACTAGATAATCCATTCATTGTTGGTTAACATGTTACATATTTGTGACGTGTTATCCAATTTTTTAATTTATTTAAAATTTTGATGTATTCTTTTTCTCCTTTTTCATGATACAATCGCTTACCTTTAAATGGACATAGGTGAGCATGTGTATGAATTGTATTGGATGTAGTGTTGGTTGTAGTTTAAATGTTTGGATGGCCTGAAAAATTGTTCTGTCCAGTCCATGAACTGCCGTTGTTGATTTTAAGGTACTGGTACTATTTGTCTATTTCTCCTATTTTTCTTCAGTTTGGTCCTTGTAACGATTCTTAGAAATCCTATTAATTCAGGCCCCTCCTATGAAGTCCCATAGTTAGTAGCTTATAGACTTAAAAACATCGCCTCTAAATGAGGATAAGAAAATATGACTTTGATAATTATGTGAAGAGTTTAGGTGTACATCTGTGGTTGATGTTGCTATTATATAGCGTGCTCAATGTCATAAGATTGACTTTCTACCTTATAAAACTCTTATGATTATCAATTAAAATTTGCAATTTTGTATAGAGCGGATCAAAGGTTTTCAGCAGATCTAATCTGTGAAGTGAGTACAGTCGGTATCAAAGGTTTTCAGTAGATCTAATCTGTGAAGCGAGTACAGTCGGTCTATTCTGCCATTGGTTAAGTTGGTGTTTATGATGTTTAGAGTGAATTATGTTGCACTGTCACCTCCATACGAATGCAGTGCTTGTCAGTTTGATCACGGTTTGTGCAAAATATATCCATGCTACCTCTTTTTTATTTTTCTTTTAGGATGTCATCAATGATTATGTATTTATGTGACATGACATTATGAATGCTTGTTTAAGGGTTATTGTTAATGCTTTCTAATAATGCAATACGCATGCTATCTGATATTCTGATCTCGAAAATATTGTAAATTTAGCTGTCATTCATTTTCTGTTTCATATATGAGTATTTGTTGGAGACTTCTTAAATTTGATACTCTGGCTGTGTCCATTTATAATGCATCTTTATGAATTTGACAGAATTGTAGTGCTTAGATTCAGCTGAGGCTTGCCGGATATATTTTTCAAAAATACTAACAGCTTTTGCTGTAGTTGTTGAGCACTACTAGTTAGTCTTTCATCTCATTTCAAAATAAGTTGGCTTAAATTATTGGCAATGCTGCTTCTGATACAGGTGAAAACATGGGCAGAACTATTAAATACCTTCTGCACCAATGGGAAACTGGAGCTGGAGCTAATGTACAAAGTCCAGATGCAATGCTATGAGGATGCTAAGCTGATGAAACTGTTTCCGGAGATCGTGAGATCTCTCTATGACCAAGATGTGCTTGCAGAGGACACCATTCTTTACTGGGTCCGTAAAGGCACAAACCCCAAGGGCAGGTATGGAATTGAATTCTTGGTCATCGTCATGAGATTAAATAAAAAGAGTTACTTAATATCCTATGTGATCTCTTTTGACTGGTAATGCTGGGATTCTAAGTAGTATAACAAAGGCACCCGTTGATTAATGAAAAGTAATAGCTTATTTTTGTCTGTATAGGTTTGTTTGTGGATTTTGTTCTATAAAATGTTTCCTAGTAAAAGCCTCTTTATATAAAACATTTGCACCATGTGTTTGATTGATCCAAATAACACTCTTTGGAATAATATCAATGACGCTTCTGCAGTAAACATTTGCAGACTTGCCAAATAGCCTAACAGACGTTACAATTTATATGAAGCACTTTTGACACTCCCACTTGTACTTTTAATCTTTGTTGCCTTTGTAATTGGAAGTTATGACTTACAAGAATGTTTTGGGAATGGTTGGTTATTGCAGGCAAACCTTTGTGAAGTCTCTGGAGCCGTTTGTGAAATGGCTGGAAGAGGCAGAAGAAGAGGAATAGAAACTTCTTAAAAGTGAAAAAGTGGTAGTCAGCTGTTGTGTGTTTGTGTTCCTCTATTAGCTTATATTTGTGTACTTTTTGAGATAATTATCAACCCTTTTAAGGAAGGAAAAAAAAAAGCACCTTCCCAGATGGATCCTTTGATGTTTGTTATGTCTGTTTAATGATCAAACCATTCTACTGATCATTTTATTGCTAGCTTCAATAATCCATGTTTATTTGCACTTTTTCCTTGTCTCTATTATCGTGTTTGTACTGATTTTTAATGGTATTGCTTGTGACTATCCTAACTCATATCTCAATTGTTACATGTCTTATTACAAGTTATGTGATGAGTTGAGATTACTTTTATTTATTTATTAAATGAGCGTTTAGGGATTTAAAATTAGAATGCATGGTTGATTATTAATTTGTAAAGTGTATGTCATACAATTTATTTTCTTGTAGTACGAGTTAAATTATCTAATAATTATTTTTTAAAACTATTTAGTGAATATATTGTTACTGTCAATTTATTAAATTTATAATATTGTCCTTGAGGTTAGTTTGAGAAGGATCTATGGTTTAATGAATCTTAAATATTTTTTTTTGAACTATTATAATATTTCGAGATGGGGAATCGAACAAAAATCCTTAGATGATAGATGTAGAAAAAATGGCTGGCTCTGGCTCAATCGTGAATATTAACATTCATTCATCCAAGCGTGAATATTAACATTCGGCTTGGGTCATACAGATTCAACCTGCAAATGATGTTTGTGAAGTGTGAAGTCTACATGCTTTAATTTTTAGAGAGAAGTAAATAAATAAATAAATAAAAAGCTTCATTTAAAAATCGATTTATTTAGTTTTTCTTTTTGGAATAGAGGGAGGGTAACTAGCCCAGAAAACGAAAAGTACAAACAGACGGATCTAAGAGAAGCAAAACCTCTAACGTCATTAGCAAGGATTTCAGAACTACTGTGTGTGGGTGTGGGTGGGGGGAGTTTCGAAGAAATGCACACCTATATCCAAACCATGCCCCAATTTGGCCAAACCATCGGTCAATATATTGGTATCCTTGGCAATAAGTTGGAGAACATACATAGAATCGGTTTCCACAACAATTTTACGAAAGTCCTTCCTCCAGGTCATACCAAGACCTTCTAAAAGACCTTAGAATTCTACTTCAATAGCACTCCCAAAGCCTTTATTCACAACAAAACCTCCTAACCAGTTCTTCGAATGGTCACATAGAACACCTTCAGCAGTGATGGACCTTAACTTACCAATGCACCCACCTTCAACATTTAATTTCACATAACCTTTATTGGAAGGATCCCAAGCGACCGAAATGGTTCTAGCAACTCTAGGAGTCCCTACAAAATTAGCTTCCACCCAATCTTTGCAAAATCTATTAATAATCAGATGATGAGATTGGAGGAGAGAAAAACTAGCATCGAAAGCTTTACTACATCCCTATTTCCATATAAACGAAAGCACACTGGAGAATTGAAGGAAGCTGGGCACATTACCATTCACCAACTTCTTGTTGTGTAAATTAATAGACAACCAAGCATCCATGTTACCAAGAAATGTAGAGGAAGAGGTAATACCCTTAGAGATATCTTCCCACACACCAATAGAGTCCCTATACCCACTTAGAAGATGCTCAATATTCTCAACCCCACTTAAGCATCTAGAACATGAGGCATCTAGGATAGGAGGCATCCAACTCGATTCCACGTATACACCTTTGCTCATTAGTAAGGACCTTACCATGAAGAAGAACTCAAAGAAAGTGTTGAATCCGAAGCTACCAAATAAAATTCCAAGGCTACATAAGCAAGCTCATAGCCTCAAAGTAACCTTCATAAGCAGTTTTGACAATGAACTCACCATCTTGAGTCCAACCCCAAATACACCTATCAGGACCACTGTAACTCCTTCCCGCATGAATGCTAGCCACTCTATGCACTATGTACCAAGGAAGGACAGAAGCAAGTTGAGCATTGAGCCATTCACCATTAAGAAGATAGTGGCTCACAGTTTGAGATAAGGTATCCTCTGAAAGAATACTGGTAGCATGCTCCCTTAAAACCCAATTTCAGGAACCCAATTTTCCAACCAAAACAGAACCTGGCGGCCATCTCCAACCTTCCACTTCAAGCCTTTTGAAATTAACTTTGCCCCAAAGGCAATACCTCTCCAAGTACTAGAGCAAACAACCCCCTTGCTAATATCTGGATAAGTAAGTGACTTATTACTCAGGTATTTATACTTGAGGAGATGGCACCAAATACCATTGTCATGTTGTAAAATATGCTAACCAACCGTAGCAAGCAAAGCCTGGTTCATGCCCTTCATTCTCTTGATACCAAGACCACCTCTGTTTTTAGGCAAGCAGGTTATATCCCATTTAATAAGGTGAGTGGTCCTTTTAGTATCCATGTAGAAAGCTTTACAGATTACATAGTGTACACAGGCAAAGAAGATGTCACAACTTTGATTAATGTGACTCTCTCTACCAAAGAAAGGGTATCACTCTTCCAACCAGCAAGTCGACTTTGAACTTTCTCCACCAAAGCACCATAAGTTCGGTTCCTAACTCTACCATGGATGAGAGGAACACCAAGATACTTCCCTAAATCCTTTGTGAGTGGAGAACCACAAACCTCAGAGACATTTTTAGCAGCCCTCTCATTAGTGTTGCAAGAGTACAAAATACAGGACTTTAAAGAAATTAATTTGCTATCCTAAGAGGTTAAAAAAAATGTCTAAGCAGTCATTCATCATTTCAGCTTGGGTGACTGAACCTTATCCAAAAAGAATGAGGTCATCAGTAAAGAAAAGGTGGGAAATAGGTGGCCCTCTTTTAGAAATCTTCACACACTTCTAATCTCCATTATTCACTTTATGATTAATCAAATGAGACAGTTTTTCCATACATAACACAAAAAAGTAAGGCGAGAGGGGATCCCCCTGTCTAGTACCACACCTAAGAGTAAAAGAGTTAGTCACCTCTCCGTTCAAAATCGCTTTGCAACTGATAGTAGTAACACACCATATAATAAGATCAACTAAGCTCCCTTTAAGGCCAACCTCCACAATGACATCTCTAATGAAGTTCCATTGCAACCTATCATAAGCTTTAGAAAGGTCAATTTTCCAAGAGAAGAAACCTTTCTTGCCTTTTATAGTCTTAAATTTATGAAGAACCTCTTGAGCAACAACAATGTTATCCTGTATTTGTCTCCTAGGGACAAAGGCTATTTGATTAGGACTTATGAGATTAGGCATGAGGCTCCATAGTCTTTGGACAATGACTTTGCTAATGATTTTGTAGGTAGTGTTACACAAGCTAATAGGTTTACTACGAGACATATCAAGAGGACTATGGATTTTAGGAATAAGAGCAATAAGAATTTGGTTTAACTTGATAGGAAAGGTTCCGATTTTGAAGCTCTCCACAACTCGCTTGACCAATTCGTTCTTATACACACTCCATTGATTTTGAAAAAAGATAGTCGGAAACCCATCAGGGCCAGGGGCTTTCAACCCACCTGTACCAAAGAGCCCAAGCCTAACCTCCTCTTCACTCACAGGTTTATTCAAGTCGTATGAGACACCCTCTTCCAAACCAGGGAACAAGTTAGGAAGAACACCATAAGCATACGTACTAGAAGTATTGGAAAATAAGTTTTTGAATTACGAAACAACAATAGCTGCCATACTATTATCATCTTTCCAAATACCATCCGAACCTTTAAGGCCTTTAAGTTTGTTGTATCTCCTTCAAATCATAGTAGAAAGGTGAAAAAATTTAGTGTTACGATCACCCCTTTTAAGCTAAGTATTTCTAGATTTTTGGAGCTAAAAGATTTCCTCTTGATTAATAAAATGGTATATTGGGATTATGCTCGATAGCAAGAGTGTAATAATGTATTTGACAATCTTTTCATATTAATAAAGTGATTTCCAGTTTAATAAATCTTATAGATTTTATAGTTTAATTATTATAATTGTCAAAAGTGAATAATCATAAGGTCAAAAGAATGTGAGAAAAGAAGAATTGTTCGTACATCTGGATATGTATGAAGTAGACACAATTCTTTAGTTAGTCTTGAATAATATTCACCACTTAAGATAAAGATTGATCGCCTTTATCTTGTCAAAGTTGTAGATTCTTTTACTAGCATTTGAGTGGAATCAAATGTGTTATGATGAATCTAAAATCATCAAAGTGTGGTGTCTTTGGGCAAAAGAATCTAGTGCACTGGGTGCATTGAATAGGATCACAGTGAAATACTTTATCCAGAACAGTCAATGGATAAAAGTTTTCACTTGAAGACAATCAGAGAGTCTATCTCAATCTTAAGGTAAATGATAGACTTATGGTTGCAAATGTTATCATTTGAGCTATTAATGAGTACGATTATATAGCATAGTCTATCCTCGATAGTTTGGTGATATTCTTTTGTTAATTAATAGAGGATTTCATTTATAGTTATGGATATTGTGGCTTCATTTATTAAATGATAGTAGAATATCATCATATGAATGTTTTAAGGTATTGAATATTAAATATTAACGTTGATTTTTTAATAGCGTCTATTGAAATATGGCTTCTGGACAAGTCAGAATATCCAAGTTCAAGATGTGGTCATATGAGTAAATATGGTAACTTGGAGAGCTATATGAGGTCTATGAGCTCTTGACAATTACTGATATTCTTCACGAGGATACACTATCTCCATTAAGATTTTCTAAGATATGAATGAGCAATATTAATTTATTCTATCTTTATTTAAGAGTTCAATTTTAGTTCTTTAGTGGAATAAACTAAAATTAATATATCTGACCTAAGTGAATCATTTGTTGATTGTGATTAGGTTATGTCTATTGGAGCTTAAATTTAGATAGCCCGTAAAGATCCTCAATCCACACGAACTTGCATGGATCACTTGATATATTCTACCAGACCAATTTATAGGTCCATCTAGAATTGTATTAAAGCATGTTGACTTGTTTGTTTTAGTAACAATGGGTCTAGTTTACACGTGGACTTTTTATTTAAGTCCAATGGATTTAATAAAATAAGAAAAACATTATTTGACCCATATATATTGGCTTGGGCGGTAAGGCTATATATAATAGCTTATTATACTATTTTTTATTTTATTATTTAATTAAATGAAAATTAATTAATTTGTTAATTAATTAATTATTTAATTAAAAGTTAAAATCTTTTTCTTAGTAGGAGTAGGTCTCCTATTGTCATATTATTGTCGATAATATAGTAAGTATCAAATACAATATTTGATAAGTAGATAAATAAAATGAATTTATTTATCTAGTCAAAGTAGGAAATATTTGATTTCTATTAAAACTCCAGTTGACAATTGGTCAAATTAGAAAGTTTTAATATAGTCACAAATTAAATTCAATAATTGGTTATTGAATAAATACACTATTTGAGTTGGATTATGAGTCTTGGTGTGAAAAAGAAATCTTTTTTGAAAAGGGATTATTTGTCACCAAGTAAATACATCTAAAGATAGGGTTCTTGCCCACCAAGTAAATCCTATTTAGAAAAGGATTTTAGAACCGATATGTATATCTCCATATTAATTTCGGCCAAGGGTAGTTTCTAAGTGAGATTTCGGGCAAGAGATAGAATTTTGAGAGAGGAAAAAATTCAGTTTTTGCTCTAGACAAAATTCGGTCAACTCATAGATATTGTGTATAGAATTCAGCATAAGAGAAGAGAAAAGGGGGACGTTTTTGTTTTTATTTTTGATAGTGTACTAGTATCCTTTACATCAAAAAGGTTTTGTGTATAAAAATCGAATCGGGTTCAGGTGATTTTCAATCAAATAGATTGATTATTCACAAGTGACCGAACGTTTTTGGGTTTTCTCTTGGAGGATTATTGTGACTAACAAAAGAAAAAGATTTTGTTTGTTTCCATCCTCAGGTATACAATTTAAAGAAAGGGAGCTCACACTCCTAGGTGATTCACGTTCGTGATTGGATTGGAAGATCTTGGGGATTTAATTCGACTCTAGTAAAATCGTCACAAGAAAAAAGGTACGATACTTTTAATATACGTCAATTAATCTAGGGTTAAAGTTCTTTCTTTTAAAGATATATTTTTTAAATATTCCAAACACTAATTTTACGTTTCCGCCGCGTTTTGAATCAATTTTTCCCTACATGGTATACTCATACCTAAGCTTAATTTGCAAAGAAGCTAACCTATGACTAAACCTCTCACTAAGACTCCTTTGTATACCTTGAAGCCTTGCTAAGATTTTGCTTTTCCTGTGAAAAATATAGCCAAAAACCTCTTTATTCCACACTTTAATATTTTTGGACAAAAACTGCAGCTTAGTAGGTAAGTCACCTACATGGGAGTTCCAGTTACACCTAACCATATTACCAAACTCCTCATGCTTAAGCCACATGGCCTCAAATCTAAAGGGTTTGAGAGGACCTCTAGGAATATGAGAGCTGTGAAGGCACAACATAATAGGGCAACAATCCGAGGTGACTCTAGGAAGGTGTTTAACATAACCATCTCCAAAAGAAACCCTCCACTCCATTGAGCAAAGAGCCCTATCAAGTCTCACCCAAATATCTTCACTCACACACCTCTTAGTCATCCAAGTATATTTTTACCGAATAAAACCCAAATCCACTAATTTATTCTCATCAATCCAGCCCACAAACCCAGAATTAAAGAAGTATCCCCTGTCAACCTTTTTCTCAACAATATTGGTGATTTCATTAAAATCCCTCATCACAACCCAAGATCCTTTAAAGCAATTACGAATGGCACTAAGATACCCCCATAGCTTACGCCATGTAACAACACTAGAATTAGCATAAACAATAGTAAGCACACAAAACCTATCCCCCTCAGCCACAACCGTCGTAATAGAGTGCCTAGAGCTAGCCACAACTTGAAGTTTGACTCTACCATTATTCCATAAAAGCCAAATTCCCCTGAAAAATCAGAAGCTTCAACCAAAAGCCTATCAGAAAATCCCAATTTATTGACCACTTTAAGAGCTCTAAAGCCATTAATCCTAGGCTCTAAAATGGAAATCACATCAAAATTATAAATGTTCTTAAGATCAGAAATAACTTTAGGGAATCCCTTTTTCCTAGCACCCCTAACATTCCAAGTGCAAAACATCATAATCAACCATAAGGGAGAGGATGACCACAGTACTCCATGGAAACCTCCATTGCCTCTTTAAGCTTAGAGGCAACTTCTTCAAAGTTACTAGCACCAAGAATATCCATATATTCTACACAATTTCCTACAACAATATCAACATTTGCATCCATACTGCCATTTCCAGCAACATTTTCACGCATCATTGAATCCATCATTTCTTAGTAGAGAGCCTATAGAACTTCATATTCTTCAAGCTCCTCATCCATCATTTCTTGTTGTTTTTCCTTATTATTCATCTTCCTACTACTACTTTTCTTTATTCACAATCTCCTTAAACGACTTAGAGGAACTACTATTGTTCACCTCCAATTTTTTTTGGACAAGCTGCTCCACTGCAACTTGCTAGATCTATCTTTATTGGAAATTTCAGTTAGCACCTTATTTGAAGTTGGCTTCTTCTGCATAAGAATTCGGGATTGGTCCTTTCCAGAACTAAAATTCTCCTCCATATCTTCGCTCAGAATTTTGAACCTAGATCCCCTCACTTTCTTGCTCCCATGATTCACAGGATTGTTGGGACGAACACATTTCTTACCAATACTATCAAGAACACTTTCGCATGTACCTTTCTTTGCTACAACTAGTTTATCTACCTCCACAACTCCATTAACAGGAGGTTTATTGTTACTCTTAGAGCCAGATCTTACTCCCTCAGAGTTACCTACACTTTTATTTCTTCTACCAAAATTTCTGGTGCCAACATTGGTTCTCCTATTTCTACCATATGAGACTTGCATCCAAGGACCATAGGAATTGTTCCCAGCAACATTAGATTCTCCTCAAACATCTGGCATATCAGCAACCTTGCAATGTTCCTTATCCCCTTTCCTTGCGTAGCTCTTTGCTATGACCTATTCTTCTACCTTTGAAATAGATAAGCCCCAAATTCTCATACTCAACCTTAGTGATTCTATCATCTACAATAATAGATCCCTTCAAAGGCTTTGTGATATCTAAATTAATACAAATCCTTGCAAATCTCCATCTAGCTTGTGACTCAGTGATAGGATAAACTTTGTAAGCATTACCCAACATCCCTTCTATGTTCCATAACAAATCCACATCAATCCATTCCGTAGGGAGTTTAGAAAGCCTTACTCGTACTAGCATTTGCCGAATCTCATCCTCACCAGGCACAAAGTTGGGTCTCCACTTCTGAACAACTAGATACTGTCTGGCAATAACCTAGGGACCACCAGTCAAAACAAAATCAAGGTCCTCTTGCATTTGAAATCTCACAACAAAGTACCTATCCTCTAAATCTGTGAGTTGCCACTGAACAATTAAAGGCCACTTTTGTGGAAGGTTCTAGAGTATGAAGTTGAGAGTACAAGGCCTTCCCATTATCTTCAAAATCATAGCGTTCGACCAAGGCTTACATAGCCGCACTTTCAAGTCTAGCGAGAGCTTCATGGATCGACCATCACGGCCTTCAACAAACGAGATATCTCCCTCTACAATCTTCAATTTCTCCTTTCCAGCTCCGAAACCAGACCAATTACCAAGGCTAGCTGAACCTAGTAATTTCGATTTGAAGCTATCACTAGCTGACTTTTTCAGATAACTATCATCTACATCTTCCTAGGCACGAGCTCTCTTCACATTAAATTTAGTATCGGGCGGCTTCTCTTTCATTACCTCGTTTTTCTCTACCTTTTGGTGAGCTGAAAACACAACATTTCATTCATAGAACGCAAACAGAAGTAAAATAAGACGACACGTGGGCGAGGAAAGAAAAGAGTAATCTGACGCGTCAGGCATGTTCAAAAATCAATTCTTTTATATTACAAGTATTTGCATACACCTTTAGACTTTGAAGAAAAGACTTTCGGTACCCATTTAGAAGAATTTGTCTATTAAAAAAACTCTTTTAATTTATTTTTGTATCGTTTGGTTGTCACTCAGTAGAGCTTTTAGATGGTTAAAAAAAACTGTTTTACGTCTATTTGGAGAAGTTTAGATTTTAGGTTATTTCAAGAAGATTTTTTAAGATTTTACTAATAATACTAAAAAGTATATTATAAATCTACCATTTAAAATAGTTTTTAAATATATTTATAATTTTATCATTTAAAAAAGTTTTTCAAATCGACAATCAAGACTAATATCTTACTGATTCAAAAAAAAAAAGTAGGTTGTAAAAGGTCTGATTTAACAGAAATACTTGTTTAAATCGGTTTACTTTTCTTTAAAGAGAGAAGATTTCGACTTCGAGAGTTTTCAAACATTTTTTCTCTTCAAATCAAATGGCTTTCGTTTTGGGAGCTCACTTCTCTCCTATGACCGGCAAGGTTGCCAACAACACCCACGACCACGCCGACGACGCGGCATACATTCTACGCGCCGTCGACTTGTCCGACAAGTCCGCCGGTTTCACCTCGCCGCACCCTAACTGCGGGTGCGTGATCGCCACCTCCACTGGAAAAGTCGCCGGAGAGGGGTACCTGTACGCGCAGGGGACCAAGCCGGCGGAGGTGCTGGCCGTTGAAGCTGCCGGCGAGCGGTGTCGAAGCGCCACCGCCTATCTTAACTTGGAGCCTGGAGATTGCCATGGAGACCACACTGCTGTCTCTGCTCTTGTTCAGGTTTTGCACTTCATGTACTTTTTATGTTTCTAGAAAAAAAATTCAACGAAGAAGATGAAATTTTTATTTTTATTTAATTTATTTAATTTCAATAAATCTAAATCAAACCCCTCACTAAAGACGTAAATATCCATTTCTAAATGGATATACAGGTCCAAATTTATGTAAATATTGGTGGATGTATAAAAAATATCTTCAGAATTCCTATATTTTGACAATAATTTTGATATTGGTACCACCAGTAATCTGAAAATATTGTATAAATATCAAAAATATTTTCGATATGTAGTTCTTTGCTAGCTAGGACCTGTTATGAAGAAAATGTATGGAGCGTAAAGGTCTATCATATCTTACAATGCAGCATCCTGGTTTTGTATTGTCATGTGAAAAGTGACATGTATAGAGAGAGAGAGATGCATAGTTAAGGTAGAAAGTAATCTTTACTTGGACAATGGATGCCTCATGCCTAGCTACAAACACAACTATTATTAGGGGATATGTTGTGTTGCAATTTGTTGAACCCTTAACTTGGTAGATTCGATTTGTATGTGGTAACATATTCGGCATATGGATATTTGACGTTCTGTAGATTAGGCAGGAATTACAAGAGCTGTTGTGGGGATCAGGCATCCGTTACAGCACCTTAGAGGCAAAGCTGTATGTGCTCTGAGAAGCCAAGGTCTGCAGGTTGATGTTCTTGGAGAAGATCTACAAAGTAAAGTTATGGAGGTATAGTTTTTTAACAGATTTTTGGGGCATGCGTTTCTATGTATTTTTAATTGTAATTTGTTTTTAGAGTTTTCTTTACCTCATTATATTTTAATTATCTCGCAAATCCTGTTTTTCTTTCCTTAATAAATGATTTTTCATTTTTCTAATAAAAGTTTCAACAAAAACTGAATGTGATGTACGAAATCTCTGAACTGTTGGATGCATTAGAAAATATTCATGGTTAAGATTAATTTCCTTTAACATGTTTGATCTATCGGCTATGTAATGAATGGAGTTCTAGCTCTACTATGGGTCATTTGGCAAGAGAGGAATAAATGATTTTTTTAAGAAAAGCAAGAGGATGACATTGATGGTTTATGGGATTGTATTAATTGTATTAACCACTTAGCTTCCTTATGGGCCTCTATTACAAAAGAATCTTAGGATATTTCTTTGTTCTTCATTCTACTTAGTTGGGAAGGAGCTGTGAGATAGCTCTTTGTACATTTTGGGGAAATAGGTTTTGGTTTTAGCTTTTGATACCTGTTTTGCTTAGTTTTTGTATAGTTTTTGACTTTCCTTCGATGAAACCATTTTTTGATGGCCTTGTGGACTGCTTTGTCCACTTGTATTAATTTCTTATGTTACTAATATCTTTTGTTCTCATACAATGCTCCTTTCCTTGCTCAATTTTGTTTTTTAATCTCAATGTGGTCTCAACGGTCAACTGAAAAGAAAAACAAGTGTTTTTTTTTCACTAATAATATAACAAATGAAAGTCGTGTTGAATTGTGCAACTGATATTTTTTTTAAAAAAATTAAGCAAGCTCAAAACCTCCGTTGATCACACAAAAGAAAAGAAAGGTGAAGATGAATCCATTTTTTGGTGTCTTTATGAGCTTCATTGACAAAAGAGTTTAAGCATGATTCCTTCATCTTTATCCATCTTAATTGGGAAGGGGCTTACATCTAATTTGTATTTTTTGGGGCCCAGCTGTACATGGATAGATAGTTTTTGTTAGATGATTTTTTAGGTTTTGTATAGTCATAGGTTATCCCTTGATGGTTTGGAAGGTCCCTTTATTGGACTATCAGGTCACTCTTCTCTCTTTCTCTCTCTGAAAAAATAAAATTTTCTGTGTTCCTATGAAAAATAATAAATTCTAATGTGCAAAACTCATTTAAGTATTTTTTGAGATCACCGTTTAATGAATTTGATTTTTACCTTCAAAGTCAAAATTAGTAGTATGTACTATTCTTACTCCATAACATTTTATAACGATTTAGTGTAGGAAGCTCGAAAATCATGCCTCATTGTTAATGCTCCTTTGATTCATAGAGCTTGTTCCCGAGTTCCTTTCTCTGTTCTCAAATATGCAATGACTCTTGATGGTGAGTATTGTGAATTAAAGAAGCTTTATATTTTTCTTGCGGTTTATATACATACTTGCATAAATGGATATTGAAAATCAAACTTGCTGATGGACTTCCCTCAATCAGGAAAAATTGCTGCTAGTAGCGGACATGCAGCATGGATAAGCAGCAAAATGTCCAGGAATAGAGTTTTTGAATTACGGGGTAGAAGTGATGCCATTATAGTTGGAGGAAATACTGTGCGTAAGGACAGTAAGTATATTCTCCGCCTGTGATTTGTCATGTCATTGTTGTTATAATCATCACATTATAGTGATTGTGAACAAATTAAGAGTTTGTTATCTATTCTTCTAGGGAAATACATGAGTGAGAATCAAGGAAATGATTCTCCTAGAATCAAGGAAATGATCTCCTAGAATCAAGCTAATTGTCAACTAAAGCTCAATTATCTTTTCCTCTATCTTCTCTTTGATGAAGAATCGATCAATCTCCATATGTTTGGTACGATCATGTTGGACAGGATTATGGCAATCTGAACCGAAGCTTTATTATCACAATATAGCTTTATGTTACCCTTTGGGTGAAATCCCAAATCGCCCAACAAGTTCTTCCACCACAACAATTCAGTAATTCCTTAGGCAATCCCTTGGAATTCTGCCTCAGCACTAGATCGTGATACCACAGTTTGTTTTTTACTCCTCCAAGTGACTAGGTTACCTCTTACAAATGTGAAGTAACCATAAGTAGATCTCCGATCATTAGCATTCCCAATCGGCATCTGAGTATCCCTCGATATCTAGGTGTTCATTTTTAGAAAACATTAATCCTCTTCCAGGAGATCCTTTGAGGTACCTTAAAATCCGAGAAACTGCATCCATGTGATTCTCCGTGGGAGCATGCATAAATTGGCTTACCACACTCACTGCATATGCAATATCCGGGCGAGTATGCGATAAGTAGATGAGTTTACCTACAAGCCTCTGTTTGTTGGTATTTGATCAGGATGATCTGGACATTCACATAACTTGTAGTTTTGATCCATAGGAGTATCTGCTGGTTTGCTAGCAAGCATCCTGGTTTCTGTAAGTAGATCAAGAACATACTTTCTTTGACCGAGGAAAATCCCATGTTTTGATCGGGCTACCTCAATTCCTAGAAAGTATCGTAACTTTCATTTCGAACTCTATAGTCAAGTGACTTTGGAGATTAGTCATCTCCAGATCATTGTTTACTGTAACAATCATATCGTCAACATATACGATCAGTATAGTGATCTTGTCACTCTTACGTTTGAAGAATAAAGTGTGATTCGAGTTACTCTGATGGTATCCGAATCTCCTCATAGACGTACTGAATCACCCAAACCAGGTTCTAGGTGATTGTTTCATTCCATAAAAAGCCTTTTTCAGCTTACATACTTTGCCAGTTTGATTCTCGAAACCGGGAGAGAGTTCCATATAGATTTCTTCACTAAGTTCCCTATATAAGAAAGCATTCTTCACATCGAACAATGGCCAATCCAAGTTCGCTGCGAGAGATAGAAGTACCCTAACGGTGTTTAACTTGGCTACTGGAGCAAATGTCTCCTGGTAGTCAACCCTGTAAGTCTACGTATACCCTTTGGCGACCGGCCTAACCTTGTACCTTTCAATTGAACCATTTGCTCTATGCTTAATGGTATATACCCATTGACACCCAACGCCATTTTTTTCTTTAGGTAGATCTACTATCTCCCACGGTACAATTTTTTTGTAACACCTTCATCTCTTCTTTCATGGCTTGTACCTATTTCTGGCCTGTCAGTGCATCCTGCAATTTATTAGGAATAGATATAGAGGATAATTGATGTGCAAATGCCTTAAAGGATTCAGACAATCTGTGAGTTGAGGTGTAATCAGTAATAGAGTAGAGAGCCTTGCTATCTACCGGAGGTTGCTCAGAGGAGAAACCAAAACGTATAGGTGGTCTATGTTCTCGACTGGGATACCGTTGAGTGGGTAAACTAGGGTTAGAATCTGTGTGATTTTCACTAGACAAGCCATTAGATAAAGTAGAGAGTTCATGAATTACCTCAGGAGCATTTTTCACCTCAGCTTCTGATTGATGAACTAGTATTGGAGAAGGGAAGTAAGGGGTTGTGCCACCTGTATGGGAACTAACTCCTCCTGTTTCTCTTTCCCTTTATTTCGCCTTTCATACACTTTCCAAGCTGGTTCTCTCCTTTTAGGAATCTCACTTTTTTCTTCAGAAGATTGACTTTCTTCTTCAGAAGATTGACTTTCTTCTTCAGAAGATTGACTTTCTTCTTCAGAAGATTGACTTTCTTCTTCAGAAGATTGACTTTCTTCTTCAGAAGATTGACTTATGGGCAAACTAATAATGTCTGTAGGAGACTCGGGTAAACTAATGGGCAAACGAATAAATGGAGACTCGGGTAAACTAATAGATATACCATTGTCTACCGTAGAAGACTTCTTTTCATGGTTCGAATTCCCCTCTTAAGAGGAGTCTCTAAGGCAAAGTATGCCTCATTTTTCCAAAACGTAACATTCTGCGAAACAAACACCCAAAGAGACGGAGGATGGTAACACTTGTACCCCTTTTGTGTGCTAGAATACCTTATAAAAACATACTTAAGAGCACGTGGATCTAACTTTCCTCGGTGAGGAGTATGAATATGTACATATACTACACATCCAAAGACTCGAGGAAGAACATGTAAGGCAGAGTTAACATCGCTGAAATGAGACAAGGATTGCAGTGGTGTTTGAAAAGACAAAACACTGGACGACATGCGATTAATGAGATATGCATCAGATAATACAACATCACCCCAAAAAGATTTATTCATATGCATTACGAGCAGTAAAGATCGTGCGACCTCTAAGAGATGACGAATTTTACGCTCGGTTGTGCCATTTTGTTGTGGAGTATGTGCACAAGATCTTCGGTGGAGAATACCGTTTTGCAAACAAAAGGTTTTGAAATTATGATTGAGATATTCACCACCATTATCAGAGCGTAAAACTTGAATTTTCTTATGAAACTGTGTAGATCATGTAATAAAAAATTTCAAAAACATCACATACATCACTTTTATTTCTTAAAAGGAAAATCCAAGTCATACGTGTGCAGTCATCATTAAATATAACAAACCAACACATACCAGATATAGACACAACATTAGAGGGACCCCATACATCACAATGGACAAGAGAAAATGGCATTAAGCTCCTATTATCATTACTAGGAGGAAAAATAGTGCCATGATGTTTTGACAAAACACATGTTTCACATTGAAAATTATTTTTACCGGTAAACGAGGATGGAAATAAAAACTTAAGGTACCCAAATGAACAATGTCCTAAGCGTCTATTCTAGAGATGAATATTACTTTCCTTATCAGAGTTGAGATGAGGTTGGCTAGATGAGCGTGAAGATCGTGGAGTACTATCTGTTGTAAAGTAGTACATCCCCCCTCTTTCCCTACCAATTCCAATCGTCTCCTTAGTGTGAATGTCCTGAAACACACAATGAGTAGATCAGAAGGTGACCGTGAAGTTATTAGATAAGGTAGGCACATGTAAAACAGATGACAAGTGTAAAAGACGTCGTTAATGATACAGATTCAGCCCCATTAACCGGCGTGGGTGTACCATCAGCATATGATACACTACATGTTTCGATTGAACTATGATGACCAAATCTTCGAGAATCAAAAGTCTTGTGATTTGTTGCACCAGAATCAATTATCCAAGTATTATTATTAGAAATTGTAGAAGTACTGAAAGCAGAATGAAATGTACTTGAGTCGGATATAGTAGTAGCGGAAGCAAAAGAACAGAAAATACCCGAAGAGTTTGGTGGCAGAACAGTAAATCCTGCAGTTGGAACAGTAAATCCGACAGTTGGAACAGTAAAATGGGCAAAATACTGTAGATGAGTACTGTAGCAAGTACTGTTGACGAGTACTATAGCAAAGTACTGTAGCAGTAGAGTTTTTTTTTTTTTTGGAAACAGTAGGAGAGAGGAAACCAAAAAATTTGTTTTAGGCTCTGATATCATGAATAAATTAAGAGTTTGTTATCTATTCTTCTCCATATGGAAGCAATATATAGGGAAATACATGAGTGAGAATCAAGGAAATGATTCTCCTATATAATCAATACAATGATCTCCTACAATCAAGCTAATTGTTAACTACACTAATCAAGTAATCAATTTCACTAATTAACCAATCAATCGGTCAACTGTACAATATAATTGATTATATTCTAATAGATTTTTTTTGTTCTTGTTTTGACATTGGTAGATCCACGCTTAACTGCGAGACATGGAGGTGGGCATATGCCCATGCGAATAGTATTGTCCCAAACTATGAATCTTCCTGAGGAAGCAAAACTTTGGGATGTTTCTGAGGTATCTACCATAGTTGTAACACAACGGGGAGCTAGGAGGAACTTTCAGAAGTTTCTTGCATCTAAAGGAGTTGAAGTAGTGGAGTTTGACATCTTAAATTCTAGAGACGTTATGGAATATTTTCATGACCGTGGGTATCTTTCTATTTTGTGGGAATGTGGAGGAACACTGGCTGCTTCTGCTATATCATCCGGTGTTATACACAAGGTTACTATTATATTTTCTCAAGTAAATATAAATATATAATACTTCTATGGGTAGGCCAGCTTTTGGCTGGATAAACTAGGAAATGTTAGGGATTCTGTAGTTAACATCTTCTCAGACAGTCATAATGAGCAATCAATGCTGGACTCACTTTCAATCTCTTTTGCATCTGAAGTTATCAGTTTTCAGTTCTGCACTCATTATTGTCATATTAAACTGTATTCTGGGACTGGATTTCTCTGGTGGCATAGTGTCCAAGTATGAGTTCAATTCATAATGCTGATTATATGTACTGCACTTCAGGCTTTACTTTATGTTTATATTGAGATATTCCACCATGTGTTAGCCTTCACCATAAGCCAACACCGGCCAATATTTGCTACTGCCAATTGCATATGTTTTGAAAATTTCTTATTAATCCATTTAGATCTTTTATCTGGGCTTTTGATTTAGTTATCGTTTCCATGGTTTTCCTGTATGGTAAAAATTGCAGTTTCATATATATCTTCTGTGTGATCTTTGAAGCTTTTATCTACCCTTTATTTCTCACATTTATAGTTACCTGTTCTTTTATTAAGTTATTATGTTGGGAAAAGCTCGTCACTGGTTATTGGCTTCTAGTATAAATTTTTATTTATTAAAAAATTATTTTGATCCAGGTTTTTGCTTTTGTTGCCCCTAAAATTATTGGTGGAAAAAATGCGCCAACTCCTGTGGGTGAACTTGGGATGGTTGAGATGTCACAGGCATTAGACCTGATTGATGTTTGCTATGAGCAGGTTGGTGGTAATCTTGTTTTTTTTTTATTTTTTTTTACTGACAAGTTTTTCTCATTAGATGTACTCTATGTTAAATTGTTGCCATTATAGTGATAATTAGTTTCAAAGTGATTGCATGTGCATCATCATCTTTTATATATCTTTTGCAATATTTGTAGATATTTATTTGGTCACTAAGCTTTTATGTCAAGAGCGTTCCCCACTCTAATGTAATGACAGCAAACCAAGTAGTCCAAGTTATTTATTGGGGACCTTGGATTTTTGAATAAAATGATAGAACATGGATATATAACTAGTAAAAGGCTGTTACTGTATATATGTAGATCTGCCAGTGTCTTCATTTATAGCTTACAATGTCTTGAAGCTCTAATGTAATGACAGCAAACCAAGTAGTCAAAGTTCGAAGCTGTCTTTTACTTTGGCTTTTCTGGAAATGCATCTGATACTGTTTTTTTTTTTTTCAATCAATGCATCTGATACTTTTAATATGCTTGATATGTAATTTAAAAATATTTTCATTGATGTAGGTTAAGAACATTAGGATAAGAAAATCATTGAAAATAATGTAAAGGGGTTCATAATATAATTGAAAATAATGTCAAAGGGGTTAAAGACACGTGTCGGAATTTTATGTGTGAAGAACCTTCAAAATTAATACATTATGGGCTGATTTGATGTGATATTCAAATTTAAGGTTATGTATGCTGTTAGGTTCCAAGTCTAAAGTTGGGCTGGGTTTATTAGTTTAACTGTAAGGGTTTTATTTTCTAGTGTAAATGTGTAATTGGCTGGGTACTTACTGAATTTTGTGTGGGTGGAAGTTCATTAAAGAAATTCTGTTTCTATTTAGGGCAAGCTTAGTAAATAGCTGCTTTAACACTCATTTGAAGGGCTTTCTTCTATATCCTTGCTCTGTAGCCTATTTGATAAACCCTAGGCCTCATGGTTTGTGTTTGCTGCCCTTATTTGCAGAATACTGATTGAAGTCAGATCTCTGTCAAGTCAAGTAATTTTTCTAATTGTCAATATCATACTCAAGTTAACCCAGTACTTTGTTTATTGGTTATTATTTTGTGTTGTACGATGCAATTAATAATTTCAGATTAGTTCATCTATAGAGTTTCCTGTGTTAATCTAGGTTGCATTGTTGCTTTTTTCACTTTCAGATTGGACCCGACATGCTTATTAGTGGATTTCTTCAACCTGTACCAGACCTGATGCCTGTTATCCCATCAGAGGATGAAACTTTTGCAATTGATCCTACTGTCACTCCTTATGAATCGAGCATCATATCCTTCTACAAAACGTGGGATCCATATGGTGCTTTTTCAAATTTTTCTCCTCATCCAATTCAAATGCCAGATAGCGATGGTAATTATGTTACTTGGTCAAGTGTTGAGCACTATTACCAGGTAGTTGCCATTCTCAATTCATTTTAAATCTTTCATTGAATTTTTTGCACATATTCTCTCAAAACCTGTTAAATTTGTAGGCACAAAAGTTTGCTGGAGTTAATGATCCTGGAGCACAAGATTGTGTTAAAAAGATAAAAGCCATGAGAAGTCCAGAAGAAGCTGCACGTGTAGGAAGATCAATGCATCGGCAGCATCCTGATCTGGTATGGTCATCTGTATTTCTAATGGGATTTTAAATTGGTCGCTTTACTCTGATTGTATGGGTCAATAAAGCAAAGCTTATGTTATGATATTAGCATACTAGTTTCTGACTTCTGTTTCACCATTGTTTGTATCTGGACAGTGTGATCATACTCAATCTAGTCATTGTTTGGTATGATCTTGTATAGCATCTTATACTTGTTAATTTGATTGTATTCTTTATTTAGTGACGTGGACAATGCTTAGATATTACTGAAAGTCGAATTTAGACTATACCGTTGGAATTTATGAGCATCTTTTTTGAAATTTTTGTTCAAGTGCTACCTTAAAGGGGACTGTCTTGAAGTTGAATATATTTGTAAAAAAATAATAAAAAATGAAATGATTTCATGTTCTTGTAATTTCAACTGTACTATAACGAAAGTTGTTACTCTGTTATCAATCGCCGATAAGGATCTATTTCTATCTGTAATTGTACATTCAACATTCCCCACCATTACCAACGTAAACATTAAAATAGAATATGATATGTTTATTGAGTTTCATAAATTCCTTCTCGTATGTTTTTGGATATTGTGATCATGCTCAATCTAGTCGTTGTTTGGTATGATCTTGCATAGCATCTTATACTTGTTAATTTGATTGTATTCTTTATTTAGGTTTTAGACAATGCTCAGAAATTATAGAAAGTCGAATTTAGACTACTTCGGTAGAATTTATGAGCATCTTCTTGGAAATTTTGGTTTAAGTTACTTTTTAGACTACTTCGGTAGAATTTACGAGCATCTTTTTGGAAATTTTGGTTTAAGTGACTTTTTTTTTGAAATATTTAAAGGGACTGTTTTGAAGTTGAATATATTTGCAAAAAAAAAACTTAAATGATTTCATGTTCTTGTAATTTCAATTGAACTATAGTTAACAAAATGTTACTATGTTATCAATCGCAATAAGGATCCATGTACATTCAACATTCCCTACCATTACCAACATAAATGTTAAAATATATATTTAATTGATTATATGTTTATTGAGTTTCATAAATTCCTATTGCTATCCTTTGAGTCAAAACTCTGTATGCAATGCAGCTGAGAAGCGACTGGGAAAGTATGAAGATCGATGTTATGTATAGGGCATTGAAATGTAAATTCTCAATTTATCCTCATCTGAATTCCATGCTGCTCTCAACTGCTGGCTCGGTTCTTGTTGAAGCTTCACCTCACGATCTTTTTTGGGGCGGAGGCCGTGAAGGAGAAGGCCTGAATTATCTGGGCAGGCTACTGATGCAGTTGAGATCAGATTTTCTGGGTGAGTCTTCTACATCAACTGAAAACACTTGCTCAGCTCTATAAATGGAAATGAAAATGAAGCAGGTTTGATGGTATGATAATATCAGTGTCCCGTATTGTTACATTAGTTTTTTGATACACCAAATTGTATTATAAATAATCTATTTATAACATTAATTTTCACAAACTTTTGCTGTGGTCTTCTTATCTCGGCCACCTCAAAAGATGAAACTTTTCGAACCTTGAATATTTTTTCACGAACTTTGAATCTTTTGTCAGCTTAATTTTTCTCAATTGTGGATGCTGCATCTTATTTTTTCAGGAAGCTTGAATCTTATGTATTTCTATGCAAGCCTTGAATCTTACATAACATCATTGACCTCCTTTGTGTTTAACACTAGGCGGTTTCGAAATTCGTTGGAAACCTCTAAAGAAATTATTCAAAGGCTTGTTGGAAACCTCTATAGAAATTATTCAAAGGCTTGTTAGATGGCTGTCTCCCTTATTGATGTGCTTGATGCAATAAAGTAAGAGACGAAATACTGGAAAGGACCCAAAAAGTCCCAAATTTCCAACATAATATAAAACAATATAGAAATTATTCAAAAGCTTGTTAGATGGCTGTCTCCCTTATTGATGTGCTTGATGCAATAAAGTAAGCGACGAAATACTGGAAAGGACCCAAAAAGTCCCAAATTTCCAACATAATATAAAACAATGTAATAAAAGAACCACCTGCCAGAGGGATGGGATCTCTATCACCGGTCGAAGGAGATCCCTCGACGGATCTCGATTGCATCGATGATTGAGGTCCGTTGTTTGGTTCTCCATTGCTCGACGATGGAGATCCTTGGATCTCTATCGTCGAGTAAAGAACTTTGATGCCATGCCAGAAGGTTTATGGAATTGCCGAATGAGGAGCTTTATCCTCGAGCCACCGATTGTTTCAACAATGATGGTCGACCTCAATTGTTGAAACGATGGAGATCCATCGTTCCATTGATGAATCGGTTGATCTCAACAGTGGAGATCCACTGATAGATCTCCATAAGATGATCTAAACCGTGGAGGTCGATAAGTGAAGTTCTCTTTTTTTTTTTTTTTTAAAACAATATTTTTTTTCAATTTACAAAAAAGAATTTTTTTTAACTGTATTTAATCTCTGTTCTTAAAAAAAAACTGTTTTTAATCTCTTAATTTCTAACTGTTCTTTATTGTTGTATGTAAATTTTACAAAGCATACACGTCATTGACAGGAAGGAAAAAATAGCCAGGTGGACGCCCAGATGTGCATTCGTGAAATATCCTATGAGACATCATTAAAGAGAAGAAAAGCGCGAGTAAGCATATACTGAATAAAACCTACTCGGGATCAGTTAACAGCACTCGGGACTGGTTAAATAACGCTTCCACTCGGGCTCAAACGGTACTGCTCGGGACCATCAGGTATTACTCTTAGTCGGGAATAAATACGACCCGAGTAAGAACTTGGTGCTTATTTCATACGGATTGTCATTAAATACGTGACGATATTCATCAGGAAGGAATCCCAAATGAAATAGAGTATTAAATTAGAAGAGTCCCCAATCAGAAAATAACTTGATTTCTTTACGAAGACTACATTCTTATAAGGAAACAAGTCCAAATTGAACTGCACTACTAGGATCCCACTCGATTTCCATGAGACTCCGAAACAGGAAAGAAGACAAATCAACCTCAAGCAAGTAACCGAATCACAATTAAATACAAAGATCTTGTATTACTTGTACAAAGCAGATTAGGGTTCTATAAGCATATAAATAGACCCATAATCTAGCTCAAAAAGATATATGCAATATAGCATACAACAATCACAGTAAATACAGAGAGAAAAAAGAGAGATCGAGAGCTTGTAAACATTTTATTCTCTTAGTGGATTTTGACTTGGTTGATCCTTCAACCACCCGTGGATGTTTCTCCGGCCATCGGAGTTTTACCACGTAAACTTTGTCTTTGTTACTCTCTTTGCATCTCTTTCTCTTTAAATCAATAGCCGAAATCCAATCCTTGTTGGCTTTTTTGGCATAATCCAAAAATCGACGTCAACAATTGGCGCTAGAAGGAGGGGGTCGAACCTCCGAACTTGTTAAAAAGCAATGGCAGGAAGCAAAAGTAGTTCAGGGAATGGCCAAAGATCACCAGGCGATTTTCATATTGGCAATACGTCACAAAATCCTGCAGCAAACACAGAAAACCAGCCTGCTCACCTGGCGGGGATCCAACAAGTTCCTCCAACCAGCAGAGATCTTAAGCTGCGTTTCCAAGAGGCCCTGCATCAATTGGTGACGGACGCAGCAAGGGAAGGGATTGATCTACTGGCCGCAGGAGCACATACTCCCAATCTTCCACCCGTAAGGCTCCGTTCGATGGTGGTGGGGCCAGGAATAACTATGCCAGAAACCAGAAGGAACTCTTCCCCAATCAATCCAGCTGGTTAGAAAACACTAGAAGAGAAAAATCACCAGAGGCTGGATCGCAATCAAACAATACGAGTCAGACATCGTAAATACGATCGGCGTAGAGAACGGTCATCATTAGAAGACAGTGATCAACACCATCGTAAACGTCATCATGGAGTCACACGAGGGTTCCGGCATAAGAGTGAAGAATCTGAGGAAAGAATGACAGTTACCCAACGGTTCAACCATCAAGGAAGCCTCGGTGGGGGACAGAGATGTCACAATCAAGAGCCTAACTCGAGAAGTAGAGAATAACAAGCGACAATTTGAGGCACTAGTTAGACGTTACGGCTGTAACGATCTATCCGACGATGACTCCGACAGTCCATTTACCAGGGAGATTTTGCGGACCCCTTTCCCAGAAAGATTCAGGATGTTGCATGTGGAGCAATTCAAAAAAGATACAGATCCAAAGGAGCACGTTAGACGCTATAAAAGTGCCATGGCTCAATATGCCCGCAGTGACCCTCTATTGTGTCTCAACTTTCCGCAAACACTAGGGGACACAGGCTCAAGATGGTTCGGAAGACTACCCCTGGCAAGCATCGGAAATTTCAGCGAGTTGAGCAGGAGTTTCTCAAGGCAATTCCTGAGCAACGTTCACAGAAAGAAGTCGGTGGCCTACCTCTCTCAAATAAAACAGGGGAAGGATGAGTCATTAAAAAAATACTTGGGCCTGTTCGGCCAAGCAGTATCAGAAATTGGCAGCGCTAATGATGAAGCAATTATTGCTGCCTTCACCAATAACTTGCAGAATGGACGACTATCCTTCGATTTGAGAAGAGCACGGCTGACAAGGTATGCCGACATGATGGATATGGTAGGAGGATACGCTCTGGCCGAGGAAGAAGAGTTAGCTACAGGAGGAAGCTATATGCATGGAGGAAAGCCCGAACAGAAGAATACCGAATCCAAGGGGCAGAATCAAAAGGAAAAACGAAAAGGGAACGGTAAGGAGAAAAATAAGGATGGGGTAATGGGCACAACGCCGAACGGTCCACAGAGAAATACCAAGGCAAATATACCAATTACACCTATCTTCGGAAGAAATAAGAAGAAATTCTAGCCATCTTGGAAGAAAAGAATACGGTGCAAGAACCGCGACGACAATCACAAATCGTTCGGAGAGATACAACCAAGTATTGCAGGTTTCATAAAGAAATCGGGCATGAAACTTCAAAGTGTTTTCAGCTCAGAGATTACATAGAAACTCTTATTCGGGAAGGGCACCTGCGGGATGTAATCTTGAAAAAAGACGAGAGACCAGAAACCAAGAAAGTCAAGGTTGATCACAACCCTGGTCAAAACCAAAGAACCAGCCCCGAAGCCAATCAAGTAATATATACAATTTTTGGAGGACCTTCTACTGGGAGAAGCAACCGAGAACGAACTCAGAAAATCCGAGAAGCAGTAGAAGCAAGGAATAACCTCGACATAAACTCGGTAGAACCAGACTCGAAAAGAGTAAAGGAAGGATGGGACCCAATAGTCTTTACAGAGGTAGATTCCCATGGCGTTGATGTTCGACCTAATGACGCTTTGGTTATAAGTGCCCGGATTGGCCATAGGGAAGTCCAGAGAATTTTAATAGATAATGGGAGCTCAGCAGGCATCCTAAGCGTGGCCGTATACGACCAGCTAAGACTAGACCGAAAAGATTTACAGCCTTTCCATACTCCATTAAGAGGATTTGGGGGAATAGAGGTCAGGTCACTCGGGACGGTAAAACTACCTGTGAAGATCGGAACGGCACCATGCCAGAGGACTGTCCTGCTCGACTTCGTGGTAGTTGACTTGGATAATTGGCCGTATAATGCATTATTGGGCCGGCCATTCCTGAATAAAACAAGGGCCGTGACGGACACTTATGCATTAATGATCAAGTTCCCAACAGAACAAGGGGTTGGGATAGTCAAGGGATCCTAAGAGATGGCCCGAAGAGCAAACCTGTCGGTATACAGAGACACGCATGATGCCGAACAAGTGTGCACCATAATGCAGCCAAATCAGTGTGAAGAATCCTTGTCATTCGAACTGGATCCAAGGGAGGGCTCGAATGAATACAAGACAGAATTGGTTGAAATACTACTAGAAGAAGACAAACCGGACAAGAAAATCAGGATTGGGGCCAACTTGGAAGGAAAAGTCAAGCGAGACTTGACCAATCTGCTTAGAGAGTACAAAAATGTATTCGCTTGGAGTCACGAAGATATGATCGGGATAGATGCCCGAGTAATATCCCACCACCTCGCGGTTAGCCCGAATGCCAAACCGGTAATACAAAAGAGAAGATCGTTCAATCCTGAAAGAAGTCAAGCAATCAACCAAGAGGTGGAAAAGCTACTAGCGACTGGATCAATCAGAGAAGTCAGCTACCCTCAGTGGGTCGCCAACGTAGTCCTCGTCCAGAAGAAAAATGGACAATGGAGGATGTGCATAGATTTCACGGATCTAAACAAGGCATGTCCAAAGGATAGCTTCCCACTTCCAAGAATAGATCAGCTGGTGGATGCCACAACAGGTCATGAACTGCTCAGCTTCATGGACGCTTACTCGGGATACAATCAGATCCGGATAAACAAAGCTGATGAAGAAAAAACAGCTTTCACAACGGATCAGGGTTTATATTGCTACACAGTAATGCCCTTTGGTTTAAAAAATGCAGGAGCTACGTACCAAAGGTTGGTCAACAAAATCTTCACTCGGCAAATAGGAAAGAACATGGAAGTGTACATTGATGATATGTTGACTAAAAGCGTCTCAGCAGATGAGCATTCCCACGACCTCCGAGGGACATTTGATGTTTTGAGAAGATACCAGATGAAATTAAACCCAAACAAATGTTTATTCGGAGTCCGTTCGGGAAGATTCTTGGGTTTTCAAGTCCATCAAAGAGGAATCGAAGTTAATCCCGAGAAGATCCAAGCTTTGCAAGAAATGACTTCACCTAAAACATTGAAAGAGGTACATCACTTGACAGGGTGTTTAGCCTCATTGGGAAGATTCATCTGAAGGGCTACAGACAGGTGCGCGCCTTTCTTCAAAATAATCAAAAAAGGGAAATGCCTGGAGTGGAATAAAGAGTGTGAGCAGGCATTCTTAAAAATAAAAGAGTACTTGGGGCAAGCTCCCATCCTCTCAAAACCACAAAAAGGGGAAATACTTCAGCTGTATCTGTCAATAACCGAGCTTGCAGCAAGTTCAGTCTTAGTCAGAACAGAAGATGGAGTGCAGAAACCAGTGTATTATACAAGCAAGGCACTCCTACCGGCCGAAACCAGGTACTCACAGGCAGAGAAGATAGCCTTGGCATTGGTTTCAGCAGCAAAAAAGCTGAGACCATATTTTTTGGCCCATATGATCCAGGTTCTCACCAATTGCCCATTAAGACAAATCTTACAAAAACCAGAGATATCAGGAAGACTTACTAAATGGGCAATCGAGTTAAGTGAATTCGATATTCATTATGTCCCCAGAACCTCCCTCAAAGGACAATCGGTGGCAGACTTTATAGCCGAGTTCACAGAACCAAACCTGGAAGCAAAAAGACTGTTGGATAAAAGTTTTCCATGGAAACTATATGTTGATGGTTCTTCAAACACTCATGGCAGCGGGGCAGGGATCGTAGTTCGCACCCCAGAAGGAGATGATGTTGAATGTGCCAGGAGATTTGATTTCAAAGCAACCAATAATCAAGCCGAATAAGAGGCATTGTTAGCTGGACTCAGAGTCTGCATAGCTCTTGGGGCAGATGAAGTTGAGATATTCAGCGATTCACAGGTAGTTGTCAACCAGGTTATTGACGAGTACCAGGCCAAAGATGAAGGAATGATTGCCTACCGTGACATCGTAAAACAGCTCCTCCAAAAAATTAAAGAATACAAGATCGCTCAGATCCCCAGAGAAGAAAATGAAAAGGCAGACGCTTTATCTAAATTAGCGTCAGCAACAACCTCAATCAGACCAAAGACCATTCTAGTTGCACACCTCCTTAGACCGAGTACAGCTGAACCTAAGCATTTAGAAATTTCAGAAATCCGAACACCGCAAGACAGTTGGATGGTCCAGATGAGAAGGTTCCTGGAAGAAGGTGTGCTCCAGAAAGATCCGATTTTAGCAAAACGCATCAGGTATCGATCGGCTAGATATACCATGGTCGGAGGAGAAATATACAGAAGGGGGTTCTCCCGAGCTCTCCAGAGATGTGTACCGGAGGAAGATGCACATCGAATACTACAAGAGATCCACGGAGGGGTTTGCGGAAACCACACTGGAGGTAGAAGCCTGGCGCATAAGGTACTCAGACAAGACTATTACTGGCCTACGATTTTTTCAGATGCACAGCAGTGGTCGGAAAGTTGCAATACCTGTCAAAGGATTGCTAACGATATCCGACAACCCCTAGAAAAACTCAGAAACCTCACTGCTCCATGGCCATTCACCATGTGGGGCCTAGATCTGATCGGTCCAATGCCAGCTGGGATAGGGGGTGGAGCAAAGCATGCCATAGTAGCTGTCGATTATTTCATAAAATGGGCAGAAGCTGAAGCGCTGGTGCATATCACGGAAGCCAACACCATAAATTTTGTAAAGAAAAACATACTTTATAGGTTTGGAGTTCCGGACACTATTATCACCGACAATGGCACTCAGTTTGATAACCAAAAGTTCAGACATTTGTGCGAGAAGTATCATATTGCTAACTACTATGCGACACCAACTCACCCTCAAACAAACAGGCAAGTAGAAGCAGTACATAAAATTATCAAGCACACCATTAAAGCAAAGTTAGATGACAAAAAAGGAAGCTGGGTTGAAAAGCTTCCTGAAGTATTATGGGCATATCGGACGACAACAACGACTTCAACAGGAGAAACTCCGTTCACCCTAGCGTTCGGAACAGAAGCTGTCATCCCCATAGAAACATCGTATGCATCCCCACGGGTCAGGCTATACGATGAAGAACAGAATGTTGATACGCTACTACAAAGTTTGGATGAGCTAGAAGAAAAAAGGGAAAAGTCCCGAATAAGAAATACAACATATCAACAAAGAGTGGCTCACCACTACAATTCTCGTGTTCGGATAAGGAAATTCCAGCTAGGAGACCTGGTGCTTAGGAAGGTGTCGTTGAACACAAAAAACAGAGCCGCAGGATCCCTGACGGACAAATGGGAAGGTCCATACAAGATCGAGGGGATAGCTGGCTATGGAGCCTATTGGATTGCTCGACCCAATGGAAGGGTGTTACCCCGACCATGCAATGCCCAATATCTGAAGATTTTCTATCCTTAATATATATATATATATATTTATATTAAATATTCTATTCTTTTATTGGTAGGATAAATAAAATTGTAATTTAAATTTGTCAATTTTTTGCAGTAATAAATAAAATTACTCGGAATTTCCTAAAGGATAACATCTAGTTCGGGATTTATAAAAAAAGGGATATGATAATAAGAACATATGGAAGCAGAGCATGATAATAAGAACATGCAAATAGAATTCTCGGGACCATCAAATCCCAAATGGGCGGAGAAGCTCTTAGGAGCATGCCAGCCGACCAGGGTCAAAATAACCTTCGCAAAAAGGCAAACCCGATGCACCAGACTTTGGAAAAATGCTTCGGAAGCTATCGGGAGAAATTCCTGTGAAATGCGTAGCTGTGTTGAAGCAACTTTTTTTTAAAAAAGAGCTCAACGATTCGGCAAAACCTTGCGCATAAAAACTAGAGAGACGTCATTGGTATTGTGTAAGGACTCGAACATATGATCATGGTGAGCCTTGATGTAACATTCGGGTAGCAACCGGGTATGAAACAAGTGAAAAACTTGTCTCAAGATGACTCTGTTAATAAAAAAGAAGCCAATTTAATAAGATACTTGGCAATTGAAGTTATTCGGGTAACAACCGGTTTAATAAGATACTCGGTTAAGTTATCCGAACATCAAAGAAGCCAGTTTAATAAGATACTTGGCAATTGAAGTTATTCGGGTAACAACCGGTTTAATAAGATACTCGGTTAAGTTACCCGAACATCGAAGGAGTCAGTTTAATAAGATACTTGGCAATTGAAGTTATTCGGGTAACAACCGGTTTAATAAGATACTCGGTTAAGTTACCCGAACATCGAAGAATCCAGTTTAATAAGATACTTGGCAATTGAAGTTATTCGGGTAACAACCGTTTAATAAGATACTCGGTTAAGTTACCCGAACATCGAAGAAGCCAGTTTAATAAGATACTTGACAATCGAAGTTATTCGGGTAACAACCGGTTTAATAAGATACTCGGTTAAGTTACCCGAACATCAAATAAGCCAGTTAAATAAAATACTTGGCAATTGAAGTTATTCGGGTAACAATCGGTTTAATAAGATACTCGATTAAGTTACCCGACCATCAGCCTGTTTAATACAACACTCGGCAACAATCAGCAAAAAATAGACCAAAACCATTCAACTCAGAACAAAATTGAATTTTATTGCTCTTAAAAGAATGGTTACAGTTCAAAGAATGGTTCTTTACAAGTAAAAAATAAAGAATCAGAATCTTCTACAAATCTACAAAATCAAGGTTGCGAGGATTTCGAGCCTTTGCCAATAATCAGATCTGGCACCATCTCGTATTCACGAAGTAGGCTCTCATTGGACGGCCAAGTAATATCGTCGACAATATTATCCCTCCACTGGCTGTAATCTTCATCCGGGACTGGCCCGACATCCGGGATTACACCTTCAACCGACTCTTGACTTGCGTAAAAGGTCGAGAGAGAGTGCTCGGACGGAATCTCTAAATGTGTAGGATAGGGCTCTTTGCATTGACTACGGCAGTAGGCTCTCCATTCCTTCATCTGAATCCGAAGAGATTCCAAGGACCTGTCCACATGGTGTTTGATTGACAGCTCCCAATTAGCACGGGCTTTTTCGGTCGCCCTATTCTTGACTTTGAAGAATTTACCGGCCGAAACTAGCCCACGTTGAAATTCCCAAAGAAGTAGGGCATCGTAAGCAGGGGATCTTTTAAAACGATCCACCCCTTGGACTTCCAACTCCTACCTGGCCTCTCGGGAAAGGGATTCAACTGTCAGCATTTGGCACTCCAAATCTTCAATTTTTTGGACATACCCCGACTTTGCCTGCTCTGCCTCCTGCTCCGCCTCTTGCTCCGCCTTAAGCATGGATTCTTCAGCAGAAGAAAGAAGATTTTAAAGCGATGCAACCTTCTCCTCTGCCAAAGATGCCTTGTCCTCAGTTTCAACCTGGTTCGCCAGGCAGTGGTCGTCAAATATCTGTATGGAACCGACCTCCAGCTAAGACGACCCTCCTCACTCGCCTTCAGCTGAGCCTCCAGACGTCTTATCCGATCAGCTTGACATTGCTGCGTCTGAACAAGCTCAGCAAATTCGGCCACCATCTGCAAAAGAATATACTTAGAAATCTGACAAAAGCTAAAACAATAAATGAGTCAGAATTAACTGAGTCAGATTTAACTTACATAAGATGCGCCGTTGAAAATATTTTGGAGACGTTCGGTCAGTGAACCATCTCTAAAACGGCTCTAACGGTCCTCCCCGATATAAGCCCGACCGGAGAACATCTCCTGTAGCATATCCTGGGGAGAAAGGAATAAAGGCACCCCCGAGGGTTCAGCTCCCAGATTTCAGAAGAAGCCCTGTTCGGCTATAAGGATGGAGAAGGTACCCCCGAAGGTTCAGCCCCAATATCTCCAACTTTGGGGGTAGAAGAATCCCTACTCGGTTCTGAAGTGACTGCATCTACTGATGCTCCAGCACCGACTCTAGGGGCAATCTCGTCTGTAATATCTTCGTCGCTAGAGTCAACGAATGAGACTACCCAAGGAACTTTGAGAGGACGAGAAGGCGAACTGACTGCCTTTCGTTTCTCACCCCGAGAACAGTGGAAGTTAAGATCAGCAGCAGGATCTTCTAACGGATCGTCTCGAAAAGACTCAAAGAACTCGGCACCGACGGGCACTTGATTTGTCAAGAAGTTACAACCATCGCTAGCTTCAAACCGTCCAACAGCCTCTTCACCTGGACCCTCATACTGACTCTCCCTATTTTCAGGCAGTTAGGTGTCAGTCGGCTCACCTTGGCCACTTCGACCAGTGAAATCTTGAGTAGAAGGCTGAGCACCCCGATCAACACACTCAGGAATTTCCTCAGCGATATCAGTTTCCTCATCAGGCTCAGGTGGAGCAATACCCTCATCACCCTGACGGGAAGCTTCCTTTCTACTCGCTTGTAGAATCGCCTTCACCTGACGAGCCTGAAGATCGCTGACAAAGTCCGTATCGAACACTAAAAAAACAAAAATAGAAAAGAAAATGGAAAAGCAGGGAAATACAACAGAGGGCGCCAGGTTACTTACAACGCCTGCGATGGCCCGAAATCTGTTTGAAGAAGCCGAGCTTTATCAAGTCATCCTCTTTGAAAAGATAGCTCTTGCTCCTCTTTTCCAGAGTATGAACAGTTGCCCGAGTCAGCCTCTTCAGCTCTGAATCACTATAGTCGATTTTTTTCTTGTTCCACACTTCGGGGGAATAGAAGAAACGGGGAACACTCAGCACCGTTTGGGAATCCCCAGATCGAACAGTGACGTCGAGCCCGAGAGTCCCTCCAGTAAAAAACAGACTGTTCTTCCAGAACTTGTTGGATGTGGGGAATCCCCATATAAAGCCCTTCTTTTTCGGTTCATCAGAAGCATTGACCCCCGGATTCACCTTCGCTTATTTGGGGACTCAACCGTCCGAAGGAGTAGACGCAAGAAAATAGGTCCCCGTTTTGCTAACCTGCCTCAGCGTACAGAAGTGCCTGATTTCATTCAGGGAAGGCGGCGAAAGGTTTATTCGACTGAACATGTGCCACATACACATCAAGGTTTTGTAACTATTCGGGGCCAACTGAGCTGGGGCTATCCCTGCCTCAGCCAAAAACCAGGCAATAAAAGGTTGAAGGGGAAGTGTGACGCCACAGCAAAGCATAGATCTGTAAATCGCGACCATGCCCTCAAGAGGATTCCATACGGCTATATCCCCCGCAGGAACCAAAGTGACCAAGTCGGGCAAGTCGAATCGGGAGCGGTATTTTTCTATCTCAGTTGGCCCGACCACGTTCGGCTCAATATCAAAGCCACTCGGGTGAGTGTCAGAAAACAAAAGACGAGACGCCCTATATACTTCATCAACGTCGCCCTCGTTAACAGTCTGTTCCCTGGTCTGAAAACTGCTTGAGCCATGCTTGTATACCTTACTAGTGCTCTGATGTTTACCCATCCTTCGAACCTTGTGATCAGAAATATCAGAATCAGAACTAGATAGAGAACTCGATACAGGGTTGAAAGTGATGTCAGGGTGAAGCCCAGAAACATCAACCTCTAAAAATGGAGGTTCATTTATTGGGATATCCTCCAGTAATCGTCTAATGCAAGATACTAACTGGAAATCCCCACGCTCTAATGCATCAAAAGTGATTTTAAAGAGATGATGGTGGGAAGATGGCCCCATTAAAACTAACCTTGAATTGAGACTGATGCAAGATCTTCAAGCGGAGAATCACGAACTTCTGGATAAAAAAAATCTGAGTTTAAAGAGATTTCTGCTGAATTTTTGAGAATAAACAAACAATGTTTCTCAGCAAAGAATTTAAAGATGAGACGGCACGAAACCATAGGATTTCAAAGCGGGAAAAAATTTATGACGAAACTCGATGACGTAGGCGGAGCTTGGGGAAACGCAAAAATCATTTCTCATAAATGATATTGAAAAACGAAGAGACGAGGGACGTGTGTCAAGACAGGAAGTAGCCTTCAACCGTTAAAACTTTAAAACGTCGCTATCATTTAAGATCTTGCGTGATAAAGCTAATCGAAATTATAGAGTCACCATTAAGACGAGCCATTATGACAAGACAACTATTCTATCGAGAGAAATTAAGATGATTAAAATACTCTTGCCTGAAATGAAGTTTTCCTCGGTAAAAATATTTTAAGAGGGTATTGTTGTATGTAAATTTTACAAAGCATACACGTCATTGACAGGAAGGAAAAAATAGCCAGGTGGACGCCCAGATGTGCATTCGGGAAATATCCTATGAGACATCATTAAAGAGAAGAAAAGCGCGAGTAAGCATATACTGAATAAAACCTACTCGGGATCAGCTAACAGCACTCGGGACTGGTTAACTAACGCTTCCACTCGGGCTCAAACGGTACTACTCGGGACCATCAGGTATTACTCTTACTCTGGAATAAATACGACCCGAGTAAGAACTTGGTGCTTATTTCATACGGATTGTCATTAAATACGTGACGATATCCATCAGGAAGGAATCCCAAATGAAATAGAGTATTAAATTAGAAGAGTCCCCAATCAGGAAATAACTTGATTTCTTTACGAAGACTACATTCTTATAAGGAAACAAGTCCAAATTGAACTGCACTACTAGGATCCTACTCGATTTCCATGAGACTCCGAAACAGGAAAGAAGATAAATCAACCTTAAGCAAGTAACCGAATCATAATTAAATACAAAGATCTTGTATTACTTGTACAAAGCAGATAAATAAAACATGGAGAGAGACACGAAGTAAAGTGAGAGAATTATATTTGATACATTGATATTGAGCTGATCAACCAACTTTACAAATGAGAGAGGAAGCTATATTTATAGGTATTGAGAGCACAAGTTGCAAGTGATAATGATGAGGCCAGTCAAGTGGGAGGATGACAAGAGGTAAAGGCGGTCAAATAAGTATGGTAGTGGACGAAGCAAAACTAAGAGGCATTCAAGGAATATATGTGTCATCAAGTGGGGTTGGATATAGTGTTAGGCGGTAGATACAATTTGTGGTAAATCCAAACCATATTCACAACACACTTTTGGATTTTCATCATTTGGATTTTCATCATTTGTATTTTAATTTTTAGGAAAACCCAGTAGGATAAAAATCTTGGTAAAATATATACAATGATCTTTTGGATATTGTGGTGTTAGTCCTTCACAAAACTATCTCATTAAAAATTTTGTTAGGAAAACCCAGTGTGACAAAACCGGATTGAAGGGAAAAATAATATAGTACACATATATCTGTTCAGAACTTAGCTCCCCCTGATTGTCTCTTTAAAAATTTTATCAGGAAAACCCAGTGGGACAAAACCTGATTGAAAGAAAAATAGTACAATGTAAATATGTCCATAGTTTAATGTTTTTTTTAAAAACATTTCTCACATTTATACTTTGCTAGACAAAACCTAGTGGGATAAAACCTGAGCAAATATATTCACTGATCTATCGGATCAAATTAATATTTATGATGATCTTCTGGATCAAGATAACATATATACGATGATTAACAAGATCAAAGTAATAGTTACAATGATCTTCTTGATCAAGACAATATATATACGATGATCAACTGGATCAATGTAATTTTTATGATGATCTTTATGGATCAAATGATTTTTGGGTGTGCATTGAGAATTGCCTAATTAAAACCTTATCAGGAAAACCCAATGGGACAAACCAACCTGATTTGAAGGAAAAAGAGTACAATGCACATATGCCCCAATATAATTAATATATTTAATTTGATATGCCCCCTTGATAAAAATTCTTTTGAAGCAATCTTCTTGATTGCTAAGCTGACGCATATAAATGTTTATTTCATGAAATAACATCATAAATGATTATGGGGAGTATATACAAATACTTGCTTTATGGAGTAATATACATATGAAATCTTTTCAGAATCTTTTCAACATATTCTGATTGATAAACAAGCATTCCATTTTATCTATGTTCGATCTTCAAGTCGAGACAATATTTTCTTTCTCGTTTCTTTATGAAGACTCATGAGTATATAATATAATTTATTATATCCTTATATTATCTGATATTAACTGAGACAGTTATACTAAATCCGTTCATATTGTTTTTAATCCATATAAGTATTTTTGTATGTTCATCAAATACAGATTACGAGATCTCGATTTATATGCTTCTAGAATTTTAAATCCTCCAGGGATTATACATATCTGCATTGAGTGAACCATATAGATAAATGATTACTACGTCTAGAAGACGCATTTCAAGCCTTTTAAAGGTAACCAAATTTATCAAAAATTCAGAACGTAATCATATTCATCACTAGTGAATACCAAGTTTCTGTGAGAAATCTTGTACTACGAGTTATGCCTCATATCTCACGATCTCGTTTTTCTCATTACGTTTCCATATAAAAACCCATTAGTATCCACTTAGTTTGACATCTCCAGGTGTCTAGAGTACTATTGATCTAAATATTTTATGTTTGGCTTATGAAGTCAATTCTTCTTGAATTATTACTTTTCATGTAAGCCTTTTGAAAATAACCCCTAAAGCATGTGTCTAATGGTGAATAGGTTTTAATCGAATCAATTACCGATTTTTCAATTAATCAATATTAACAAAAACTACCCCAAATAAACAAGCACTCAATTAAACTAATTATGCTTAAAACAATAAATTCACATGGTATATACGTGGAAGCCCTTTGACAAGGGAAAAATCACGGGCTATCCTTTTAGCCACATCTGATCCTCAAATCCACTATTGTAATGATGTTTACTATCTAAGTTGACCACCTAATCACACATCAAGGTTACTAACCCACCACTGCTACCCAACGGGCCTTAATAGAGATTCTTGATCAACAAGCTTGTGCACTAAACACTTAGTCACAAAGCTTAACCTCAATGGAGATTCAAAACAACCTAAGTGAATATGATGAAATATTCTAACATGCAAGTAGTGCTAGGCTACACTAAATGTTTTTCTAAGAATTCAAAGATGTCAATAAATACAATTCCTAGATATCAATGTCTAAATGCAAGTGTAAGAAGACCTAACTAGATATAGTTATGATAGTCTAATATCTAGTTATCAAAAAAAAGCCAATCAACAAAAGTTATCATGAAACATGGCAAAGAACAATCATTACAATTAACAAATGCAATCAATTAGACCTAAACAATATCTAAATGTAAAGCATAGAGATTTAGCTAGAAGGGTAAAACCATCCTAAATGCTAGCTATCACTAATCAATGTTCTCAACAAACAACCAACATCACAAGCATGTTACAAAAACTATTAAACACAAGAACATGCATTTAATTTGCAATAAAATCTAAAACTTAGGCATACCTGACATAGTAATGAAACAATGAAGTCTAGGGCATGTAAAGTTTATCTAGTTAAAGAAAACAAGAAGACCCATGCTTGGATGATGCAAATATTATGCTAGATGGTTATGGTTTGAAGTTTGGTTGAGTCAAAATGGTTTCTTGGAGCTTCTCTCCCACTAAAAACTGGTTGTAAAGCTCTTAAAAATGATTTGTGGAGAATAAGATATATTTATATGAGGTCCAAAGCGAAACTACGTCATTTAGAAAAATAACTGCAAAGAAGGTGTAGTGTGCATGTACCTACCTGCGCAAAGACCCACGTATACCCGTGCATAGACGTGCAAGTGTCTGCACATGAACCTAACACTGAGAGTAAGAGACAATCACTCAGCGTATTGCGTGGGTCGCGGGTAGCCACCCACGCACAACCCGTGCACTTCCCTAACACAAAGGGATCAAGAGGACAAAAACAAGACCAGGCAAGAGATAGAAAAATAAAGCACACATAAAGGCAATTAAGCACTAATGCAAGGTGATTGAAACAAGCATGAGAGTGAGTGTGTGCATTAAATCTTTCCAAAAAAATTAAGCAAGTGATATACCTTTGAAGCTTGAGCTTGGTCACGAACAAAGACGACCTAAACTACCCTTACATTTTAATTCCCAGTGTGGTTTGTCAATCGAAATAAGACAATAAAAAATTGAGGATCTTACACCTTTCTTGCCTTTTATCTACAATCATTGATATCATGAATATCATAATTATCATTTTTTTTCAGTATCGCTACTGTGTATAAAAATACATCATCAATGATTGTTTCCTTATGATCTCACATTTCACTTAAATGATTTTTAGAAATTTTCTCAATTTCTATATTCTTGTATCTCTGTTGAGATTTCTTCCATTTTAATGGATTTAGTCATTTTATAGACTTGTATGATTTATAGAATTTCTCTCAATTTCTATATTCTTGTATCTTTGTTGAGATTTCTTCCATATCAATGGATTTAGTCACTTCATAGACTTATATAGAAATTTTCTTAATTTCAATATACTTGTATCTTTGTTGAGATATATCAAACTCTTATAGAGTTGATTTAGAGAAAGTGGCTTTATTCATAACTCGAGTTTATATTAGGATCCTGATAACAATACCTTTAAAAAAAAGGTTCACAAGCTTATGATATGCATCGGATGATTTATTTGTTGCTCTTTGCTCTGATCGTTCTTCAAGAACAATCACCCATTGGGGTTACGAGATATCAACTTATAAAATCTTGTTCACCTTTAATGTACCAGGTAACAGATTAATAATCATCTAATGATCAATTATCTTTCGTATTTGAGAGATACAAAGATTGAAATGAGAAACACATATATATTTAGAGAACCTAACTGGTATCTCTATTTTGTATATTAGTAACTTTTCATTTACTCTTCTCTTCTAGAGAAACTTTCCCGTATAGAAATTAATCAATATGATAATATACAGATTGTGAATAAAACTATAAACTATCAGAAGTTTAAATGATATAATATCAGATTAATCAAATTCAATATTAATCTCATAATGATATAAAAGCCTTATCTAGAGACATTTGACAAGCGATTCTTTTGTTTTGTTCTGATTATGAGTATATCTGAAAACTAGATGTTAAATATCGTTCCCACCTGCTTTGCAATATTCATCAAATATTTAGTAATACAGAGATGTTTTGATAATACACAAACAAGTGATAATCTCGTAGTTGCATCAATTAGAACCATATAATAATAAAGGGTTCATTTGGTGGATGAATATGTCCACATATATTCCCTTGAATTATTTGTAAGAATGATGAGGATTCAAAACCAATTTTTAGAATAAGATGGTTTTACTGCTAGTTCCCCCTGTGAACATGTAGTACATAAGTTCTCATTGGATAAAGAATCGTCTGGTTCTTTAATGGATATTGTTGACGTCGATTTTTGGATTTATAACTCGTCGAACAAGTGGTACGAATAAACGATCGAACTATAAATCAAAATAAATAAAAAGCAAGAAAAAGCACAAGATTTTACGTGGTAAGATCCTAAGGTGGGGAAACATCCACAGTTGCCAAAACGGCGAGAAAAAAAAGAATCCACGAAGTTGATAAAAATTACGCACACAATCTTGCTTACTCTCTCATATGCTTAATTCATGATCACCCTTTTATGGATGTTATTAGGGTATATTTATACATTCATAAAACCCTAATTCTCGGTGTACAAGTAATGAAAGTTCCCGTAATTAAACAAAACTCTAACTTATTGGAGTCGTGTTATCCTTCTTCCTTGTTTTGTGTTGTTTGTCTTTTGATTGTGTTAGATTTCTTACCTGATCTGGACTTTGATATCTATAAGGAAATTTACTTCCTTATCAAAATATGCTTCTAGACACCTTATTTCAGTAGGATTCATTCTCTACGTGCTTGAGTCGAAACTTCGTTAAATTTGAATGCTGTCCACATGTCACGTAACCGATAACCTATTATACCCGACCAAACTTGCTTTCCCCCAGATCAGTGGTTTCACCAGATCACGATCTCACCCTCGACCATCTTGACAACCCCGATCGGGTCTTCCTACTCGACCGTTTGTGTTATCTTGGTCGGGGGGTTTGACTGGTGTTCTTTGGTTAAGCTGGGTTGATTCGATCAGGTTGACTTTTGGTGACGTGGCAGCCCCGACTCTTATATTTTGTTGTCGTGTCATATTGTCCAAAATTTACCAATAACAATACCCCCTTTTGGTTGATGTTTCGGTTGACCTAATCATGCCCGTTTCTGTTGACGTAAGCATTGAGCCTCTTTTTTGAATTTCGAACGGTGTGTGATTTTTGAATTTCATGCACTTATTTTTACTCTCGTCTAGTGATGTGTGTGTACTGTAACGACGTCACCCACTCCTATATATAATTCAAAACTCTTCATTTTCCTCTAACGACTTCATAGATTCTCTCGTAAAAAACCCTAGTTTTTCCATCTTCTTCAAACTTCAACTTTTATTTGCTTCCTTTCATTCTTTACGAACCATTTGTGTTCTCGTCTCCTTCATCAATATTCCAAGCATGGATCCCACTCTCTGTTATCGATGTTTTAAACTTCTCATGAATGCCATTAAGTCTTGGGATAATAAGAAGGTCACTAGGCTTGAGTTCATACTTTGGGGTAACATTGATGCATACACTCATTCGTTTCAACCTATAGCTTTAGATGTAGATTACTCCATGAATCGCCCTGAGTTTGTTCCTTCATCTGCTAACCCTCATACTTCTGTTTCTATTGACTTTTGCCCATATATATCGAAGACAACTTGTTCACGTCAAACCACTAGAGCTTTACCCAAGGAAGCCGCTCGGCTAGAAAGCGACTTGAAAATAGTCTTGCAAAAGCTGATGATGAAGGAAGTCCTAAGGGTACAACGAGAACGTATACTAAAGTTTACTACGGATCACCATTGTGCCTTAGATTACAAAATAAATGTGGTGACTGCTGATGAACTTGAGAAATTCCAAGATCGGTTTGACCTTCCACATTAGGTGTGATTGTCTTACAACAGTGAACGTGCTGTATGGAATCCTCATTCTGGTGTAGTTGCTGTTTATGAGGCCATGTTATTTTATGGGGTCACTCTTCCAATTCAACCCTTCATCACTTGATTCTTGGCAGATGCAGGGATTGCCCTCGATCAACTGACCCATAACTCATACTTGGTGCTGATCAGCTTATGGCACCTGTAGAGGAAGATCGAGGATAAGAACCCCCCGATCCCCTAGAAGATACACAACTTTTACACCTTGAGATGATCAGATACTGGAGACACCTTCTATCTTCAGTCGACCACCTTGAGTAACTAGATTTTCCATGGTTTCAAAGAAAATCCTACCCCTCCTACGCATAAGGACCACAAGGGATTTATCTGGAGGTTCCTTTTAACAAACAAGCACTGGAAGAACAGTTGGTTCTTTGTTAGTGGTGACCGGGGCGAGACTGTGGTGGCTGATCCTTCCCATCGGTTGGCTCAGAGTAGTATCCCGATGAATTTCTATGGCCTTGAATTGTCGAACACGGCTGCACATGTGATGAATCGAGACTAGGCCAACACAGTAGTTAAGGCGGCTTAGACTTCTTGGGAGGTTAGGGACTACTACAATTTATACACAGAAAAGGAGTTAATTAAGTTAGGACTTGTTTTTGAAATATCTGCCCGACACAAACATTGTAGGTCCTCTTTTCTATACTTCTTAGCTTTTGTCATATGTATTTGTTCTCAATGTTTTTCTTTGTGTTTTTATTTCTAGTGTACGAGATGGACATTGTCGCTGGTGAGCAAACCGAAAAGGTTAAAAACCTTGATCGGGTGAGCAGGAAAGTGGCCGCTGATCAGTTGGCTCAGGGAATCGCTCCCCCTGAACACGATTTGGTGGAGCACGTATATGAGTCTGATCATGACTCTTTGGCGGTTCCTGCTGGACAGCCTGAAACAAACAGTCATGATGCCCTTCCTCCCCGAAGTGGTCGATGAGGGTCATCAAGGATAGGTCCACCTGGGTAAAATCTACCCTAGAGAATCTGACATGGAGAGGTCTAGCTGGGAGAGGTTGAGCCGGGATAGACCCATCAGGGATAGTCCAAGCAGAGATAAACCAAGGAAGGACAAGTCCTGTAAGGTGGAACCTGGAGAAAAGATCCCTAGTGGCAAAGTGGCCAATATTGTGGAGGGATCCTCCGCCCCTGAGACCTCAACAAATATGGGAAGCCTCAGGCTCTCTCTGAATGGATTGGGACATCGGTGGCTCACTATGGTATTGAGTGGTTCAGTATAAATAGAGAGGAACCACCGACCTAATATTGGTCCAGAGGCATGCTTGGGATCTTAGAAGTTCCCAACAATTGAAATAAAGCTCTAAACCCTCCTGGAATGAATCGGGACTACAGTGACTCACTTGGGTGTTGATCGGCCTGGTACAAGAAGTGAGGAGCCACTAGGTACCTTTTTGTTCTAGCATGATGGTCAAATCTTGTTGTCATAGAGTTTGTTCTAGCGTGATGGTACCTTTTTGGTACCATTTTTTCTGCTAGAAAGTAGTAGGATATGTATCTTGAATGGGTCTCAAACTGGTTTCACGGTACTCAGGTATCAGGTAGGTATTGTGACACCTATATACTAGATTGAAGGTACTAAGATGCTAGCTTGGCTTGATATCAGGGTGGTTTTGGGGAAATGATGCTGACCAATTCCCAGATATTGGTATCGAGGTACCAAGTTTTTGTGGGAACCGGTCCTAATATAGACCCTACCAGTTAGGTCTTACCTGATACCAAACAGATGAAAAATTCTTCCTTGGACCCCCTCCAAAAAAGGCTATTGTTAACCGAAAATTCGTTCAAGGTGAGTTATATCAGTTAACACCCTCAACTCGCTACCTTGGTAGGTTGCGGGGGGTAGGTACTTCGTACCAGGGGGTTCAAAAGAGACTAATGAAAGAAAAAGGAAGAATGAGACTGCTAATGGAGAATTACTTTATTAATCAAGTAGGTGATATGACTTTCATAGGGTACAATAATCATGTACAACTTTGGTCTCACTATACTATCTCTCTTTCTCTCTCTCACTTTCAAAACTATTGGGGATGGCGAACTCATACGTGTCGATAAGTGGCTAAATCCTCTGAGAAAAATTACAAAGAAGCTCTACCATTTTATTCTCTATTTTTCGATACCTTGTCTGGATCCTGACGTCTCCTTTTAATCCCTCCTTATCTTCAGTCAAATATCTTTAATTTAGACCAATTGATTGACCATGTTACAAAAAATGATAGGCATCGATGGGGTAATCAAATTACACACGAATTACTCCTGTTGATTATGTCAGGTTTCCGTTTGGGTTTAAATTTGAATAAATAGCGAATCCTTTGACCTATCTGGTCACATTTTGGCGCTTTAATGATGAAGAAGTCAACTCTGTAACTTGAAGAAGAAATCACGATTTTATGTATAAAATGGTGAGGTACCTTGATATACCAGTCTGGTTGAGTGGCACATAACCTATCATTTCGAAACTTTCCGGCTAACTTCCTTCTTACCCGATAGGCATGTTATGTACCTAGTAACTTGTGGAGAGAAGGTATCAAGGTACTCAGTCAGACTTCTTGGTGCTTTTCACAGATGCTGAAATCTCTCAGGTGGCAGTATCAAAGTACTCAGGTACCAGGCTGAATGACCTGGCGTAGAGGTACTAAGAAGGAGTTACCTCGCTGCTAGCTGGTCCTAGTTTTTGGGTGGTGTAGAGGCTGATATCTCGAGGTAGATAATAGCAAACCAGTCCTACATGGTATCAAAAAACATGTCCTACCAGGTACTAGTTGGGTGGAAAATTTCACATTGACACCTAGCCAAAAACAACTATCAGCAGAATTCCTTTGACTTGAACACCGGTGATTGGTTGAGGTTAGAGTCAGATTTCCAGAATAATTTGGGAAATTTTTCTTCCACAGTAGGTTACCAATATCTGGGAGGAACTCTCTACATTAAATGGTTCGGTCCACTTGTCAATCTAGTGGAACGTACCCGTTTGAAAAATGAAACGGTTTCTGTGTTTCTCAAGATTTTTGACCTAAAATCTCATCTTCAAGATCACGTTTCCGTCAATGTTACTGTTCCATTCCCTTTTTAAGGACAACGGCTTCCTTCTAATTCTCCATACATTCAAAACCTCTTCTTTATTTCAAGTTCAAAAAACCATACTTACTCGCTTATGCTTTCTTCGTCTTCCCCTCTACCAAATTTTCTAGCATCTATGAACCAGTCTTCTGCTCCTTCCGTGTCGCATTCTGACAATGACAGTGTGGACCGAATCATGGAGGGTTACTTGTCTAACCTTTCTCATGGGAAGAGGGTTCGGGAGGAGGACAACGGTGAGAGCGACGTCCCTCAGCTACAATGCCACCGCTCAAGCCGGAAAGTGGACATCGTGACTTGTTTCTCCAACAACCCTGATACCCCGTTGGAGATAGTCGAGGGGGATTTAGGTGAGGAATCTGGCAATGTCAGGCTGACGGAGGCCTCACCGGGGTCCAATCAATCTTACTAGAGATCCTTACACTTCCTTATGACTTTCGTGTCATTCCTCATTCTAAGGCTACAATTGAGTTGACCAGTCGTTTGAGGGAAAAATTCCTTAATCCTGATAGCATCACGATTACTATCCCATACAAGGGGGTATGATGTGCACACCCCCTCCTCTGGCGTGCTTCCTAATCATACTGTTGCTTTTAAAAGTGGAGTCAGGCTATCTCTCTACCCGACTCCCCGTAGGCCCTTTCACACCTTACAACATGCTCCTCTCCAACTGACCCCGAGATTCTGAAGGCATCTGGTATGGTATCTTATGCCGTGGAAAGAGCAATACAAGAAGGACGATTTCCATATAGATTCGGGACCAGATGAATTGAAGTATGTCTTCCAGGTTACCGCTAACTCTCTTGGTCCAAATGGACAATTTTACACCAGGGCGAAGAATAGTTTAAATTTCATTATCCCTAGTGATACCAAGAAGGAATCTCCTGGAAGGAAGAGTAGGTCGTGGTAGGTGGCGATTAGGGGAGCTCAGTTCACATCGGGGTACTGAGTATAGGGTCCGTACTCAGTTTAGTGGAAAACCTATCTAGGAGAAGACTACCCTTTCGATAGAGTCGAGGTCGATCCTAAAGGCCATCATTGACCTATCCTTCGTCAATCTACAATACCTAAAATCATATCTCTTTGATGCTAGTAGGGTGGACCGCTAACTACGTATTTCCATTACCTCTCCAAGTAAATGAGATTCTATGTTTCTTTTTACTATGCCTTCTAACTGATTCTAGTTGACTCTAATCTTTTTCTTGTTTCTTGTAGTTTCTGTGGTCCCTCTACCTGTCCAATGAAAGCCTTCTCCTTCTGATGATCTATCTTTTTCTCTTCATCCTACTCTTCCGAGGGTTTGTTATTGCTCAAACTGCTAGAACCCTCACTCTTCTACCCTGTCTTGACGGGGCGGGCGTGCAACTACCTTGATCAGGGTACCAAGGGGACCTCTCCCTTCCCCTCTTAGACCCGAATCCTAGATGGATGTAATTGCATCTTGGTTGGTGAGGGTGATAGGTTAAGATTCCATTACCTTTACCGCTGCTTCTGCTGCTACCACTACCTCTACTACTATTGCCACTACATCTACCTCTACCTCTACCTCTACTGCTACTGCTACTGCTACTGCTACTGCTGCTACTGCTGCTGCTACTGCTGCTGTTCCCCCTCCCCCACCTACCACTACTCCTTCTAAGGTAAGAGGAAGTGTTGATTCAGCTGTGGCCACTGCTATTGTGGCTCTTCGTGATCAATCTCGATCCAGGCCAAGGATTACTGGCCATGGTGAAGTCTTGGATCGGTTTATAGTCTCCTGCTCTGGTGGAGGGCTGGGAGCGATGACTTCCATGCCTGTAGACATACCACTAGCACTCCTAGCTAAGGTAAAGTATCCTGCTCCTTTATGCTTCGTATGTGTGCGTTTGGTGTCTGGTTGGTGGCTATCATGTTTTTTTTGTAACTTGCAAGCCTTCAATTATAATGTTGCCATGAACCATCAGGTTACCTCTCTTAGAGGGTGCACTGAAGCTGTGGAGGTAGGTCTCGAAGGAGCTCGAAAAGAGCTTACCCAACTGCAGGCTCTTAATAAAGAGCTGAGGCAATCCTTAGACAATGCTGAGAGGTCTCTTGAAGAAGCCCAATACAGCACGAAATGATACAATCATTCATATGACACAAAGACTCTCACGTATGAACTCTGGGCTTTGGAGAGAGAATTTGTAAGAAAAAAGGTCCAGGAATTGGAGGAAGAGAATCAGGCTCTATGGGCCAATGTGGTAGGTTTGGAGTCAGAGGTAGACACCTTCTTCTGTGATGACTACTTCTACGCTGCCTATCAAGTAGCTCAAGCCTTACCGCCTCCATTCAACCTGAGTATCACAGAGAACTGGGATAAGCAGGGGATAATAGAGAGGGCCAGAAAGATGGTGGCTCCCACCATAGATGAGGCTGGCACCACCCGGGTTTCTAGGGTTGTGAAGGTACAGACGATGATGAAGATTAACAGCCTATCTCATCTCTTCTACCAGGCATTGGAGTTACCGGTGTAGACCCTTCCTTGAAGTCCTCAGCTGAAGCTGCATCCCAAGTCAAATAAAGAGTCCTGATCTTACTTGTTACTTTAACCAGACCTACTAAAGTAACAGAGGATCACCTTTCTTCTAAGGAGGTGTTGGAAGAGTAGGCTGCCATTGAAGAGGTAGTGGAGCAGACACCTGTCAACTGGATGATTGATCAAGTAGCTGGTGAGCCCCTTATTTTGCTAGGTGTTGATGTTGAGCTTACAGAAGGGGTAGAGAGGCAGGTAACTGGAGAGAGAGCAGGTAGAGTGGAGGACCATGAGAAGACTCACACATGATCCAGTGTTGTAAGCTTTGCATGTTACCTAGAAAGGGGGGTAGGCACCCTGTTAGATCAGAAAAAACCTACCAAATTATTTATATATTTATATATATATATATTTATTTTACAAGTATGTAGCCTGATATAAGGGGATGGGCTCCCTTGGTTTGGTGAGTAAGAATTCCTCATTCTTTTACCTCTACTTTTGTTTCTGGCTGCCCTCAGTCGAATCTGTTTTGTTTCACATAAATCACAGTCTAGATCTAGATGTTAGTCCCCTGCATTCACCTGACTTAACAATTTTTGGTAATAAAAAAAGGCTTAAAATTTAACTAGTATAAGAAATCAATCAGGCCAGGTGACTGGTACCACTACGAAAAACTTAGTCAAATTGATCCCCGTGGGACCTCAATAATACTAACTGCCCTCATTGGGAAAATCATGAGACCTAGCACCTTTGTACGGGAAGCTTTAGTACTTAGGCGAAAACCCAATTCAACAACTCTTGGTACCTAGGTTTCCCATGTACATGGTTCCCAGGTACCCAGATGGTTTCATGGTCTCGGGGTAATAAGATCCTATATCAATAATCTTTTGAATTTGGCGGAATAACCATCTGTAATAACCTAGGTATCAAGGATTCTTGCATGCGTGGTATCCTGATATTTGGATGATACTGCGAGTATGGTAACTTCCATCTCTGTGTATAGTCCACTGTGTATTCCTGTCAACACAAGAAAACTATCAAATTGATAAGGAGAGAAATCGTGTGATAAGTGGTTAGTACCAGGTTTCTGAGGTTCATAATCAAAATGATCCATGTAGGAATTTATTAACGTTAACTATCCTTAAAGGACAATCAAGGTACCTAGCATCCCAATTCAAGGGAAACCCTGGTGTATGGGCACGCGTGATCAGGATAGGTGACTATGCACTTACACTACTGATCCTTCTTAGGGGTGGTTTCCTGTAAGGAAAAATGGTTTAAAAAAGCAACGGAAGCGTGAGAAAACGAAATTAGGGTTTGCGTATAATTTTTTTCCCTTTTAATAACAAGAACCTTAACCCTAGATTAATTAATGTATATAAAAAGTATCGTACCTTTTTTTTTGTGACGATTGAACTAGCGTCGAATTGAATTCGTAAGATCTTCCAATCCAATCATGAACGTGAATCACCTAGGAGTGTGGCCTCCCTTTCTTTAAATTGTATATCTGAGGATGGAAACAAACAAAATCTTCTTCTTTGTTAGTCACAATAATCCTCCAAGAGAAAAACCAAGAACGTCCGGTCACTTTTGAATTATCAATCAAATTGATTGAAACTCGCATGAACCTTGATTCGATGTTGTACACAAAACTCTTTTAATGCAAAGGATACTAGTGTACTATCGAAAACAAAACGTTCCCTCTTTTCTCTATGCTTGGCCGAATTCTTCACACAATGAGTTGGACGAATTTTTTTTTATAACAATAAAAAAACAAATAAAAAACAACTTCTCAAACCAAAAACTCATACTTGGTCGAAATTTACAAGTATATATATATATATATATATATATATATATATATATATATATATATATATATAGGAGACCAAATCCTCTCCTAAGAAGGTTTTACTTGGTGGTTAAGAATCCTAATCCTTAGGCGGATTTACTTGGTGGTTAAGAATCCTTTTCCAAAAGGAATTATTTCCTACACCAAGACTCGTAATCCAACTCAATAGTATATTTGTAACCATATTAAAGACTTCCTAATTTGATTAGATAAATAATTCCTTTTATTTGTCTACTTATCAAATATATTCTTTAATATTAATTATACTACCAACAATAATATAATATTAGGATACCATCTTCTAATAGAAAAAGATTTTGACTTTTAATTAAATAATTAATTAATCAATAAATTAATTAATTTCCATTTAATTAAATAATAAAATGAAAATAATATAATTAAGCTATTCTAAATAGCCTCGCAACCCAACACATATATATGGGCCATTTATTATTTTTCTGATTTTACCAAATCCATTGGACCTTAATAAAAAAGTCCACATGTGAACTAGACCTATTCTTACAAAAAGAAACAAGTTCACATGCCTTAATACAATTCTAAATGGACCCCTAAATTGGCCCGGTAGAATATATCAAGTGATCCATGCAAGTTCGTGTGGATTGGGGATATTGTCAGGCTATCTAAATTTAAGCTCCAAAAGACACAACCCAATCACAATCAACAAATGCTTTGTTTCGGTTCTCCACTTGGGGGTGGGGGGTTCTCTCAGGCACTTCTCTTACTCCCTCTTATAGCTGATCAAGGTTACCTTCCAGCGACTACTAGTTGTGCTGGTTGACAAGGTTCCCTAAATGGGAGGTCAAGAGTTAACCATACCTGACGGGGTTTATAGCTCACCGGTCTATCTGCTATTGGGAGCGTGAGCCATAACCTATCTAGAACTGAGGGTAGGCGCCTTAGCCTTTCATGGACCAGTATCAGTGGCGTTGGTCCTAATCTATCAAAGTATGGTACACTTATCACCTCTGCCCTCTAACTCTATGAGTTGAGGGGTGATACCTTCTGTAAAAAATCTAAGGTGTACACTTTCACCAAAGGACGCGACTTGCTGCTCCCAAATAGCTTGGCTTACCTCCAGGGCGGTTGGGACCTAGGCTGTGACTCACGTTGTAGTAGGAGGTGCTGGAGCAGGTTTATGGTGTTTTGACTTCTTTCTTTTCTTTTGAACCTTCCGGGTGGAGGCTATGGACTGACGCTTTGATTCTTCAGGTTGTCCTTGGGAGGATCGAAGTCTTAATGTGTATGCAGTGAAAGCAAAAACGTAATTTTGAATGCTTTCAAAAGAAGGGTGTGGAAACTTCCTACTCGTGGCGCCAAAAAGTGTTAATAGAAAATTCACTAAAGGTGAGGAATATCAGTTAACACCCTGAACCGGCTACCTATACAGGTTGGGGGGGGGGGGGGTAGTACTTCTTACCACGGGGGTAGTACTTCAAATTCCGGCTTCTTAACATTTCTTACAAATGTCAAGCTCTTGGAGTACCTATCTTAAGAGAGTGTTTAAATTGGAAAATCCTTCAGTCTTTTCCTAAGATATTTAAATCAAAGGTGACAACCATTGAGGAAAGCAAGGATGTCAATAGCATGAACTTTGATGAGTTGCTTGGGTCTTTCCAAACTTGTGAGATGTGCTTGAAGCCAAAGATCAAGAGTAAGGGAATCGCTCTCAATGCTATTAAGGAGGAGAGTGATGATGAAAATAAAGAGATGGCTCTTTTAGTTAGAAAGTTCAAGAAGTTTCTAAAGAAGAATGCCAAGCCTAGAGGCAAGTCTTTTAATGAAAAGGGAGTTAAGAAACCATCATCTCCAAGGAATGAGAAGAATAGTCAAGGCATGAACAAGAAAGTTGTTCAATGCTATAATTGTCATGGTTTCGGTCACTTTGCTAGTGAGTGCACCAAGAAGCCATCTAAGAAAGATAAGAAAGGCAAAGTGTTGGCGGCTACTTGGAGTGATGATGACTCTAGTGATGATGAGAGCTCTAGTAGTGAGTTTTCAAGTGATGAAGAGTTGGTGAGCAACTTTGTAGCTCTAACGGCTTCTCATTCTCCATTAGATGTTGATGGTACAATATCTTTGAACAAGAAATTTGATGCAAATCATCATGGAAGCATTTGTTCCATTCCTACCAATCTTGAGCTGTTGGCTAAGATAGAGAAGCTAGAGATAATGCTATGAGAGAGGTAGTTGAGAGGGATGAATTGATCAAGAAAAAACTAGATGAGTTTGATATTGTTACTCGTAAACTTCTTGGTGAGAAAGGTGATATTATGAAAAAGTTTAGAGAACTTGAAAAGATAAACCTTGAGAAGGATAATTTGATATCTTCTTTGAATAAGAGAGAACAAAAATTAATGGAAGAGATAGACATGGCTAAGGAGGCCATCAAGGGATTAGTGAATGATTTGGTAGGTGTGTCTAGTGTTAGGAATCTTGTTAACTCTCATAGTGGTGAAGATGACTTAGCAGTTGAAGAGGAGCCCTTGGAAGCACCACTTCCTACTCACTTGGATGAAGTTGTGATTGACAAGAAACCACACAAAAAGAAAATATCAAAAGCCAAGAAGAGGTTGGCAAACAAGGTATCTTTGCAAGCTCCTAGTGAAACTAGTTCAACTCCAAAAGGTATAATCTCATATTTTATTCCAATTTGCCATTATTGCAACACAATAGGTCACATTAAACCTAGATGATATAAATTAATTGAAAAATACAAATTAGGAAATGAATCTAGAGATAAGGAGATTAAACTTCAACTTGAACATGCTAAGGCTTTGAAAGTTGAGAAATATGATAATATTGCTAAGCATGAAAAGAAGTTGTGGAGTAGAAAGAAAGCTAATCATGTTCAACTTGACAAAGCTTGTGTTGAAAATGTTAAGGAAGAGTGTATTAATGATATTCTTGTTAATCAAGTCATTGAAGGACTTTACTCTAGATTTAACCTTGTTGTCAAGGATGATATTGGAAATGTTTATGTAGGTACACCTGAGAACAAGTGGTTCAAGGGTGAGTGCTCTTACCACTAATGTAAAAAGCACATGTGAGGTAGCTTTGAGGCAATATATCAATTGTGTTTAGAATTCTAGCTTGCTAGCGTTGAATTCTGCATATATTGATATGAACTTGGTTATCTCACATCATGTTTGCTATGATGGCCAAAATTTATTGGTTAACTTTTGAGAAGTTCTTTTGATATATGTGTTGGTTGAGTTGAGATATTATGCTTTTTATACTCTTGTTGTGAAACATCGTCAACTTGATGTCATGAGGACATTCAAGGCAAGAGTGCTTATAAAAAAGGCGGACGTATGATATTTTGTGAATATAATGTGCAAAAGGTATCTCTATACTCTAATGCATGTTCTCTTAGCTACTCATCTTTTGACTAAATCTTTTATATACATCTCATAGCATGTCATATTAGAGAATTCTTTATAGCATACATATGATTCTCATTGACATTTACTATTTTAGGATCTAATAGTGATATTGTTCACATTGATCTTAACTTTGATGATTGTTTATGTATAGTATATTTAGTGGCATTACTTTTAAAAATATGAGCTTCATATTCTTTGAAAGCTACTCATTAGAGAAGTAATGATCTTGAATAAGTCTCTACTTATTGATTATAGATCATGTGTTTATGAGCCATAAAATCCTGGTTTTCTAAAATTGCACTTTGCTTCTCTTATATGTTTTGCTAGTAGTTTGAGTTTACTAATGTGTAAACTTTGGATCCACCTTGAAGTTTTTGTACCTAAGTACATTTAAAATGACCTATGGTTAGTATCCATTTTGCTTCGGTAAATACATTGAACCCAACGAGCACCTTCATGGAAAGGGCTACACACATTGGTTGTGAAAGCAACCCAGTGTTAGAAGAGCTACACCATTGTGATGAGTGAAAGCCGCCATGAAGTGAATTTTTGTTATGTTTGGAAAAAATCAAAGAAGTGTTGAATTGGAGTCATGAAAAGAAAATTCTTTGATTCAAAGACTAAAAAGAAAAGGAAGAAGGCTTAAAAAGGAGTATAGTTGAAAAATCAAACGAGCTCGGGTTGAAAAACAGAAATGGGATGACGAGACACATGCACACACACACACACACTCATATGTTGAAATCTATTCTCTCAAAAGCAAAAATTTTGGATGATAATCGGTTTGACTTTTAATAGAAAAAGCTTAAGATGAATAGATGTTAGAAATTGTTTGAATGTTGATTATCAAACTACTTCTTGATATATATTTGAAGCATATCTCTCACACATACACTTTGTTTATGAATATATTGATATTTTAGCAATTGTTGAAGAATTACGAGAGAACTTAAAAATCTTTGTGTATCTCTCTTAGCATATGAAGCTTATTTTGTTGAGATTTCTTCAAATTGCTTGAATGTGTGATTGTGTGAATATCTTTGTGAACTTTATGCTATCATTATTTATCAAGGGGGAGCATTGTATGCTAGACATTGTTCTCTTTATGATATGTTCACATGCTTCATTTTGTTACATGTTGGCATATTTTGACTTGATGATACTTGTAAGACAATACTCACTGTCTTTGTCTTGCATGATGATTCATTCTTAAGTCATATGTCTTTGTTTTTATATATTTTGTGTGACTAATGTGTTTGTTTTGTTTTCATTCACTTTGGTTGTATATGTATAGCAATTTATAACACAAGAAAAATGGGAAGAGATAAGATTACCGAAAGTGGAAATCAATTGAATCCCATTGTGAAAGCCAAGTCTACCTCAAAAGGATCCAAAACTAAAAGGACAAAAGATTTAAGGATCTTTGGAACAAAGAAGATATTTCAAGAGAGAGGCATTGACTTTGGTAAGTGTAAAGATTCTTATGTTCTTAAGTGCTTAAATGATAGAAAATGGGAATCGTGGGTGAGCATGTTAGGAGTTGTAAATGATACTCTTGTTAGAGAATTTTATCATGAATATAAGGAAAGTGCCACCATGTTAGATGCTTTAATGGGAATAAGGGGTATTGTATTTAAAGTTAACCCGAAGAACATTAACAAGTTTCTTGGGCTATCTAATGATATAGATTCTAATTTTCTAGACGTGGATGTCAATGAGAATCTAAATATTATGGGTAGAACTCTTTGTGACAATGCTTCCTTTGAGTGGAAAAATAAGGCATACATTAGTCAACATGAGTTAACTAAGGCTAGTGCATTTTGGCATCTATTCATTAGCACAAACATTATTGGATCTTCGAATTCAACCGAGTTGAATAAGGACAACATCAAAATAGTGTATGCCTTAGTAACTAATCAACCGATAAACCTTGGAGATCTTCTCATGTATTACATTGATAGTGCGGCTTTCTCTACTAGAGGTGATAAAAAGCTTGCATTACTGGGGTTTATTACTTCAGTGTGTTTAGCTCATGGGATTAAGAGTAGAGAAGATGATGTGTTTGTTCAACCCTTGAAAAAATATTGTGATAAGCGTGTGTCATACATGTCCTATAAGAATAAAGGTAAGACTTGTGATACTTTTGGACTATTTAATAGTTCTCAAGTTGATAGTCATGTGATTAGCACAAGTATTCTTTCGGATTGGGCTATACAATTAAAGGAGAAGGTTGATGAACTCGGTGCAATAGTTGTTCAACAAGATGCTAAGATTAAAGAGTTGGAGGAGTGCATTGCTTCAAGCTCAAGACCACCACTCAAGCATTATGTTAGATTGACTACTTGCACGACTTTCTTTGGTGGAACAAGTGGCTAGTATTTGATCTTTGAGGTACATTTCTTAACCTTTTGGCGTCATTTCATGTCAAAAAGAGGGAGAAGGAGTATATGCTAGTTGCTTAGTTTCTTTTTATGTTGTTTTTCTGAACTTTTGAACTTAATGACTTATAATAATTAGTTTCAAGATTTGGTTAAGAAATTTTGTGATTTGGCATGTTAAGGGGGAGATACATGTATTTGTGGACTTTAATTGTACATTCTTATCCATATTATATGTTGATATTTGTTGTTTTTCTCTTGTATATGCATTGTGCTTTGAGATGATTTGTAGATTGCTTCAAAAGAAGATCAAGAAGAAGTTCAAGAGTTGATGAAGATTTGTTCTAGGAATCTTACTCATTGTAATATGAGGGATTGATTTTGTGACCTATCTTCATTTTTGTATTTGTAGTAAATGTATAGGTGTTTTGACATGGAATTTTCCAAAGGGGGAGATTGTTAGGTTTTAGATTATGTTGGCATTAATTCTTATCAAAATGATGTTTACTTGAAATGATTTAGTGGTTTAGGTTCATGATGATTCAATCTTCAAAGAAGGAATAACAACTAGTGAAAGCAAGTACAAAGTCTTCAAAGAGAAATGATGCTAAATGGTTTTACAAAGGTATATTAAGACCTTATCTTTCTCTTACAAAGCTTAGGCACACACACACAAATCATTCATATGTGTCCCTGCATAGTTGTGCACCATTAAGGCACACACACACAATTCATACATCTGTATCCCTGCATAATTATGCACCATTAAGGCACACACACCAAATAATTCATATGTGTCCCTGCATCGTTGTTCCCCATTTATAACACATTCACACACTGGAAGATGAATGCTCATGCATTTTATGAAAATAACATGTTTTGGAAAATGCATAATTAGAGACTATCTCTATGTAGGTTACATTCTAGTGTGAAATGAGTTTGTATGTGTTTATGTTTGTAAAACATGGATAATGAACTTGAGTTTAGTCTTAGATCAATCTTCAGAGTTCCAAACACTTTGGTTACTCATACTTTCAATTTCAAGTTATATATCAAAAGATACTACACTTTCAACTCATGTTGCATACATTATCTTGTATTCGTATATCGAGTCGATTTCTTATTTTTTGGGTCGAGTATCTTATATGTGAATGTCTTTGAGAGATTCATAGTTCATAATCCATAAACAAATTCAAATTTTGAGTTTGAAGGCTGGATAACAGTCGAAGAACACGAAGGGAACGTGCGAGGAAAAGAAGTGCAACCAAGCATTCTTTCACGAGATGGCGCGTGACCATCTCTGGCCAGAATGCTTGCTACCCCGAGATGCCCATGCGCCATCTCGAGCAGCAAGTGTGCTTGGTGCACTTAAGTCCTTTTTGGTCATTTTACTTGTATCATTTCCCTCTCCTTTATATATCCCTTCACTCTCACATTTCATTCTAAGAAGAGATTCAAAATTTGAGTGCAGAATTCTTTCCCAAATTCTCTCACCTTCCAAATACCATAACTTCTTCATTTGAACTCTGATCCGAGTGATTCAAAGTTGAGAGTGTTTTTCTATTCATCCTCCATCTTTTCTCTAAAGGTCTAAGTTAGTTTTAATATTTTTTTTGGAGTCTAACCTCATAAAATGGGAATGCACCAAATCAACTAAGGTATTGATTTTCTCTCAAAGTTTTTTTTAAAACTTGGTCAGTTTCCTTGGGTTTTCTTCTTCTTCAATATATATATATATATATATATATATGTGTGTGTGTGTGTGTGTGTGTGTGTGTGTGTGTGTGTGTGTGTGTGTGTGTCTTGTGATTGTTTTGATTTGAGTTTTGAACTTGTTTAAAGCTAGATTGAGTTTCAATTGAAAACTCACATGTTTAGTTAGGTTTTGATTTTGCTTATGTTTTCACATGTTTGGATTGTATTGTGCTAGCTTTGATTTTAGGACTATTTGATGATCTTTAATTGATTAATTTTGTAAAAAATAGTTCCTCACATGTATTAGGCTCTCTTTGGCCGAATTCTCCTAATAATACATGTTTTGATGTTCTTATGAGCTATTCATGTGTTTTGTTGAACCTATGAATATAAAATATGCTCTAGAACTCTTGCTTAATCTAAATGACGTTGTCACATGATTTTAGCATGTTTTTGGTATATGAGATTTAAATTGATTTTATGAATAATTGAATATATCTTGAGTTCAAGTTTTAGATCTATGCATGTATCTAGGTTGTAATTAATGTTGAACATATTTTATGAATAATTGAATATATCTTGAGTTCAAGTTTTAGATCTATGCATGTATCTAGGTTGTAATTAATGTTGAACATATCTTACATGATCTAGATGCATTAAACATGCGTGATTGACTAGACTACATTTGTTATGTGCATTCATGCTTATGTCTAGTGTTTTCCATAGGATGTGTTGATCATAATATTCTATGTTGCATGCTTGTTTACATTTTGCATTCATGATCACCTAGATGCCTTGTGAGAAGGAAGTCATGACAATAGGTGTGTGGCCTATGTTGTTGAGTATGAAAGTCTTGGCAAGAAGTGGGAGACCTCAGAATGTCAAGTAAGGAAGTCTTGCCTAGGATCATGAGGATCTGGAAGTTTGAGCAAGGAAGTCTTGCCTAGGATCGTAAGGATCCGGAAAAGGTGAGCAAGAAAGTCTTGCCTAGGGTCGTGAGGATCCGGAAATATGAGCGAGGAAGTCTTGGCAAGAGGTGTGAGGCCTCAGAATGTTGAGCAAGAGGGTGACATCTTCATGAGTAGGATAGGAGGGTAGTTTCTAGGTGAAGAGGTCACTTGAGAGATTGTACTTTTCTTATCTACTAGTGGATTTTGTTTGCCGGTGGTTGCTAACCCATGGATGTTTCCTCTTCGGAGGTTTACCACGTTATATCTTGTGTCAACTTTTCTCTAACCCTATCTCTCTTATATTTGTATTTATTATTTGAATACTATGGATAGAACTTTATATGTAAGTTGACTTCCTTACTATAAAATTGTTGCTATATGCTTTATGTATGTTTGTTTGTATCACATTTTATATGCTTACATCTACTGATTAGTTAGCTTTCAATTAATATATATATTGTGATACAAGAAATTTAGAGGGACAAACATTTGTTGTTTCAAGGGAATCAAAAAAGGTGTCTAACCTATTCACCCCCCTCTAGGTTAGCCTTGAACATTTAACCGTGTTTGTGTTTTCACTTACCGTACATGATTTGGATGCCATACATTGTTTTTATGTCTTTCAGACGCATGAGACGATCATCTTGTTGTTGAAGTTTAGGTGTAACGACCTTTCCATTTATGACTGCACTATCTTATCGATGGCGATGGTGAATCTCTTTCACGGGACAACTGTGTTTGTTGACAAAACTTCTTACTAGGAAGTACATCCTTTAATCTATCCTCACTGCTTTTAATTTCCACCTACAGTTGTCAATTAAACAAACCAGATGTAACATTGTCTTATTGGACCGTTTCACCTTCCATTCGAAGTTTTGTCGTATTTCAAAATGGCCAACTAGTCTCTTCAAATCGTTTTTAGTCAGAAAAATTTAACCTTTATAAATCAGGTTCTTTTACTAGCAACGTGGTGCTTCTACCAATACCAAACAAGTATGAATCTGCTCCGGGAATAACCCACGTTATTACATTATCAGAATCATATGCAGTTACATTATGCAGGACTTCGGAAGTCCTAAGCATATCTGGTGCAGTGTAACTAACTGCTTATTCATGTCTTCCACATTTTGAACAGGCTCTCCATCAGTGTTCTCTACATGATCTACCAGATCTTAATTGCCTCATTATCCACCTCATGGTTCTGCCCAGGGTTCGGCTCAGTGTTCTGCTCATTTTACATCTCATTGTATTGCTTATTGTACTGCCTATCATTCATCTCAATTTGACAACCAAATACATTACCGAATTGAGGTCTAACTATGTCTGCATGGTCAACTACTATCGGTGGGACAATACACATATTTTTATGACCTTCGGTCCCACTCATTTTTATGAACACTTGGTTGCTTTTGCTAACGGATCCAAATTGTTGGGTGTTTTCACAAGGAGAAATATCATTACCTATCAAATCTCCAGCTGCCCTCTCAATTAGACTAACACATACTTGAGGGATCACTCGATCTTCCCTTAGCATAAATTGAACATCATAGTCATTTTTTTAAATGTGCGACATGTAGTGCTAGGAATGATAGATTTTAACTGTAGACCAACACTGTATTTTTTTATATCATATTTCACAACGGTATGCACGATCACCACCAATTCTTCTAAGTCATATTCGTTGACACATACATTCCTTTGTTATCGGATCCAACAAACCTCTGACTTCCGTTGGGTAATTGATCCCGTCGACCGTTGTAAGATATTACTATTCTCACCTGTTTCATTCTCCTGTCAAATTCATCATCACAAACCATTATTATAAAAAGTTATTTTAATATTTTCACATATGTTTGAATAAGATGTTAATAGTAGGCTCACGAAAAGGTTTATTAAAAAGGCACATATTACATTTAAAAAGGCACAGGTCAGGTATTTAGAAAGCTCGGAGACTATTTACAATGTCTCAGATGCTCCAAAAAAAGGGGTTGGAGAATATTTTCAAATTCCCGGACACTTCAGTAAAAAACTAGGAACCTTTATAAAAACCTCGGAGACAAATTTAAAAGTCTCGGAGACTTATGTCAAAGGCTCGGAGACTTATGTCAAAGGCTCGGAGACTTATGTCAAAGGCTCAGAAACATATGTAAAAGGCACGGATACAGCTTCATTGACAAACCTAAAGGCTTTGGAAAAGGCTCAGACACAACTTCTCAAAGGCTCGGAGACTTTACACAAAGGCTTGGAGACTTTACATTGTAAAATACGTACAAGGTTATACTAAACAACCTAGATGGGGAGAGAGGGTGAATAGGTTGTCTCTCACTTTTAACAATTCTTTCGAGACTAGTGACAAAACCTTGATAAGCATATAAATTAACATTCAACATGATTGTTATGCGAAAAAACAATATATTCAAGTATGCTCAAATCGCCACTCTTAGTCTACAAAATATACAACAAGAATCAATGTATCTTATGAACAAATATATTCAATGTAGAACACACTTTCATAGGTCGTACTTAGAGTATTACAATGTGGTACTTTACAACTTGAATGGAATATCACAAGATACAAAGCTATCAAACATATACAAACAATATTGTGTAAGGAAGTCAATTACAAATATGACAATATACAAAATATCAATTACAAATATATAAATGAGAGATAGGGATAGAGAAAATTGACACAAGGTTTTTACATGGTAAACCTCCGAAGAGGAAGCATCCACGGGTTAGAAACCACCGGTAAAAGCAAATCCACTAGTAGACAAAATAAGCACAATCTTTTAAGTGACCCCTTCACCTAGAAACTACCCTTCTATCTTACTCAATGAACTTGTTGCCACCTTGCTCACTTTTTCGGATCCTCCCGACCCTAGGCAAGACTTCCTTCTTTAGTTTTCCAAGTCCTTCCGACTCTAACTAAGAATTCCTTGATCAACAATCCGAGGTCTCCTACCTCTTGCTGAGACTTTCAATTGCTCAACAAATCATAGGCCTCACACCTATTGTCAAGACTTCCTCTTCACAAGACATCTAAGTGATCATGAATGCAAAACGCAAACAAGCACGCAACATAGAAAATGATGATCAACAAATTCTATGGAGACTAGAATTAATCAATGAGTATACAAAGTATATTTTTTAGTTTATAATCCAAAAATGACATGACACAAGATGATGCATGAGCATATAAAATGTATGGATTAGGTACTGTTGGCAATTCCAAACCATAAACATCCATAAAACATCAAACAATACCTAACACCACAAACATTGGTGACTGAACCAAGTTAGCTAAAACAAATACAACTTAAACCATTGGACGCTAGCTAAATACATTGTAAACTAACTAAACAATAGCCATGACATAACAAATAAACCATAAACCAAAAATGAACAAAATAGCAAGAGATTCGGAGTCTCTTAGAAAACTTTTAAACTTCAACACTCCTCCTTAAAATTTTTCTTGGAGACTCCAAGCTTTGCCTCTAAGACATTAAACTGACCATAGCCAAGTGCTTTAGTGAGAATTTCAGCCACTTGTTCCTCAGTTCTGTAATGAACCAATTTCACTTCTCCATCTCTTTCTGCCTCTCGAATGGCATGGAACTTCACATTGATATGCTTGGTTCTTCCATGTTGAACATGATTTTTTCCATCGAAATAGCTGAAATATTATCACACTATAATACAGTTGGCTTAGCTTGAATAAAGTTTAAATCAGCAAGGACCTTTCGGATCCAAATTGCTTGGTTAGTTATTGCTGCTGCAGCTACATATTCTGCCTCTACTGTTGACTGTGCTATAACTTTTTGCTTCTTGGAATTCCAGGAGAATGCTCCACTTCTAAGAGAAAAAATGTACCCAGTCGTGCTTTTAGAATCATCAAGAGACCTTGCCTAGTCACTGTCCACATATCCAATCAATTCTCCATCAGATTTTTCATACCAAATGCCTAAGTCTAAAGTCCCTTTCAAGTATCTCAAGATCCTCTTCCCAACTCCAAAGTGAGTTATGCCGGGAGAGTGCATAAATCTTGAATGAAGATCAGAAGGATACATTAAGTCAGGTCTAGTTGCTGTCAAATGCAATAGACTGCCAACTAGACTTCTGTAATATGATTCATCAGCCTTTGCATCACCATCTGACTTGGTGAGTTTTTCGTTGATTGCAAGAGGTGTTGAAATAGGTTTGCAGCTTTCCATCTTGAACTTCCTCAAAACATCCATAGCATACTTCCTGTGAGTCAGAAAAATGCCATCATTGAGTTGATGCACTTCCATTCCAAGAAAGTAATTCATCATACCCATATCTGTCATCTCAAATTCCTTGAGCATACTTTCTTTAAACTTGACAATATTATCATCATTATTACCAGTAACCAATAAGTCATTAACATACAAGGAGACAATGATCCTACTGCCATTCCCATCAGTTTTAACATACAAGGTAGCTTCATTTCGACTCCTTTTGAAATCATTTTGCAGAAAATAAGTATCAACTCTGCTATACCAGGCCCTTAGGGCCTGCTTCAAACAATATAAGGCTTTGCGAAGCCTATAAACATCACTTTCATGCCTAGAAACCACATACACTAGTGGCTGCTCCACATAAATTTCTTCTTGTAAACTTCCATTGAGGAATGCTGTCTTGACATCAAGATGATACAATCTCAATTCATGTTGAGCAGACAAGGTAGCAAGCAACATGATTGTTTCATGTCTTTCCACAGAAGCAAAAGTGTCTCCAAAATCAACTCCTGCTACTTGTGAATACCCTTTTACCACTAGCCTAGCTTTGTACTTGTTTATAAAACCATTTGGATTCAATTTGGTTCAATAAACCCATTTAACACTAATAATCTTTCTGTTACTTGGTCTAGGAACCAGCTGCCATGTTTCATTTTTTACAATCATTTTCAACTCCTCCTGCATTGAAATCCTCAATTCCTCCATCTTTGAAGCTTCCTCATAGCTGGAAGGTTCATTCACCATAACATTACATCTCTCATAAATTTCTGCTAAGGATTTTTTCTTCAAAACAGAAGAATCAAACTCAGCTGTTAGATCATCATCAACTTCTACATCATCATGTGAATTCTGGTCATTTTGTTCAGCTTGTATAGGCTTCATCTCAAGATGTATCTCTCTGTTATCTCTCTGCACTTACTTGTTTCCCCAATTCCAGTGAGCTCCTTCATCAAACTGCATATCTCTACTTACCAAAATTTTCTTGGTTTGAACATTATACACCCTATAACCTTTTGAACTCACTGTATAACCAATGAAAATTCCAAATTGAGCCTTTTCATCAAGTTTTGTTCTCTTCACATCAGATACATGAGTGTAGCAAATTGAACCAAAGACTTTGATATGCTTCACTGAGGGTTTTAGACCAATCCAAGCCTCCAATGGTGTCATACCTTGAACAACTTTGGTGGCAAGCCTATTTAAGATATACATTGATGTATGGACAACTTCTGCCTAGAAGGACTTGGGCAATTTCTTCTCTGCAATTAAGCTTCTAGCCGTCTCCATTATTGTTCTATTCTTTCTCTCTGAGACTCCATTTTGCTGTGGGGTATAAGGAACAGTGAGTTGATGCTTGATTCCCATGTCTTTACAAAAAACATTAAATCTGTTGGAGGTATACTACTTGCCATTGTCTGATCTGAGCACCTTAAGCTTGCATCCACTTTCCATTTCAACCATACTTTTGAACTTCTTAAATACATCAAAAGTCTGAGCTTTATTGGCCAAGAAATACACCTACGTCATTCTTGTAAAGTCATCAATAAACAATAAAAAATACAGACTTTGATTTAAGGAGTGTATGCTCATTGGACCACATAAATCAGTGTGGACCAATTCTAGTTTATTTTTAGCTCTAGTTACATTTGTTGTTGGAAATGGCCTTATATGCATTTTTCCATACTGACATGCATCACAAACATCTTCAATTCTACTAATTTCAGGTAGACCTTCCATAATGTTATGTGTTTGTACATAAACTAGTTCATTTACATTAAAGCGGCCTAACTTTTTGTGCCATATAATTGAATTATCATGCTTAGATAATAAGGCAGCATGCTTGACTTGTCTAAAATTGACTGGGAAGCTATTACCTAGCATTTTAATCCTAGCCACTTCTACATCATGACAAATAAAAATAACGCAACTATCATATTTGAATGACAATGAGTATCCTCTCTTCAATAATTGAGCCACACTTAATTAGTTTTGATCTAAATCAAGTATGAATAGCATATCATGAATAACTTTAGTACCTGAATTTGTGTGAATCAGAACATTTCCTCTTCCTATAGTCTGTACCTTATTATCATTTCCTAGCTTGACTCTTGTTCTGTCAAGAGTGGAAAATAATCTTTCATTCTTGTCCATATGACTTATGAACCCACTGTCTATATACCACACTTCATTTGAGGCAGCATTGCAAACCTGAGTCACCATGAATAGATGATCATCTGGGGTCTGTTCATCAGTAAAATTTGCTTGTTGTGCAGGTTGTTTTGTTTGCTGATTTGACTTGGCTCTGCAATAGCTCTCTTTATGTCCCCATTTCTTACAATAATTGCACTGAATTTGTGGCTTCCCTTTGTACCAACAATCTTTTGCAAGATGATTGGTTCTTTTACATGTAGAACAATAAGAAAACTTGTTCCTTGCACCAACTTCTGCGGAGCTGCTGTCAAGCTTTGCTTTTCCTATTATATCACCATTTCTTCAACCAGAACCTTGTTTTTTGTAGTCTTTTTTGAATGGTTGATTACCTTTGTGTCTGGCTTGGAAAGCACCTTTCATTTCATCACCATTTTTTATAGCAAGCCTCTGCTCTTGGGCTTGCAATTTACTAACCATCTCAGAAACTGTCAAAGCCTTGAGATCACATGACTATTTGATAGCAGATACTTTTTCTTCAAATTTATCAGGTAAACTTACCAGCATCTTTTCCACAACTTTGTGGTCTTTAATAGTGTCACCATAGAGCCTCATTTGATTCACCAACTCTGACAACTTTGATGAATAATCCTTGACAGTTTCTCCTTCTTTCATTCTTAACATTTCAAACTCTCATTTGAGAGTCAGTAGCTTGACTAATCTCACCCTTTCACTGCCTTTGAACCTCTCTTTTAACTCATCCCATATCAACTTTGCAGTGTCAAGATGCATAATGCTTGTGAAGACTGAATCTGACAAGGCTGAATACAAACATGCAACAGCTTTGTCCCTCTTCATCTTTTCTTCTTCATGTTGTTTCATTTGAGCTATTATTGGGTTAGCTCTTAGAGGAGGAACTTGCTTGTCTTCATTAACATAATCCCATAAACCAAATGCTTTCATATAGGACTTCATTTTGATAGTCCATATTTGATAATTTTCCCCAGAAAACTGAGGCACATGAAGGGTAGCATTGCTTGATGTAGCTATGCTTTCACTCATATATGTTTGTCTCTCACTCTCAAGTGTTTAGACCTCACAGAATTTTCAAAGGAATAGAAAACAAACCTCCCAGACCCTTAAAGAAGATGGCTCTGATACCACTTTTGGAAATTCCAAACCATAAACATCCATAAAACATCAAACCATACCTAACACCACAAACATTGGTGACTGAACTAAGTTAGCTAAAGCTAATACAACTTAAACCATTGGAAGCTAACTAAATACATTGTAAACTAACTAAACAATAGCCATGACACAACAAATAAACCATAAACTGAAAATGAACAAAACATCAACATATTTAGAGTCTCTTAGAAAACTTTTAAACTTCAACAGGTACACTCTATGAAGATCTAGACATAGGCAATAAAGTTCACAAAACATGATTGTCTAGATCTTATGCACAAATAAAAAATCTAGAGCACCAAATTTCCAAACACACTTTAAACCTAGATTTTGTTCATGTTACTAAAGCTTGAAATAAACATGTTCATGAAGCACATATTCAAGATTTTAGAACTAAAATGAAAATGCTAGAAACATAAGATATGATCAATCAAATCTCTAGCAATCATTTAGAGCATATATTCATAAAATAGTCAATTAAACTCTAATAGACTCTAAATATAAAATCAAATGTGCTAATCCTAGATCTATTCAACAAATGAGTTCTAGCACATGATAAGACTATTAATAATGAAGATAAAGTCAATCAAAGTACAAATAGTCTAGATAAGATGCTAGCACAATACAACTCACAATCATGTGAAAACATATGTTTGATTGAAACCTAACTCACAATCAAGTTTCTAATTAAGCACAACTTGAATTTAATTGAAGCTCAATCACTCATCAACATATTTTCAAGTCAAATACACACAAGTAGGAAGAAGACCCAAGGTATTTGAGCATTAAAATCAAAGAAATCAAAAGATAAACAAATACCTTGTCAATTTCGAGTACAATCACGAAAATAGAGCGATACACCTGAAAACTTAAAAAAATCACTTCAAGGTTACTTGGAGATGATAGAGGATTTAAATACAAAACTTCTCCAACTTAAATCACTCAAATCAAATAAGGATTGAGAGAGATATGGTGATTCAAAGTTAAGAGAAAAATCTGGAACTTTTTCTGCACTACATTGTCTTCTCCCTTGGATTCAAATGAGAGAGGAAAGAGATATATAATGAACAGGGAACAAAAGAGTATGAAAAGACCAAAATGACCTCTTAGATAATGCTTCCCCGAGATGGCACGTAGGCATCTCGGGGCTGTTAGGATTATGCTCGATAGCAAGAGTGTAATATTGTAATTAACAATCTTTTCATATGAATAAAGTGATTTCTAGCATTTATAGTTTAATTATTATAATTGTCAAAAGTAAATAATCATAAGGTTAAAAGAATACGAGAAAAGAAGAATTGTTCATACATCTAGATATGTATGAGGTAGACACAATTCTTTAGTTAGTCTTGAATAATATTCACAACTTAAGATAGAAGGTTGGGCGCTTTTATCTTGTCAAAGTTGTAGATTCTTTTGCTAGCATTTGAGTGGGATCAAATGTGTTATGATGAGTCTAAAATCATCAAAGTGTGGTGTCTTTGGGCAAAAGAATCTAGTGCACCGAGTGCATTGAATAGAATCAAAATGAAATGCTTTATCTAGAACCGTCAATAGATAAAAGTTTTCATTTGAAGACAATTGGAGAGTCTATCTCAATCCTGAGATAAATGATGGACTTATGGTTGCAAGTGTTATCATTTGAGCTATCAATGAGTACGATTATATAGCATAGTCTATCCTCGATAGTTTGGTGGTATTCATTTGTTAATCGAAAGAGGACTTCATTTATAGATATGGACATCGTGGCTCCATTTATTGAATGAGAGTAGAATACCATCATATGGATGTTTTGAGGTATTGGATATTAAATCTTAATGTTAAGTTTTCAATAGTGTCTATTGAAACATGGCTTCTGGATAAGTCAAAATATCCAAGTTCAAAATGTGGTCATAAGAGTAAATATTGTAACTTGGAGAGCTATAGGCGGTCTATTAGCTCTTGGCGATTACTGGTATTCTTCACGAAGATACACTTTCTCCAATAAGGTTGTCTAGGGTATGAATGAGTAACATCAACTTATTCTATCTTTATTTAAGAGTTCAATTTTAGTTCTTTAGTGCAATGAACTAAAATTAAATAGATTGGACCTAAGTGAATCATTTGTTGATTGTGATTGGGTTGTGTCTATTGGAGCTTAAATTTAGATAGCCCGCCAAGATCCCCCATTCACACGAACTTACATGGATCACTTGTTATATTCTACCGGACCAATTTAGGGGTCCATCTAGAATTGTAATAAGGCATGTGAACTTGTTTTTTTTTGTAAGAATAGGTCTAGTTCACATGTGAACTTTTTATTAAGGTCTAATGGATTTAATAAAATAATAAAAATAATATATGGCCTTCATACTAGGTATATGCAACAATGGCTATGGTGAATAGCTTAAATATATTATTTTTATTTAATTATTATTTAATTAATTGGAAATTAATTAATTTGGTGATTAATTAATTATTTAATTAAAAGTCAAAATCTTTTCCTAATAGGAGATGGTCTCCTAAAACTATACTATTGTTGGTAGTATAGTTAATGTTAAAGACTATATTTTATAAGTAGATAAATAAATGGAGTTATTTATCTAATCAAATTAGGAAGTCTTTAATATGGTTACAAAAACACTTTTGAGTTGGATTAGGAGTCTTGGTGTTAGGATAGAATTCCTTTTCGAAAAGAATTCTTAACCACCAAGTAAATCTACATAAGGAAATGATTCTTAACTACCAAGTAATCCTTCTTAGGAAAGGATTTGTGATCCTAATCTATATCATATAAAATTCGGCCAGCCCATATATATATACAAACGGATAGAATTTCTTTAAGATAAGGATTCTTAACTACCAAATAAATCCACCTAAGGAAAGGATTCTTGCCAACCAAGTAAATCCTTCTTAGGAAATGATTTATGATCCTATATATATATGTGTGTGATTTTCGGCCAGCCCTATGAATTTTATGATGAAAATTTCGGCCATGCCTAGGTAATTTTCAAGAGAGAATTTGGCATAGTAAGAGAGAATTTTGAGGGAGAAAAATTAGTTTTTGCTCTTGACAAAATTCGATCAACTCATAGATAAAGGGTGTGTGAATTCGGCCTAGAAGAGAAAAAAAGGGGAACATTTTTGGTTTCAATAGTAGACTAGTATCCTTTACATCAAAAGGGTTTTGTGTACAACATTGAATGCGAGTTTCAATCAAATTGATTAATAATTCACAATTGACCAGACGTTCTTGGAATTTTCTTTTGGAGGATATTTGTAACTAACAAAGAAAAGATTTTTACTTTGTTTCCATCCTCAAGAATACAATTTAAAGAAAGGGAGCCCACACTCCAAGGTTATTCACGTTCGTGAGTGGATTGGAAGATCTTGTGGAATCAATTCGGCGCTTGTTCAATCGTCACGTGAAAAATGTACGATACTTTTATATACATCAATTAATCTAAGGTTAAGGCTCTTGTTGCATAAAAGGGAAATTTTTATTCATACGCAAACCCTAATTTTCATTTTTCTCACGCTTCCGTTGCATTTCTAAACTGTTTTTTCCCTACAATTGGTATCAGAGCCTGGTTGTACCCTTCATTAATTGATGTATGTGTTCGTGAATCTTTTTCTTTTATTGTATATATGCATGTTTTAGAAAGAGATGGCACTCTAGGTATTCATATATATATATATTTACATTGGAATGTATGGATATATATATATATATATATATATATATATATATATATATATATATATGTTTTATATGTGGATTGTTATTGCTCAATTTTGGTCCTAGAATTTCAATGTAATTTTGTTTTGGGATTGTAACAAGAAGGGTGGTCTATTATCGCCATAATTTCCCTTTAGGTAGTTGCTAAGTTTTTTTTTTATTTTGTTGTTGTAATAATAAAAAAAAAATGCAGTATTTGTTATATAAATTCTTCTGTAATACATTCAAGTTTTGAAGACTCGAAGGTTTGAAGAATTAGGAGTAACCGGAACAAGTTTGGGATCGTGCGAGCCGTAACAACCAACGTGCGTGCGAAGAGCGCTCAGCCACGTTTGTTGTGGCATGGGCTGCGTACGGCAGCCCTTGTTGTAGCCATGGGCTGTGCATGGCAGCCCTTTATGGGCTTGTGACATGCGCACGCCCATGGGTAAGGGCAAGGGGTGCGCACGTCCATGGGAGGTAGCCAAGGGAGTCCGAACGACGAAGGTCGCTTGAGGACTTGTTCGCCAAGAAAGGAGTTCTTGTATTCCAATATATATGTAATTTACTTGTTTTTCTAGGATGGACCAAAATTGTAGCTATTTATATTTTTTTCAAATATTGCAATGTTTGTCATTGTTTGATAACATGTCATATAGAATATAAGTGCCACTCATATATCTCTTTTGGTATGAACATGCATTGAATGGTTTAAGTATCTAAATTGGCATCTAGATAACTTGGTAAATCATTCTTTTGAATTCGATCACACGCCTTAAACAATTGAGTGGGAGAAGGTGATCTGGAACACCTACGGCCTCCAAGTTTAGTTGAACTTTATCAAGAGGTATTCATGAATGCAATTTAGAAAGATACTTCCTTACAAGGATAGACTAGACAATTAGCCCAAACGATATCTACTCCCAAAGGAGGGATGTTAGTGAGGAATTATATTGAAGGACGATAACTTGGTAACACACTCAATGTACTTTTATTAATATCCTCCCAAGAGTTCTTGTTAATAAAATTGCAAGGTTAAAATTGAAAATGTTGGTTGTTATGTTAACAATTAGGTGGGACCTAGTCCAACTAGTAAATGGTGCGTACTCCCAAAGGAGGCGTGACATTTATGGGTGTTGGATCATCGTTGAATTTTTAAGATTGAATTATTTTATTTAATTCAAGATAAATATTCAAAAGTACTATATCATGATTGTTTACTAATATAATTTTTGTTAATAAAAAGAAATCATGACCCCATCCCTAATCAATATCCTAAAAGATAATACTTTAACTGGTGATAATTATGTCACATGGAAAAGAAATATTGGTTGTTGTTGCAAGCTGAAAAGTATAAGTTCATTCAGTATATTCCTTAACCACCAAACTAATGAATCTACTCAGGAGCAAAGAGATGAGTATCAGTAGTGGAAGTCTTTAGAAGACATGGCTAAATGTATGTTACATTATGGCCATCATCTCCAACGTGTTGCAACAGCAACATGAAGGAATTGAGACTGCTGCCGATATTATGATGTCTCTAGACAAGGATTCATATGGTTGGTAAAGTTGCTACTGTTAAGACCCGTTAGAAGGTCAAGAGATAACAAAAGAAAAAGCAACTCGAGCCTTCTTAGAAGGAGACCAAGAAAGTAACCAAGATCACAGGAAAGTGTTTCTTTTGTGGTGAAAAGGGTCCAACTTGCATTTAGGCAATGGAGAGTTAGTGTCTACTAGTGTAGTGGGAGATATTAGAATCAATTTTGAGTCTTATAGGCATTTAGTATTAATAAACGTTTATTATATACCAATATTCAAGAGGAATTTAATTTTGGTCTCTTGTCTAAATAAATTTGGATATTCGGTTACTTTTAATAAAGGTTTTATTATTAGTAAGAATAACAAATTTGTTTGCAAAGGTATATTGGAAAACGGTTTATTTTATTTGCATGGAAATATCTCTCACTTGTTAGACACGGAATCAACGGAACCCAATCATAAAAGAGTAAAATTATCAAAAGATGAAACCTGCCTATGGCATTTGCGCTTAGGTCATATCAACCTTAATAGGATTAAAAGATTGGTATGTGATGGACCTCTAAATGACTTAAAGGTTGATGATCAACCAACTTGTGAATCTTGTTTGGAAGGTAAAATGACAAAAAGGTCATTTACGACCAAAGGCGCACGAGCCATCGAATGTTTAGGATTGATACACACTGATGTGTGTGGACCTATGAGCATTCAAGCTAGAGGTGGATATGAGTACTTCATCATTTTCACGGATGATCACTCAAGATTTGGCTATGTGTATCTCATGAGACATAAGTCGGATGCTTTTGATATGTTCAAAGCATTTAAAGCTGAAGTAGAAAATCAGCTTGAGAAACGCATAAAAATCATGAGGTCCTATCATGGTGGAGAATATCTATCTGGTGAGTTTCAGCAATATCTTATTGATAATGGAATAATTTCTCAGTTTTCTACACCAGTCACACCTCAACAAAATGGGGTGGCAGAAAGGAGAAATAGAACTCTTTTGGATATGGTTAGGTCTATATTGAGTTATTCAACGCTCCCTAGTTCTTTTTGGGGATATGCTTTACAAACTGCCATGTATATTCTAAACGATGTACCATCTAAGTCGGTTCCTAAAACGCCGCATGAGTTATGGACTGGGTGAAAGCCTAGTTTACAACACTTAAGGATATTTGGATGCCCTGCGCACATGTTAAAAGGAAAGACAGATAAGATGAAGTCCCGTTCAGAAACATGCATATTTGTTGGGTATCCAAAAGGAACAAAAGGATATTATCTTTATAGTCCTTCAGATCTTAAAGTATTTGTTTCGACAAATGCCAAATTTCTAGAAGAGGACTATATGAATAATTTTGTGCCTAAAAGTAGAATTGTCCTAAATGAGCTTTTAGGAGATACAATTCCACAAGAGGTTTCGCAACCAAGCCCAATTGTAAGTTTCGTACCAACACAAGATCAACAATCTACCATACCTCATCGTAGTGGGAGGGTTGTTAGACAACCCTAGAGATACATCGGTCTAGGATAATCTGTAAAGAATCTTCCGGACGATGATGATCCCTATACGTACAAGGAAGCAGTGGAAGATGTTGATTGTCGCCATTGGCAAAAGACAATGCAATTCAAAATTGAATCTATGTTCAAAAATAAAGTCTGGTCTCTTGTATTCTTCCCTAAAGGGATAAAACCCATCGGGTGCAAGTGCGTATACAAGAGGAAAAGAGGAATGGATGGAAAGGTGGAAACCTTTAAGGCTAGATTGGTAGCTAAAGGTTACACACAGACGGAAGGTATCGATTATGAAGAAATCTTCTCTCCTGTGGCCATGCTTAAATCCATTAGGATACTCTTATCCATTGCGGTATCTCTAGACCTAGAGATTTGGCAAATGGATGTCAAGACAGCTTTCCTTAATGGAAGTCTTAACGACAGCATCTACATGATGCAACCAGAAGGATTCATTGAAAAGGGCCAAGAGGAAAGGGTATGCAAGTTGCAAAGGTCCATATATGGATTGAAGCAAGCATCCAGATCCTGGAACATAAGGTTCGATCAAGCCGTTAAAGGTTTTGGATTTATTCAAAACCTTGATGAACCTTGTGTATACAAAATGATTAAAGGCGAAAAGTTGGTTTTCCTAGTTCTTTATGTTGATGATATACTACTCATCGAAAACGATGTAGGTGTATTGACATCAATAAAAGAATGGTTAGCAAAACAATTTGATATGAATGACTTGGGAGAAGCAAGTTATATTCTTGGTATCCAAGTAAAAAGGGATAGAAAGAATAGAACGATTGCATTATCCCAAGCTTCATACATAGATAAAATCTTGTCTAGGTTTTCCATGCAAGATTCCAAGAAAGGTATGTTACCTTTCAAGCATGGAATCAAACTTTCTAAGGAACAAGTTCCCAAGAATGAGCATGAAGAGCAATTCATGAGTAGGGTTCCATATGCATCGGCAGTTGGAAGTCTCATGTATGCAATGCTCTGCATTAGACTAGATATTTGTTTTGCTGTAGGCATAGTTAGCAGGTTTCAATCGAAACCTGGTCCTAATCACTGGACGACAGTCAATCATATTTTCAAGTATCTTAGGAGAACGAGAGATTATATGCTTGTATACTCTTGAGGGGATTTAATTCCCATTGGTTATACAGATTCTGATTTTCAGTCAGATTCTGACTCCGCCAATTCTTGATTGACTTGGAAGTGGTTCATGAAGCGAATAAGCAGATCACTATCTATTGTGACAATAGTGGAGCAGTGGCTAATTCGAGAGAACCAAGAAGTCATAAGAGAGAGAAACACATTTAAAGAAAGTATCACTTTCTAAGGGAAATTGTGCATTGCGGTGACGTGACGATTACCAAGATCGCGTCAGCAGAAAATCTAGCGGATCTCTTTACAAAAGCTCTTTCACAAAAGAGTTTTGATGGGCATCTAGAGAACATAGGGATGAGAGATATGACACATTTGCTATAGAGCAAGTGAGAGATTGTTAGGATTATGCTCGATAGCAAGAGTGTAATATTGTAATTAACAATCTTTTCATATGAATAAAGTGATATCTAGTTTAACAAATCTTATAGCATTTATAGTTTAATTATTATAATTGTCAAAAGTAAATAATCATAAGGTCAAAAGACTATGAGAAAAGAAGAATTGTTCATACATCTAGATATGTATGAGGTAAACACAATTCTTTAGTTAGTCTTGAATAATATTCACAACTTAAGATAGAAGGTTGGGCGCCTTTATCTTGTCAAAGTTGTAGATTCTTTTGCTAGCATTTGAGTGGGATCAAATGTGTTATGATGAGTCTAAAATCATCAAAGTGCGGTGTCTTTGGGCAAAAGAATCTAGTCCACCGGGTGCATTGAATAGGATCAAAATGAAATGCTTTATCTAGAACCGTCAATAGATAAAAGTTTTCATTTGAAGACAATTGGAGAGTCTATCTCAATCCTGAGATAAATGATGGACTTATGGTTGCAAGTGTTATCATTTGAGCTATCAATGAGTACGATTATATAGCATAGTCTATCCTCGATAGTTTGGTGGTATTCATTTGTTAATCGAAAGAGGACTTCATTTATAGATATGGACATCGTGGCTCCATTTATTGAATGAGAGTAGAATACCATCATATGGATGTTTTGAGGTATTGGATATTAAATCTTAATGTTAAGTTTTCAATAGTGTCTATTGAAACATGGCTTCTGGATAAGTCAAAATATCCAAGTTCAAAATGTGGTCATAAGAGTAAATATTGTAACTTGGAGAGCTATAGGCGGTCTATTAGCTCTTGGCGATTACTGGTATTCTTCACGAAGATACACTTTCTCCAATAAGGTTGTCTAGGGTATGAATGAGTAACATCAACTTATTCTATCTTTATTTAAGAGTTCAATTTTAGTTCTTTAGTGCAATGAACTAAAATTAAATAGATTGAACCTAAGTGAATCATTTGTTGATTGTGATTGGGTTGTGTCTATTGGAGCTTAAATTTAGATAGCCCGCCAAGATCCTCTATCCACACGAACTTGTATGGATCACTTGTTATATTCTAAGGCATGTGAACTTGTTTCTTTTTGTAAGAATAGGTCTAGTTCACATGTGGACTTTTTATTAAGGTCCAATGGATTTAATAAAATAAGAAAAATAATATATGGCCTTCATACTAGATATGGGCGGCAATGGCTATGGTGAATAACTTAAATATATTATTTTTATTTTATTATTATTTAATTAAATGGAAATTAATTAATTTGTTTATTAATTAATTATTTAATTAAAAGTCAAAATCTTTTCCTAATAGGAGATGGTCTCTTTAAACTATACTAATGTTGGTAGTATAGTTAATGTTAAAGACTATATTTGATAAGTAGATAAATAAATGGAGTTATTTATCTAATCAAATTAGGAAGTTTTTAATATGGTTACAAATACACTTTTGAGTTGGATTAGGAGTCTTGGTGTTAGGATAGAATTCCTTTTTGAAAAGGATTCTTAACCACCAAGTAAATCTACATAAGGAAATGATTCTTAACTACCAAGTAATCATTCTTAGGGAAGGATTTGTGATCCTAATCTATATCTTATAAAATTCGGCCAGCCCATATATATACAAAAGGATAGAATTTCTTTAAGATAAGGATTCTTAACCACCAAATAAATCCACCTAAGGAAAGGATTATTGCCAACCAAGTAAATCCTTCTTAGGAAAGGATTTTTGATCCTATATATATGTGTGTGTGATTTTCAGCCAGCCATATGAATTTTATGATGAAAATTTCGGCCATGCCTAGGTAATTTTCAAGAGAGAATTTGGCATAGCAAGAGAGAATTTTGAGGGAGAAAAATTAGTTTTTGCTCTAGACAAAATTCGATCAACTCATAGATAAAGGGTGTGTGAATTTGGCCTAGAAAAGAAAAAAGAGGAACGTTTTTGTTTTCAATAGTATACTAGTATCCTTTACATCAAAAGGGTTTTGTGTACAACATTGAATCAAGGTTCACATGAGTTTCAATCAAATTGATTGATAATTCACAAGTGACCGGACGTTCTTGGATTTTTATTTTGGAGGATATTTGTAACTAACAAAGAAAAGTTTTTTACTTTGTTTCCATCCTCAATATTACAATTTAAAGAAAGGGAGCCCACACTCCAAGGTGATTCTCGTTCGTGATTGGATTGGAAGATCTTGTGGAATCAATTTGGCGCTTGTTCAATCGTCACGCGAAAAAGGTACGATACTTTTATATACATCAATTAATCTAAGTTCTTGTTGCATAAAAGGGAAAATTTTTATTCATACGCAAACCCTAATTTTTGTTTTTCTCATGCTTCCATTGTATTTCTAAACCGTTTTTTCGCTACAGGGGCAGCAAGATTTTGGTGCCGAGATGGCCACGTGCCATCTCGGGTGGGTGCCTATTTGATGGCTTTTGCCATCGCACCTCTCCCTTGCGCTCCTCTCACGTTCTTAGACCGTTCTCTGGCCTTCGAACTCTGAATTTTAATCCGTTTGAAGATTACAAACTGGGACTCCCTCATGAACATGAACGTACAAGAAAATCAACCCAGAAAATAAGAATTCGACTTCATACATGAAGACAAAGATAATGCATGCAACATGACTGAAAAGTTTCATATCTTTTGACTCGGAACTTGAAATCAAATGTATGAGTAACCAAAATGATCGGAACTCAATAAAGAACAATATGACATCAAATTCAAGTTCAATATCCATGTTATACAAACATATTTCACACAAGAATGAAAACTTCATAGAGATAGTCTCCAATCATGTATTTTCAAAACATGTTACTTTCATACCAATGCATGAGCATTCAAAGTCAAGTGTGTGGATGTGTTATATCAATTGATACACAATGATGTAGAGACACAAATGTATGATATGTGTGTGTGTATGCTTATTCCTTGCAAAAGGAAAAAGAATCTCTATACCTTAGCATCCAAGAATAGTACAAGTTCTCTTGAAGACGAACTTTGCATCATGAGTAGTTGCTTATCATCACGAACCACTTAAGCAATTATGCATTACAAAGAAATGAAGTTTTTTTTATGGAATAAAGCCAACACAAATATAAAACCTAACATACATAAAGGCTCAAACAAAGGCTCGGACAGTGTTTACAAAGGCTCGGACAAAGGTTAGAAAGGCTCGGAAATTCAAAATTCACAGATTCAAACTTCACAAAACCACCTTCATGTTTACAAAACACTCGAACAACAAATCAAAAGGAATGGATAAAGTGTTACAACACCCATAAATGCAGATAACAAATAAGTATTTCAGAAATATATTTCCTTGTTGTGCTGAAGAACATCAATTTTTTCTAAGTTGAAGTAGAGTGTTGTAGGGGATTTCAATTTTCAAACAAGTTTATTGTATAGAGTGAGAGAGAGAGAGAGAGAGGAGTTATTGTGTTCAATGTTTCAAGTATGGAGATGGAAGTACAAAGAGAAATAAAAAATGATTATTTAAGAGCAATTGGTAGTTCACCATAATAGGTATTTTTTAAACTTAACTTATTGGACTTATGTGCAACGCAACTTTAAAAAAGTGATATTTCTCACCATTTCTACATTCTAATTAAGTATGGTTTCACTTTCTCCATTAAATATTTGAGAGAAATTCATCTAACAAAATTCAAATGCTATTGGATATTATTCTAAAGTATATATGGTTTCAGTTTTCATTTGGTACCATGTTGCACTCGAAAGGAATTACTTCTTCATTTTTCATGATGATTTGAACTTATCAAATGATGAATTTTTTAGTACCTTATAAATTATAGATTAAACTATATATTGTTGATTATAGTAAATGTGATGTACATGATATATTTCATTTTGTTTTTAAGATTAAAGTGACAATTAATGGTTCATGCCCAAGATTTCATAGGCCCAGTTATTGGAGTCCATAGCTTTCGAGCCCAAATAAATTTCCCATGGTCTAGCCCTTTTGCCTGCATATTAAGGTTTCCTTTTGTTCCCAAAATCATTACTGTCCAATTTCCAACTTTAGGAATAGGATGTATATGGCCTGTAGATTATCATTTGTTGAAATTTAATGCCATGTAGGAATATAATAGATATATAAAGAGGTAGATAAAAGACCTCTTTAATGCTATTATCAAACTTCAATACAGAAGTGATGTAATTTTCTTTTAGAGAATATGGAGATAGATTTCTAACTCTAGAAACTGTCATAGAAATGATAATTAGGATTTTTAACTATTTTCACCAATAATATTACGTCCATTTAACTGTAAAATAAAAGAGAAAAGATAGTGCAATAAAGGTTTGATGATGATAGGTACATATTTGATTTTGAATAATGTGTAGTTATCAGGTGTGGGATCCCGTACGATTTTTTTTGTGCGGGATCATTGATTCCAACTGGTTGGAATCACTGTATTTTTTTTTTACAATTAATTTGTTGATGTTGATTTTTGGATTGTCTAGTCAACAACAAGCATTTTGATGCTTGGATCTACTAAGAAGCTTATGATTAGAGCATTTTCCCACTACGTGTATGCGATATGTAATGAGAAAAACAAATAAAGCAATAAATAACATTAAGATATTTACATGGAAAACCGTAAGGCATGAAAAAAACCATGGTCACAGGAAAAGAGGATGTTCACAATACTTAGAAAAAGATTACAAGTTACATAAAGTATCTCTCATAGCCCTTGCAACTTACATGTATTTATATGGGAATTAAAGTGCTGGCCTGAACCTTCTCATGCAAGTAAAGACTTTAAAAAGATGGTATATTGGTGCTTCGTCCGTATTTTAGGGAACCTTTTTTTCTTATATGGATTATTTTATGGACCTTGGAATTTATTTTCTAATTCGTCAACTGTTTGATGGTGATTTTCTTTCTTATTATAGGCTTAGATTCGTGGGAGATGTGAATAATCGTCTATTTATAGTGATCTCGGGGATATTTTCATGTTCACAACGTAATTGGCGAATTGGTATCAATTCGCCGTCTAGGATTATTTTGGTGATTTGATTTTAAGTGGGCTTCTTGCCTTCTATCTGTGAACTTGCTGCCACTCGTGTACCTTGTCAATTTGTCATGGTTTGATGATGTGGAGACCTAGTTTCGTGAATTCCGCTTTTTATGCTGACTTGTAGGCTGACTAATATGTTCTTACAAAGATTCCAAACAAATTTTTTGTTTGGAAATCCGTACCTAATAATCCCTATTTAGATAATTGCAATAGAGATGAGAATATATATATATATATATATATATATATATATATATATATATATATGTTGCCAAAGTGGATCTATATTCATTAGAAATGCTCATCAATACTAATTTTTCCAGTTTTTTATATTTTATTTCCTTACAAAAAATAGATGAAAAATTAATGTCAATTTTAAATACTTGTTGAGTCAATCGAAAAAATGGTCGTGCAATGAACTATCTAAAAGTAGATGGTCATATTGACAATGTCTAATATTTTTTTTGGAAATATATTTATTAATAGAATATCTATTTATCTTATGCATGTGATGTTTTTTTTTCCACTAGTCAATCTTGTATTGGAGATGCTTTTAAAAACTTAAAAATATGTATTATCAAGATGCTCTAAATAATTGACAAATAAAACTTGCCTGATGAAGTTCAATACCAGAAATAAAAATCTCATAATCGGTCAAATCAAAAGAGAAACTTAAATGAAAGACCATTTTTTGAACCGGAAAACACTTTTGGTCATGTTCTGTCATGTTCTGGCAGAACATGACAAATTAAACTTTAGTAGCATAGTCCGAACTGTAAAACCCATAGTTGGAGAGGTTTCTTCATATTTTATGATTTAATGGATGTTGATAGTGATTTTTGGATCAGTCTCCCATCACACAATTAGAGCATAGCAATGACTAAGCACAAACAAAGGAGAATAAGAAAAATAAAAAGACGTAGGATTTTACGTGGTAAAACCCCAATGCGGGAAACGTCCACGATTGCTAATTATAGCAACAACAATTTACTAAGCAGAAAAAAGATTACACCCTCAATCACTCTTGCCCTCTTTCTTCAACCATTTTTTGGTGTGTTTTGGGTCTATTTAAATACGCATAAAACTCTAATTCTTGATGTACAAGTAAGGAAAGTTTATGTTATATAATAAAATTCTAACTTCTTAAAGTCGTGCTCTCTTTCTTCCCTGTTTGGAGTTGATTTGTATTTCAATTGTCTTTAGATCTCGTTCCTAATTTGGACTCTGATAATAACAAGGAAGTTTGTTTCCTTATTAGAGTACGCTTCTAGAAGCCTTGTTCAAATCAAACTCTTTTTTAGCGTATTTGAGTCATGATTCCATTGAATCTAGGTGCTGTCCACGTGTCACACGTCTGATCATCTATTTTCCCGACCATTCTTGTTTCCCTGATCCTTGATTCAAATTGACCCTTGGTCCCGACCATTTTGACAACGTGATCAGGTTTTCTAATCCGATAATCTATGTTATCTGGTCAGGGAGAACTGGTCTTGCTTGGTCCTACCTGTGTTGACTTAACTTAATCAGACACTAGTGATGTGGTGTTCCCGACCCTAGTCTTTTACTGATGTGTCATGTTACTTAGAATTTTTCAATAACAACACCCCCTTAAACATGTAAAACTGAGCAACTCATTCGAAATAGAACTCGTTCGGCGAAGTACGTTAAATTTATTATGACTTTTCTTCTTCACCCATACTTAAACCTTCAAATTGTAATGCCAACATTTGAAGCCTTGATTTCTTCACCTCTAAGGTTCCTTTATTAGTGACTTGAAGAGTATCCCAAGCCTCCTCTACAGATTCTAGATTTTGAATGTAGGATAATTAATACTCCTCCAAAGATGGCATTCATAGGGCGATGGTGCCATTTAGCAACCTCAAACTCATTTGTTGTCAATTCACTCCTTGGCTTGAGTATATTGGTTCCATCCTCTTAAACCTTGGTAGGAGGACTATAACCTTCTTCCCCTACCATCCACCCATTTTCATTATTTGAGCCGATGCAGGCCTTCATCCTTAACTTCCAATACCCATAGTTAGTGTCTCAAAGTAATGATGGCCTAGTATTTGAGGCTCCTTCCACCATTACATCATCTTGTAAACCCATGAGTTCAAAAGCTTTGCAAATACCATGAATGTATCACCTGGATGCACACTAAGTACAATCTAGTGTCCTGCTCTGATACCAATTGAAGATACAAACATGGTTAATCGCTCAAGTCTTACTTAGAGGGGGGGGGGGGGGGGGGGGGGGAGGGGTGAATAGGTTAGACACCTTTTCGACTCCCTTGAAACAAACAAATGTTTGTCCCTCTAAATTTCTTGTATCACAATATATATATTAATTTAAGATAACTAATCAATATATGTAAGCATATAAAATTTGATACAAACAAACATCATACAACATATAGCAACAATTTTATAGTAAGGAAGTCAACTTACATATAAAGTTCTATCCATAGTATTCAAATAATAAATACAAATATAAGAGAGATAGGGTTAGAGAAAAGTTGACACAAGATATAACGTGGTAAACCTCCGAAGAGGAAACATCCATGGGTTAGCAACCACCGGCAAACAAAATCCACTAGTAGATAAGAAAAGTACAATCTCTCAAGTGACCTCTTCACCTAGAAACTACCCTCCTATCCTACTCATGAATATGTCACCCTCTTGCTCAACATTCCAAAGCCTCACACCTCTTGTCAAGACTTCCTCGCTCACCCTTCCGGATCCTCACGACCCTAGGCAAGACTTTCTTGCTCACCCTTCCAGATCCTCATGATCCGAGGCAAGACTTCTTTGCTTACCTTTTCGGATCCTCACGACCCTAGGCAATACTTCCATGCTCAACTTTCCGGATCCTCATGACCTTAGGCAAGACTTTCTAGCTTGACATTCCGAGGTCTCCCACCTCTTGCCAATACTTCCATGCTCAACAATATAGGCCTCACACCTATTGTCAAGACTTCCTTCTCACAAGGCATCTAGGTGATCATGAATGCAAAACACAAACAAGCACACAACATAGAATGTTATGATCAATACATCCTATGGAAAATACTAGACATAAGAATGAATGCACATAACAAATGTAGTCTAGTCAATCATGCATGTTTTAATCCATCTAGATCATGTAAGATATGTTCAACATTAATTACAACCTAGATACATGCATATATCTAAAACTTGAACTCAAGATATATTCAATAAATCATATAATCAAGTTTAAATCTCATATACCAAAAACATGCTAAAATCATGTGACAAAGTCATTTAGATTAAAGCAAGAGTTCTACAGCAGATTTTCTATTCATAGATTCAACAAAACACATGAATAGCTCATAAGAACACAAACACATATATTTTATTAGGAGAATTCGGCCAAAGAGAGCCTAATACATGTGAGGAACTATTTTTTAGAAAATCAATTAATTAAAGATCTTCAAATGGTCCTAGAATCAAAGCTAGCACAATACTATCCCAAACATGTGAAAACATAGGGAAAATCAAAACCTAACTCAACATGTGAGATTTAAATTGAAACTCAATCTTGAGTTCAAAACTCAAATCAAAACAATCATAAGACACACACACACACACACACACACATATATATATATATAGAAGAAGAAAACCCAAGGCAATTGACCAAGTTTTAAAAGAATACTTTGAGAGAAAATCAATACCTTAGTTGATTTGGTGCAGTCCCGTTTTTGTGAGGCTAGACTCTAAAAACAGCAATAAAACTAACCCAAACCTTCAAAGAAAAGAGGGAGGATGAATAGAAAAACACTCTCAACTTTGAATCACTCAGATCAAAGTTCAAATTAAGAAGTTATGGTGTTTGGAATGTGATAAAATTTGGGAGAAAATTCTGCACTCAAATTTTGAATCTTTTCTTAGAATGAAATGTGAGACGGAAATGATATATAAAGGAGAGGGAAAAGAATACAAGTAAAATGACCAAAAAGGACTTAAGTACACCAAGCACACTTGCTGCCCAAGATGGTGAGTGGGCATCACGGGGCAGCAAGCATTCTGGCCCGAGATGGCCACTCGCCATCTCGTGAAAGAGTGCTTGGTTGCACTTCTTTTCCTCACGTGTTTCCTTCGAGTTCTTCGACCGTTCTCTGGCCTCCGAACTCGGAATTCGAATCTTTTTGTGGATTACAAGCTGTAAATCTCTCATGGACAAGGACATATAAGATACTCAACCCAGAAAAAAAGAAACCGACTCGATATACGAATACGAAGACAATGTATGCAACATGAGTTGAAAGTGTAGTATCTTTTGACATAGAACTTGAAATTGAAAGTGTGACTTACCAAAGTGTTTGGAACTCAATCAATAATGATCTAAGACTAAACTCAAGTTCATTATCCATGTTTTATAAACATATACACATACAAACACATTTCACACTAGAATGCAAACTATATAGAGATAGTCTCCAATCATACATTTTCCAAAACTTGTTATTTTTATACAAATGCATGAGCATTCATCTTCAAATGTGTGAATGTGTTATACATGGAGCACAATGATATAGGGACACATATGAATGATTTGAGTGTGTGTGCCTTAATGGTGCACAACTGTACAGAGACACAAATGTATAAATTGTGTGCGTGTGTTGCTTAATGGTGCACTACTATGTAGGGACACATATGAATGATTTGTATGTGTGTGCCTAAGCCTTGTAAGAGAATGATAAGGTCTTAATATACCTTTGTAGAACCATATAGCATCCTTTCTCTTTGAAGATTTTGTACTTGCTTTGACTAGTTGTTATTCCTTCTTTAAAACTTGAATCATCATGAACCTAAACAACTAAATCATTACAAGTAAACATCATTTTGATATGTAATTAGTGCCAACATAATCTAAAACCTAATTGTAAGGCACATCAAGCCCTGTATTATGCATTGTCACTAACATATGAAACGCATGAAGAAAACTTCAAACTACTGCCATATTTTGGTTACGTGCTGAAATAGTAAAATCTTGGCATAATCACTAACTTACAGTGCACAGACGATGGTAAATTTTTGCATTTTTTCATGTCGCTAGGTCCCTCACTTAGGGGTTTCCGGAGATGTATGTGTCCAGTTATTACAGTTGATGGTACACATTTGAAAGGATGATTTGGGAGTATAATATTTGTTGTAACTGTACAAGATGGGAACGAACATGTGTATCCAATTGCCTTTGGGTACGACAACTCAGAAAACAACCTTTCATGGGAGTGGTTTTTAGATTGCTTGAAGGGTGCCCTTGGTCACATTGATGATCTTTTTTTCATTTCTGATCGATAAGCATACATTGAAGTAGGGATTTCTAAAGTGTTCCGTTATGTAATCCATACCATATGTTGCTAACAATTTTATGAAAATATTAAGAAGCAATTTCACAGAAAGGATGTTGCCGCTATAATGGACAAAGCAAATAGATCGTACACTGAATTGAAATATAACCGATACATGGAAGAGTTACATAACCTGCACTAGAATGCATTTGATTATGTCAATGTTGCTGGTCCACACAAGTGATCCTGCATACACTATCCTTAAAGAATGTATAGGGTGATGACAACAAATGTTGCAGGCATAAACTCATGCCTAAAATTCATACGGAAACTACCTATGTTGACATTGGCAGAGTTCATTAGGAATATGCTATAGAGGTGGTTTCACTATCGCTATTAAGCTGCACAGTCCATGCATCATCAGCTAACCGATGCAACACATATTGTGATCCTGAAATGTGTCGAGAAGTGAGGTTATATGACCGTTAATTCAGTTGACTGGAACATATTCTCCGTCAAATGGTCCAGAAAACAGTGGACTGTTGACTTAGCTTGAAAACTTGCACATGCAACAAATTTCAAATGGACCTTTATCCATGTTCTCACGCACTCGCAGCGGTAAGGTACATTACAAGTTACAGTTTACGCTTTACATCACCAAATGTGAATGTCACTATTTCTATTGTTGTTCCAGGGAATGAGACTTGGATTTCATATATCTGTGTGCGGATTACTATAAGTGATAGACACTTATTGATATATACTCGGTTTCTATTATGCCTATTGGCAATCCTTTTTTATTGGTAGTGCCCTCTGACATCGCTGAGTGGGTGGTTTTAAATCCAATCTCCAAGAGACAAGCATGATGCCTGATTGCGGGTCGACATGCCTCATCTTCGAAGAGAATAACCACACAATCGTGTAGAAGATGTGGACAATCAGGCTTAATAGTAGGAGGTGTTCTAACCCGCCTTTGATTAATGAAGGTCCGTACAGAGTTGTTCATGAGGAATACTGTCGTAAGTGTAGCATTTGTCATTCAGTTTGACACAACAAACAGACGTGCCCTAACAAGGACTCTACCATGGAATGAATGGAGGCGTTGATATTGATGTCATTTTAATAATTTAGAATTGTATGACTTGTTCATTAACTTATTGTTTAATTAAACGGGCCTGTTAATTATCAATTTTTGTATCGGTGAATGTATGAAATGTGTGTTGTACTTGTAATTGTAAACATTGAAATTTAAACAAAAATTAATAATTTCATTACTATAACAGTTTTGTACATCAACAATTACAACCTGAATTGGGGCTTGGAGTAACAAAAAACCACCACAACCATCTTCTCCCGAATGTTATCCATCTCATCTTCTAACCAATTGAAAGTCTGCATGTTTGCCAGTACGTACTCGATCAATCTCAATGTATGGGCACCACAGTTATCCTACAATGCACCATATGAACAACCGTTACAATAGAGTGTAAATAAAATAAACTTTGATTAAATATGATGTACAAACAGCCATACCCTCAAGTCTGTTGTGGCACATGTGATGTAGACACTAGGCATACCCCTAAAGGCCTATTCTGCTTGTCAAACATAGGTTGGCCCTGGGATCTCGTATTATGAAACCCCACCTGATGTAACATGGAGGGTAGAAACCATCTTAATGGCATAACCTGCTATTTCCTGATATGCATGGGAACTTCCTGTCTAAATGGATCTAGTAGGTGGATCCATCCGATAGTGAGGTCGACGCTAGACAGGAGCCAATTTTGGCAGCCAATGTTGCATGGTATCAAGACTTGTAGGTACGCGATTTCAAAGTGTTATGATAAACTAAGATTGTTTAATTAAACACCTTTAAACAATAACTGTATAACACTCACCACGTCAACCTCGTGCTGTGGCCGGTTTCCTAGCAGGAGCGATCCACGTACCATCATAAGGCCATCAACAGACCACCTACACTTTAACACAGACCATCCCTTTGTCTTGACTTTCCCCTCAACCTCACGTGGCATGATTCTCCCATATTGAATCACCAAAAATGACTGTACATAGATAATTTACCGAAGCGTTAGGAACATGATGAAACAACAAATTGTAGATGTGAAAACAGTACATTAAAGCCACTTATAAAGAACCGAGAATCTAGTACGTTCATCCTCTGACTGTAGACAGTTGGGTATGCTCACTGACACTTTCATAAAATATGTAGGTACGCATCCATATTCTGACAATATAAACATTATAAAACATTAGGATTCCACCATAGCGTAAAATAACGTAAAAGACAATTCCAGTAAGGAACGTACCGTGTCATACAACTCCATGAAATTGGCTTGCAACCGTTGGAACCAAGTGACAGAGACTGACTTTAATAGATCCACATAATGTCTGCAAGATTGTTGAAGAAGCTAGAAAACCATGTAATTTTAATAAGGTGTTTCAAAATGCATACAAAGTGTTATACTTATGATTCCCCTATCACGTTCCTTTTGTAGGCTGTAAGCCGTAAACTGGTCAGCGTCTTCTAAAGCATTGGGGCTGAATGCATGTGATGCTTGAGGTAATGTTGTTAGACACTTCGAATGACATGGGTCAATGTGTGGGCTCAACAATTGCGAGCCTCAGTTACGAGCCCACAACATATGCTGTCAACGGTGACTGTGGTCCGTTGGGTATGGTGGGAGGAGGAACTCTATCCCCGTGGATTATATGGATGGGTACACTAGGGCCCGATTGACTTACAAAGTGGGCTATGTCACGATAGACCAGATGGGTCACTGCAGAGTGGGTTATGATGGGATGCACCAGATGGGTTACTGTGTAGTGCACCGGGATGGATGAAAAAACAAACACGGTTAAATGCTCAAGGCTAACCTAGACGGGGGGTGAATAAGTTAGACACCTTTTTCGACTCCCTTAGAAACAAACAAAAGTTTGTCCCTCTAGATTGCTTGTATCACAATATATATATATATATATATATATATATATATATCAATTAAAGACACTTAATAAATATATAAAACATGTAAAGTGTGATACAAACAAGCAACTATAACACATACACAATTTATATTATAGTAAGGAAGTCAACTTACATATAAAGTTCTATCAACAGTATTTTAATAAAAAATACCAATATAAGAGAGATAGGGGTAGAGAAAAGTTGTCACAAGATATAACGTGGTAAACCTTCGAAGAGAAAACATCCACAGGTTAGCAACTACCGGTAAAAAAAATCCAATAGTAGATAAGAAAAGTACAATCTCTCAAGTGACTCCTTCACCTAGAAACTACCCTCTTATCCTACTCATGAATATGCCACCCTCTTGCTCAACATTCTGAGGCTTCGCACCTCTTGTTAAGACTTCCTTGCTCACTCTTCCGGATCCTCGCGACCATATGCAAGACTTCATTGCTCACCTTTCCGGATCCTCACGACCCTAGGCACGACTTCCTTGCTTGACATTCCAAGGTCTCCCACCTCTTGCCAAGACTTCCTTGCTCAACAACATAGGTCTCACATCTAATGTCGAGACTTCCATCTCACAAGGCATCTAGGTGATCATGAATGCAAAATGCAAACAAGCACGCAACATAGAATGTTATGATCAACACATCCTACGGAAAATACTAGACATAAGCATGAATGAACAAAACAATTATTGTCTAGTTAAAATGCATGTCTAATTCATATAGTTAATACAAAATATATGACAAGTTAATTTCTACCTAGATACATGCATAAATCTAAACGTGAACTCAAGATATATTCAATTAATCATATAATCAAGTTTAAATCATGTAAACCAAAAACAAGCTAAAATCATGTGACAAAGTCATCTAGATTGAAGCAAAAGTTCTAGAGAATATTTTCTATTCATGAAATCAACTAAGCATAAGAATAGCTTAAAAGAACACAAGAACATGTATCATAGTGAGGTTTCGGCCAAAGAGAGCCTAATACATGTGAGAAACTATTTTTCACAAAATCAATCAATTAAAGAACATCAAATAGTCCTAGAATCATAGCTAGCACAATACAATCCCAAACATGTGAAAACATAAGGAAAGTTAAAACCTAACTCAACATGTGAGATTTCAAATGAAGCTCAATCTAGCTTTAAATGAGTTCAAAACTAAAATCAAATCAATCACAAGACACATATATATGTTGAAGAAGAAAACCCAAGGCAATTGACCAAGTTTTAAAAGAAAACCTTGAGAGAAATTTAATACCTTAGTTGATTTGGTGTAGTCCCGTTTTTATGAGGTTAGACTCAAAAAATAGTAATAAAACTAACTCAGGCCTTCAGAGAAAAGATGGAGGATGAATAGTCAAACACTCTCAACTTTGAATCACTCAGATCGGAGTTAAAATGAAGAAGTTATGGTGTTTGGAAAGTGAGAAAATTTGAGAGAAAATTCTGCACTCAAATTTTGAATGGCGCGTGGGCATCTCGGGGCAACAAGCATTCTGGCCCGAGGTGGCCACGCGTCATCTTGGGAAAGAGTGCTTGGCTGCACTTCTTTTCCTTGCATGCTTCCTTCACATTCTTCGACCGTTCTCCGGCCTTCAAACTTAGAATTTGAAACCCGTTTACGGATTACGAACCATGACTCTCTCACGGACATGAACATATAAGATACTCAACCCTGAAGATAAGAAATCAACTCGATATATGAAGACGAAGACAATGTACACAACATGAGTTGAAAATATAGTATCTTTTGACTTAGAACTTGAAATTAATAGTATGAGTAACTGAAATAGTTGGAACTCAATCAAGAATGATTTAAGACTAAAATCAAGTTCAATATCCATGTTATACAAACATATACACATACAAACACAATTCAGACTAGAATGCAAACTACATAGTGATAATATCCAATCATGCATTTTCCAAAACATGTTATTTCCATACCAATACATGAGCATTCATCTTCAAGTGTGTGAATGTGTTATAAATGAAGCATAACGATGTAGGGACACAAATGTATGATATGTGTGTGTACCTATAATGGTGCACAACTATATAGGGACACAAATGTATGAATTGTATGTGTGTGCCTAAGCCTTGTAGGAGAAAGATAAGGTCTTAATATATCTTTGTAGAACCATATAACATCCTTTCTCTTTGAAGACTTTGAACTTGCTTTGACTAGTTGTTATCATTTGAGCTATCAATGAGTACGATTATATAGCATAGTCTAGCCTCGATAGTTTGGTAGTATTCATTTGTTAATCGATAGAAAACTTCATTTATAGATATGGACATCGTAGCTCCATTTATTAAATGAGAGTAAAATATCATCATATGGATTTTTTGAGGTATTGAATATTAAATCTTAACGTTAAATTTTTAATAGTGTCTATTGAAACATGGCTTCTGGACAAGTCAAAATATCCAAGTTCAAAATGTGGTCATATGAGTAAATATGGTAACTTGGAGAGCTATAGACGGTCTATAAGCTCTTGACAATTACTGGTATTCTTCACGAGGATACACTTTCTCCAATAAGGTTGTCTAGGGTATGAATGAGTAACATCAACTTATTCTATCTTTATTTTAAGTGTTCAATTTTAGTTCTTTAGTGTAATGAACTAAAATTAAATAGATCGGACCTAAGTGAATCATTTGTTGATTGTGATTGGGTTGTGTCTATTGGAGCTTAAATTTAGATAGCCCGCCAAGATCCCCAATCCACACGAACTTGCATGGATCACTTGATATATTCTACCGGACCAATTTATAGGTCCATCTAGAATTGTATTAAGGCATGTGAACTTGTTTCTTTTTGTAAGAATATATCTAGTTCACATGTGGACTTTTTATTAAGGTCCAATGGATTTAATAAAATAAGAAAAATTATATATGGCCTATATATATGTGTTGGGCTGCAAGGCTATGAAGAATAGCTTAAATTATATTATTTTTATTTTATTATTTAATTAAATGGAAATTAATTAATTTATTGATTAATTAATTATTTAATTAAAAGTAAAAATCTTTTTCCTAATAATAGATGGTCTCCTAAAATTATACTATTTTTAGTAGTATAATTAATATTAAAGACTATATTTGATAAGTAGATAAATAAAAGGAGTTATTTATCTAATCAAATTAGAAAGTCTTTAATATGGTTACAAATACACTATTGAGTTGGATTAGGAGTCTTGGTGTAGGATAGAATCCTTTTTGAAAAGGATTCTTAACCACCAAGTAATTCTACCTAAGGAAAGGATTCTTAACAACCAAGTAAATCCTTCTTAGGAAAAGAATTAAGTTTCCTAATACTTATCCTATGAATTTTGGCCAGCTATATATATATATATATATATATATATATATATAAGATGATGATAGAATTCCTTTTAGAAAAGGATTCTTAACTACCAAATAAATCTACCTAAGGAAAGGATTCTTGCTAACCAAGTAAATCTTTCTTAGGAGAGGATTAATCATCCTATATATATGTGTTTGAAATTCGGCCAGCCCATAAGAATTCTATGATGAAAATTTCGACTTTGCTAGGTAATTTTCAAGAGAGAATTTGGCATATCAAGAGAGAATTTTTAGGGAGAAAAATTTAGTTTTTGCTCTAGACAAAATTTGATCAACTCATAGATAAAGGATGTGGAATTCAGCCAAGGAGAAAAGAGAAAAAGAGAACGTTTTTGTTTTCGATAGTACACTAGTATCCTTTACATCAAATAGGGTCTTGTGTATAGCATCGAATCAAGGTTCACGTGAGTTTCAATCAAATTGATTGATAATTCACAAGTGGCCGGACGTTCTTGATTTTTTTCTTGGATGATATTTGTAACTAACAAAGAAATAGATTTTGTTTGTTTCCATCCTCAGGTATACATTTAAAGAAAGAGAGCCCACACTCCAAGGTGATTCACATTTGTGATTGGATTGGAAGATCTTGCGGAATCAATTCGGCACTTGTTCATTCGTAACGAGGAAAAGGTACAATACTTTTATATACGTCAATTAATCTAGGGTTAAGGTTCTCGTTGCATAAAAGGGAATTTGTTTTATTTATACACAAACCCTAGTTTTTGTTTTCTCAAGCTTCCGTTGCGTTTTGAATAGTTTTTTTCCCTACAAGAAGATCTCCAAGGTTTATCGGTTGATTAGTTACCATTGCATACACTATTTTGATCTTGTCCTTATTCAACTCAGTTGAATTCGAAAATCCAATAATGTTAGTGCAAACGAATAGATGCCAAAATGCACTAGCCTTAGTTAACTCATGTTGACTATTGTATGCCCTATTATTACAAGCCATTAAGTTCAAAAGTTCACAAAACAACATAAAAAGAAACTAAGCAACTAGCATACTAGCATATACTCTTTCTCCCCCTTTTTGACATGAAATGACACCAAAATGTTAAGAAATGTATCTCAAAGCTCAAATACTAGCCACTTGTTCCACCAAAGAAAGTCGTGCGAGTAGTCGATCTAACATAATGCTTGAGTGGTGGTCTTGAGCTTGAAGCAATGCACTCCTCCAACTCTTTAATCCTAACATCTTGTTGAACAACTACTGCACTAAGTTCATCAACCTTCTTCTTCAACTGTATATCCCTATCCGGAAGAATACTAGTGCTATTCACACGACTATCAACTTGAGAACTACTACATTGTCCAAAAGTATCACACGTCATACCCTTATTCTTATAGGACATGTAAGACACAAGTTTATCACAATATTTTTCCAAGGGTTGAACTAACACATCATCTTCTCTACTCTTAATCCCACGAGCTAAACATAATAAAGTAATAAACTCCGGTAATGCAAGCTTTTATCACCTCTAGTAGAGAAAGCTGCACTATCAATGTAATACATGAGAAGATCTCCAAGGTTTATTGGTTGATTAGTTGCCAAGGCATACATTATTTTGGTCTTGTCCTTATTCAACTCGGTTGAATTCGAAAATCCAATAATGTTAGTGCAAATGAATAGATGCCAAAATGCACTAGCCTTAGTTAACTCATGTTGACTACTGTATGTCCTATTTTTCCACTCAAAGGAAGCATTTTCACAAAGAGTTCTACTCATGATATTTAAATTCTCAATAATATCCACCTCAAGAAAATTTGAATCTATATCATTAGATAGCCCAAGAAACTTGTTAATATTTTCCGGGTTAACTCTAAATACAATACCCCTAATTTCCATCAAAGCATCTAACAAGGTGTCACTTTCCTTATATTCATGATAGAACTCTCTAACAAGAGTATCATTTACAACACCTAACATGCTCACCCAAGATTCCCATTTTCTATCCTTTAAGCATTTAAGAACATAATAATCGTTGCACTTACCAAAGTCAATGCCTCTCTCATGAAATATCTTATCTGTTCCAAAGATCCCTAACTCTTTTGTCCTTGAAGCTTTGGATCCTTTTGAAGTAGACTTGGCTTTCACAACGGGATTCAATTGATCTCCACTTCCGATAATCTTAGTTCTTCCCATTTTTTTTTATGAAAAGATGCTATACACATACAACAAAAGTGAGTGAAAACAAAACAATCACAATAGTCACAAAGATATAAAAAACAAAGACATGTGGCTTAAGAATGAATCATCATACAAGACAAAGATAGTGAGCAATATCTTACAAGTGTCATTAAGTCAAAATATGCCAACATGTAACAAAATGAAGCATGTGAACACATCAAAAAAGAGAACAATGTCTAGCATATAATGCCCCCCTTTGATAAATGCCATAACTGAAATCAATGATAGCATAAAGTTCACAAAGATGTTCACACAATCACACTTTCAAGCAATTTGAAGAAATATCAATAAAATAAGCTTCATATGCTAAGAGAGATACACAAAGATTTTCAATTTCTCTCATAATTCTTCAACAATTGCTAAAATATCAACATACTCATAAACAAGGTATGTGTGTGAGAGATATGCTTCAAATATATATATCAAGAAGTAGTTTGATAATCAACATGCAAACAATTTCCAACATCTATTCATCTTAAGCTTTTTCCATAAAAAGTCAAACCGATTATCATCCGGAGTTTTTGTCTTTAAGAGAATAGATTTCAACATATTAGCATGTGTGTGCATGTGGCTCGTCATCCCATTTCTGTTTTTTAACCCGAGCTCATTTGATTTTTCAACTATACTCCTTTATAAGCCTTCCTCATTTTCTTTTTAGGCTTTGAATCAAAGAAATTTCTTTTCATGATTCCATTTCAGCACTTTGATTTTTCCAAACATAAAAAAAAATTTGGCTTTCACTCATCACAATGGTGTAGCTCTTTCTAACATTGGGTAACTTTTACAACCAATATGTGTAGTCCTTTCCATGAAAGTGCTCGTTGAGTTCTATGTTTTTGCCAAAGAAAAATGGATGCTAACCATAGGTCATTTTAAATGTACTTAAGCACAAAAACTTCATGGTGTATCCAAAGTTTACATATTAGTAAACTCAACCTACTAGCAAAACATAAAAGAGAAGCAAAGTGCAATTTTAGAAAACCAAGATTTTATGGCTCATAAGCACATGATCTAAAAGCAATAAGTAGAGACTTTTCAAGATCATTACTTCTATAATGCGTAGCTTTCATAGAATATGAAGCTCATATTTTCAAAAATAATGCCACTCAATATACTATACACAAATAATCATCAAAGATAAGATCAATGTGAACAATATCACTATTAGATCCTAATATAGTAAATGTCAATGAGAATCATATGTATTCTATACAAAATTCTCTAATATGACATGGTATGAGATGTATGTCAAAGATTGAGTCAAAAGATGAATATCTAAGAGAACATGCATTAGAGTCTAGAGATACCCTTTGCATATTATATTCACCAAATATTATACTTCCGCCCTTTTTATGAGCACTCTTGCCTTGAATGTCCTCATGACACCAAGTTGATGACGTTTCACAACAAGAGTATAAAAAGCATAATATCTCAACTCAACCAACACATATATCAAAAAAACTTTTCTAAAGTTAACCAAAAAATTTCGACCATCATAACAGCCATGATGTGAGATAACCAAGTTCATATCAATACATGGAGTATTCAAAGCTAACAAGCAAGAATTCTCAACACAATTGATATATTGCCTTAAAGCTACCTCACATGTGCTTCTTATATAAGTGAAAAGAGCACTCACCCTTGAACCACTTGTTCTTGGGTGTACATACACAAACATTTCCAATATCATCCTTGACAACAATCTTAAATCTAGACTAAAGTCATTCAATGACTTTATTAACAAGAATATCATTAATACTCTCTTCCTTAACATTTTCAACACAAGCTTTGTCAAGTTGAACATGATTAGCTTTCTTTCTACTCCACAACTTCTTTTAATGCTTAGCAATATTATCATGTTTCTCAACTTTCAAAGCCTTAGCATGTTCAAGTTGAAGTTTAATATCCTTATCTCTAGATTCATTTCCTAATTTACATTTTTCAATAAATTTATAACACCTAGGCTTAATGTGACATATTGTGTTGCAATAATGGCAAATTGGAATAAAAGATGAGATTGTACCTTTTGGAGTTGAACTAGCTTCACTAAGAGTTTACAAAGATACCTTGTTTGGCAAATTCTTCTTGGCTTTTGATCTTCTCCTCTTGTGTGGTTTCTTGTCAATCACGACTTCTTCAAAGTGAGTAGGAAGTGGTACTTCCAAGGGCACCTCTTCAACTACCAAGTTGTCTTCACCACTATGAGAATTAACAAGATTACTAACACTAGACACACTTACCAAATCATTCACCAAGTCCTTGATGGCCTCCTTAGCCGTATCTATCTCTTCCATTAATTCTTGTTCTCTCTTCTTCAAAGAAGATATCATTCCATCATTCTAAAGGTTTATCTTTTCAAGTTCTCTAAACTTCTTCACAATATCACATTCCTCACCAAGAAGTCTACGAGTAACAATCACAAACTCATCTAGTTGCTTCTTGATCAAATCATCCTTCTCAACTACCTCTCTTAGATCATTATCTCTAGCTTCTTCAAGTTTCTCTATCTTGGCCAACAACTCAAGATTGGTAGGAATGGAAATAGAGCTTCCATGATGATTTGCATCAAAGTTCTTGTTCAAAGATATTGTACCGTCTATATCTAGTGGAGAATGAGAAGCCGTTAGAGCTACAAAGTTGCTCACCAACTCTTCATCACTTGAAGACTCACTACTAGAGCTCTCATCATCACTAGAATCATCATCACTCTAAGTAGCCGCCAACACTTTTACTTTCTTGTCTTTCTTAGATGGCTTCTAGGTGCACTCACTAGAAAAGTGACTGAAACCATGACAATTGTAGCATTGAACACCTTTCTTGTTCATGGCTTGACTATTCTTCTCATTCCTTGGAGATGATGGTTTCTTAACTCCCTTTTCTTTAAAAGACTTGCCTCTAGGCTTGACATTCTTCTTTAGAAACTTCTTGAACTTTCTAACCAAAAGAGCCATCCCTTCGTTTTCATCATCACTCTCCTCCTCAATAACATTGAGAGCAATTCCCTTACTCTTAATTTTTGGCTTCAAGTACATCTCATAAGTTTGGAGAGACCCAAGCAACTCATCAATGTTCATGCTATCCACATCCCTGCCTTTCTCAATGGCCACCACCTTTGATTTAAATCTCTTAGGAAGAGACCTAAGGATTTTCCAATTTAAATGCACCCTTGAGATAGGTACTCCAAGTGCTTGACATTGGTTAGCAATGTTAAGAAGCTGGAATTGGAAGTCTTCAAACTTTTCTTCTTCACCCATACTTATACTTTCATATTGTGATGCCAACATTTGAAGCTTTGAATTCTTCACCGCTAAGGTTCCTTCATTAGTGACTTGGTGAGTATCTTAAGCCTCCTTTACAGATTCAAGATTTTAAATATAGGAGAATTGATGCCCATTAACTCCTCCAAAGATGGCATTCATAGCATGATGGTGCCATTTAGCAACCTCAAACTCATTCATTGTCCATTCACTCATTAGCTTGAGTATATTGGTTCCATCCTCTTTAACCTTGGTAGGAGGACTATAACTTTCTTCCACTACCATCAAAGCCCTTTCATCAATAGAGCGGATGTAAGCTTTCATCCTCAACTTCCAATACCCATATTTAGTGCCTTAAAGTAACGGTGGCCAAGTATTTGAGGCTCCTTCCACCATTACATCATCTTGTAAACCCCATGACTTCAAAAGCTTTACAAATACCGTGAATGTATCATCTGGATGCTCACTAAGTATAATCTTGTGTTCTGCACTGATACCAATTGAAAACACAAACACGGTTAAATGATCAAGGCTAACCTAGAGGGGGGGGGGGGGGGGGGTGAATAGCTTAGACACCTTTTTTGACTCCCTTAGAAACAAGCAAAAGTTTGTCCCTCTAGATTGCTTGTATCACAATATATATATATATATATATATATATATATATATATATCAATTAAAGACACTTAATCAATATATAAAACATGTAAAGTGTGATACAAACAAGAAACTATAACACATACACAATTGATATTATAGCAAGGAAGTCAACTTACATATAAAGTTCTATCCATAGTATTCAAACAACAAATACCAATATAAGAGAGATAAGGATAGAGAAAAGTTGACACAAGATATAACATGGTAAACCTTCAAAGAGGAAACATCCACGGCTTAGCAACTGCCGGTGAACAAAATCCACTAGTAGATAAGAAAAGTACAATCTCTCAAGTGACCCCTTCACCTCGAAACTACCCTCCTATCCTACTCATGAAGATGTCGCCCTCTTGCTCACATTCCGAGGCCTCACACCTCTTGTCAAGACTTTCTCGTTCACCCTTCTAGATCTTCACGACCCTATTCAAGACTTCCTTGCTTGACATTCCGAGGTCTCCCACCTCTTGCCAAGACTTCCTTGCTTAACAACATAGGTCTCACACCTATTGTCAAGACGTCCTTCTCATAAGGCACCTAGGTGATCATGAATGCAAAACACAAACAAGCACGCAACCTAGAATGTTATGATCAACACATCCTATGGAAAATACTAGACATAAGCATGAATGCACAAACCAATTATTGTCTAGTTAAAATGCATGTCTAATTCATCTAGTTCGTACAAAATATATGACAAGTTAATTTCAATCTAGATACATGCATAAATCTAAACTTGAACTCAAGATATATTCAATTAATCATATAATAAAGTTTAAATCATGTAAGCCAAAACAAGCTAAAATCTTGTGACAAAGTCATCTAGATTGAAGCAAAAGTTCTATAGCATATTTTCTATTGATGAAATCAACTAAGCACAAGAATAGCTCAAAAGAACACAAGCACATGTATCATAGTGAGATTTTGGCCAAAGAGAGCCTAATACATGTGAGAAACTATTTTTCACAAAATCAATCAATTAAGGATCATCAAATAGTCCTAGAATCAAAGCTAGCATAATACAATTCCAAACATGTAAAAACTTAGGCAAAATTAAAACCTAACTCAATATGTGAGATTTCAATTGAAACTCAATCTAGCTTTAAATGAGTTCAAAAATCAATTCAAAACAATCATAAGACACACACACACACACACACACACACACACACACACACACACACAATTATAAAGTGAAGATGAAAATCCATGGCAATTGACCAAGTTTTAAAAGAAAACTTTGAGAGAAAATCAATACCTTAGTTGATTTGGTGCAGTCAAGTTTTTGTGAGGTTAGACTCCAAAAACAACAATAAAACTAACTAAAACCTCAAGAGAAAAGATGGAGAATCAATAGACAAACACTCTCAACTTTGAGTCAATCAGATCAGAGTTCAAATGAAGATGTTATGGTGTTTGGAAGGTGAGAAAATTTGGGAGAAAATTTTGCACTCAAATTTTGAATTTCCTCTTAGAATGAAATATGAGAGGGAATGGATATATAAAGGAGAGGGAAAATAATACATGCAAAATGACCAAAAGGGGCTTAAGTGCACCAAGCACACTTGCTGTCTGAGATGGCACGTGGGCATCTCAGGGCAGCAAGCATTCTGGCCCGAGATGGCCACGCACCATCTCGGGAAAGAGTGCTTGGTTGCACTTCTTTTCCTCACGCACTCCCTTCGCGTTCTTCGACCGTTCTCCGGCCTCCGAACTCAGAATTTGAATATGTTTACAGATTACAAACCGTAACTCTCTTATTGACATGGACATATAAGATACTCAACCCAAAAACTAAGAAATCGACTTGAATTATGAAGACGAAGAGACTTAGAGCTTGAAATTAATAGTATGAGTAACCGAAATGACCAGAACTCAATCGAGAATGATTTTAGACTAAAATCAAGTTCAATATCCATGTTATACAAACATATTCACATACAAACACAATTCACACTAGAATTCAAACTACATAGAGATAGTCTCCAATCATGCATTTTTCAAAACATGTTATTTCCATACCAATGCATGAGCATTTATCTTCAAGTGTGTGAATGTGTTGTAAATGGTTTACAACGATGTAGAGACACAAATGTATGATATGTGTGTGTATGCCTATAATGGTGCATAAATATATAGGGACACAAATGCTTGATTTTTATGTGTGTGCCTAAGCCTTGTAAGAGAAAGATAAGGTCTTCATATACCTTTGTAGAAACATACAACATCCTTTCTCTTTGAAGATTTTGAACTTGCTTTGACATGTTATTTCTTCTTTGATGCTTGAATCATCATGAACCTAAATAACTAAATCACTATAAGTAAACATCATTTTGATATGGAATTAATGCCAATATAATCTAAAACCTAACAGTGGACCGAAGAGGTGTGCTATGAGAAGGAGCTCCATCATGACTGATCTCCTAGAGCGTTAGGATATGCTGAGCTAAGACAGGAATCATCTTCTCATGGGTCACTTGGAGAGGGCTGCTGTGGTGAGATGAGTGTTATGTATATCCATTGACAGAACTAGACGATCAACATGATGCGTGACTACTCGGGTAAACCTTGAAGAGACAGTAACTCCATTTGTGCTGTCTCTGTATCCGGTCCTGTATCTCCTGTCTGTAACAATTGCTTACAATTGGAATCTATCTTACCAATAGGTAGCTACTGGTTATGTTTGCTCTTAGGGTTCATCTTGTAATCAAGACCACCTGTCTTGCCTCTAGGACTAAAGTCTCGGACATCGAAAGGTGGACCATCCTTATGGGTGTGCAACGTGGAACCCATCCTCTGAAGCCCCTGGATCAGATCCAACAACTTTCGGTGCTACCGATTTTGCTCTTCATCACTCATCCAGATCATATCCAGCAACTCCCAGTGCTATCAATTTCACTCTTTATCAATCCTTACGATGGCATCCAACACCTTGTTCATTTTACGGTCCCAAAGATACTAAAATGTTTTTGTAATTATTAGTACTAAAGTGTTCATTCGTTTGAAATAAAATTATGCAAATCAATATTTTTATGTACCACTCGATGGCCTCAAACACCTCGTGAATCATGTTTAGATGTATCTCCAGGCAACCTAAATCGAACCGCCTATGCCTTTCAAGAGTCCCTTTGCAACCGTCCGGCTTAGAACCCTTAGTGTCACTGGTTCTGGCAGTTGTATGATGTTCGGTCTCCGATACCGAAATGTGCACACTGTCCTCAACATTATACAGATTTCCTCTCTTGACGATGCCCTTGTAGTACCATTCACCCCTTTTAGTTGCTATGGGCAACAGTTCAGTCTTCTCAAACACTGAAACAGTAGTTAGACCATTGTAATTGTATACATACTAACAATTGTAAACATTAACAAATAGATATTTACCCCTGTTGTGAAAACTTTTGCTAGCTTATCTACCTTGGATCATTTACTCAACTCCCATTTCAAAATACGGGGAAACACGTCAATTTCCCGACGGGTCCTAAATTGGGTGCTAAGCTTGGGGATAACCTCAAAAGCAAATATCTGCATAAATAGAAAATATAGTCAAAGTCCAATACATTTATTTAATAAGTCATATAAAAAATACTACTGATTGAAATTCTAAATTCTCACCAATGCGTGTAAGGTAACTAGTATATGTTGTAAGACTCCGTGGTATGTAAGTCGGTGCCATTTGCTTGCTGGCGTTTCTTGAACCGCTCACGTCGACCGTCCAACACATGCTTGAAACCAAAAAGGGACTGCATATATTCGTGTGCACCCCACAGGAACACATCAAAAGTGTCCAAGTCCTCGACTAGCCGGATCTGCAATACTGGAATTATCTCTCTCTCATCCAACCATATCAATTTCCAGTTCAGCATATACAATAGGCACAATTTTATAGCATTATACTGCTGCTCAAATCTACTGATCTGTAAAATAGCTCTCAGCTGTTCATATTCTACCTCATCTTGACCACTAAAATACCACTGGTGTATCCCGTTCTCTACCATCTCATGCCTCGTCGAGTCGGGAATCACTCTAAGCTTCAATTTGATGATGAGACAGAACTCAACCTTAAAGAACCGGACCGAATGTTGACCTAATATAAATAGAATTTCATCCTTCGACCCATCGTGATGTAACTCGTGCATACGCAACCGATGGACAATGCTCGACGAAAACTTCATCTCACGATGCATTCAGAGGAAACGACCAACATAACACTCTATATATCGACGCTGTTCTTTAATTGCCAGATGTTCAGGTACCATGTTCAATGAGGTGTTGATATCTCGAAGGTCATTGAAATGGTCATGCCGAGTTATTTTTCCCTCATACCATTCTCCCATATGAGTTTTCATGAAAATCTCCAGCTGATTCGTCATCTGCATTTTCATAGAAAATAAGTATCTAAGTTACTAAAAGGCTCAGGCCGTAAAATGAAAGTCTCGGACAGTTAAATGAAAGGCTCGAAAAGTTTTCTTAATGGCTCGGGCAGTTATCTAAAAGTCTCAGACAGTTATCTAAAAAGGTTGGGGAGTTATCTAAAAAGCTTGGGTAGTTATCGAAAAGTCTCGGACACTTATCGAAAAGTCTCAGACAGTTATCTAAAAAGCTCGGGGAGTTATCTTAAAAGCTTAGGCAGTTATCTAAAAGGCTCGGGCAGTTATCTAAAAGGCTCAGACACTTCTTTAAAAGGCTTCGAGACTTTATAGAAAGTCTCGGAGATACAAATTAACAAAAAAATAATTACTGTTCAAAATGATTGGAAATAACTAACAAAGGCTTGGAGACTTTATACAAAGGCTTGGAGACTTTATACAAAGGCTTGGAGACTTTATACAAAGTCTCGGACATTTACTCAAAAGGCTCGGCCTAACAAAGGTTCGGGCATAAAAAAGTTTAAAGTTCATATAAAAGGCTCGGGCAGTTCATGAAAAAGCTCGGAGACTGATTAAAAAGGCTCGAAAACTATTAACAAAGGCTTAGAAATTTAAAATTGACAAAACTAATATTCTTGAGAAAAGCTCGGACCACAATTGAAAAGGCTTAGACATTTTTACAAAAGGCTCAAAAACAACGTTAAAAGTCTCAGAAACCCAAATCTTCATCGTCCTATACATAATTTTTTCAAAAATAATAACCCTAACCAAAAAAGCTCGAACAACAATTTAAAAGGCTTAGACAGTTTTACAAAGGGCTCGGACACACTGTTAAAACTCTCGGAAACCCATATCTTCATCGTCTTATACACAATTTTTTTAAAATTAAAACCCTAACAACCATACTTAGATAGACAAATCAAACCTAATGTACATGTCTAAACAACACCCAACATCAAACAAACACATTAACTTATCAAGAACAAAAACGAAAAGCACTTACCACTAACAGTTGAAATCTCATTTGAAATGTCGACTTCAAGACTGTACTGCCACCACTGGTTTCTTCACTATCAATTTTTCAAGACAATGAGTGTAGATCGATGCGTTTCTATCTTTGTATTGTTTCTTTAGGTTTGAAAATGAAAGAAAGAAAGTGAATTTTGAAGGGTATTTTTGTCTAGTCACCTAAATTAGTGCCTTTTAAATAAGAATTATTAATGTGGTGTTGTTTGCACAAGTCCCACCTCAAATAGTACTATTTACTTTTTGAACCCGGATTAGGATCCCATAAACAAGGAAAAAATATTGTAATTTGATCCAAAACAAGGTATACACCTATGTGACCACCACCCATTTGGCTAACATGGTTGAGTTATCCTCTTGCTTGCAGCCACCAGTTGGTCCAGCCTCTTATTTAGTTAAACTATTTCTTCTTGAATTCCAGAAAGTCTTTGATGTTCAAGAACAAGAATTCTAGCGTGTACGCTTTCCATAATTTCATGGTGAGTCAGATAGTTGGCCATGGAAATTTTCAACAGTTCAAATTGGAGGCTCCGCTTCCACTATTCAAATGAAAACTATAAATTTTTAAGCATTAACTGAGATTGATCCATTCCCTATGAAATTCCGTAGAAAGTTATACAGTCCACATTTATTGATTGGCTTATTTCCTGAACAAATCACATTTTTGGGGTGTCATGTAAGGGTAGCTTAGGCTCTTAAGACCTCAAGAGGAGAAGCACCAAAGGTAAAATTCTTGTGCTTACTTGCTTTGAAGAGATAGTTGCACACACTCACAAATTCATGCATAACTCTTATTCTTATATTTTGTGTGTTTATACTTGTGTGCATTTTGTTTTAAATGATTCTTGTTGATATATTTGCATCTTGTAATTAAAGTTTTATGTCATGTTAGGCATTAGTATAGGATACATCCTCATAACTCTAGGACTTGTTGAAACTGTGTGTTTGAGTGTTGAAAAAGTGGGTATTGCACTGGTGGAGCGCTACTCGACTAGTGCAGCCTCACCAACGCAACATTCCAGTGGATCACCGCTTGTCATGCGCCACTGCACCAGCGTAAAGTTGAAAAAGTGGGCAGTGTGCTGGTGGTGCGCTACTCGAGTAGCGCAACCTCACAAGTGTAACATTCCAGTGGATCGTCGGATGTGATGCACCACTGAGCTGCACCACTCCACCATCGCCTATTAAAAAATTAGGCTGTGAGCTGGTGGTGCTTTACTCGACCAGCGAACGTCACCAGTGCACATAGCGGGAGCTGGAACATTTTTTCCAAAATGACCTCACTTTGATTGAAACTCATATATATATAACTCTTTGTATTTAGGTCGTGTAAGAGTTCAGAACATCATATCTTTTCCTTCGAACACATTTCAAAAGGAAAACTCTTCCAAGAACTCATCTTTAAACACTCAAAGCATTCCCATGTGCATAAAAACTTCATCTTGCATCATCTAAAGTCATTTAGAGTGCATCTATGGATAGTTTTGCTTCATCACATCTTGTTTGGTAAGTTCTTCACTATCTTCTTACAAGTTAAGTGTTTTGCTTGCTAAGTCATCTCTTTAATTATTTGTATGCTCTTAGAACATATTCTAGATATAAATTAGAGATTGTTGTGATGACATGATTGAGTGTTGTACTGTGATAGCTTCATAGGATTGTTTGGTCTATGTTTAGCTAAGCTTTTTGAACATGTCATTTAGCTCTTGATATCTAGGATTTCATTAATTGTCATCTTCTTATCCTAGATAAGCATATAAGGTTTCCTAGCCTTGTTTGTTCTTTGAATATCATCATATATTCACATAGGACATTTTATCTCTTCATTGAGAAGTAAGACTTGTGTTGCTTCCGGGAGTAGGTAGCTTAAATCACAAGAAAAATGGACTAGGTTCACTTATATCGGGATTAGGTAGTGGTGGTGGATTTTAAACCGGGATTAGGTTGTAATTCCTTTGCCATTAGTGGAATTAAGGTTCGAGTGTGGCACATATATCAGCCCGTGGTTTTTCCTATTTGGAGAGTTTCCACTAAAATATCAAGTGTCTTTACTATTTTCGTACTTTTTACACTTGTGATATTATTGTAACTAGCTAGGGGCATTTTTATCAACTTGACATTTAACAAAAATTAGGTAAAATTGTTTAAAATCTATTCACCCCCCTCTAGATTAATATTATACATACTATAATATTTGTTTCAATTGGTATCCGAGTAGGTTCCTAGACATACATAGGTGATCCTTGCTTATTTTGGTGTGTGTTGCATTTTGTGTGTTTGTGTTGATCATTCATACACTTTCATTCATATCATTCATTCATAAACACAATGAGTGGAAACGGTGGCAACGAGGGAGCTTCTAGCACTTGACATCCACCTCTCACCGGATTGAATTATGCCTCTTGGAAAGGCAAGATGGAGTCTTATATTTGCCAAATTCATGACAGGGCATGGATGGCAGTTGAAGATGGCTACACTCCACCTATGATGACTTCTACAGATGGAGGAGATGATGTACTCAAACCAAAGGCACAGTGGAATGCACAAGAGTTTGAGGCATCAAAGTGGAATAGGAAGGCAATGCATGCCATCCTATGTTCAATGGACGAGAACCAAAACAAGTTGGTTCAAAATACTAGGATAGCTAAGAAGGCATGGGATATCCTAGATGTTGCATATGAGGGAACCGATATGGTTAAGGAATCGAAGCTTCAAGTTCTCCAAACACAATTTGAATTGCCCAAGATGGATGAGAACGAGTGCTTTAATGACTTTGAAGTGAGGTCGATGACATTGTGAACCAAAGTCATCAACTTTGTGATCCTTATTCGGATAGGAAGATCAAGCAGAAGATTATGAGATCTCTACCCGATAGATTTGAGTCTAAGGTGACGGCTTTAGAAGAGAATAGTGGTTACAAGGATATGAAGCCAAGTGAAGTGATTGAGAGGCTTCTAGTTTATGAATCTAGGAAATGTCCTAACCCCACACCATCGAAAAAGCAGAAGGATATTGCTTTGAAAGCCTCCAAAGTTGAGAAGGAGGAGAGTGATGACTCGGATGAAGAAATGGCCTTGCTAATGAGGAAGTTTAAGAAATTCTATAAGTTTGAGAGGAAAGGTTTCGGATCCAAGGGTCAAGACTTGAAGAAAAAGGCTCCCTTCAAAAAGATTGAGCCTAGGCAAGAAAAGACCGAGAAGAAAGGAGTCAAATACTATGAATGTGGTGGGATAGGTCACTTTCCCACTAAATGTGCAAATCACAAGGTCAAGAAAAAGGGAAAAGTGATGGCTGCCACATGGAGTGAAAGTGATAACTCCAATGAAGGAGATGAGTCTTCGGAAGATAAAGAACTCATGGCTAACTTCATAGCCTTTACGTCCTTCTTATAGAAGCAAAGATGCTAGTGAAGAAGAAAATGAGAGTCAAGAGGAAAACTACTCAAGTGATGATGGATCTTCATCACAATCCACAAATGAAAATATGGAAATGATGGATCTCAAGGACTATATGACTAGGTTTGAGAGCTCAAGGTTAAAAACCAAGAATGAAATTAAGAGATTAAAAGAAGAAAACCTAGACCTCTAAACTCAAGTTGACCAACTAAATGAAGAGTTGGTGAGATCTAAGAGGAGTGAAAAAGGGTTGAAGAAAGAGCTTGAAGATGCTAGAGAGTTGTTGGCCAAGATGAACTCTAGCACCAAAAAACTTGACCACATGCTAGATGTTGGAAAGAGGCCAAGTGACAAGAAGGGGCTTGGGTTTGAAGATGACAAGATGTCCTCCACTCTAAGCAAGACAATTTTTGTAAGAAGCATGAACTTCAACGGGTCCTCTTCTCATCAATCGCCTATGAAGAAACTTGACCTAAGAGAGTGTTCAAGTGAAAGTGGCACCAAGAAGCCTACCTCAAGCCCATCATACAAGGGCTCCTCAAGTTAACTTCCCTCAACCGAAAGCTCATAAACGGAAGATACCTATCATGCAATCTCAACCAAGGAAGCAATCAAGTTTTGCTCATTAACAAATAAGGAAAGCTCCTCAATAACAATCAAGACAACCACAAAGACATGGGAAGGCTCCAATGCATCCTCAAGGATATGGTATGATTCCTAACTTTATTCCTACATGTCATTTTTGAGGTATTGATAGTCATATTAGACCAAATTGCTTTAGATATATTAAATTGTGTAGAATTGAAAACATGATAGAGAAGAAAAAGGCTAAAGCCATGATGCGTGTCACTAGGAAAAATGGAACACCTTTGCATGATCCTAGGACACTTAGAGCCCATGTACCATTGACTACTAGGAAGGAAAATATTGCACCTAGGTGGATTAGAAAGGATGAACACTTTTGCCATGTTGCACAAATTGCCTTGAAAGCTCATTCTGGTGATTTTTGGTATTTGGATAGAAGGTGCTCTAGGAGCATGACTGGAAATATGAGTTTTTTTGAGACTCTTGTGATGGAGGAGGGAGGAAATGTCACCTTTGGTGATGGATCCAAAAAGAAGGTTAAAGGAAAAGGGAACCATTTCCATTCTCGGATTACCCTCATTGTCCAATGCTTTGTATGTTGATGGTTTAAAAGCTAATTTGACAAGTATTTCACATCTTAGTGATGAAAGACTTTCCGTTTTATTTAGGAAAAACGATTGTTCTATCTTATTGCCAAATGGACAAACCTTGTTAAAAGGTATGAGATCTAGGGACAATTGCTATTGTCTTGAGGCTAGAAGTGTCTCTTGCAATGTGTCCAAGGATGAACAAATTGAGTTGTGGCACGAAAGACTTGGCCACATGAACTATAGAGATTTACGAATCTTAGAAAATTTCAATGTTGTGCGAGGCCTTTCCAAGCTTAGGAAAAAGGTAAATGGTGTTTGTGGACCTTGCCAACAATGGAAGAAAACCAAAAGTATACACAAAAAGAGCAAGTATTTATCCACCAAGGAACCTCTAGAGCTTCTCCACATGGATCTTATGGGTCCCATGCAAACCGAGAGTTTAGGTGGAACGAGATACATTTTTGTGTGTGTAGATGACTTCTCTAGGTACACTTAGACTTATTTTCTTAGAGAAAAATCTGAAACCTTTGACAAGTTTAAAATGCCTTTTTCTAAAATTCAAAATGAAATGAACTCCAAGATTAAAAACATTAAAAGGATTAGGAGTGACAATGGGAAGGAATTTGAGAATGCTTATTTTGAAAACTATTGCAATAGTCTAGGCATCTCTCATGAGTTTTCGGCTCCTAGGACACCTCAACAAAATAAAGTTGTTGATAGGAAAAATAGGATTCTTCAAGAAATGGAACGTGTGATGTTGCTTAGCAAAAATGTCCCTAGGAATCTTTGGGCGGAAGCCATCAATACGGCGTGCTACATAGGAAATAGAGTCTTTCTAAGGCCCCACACTAGGCAAACCTCATATGAGTTATGGAAAGGTAGAAAGCCAAATGTTAGCTAATTCCACACATTTGGAAGCAAATGCTACATTTTGAATGACCGTGATCAACTTGGGAAATTTGATGCTAAGAGTGATGAGGGTATCTTCATTGACTATGCCTTGAATAGTAGAGCCTATAGAGTTTTCAATCTAAAAACTAGAACCATAATGAAATCATCTAATATAATCATTGATGATACTAGGCTCAAATCTAATGACCATGAGGAGAAGGTAGATCTAGTTGATGACTCCCCTTTGGAGAAGGTTGTTGATATTTTTAATATTGAAAAGGCTAATCTTGATGATGACATAACATAACCTATTGATAGGATTCCTCTCTTGAACTCAAAAGAACTTGTTCCATGGGTTAGGAAACTCCATGACAAAGATGACATCATTGGAGAGGTTAGTGAGGGTGTTAAGATAGGCATTAAATGGCTAATCTAATTAGCTACACTTGCTACACTTCTCAAATAGAACCCAAGAAAGTTGATGAAGCCTTAAAGGATGAATTTTGGGTTCTTGCTATGCAAAAAGAGCTTAACCAATTTGAAAGGAATGAGGTTTGGACTCTAGTTCCTAGGCCCAAGAACACCAATATGATAGGCACCAAGTGGGTATATAAGAACAAATCCGATGAGGATGGCAACATTGTGCGAAACAAGGCTAGGCTTGTAGCACAAAGGTACTCCCAAATTTAGGGTATTGACTTTGAGGAGACATTTGCTCCCGTTGCTAGGATTGAGTCCATTAGGCTTTTTTTATCCATTTCTTGTTTGCACAAATTCAAATTATATCAAATGGATGTTAAGAGTGCCTTCATCAATGGTTTCTTGCAAAAGGAAGTGTTTGTTGAGCAACCCAAAGGGTTTGTGGATCCTCACCACCCTAATCATGCCTATCATCTCAAGAAAGCTTTATATGGGTTGAAACAAGCACCAAGGGCTTGGTATGAGCGTCTCACCCAATTTCTTATAGATAATGGCTACAATAGGGGTAGTGTTGACAAGACTCTATTCATCAAGAAAGACAAAGATGAGCACTTTATAGCTCAAATCTATGTTGATGACATAGTCTTTGGCTCCATAAATGGCACCAAAGTCCAACAATTTGTTTATGTTATGTCTCATGAGTTTGAAATGAGCCTTGTTGGTGAGCTAAGTTACTTTCTAGGTTTACAAATTAAGCAAATGGATGATAGGATTTTCGTATCCCAAGCTAAGTATGCCAAAAACCTAGTGAAGAAATTTGACCTTGAAAGTGCCAAACATTGTGATACACCCATGAGTACCACTTTGAAGCTAAGCAAGGATGCTAGTGGTAAAAGTGTGGACAAAACTTTGTATCGTGGCATGATTGGTAGCTTGCTCTATTTGACTGTAAGTAGGCCCGATATCTCTTTTAGTGTGGGTGTGTGTGCTAGGTACCAATCAGATCCTAAGAAGTCCCATCTCTCTTCAGTTAAGAGAATCATTTGTTATGTGAATGGGACGTCCAACTATGGCATTTGGTACTCTTTTGACACTAATGCTAGTCTTGTAGGCTTTAGTGATGCAAATTGGGCAGGAAATTGTAATGATAGGAAAAGTACATCGGGCGGTTACTTTTTATTGGGAATTACCTTGTCTCTTGGTTTTACAAGAAGTAAAATTTGATTTCCTTATCCATGGCTGAGGCCGAATACATTACTGCTGGGAGTGGATGCACACAACTCTTTTGGATGAAACAAATGCTAGTCGACTATGGATTCAATCAAGGTACTCTTACTCTCTTTTGTGATAACATAGTGCAATTGATATTTCCAAGAATCCGGTTCAGCATTCTAGAACTAAGCATATTGACATCCGTCATCATTTCATTAGAGAACTAGTTGAGAGTAAATGCATAATACTTGAGCATGTAGGTACTAATGATCAACTAGCGGATCTATTTACTAAACCCTTAGATTCTACTCGATTCAAAACTCTTAGTAGATCTATTTGGATTTGTTTAATGGAGCGATGAGTTGTGGTATTTAACCCCATAAAAGGAACTCAAGCAAAGAGAGCTATTGTATACTTATTGCTTCCATTTTTTTTTAAAATGTTTATGCTTCTTTATTGATTGCTTGAGTAGCTTGGTTGCACTTATACTATAGTATATTGTATTTTCTTCAATAAGTGTGAACTTTTCTTTGATTACAATCCATGTCATATTTATGTTCAAACATGCATTTTTGGACTAGGAGATCTACATAGGAAGTACATATTGAATGACCTATAATTATCTCCATGACATGATGATTCTTTAATGACATGCTAATGAAAAATGATAAAGCACGAATTGTTGATTGCAATGGTTGAACGCAAAATATTGTGTGAAAAAAGCTAGTGAGACTAAAATGTTTCATCAATGTCTCTCTTTCTTTTTTAGTTGAACATGACTACTATCATATGGGTTTCCAGCCCGAAAAAATCAAATAGGGTACAAAGTTGCTCATGCCATGTTTAGCTTATAAAGTTGGATATAGTGCCATTAAAACTTGATATATATATATAATCTCTATATCCTTGCTTCTCTCATGACAAATGGTGAAATTGGTTTGAATTATATTGGAAACCTTTGTCATTTGCTTTGCCAAATACCATTGTTTTTTTGGACTTGAATGCAACATGTCTTGTATGCAAAGCATTTTTTGATTCACACATTTTCTTTTAATAAATCTCCTTGTTTCTCTCTTATTAATTAAGTAGCATAAATGTGGCTTATATAATAATGAAAATATCTTGTATGCTCCTTTCTTTCTTTGCCTTGAATGACCCGGTTAGGGACTTCTCCTTTGCCTATATCATGACAAAAAAGGGGAGTAGCATTGTGGTGTTAGGGGAGTAGCATGTGTTGGCTTTAAAGGGAGTAGTAAGTAATGTTGTGATGTTAGGGGAGTAGCATGTGGTAGCATGTGTTGGCTTTAGGGGGAGTAGTACTCATTTTTAGGGAGATTACATTTAGGGGGAGTAACCCTTAGATTTGTGCTAAACTTGATAAACATAAAATTGTTTCTAGAAATCTTTTGTTCTTATGCTTGATTGACTATTTCTAGATCTAACTTCATTTTCTAAGAACTAGGTTATGTTTCAATTGGTGTTTATATCCTCATATCTATGTTCTTAGTTGATAACATGCTTAGGTTGCCTAGATACATTTGTGATTTTTCTTTGAAAGCATAATCTAGCTATCTAGTTGCATGTCCATAGAATTTGTTGATCATCATTTTCTATGTTGAGTGCTTGTTTGCGTTTTGCATTCATGATCACTTAGATGCCTTGTGAAGAGGTGTTAGGTTTTAGTTTGTGTTGATATTAATTCCATATCAAAATGATGTTTACTTATAATGATTTAGTTGTTTAGATTCATGATGATTCAAGCTTCAAAGAAGAAGGAAGAACTAGTCAAAGAAAGTTCAAAGTCTTCAAAGAGAAAGGATGCAATATGATTCTACAAAGGTATATCAAGACCTTATCTTTCTCTTACAAAGCTTAGGCACACATACACAATTCATACATTTGTGTTCCTGCATCATTGTGCACCATTATAGGCACACACACACAATTCACACATTTGTGTCCCTGCAACATTGTGCACAATGTATAACATATTCACACACTTGAAGATGAATGCTCATGCATTGGTATGGAAATAACATGTTTTGGAAAATGCATGCTTGGAGACTATCTCTATGTAGTTTGCATTCTAGTATGAATTGTGTTTGTATGTGTATATGTTTGTATAACATGGATATTGAACTTGAATTTAGCCTTAAATCATTCTTGATTGAGCTCCTGTCATTCAGGTTACTCATATTATTGATTTCAAGTTCTAAGTCAAAAGATACTACACTTTCAACTCATGTTGCATACATTGTCTTTGTCATCGTATATCGAGTCGAATTATTATTTTCTGGGTTGAGTATCTTATATGTCCATGTCCGTGAGAGAGTTACGGTTCATAATCTGTAAACGCATTCGAATTCTGAAGTGCAACCAAGCACTTTTTCTCGAGATGGCACATGGGCATCTCGGGACAGAATGCTTTCTGCCTCGAGATGCCCACGCGCCATCTTGAGCAGCAAGCATGCTTGGTGCACACAAGGGCATTTTGGTCCCTTTGCTTCTATTCTTACCCTCTCCTTTATATTTCCTTTCACTCTCACATTTCATTCTAAGAAGAAATTTAAAACTTGAGTGCATAATTTTCTCTCTACATTTGCTCACCTTCCAAACACCATAACTTCTTCATTTGAACTCATATTTGAGTGATTCAAAGTTGAGTGTTTTTCTATTCATCCTCCATTATTTCTCTCTCTACATTTTCTCACCTTCCAAACACCATAACTTCTTCATTTGAACTCCGATTTGAGTGATTCAAAGTTGAGAGTGTTTGTCTATTCATCTTCCATCGTTTCTCTGAAGGTTTGAGTTAGTTTTATTGCTATTTTTGAGTCTAAACTAACAAAAACCGGACTGCACCAAAATCAACTAAGTATTGATTTTCTCTCAAAGTTTTCTTTAAAAACTTGGTCAATTGCCTTGGGTTTTCTTCTTCAACATATATATGTGTCTTGTGATTATTTTGATTTAAGTTTTGAACTCATTTAAAGCTAGATTGAGCTTCAATCTAAATCTCACATGTTGAGTTAGGTTTTGATTTTGCCTATGTTTTCACATGTTTGGGATTGTATTGTGCTAGCCTTGATTCTAGGACTATTTGATGATCTTTGATTGATTGATTTTGTGAAAAATAGTTTCTCACATGTATTAGGCTCTCGTTGGCTGATTTCTCACAATGATACATGTGCTTGTGTTCTTTTGAGCTATTCATATGTTTTGTTGAATCTATGAATAAGAATATTCTCTTGAACTTTAGCTTTAATATAAATGACTTTGTCATATGATTTTTGCATGTTTTTGGTTTATGAGATTGAAGCTTGATTATGTGATTAATTGAACATATCTTATGATTCAAGTTTTAGATCTATGCATGTATCTAGGTTGTAATTAATGTTGAAAATATCTTACATGATCTAGATTGATTAAACATGCATGATTGACTGGACTACATTTGATTTGTGCTTTCATGCTCATGTCTAGCATTTTCCATAGGATGTGTTCATCATAACATTCTATGTTGCGTGCTTGTTTGCGTTTTCCATTCATGATCACCTAGATGCCTTATGAGAAGGAAGTCTTGACAATAGGTGTGAGACTTATGTTGTTGAGCAAGAAAGTCTTAGTAGGAGGTATGAGATCTCAGATTGTAAAGCAAGGAAGTCTTGACTAGAGTCGGGAGGACTCGGATAGTTGAGCAAGAAGTCTTGCCTTGGGTCGTGAGGATCCGGAAGGGTGAGCAGGGAAGTCTTGACTAGAGTCGGGAGGACTCGGATAGTTGAGCAAGAAGTCTTGCCTAGGGTCGTGAGGATCTAGAAGGGTGAGGAAGGAAGTCTTGACAAGAGGTGTGAGGTCTCAGATTGTTGAGCAAGAGAGCGACATCTTCATGAGTAGGATAGGGGGGTAGTTTCTAGGTGAAGGGGTCACTTGAGAGATTATACTTGTCTTATCTACTAGTGGATTTTGTTTGCCAGTAGTTGCTAACCCGTGGATGTTTTCTCTTCAGAGGTTTACCACGTTATATCTTGTGTCAACTTTTCTCTATCCCCATCTCTCTTAAATTTGTACTTGTTATTTGAATACCATGGATAGAACTCTTTATGTAAGTTGACATCCTTTCTATAATATAGATTGTGTATATGTTACAATTACATGTTTGTATCACACTTTACTTGTTTTATATATTGATTACGTGTCTTTAGTTGATAAATATATTGTGATACAAGCAATGTAGAGGGACAAACTTTTGTTAGGATTATGCTCGATAACAAAAGTATAATATTGTAATTAACAATCTTTTCATTTGAATAAAGTGAATTCTAGTTTAACAAATCTTATAGCCTAAATAGTTTAATTATTATAATTGTCAAAAGTAAATAATCATAAGGTCAAAAGATTATGAGAAAAGAAGAATTGTTCATACATCTTGATATGTATGAGGTAGACACAATTCTTTAGTTAGTCTTGAATAATATTCACAACTTAAAGAAAGAAGGTTGGGCACCTTTATCTTGTCAAAGTTGTAGATTCTTTTGCTAGCATTTGAGTGGGATAAAATGTGTTATGATGAGTATAAAATCATCAAAGTGTGGTGTCTTTGAGTAAAAGAATCTAGTGCACTGGGTGCATTGAATAAGATCAAAATGAAATACTTTATCTAGAACCGTCAATGGATAAAAGTTTTCATTTGAAGACAATCGGAGAATCTATCTTAATCCTGAGATAAATGATAGACTTATGGTTGCAAGTGTTATCATTTGAGCTATCAATGAGCACGATTATATAACATAGTCTATCCTCGATAGTTTGGTGGTATTCATTTGTTAATCGATAGAGGATTTCTTTTATAGATATGGACATCGTGGCTCCATTTATTGAATAAGAGTAGAATACCATCATATGGATATTTTGAGGTATTGGATATTAAATCTTAATGTTAAGTTTTCAATAGTGTCTATTGAAACATGGCTTCTGGACAAGTCAAAATATCCAAGTTCAAAATGTGGTCATATAAGTAAATATGGTAACTTGGAGAGGTCTATGAGCTCTTGGCGATTACTAGTATTCTTCACGAGGATACACTTTCTCCAATAAGGTTGTCTAGGGTACGAATGAGTAACACCAACTTATTCTATCTTTATTTAAGAGTTTAATTTTAGTTCTTTAGTGGAATGAACTAAAATTAAATAGATTGGACCTAAGTGAATCATTTGTTTTATTGTGATTAGGTTGTGTCTATTGGAGCTTAAATTTAGATAGACCGCCAAGATCCCCAATCCACACGAACTTGTATGGATCACTTGATATATTCTACCGGACCAATTTAGGTGTCCATCTAGAATTGTAATAAGGCATGTGAACTTGTTTCTTTTTGTAAAAATAGGTCTAGTTCACATGTGTACTTTTTATTAAGGTCCAATGGATTTAATAAAATAAGAAAAATAATATAAAGCCTTTATGCTAAGTATGGGCGGCAAAGGCTATTAATAATAGCTTTAATATATTATTTTATTTTATTATTTAATTAAATTGCAATTAATTAATTTGTTGATTAATTAATTATTTAATTAAAAGTCAAAATCTTTTCCTAATAGGAGTTGGTCTCATAAAACTATACTATTGTTGGTAGTATAATTAATGTTAAAGACTATATTTGATAAGTAGATAAATAAAAGGAATTATTTATCTAATCAAATTAGGAAGTCTTTAATATAGTTACAAATACACTATTGAGTTGGATTAGGAGTCTTGGTGTAGGATAGAATTCTTTTTGGAAAAGGAATTCTTGGTCACCAAGTAAAACTACTTAGTGGTAGATTTTTTTTAAAAAAAAAGGATTCATAACCACCAAGTTAATCTACCTAAGGATAGGATTCTTGTCCATCAAGTAATCCTTCTTAGGAAAGAAAAAACTCTCCTAATCCATAACAAAGAGAAAGTTTCGGCCATCATAAAAATTTTGAGGGAGAAAAATCTTATTTTACTCTAGACAAAATTCAATCATTTCTAAGCAATAGTGTGTGAATTCAGCCAAGTATAGAAAAAAGGGGAATGTTTTTGTATTCGATAGTATACTAATATCCTTTACATCAAAAGGGTTTTGTGTACAACATCGAATCAAGGTTCATGCGAGTTACAATCAAATTGATTGATAATTCACAAGTGATCGTACGTTCTTGGATTTTTCTCTTGGAGGATATTTGTAACTAACAAAGAAAAGATATTTGCTTTGTCTCCATCCTCAGGTATATTGTTAGGATTATTCTCGATAGCAAGAGTGTAATATTGTAATTAACAATCTTTTAATATGAATAAAGTGATTTCTAGTTTAACAAATCTTATAGCATTTATAGTTTAATTATTATAATTGTCAAAAGTAATTAATCATAAGGTGAAAAGACTATGAGAAAAGAAGAATTGTTCATACATCTAGATATGTATGATGCAGACACAATTCTTTAGTTAGTCTTGAATAATATTCACAACTTAAGATAGAAGGTTGGGCAGCTTTATCTTGTCAAAGTTGTAAATTATTTTGCTAGCATTTGAGTGAGATCAAATGTGTTATGATGAATCTAAAATCATCAAAGTGTGGTGTCTTTAAGAAAAAGAATCTAGTGCACTGGGTGCATTGAATAGGATCAAAATGAAATATTTTATCTAGAACCGTCAATGGATAAAAGTTTTCATTTGAAGACAATCGAAGAGTCTATCTTAATCTTGAGATAAATGATGGACTTATGGTTGCAAATGTTATCATTTGAGCTATCAATGAGTACGATTATATATCATAGTCTATCCTCGATAGTTTGGTGGTATTCATTTGTTAATTGATAGAGGACTTCATTTATAGATATTGACATCGTGGCTCCATTTATTGAATGAGAGTAGAATACCATCATATGGATGTTTTGAGGTATTGGATATTAAATCTTAACGTTAAGTTTTCAATAATGTCTATTGAAACATGGTTTCTGGACAAGTCAAAATATCCAAGTTCAAAATGTGGTCATATGAGTAAATATAGTAACTTTGAGAGCTATAGGCGGTCTATGAGCTCTTGGCGATTACTGGTATTCTTCATGAGGATACACTTTCTCCAATAAGGTTTTCTTGGGTACGAATGAGTAACATCAACTTATTCTATCTTTATTTAAGAGTTCAATTTTAGTTCTTTAGTGGAATGAACTAAAATTAAATAGATTGGACATAAGTGAATCATTTGTTGACTGTAATTGGGTTGTGTCTATTGGAGCTTAAATTTAGATAGCCCGCCAAGATCCACAATCCACACGAACTTACATGGATCACTTGATATATTCTACCGGACTAATGTAGGGGTCCATCTAGAATTGTAATAAGGCATGTGAACTTGTTTCTTTTTGTAAGAATAGGTCTAGTTCACATGTGGACTTTTTATTAAGGTCTAATGGATTTAATAAAATAATAAAAATAATATATGGCCTTCATACTAGGTATGTTTGGCAATGGCTATGGTGAATAGCTTAAATATATTATTTTTATTTAATTATTATTTAATTAAATTAAAATTAATTAATTTGTTGATTAATTAATTATTTAATTAAAAGTCAAAATCTTTTCCTAATAGGAGATGGTCTCCTAAAACTATACTACTGTTGGTAGTATAGTTAATGTTAAAGACTATATTTGATAAGTAGATAAATAAATGAAGTTATTTATCTAATCAAATTAGGAAGTCTTTAATATGGTTACAAATACACTTTTGAGTTGGATTAGGAGTCTTGGTGTTAGGATAGAATTCCTTTTTGAAAAGAATTCTTAACCACCAAGTAAATCTACATAAGGAAATGATTCTTAACTACCAAGTAATCCTTCTTAGGAAATGATTTGTGATCCTAATCTATATCATATAAAATTCGGCCAGCCCATATATATATACAAAAGGATAGAATTTCTTTAAGAATTTCTTTAGGGGTCCATCTAGAATTGTAATAAGGCATGTGAACTTGTTTCTTTTTGTAAGAATAGGCCTAGTTCATATGTGGACTTTTTATTAAGATCCAATGGATTTAATAAAATGAGAAAAATAATATATGGCCTTTATACTAGGTATGAGCGGCAATGGATATGGATAATAGCTTTAATATATTAATTTTATTTTATTATTGTTTAATTAAATGGAAATTAATTAATTTGTTGATTAATTAATTATTTAATTAAAAGTCAAAATCTTTTCCTATTAGGAGATGGTCTCCTAAAACTATATTATTGTTGGTAGTACAGTTAATGTTAAAGACTATATGTGATAAGTAGATAAATAAAATGAGTTATTTATCTAATCAAATTAGGAAATCTTTAATATTGTTACAAACATACTATTGAGTAGGATTATGAGTCTTGGTGTAAAAAAGAATTTTTTTTGGAAAAGGATTCTTGGTCACCAAGTAAAACTACTTAGTGGTAGAATTCTTATTTGTAAAGGATTCATAACGACCAAGTTAATCTACCTAAAGATAGGATTCTTGTCCATCAAGTAATCTTTCGTAGGTAAGATTAAACTCTCCTAAACTACATCAAAGAAGGGAATTTCGTTCATCACATGTATTATATAGGATAGGATAGATTTCTTTTTAGATAAGGATTCTAACTACCAAATAAATCCACTTAAGGAAAGGATTCTTGTCAACCAAGTGAATTCTTCTTAGGAAAGGATTTATGAACCTATATATAAGTGGATGATGAATTCGGCCAGCCCTAAGGCAATTAGAGGTAATTTCGGCCAAGCTTTATTTGAGAAAGAAAAAGTTTCGGCCATCACAGGAATTTTGAGGGAGAAAAATCTGATTTTACTCTAGACAAAATTCGATCATCTCTAATCAATAGTGTGTGAATTCGGCCAAGTAGAGAAAAAAGGGCAACGTTTTTGTATTCGATAGTATACTAATATCCTTTACATCGAAAGGGTTTTGTGTACAACATCGAATCAAGGTTCACGTAAGTTACAATCAAATTGATTGATAATTCACAAGTGACCGAACGTTCTTGGATTTTTCTCTTGGTGGATATTTGTAACTAACAAAGAAAAGATATTTGCTTTGTCTCCATCCTCAGGAATACAATTTAAAGAAAGGGAGCCAACACTCCTAGGTGATTCATGTTCGTGATTGGATTGGAAGATCTTGCGGAATCAATTCGGCACTTGTTCAATCGTCACGCGAAAAAGGTATCATACTTTTATATACATCAATTAATCTAGGGTTAAGGTTCTCATTGCATAAAAGGGAATTTCTTTTATACGCAAACCCTAATTTTCATTTTTATCACGTTTCCATTGCATTTCTAAACCGTTTTTTCTCTACAATTGGTATCAGAGCCTTGGTTGTACCCTTGATTAATTGATGTATGTGTTCGTGAATATTTTTTTTTTATTGTATATATGCATTTTTTAGAAAGAGATGGCACTCTAGGTATTCGCATATATATTTACATTGGAATGTATGGATATATATATGTTTTATATGTGGATTGTTATTGCTCAATTTTGGTCATAGAATTTTAATGTAATTTTGTTTTGGGATTGTAACAAGAAGGGTGGTCTATTATCGCCATAATTTCCTTCTTGGTAGTTGCTAAGTTTTTTTTATTTTGTTGTTGTAATAAAAAAAACTGCAGTATTTTGTTATGTAAATTCTTCTGTAATACATTCAAGTTTCGAAGACTCGAAGGTTTGAAGAATTAGGAGTAACCGGAACAAGTTTGGGACCGTGCGAGCCGTAACAACGAACGTGCGTGCGAAGAGCGTGCAGCCACGTTTGTTGTGGCATGGGCTGCGCACGGCAGCCCTTGTGGTAGCCATGGGCTGCGCATGGCAGCCCTTTATGGGCTTGTGACATGCGCACGCCCATGGGTAAGGGCAAGAGGTGCGCACGCCCATGGGAGGTAGCTGAGGGAGTCCGAAAGACGAAGGTCACGTAAAGACTTGTTCGCCAAGAAAGAGTTCTTGTATTTCAAGATAAATGTAATTTACTTGTTTTTCTAGGATGGACCAAAATCGTAGCTATTTATATTTTTGTAAATATTGCAATGTTTGTCACTGTTTGATAACATGTCATATAGAATAGGAGTGCCACTCATATATCTCTTTTGGTATGAACATGCATTGAATGGTTTAAGTATCTAAATTGGCATCTAGATAACTTGGTAAATCATTCTTTGGAATTCGATCACACGCCTTAAACAATTAAGTGGGAGAAGGTGTTTTGGAACACCTACGGCCTCCAAGTTTAGTTGAGCTTTATGTTTCGTGAATAACCTCCCAATTGGTATTCATGAATGGAATTTAGCAAGATACTTCCTTACAAGGATAGACTAGACAATTAGCCCAAATGATATCTACTCCTAAAGGAGGGATATTCGTGAGGGATTCTATTGAAGGTCAATAACTTGGTAACACACTCAATGTGAATTTATTAATATCCTCCCAAGAGTTCTTGTTAATAAAATCACAAGGGTAAAAAAATAAAACGTTGGTTGTTATGTTAACAATTAGGTGGGACCTTGTCCAACTAGTAAATATTGCGAACTCCCAAAGGAGGCGTGACATTTATAGGTGTTGGATCACTGTTGAATTTTACTAAAAGAAATATTGGGTTGTTGTTGCAAATTGAAAAGTATAATTTCATTATGTATATTCCTTAACCACGCTAATGAATCTACTCAGGAGTAAAGAGATGAGTATCAGTAGTGGAAGTCTTTAGAAAAGATGGCTAAATGTACGTTACATTATGGCCATCATCTCCAACGTGTTGCAACAGCAACATGAAGGAATGGAGACTGCTTTCGATATTATGATGTCTCTAGAAAAGGATTCATATGGTTGGTAAATTTGCTACTATTAAGACCCATTAGAAGGTCAAGAGAAAACAGAAGAAAATGCAACTTGAGCCTTCGTAGAAGGAGACCAAGAAAGTAACCAAGATCAAAGGAAAGTGTTTCTTTTGTGGTGAAAAGGGTCAAAGGAATAGACTGGATAAGAATGAATTCAACTCGCATTTAGGCAATGGAACGTTGGTGTCTACTAGTGTAGTGGGAGATATTAGATTCAATTATGATTCTTATAGGCATTTAGATTTAATAAAACGTTTATTATGTACCACAATACAAGAGGAATTTAATTTCAGTCTCTTGTCTAAATAAATTTGGATATTAGGTTACTTTTAATAAAGGTTTAATAAATAGTAAGAATGAAAAAATTATTTGCAAAGGTACATTGGAAAAATGGTTTATTCTATTTGCATGGAAATATCTCTCACTTGTTAGACACAGAATCAACTGAACCCAATCATAAAAGAGTAAAATTATCAATAGATGAAACCTACCTATGACATTTGCGCCTAGGTCATATTAACCTTAATAGGATTAAAAGATTGGTATGTGATGGACCTCTAAGTGACTTAAAGGTTGATGATCTACCAACTTGTGAATCTTGTTTGGAAGGTAAAATGACCAAAAGGTCGTTTACGACCAAAGGCACAAGAGCCATTGAATGTTTAGGATTGATACACATTGATGTGTGTGGGAGGTGGATATGAGTACTTTATCACTTTCACTGATGATCACTCAAGAATTGGCTATATGTATCTCATGAGACATAAGTCGGATGCTTTTGATATGTTCAAAGCATTTAAAGCTGAAGTGGAAAATCAGGTTGAGAAACGTATAAAAATCTTAAGGTCTGATTGTGGTGAAGAATTTATATCTGGTGAGTTTCAGCAATATCTTATTGATAACTGAATAATTTCTCAGTTTTCTGCACCAGGCACACCTCAACAAAATGGGGTGGCAGAAAGGAGAAATATAACTCTTTTGGATATGGTTAGGTCAATGTTGAGTTATTCAACTCTTCCTAGTTCTTTTTAGGGATATGCTTTACAAACTGCCATGTATATTCTAAACGATGTACCATCTAAGTCGGTCCCTAAAACACCGCATGAGTTGTGGACTGGGCGAAAACCTAGTTTACAACACTTAAGGATATTTGGATGTCCTGTGAACGTGTTTAAAGGAAAGACATATAACATTGAGTCCCGTTCAGAAACATGCACATTTGTAGGGTATCCAAAAGGAACAAAAGGATATTATATTTATAGTCCTTGAGATCTTAAAGTATTTGTTTCAACAAATGCAAAATTTCTAGAAGAGGACTATATGAATAATTTTGTGCCTAAAAGTAGAATTGTCCTAAATGAGCTTTTAGGAGATACAATTCCACAAGAGTTTTCGCAACCAGGCCCAATTGTAAGTCCCCGTACTAACACAAGATCAACAATCTACCATACCTCGTCATAGTGGGAGGGTTGTTAGACAACCCGAGAGATACATCAGTCTAGGAGAATCTATAAAGAATCTTTCGGATGACGATGATCCCTATACGTACAAGAAAGCAATGGAAGATGTTGATTATCGCCATTGGAAAAAGGCAATGCAATCCGAAATTGAATCTATGTTTCAAAAATAAAGTCTGGTCTCTTGTAGACTTGCCTAAAGGGATAAAACCCATCGGGTGCAAGTGGGTATACAAGAGGAAAAGAGGAATGGATGTAAAGAAGGAAACCTTTAAGGCTAGATTGGTAGCTAAAGGTTATACATTGGATGAAGGTATCGATTATGAGGAAACCTTCTCTCCTATGGCCATGCTTAAATCCATTAGGATACTCTTATCCATTGCGGCATCTCTAGATCTAGAGATTTGGCAAATGGACATCAAGACAGCTTTCCTTAATGGAAGTCTTGACGAAAGCATCTATATGATGCAACCAGAAGGATTCATTGAAAAGGGCCAAGAGGAAAGGGTATGCAAGTTGCAAAGATCCATATATGGATTGAAGCAAGCATCCAGATCCTGAAACATAAGGTTCGATCAAGCTGTTAAAGGTTTTGGATTTATTCAAAACCTTGATGAACCTTGTGTATACAAAAGGATTAAAGGCGACAAGTTGGTTTTCCTAGTTCTTTACGTTGATGATATACTACTCATCGGAAACGATGTAGGTGTATTGACATCAATACAAGAATGGTTAGCAAAACAATTTGATATGAAGGACTGGGGAGAAGCAAGTTATATTCTTGGTATCCAAATCATAAGGGATTGAAAGAATAGAACGATTGAATTATCCCAAGCGTCATACATGGATAAAATCTTGTCTAGGTTTTCCATGCAAGGTTCCAAGAAAGGTATGTTACCTTTTAGGCATGGAATCAAACTTTCTAAGGAACAAGTTTCTAAGAATGAGCATGAAGAGCAATTCATGAGTAGGGTTCCATATGCATCGGCAGTTGGAAGTCTCATGTATGCAATGCTCTGCACTAGACCAGATATTTGTTTTGCTGTAGCCATAGTTAGCAGTCAATTGAAACCTGGTCCTGATTACTAGACGGCAATCAAGCATATTTTCAAGTATCTTAGGAGAACGAGAGATTATATGCTTGTATACTTTGGAGGGGATTTAATTCCCGTTGGGTATATAGGTTCTGATTTTCAGTCAGATTCTGACTCAAGTAGATCGACATCAGGATCTGTGTTCACCAATAGAGGAGAGGCAGTCATATGGAGGAGTATCAAGTAATATTGTATTGCTGATTCCACCATGGAACTCGAGTATGTTGCCTTATGCGAGGCTGCTAAAGAGGCTGTCTGGCTCCACCAATTCTTGTTTGACTTGGAAGTGGTTCCTGAAGAGAATAAGCAGATCACTATCTATTGTGACAATAGTGGAGCAGTGGCTAATTCGAGAGAACCAAGAAGTCATAAGAGAGGGAAACACTTTGAAAGAAAGTATCACCTTCTAAGGGAAATTATGCATAGGGGTGACGTGACGATTACCAAGATTGCGTCAGCAGAACATCTAGCGGATCCCTTTACAAAGGCTCTTCCTCAAAAGAGTTTTATTGGGCACGTAGAGAACATGAGGATGAGAGATATGAAAAATTTGTTATAGAGCAAGTGGGAGACTGTTAGGATTATACTCGATAGCAAGAGTATAATATTGTAATTAACAATCTTTTCATATGAATAAAGTGATTTCTAGTTTAACAAATCTTATAGCACTTATAGTTTAATTATTATAATTGTCAAAAGTAAATAATCATAAGGTCAAAAGACTATGAGAAAAGAAGAATTGTTCATACTTCTAGATATGTATGAGGAAGACATAATTCTTTAGTTAGTCTTGAATAATATTCACAACTTAAAGATAGAAGGTTGGGCACCTTTATCTTGTCAAAGTTGTAGATTCTTTTGCTAGCATTTGAGTGGGATCAAATGTGTTATGATGAGTATAAAATCATCAAATTGTGGTGTCTTTGGGAAAAAGAATCTAGTGCACTGGGTGCATTGAATAGGATTACAATGAAATACATTATCTAGATCCGTCATTGGATAAAAGTTTTCATTTGAAGAGAATCGGAGAGTCTGTCTTAATCCTGAGATAAATGATGGACTTATGGTTGCAAGTGTTATCATTTGAGCTATCAATGAGTACAATTATATAGCATAGTTTATCCTTGATAGTTTGGTGGTATTCATTTATAAATCGATAGAGGAATTCATTTATAGTTATGGACATCGTGGATCCATTTATTGAATGAGAGTAGAATACCATCCTATGGATGTTTTGAGGTATTGGATATTAAATCTTAACGTTAAGTTTTCAATAGTGTCTATTGAAACATGGCTTCTGGACAAGTCAAAATATCCAAGTTCAAAATGTGGTCATATGAGTAAATATGGTAACTTGGAGAGCTATAGGCGATCTAGTTCTTGGCGATTACTGGTATTCTTCACGAGGATACACCTTCTCCAATAAGGTTGTCTAGGGTACGAATGAGTAACATCAACTTATTCTATCTTTATTTAAGAGTTCAATTTTAGTTCTTTAGTGGAATGAACTAAAATTAAATAGATTGAACCTAAGTGAATCATTTGTTGATTGTGATTAGGTTGTGTCTATTGGAGCTTAAATTTAGATAGCCCGCCAAGATCCACAATCCACACGAACTTGCATGGATCACTTGATATATTCTACCGGACCAATTTAGGGGTCCATCTAGAATTGTAATAAGGCATGTGAACTTGTTTATTTTTGTATGAATAGGTCTAGTTCACATGTGGACTTTTTATTAAGGTCCATTGGATTTAATAAAATAAGAAAAATAATATATGGCCTTTATACTAGGCATGGGCGGCAAAGGATCTTAATAATAGCTTTAATATATTATTTTATTTTATTATTTAATTAAATTGCAATTAATAATTTGTTGATTAATTAATTATTTAATTAAAAGTCAAAATCTTTTCTTAATAGGAGATGGTCTCCTAAAACTATATTATTGTTGGTATTATATTTGATGTTAAAGACTATATTTGATAAGTAGATAAATAAAATGAATTATTTATCTAATCAAATTAGAAAGTCTTTAATATGGTTACAAATACCTTATTGAGTTGGATTAGGAGTCTTGGTGTAGGATAGAATTCTTTTTGGAAAAGGAATTCTTGGTCACCAAGTAAAACTACTTAGTGGTAGATTTTTTTTTTTTGAAAAGGATTCATAACCACCAAGTTAATCTACCTAAGGATAGGATTCTTTTCCATCAATTAATCCTTCTTAGGAAAGAAAAAACTCTCCTAATCCATAACAAAGAGAAAGTTTCGGCCATCATAGGAATTTTGGAGGGAGAAAAATCTGATTTTACTTTAGATAAAATTCAATAATCTCTAAGCAATAGTGTGTGAATTCGGCCAAGTAGAGAAAAAAGGGGAACGTTTTTGTATTCGATAGTATACTAATATGCTTTACATCAAAAGGGTTTTGTGTACAACATTGAATCAAGGTTCACGCGAGTTACAATCAAATTGATTGATAACTCACAAGTGACCAGACGTTCTTGGATTTTTCTCTTGGAGGATATTTGTAACAAACAAAGAAAAGATATTTGCTTTGTCCCCATCCTCCGGAATACAATTTAAAGAAAGGGAGCCCACACTCCTAGGTGATTCATGTTCATGATTGGATTGGAAGATCTTGCGGAATTAATTCGGCGCTTATTCAATCGTCACACGAAAAAGGTACCATACTTTTATATACATCAATTAATCTAGGGTAAAGGTTCTCGTTGCATAAAAGGGAATTTTTTTTATTTATACGCAAACCCTAATTTCATTTTTATCACGCTTCCGTTGCGTTTTAAACCCGTTTTTCCCTACAAATTTTGTTTGTTTCTAAGGGAGTCAAAAAAGGTGTCTAACCTATTCACCCCCCCTCTAGGTTAGCCTTGAGCATTTAACAGTGTTTGTATTTTCAATTGGTTTCAGAGCAGGACACTGGATTGTACTTCGTGAGAGTCTAGGTAATACATTCACAGTTTTTGTAAAGCTTTTAAAGTCATGGGTTTACAAGATGATGTAATACGGAAGGAGTCTCAAATACTTGGCCACCATTACTTCAAGGCACTAACTATGGGTATTGGAAGTTGAGGATGGAAGCCTACATCCGCTCAATTGATTAAAGGGTTTGGATGGTAGTGGAAGAAGGTTATAGTCCACTTACCAAGGTTCAAGAGGATGGAACCATGATACTCAAGCCAAGGAGTGAATGGACAACGAATGAGTTTAAGGTTGCTAAGTGGCATCATCGTGCTATGAATGCCATCTTTGGAGGAGTTGATGGGCATCAATTCTCTTACATCCAAAATCTTGAATCCATAAAGGAAGCTTGGGATACTCTCCAAGTTACTAATGAAGGAACCTTAGCGGTGAAGAAATCGAGGCTTCAAATGTTGGTATCACAATTTGAAGGTTTAAGTTTGGGTGAAGAAGAAAAGCTTGAAGACTTCCAATTTTGACTTCTTAACATTGATAACCAATGTCAAGCACTTGGAGTACCCATCTCAAAATAGTGTTTAAATGGGAAAATACTTAGGTCTCTTCATAAGAGATTTAAATCAAAGGTAACGGCAAGTGAGGAAAGCAAGGATGTGGATAGTATGAACATTGATGAGTTGCTTGGGTATCTCCAAATTTATGAGATGTGTTGAAGCCAAAGATTAAAAGTAAGGGAATCACTCTCAATACGATTGAGGAGGAGAATGATGATGAAAATGAAGAGTTGGCTCTTTTGGTTAGAAAGTTTATGAAGTTTCTAAAGAAGAATGTGTTGGGTTTTATTTTGTGTTGGCATTAATTCCATATCAAAATGATGTTTATTTGTAATGATTTAGTTGTTTAGATTCATGATGATTCAAGCTTCAAAGAAGGATGAACAACAGGTAAAAGCAAGTTCTAAGTGTTCAAAAAGAAATGATGCAGTTTGATTCTACAAAGGTATACTAAGACCTTATCTTTCTCTTACAAGGCTTAGGCACACACACACAATTCATACATTTGTGTCCCTGCATAATTGTGCACCATTATAGGCACACATATACAATTCATTCATATGTGTCCCTGCATCATTGTGCACCATGTATAACACATTCTCACACTTGAAGATGAATGCTCATGCATTGGTATGGAAATAACATGTTTTGGAAAATGCATGATTGGAGACTATCTCTACGTAGTTTGCATTCTAGTGTGGATTGTGTTTATATGTGTATATGCTTGTATTACATGGAATTTGAACTCGAATTTAGTCTTAAATCATTCTTGATTGAGTTCCGGTAAATTTGGTTACTCATACTATTGATTTCAAGTTCTAAGTCAAAAGATACTACACTTTCAACTCATGTTGCATACAGTGTCTTTGTCATCGTATATCTAGTCAAATTATTATTTTTTGGGTTGAGTATCTTATATTTCCATGTCTGTGTTAGAGTTACGGTTTGTAATCCGCAAAAGGATTTGAATTCTGAGTTGGGAGGCAGGAGAACTGTCGAAGAACGCGAGGGAAGCGCATGGGAATTGCACCATGGTCGAAGGCCATGAAGAGGTGCAAGCCCGAGATGGCGCGTGGCCATCTCGGCTGCAACACCTTGCTGCCCCAAGATGTCCATGTGCCATCTCGGGGAAGCAAAAACAAAGAGGGGAATTTTTGTCTTTTGGCCTCATTTTTTCCCCCTCCTTTATATTCACTTTCCCTCTCACGTTTCATTCTAAGAAGAAATTTAAACTTGTGTGCAGAAAGTTTTCACTCTGCATTTTCTCACCTTCCAAACACCATAACTTCTTCATTTGAACTTTGATTTGAGTGATTCAAAGTTGAGAGTGTTTACCTATTCATCTTCCATCTTTTCTATGAAGGTTTGAGTGAGTTTTATTACTGTTTTTGGAGTCTAAATACACAAAACCCGGACTGCACCTAATTCAAATAAGGTATTGATTTTCTCTCAAAGTTTTCTTTTAAAACTTGGTCAATTGCCTTTGGTTTTCTTCTTCAAATTATATATGTGTATTGTGAGTATTTTGATTTGAGTTTTGAACTCTTTTAAAGCTAGGTTGAGTTTCAATTGAAATCATACATGTTGAGTTAGGTTTTGATTTTGCCTATGTTTTCACATGTTTGGAATTGTATTGTGCTATCTTTTATTCTAGGACTATTTGATGATCTTTGATTGATTGATTTTGTGAAAAATAGTTCCTCACATGTATTAGGCTCTCTTGGCCTAATTCTTACATCAATACATGTGCTTATGTTCTTTTGAGATATTCATGTGTTGTGTTGAATCTATGATTAGGAATACGCTCTAGAACTTTAGCTTAAATCTAAATGATTTTGTCATATGATTTAGCATGTTTTTGGTTTGTGTGATTTAAACTTGATTTTGTGATTAATTGAACATATCTTGTGATTCAAGATATGCATGTATTTAGGTTGTGATTATTGTTGAACATATCTTACATGATCTAGATGATTTGAACATGCATGATTGACTAGATTACATTTGATTTGTGCATTCATTCCCATGTCTAGTATTTTCCATAGGATGTGTTTATCATAGCATTCTATGTTGTGTGTTTGTTTGCGTTTTGCATTCATGATCACCTAGATGCCTTGTGAGAAGGAAGTCTTGACAATAGTTGTGAGACCTATGATGTTGGGCATTAAGTCTTGGCAAGAGGTGTGAGACCTTGGATTGTAAGCAAAGAAGTCTTGGCTACAGTCGGGAGGACTCAGATAGTTGAGCAAGAAGTCTTGCCTAGGGTCTTGAGGATCCGGATAGGTGAGCAAGGAAGTCCTGACTAGAGTCCGGAGGACTCTGATAGTTATACAAGAAGTCTTGCCTTGGGTCGTGAGGATCCGGTAAGGTCAGCGAGGAAGTCTTGACAAGAGGGATAAGGCCTCGAATTGTTGAGCATAAGGGTGACATCTTCATGAGTAGGAAATGAGGGTAGTTTCTAGGTGAAGTGGTCACTTGAGAGATTGTACTTGTCTTATCTACTAGTAGATTTTGTTTACCGGTGGCTGCTTGCCAGTGGATGTTTCCTCTTCGGAGGCTTACCACGTTATATCTTGTGTCAACTTCTCTCTATCCCTATCTCTCTAGTATTTGTATTTGTTATTCGAATATAATGGATAGAACTCTTTATGTAAGTTGACTTCCTTTCTATAATATAGATTGTGTATGTGTTACAATTACTTATTTATATCACACTTTACTTGTTTTATATATTGATTAAGTGTCTTTAATTAATTATATATATTATGATACAAGCAATCTAGAGGGACAAACTTTTGTTTGTTTCTAAGGGAGTTGAAAAAAGTGTCTAACTTATTCACCCCCTCTAGGTTTACCTTGAGCATTTAACCGTGTTTGTATTTTCAATTGGTATCATATCAGGACACTAAATTGCACTTAGTGATAGTCCGGGGTCATACATTCACGGTTTTTGCAAGGTGTTTGAAGTCATGGGTTTACAAGATGATGTAATAGTGGAAGGAGCCTCAAATACTAGGCCACCATTACTTCAAGGCACTAACTATGGGTATTGGAAGTTCTGGATGAAAGCCTACATCCGCTCTATTGATGAAAGGGCTTGGATGGTAGTTGAAGAAGGTTATAGTTCTCCTACAAAGGTTCAAGAGAATGGAACCATTATACTCAAGCCAATAAGTGAATGAACAACGAATGAGTTTGAGGTTGCTAAATGGCACCATCGTGCTATGAATGCCATCTTTGGAGGAGTTGATGGGCATCAATTCTCCTACATTCAAAATCTTGAATCCGCAAAGGAAGCTTGGGATACTCTCCAAGTTACTAATGAAGGAACTTTAGTGGTGAAGAAATCGAGGCTTCAAATGTTGGCATCACAATTTGAAGGTTTAAGTATGAGTGAAGAAGAAAAGTTTGAAGACTTCCAATTTCGGCTTCTTAACATTGCTAACCAATGTCAAGCACTTGGAGTACCTATCTCAAAAGAGCGTTTAAATTGGAAATTCCTTAGGTCTCTTCCTAAGAGATTCAAATCAAAGGTGACGGCCATTGAGGAAAGCAAGGATGTGGATAGTATGGGAATCGCTCTCAATGCTATTGAGGAGGAGAGTGATGATGAAAGTGAAAAGATGACTCTTTTGGTTAGAAGGTTCAAGAAGTTTCTAAAGAAAAATGCCAAGCCTAGAGGCAAGCCTTCTAAGGAAAATGGAGTTAAGAAAACATCATCTCCAAGGAATGAGAAGAATTGTCAAGCCATGAACAAAAAAGATGTTCAATGCTATAATTGTCATGGTTTTGGTCTTTTGCTAGTGAGTTCACCAAGAAGCCATCGACGAAAGACAAGAAAGTCAAAGTGTTGGCAACTACTTGTAGTGACAATGAGAGCTCTAGTAGTGAGTCTTCAAGTGATGAAGAGTTGGTGAGCAACTTTGTAGCTCTAACGGCTTCTCATTCTACACTAGATGTTGATGGTACAATATCTTTGAACAAGAACTTTGATGCAAATCATCATGTAAGCTCTAGTTCTATTCCTACTAATCTTGAGTTGTTGGAAAAGATAGAAAAGCTTGAAGAAGCTAGAGATAATGCTCAAAGAGAAGTAGTTGAGAAGGATGATTTGATCAAGAAACAACTAGATTAGTATATGGTTCTCACTCGTAGACTTCTTGGTGAAAAATGTGATATTATGAAGAAGTTTAGAGAAGTTGAAAAGATAAACCTTTAGAAGGATAATGTGATATCTTCTTTGAAGAAGAGAGAACAAGAATTGATGGAAGTGATAGACACAACTAAGGAGGCCATCAAGGACTTAGTGAATGATTCGGTAAGTGTGTCTAGTGTAAGGAATCTTGTCAACTCTCATAGTGGTGAAGACGACTTGGTAGTTGAAGATGAGCTCTTGGAAGCACCATTTCCTACTTACTTTGATGAAGTCGTGATTGATAAGAAACCACACAAGAAGAAAAGATCAAAAGCCAAGAAGAAGTTGGTAAACAAGGTATCTTTGCAAACTCCTAGTGAAGCTAGTTAAACTCCAAACGGTACAATCTTTCCTTTTATTCCAATTTGCCATTATTGCAAAACAATAGGTCACATTAAGCCTAGGTGTTATAAATATATAGAAAAATGCAAATTAGGAAATGAATATAGAGATAAGGAGATTAAACTTCAACTTGAACATGCTAAGGTCTTGAAGGTTGAGAAACATGATAATATTGCTAAGCATGAGAAGAAGTTGTGGAGTAGAAAGAATACTAATCTTGTTCAACTTGACAAAGCTTGTGTTGAAAATGTTAAGAAAGAGTGTGTTAATGATATTCTTGTTAATCAAGTCATTGAAGGACTTTACTCTAGATTTAACATTGTTGTCAAGGATGATATTGGAAATGTTTGTGTAGGTATTCCCAAGAACAAGTGGTTCAAGGGTGAGTGCTCTTATCACTAATATAAGAAGCACATGTGTGATAGCTTTGAGGCAATATATCAATTGTGTTGAGAATTCTTGCTTGCTAGCTTTGAATACTCCATGTATTCATATGAACTTGGTTATCTCACATCATGTTTGTTATGATGGTCAGAATTTGTTGATTAACTTTAAAGAAGTTGTTTTGATATATGTGTTGATTGAGTTGAGATATTATGCTTTTTATACTCTTGTTGTGAAACATCATCAACTTGGTGTCATGAGGACATTCAAGGCAAGAGTGCTCATAAAAAGGGTGAAAGTATGATATTTGGTGAATATAATGTGCAAAAAGGTATTTCTATACTCTAATGCATGTTCTCTTAAATATTCATCCTTTGACTCAATTTTTGATATACATCTCATAGCATGTCATATTAGAGAATTTTGTATAGCATACATATGGTTCTCATTGACATTTGCTATTTTAGGATCAATTAGTGATATTGTTCACATTGATCTTAAATTTGATGATTGTTTGTATATAGTATATTGAGTGGCATTTCTTTTGGAAAATATGAGCTTCATATTCTTTGAAAGCTACTCATTTGAGAAGTAATGATCTTGGATAAGTCTTTACTTATTTCTCTTAGATCATGTGCTTATAAGCCATAAAATCTTGGTTTTCTAAAAATTGCACCTTGCTCCTCTTATATATTATGCTAGTATGTTGAGTTTACTAATATGTAAACATTGGATACACCTTGAAGTTTCGGTGCTTAAGTACATTTAAAATGACCTAAGGTTAGTATCCATTTTGTTTCAGTAAATACATAGAACTCAACGAGGACCTACATGGAAAGGGCTACACATATTGGTTGTGAAGGCTACCTAATGATGGAAAGAGCTACACCATTGTGATGAGTGAAAGCCGTCATGAAGCGAAATTTTGTTTATGTAAAAAAATGGAGAAAATCAAAGAAGTGTTGAAATGAAATCATAAAAAACAAATAAAAATTCTTTGATTCAAAGCCTAAAAAGAAAAGGAGGAAGGCTTAAAAAGGAGTTTAGTTGAAAATCAAATGAGCTAGGGTTGAAAAACAGAAATGGGATGACGAGCCACATGCACATACAACGCTCATATGTTGAAATCTATTCTTTTAAAAGCGAAAATTCCGGAAGATAATCGGTTTGACTTTATATGGAAAAAGCTTAAGATTAATAGTTGTTGGAAATTGTTTGCATGTTGATTATCAAACTACTTCTTGATATATATTTGAAGCATATCTCACACACACACACACACACTTTGTTTATGAGTTTGATGATATCTTTACAATTGTTGAAGAATTATGAGAGAACTTGAAAAATCTTTGTGTATCTCTCTTAGCATATGAAGCTTATCTTGTTGATATTCCTTCAAATTGCTTGAATGTGTGATTGTGTGGATAACTTTGTGAACCTTATGCTATCATTGATTTTAGTTATAGCATTTATCAAGGGGGAGCATTGTATGCTAGACATTGTTCTCTTTTATGATATGTTCACATGCTTCATTTTGTTACATGTTGGCATATTTTGACTTAATGATACTTGTCAGATATTACTCACTATCTTTGTCTTGCATGATGATTCATTCTTAAGTCATATATCTTTGTGTTTATATATTTGTGACTAATATGCTTGTTTTGTCTTTCACTCACTTTTGTTGTATGTATATAACATCTTATAACACAAGAACAAATGGGAAGAACTAAGGTTACCGGAAGCAGAAATCAATCGAATCCCATTGTGAAAGTCAAGTCTACCTCAAAAGGATCCAAAGCTTCAAGGTCAAAAGATTTAGGGATCTTTGGAACTAAGAAGATATTTCAAGAGAGAGTCATTGACTTAGGTAAGTGTAAAGATTCTTTTGTTCTTAAGTGCATCAAGGATAGAAATTGGGAATCTTGGGTTAGCATGTTAGGAATAGTGAATGATACTCTTGTTATAGAGTTTTATCTTGAATATTGAGAAAGTACCACCTTATTGGATGCTTTGATGGAGATTAGGGGTGTTGTGTTTAGAGTTAACCCGGAAAACCTTAACATGTTTCTTGGGCTATCAAATGATATAGATTCAAACTTTCTAGATGTAGATGTCATTGAGAATCTTAATATCATGGGTAGAACTCTTTGTGACAATGCTTCTTTCGAGTGGAAAGGTAGAGCATATATAAGTCAACATGAGTTAACTAAGGCTAGTTCATTTTGGCATTTATTCATTTGCACTAACATTATTGGATCTTTGAATTCAACCGAGTTGAATAAAGACAAGATCAAAATGGTGTATGCCTTGGTGACTAATCAACCTATAAACCTTGGGGATTTACTTATGCTTTATATTGATAGTGCGGCTTTCTCTACTAGAGGAGATAAAAAGCTTGCATTACCAGAGTTTATAACTTCTTTGTGTTTAGCTCGTGGTGTTAAGAGTAGAGGAGATGATGTGTTGGTACAACCCTTGGAAAAGTATAGTGATAAACGTGTGTCATACATGTCATATAAGGATAAGGGTAAGACATGTGATACTTTTGGACTATTTAGCTGTTCTCAAGTTGATTGTTAAGAGACTAGCACAAACATTCTTCCGGATTGGGCTTTACATTTGAAGAAGAAGGTTGATGAGCTTAGTGCTATAGTTGATAAACAAGATGTTAGAATAAAAGAGTTGGAGGAGTGTATTGCCTCAAGTTCAAGACCACCTCTCAAGCATTATTTTAGATCAACTACACGCACGTCTTTCTTTGGTGGACCTAGTAGCTAGTATTTGAGTCTTATGGTATGTTTCTTACGTTTTGGCATCATTTCATGTCAAAAAGGGGGAGAAAGAGTGGCTAGTTACTTAGTTTCCTTTTATGTTGTTTTATATGAATTTTTGAACTTTCAATGGTATGTAATAATTAGTCTTAAGATTTGGTTAAGAATTTTTGTATTTTGGCATGTATTGAGGGGGAGATACATATATTTGTGGACTTAATTGTATATTCTTATCCATATTATATGTTGCCGTTTGTTGTTTTTCTCTTGTATATGCATTGTGCCTTGAGATGATTTGTAGGTTGCTACAAGAGAAGATCAAGATGAAGTTCAAGAGTTGATGAAGATTAGTTATAGTAATCTTACTCATTGTAATGTGAGGGAGTGATTTTGTGACCTATCTTCATATTATATTTATAGCAAATGTATAGGTGTTTTGACATGAAATTTGCCAAATGGGAAGATTGGTAGGTTTTAGTTTGTGTTGACATTAATTCCATAACAAAATGATGTTTACTTGTAATGATTTAATTGTTAAGATTCATGATGATTCAAGATTTAAAGAAGGATGAACAAAAAGTCAAAGCAAGTTCTAAGTCTTCAATGAGAAAGGATGCAATTTGATTCTACAAAGGTATACTAAGACCTTATCTTTCTGTTACAAGCCTTAGGCACAAACACACAATTCATACATTTGTGCCCCTGCATCGTTGTGCAGCATTATAAGCACACACATACAATTCATTCATATGTGTCCCTGCATCATTGTGCACAATGTATAACACATTCACACACTTGATGATAAATGCTCATGCATTGGTATGGAAATAACATGTTTTGGAAATTGCATGATTGGAGACTATCTCTATGTAGTTTGCATTCTAGTGTGGATTGTATTTGTGTGTGTATATGTTTGTATAACATGGTTATTGAACTTGAATTTATTCTTAAATCATTCTTGATTGAGTTCCGATCATTTCGGTTACTCATACTATTGATTTCAAGTTTTAAGTCAAAAGATACTACACTTTCAACTCATGTTGCATACATTGTCTTCGTTTTCGTATATCGAGTCACATTATTATTTATTTTTTTGAGTATCATATATTTCCATGTCCATGAGAGAGTTACAGTTCTCATTCCTTAAATAGATTCGAATTTCGAGTTCAGAGGCCGAAAAACGGTCGAAGAACGCGAGGGAAGCGCAAGGGAATTGCACCATGGCTGAAGGCCATGAAGCGGTGCAAGCCCGAGATGGCGCGTGGCCATCTTGGCTGCAACACCTTGCTGCCTTGAAATGCCCATGCGCCATCTCGGGGAAGCAATAACAAAGAGGGGCATTTTTTTCTTTTGGCTTCATTCTTCCCCTCTCTTTTATATTCTCTTTCCCTATCATATTTCATTCTAAGAAGAAATTTAAACTTGTGTGCAGAAAATTTTCTCTCTACATTTTCTCACCTTCTAAACACCATAACTTCTTCATTTGAACTCCGATATGAGTGATTCAAAGTTGAGAGTGTTTTCTAATTCATCCTCCAACTTTTCTCTGAAGGTTTGAGTGAGTTTTATTACTCTTTATGGAGTCTAAACACACAAAAACGGGACTGCACCTAATTCAACTAAGGTATTGATTTTCTCTTAAAACTTGGTCAATTGCCTTTGGTTTTCTTCTTCAACTTATATATTTGTATTGTGAGTGTTTGGATTTGAGTTTTGAACTCTTTTAAAGCTAGGTTGAGTTTCAATTGAAATCATACATGTTGAGTTAGGTTTTGATTTTGCCTCTGTTTTCACATGTTTGAGATTGTATTGTGCTAGATTTGATTCTAGGACTATTTGATGATCTTTGATTAATTGATTTTGTGAAAAATAGTTCCTCACATGTATTAGGCTCTCTTGGCCTAATTCTCACATCAATACATGTGTTTATGTTCTTTTGAGATATTCATGTGTTGTGTTGAATCTATGATTAGGAATATGCTTTAGAACTTTAGCTTAAACCTAAATGACTTTGTCATATGATTTTAGCATGTTTTTGGTTTGTGTGATTTAAACTTGATTTTGTGATTAATTGAACATATCTCATGATTCAAGTTTAGATCTATGCATGTATCTAGGTTGTGATTAATGTTGAACATATCTTACATGATCTAGATGATTTGAACATGCATGATTGACTAGACTACATTTGATTTGTGCATTCATGCTCATGTCTAGTATTTTCAATAGGATGTGTTGATTATAACATTCTATGTTGTGTGCTTGTTTGTGTTTTACATTCATGATCACCTAGATGCCTTGTGAGAAGGAAGTATTGACAATAGGTGTGAGACCTATGTTGTTGAGCAAGAAGTCTTGGCAAGAGGTGTGAGACCTTGGATTTTCAAGCAAGGAAGTCTTGGCTAGAATCGGGAGGACTTGGATAGTCGAGCAAGAAGTCTTGCCTAGGGTCGTGAGGATCCGGATAGGTGAGCGATAAAATCTTGACTAGAGTCGGGAGGACTTGGATAGTTGAGCAAGAAGTCTTGCCTTGGGTCGTGAGGATCCGGTAAGGTGAGCGAGGAAGTCATGACAAGAGGTGTGATGCCTCGGATTGTTGAGCATGAGGGCGACATCTTTATAAGTAGCATAGGAGGGTAGTTTCTAGTTGAAGTGGTCACTTGAGAGATTGTACCTGTCATATCTACTAATGGATTTTTTTACCGGTGGCTGCTAGCCCGTGGATGTTTCCTCTTTGGAGGTTTACCACGTTATATCTTGTGTCAACTTCTCTCTATCCTTATCTCTCTAGTATTTGTATTTGTTATTTGAATAATATGGATAGAACTCTTTATGTAAATTTACGTCCTTTCTATAATATAGACTGTGTATGGGTTACAATTACCTGTTTGTATCACACTTTACTTGTTTTATATATTAATTGTCTTTAATTAATATATATATTGTGATACAAGCAATCTAGAGGGAAAAACTTTTGTTTGTTTCTAAAGGAGTCGATAAAGGCTTCTAACCTATTCACCCCCCCACCCTCCAGGTTAGCCTTCAGCATTTAACCGTGTTTATATTTTCAGAATGCCAAGCCTAAAGGCAAGTCTTCTAAGGAAAAAGGAGTTAAGAAAACATCATCTCCAAGGAATGAGAAGAATAGTCAAGCCATGAACAAGAAAGATGTTCACTGCTACAGTTGTCATGGTTTCGGTCACTTTGCTGGTGAGTACACCAAGAAGCCATCTAAGAAAGATAAGAAAGGCAAACTGTTGGCGGCTACTTGGAGTGATGATAATTCTAGCGATAATGAGAGCTCTAGTAGTGAGTCTTCAAGTGATGAAGAGTTGGTGAGCAACTTTGTAGCTCTAACGGCTTCTCATTCTCCACTAGATGTTGACGGTATAATATCTTTGAACAAGATTTTTGATGCAAATCATCATGGAAGCTCTAGTTCCATTCCTACTAATCTTGAGTTGTTGGACAAGATAGAAAAGCTTGAAGAAGCTAAAGATAATACTCTAAGAGAGGTAGTTGAGAAGGATGATTTGATCAAGAAACAACTAGATGAGTTTTTGATTGTCACTCGTAGAATTCTCGGTGATAAAGGTTATATTATGAAGAAGTTTAGAGAACTTGAAAAGATAAACCTTGTGAAGGATAATGTGATATCTTCTATGAGGAAGAGAGAACAAGAATTATGCGAAGAAATAGACACAGCTAATGAGGCCATCAAGGACTTAGTGAATGATTCGGTAAGTGTGTCTAGTGTTAGGAATCTTGTTAACTCTCATTGTGGTGAAGACGAATTGGTAGTTAAAGAGGAGCTCTTGGAAGCACCACTTCCTACTCACTTGGATGAAGTCATGATTGATATTAAACAACACAAGAAAAGAAGATCAAAAGCTAAGAAGAAGTAGGCGAACAAGGTATCTTTGCAAACTCCTAGTGAATCTAGTTCAACTCCAAAAGGTACAATCTCATCTTTTATTCCAATTTGCCACTATTGCAACACAATTGGTCACATTAAGCCTAGGTGTTATAAATATATTGAAAAATTCAAATTAGGAAATGAATCTAGAGATAAGGAGATTAAACTTTAACTTGAACATGCTAAGGTCTTGAAAGTTGAGAAACATGATAATATTGCTAAGAATGAGAAGAAGTTATAGAGTAGAAAGAATACTGACCTTGTTCACCTTGACAAAGCTTGTGTTGAAAATATTAAGAAAGAGTGTGTTAATGATATTCTTTTTAATCAAGTCATTGAAGAACTTTACTCTATATTTAACATTGTTGTCAAGGATGATATTGGAAATGTTTGTGTAGGTACACCCAAGAACAAGTGGTTCAAGGGTGAGTGCTCTTATCACTAATATAAAAATCACATGTGTGATAGCTTTGAGGCAATATATCAATTGTGTTGAGAATTCTTGCTTGCTAGCTTTGAATACTCTATGTATTCATATGAACTTGGTTATCTCACATCATGTTTGTTATGATGGTCAAAATTTGTTGATTAAATTTTGAGAAGTTCTTTTGATAAATGTGTTGATTGAGTTGAGATATTATGCTTTTTATACTCTTGTTGTGAAACATCATCAACTTGGTGTCATGAGGACATTCAAGGCAAGAGTGCTTATAAAAAGGGCAAAAGTATGATATTTGGTGAATATAATGTGCAAAAAGGTATCTCTATACTCTAATGCATGTTCTCTTAAATATTCATCTTTTGACTCAATTTTTTGATATACATCTCATAGCATGTCTTATTAGAGAATTTTGTATAGCATACATATGGTTCTCATTGACATTTGCTATTTTGGGATCAAATTGTGATATTGTTCACATTGATCTTAATTTTGAAGATTGTTTGTGTATAGTATATTGAGTGGCATTACTGTTGAAAATATGAGCTTCATATTCATTGAAAGCTACTCATTAGAGAAGTAATGATCTTGAATATGCCTCTACTTATTGGTCTTAGATCATGTGCTTATGAGCCATAAAATCTTGGTTTTCTAAAATTGCACATTGCTTCTCTTATATGTTTTGATAGTAGGTTGAGTTGACTAATATGTAAACTTTGGATGCACCTTTAATTTTTTCTGCTTAAGTACACTAAAAATGACCTATGGTTAGTATCTATTTTGCTTTGGTAAATACATAGAACTCAATGAGCACCTTCATGGAAAGGGCTACACACATTGGTTGTGAAAGTTACCTAATGTTGGAAAGAGATACACCATTGTGATGAGTGAAAGCCACTATGAAGTGAATTTTGTTTATGTTAAAAAAATGTAAAAATCAAAGAAGTGTTGAAATGGGATGATGTAAAGGAAAAAAAATTCTTTGATTCAAAGCCTAAAGAGAAAGGAGGAAGGCTTAGAAAGGAGTATAGTTGAAAATCTATTGAGTTCGGGTTGAAAAACAGAAATGGGATGACGAGCCACATGCACACACACTCTCATATGATGACATCTATTCTCTTAAAAGCAAAAATTCCAGATGATAATCGGTTTGACTTTTTATGGAAAAAGCTTAAGATGAATAGTTATTGGAAATTGTTTGCATGTTGATTAGCAACTACTTCTTGATATATATTTGAAGCATATCTCTCACACACACACTTTGTTTAGAGTATGATGATATTTTAGCAATTGTTGAAGAATTATGAGAGAACTTGAAAAATCTTTGTGTATCTCTCTTAGCATATGTAGCTTATCTTGTTGATATTTCTTCAAAATGCTTGAATGTGTGATTGTGTGAACATCTTTGTGAACTTTATGCTATCACTGATTTTAGTTATAGCATTTATCAAGGGGAAGCATTGTATGCTAGACATTGTTCTCTTTTATTATATGTTCACATGCTTCATTTTGTTACATGTTGGCATATTTTGATTTAATGATACTTGTCAGATATTACTCACTATCTTTATCTTGCATGATGATTTATTCTTAAGTCATATGTCTTTGTTTTTATATCTTTGTGACTAATATGCTTGTTTTGTCTTTCACTCACTTTTGTTGTATGTATATAGCATCTTATAACACAAGAACAAATGGGAAGAAATAAGATTACCGGAAGTGGAAATCAATTGAATCCCTTTGTGAAAGCCAAGTCTACCTCAAAAGGATCCAAAGCTTCAAGGACAAAGGATTTAGGGATCTTTGGAACAAAGAAGATATTTCAAGAGAGACGCATTGACTTAGGTAAGTGTAAAGGTTCTTATGTTCTTAAGTGTTTAAAGGATAGAAATTGGGAATCTTAAGTGAGCATGTTAGGAATTGTGAATGATACTCTTGTTAGAGAGTTTTATCTTGAATATAGAGAAAGTACCACCTTATTGGATGCTTTGATGGAGACTAGGGGTGTTGTGTTTAGAGTTAACCCGGAAAACATTAACAAGTTTCTTGGGCTATCTAATGATATAGATTCTAGTTTTCTAGATGTTGATGTAATTTAGAATCTTAATATCATGGGTAGAACTCTTTGTGACAATGCTTCTTTTGAGTTTAAAGGTAGAGCATATATTAGTCAACATGAGTTAACTAAGGCTAGTGCATTTTGGCATCTATTCATTTGCACTAAGAGTATTGGATCTTCGAATTCAACCAAGTTGAATAAGGGCAAGATCAAAATAGTGTATGCCTTGGTGACTAATCAACCTATAAACCTTGGAGATCTTCTCATGTATTATATTGATAGTGTGGCTTTCTCTACTAGAGGAGATAAAAAGCTTGCATTACCGGGGTTTATAACTTCTTCATGTTTAGCTTGTGGGTTTAAGAGTAGAGAAGATGATGTGTAAGTTCAACCCTTGGAAAAGTATTGTGATAAATGTGTGTCATACATGTCATATAAGAATAAGGGTAAGACTTGTGATACTTTTGGACTATTTATTAGTTCTCAAGTTGATAGTCATGTGATTATCACAAATATTCTTCCGGATTGGGCTATACAATTGAAGAATAAGGTTGATGAACTTAGTGCTATAGTTGTTCAACAAGATGCTAGGATAAAAGAGTTGGAGGAGTGTATTGCTTCAAGTTTAAGACCACCACTCAAGCATTATGTTAGATCATATACTCACACAACTTTCTTTGGCGGAACAAGTAGCTAGTATTTGAGTCTTGTCGTATATTTCTTAACTTTTGGCATCATTTCATGTCAAAAAGGGGGAGAGAAAGAGATGTTAGTTACTTAGTTTCATTTTAAGTTGTTTTTGTGAACTTTTTAACTTTCAATGGCATGTAATAATTAGTCTTAAGATTTGGTTAAGAATTCTTGTGTTTTGGCATGTATTGAGGGGGAGATACATGTATTTGTGGACTTAATTGTATATTCTTATCCATATTATATGTTGCCATTTGTTGTTTTTTCTCTTGTATATGCATTTTGCTTTGAGATGATTTGTAGGTTGCTTCAAGAGAAGATCAAGATGAAGTTCAAGAGTTGATGAAGATTAGTTATAGGAATCTGACTCATTGTAATGTGAAAAAGTGATTTTGTGACCTATCTTCATTTTTATATTTGTAGTAAATGTATAGGTTTTTTGACATGGAATTTGCCAAAGGGGGAGATTGTTAGGTTTTAGTTTGTGTTGGCATTAATTCCATATCAAAATGATGTTTACTTGTAATGATTTAGTTGTTTAGATTCATGATGATTCAAGCTTCAAAGAAGAAGGAACAACTAGTCAAAGGAAGTTCAAAGTCTTCAAAGAGAAAGGATGCAATATGGTTCTACAACGGTATACTAAGACTTTTTCTTTCTCTTACAAGGCTTAGGCACACACACACAATTCATACATTTGTGTCCCTGCATCGTTGTGCACCATTATAGGCACACACATAATTCATACATTTGTGTCCCTGCATCGTTGTGCACCATTATAGGCACACATACAATTCATACATTTGTGTCCCTACATCATTGTGCACAATGTATAACACATTCACACACTTGAAGAGGAATGCTCATGCATTGGTATGGAAATAACATGTTTTTGAAAATGCATGATTGGAGACTATCTCTATGTAGTTTGCATTCTAGTGTGAATTGTGTTTGTATGTGTATATGTTTGTATAACATGGATATTGAACTTGAATTTAGCCTTAAATCATTCTTGATTGAGTTCCGGTCATTTCGGTTACTCATACTATTGATTTCAAGTTCTAAGTTAAAAGATAATACACTTTCAACTCATGTTGCATACATTGTTTTCGTCTTCATATATCGAGTCAAATTATTATTTTATGGGTTGAGTATCTTATATGTCCATGTCCATGAGAGAGTTACAGTTTGTAATCTGCTAACAGATTCACATTCCGAGTAAGGAGACCGGAGAACGGTCGAAGAACGCGAGGGTAGAGCGCGAGGAAAAGAAGTGCAACCAAGCACTCTTACCCGAGATGGCTCGTGGGCATCTCGGGACAGAATGCTTGCTTACCCGAGATGCCCATGCGCCATCTCGGGCAGCAAGCATGCTTGGTATACTTAAGGGTATTTTGGTCCTTTTGCTTCTATTCTTTCCCTCTCCTTTATATTTCCCTTCCCTCTCACATTTCATTCTAAGAAGAATTTTAAAACTTGAGTGCAGAATTTTCTCTCTACATTTTGTCACCTTCCAAACACCATAACTTCTTCATTTGAACTCCGATTTGAGTGATTCAAAGTTGAGAGTGTTTGTATATTTATCCTCCATCATTTCTCTGAAGGTTTTAGTTAGTTTTATTGCTGTTTTTGGAGTCTAAACTCACAAAAACTTGACTGCACCAAAATCAACTAAGGTATCGATTTTCTCTCAAAGTTTTCTTTTAAAACTTGGTCAATTACCTTGGGTTTTATTCTTCAACATATATATGTTTCTTGTGAATGTTTTCATTTAAGTTTTGAACTCATTTCAAGCTAGATTGAGCTTCAATTAAAATCTCACATGTGAAGTTAGGTTTTGATTTTGCCTATGTTTTCACATGTTTTGGATTGTATTGTGCTAGCTTTGATTCTAGGACTATTTGATGATCTTTGATTGATTGATTTTGTGAAAAATAGTTTCTCACATGTATTAGGCTCTCTTTGGCCATTTTCTCACAATGATACATGTGCTTGTATTCTTTTGAGCTATTCATGTTTTTTGTTGAATCTATGATTAGGAATATGCTCTAGAACTTTAGCTTTAATCTAAATGAATTTGTCATATTATTTTAGCATGTTTTTGGTTTATGAGATTTAAGCTTGATTATGTGATTAATTGAACATATCTTGTGATTCAAGTTTTTGATCTACGCATGTATCTAGCTTGTAATTAATATTGAACATATATTACATGATCTAGATGGATTAAACATGCATGATTGACTAGACTACATTTGATTTGTGCATTCATGCTCATGTCTAGTATTTTACATATGATGTGTTGATCATAACATTATGTGTTACGTGCTTGTTTGCGTTTTGCATTCATGATCACCTAGATGCCGTGTGAGAAGGAGGTCTTGACAATAAGTGTGAGACCTATGTTGTTGAGCAAGAAAGTCTTGGCAAGAGGTGTGAGACCTCGGATTGTCATGCAAGGAAGTCTTGACTAGAGTCGGGAGGACTCGGATAGTTGAGCAAGAAGTCTTGCCTTGGGTCGTGAGGATTCGGAAGGGTGAGCGAGAAAGTCTTGACTAGAGTTGGGAGGACTCGGATAGTTGAGCAAGATGTCTTGCCTAGGGTCGTGAGGATCCGGAAGGGTGAGCAAGGAAGTCTTGACAAGAGGTGTGAGGCCTCAGATTGTTGAGCAAGAGGGCGACATCTTCATGAGTAGGATAGGAGGGTAGTTTCTAGGTGAAGGGCACTTGAGAGATTGTACTTGTCTTAGCTACTAGTGGATTTTATTTGCTGGTGGTTTCTAACCCGTGGATGTTTCCCTTTCAGAGGTTTACCACGTTATATCTTGTGTCAACTTTTCTCTATCCCTATCTCTATTATATTTGTATTTGTTATTTGAATACTATGGGTAGAACTTTTTATGTAAGTTGACTTCCTTTCTATAATATAGATTGTGTATGTGTCACAATTACTTGTTTGTATCACACTTTACTTGTTTTATATATTGATTAAGTGTCTTTAATTGATATATATATATATATTGTGATACAAGCAATCTAGAGAGACAAACTATTGTTTGTTTCTAAGGGAGTCGAAAAAGGTGTCTAACCTATTCACCCCCCTCTAGGTTAGCCTTGAGCATTTAACCGTGTTTATATTTTCAAGAGGTAGAAAGTCGCATATCTTAGAGTGATTCTTTGATTTGAGCAATTGGAAGTCTTAGCTAGAGTCGAGAGGACTTGGTTAGCTAAGCAAGTGGAAGTCTCGACAAGAGGTGTGAGACCTCAGATTGTTGAGCAAGGAAGTCTTGACTAGAGTCGGGAGGACTCGGATTGTTTAGCAAGAAGTCTTGCCCAGGGTCGGGAGGATCCGGATAGGTGAGCAAGGAATCTTCCTAGAGACAGAAGGTCTTGGATAGGAAGTTGGCTTAGTAGATCACTAGGTTCAAGGATAGAGTGAGAGTGATAGCTTGGAGAGCATGTGTTGATTGCTTGAGTGTGTAACTCTTTTTTGAAATAGTGGATTTGCTTTTGCCGGTGGTTGTGGTATCAACCTGTGGATGTTTCCTCTTTGGAGGTTTACCACGTAAATATTGTGTGTCTTTGTTTGCAATTTTTATTAAGCATTGTTAAAATTGCATTGTTTTAAAAGAAGACAAAAATCGAAGCATATACCTATTCACCCCCCTATAGGTATATTTACACTATAAAGAAAAAGGGAAATTTCAATTGGTATTAGAGCAGGTGTCTTGACGTACCTAGATAGATATTTTTTGTAGTGTTTGTTATCTTCTTTTGTTTCATCATGATTAAAGAAATGTATTCTTTTGTGGCTTCTCTTGTTAAAGTTGAGTCTATTGACTTAGATGATCAAAAGATCAAAGATCTTATTTAAAAAAATGAAAGGATCTCTAAGATCAATAAGTCTCTCACTAAGAAGTTAGAATATCATGATTGTAGCTCAAAATGTGTTATTGATCTTAATGATAAAATTCTTAATCTTGAGAAAAACTTGATTGATAGCAATGATAAATTAAGTATTTTGAAGCATGAAATTGAGCAAAGAGATGAATCTCTTGATCGTGCTAGAAGAATTGAAAATATTCTTAGAGCAAAACTTAATGAGCATGAGAATCAAGAGAAAGTGCTTAATGACAAACTTAATGAGGCTAAAGAGATGATTAACAAGATGTTATCTAGCTCTAACAAAGTGAAAGCTCTCATTAAGGTTGGAAAGCCATCAAGCGACAAAAGAGGTTTAGGATATGTTAATGAAAAATCAACTCCTTCATCTAACAAATCTACTTTTGCCAAAGCTTGTAGCAATTTAAATATAGGTACACTCTCTAACGGTAAAGCCATGAATGCTACCGGAGGTGCCTCAACATCAACAATGAAAATCAAGGAAAAGACTCAACAATGCCAAAGACAAGCTACATCATCATCAAATGCAAAAGGCAAGACATCTAGTGTTGCACGCCAAAGAGGTAAAAATGTGAGAAGGAAAAATGAGTTGAATGCTCAAGCAAATGGTAAACTTCTCAAATTCATATCTATTTGTCATTATTGCCACATGGTAGGACACATAAGCCCTAGATGCTTTGAATACGTTCGTAAATGTAGAATTGCCAATGATTTGCATGATATGTCTTTGAATGGTCCTAGGCAATAATCCATGTATGGATCTAGAATTAGACCTAAGAAGACCTTGGAAAAGCATGTTGAGAATAAATGTGTTGATGATTTGTTTGTTAAATCTTGTGTTGTGCCTCGGTCTACTATGCATAAGAAAGTTGATAATGCTTTGTTTGACTTGTTTGAAAATGTGACTAATGGAGTCATTGTGCCTAAAAACAAGTCAAAGCAAGTTAATAAAAGTAGGAATGAGAAACTTGTCAAGAAAGTTTGGGTTAAGAAAAACACAACACAATGTTTGGTTGCACAATATGCTTTAAGAGCTAATTCATCCTATTATTGGTACCTAGATAGCGGTTGCTCTAGGAATATGACCGGTAACAAGGAATTCTTTAAGAATCTTGTTATGAATGATGGTGGATAGTTTAAATTTGGTGATGGCACTAAAAACCAAGTTCTAGGCAAGGGAACAATTTGTATCCCCGGATTGCCTAAACTTGGTGACACCTTGTATGTAGATGGTCTACAAGCTAATCTAATAAGCATCACTCACTTGTGTGAAATTTTTAAAGAAGTTAGCTTTAACAAGGATGTGTGCACAATAATCGATAAAAAAGGCAAAATTGATTTGAAAGTCAAAATGTCTTCGGACAATTGCTATTGTTTATGGGATGATTATGGGATTTCACAAGAGTTCTCGGCTCCTATAACTCCTCAACAAAATGGTATTTTTGAGAGGAAGAATCGTGTCTTGCAAGAGATGACTAGGGTCATGCTCAATAGCAAGAAAGTCCCTAGAAATCTTTTGGCCGAAGCAGTCAATACCGCATGCTATGTTACTAATAGAGTTTTTAGAAGGCCTGGCACACAACAAACCTCCTATGAACTTTGGAAGGGCAAGAAGCCCAATGTGAGTTACTTCCATACTTTTGGGAGTAAGTGTTTTATTTTGAATGATAGATATCACTTAGGAAATTTTGATGCTAAAATAGATATTGGTCTCTTTCTTGGGTATGCTATTAATAGTCGTGCATATAGAGTGTTCAATTTAAAAACTAAGACTATTATGGAGTCTATTAATGTGAAAATAGATGATCTTAGCATGCTTGATTTGTGTGATAATAATGGTGTCAATGAACCTAAAGAACATTTGTTGAATGACACTAAAGCACCTATTGATGTGACTAGTTGTGATGAAAGTGAGTCTAGTCATAATGATGATAATGGTAGTGTTGCTAGAGAAGAAAGTCAAGAGTTAGAAAATGGTTTAAATGATGACCAACAAGATGTTAAAAATTCTAATTCTAGACTTAGGAACATGCATTGCCAACAAGACATCATAGGTGATTTGAATGAAGGGGTTAAAACTAGAAAGCAACTAGCTAACCAAATTTCATATGCTTGCTACACATCTCAAATTGAGCCCAAAATTATTAATGAAGCAATTATTGATGAATATTGGGTTAATGCCATGCAAGAAGAACTAAATTAATTTGAGAGTAATGAAGTATGGTCCTTAGTTCCTAGACCAAAAGATGTCAATGTGATTGGTACGAAATGGGTGTTTAGGAATAAGACCGATGAATGTGGCAAGATAGTGAGAAATAAAGCAAGACTAGTGGCTCAAGGATACACTTAAGTTGAGGGTGTAGACTTTGATGAGACTTTTGCACCCGTTGCACGTCTTGAGTTCATTAGACTTTTAATGTCCACTGCATGTCTTAAAAAATTCAAATTGTTTCAAATGGATGTCAAAAGTGCTTTTCTCAATGGATACCTCCAAGAAGAAGTGTATGTTGAACAACCTAAGGGTTTTGTAAACCCACACTCTCCTAATCATGTGTTTAAGTTTAAAATGGCTCTTTATGGCCTTAAGCAAGCTCCTAGAGCTTGGTATGATAGGTTGACTCAATATCTTATTGACAGCCAATATAGGAGAGGTGGTATTGATAGAACTTTATTTGTCAAGCATTATGACAATGACATTTTTGTTGCACAAATATATGTTGATGACATTATGTTTGGGTCTACATGTAAAACCAAGGTTGATGATTTTTTTAATGTTACGTCAAAAGAATTTGAAATGAGTATGGTAGGTGAACTCAATTACTTTATTGGTATACAAGTGAAACAATCTAGCAATGGTATCATGTTGTCTCAATCTAAATATGCTATAAATCTTGTTAAGAAATTTGGCCTTGAAAGTGGAAAAGAATTTGAAACACCTATGAGTACTACTTTAAAACTTGACAAAGATGAAAAAGGAAAAAATGTTGATCATAGTCTCTATACGAGCATGATCGGTAGCCTTCTCTACCTAAGAGCTAGTAGGCCGGATATTTGTTTTAGTGTTGGTTTGTGTGCTAGGTTTCAAGCCAATCCAAAAGAATATCACTTGAAAGCCGTTAAAAGAATCATTAGATATATAAAAGGAAGACAAAATCTTGGTTTATTCTATTCCTTTGATACTAATGATATTCTGGTTAGCTATTGTGATACGGATTGGGCAGGAAACATTGATAATCATAAAAGCACATCGGGCGGTTGCTTTTACTTGGGGAATAATTTGGTTGCTTGGCAAAGCAAGAAGCAAAATTCTGTCTCTCTTTCTTCATCCGAAGCCTAGTACATCGCGGTCGGAAGTGCTTGCACACAACTTCTATGGGCAAAATAAATTCTCAAGGATTATGAGATCAATCAAGGTAAAATGACTCTCTATTGTGATAATATGAGTGCCATTAACATCTCTAAAAACCTGGTTCAACACTCACGCACAAAGCATATAGACATTAGGCATCATTTCATTAGAAAACTTGTTGAACATTCAATAGTAACTCTTGAACATATGCCTACTAAAAATCAACTTGCGGACTTATTCACAAAGCCCTTGGATAAAGAGAGATTTGTATCTCTTGGAAGATCCATTGGCATGATTTGTGTTGATTAATGCTTGTGTGTGGTTATGAGTGGCTTGATAAGCAAAACTATATTGCATATCTATTTCTTTGAGAGCTACTCATGTGAGAAGTAATGATCTTGATAAAATAGCTTTTATTGCTTTTAGATCATCCAGTAAAGTCTTTGTAAATCTTGTTTTTAAAAGTGCATAAATGCTTCTCTTATATGTTTAAGTTTAAGTAATTGAGTTTGAAAGCATGTAGATTATGGATGCATCTTGAAGTTCATTGTCTAGTACATGATAGATGACCTATGGTTAGTATCCATTTTGCTTCGACATCTACATAGAACTCAACGAGCACCTTCATGGAAAGGGCTACACACCTTTGTTGTGAAGCCGCCCAATATAGGAAAGGGCTAGACCATTATGATGAGTGAAAGCCGTCATGAAGAGTATATGTTTATGTAAGAAAAATCAAAGAAGTGATGAAAAAAAAAATCATTTAAAAAAAAGAAAAAGAAAAAGAAAAAGAAAAAATCTTTGATACAAAGCCTAAAAAGAAATGGAGGAAGGCTTAAAATGGAGTATAGTTGAAAATTGTGATTGCTCAGGTTGAAAAACATAAATGGGATGACGAGCCACATGCACACACACGTTCACATGTTGAAATCTATTCTCTTTAAAGCAAAAATCCGGATGATAATCGGTTTGACCTTGATTGGAAAAGCTTTAGATGGATAGGTGTTAAAGTGGTTTGCATGTTGATATCACAACCACTCCTTTTATATATGCTAGAAGCATTTTCACACACACATATTTTTGCTCAATGTGCTTGATTCATTAGCAATGAGAGATTATTTTTTAGAGAATAATGAAAATCTATGATTCTCTTATTAATTTTGAAAAATAATGGTTTACTATCTTTTAATGCTTGAAATGTGTGATTGTGTGAGTCCCTTGTGAACAAGTTTACTTGCTTACTAATATGTGAAGCATATGTTAAGGGGGAGCTTAGTTTGTTAAACTTAGTTCACTATACAACTTGTTTGCTCATTATCTCATGATTTTATTATGCATCCCTTATAACCTTGTAGGTATTTTCAATTGGCATTTACCTCTCTCTCTTTAGGTTGTGTAATATGTTTTTTTGTCTATTCCTTGCCAAAAAGGGGGAGAAAGTGTTTTCCTCACCGTGTTACTTACTTTTGATATAAAAGGGGAGACAATTCATTAAGAGGGAGAAATTTTGTCTTAAGGGGGAGAAAGAATTCTTGTTTGCATGAGATAAGAAGAGATAAGGGAATTTTTGTTTTGTTTCATATATTGTTTGTTTATCTCACCTATCTTATTTGTAGAAGATTTCTTTTTGTTGTCCTTGCCTCACAGGTGCTTCGAATGTGTGAAGATATTCTTGAAAATTCTTGAAGACATGTTAGTCTAGGAATATCTTCTTGTAATATGAGGATGTGAGAATGTCGTCAACATTGATTATGAGTGATCATTGTATGGTGAGGTAGAGGTTTTGTCATGGAATAGCCAAAGGGGGAGATTGTTAGGTTTTAGATTTGTGTTGGCTTAATTCCATAACAAAACTTCATTTATTTGTAATGCTTAGTTGCTTAAGTGGTTCGTGATGATAAGAGCTTCAAGGAAGAAAAGCAACTTCTCATGATGCAAAGTTTGTCTTCAAGAGGATTGGTACTATTCTTGGCTGCTAAGGTATCGAGATCCTTCTTCCTCTTGCAAGGCGTAAGCGCACACACGCACAATTCATTCATATCTGTCTCTACTTAGCTGTGCATCATTATATGTGCATACACACACAATTCATACATTTGTGTCCCTACATCGTAGCGCATCATTTGGTATAACATATTCACACACTTGAAGTTGAATGCTCATGCATTTGGTATGAAAGTAACATGTTTTAGAAAATGCATGATTGGAGACTATCTCTATATAGTTTGTATTCTTGTGTGAAATGTGTTTGTTTGTTTATATATTTTTATAACATGGATATTGAACTTGGTTTTAGTCTTAGATTTTTCATGATTGAGTTCCGATCATTTCGGTTACCCATACTATTGATTTTGAGTTCTAAAACAAAAGATACTACACTTTCAACTCATGTTGCATACATTGTCTTCGTCTTCATATATTGAGTCAAATTATTATTTTCTGAGTTGAGTAATTTATATTTCAATGTTTTAGAGGGATTCCCAGTTTGTAATCTTTAAACGGATTCGAATTCGGAGTTCGGAGGCCAAACAATGGTCGAAGAACGCGAGAGGAGCGCAAGGGAAGAGGTGCGATGGCATAAGCCATCACTTGGCACCATCCCGAGATGGCTCGTGGCCATCTTGGCCCCAAAGCCTTGCTACCACGAGATGCCCATGTGCAATCTCGTGGAGGCACTAAGGCATGAGGGAAAAATGGTCATTTGGTTTGTTTCTCTTTAAAACCTCTCATTCCCTCTCATTCATTAGAAGTTGAGAAAAACGATTTTGAAGAACAAGTGCAGAATTTTTCTCTCAACATTTTGATTTTTGTTTTTGTGATAACTTCTTCATTTCAACTCTGAATCACTTGATTCAAAACCTGATTTCAAGTGCCTGGAAGAGTTGTACAAACTCCAAGCATTTCCAGAACCAAAGGATGTCTAGAGTTTCCGTTGTGATCAGATCTTCAGTTCGTGATTTTCATCCTTGTTGGTAAAATCATCTTCTTCTTAGTTTTCTTATTAGATCTTCTTATTGATTGATGCTATTTGATTAAGAACCATGACTAGGATGATTTTGATATCATTTTGTGGTTTATTGAATTGATTTTCAAGTTTAGATAGATTTGAGATAAGTTGATTGATTTGTGATAAACTTGATAAACATGAAATTGTTTCTAGAAATCCTTTGTTCTTATGCTTGCTTGACTACTTCTAGATCTAACATCTTCTAAGAAATAGGTTGTGTTTCAATTGGTGTCTATATCCTCATATCTATATTCTTAGTTGATAACATGCTTAGGTTGCCTAGATACATTTGTGATTGTTCTTTGAAAGCATAATCTAGCTATCTAGTTACATGTCCATAGAATTTGTTGATCATCATTTTCTATGTTGAGTGCTTGTTTGCGTTTTGCATTCATGATCACTTAGATGCCTTGTGAAGAGGTAGAAAGTCTCATATCTTAGATTGATTCTTTGATTTGAGCAATTGGAAGTCTTAGCTAGAGTCGGGAGGACTTGAATAGCTAAGCAAGGGGAAGTCTCAACAAGAGGTGTGAGACCTCGAATTGTTGAGCAAGGAAGTCTTGACTGGAGTCGAAAGGACTCGGATAGTTGAGCAAGAATTCTTGCCTAGGGTCGGGAGGATCCGGATAGGTGAGCAAGGAATCTTCCTAGAGACAGGAGGTCTTGGATAGGAAGTCGGCATAGTAGATCACTAGGTTCAAGGATAGAGTGAGAGTGATAGCTTGGAGAGCATGTGTTGATTGCTTGAGTGTGTAACTCTTATTTGAAATAGTGGATTTGCTTTTTCCGGTGGTTGTGGTATCAACCCGTGGATGTTTCCTCTTTGGAGGTTTACCACGTAAATATTGCATGTCATTGTTTGCAATTTTCATTAAGCATTGTTAAAATTGCATTGTTTTAAAAGAAGACAAAAATTGGAGCATATACCTATTCAGCCCTCCCTCTAGGTATATTTACACTATAAAGATAAATGGAAATTTCACTAGGTCTAAATGGGGAAGAAGATGATGTTTATATAGGGTCCAAATCAAACTACGTCATTTTGGGAGAGAAAAAAATGATTTATGGGCGTCAGAAGCGACCTTAGGGTGACTTGGATGATAGGTCGCTTTGCTCTTGTGTTTGGGAGCCAAAATATGCTTGAAAAAGCGACTTGGAAGTCGGGTCACCCTGAGTTTGCCCTAGGATCACCCTGAGGTCGCTTTGCTCTCGGGAAAAATGTGACTTCACAACAGCTCTAGATTCGAGCTACCCAAAACATGACTAAACGACATTCAATATTTTTGTATAATATACCGTTGGAAAGGTATAGAAGTACACTTTCTATTACAGTTTACAAAATAAGATTTGGATGTATGTAGAAAGAGTTATGGTTAAATGAGTGACCAAAGGTCATATTTGGGATTTAACAGGAATGCCCAAACTCATGGAATAAAACCACGTGACCAAAGAACAAACTAAGAGAAGAGTGAGACCTTCTCAAATGGTCACTCAACATACTAAAACAAGCACACCATTGTGCAAGTGCAAACATATCTGATCAAACAACTGAATATGAAACAAGCACACAACAATCACCACACTTAAGACTAAGAATGAAATACATGATAACACATGCAACAACTAAAAAACATGAAGTGTGTGTGTGTACAATAACAAATGCATGTCAATATAAATGCATATATATGAAATGTGAGTGTGTGAAACTAAATCTCTTCACTAAGAATTAGGCACAAGTGAACTACCTCTTGAAGCTCACCAGGATCTTGGACGCTTGCCATTGAAAGCCTAAGCTACTCATTACACATTGAATACCAAATATGATTTGTAATGAAATACGCCAATCATAAAATTGAGGTTCTTACAATCTTCCCCTTTGGCTATTTCATGATAAAATCACCACTCACAAAGCAATCCCCATAGTACAATTAAAAATCTAGCTATTGTTCATGAGAGTCCATTCTACGTTACAGAAAAAAGAGATATACCTATTATTCTAAGTCTTCAAGGTCTTCAATCTCTTCGTAGATTATCATACATACACACAATAGCAAGAAAGCACTTTCCAAGGACAAGTACATGTGAAGTGAACAAAAACAAAAAGCAATTGCATTCAATAAAGTAATATAGCAAATGCATGTGCAATGCTCCTCCTAAATGGGTTACTCTCCTTCAAGGTAGCTACCTTCCCAAAATCACCATGGCCTATCAATAAATAGGCTCCCCCTATATCCATACTACTCCCCCTTTTATAATTAAATAGGCAAAGGGATTTCCCACAAGGGTTTCCATGACAAAGATAGCTACAAGCAATCATCACATCGCATAATCATATAAACCAAATTTATGCTACAAATGTGATTGAGATAAATTCAAGGGATTTTGAAAGAAAAACCTGTGTATGTGTGTTTGTGTGTGTGTGTGTGTGAAAAGGTTGCTTAGCATGTATTACAAAACACTATTGATCTCATGCATGAAAATCAATCAAAGCAACACTCAACAGGATTTCCAAATGAAGTCAAACCAATTAAAGCCCTGTTGTTATGATAAGAAGATATATATCCAAGCATTTATGTGCAAGTGTACTAAACACATCAAAAGTATATCATCTTATTTACATTGCAAGACATATCATCAATCAACGATTTTGATGTCTAAAATAAGCAATGTATCAACACACATCATCAACAAATTTTCAACTTTTCTATTTTTCTTCAATTTCCTATGGGAAGCATGTATTTCTGTTTATCATGCAAAGGTAACTCTCTTGATGGCTTTCACTCGGTTTCAAATGAGTAGCCTTTTCCAACATTAGGCGGCTTCATGTCATATTGTCAGTAGCCCTTTTCAATAGAGAGCTTAAGAATGCATATCATAGGAATCATGAACATAGAGAATAATTTGAGGTCAATTAAATGTACTAACAAGTAGAACATTCCTCTAAAAGATAAGATTGTTCAAGCAAAAATAGAAATCATGCATTATCATCAAAAGCAACCGTGCAAGGTGTTATTAAAAACATTATATAATCATTAATCAATGTTATTCACCAATCACACTCAAGCAATCATAAAAAGGGCATAAAATAAGTCAACTTCTTGCAACTGAAAATTCATGCAAGTTTGCTCTCTTTGCTTAAGCTCCCCATATGGGGTCACAAATCGAACCGTATCAAGGCAAGGGGCAAGTCCCACTAGACATACCAATTCCATTTTACCTAGTAGAATCGAAGGGAGACATTTTAGCACAAGGGATAAGATGCATATTTTCCTTATCCAACCTAGGTTCCACTACATTATTTTTAGTGGTCAAGATTTTACCCTTACTAGGATTCATAGGATTATTCAATTTAGCCATACAGTTCATTTTATTTTCTCTCATGCTTTTACTTCAACATGAATTGATGTAGTTAACACAATTTGGTAAAATATGACTAATCATACCACAATAAAGACAAGTAGGTACAAAAGAAGAATTCATACCATTTCATTTATCTCTCATTGAGGCATGGCCATGTTGATGAGGTTGTCTTTGAAGCATCGGTTGGATTTTCTTGGGAGCATTAGCCGAATGTTGGTGCCTTTGTGGTTGAGAATGAGTAACTTGCCTCAAAGGTTGATTAAGCTTTGATTGAGGCACCCTCAAGGGTTGAGGTTGAGTTTGTTTCCTTGGAAGCATCTTCATGGTTGAGCTCTTAGATGATTCACCCACAACAATAATCTTTTTGTGGTGTTGAGACCTAGGTGGACAAATAGGAACAATCTCCTTCACAAATGTAGGCTTGTCCAAGGATGGTGTGGTCTCATCATTTACAAAACCAAGCCCTCGCTTGTCAATTTTCTTCTTGCCAAAGCTTAACATGTGGTCAAGCATCTTCGATCCCAAAGTCATCTTAGCAAGTGCATTCCTTGCTTCAACAAGGTCATTCTTCAACTTGACTTCATTTTCCTTTGCACATCTCACTTCTTCATCCAAGTGAGTCACTTTTTCTCTTATTTGAGCGTGTGCAACTAAATCTCTTCTCTAAGAATTAGGCACAAGTGAACTACCTTTGGAAGCTCAATGGGATCTTGAATGCTTGCCATTGAAAGCCTAAGCTACCCATTACACATTGAATCCCAAATATGATTTGTCATTAATTAAGCCAATCATAAAATTGAGGTTCTTACACTCTATAAATAATAGAAAAAGATATATCAACATCAATACCGTTATCTTGCATCCCTCGAATAATCTTCGATCACCTATTTTTTTCACTCAATTTGTATACAAATTGTATAGACCAACAATATATACCACTGTCACAATACTTTTTAATACACTTAATATGATATATGTTATCAGCTCTTTCCTCTAGAGACTTATTTTTATCATTATTCTCTTAAATTTTTAACATTAGTTATGCAGTAAATCATCCATTTAAATGGCAAACAAGAATAATGCAATAAGAGTTGTATTTATGGTTGACAATATTCTATCAAAAACTTCACTTACATTGCCACCTCTATTTCTACTTCCCTAACATTGCTGGCTTTGAATTGAGGATATTATCTCCCATAAACAGTGAGCAATTATGAAAATCAGCCAAAACATCTGTAAAATAAAAAAGAAACTATTAAGTGGGTTTGCCCATATTGACAAATATATTGGCCCAAACACGAAGCCAATGTTGATACCCAATTCAGAAGCCCAAATCAGAATCAAGAGCTGTGCAAACTCTCAAACCAATCGTGAGAATTGTTAACTTCAGCAATACATTGTGTTTAAGCACCGTATAAGATTAGATCAGCTAGTTTGGCCATGTGATGAAATCTAAGGTGGCAGGCTTTTATTGGCTGAGGGAGATATTGCTGTTGAGTTATCGGATAAGGCTATATATAGTAGAAGGAGATAGAAAAAGGATTCGATTGATTCAATTTTCACACATTAGGTTTTTCAATTGTGTTTCTCTCTTAAAAGTCTATCAACTTCTCTTGTTGTGTTCTCCACAGTTTCTTAGTGAATCCAAGTGTAAATTTATGTAATTTTGTGAGAAATTGTTCTCTGAGTGAAGCTAGAGTGTTTGTGTGTATTTGTGATGAAAGATTGTGTGATTTCTTTCTATACCTTTTGTAGAGATTGTGTGTGGTTTGGGTTCAATGCTTGTTGTATTGATAGATCTAGTGTTCTTGAGTGATTCTATGTTTTTTTAGGTATCAGATGGTGCAATAAGGTTGTAAATACTCATATATAGTGGAGATAGCTTCTCTTTTGGGAGCACAACATGGATGTAGGCTTGGTTTATCAAGTTGAACCACAATAATCTCTATCTCTTCTCTTTACTTTCTTTGTTTTTATTTATGTTGTCTATTTTGTTTCAATTCATAGATTCGTTCTGTTATTATATGTATTCTTTCTATTTGTTATTTCTTGTACTCTATGAACGAATCTTGTAGGTTTTGGATCAAGAAAGACTTTTCAGGGTTTCGAGTGAAAACCAAAACTTCTTAATAATGGTATAAGAGCTTTCTAATTAGCACCAATAGCTGAGCCTTCAAGCCTTGAAGACTCATATGGAGAAGAAGAAAGTTCCAGTGAGGCAATGTGCACTGAGAAAGAAGAACCATCGCACGAATTTGATAACATTAATTTTTCTGGATTTTCAGTGAAGGTTGAAATAGATAAGTTTGATCAGTCTAGGGATTTTCGGATTTTGAGAAGAAAGGTGAAAGCCTTACTCTCCCAATAGAAAATTATGAAAGCCATTAACTACTGCTAAAAAAGATGACATGTTAGAAATGGCTCTAGGAACAATTTTCATGAATCTTTATGATAATTTATTGAGGGAGGTGAATGATGAGACCATTGTCTGCAATGTGTGGAAGAAACTAAAAAGCCTATATCTTACTAAGTCATTAACGAATAAAATCTATCTGAAAGAGAGACTTTTTAGTTTTAAGATGGACCCTAGTAAAAGTCTAGGTCAGAATCTTAATGAATTCAAGAAAACGACCATAGAATTAGCAAATGCAAGAGAGAATGAGAAGCTAAGTGATGAGAATGAGGTTATCATTTTGTTCAACTCAGTGCTTGACTGCTTTAAGGATGTCAAGGTTGTCATTAAATATGACAGGACTTCTCTATCATTCAAAAAGTGTATTTCTGCCCCTAAATCTAACAACCTTGAGCTTAAAATTGAAAATAAAGGTTGTGGGGAAAATTTATTTGCTAGAGGTAGGCAACATGTTTTTTTTTTAATAGTAAAGCTTTATTCATAGAGCCAAGAAGGTCGAAAGAAAAAAATGAGCACCTTGGACACTAAGCCAAACAGAGAACAAAAGGATATTGCTTATGAATCTAGGAAATGTCCTAACTCCACACAATCGAAAAAGCAAAAGGATATTGCTTTGAAAGCCTCCAAAGTTGAGAAGGAAGAGAGTGATGACTCAGATGAAGAAATGACCTTGCTAATGAGGAAGTTCAAGAAATTCTACAAGTCCGAGAGGAAAGGTTTTGGATCTAAGGGTCAAGACTTGAAGAAAAAGGCTCTCTTTAAAAAGTGTGAGCCTAGGCAAGAAAAGACCGAGAAGAAAGGAGTCCAATGCTATGAATGTGGTGGGATAGGTCATTTTGGCCCGGAATGTGCAAATCACAAGGTCAAGAAAAAGGGAAAAGTGATGGCTGCTACATGGAGTGAAAGTGATAACTCCAATGAAGGAGATGAGTCTTCGGATGATGAAGAACTCCTGGTTAACTTCATAGCATTTACATCCTCTTTTAGGAGCAAAAATGCTAGTGAAGAAGAGAATGAAAGTCAAGAGGAAAACTACTCAAGTGATGATAGATCTTCATCACAATCCATAAATGGAAGTGTGGATAAGATGGATCTCAAGGATTATATGGATAAGTTTGAGAGTTTAAGGTTAATGAACAAGAATGAAATCAAGAGATTAAAAGAAGAAAACCTAGACCACTCAACTCAAGTTGACCAACTAAATGAAGAGTTGGTGAGATCTAAGAGGAGTGAAGAAGGGTTAAAGAAAGAGCTTGAAGATGCTGGAGAGTTGTTTGCCAAGATGAACTCTAGCACCAAAAAACTTGACCACATGCTAGATGATGGAAAGAGGCCAAGTGACAAGAAGGGGCTTGGGTTTGAAGATGACAAGGTGTCCTTCACTCCAAGCAAGAACATTTTTATAAGAAGCATGAACTTCAATGAGCCCTCTTCTTATCAATCGCCTAGGAAGAAACTTGACCTAGGAGAGTGTTCAAGTAGTGCTCAAGTGAAAATGGCACCAAGAAGCCTACCTTAAGCCCATCCTATAAGGGCTCCTCAAGTTAACTTCCCTCAACCAAAAGCTCATAAAGGGAAGATATCTATCATGCAAGCTCAATCAAGGAAGCAATCAACTTTTGCTCAACAACAAAGAAGGAAAGCTCCTCAACAACAATTAAGACAACCACAAAGACATGAGAAGGCTCCAATGCATCCTCAAGGTTATGGTATGATTCCTAACTTCATTCCAACATGTCATTTTTGTGGTATTGATGGCCACATTAGACCAAATTGCTTTAGATATATAAAATTGTGTAGAATTAAAAGCATGATAGAAAAGAAAAAGACTAAAGCCAAGATGCCTGTCACTAGGAAAAATGAAACAACTTTGCATGATCCTAGGACACTTAGAGCCCATGTACCATTGACCACTAGGAAGGAAAATATTGCACCTAGGTTGATTAGAAAGGATGAACACTTTTGCCATATTGCACAAATTGCCTTGAAAGCTCATTCTTGTGATTTTTGGTATTTGGATAGTGGGTGCTCTAGGCACATGACTGGAAATAATTGTTTCTTTGAGACTCTTATGATGGAGGAGGGAGGAAATGTCACCTTTGGTGATGGATCCAAAAAGAAGGTTCAAGGAAAGGGAACCATTTCCATTCCCAGATTACCCTCTTTATCCAATGCTTTGTATGTTGATGGTTTAAAAGCTAATTTGATAAGCATTTCATATCTTAGTGATGAAGAACTTTCCGTCATGTTTAGGAAATTTGATTGTTCTATCCTATTGCCAAATGGACAAATCTTGTTAAAAGGTATGAGATCTAGCGACAATTGCTATTGTCTTGAGGCTAGAGGTGTCTCTTGCAATATGTCAAAGGATGAACAAATTGAGTTATGGCACGAAAGACTTTGTCACATGAACTATAGGGATTTATGAAAGTACAATAACAGTTTAATGCTCAAGGCTAACCTAGAGGGGGGGTGAATAGGTTAGACACCTTTTTTGACTCCCTTAGAAACAAACAAAAGTTTGTCCCTCTAGATTGCTTGTATCACAATATATATATTAATTAAAGACAATTAATCAATATATAAACACAAGTAAAGTGTGATACAAACAAGTAATTGTAACACATAAACAATCTATATTATAGAAAGGAAGTCAACATATATAAAGAGTTCTATTCACAATACAAATATTAGAGAGATAGGGATAGAGAAAAGTTGACAGAAGATATAACGTGGTAAACCTCCGAAGAGGAAACATCCATGGGCTAGCAACCACCGGCAAACAAAATCCACTAGTAGATAAGACAAGTTCATTCTCTCAAGTGACCTCTTCACCTAGAAACTACCCTCTTATCCTACTCTAGAAGTTTTTGCCCTATGCTCAACAATCCGAGGCCTCACCTCTTGTCAAGACTTCCTCGTTCATGTTATCTGGATCCTCACGACCCAAGGCAAGACTTCTTGCTCAACTAAGTCCTCACGACTCTAGTCAAGACTTCCTCGCTCACCTATCCGAGTTCTCCCAACTCTAGGCAAGACTTCTTGCTCGACTATTCAGATCCTCACGACCTTAGCCAAGACTTCCTTCCTCGACAATCCAAGGCCTCACACCTCTTGCCAAGACTTCTTGCTCAACACCATAGGTCTCACACCTATTGTCAAGACTTTCTTCTCACAAGTCATCTAGGTAATCATGAATGCCAAATGTAAACAAGCACGCAACATAGAATGCTATAATCAACACATCCTATGGAAAATACTAGACATGAACATGAATGCACAAATCACATAGAGTCTAGTTAATCATACATGTGTAATCAATCTAGATTATGTAAGATATGATCAACATTAATCACAACCTAGATACATGCATATGTTTAAACTTGAATCACAAGATATAATCAATAAATCACAAGATCAAGTTTAAATCACAAAAACCTAAAACATGCTAAAATCATATGACAAAGTCAAATAGACCTAAGCAAAAGTTCTAGAGCATATTCCTAATCATAGATTCAACAAATCACATGAATAGCTCAAAAGAACATAAACACATGTATTATGTGAGAAATTCGGCCAAGAGAGCCTAATACATGTGAAGAACTATTTTATTCAAAATCAATCAATCAAAGATCATAAAATAGTAATAGAATCAAAGCTAGCACAATACAATCCCAAACATGTGATAACATAGGCAAAATCAAAACCTAACTCAACATGTATGATTTCAATTGAAATTCAATCTAACTTTGAAAGTGTTCAAAACACAAATCAAAACACTCACAATATACAAATATATGTAGAAGAAGAAAACCCAAGGCATTTGACCAAGTTTTAAAGGAAAACTTAGAGAGAAAATCAATACCTTAGTTGATTTTGGTGCAGTCCCGTTTTTGTATGATTAGACACAAAAAACAGCAGCAAACTTAACTCAAACCTTCAGAGAAAAGATGGAGGATGAATAGATGAACACTCTCAACTTTGAATCACTCAAATCGGAGTTCAAATGAAGAAATCATGGTGTTTGGAAGGTGAGAAAATTTAGAGAGAAAATTCTGCACACTTGATTTGAATTTCTTTTTAGAATGAAATGTGAGAGGGAGAGAGTTTATAAAGGAGTTGGAAAGAATAAAGATGAAAATACAAAATTGCCCTCCTTTGTAAGTGCTCCCCCAAGATGGCGCGTGGGCATCTTGGGGCAGCAAGGTTGTGCGGCCAAGATGGCCACGCGCCATCTCGGGCTTGCATACCTTCATGGCCTTTTGGCCATGGTGCAATCCCTCGCGCTCCCTTCTCATTCTTCGACTGTTCTCCAGCCTCTGAACTCAAAATTTGAATACATTTAAGAATTAAAAACCATAACTCTCACACGAACATAGAAATATAAGATACTCAACCCAGAAAATAATAATTCGACTCGATATCCGAAGACGAAGACAATAAATGAAACATGAGTTGAAAGTGTAGCATCTTTTGACTTAGAACTTGAAATCAATAGTATGAGTAATTGAAATGACCGGGGGACAATCAAGAACGATTTAAGACTAAATTCAAGTTCAATATCCATGTTATACAAACATATACACACACAAACAAAATTCACACTAGAATGCAAACTACATTGAGATAGTTTCCAATCATGCATATTTCAAAACATGTTATTTCCAAACCAATGCATGATTATTCAAGTGTGTGAATGTGTTATACATGGTGCACAATGATGTAGGGAAACATATGAATGAATTGTATGTGTGTGCCTATAATGGTGCACAATGATTCAGGGACACATATGAATGAATTGTATGTGTGTGCCTATAAAGGTGCATAACGATGCAGGGACACAAATGTATGATATGTGTATGTGTGCCTAAGCCTTGTAAGAGAAAGATAAGGTCTTAGTATACCTTTGTAGAACCAAATTGCATCCTTTCTCTTTGAAGACTTAGAACTTGCTTTGACTTAGAACTTACTTTGACTTATTGTTTCTTCTTTCTTGAAGCTTGAATCATCATGAACATAAACAACTAAGTCTTTAAAAGTAAACATCATTTTGATATGGAATTCTTGCCAACACAAACTAAAACCTAACACTATCTTCTTCTTTTTTTATTTGTAGTAAATGTATAGGTGTTTTGACATTGAATTTGCCAAAGGGAGAGATTGTTAGGTTTTAGTTTGTGCTGGTATTAATTCCATATCAAAATAATGTTTACTTGTAATGATTTAGTTGTTTAGATTCATGATGATTCAAGCTTCAAGGATGAAGAAACAACAAGTCAAAGCAAGTTCTATGTCTTCAAAGAGAAAGGATGCAATTTGGTTCTACAAAGGTATACTAAGACCTTATCTTTCTCTTCCAAGGCTGAGGAACATGTACACATATCATACATTTGTGTCCCTGCATCGTTGTGCACCTTTATAGGCACACACATACAATTCATTCATATGTGTCCCTGCATCATTGTGCACCATTATAGGCACACACATACAATTCATTCATATGTTTACCTGCATCATTGTGCACCATGTATAACACATTCACACACTTGAAGATGAATGCTCATGCATTGGTTTGGAAATAACATGCTTTGGAATATGCATGATTGAAAACTATCTCTATGTAGTTTGCATTCTAGTGTGAATTGTTTTCATGTGTGTATATGTTTGTGTAACAAGGATATTGAACTTGAATTTAGTCTTAAATCATTCTTGATTGAGTTCCATTCATTTCGGTTACTCATACTATTGATTTCAAGTTCTAAGTCAAAAGGACTACACTTTCAACTCAAGTTGCATACATTGTCTTCGTATTCGTATATCCAATTGAATTATTTTTTTCTGGATTAAGTATCTTATATGTCCATGTCCATGTGAGGGTTAGGGTTTCCAATCCAAAAACATATTTGAATTCCGAGTTTGGAGGCCGGAGAACGGTCGAAGAACGCTATGGTAGGTCGGAGGAAAAAGAAGCAAGCAAGGAAGTTCTTTCCCGAGATGGTGCTTGGCCATCTCGGGGCAGAAGGCTTGCTGCCCCAAGATGCCCATGAGCCATCTCAGGCAGCAAGCTTGCTTGGCTACTACTTGCCCCTCTTGCTCATTTCACATGTCCAAGTTTCCTCTCCTTTATAAACTCTTTCCCTCTCACATTTCATTCTAAGAAGAAATTTAAAACAAGTGTGTAGAAAATTTCTCTCTAAATTTTCTCACCTTCCAAAACCCATAACTTCTTCATTTAAACTCCGATTTGAATGATTATAAGTTGAGAGTGTTCATCTATTCATCCTCCATCTTTTCTCTGAAGGTTTGAGTAAGTTTTACTACTTTTTTTGGTGACTAATCATATAAAAACGGGACTGCACCTAATTCAACTAAGGTATTGAATTTCTTTGAAAGTTTTCTTTTAAAACTTGGTCAATTGCCTTGGGTTTTCTTCTTCAACATATATTTGTATATTGTGAGTGTTTTGATTTGATTTTTTAACTCTTTGAAAGCTAGGTTGAGTTTTAATTAAAATCATTCATGTTGAGTTAGGTTTTGATTTTGCCTACATTATCACATGTTTGGGATTGTATTGTGCTAGCTTTGATTCTGGGACTATTTGATGATCTTTGATTGATTGATTTTGAGAAAAATAGTTCCTCACATGTATTAGGCTCTCTTGGCCAAATTTCTCACATAATACATGTGCTTATGTTCTTTTGAGCTATTCATGTGATTTGTTGAATCTATGATTAGGAATATGCTCTAGAACTTTGGCTTAAATCTAATTGACTTTGTCATATGATTTTAGCATGATTTAGGTTTTTGTGATTTAAACTTGATCTTGTGATTTATTGAACATATCTTATGATTCAAGTTTAGATCTATGCATGTATCAAGGCTGTGATTAATATTGAACATATCTTATATAATCTAGATTGATTACACATGCATGATTAACTAGACTCTATGTGATTTGTGCATTCTATGTTGCAACACAATAGGTCACATTAAGCCTAGGTGTTATAAACATATTGAAAAATGCAAATTAGGAAATGAATATGGGGATAAAGAGATTAAACTTCAACTTGAACATGCTAAGGCCTTGAAAGTTGAGAAACATGATAATTTTGCTAAGCATGAGAAGAAGTTGTGGCGTAGAAAGAATTCTAATCTTTTTTAACGTGACAAAGCTTGTGTTGATAATGTTAAGGAAGAGTGTGTTAATGATATTCTTGTTAATCAAGTCATTGAAGTACTTTACTTTAGATTTAACATTGTTGTCAAGGACGATATTGGAAATGTTTGTGTAGATACTCCTAAGAACAAGTGGTTCAAGGGTGAGTGCTCTTATCACTAAAATAAGAAGCAAATGTGAGATAGCTTTGAGGCTATATATCAATTGTGTTGAGAATTCTTGCTTGCTAGCTTTGAATACTCCATGTATTGATATGAACTTGGTTATCTCACATCATGATTGTTATGATGGTTAAAATTTATTGATTAACTTTGAAGAAGTTCTTTTGTTATATGCGTTGATTGAGTTGAGATATTATGCTTTTTATACTCTTGTTGTGAAACATCGTCAATTTGATGTCATGAGGACATTCAAGGCATAAGTGCTCATAAAAATGGCAGAAGTATGATATTTGGTGAATATAATGTGCAAAAAGGTATATCTATACTCTAATTCATGTTCTCTTAGATATTCATCTTTTGACTCAATTTTTGACATACATCTCATAGCATGTCATATTAGAGAATTTTGTATAGCATACATATGGTTTTCATTGACATTTGCTATTTTAGGATCTAATAGTGATATTGTTCACATTGATCTAAATTTTGATGATTGTTTGTGTTTAGTATATTAGTAATGATCTTGAATATGTCTCTACTTATTGCTCTTAGATCATGTGCTTATGAGCCTTAAAATCTTGGTTTTCTAAAATTGCACCTTGCTTCTCTTATATGTTTTGCTTGTAGGTTGAGTTTACTAATATGTAAACATTGGATACATCTTGAAGTTTTTGTGCTTAAGTACATTTAAAATGACCTATGGTTAGTATCCAATTTGCTTTGGCAATTGCATAGAACTCAACGAGCACCTTCATAGAAAGGGCTACACACATTGGTTATGAAAGCTACCCAATGTTGGAAAGAGCTACCCAATGTTGGAAAGAGCTACACCATTGTGATGAGTGAAAGCCGTCATGAAGTGATTTTTTGTTTATGTAAAAAAATTGGAAAATCAAAGAAGTGTTGAAATGAAATTATTTAAAAAAATCTCTTTGATTCAAAGTCTAAAAAGAAAATGAGGAAGGCTTCTGACTAATAAGCTTGTTTTGTCTTTCACTCACTTTTGTATGTTTATAGCATCTTATTTCACAAGAACAAATGGGAAGAACTAAAGTTACCAGATGTGGAAATCAATCGAATCCCATTTTGAAAGACAAGTCAACCTCAAAGGGATCCAAAGCTTGAAGGTCAAAGGATTTAAGGATCTTTGCAACTAAGAAGATATTTCAAGAGAGAGGCATTGACTTAGGTAAATGTAAAGATTCTTATGTTTTTAAATACATTAAGGATAAAATTTGGGAATCTTGGGTGAGCATGCTAGGAATAGTGAATGACACTATTGTTAGAGAATTTTATCATAAATATAGAGAGAGTGCCACCTTATTGGATGCTTTGATTGAGATTAGGGGTGTTGTGTTTAGAGTTAACCCGGTAAACATTAACAAGTTTCTTGGGCTATCTAGTGATATTGATTCAAACTTTCTAGATGTTGATATCATTGAGAATCTTAATATCATGGGTAGAACTCTATGTGACAATGCTTCTTTTGAGTGGAAAGGTAGAGCATATATTAGTCAACATGAGTTAACTAAGGCAAGTGCATTTTGGCATCTTTTCATTTGCACAAATATTATTGGATCTTTGAATTCAACCTAGTTGAATAAAGACAAGATCAAAATAGTATATGCCTTGGTGACTAATCAACCTATAAACCTTGGGGATTTGCTTATGTTTTATTTGGATAATGCGCCTTTCTCAACTAGAAGAGATAAGAAGCTTGCATTACCGGGGTTTATAACTTCTTTGTGTTTAGCTCGTGGTGTTCAAAGTAGTGGAGATGATATGTTGGTACAACCCTTGGAAAAGTATAATAATAAACGTGTGTCATACATGTTATATAAGGATAAGGGTAAGACAAGTGATACTTTTGGACTCTTTAGTAGTTCACAAGTTGATTGTCAAGTGACTAACATGAACATTTTTCTGGATTGGGCTTTACATTTGAAGAAGAAGGTTGATGAGCTCAGTGTTATAGTTGAAAAACAAGATGCTAGAATAAAAGAGTTGGATGAGTGTATTGCATCAAGTTCAAGACCACCTCTCAAGCATTATGTTAGGTCAACTACATACACATCTTTCTTTGGTGGAGCTAGTAGCTAGTACTTGAGTCTCATGGTATGTTTCTTACCTTTTGGCATCATTTCATGTTCAAAAAGGGAAGAAATAGTTGTTATGAATTGCTAGTTACTTAGTTTCCTTTTTATGTTGTTTATGTGAACTTTTGAACTTTCAATGGCTTATAATAATTAATCTTAGGATTTGGTTAAGGATTTTTGTATTTGACATGTATTGAGGGGGAGATACATGTATTTGTGGACTTATTTGAATATTCTTATCCATATTACATGTATGGATAGAGCTCTTTATGTATGGTGACTTCCTCTTTAAAATATTAATTGTGTCTCACTTTACTTGTGTTTATACATTAATTAATTGTCTTTAATTAATATATATATATATATATATATATATATATATATATATTGTGATACAAGCAATCTAGAGGGACAAATTTTTATTTGTTTCTAAGGTAGTCAAAAAAGGTGTCTAACCTATTTACCCCCCCCCCCCCCCCCCCCCCCCCCCCCCCCCTCTAGGTTAGCCTTGAGTATTTAACCGTGATTGTATTTTCAAATAGGTCACAAAATCACTCCCTCACATTACAATGAGTGAGATTCCTATAACTAATCTTCACCAACTCTTGAACTTCATCTTGATCTTCTCTTGAAGCAACCTACAAATCATCTTAAAGCACAATGCATATACAAGAGAAAAACAACAAATTGTAAAATATAATATGGTTAAGAATATACAATTAAGTTCACAAATACATGTATCCCCCCCTCAATACATGCCAAATATTATTACATGCCATTGAAAATACAAAAGTTCACAAAAAAAACATTAAAAGGAAACTAAGTAACTAGCAACTCTTAACAACTCTTTCTCCCCCTTTTTGACATGAAATGATGCCAAAAGGAAAGAAACATACCATGAGACTCAAATACTAGCTATTAGATCCACCAAAGAAAGATGTGCGTGTAGTTGACCTAACATAAGGCTTGAGAGGTGGTCTTGAACTTGACGCAATACACTCCTCCAGCTCTTTTATTCTAGCATCTTGTTTATCAACTATAGCACTAAGCTCATCAACCTTCTTCTTCAAATGTAAAGCCCAATCCGGAAGAATGTTTATGCAAGTCTCTTGACAATCAACTTGTGAACTACTAAATAGTCCAAAAGTATCACATGTCTTACCCTTATCCCTATATGACATGTATGACACACGTCTATCACTATATTTTTCCAAGGGTTGTACCAACACATCATCTCCACTACTTTTAACACCACGAGCTAAACACAAAGAAGTTATAAACCCCGGTAATACAAGCTTCTTATCTTCTCTAGTTGAGAAAGCCATATTATCTAAGAAAAAAATAAGCAAATCCCCAAAGTTTATAGGTTGATTAGTCACCAAGGCATATACTATTTTGACCTTGTCTTTATTCAACTCGGTTGAATTCGAAGATCCAGTAAAATTAGTGCAAATAAAAAGATGCTAAAATGCACTTGCCTTAGTTAACTCATGTTGACTAGTATATGCTCTACATTTCCACTCAAAAGAAGCATTGTCACATAGAGTTCTACCCATGATATTAAGATTCTCAATTATATCAACATCTAGAAAGTTTGAATCAATATCACTAGATGCCCAAGAAATTTGTTAATGTTTTCCGGGTTAACTCTAAACACAATACCCCTAATCTCCATTAAAGCATCCAATAAGGTGGCACTTCTTCTATATTCATGATAAAATTCTCTAACAAGAGTATCATTCACTATTCCTAGCATGCTCACCCAAGATTCCCAATTTCTATCCTGAATGAATTTAAGAACTTAAGAATCATTACATTTACCTAAGTCAGTGCCTCTTTCTTTAAATATCTTCTTAGTTCCAAAGATCCCTAAATCCTTTGACCTTGAAGCTTTGGATCCCTTTGAGGTAGACTTGGCTTTCACAATGGGATTCGATTGAATTCCACTTCCGGTAACTTTAGTTCTTCCAATTTGTTCATGTAAAATAAGATGCTATATACATACAACAAAAGTGAATGAAAGACAAAACAAGCATATTAGTCACAAATATAAAAACCCAAAGACATATGACTTAAGAATGAATCATCATGCAAGACAAAGATAGTGAGTAATATCTTACAAGTATCATTAAGGCAAAATATTCCAACATGTAACAAAATGAAGCATGTGAACATATCATAAAAGAGAACAATGTCAAGCATACAATGCTCCCCCTTGATAAATGCTATAACTAAAATCAATTATAGCATAGAGTTCACAAAGATGTTCACACAATCACACATTCAAGCAATTTGAATAAATATCAACAAAATAAGCTTCATATGCTAAGAGAGATACACAAAGATTTTTCAAGTTCTCTCATAATTCTTCAACAGTTGCAAAGATATCATCATACTCATAAACAAAGTGTGTGTGAGAGAGATATGCTTCAAATATATATCAAGAAGTAGTTTGATAATCAACATGCAAACAATTTCCAACAACTATTCATCTTAAGCTTTTTCCATAAAAAGTCAAACCGATTATTATCCGGAATTTTTTGCTATTAAGAGAATAGATTTCAACATATGAGCGTGTGTGTGATTGTGTCTCGTCATCCCATTTCTTTTTTTCAACCCGAGCTCATTTGATTTTTCAACTAAACTCCTTTTTAAGCCTTCCTCCTTTTCTTTTTAGGCTTTGAATCAAAGATTATTTTTTTTATGAATTCCTTTCAACACTTCTTTGATTTTTCCATTTATTTTTACATAAACAAAATTCACTTCATGATGGCTTTCACTCATCACAATGGTGTAGCTCTTTCCAATATTGGGTAGCTTTCACAACTAATGTCTGTATCTCTTTTCATGAAGGTGCTCATTGAGTTCTATGTGATTGCCGAAGCAAAATGGATACTAACCATAGGTCATTTAAAATGTACTTAAGCACAAAAACTTCAAGGTGTATCCAATGTTTACATATTAGTAAACACAACCTACTAGCAAAACATATAAGAGAAGTAAGGTGCAATTTTAGAAAACCAAGATTTTATGGCTCATAAGCACATGATCTAAGAGCAATAAGTAGAGACTTATTCAACATCATTACTTCTCTAATGAGTAGCTTTCAAAGAATATAAAGCTCATATTTTCAAAAGTAATGTCACTCAATATACCATACACAAACAATCATCAAAGTTAAGATCAATGTGAACAATATCACTATTAGGTCCTAAAATAGCAAATGTAAATGAGAACCATATATACGCTATACAAAATTCTCTAATATGACATGCTATGAAATGTGTAACAAAAATTGAGTCAAAAGATGAATATCTAAGAGAACATGCATTAGAGTATAGAGATACCTTTTATGCATATTATATTCATCAAATATCATACTTCCGTCCTTTTTATGAGCACTCTTGCCTTGAATGTCCTCATGACACCAAGTTGATGATGTTTCACAACAAGAGTATAAAAAGCATAATATCTAACTCAATCAACACATATAACAAAAGAACTTCTTCAAAGTTAATCAACAAATTTTGACCATCATAACAATCATGATGTGAGATAACCAAGTTCATATCAATACATGGAGTATTCAAAGCTAGCAAGCAAGAATTCTAACCATAATTGATATATAGCCTCAAAGATATCTCACATGTGCTTCTTATATTAGTGATAAGAGCACTCACTCTTGAACCACTTGTTTTTTGGTGTACCTACACAAACATTTCCAATATCATCCTTGACAACAATGTTAAATCTAGAGTAAAGTCCTTTAATGACTTGATTAACAAGAATATCATTAACACACTCTTCCTTAACATTTTCAACACAAGCTTTGCCAAGTTGAACAAGATTATTATTCTTTCTACTCCACAACTTCTTCTCATGTTTAGCAATATTATCATGTTTCTCAACTTTCAAGGTCTTAGCTTGTTCAAGTTGAAGTTTAATCTCCTTATCCCTAGATTCATTTCCTAATTTGCATTTTTCAATATATTTATAATACCTAGGCTTAATGTGACCTATTGTGTTGCAATAATGGCAAATTGGAATAAAAGATGAGATTGTACCTTTTATAGTTGAACTAGCTTCACTAGGAGTTTGCAAAGATACCTTGTTTGCCAACTTTTTCTTGGCTTTTGATCTTCTCTTCTTGTGTGGTTTCTTATCAATCACAACTTCATCAAAGTGTGTAGGAAGTGATGCTTCCAAGAGTTCCTCTTTAACTACCAAGTCGTCTTCACCACTATGAGAGTTAAAAAGATTCCTAACACTTGACACACTAACCGAATCATTCACTAAGTCCTTGATAGCCTCCTTAGCCGTGTCTATCTCTTCCATCAATTCTTATTCTCTCTTCTTCAAAGAAGATATCACATTATCCTTCTCAAGGTTTATCAATTCAAGTTCTCTAAACTTCTTCATAATATCACCTTTCTCACCAAGAAGTCTACGAGTAACAACCACAAACTCATCTAGCTGCTTCTTGATCAAATCATCCTTCCCAACTACTTTTCTTTGAGCATTGTCTCTATCTTCTTCAAGCTTTTCTATCTTTTTCAACAACTCAAGATTAGTAGGAATGGAACTAGAGCTTCCAACATGATTTGCATCAAAGTTCTTGTTCAAAGATATTGTACCATTAACATCTAAGGAAGAATGAGAAGCCATTAGAGTTACAAAGTTGCTCACTAACTCTTCATCACTTGAAGACTCACTACTAGAGCTCTCATTGTCACTAGAATTATCATCACTCCTAGTAGCCGCCAACACTTTTCCTTTCTTGTCTTTCTTAGATGGCTTCTTGGTGCACTCACTAGCAAAGTGACCAAAACCATGACAATTATAGCATTGAACCTCTTTCTTGTTCATGGATTGACTATTCTTCTCAATCCTTGGAGATGATGTTCTCTTGACTCCTTTTTCCTTAGAAGACTTGCCTCTAGGCTTGGCATTCTTCTTTAGAAACTTCTTGAACCTTCTAACCAAAAGTTCCATCTCTTCATTTTCATCATCACTCTCCACCTCAATAGCATTAAGAGCAATTCCCTTACTTTTCATCTTTGGCTTCAAGCACATCTCATAAGTTTGGAGAGACCCAAGCAACTCATCGATATTCATACTATCCACATCCTTGCTTTCCTCAATGGCCGTCACCTTTTATTTGAATCTCTTAGGAAGAGACCTAAGGATTTTCCAATTTTAATGCTCTTTTGAGATAGGTACTCCAAGTGCTTGACATTGGTTAGCTATGTTAAGAAGCCGAAATTGGATGTCTTCAAACTTTTCTTCTTCACTCATACTTAAACCTTCAAATTGTGATGCCAACATTTGAAGCCTCGATTTCTTCATCGCTATGGTTCCTTCATTAGTAACTTGGAGAGTATCCCAAGCTTCCTTTGCAGATTCAAGATTTTGAATATAAAAGAATTGATGACTATCAACACCTCCAAAGATGGCATTCATAGCACGATGGTGCCATTTAGCAACCTGAAACTCATTCGTTGCCAATTCACTCTTTAGCTTGAGTATAATGGTTCTATCCTCTATAACCTTGGTAGGAGGACTATAACCTTCTTCCACTACCATCTAATCCCTTTCATCAATAGAGCAGATGTAGGCTTTAATCCTCAACTTCCAATACCCATAGTTAGTACCACGAAATAATGGTGGCCTAGTATTTGAGGCTCCTTCCGCCATTACATGATCTTGTAAACCCATGACTTCAAACGCCTTGCAAAAATCATGAATGTATCACCCCGGACTCACACTAAGTGCAATCTAGTGTCTTGCTCTGATACCAATTAAAAATACAATCATGGTTAAATGCTCAAGACTAACCTAGAGGAGGGGGGGTGAATAGGTTAGACACCTTTTTCGACTCCCTTATAAACAAACAAAAGTTTGTCCCTCTAGATTGCTTGTATCACAATATATATATTAATTAAAGACAATTAATCAATATATAAACACAAGTAAAGTGTGATACAAACAAGTAATTGTAACACATACACAATCTAAAACATGCTAAAATCATATGACAAAGTCAATTATATTCAAGCTAAACTTCTAGAGCATATTCCTAATCATAGATTCAACAAATCACATGAATAGCTCAAAAGTACATAAGCACATGTATTATGTAAGAAATTCAGCCAAGAGAGCCTAATACATGTGAGGAACTATTTTTTTCAAAATCAATCAATTAAAGATCATCAAATAGTCCTAGAATCAAAGCTAGCACAATACAATCCCAAACATGTGATAACATAGGCAAAATCAAAACCTAACTCAACATGAATGATTTAAATTGAAACTCAACCTAGCTTTGAAAGAGTTCAAAACTCAAATCAAAATACTCACAATATACAAATATATGTTGAAGAAGAAAACCCAAGGCAATTGACCAAGTTTTAAAAGAAAACTTTGAGAGAAAATCAATACCTTAGTTGAATTAGGTGCATTCCCGTTTTTGTATGATTAGACACCAAAAACAGCAGAAAAACTTACTCAAACCTTCAGATACAAGATGGAGGACGAATAGATGAACACTCTCAACTTTGAATCACTCAAATCGGAGTTCAAATGAAGAAGTTATGGTGTTCTGAAGGTGAGAAAATTTAGAGAGAAAATTTAGAGAGAAAATTTCTGCACACTTGTTTTAAATTTCTTCTTAGAATAAAATGTGAGAGGGAAAGAGTTTATAAAGGAGAGGGAAACTTGGACATGTGAAATGACCAAGAGGGGCAAGAATTAGCCAAGCAATCTTGCTTCTTGAGATGGCGCATGGGCATCTCGGGGCAGCAAGCCTTCTGCCCCGAGATGGCCACACACCATCTCGGGAAAGAAGTGCTTTGCTTGCTTCTTTCTCCTCCGACCTTCCTTTGCGTTATTCGACCGTTCTCCGGCCTCCAAACTCGAAATTCGAATCTGTTTGTGGATTACGAACCATCACTCTCACATGGACATGGGAATATAAGATACTCTACCCAGAAAATAGTACTTCAACTCGATATACGAATACGAAGACAATGTATGCAACATGAGTTGAAAGTGTAGTATCTTTTGACTTAGAACTTGAAATCAATAGTATGAGTAACCGAAATGACCGGATCTCAATCAAGAATGATTTAAGACTTAATTCAAGTTCAATATCCATGTTATACAAACATATACACACACAAACATAATTCACACTAGAATGCAAACTACATAGAGATAGTTTCCAATCATGCATATTCCAAAACATGTTATTTCCAAACCGATGCATGAGCATTCATCTTCAAGTGTGTGATTGTGTTATACATGGTGCATAACTATGCAGGGACACATATGAATGAATTGTATGTGTATGCCTATAATGGTGCACAAATGCAGGGACACAAATATATGAATTGTATGTGTGTGTGCCTATAATGGTGCACAACGATGCAGGGACACAAATATATGAATTGTGTGTGTGTGCCTTAGCCTTGTAAGAGAAAGATAAGATCTTAGTAAACCTTTGTAGAACCAAATTGCATCCTTTCTCTTTGAAGAATTAGAACTTGCTTTGACTTGTTGTTTCTTCTTATTTGAAGCTTGAATCATCATGAATCTAAACAACTAAATCATTACATGTAAACATCATTTTGATATGGAATTAATGCCAACAAAAACTAAAACCTAACAATTTACGAATCTTAGATAAGTTTAATGTTGTGCGAGGCTTTCCCAAGCTTGGGAAAAAAGTTAATGGTGTTTGTGGACCTTGCTAACAAGGGAACCAAACCAAAAGTATGCATAAAAAGGGCAAGTATTTATCCAACAAGGAACCTCTAGAGCTTCTCCACATGGATCTTATGGGTCCTATGCAAACCGAGAGTTTAGGTGGAAAGAGATACATTTTTGTGTGTGTAGATGACTTCTCTAGGTACACATGGACTTATTTTCTTAGAGAAAAATCTGAAACCTTTGATAAGTTTAAAATGCTTTGTTCCAAAATTCAAAATGAAATGAACTCCAAGATTAAAAGCATTAAAAGGATTAGGAGTGACCATGGGAAGGAATTTGAGAATGCTCATTTTGAAAACTATTGCAATAGTCTAGGCATCTCTCATGAGTTTTCGGCTCCTATGACACCTCAACAAAATGGAGTTGTTGAGAGGAAAAATAGGCTTCTTCAAGAAATGGCCCGTGTGATATTGCTTAACAACAATATCCCTAGGAATCTTTCGGCCGAAGCCGTCAATACAGCATGCTAGAGTCTTTCTAAGGCCCCACACTAGGCAAACCTCTTATGAGTTATGGAAAGGTAGAAAGCCAAATGTTAGCTATTTCCACACCTTTGAAAGCAAATACTACATTTTGAATGACAGTGATCAACTTGGCAAATTTGATGCTAAGAGTGATGAGGGTATCTTCATTGGCTAAGCCTTAAATAGTAGAGCCTATAGAGTTTTCAATCTAAAAACTAGGACCGTAATGGAATCATCACAACATTGATGATACTAGGCTCAAATCTAATAACCATGAGAAGGAGGTAGATCTAGTTGATGACTCCCCTTTGGAGAAGGTTGTTGATTTTTATAATGTTAAAAAGACTAATCTTGATGATGACATAACACAACCTATTGATAGGATTCCTCACTTGGACTCAAAAGAACTTGCTCCATGGGTTAGGAAACTCCATGATAAAGATGACATCATTAGAGAGGTTAGTGAGGGTGTTAGGACTAGGCGTCAAATGGCTAATCTAATTAGCTACACTTGTTACACCTCTCAAATAGAACCCAAGAAGGTTGATGAAGCCTTAAAGGATGAATTTTAGGTTCTTGCCATGCAAGAAGAGCTTAATCAATTTGAAAGGAATGAGGTTTGGACTTTAGTTTCTAGGCCCAAGAACACTAATGTTATAGGCACCAAGTGGGTATATAGGAACAAATCCGATGAGGATGGCAACATTGTGCGAAACAAGGCTAGGCTTGTAGCACAAGGGTACTCTCAAATTGAGGGTATTGATTTTGAGGAGACATTTGCTCCCGTTGCTAGGATTGAGTCCATTAGGCTTCTTTTATCCATTTCTTGTTTGCACAAGTTCAAATTATATCAAATAAATGTTAAGAGTGCCTTCCTCAATGGTTTCTTGCAAGAGGAAGTGTTTGTTGAGCAACCTAAAGGGTTTGTAGATCCTCACCACCCTAATCATGTCTATCATCTCAAGAAAGCTTTATATAGGTTGAAACAAACACCAAGGGCTTGGTATGAGTGTCTCACCCAATATCTTATAGACAATGGCTACACTAGGGGTAGTGTTGACAAGACTCTATTCATCAAGAAAGATAAAAATTAGCTCTTTATAGCTCAAATCTATGTTGATGATATAGTCTTTGGCTAAACAAATGACACTAAAGTCCAACAATTTGTTGATGTCATGTCTCATGAGTTTGAGATGAGTCTTGTTGCGGAGCTAAGTTACTTTCTAGGTTTACAAATTAAGCAAATGAATGATGGGATTTTCATATCTCAAGCTAAGTATGCATAAAACCTAGTGAAGAAATTTGGCCTTGAAATTGCCAAACATTGTGATACACCCATGAGTACCACTTTGAAGCTAAGCAAGGATGCTAGTGGTAAAAGTGTGGACCAAACTTTTTATCGTGGCATGATTGGTAGCTTGCTCTATTTGACCGCAAGTAGGCCCGATATCTCTTTTAGTGTGGGTGTGTGTGCTAGGTGCCAATCGATAGCTAAGGAGTCCCATCTTTTTTTTTAGTTAAGAGAATCATTCATTATGTGAATGAGATATCTAACTATGGAATTTGGTACTCTTTTAACACTAATGATAGTCTTGTAAGCTTTAGTGATGCAGATTGGACAGGAAATTATGATGATAGGAAAAGTACATCGGGCGGTTGCTTTTTCCTTGGGACAAACCTTGTCTCTTGGTTTTGCAAGAAGAAAAATTCAATTTCCTTGTCCACGGAAGAGGCCGCCAAATACATAGCTGCTGAGAGTGGATGCATAAAACTCTTTTGGATGAAGCAAATGCTAGTCGACTATGGATTCAATCAAGGTACTCTTACTCTATTTTGTGATAACAAGAGTGCAATTAATATTTCCAAGAATCCGGTTCAACATTCTATAACTAAGCATATAGACATCTGTCATCATTTCATTAGAGAACTAGTTGAGTGCAAATGCATAGTACTTGAGCATGTAGGTACTAATGATCAACTAGCGGATCTAGTTACTAAACCCTTAGATGCTACTCGATTCAAGACTCTTATTAGATCTATTGGGATTCGTTTAATGGAGTGATGAGTTGTGGTATTTGACCCCATAAGGGGAACTCAAGCAAAGAGAGCTATTGTATACTTGTTGCTTCCAATTATTTTTTTAATGTTTATGCTCCTTTATTGATTGCTTGAGTAGCTTGGTTGCACTTATACTATAGTATATTGTATTTTCTTCACTAAGTGTGAACTTTGCTTTGATTACAATCCATGTCATATTTATGTTCAAACATGCATTTTTGGACTAGGAGATCTACATAGGAAGTACATATTGAATGACCTATAATTATCTCCATGACATGCTAATGAAAAATGATTAAGCTTGAATTGATGATTGCAATTCTTGAATGCAAAATATTGTGTGAAAAAGCTAGTGAGATTAAAGTGTTGCATCAATGTCTCTCTTTCTTTATTAGTTGAATATGGCTACTATCATATGGGTATCCTCCCGAAAAAATCGAATAGGGTGCAGAGTTGCTCATGCCATGCTTAGCTTATAAAGTTGGATATAGTGCCATTAAAACTTGGTATCTATAAAAACTCTATATCTTTGCTTCTCTCATGACAAATGGTGAATTTGGTTTGAATTATATTGGAAACCTTTGTCATTTGCTTTGCCAAATGCCATTGTTTTTGGACTTGAATGCAACATGTCTTGTATGCAAAGCATTTTTTATTCACACATTGTCTTCAAATAAATCTCCTTGTTTCTCTCCTATTAATTGAGTTGCATAAATGTGGCTTATATAATTATGCAACAATCTTGTATGCTCCTTTCTTTCTTTGCTTTGAGTGACCCGGTTGGGGACTTCTCCTTTGCCTATATCATGACAAAAAGGGGGAGTAGCATTGACCTAACATTATGGTGTTAGGGGAGTAGCATGTGTTGGCCTTAAGGGGAGTAGTACTAGTTTTTGGGGAGATTACATTTAGAGGGAGTAACCCTTTGAGGGGGAGCATTGCATGATGTAGTGCATTACTAGTATTCTTATATGCAAATGCTTTTGTTTTCTATCCACTTGATCATCTCACATGCATTTGGTTTGGAAAGTGTACTTGTTGTTTGTTTTGTGTGTAGGGTTGATGATTCTACAAGAGATTGAAGACTTGAAGTTTTTTTTATGTATATCTCTTTGTAATGTAGAATATATTCCCGATGTTTTATTTTGTTTTTGTGAGGATCAATGTGAGTGGTGGTTTTGTCATGAAATAGCCAAAAAGGGAGATTGTAAAGTCCTCATTTATTGATTGGCATATTTCGTGAACAAATCACATTTTTAGGGTATTATGTAAGGGTAGCTTAGACTCTCAAGACCTCAAGAGGAGAAGCACCAAAGGTAAAATTCTTATGCTTACTTGCTTTGAAGAGATAGCTGCACACATTCACAAATTCATGCATAATTCTTATTCATATATGTTTAGTGTTTATACTTGTGTGCATTTTGGTTTAAATGACTCTTGATTGATATATTTGCATCTCGTAGTTAAAGTTTCATGGCATGTTAGGCATTAGTATAGGATGCTTCTTTATCACTCTTGGACTTGTTGAAAATGTGTGTTTGAGTGTTGAAAAATTAGATTGTGCGTTGGTGGTGTGCTACTCGACCAGCGCACCTCACCAGCGTAACATTCTAGTGGAATGCTGCTTGTCATGCGCCACTGCACCTGCGCAAAGTTGAAAAAGTGGACAGTGCACTGGTAGTGCGTTACTCGACTAGCGCAGCCCCACCAGTGTAACATTCTAGTGGATTGTTGCATGTTTTGCACCACTCGTCCAGCGCCTATTGAAAAATTAGGTTGTGCGCTGGTGGTGAGCTACTTGACCAGCGCACGTCACCAGCGCACATAGAGGAAGCTGGAACATTTTTTCCAAAACGACCTCACTTTGTTTGGATCTCATATATATATAACTCTTTGCTTTAAGGCCGTGTAAGAGTTCAGAACATCATATCTTTTCCTTAGAACACATTTCAAAGGAAAAACTCTTCCAAGAACTGATCTTTAAACACTTAAAGCATTCTCATGTGCATAAAAACTTCATATTGCATCATCTTAAGCCATTTATAGTGCATCTATGGATAGGTTTGCTTCATCACATCTTGTTTGGTAAGTTCTTCACTATCTTTTTTACAAGTTAAGTGTTTTGCTTGCTAAGCCATCTCTTTAATTATTTGTATGCTCTTAGAACATATTCTAGATACAAATTAGAGATTATTGTGATGACATGATTGAGTGTTGTATTATGATAGCTTCATAGGATTGTTTGATCTATGTTTAGCTAAGCTTTTTGAACATGTCATTTAGCTCATGATATCTAGGATTGCTTTAATTGCCATCTCATTATCCTAGATAAGCATATAGGGTAGCCTTGTTTGTTCATTGAATATCATCATATATTCACATAGGACATTTTATCTCTTCATTGAGAAGTAATACTTGTGTTGCTTCAGGGAGTAGATAGCTTAAATCGCAAGCAAGATGGACTAGGTTCACTTATACCGGGATTAGGTAGTGGTGGTGGATTTAAACCGGGATTAGGTTGTAATTCCTTTGCCATTAGTGGATTCGTGGTTCTAGTGTGGCGCACTCATCAGCGCGTAGTTTTTCCCATTTGGAGGGTTTCCACGTATATCTCAAGTGTCTTTAATATTTCTGCAATCTTTACACTTGTGATTTTGTTGTAACTAGCTAGGGGCATTTTCATCAACTTGACCTTTAACGAAAATTGGGTAAATTTGTTTAAAATCTATTCACCCCCCCCCCCCCCTCTAGATTAATATTATACACACCATAATATTTGTTTCAGAAGACTTAACCCACACATGAAAGAAATTGTCAAGACCAAAGTCCTTAAATTACTTGACGTGGAAATTATCTACCCTATCTTTGATAGTAAATGGGTGAGTCCTACATAAGTTGTGCCAAAAAAATCTAGAATCACTGTTGTTAAAAATGAAAGGGTGAGTTAATTCCAACTCGTGTTCCATCTAGTTGGTGCATGTGCATTGATTATAGAAAATTAAATGATGCCACTAGAAAAGATCATTTTCCCATTCCATTCAGTGACTAGATTTTAGAAAGAGTAGCAGGACATCCCTACTACTGCTTTCTTGATGGGTATTCAGGATGCTATCAAATTCCCATTGCATTAGAAGACCAAGAAAAGACCACATTCACATGTCCTTTTGGAACTTTTGCATTTAGAAGAATGCCATTTGGTTTGTGTAATGCTCCTGCTATATTTCTACGATGCATGCTAAGCATTTTTAGTGACGTGATTGAACATTGTTTAGAGGTCTTTATGGATGATTTAACTGTGTTTGAGAATTCTTTTGATGATTGTCCAAATAACTTGGAAAGAGTCTTAAAACGTTGCATAGAAAAAGGTCTTGTGCTTAACTGGGAAAAGTGTCATTATATGACCACGTCTGGAATTGTTTTGGGTCATGTTGTGTCATCAAAAGGAATCGAGGTTGATAAGGCAAAAATTGAAGTCAGTTAGAAGTTACCACCACCACAAACAGTCAAAGATGTGCTATCATTTTTAGGGCATGCAAGATTTTATAGAAGGTATATTAAAGATTTCAGTGTCATATCTAAACCACTTTGTAACCTCTTATTAAAAGATGCAAAGTTTGAATGGACACAAGAGTGTCAATAGTTTTTTAAAAAGATAATTAACCTTTTAACATCTGCTCTTATCATGCAATGCCCTGATTGGTCCTTTCCTTTTGAATTGATGTGTGATGCGAGTGATTTTGTTGTTTGAGCTGTCTTAGAACAGAGAAGAGAATGTAAGCCTTTTGTGATTTATTAAACAAATAAACTTTGAATTGGGCACAAATGAATTACACCACCACTGGGAAAGAATTACTAGCTGTGATATTTGCAATGGATAAATTACGGTCATAATTGATTGACGCTTCAACCATTGTTTTTACTGATCATGCTGTTTTGAAGTATTTAATGTCTAAACAGAATGCAAAGCCAAGATTGGTTCGCTGGATTTTATTGCTACAAGAATTCAATCTCACAATCAAGGAAAAAAAGGGTGCTGAAAATGTCATTGCAGACCATTTATCACGACTCACCTCTGAGTCGTCATTTGATAAAGCCCCATCAATGATTCTTTTCCCGATGATTTTTATTCTCTATCACAACTTTGCATTGGCATGCTGACATTGTTAATTATCTCGCAACTGGAATGATGCCACTCGATTGGAATGCACAGGACAAAAAGAAATTTTTGACCGGGGTAAAACGTTTTTACTGGGATGACCCGTACTTATTCAAGTATTGTCCTGATTAAATTGTTTGACGGTGTATTCCAGGCAATGAGGTAAGTATTGTCATTGAATATCGTCATTCTAAAACATGTGGTGGTCATTTTTTGTCAAAGAAAGCGGCTGTAAAAATCTTGCAGTGTGGATTTTACTAGTCCACCTTGTTTAAAGACACACATGCATTCTGTAAAACCTGTGAAAATTGTCAAAAGTAAGGATCTATTTCCAAGCGAAGCATGATGCCTTTAAACCCCATTCTTATGATTGAAATATTTGATTGTTTGGGAATTGATGTTATAAGTCCATTTCCACCGTCATTTGGATTTTTGTACATTTTGGTTGCCGTTAATTATGTGTCAAAATGGGTTGAGCCAATTCCTTGTCGAAATAATGCTCACAAAACATTGATTAAGTTTTTAAAGGAAAATCTTTTGAGTCGATTTGGAATCCCTCGAGTCATTATCAGTGATGAAGGCAAACACTTTTGTAACAAACCTTTTGAGTCTTTAATAAAGAAATATGGAGTCACAAACAAAATTGTTACACCATACCACCCTCAAACAAGTGGTCAAGTTGAGTTAGCAAATAGGGAGATAAAACATATCTTGTAAAACACGGTTAACCCTGATCGAAAAGATTGGTCTCTTAGACTAAATGATGTAGTTTAGGCTTACCACACTGCATTCAAAACATCTTTGGGTATGCTTGCCACTTACCTGTTGAACTTCAGAAAAAAGCAAATTAGGCCATTAAAGCTTTCAATTATAACCTAAATGATGCTGGTAAATTGTGCAAGTTGCAAATAAATGAACTTGAGGAATTAAGGAATGATGCGTATGAGAATGCAAAAATTCTTAAAGAAAAATCTAAAAAATTTCATGATAAACGAATTTTTAAGAAGATCATTTGAAGTTGGTCAAAAGGTTTTGCTTTTTAATTATCGACTTCATTTATTTCCTGAAAATTGAAATCAAAGTGGAGTGGTCCATTTGTTGTGAAACACGTGTATCCATATGGTGCCCTTGATATTGAGAATCCTAGGAATGGTAATGTTTTTAAAGTAAATAAACAACGTGTGAAACCATTCTTAGAAAATACAGATTTTCAAGAAGACTCTGCTGTCCTTTCTGACCCTTGTTACAACGGTAAGTAAATAAATCTTTTGCTTTTGACTTTATTTGTGGTTGCAATTATTATTTTTGTTTTTGTTCGATTTAATGTTTTGAATTTTTTACAGGATTAATTTCCAGGTTCAATTTTTTCTTGTTGTGTTTTGCTATATAACCTTGGTTAAGTGGGGGATAATGGTACTCCGTGACAATTCAAGTCGGTTTATCTCAGTTTCCCAAATAATTGATCCCCAAAACAAGGCATGAACAAAATTTTAACAAACTTGCGAAAACATTTTCCATCGTTGCCCAAAAATGCTCTAAAAAAGATTTACAAAGCACGTTCCGAAAGATTACGCTTACTGATGATAAACAACATTCCGATTAAAATTCGCTGGTTGATCGAAGCTGAGGTACGTCTAGCAGATGAGTCTACTGATTCATTTATATCTTACATGCCTGGTTTTGGAAGAAGTAACCTTGTAAGAAAATGAAGAGCTAAGAAGTTAAGCATTACTTGTCACAAATGTGCACGTACAACTTGCAACACACATTGTCGTTCTTTAGGAATGGTGTGTAACAATCGGGAAGATACAATTTTATTCATTAGGCATGGGTTGCGTAGGGAGTCATTGGATAATATCCTAACGACTCTTGATGCACATCCTATTGGATATGTGCAAATGGCAATTGACAGATTATGGACACAATTTAAAAAAGAACATGCACAATATAGTCTTGGGAATCTGACATTAAAAGACCCTGTTTGCCAATTTATAAGAAAATTTGATGGGAAGCATATCCCCGACCCATAGAGGGCGTTGAAGCCATTTCTAGACATAAAACCAGAAGAAGATATGAGCCACAATCACAACTACCAGTAAATATCCTTTTGTTTTAATTATCTTTTTCCTTCCGCGTTTAATGTCTTTTGTAATTATTGTTGTTTACTTTTGATTTTTGAACAATTTGAATCTAATATCATTGACAAATGCGCCGCCCTATACATATAGGTGTATCATTATATTACCTTTTCGGGATCTATAATACAATCGTTTTTTTTTTGCTTCAAAGCACTCATAAACATTCAAAAGAAAAACTCAAAGAGTGCAGTAATGGTATCACCTTCAACTAATCGATTCACAAACATTTGTGTGTTTGGTGGCACTAATTATGGGAAATACAGAGAGTTTATTGATGTTTTCACTCATCTTGGTAAGGTTTTAGCAGAGCAAAAAATACACCTAGTGTATGGAGGAGGTAACTTGGGATTAATGGAGTGTGTTTCACGAGATGCACGAGACGGAGGTAGTCAAGTTTTGGGTATTGTCCAAAAACCTATGGCCGCAGCAGACATCATTGGAAAGACAAACGGAGAAGAGCTAGTTGTTTTAGGTATGCAAGAAAGATTGACTGTTATGTTACGCCATGCTGATGCGTTTATAGCTTTGCCAGGTGGTTTTGGAACCTTAGAAGAAATCTTTACAATGAAATTCTGGGCGCAACTACACATCCATGAGAAACCCATCGGTTTGTTGAATGTTAATATATTTTATGATGGTTTGCTTTCATTTCTTGATCATGCTCAGAAAAATTATTACATTACACCTTCAATCCGAAAAATCTTTATCTCTACTTCAAGTCCTCATGAGCTGATTGACCATTTACAAGCTTTTAATTACGAGTCAGATCCTTCAACCTCCAAAATAGATTGGTCCATTGATGAAGAGAACAAGAAACGCATAATTGATTTGAATCTCAGTTTGTAATTGTCCTATGGTTTTTATGCATTTTATTTTCCATTATTTTGTATTTCTTTTGTTATTTTACATAATTCTATTGTCTTTCAAGTTATTCAGGTGATATCTTCTAAACCGTAACTCTTTCTAAAGACATTGGGGACAATGTCTCGTTCTTGTTGGGGGGAGGGGATAGTTTATTCAATAACTTTTGTTTTTTTTTTTAAAAAAACTAACTTCTGACCAGTTTTTTTTGTGCAAAGATGGCCGAGTAAAGAGATCTTTTAGATACTTTTGTGATGTATCTTTATAGTTCTGATGCATTTTTTTCTCACTTTTGACTATTCAAATTTATAAACTCTCTATTGTGATATCATTGACTAATCCTTTTGTTCATTTAGTCATCTTGAGAAATGTTTCGAACTATTCTGGACACACACACATTGACACGAGATTATGTGCAGTAAGTTGAGATTTTGAGATATTTAGTTTTGAAACATCATTCAAGGGTAACAACCGAAGGCGGTGGTCTTGTTTACAAAAAAATATATAGTAATAATAATATTAATAATTTTGTGTGTTTTGACCAAAACTCTTACTTATTAGCCAGGCCTCATGCCTCAGTAAGCATAGAGTGTTCACGTAAAATGGTGGAGTCTGGATAAGGATAAAGTGCAGTTTTATAGCCTCTTTAACTCGAGCAATTAAGTATGAGGGGTGCTTCAACACCTAATGCCCCAAGACAAACTGGTTTGGGAGTCATTGACCCAAAGCTTGTTACACGGGTTAAAAAAAAGCTTAAGGAAATTGTACTAAAAAAAATCATCTGCAATCCGAGTAATTAAGCCCGTAGGAGTGTTTTAACACTTAATACCCTAAAGCCAACTGGTTTGAGAGTCATTGGCCTAAAACTCGCTACATGGATTAAAGATGGAATGTTTATTTTCAATTTTGTTATATTTTCTAGTTAATAAAAAAGAGAAAAAAAAATAGAAGAAGAAAATAAAACTACTGCCTAAGGAAGAAGCCCTGATGAGATTTCGGAATGAAAATGTTGCTTGATTTCAATTGAATCTCATAGCTATTCTGTTGATCTTTATTGAGCACAAGAAAGTTTGATTGATATCTCGATTGATGACTGATTGACAAAGGGTGAGAAAAGAGGTCTGGGAGAGTTTGTTTATCCGGTAGTTTTTTTAGATTTGAATTTGAGTTTTTACTATTTTTGCTTTAGTTGCTAAGGATTAGCAATAAGTTGGTTGGAGGGTGTGATTAACACCGAAAAGTGTATGCTTATTAAGGGATAATATCATCATTTTACACTTCCAATATCTTTAATTCCCCAATTTAGATATATTTTCGTTCGCTCCCTTAAATAAATGTGTGGTAAAGTAATCCGTGTATTTTTCTTTGTATTTTAGAGGTAATATGGTCAATTCAAAATTATGGAGAAGTCAAATGGCAAAACAAATATCATTTTCATGTTCAGAACATCAAAAACCCCTAGGAAGGCCACTAAAGGCATTTTTGTAATTTTGAATATTCACTGTTCACAATTGACTTTCAATGTTCACTGATGTTGTGGCACATTCCTATTGGACCGAATTGCGAGTGCACCATACATGCAACTGTGGGAATCACGTTCTAGAAGACTGATGACTTTAACTGTTGACTGATGACATGGCACATTTTTATTGGCCCGAATTGTGAGTGCACCGTACACATGCTGCAGAGAATCATATTCTAGAAGCCGGGGCACTTTTCACTATTGACTTTCACTAATGCTGTTACTGTTTACTATTCACTGTTCACTGTTCACTATTCACTAATGACGTGGTGAAATCCGGATGCTCCATTCTAAATTTATCTGATGGTCAATTTTCATCCGTATTTTGTATAAGTAGGGGACCTCTCCCCCCTAATTTGGACATCCTGAATCCAAATATGATATTAGATTTATGAAATTCTCTCTCTTTTGTTCTCAAATTCTCAGTTTAAATAAAATAACTATTTTATAGTTTAATTATGTATGGCTAATTTTATATAGCTAGGGCCAAATGTGATACTGTTGGTATGGAAAATATGATCCAATTTCGGTAAGTTTATTATTTTTTTGCTTTTTTCCATCTGATCTTTGTAGAGTTCTTGACTGACTATAGACAGACAGATATTGTCTAGCACAGTGGATACTTTTACCCATATCTATCAGAAAGTGGTTTCTTCCCTCTGATCTTTGTGGAGTTTTGACTCACTGTAGATAGACAAAAGTTGTTTAGCACAGGCGGTACTTTTACCCACTTCTTTCAAAGAGTGGTCAGTGGAGTGGAATACCCTCCCATTAATCTGGACTAAATATTAGTAATTGGATCATATTCAGATTACCAACAGTAGATCCCTTAGCCCCATTTTTAATTTTAATTAATTAACATTGTATAACAAGCTTAGTAAATAATCTAGATAATTAATTTTACAAGGACAAGTGAACAACCTCCCTATGGTTCGACCCTGTCTTACCTGTTAATTTATTGCTTTGACACTCTTATACTTGGGAGTAGGAACATTTCCTTAGGACGTGTCATGAGCCAAACTATCTCAGAGGCAGTTTGAGCAACTTCCTTGTATTCAGCTTCATTTGAGGACCTGTCAACTAAGCGTTGCTTGCAAGAGCACCATGAGATAGCATTCGACCCTAGAAAGAAAACATAAGCACTTGTAGATGTTCCGTCCTCCTGATTACCTTTCCAATCCATATCAAAGAAAGCATGCAGTGAAATTGGTGATTCACGGTGCAATAAAAGGCCATGGCCGCTTGTTGGATGGTGCATGAACTGGGTCAGCTTGTTTACAGCAAAGGCAATTTTAGGTTAGGTGAATGACAGATACTAGAGGGCACCAATTACCTAACGATATTTAGTGGCGTCCATGAGGGACGTACAATCCAGAAGCTTGAGATTATAGTCAGTTGGAAGAGGTGTGGAGATGGGTTTCGAGTCACCCATCTTGGTGCAATTTAGACTGTCTGTTACATATTTTTGTAGAGTGAGAAATAGGCTTGCTTAACAATGTAGAACTTCAACTCCAAGGAAATAGGATAGAGAACCAAGATTCTTTACTGAGAATCACCGAGCAAGCGAAGAAATAAATTTGTCAATGAGATTTCCATCACTACCGGTGACAATGATGTCATCAACATACACAACCAAGAACATTACGCAACTGTTAGCATTGAAGATAAAAAAAAGAAGTGTCAGCGAGAATTTACAAACCCATTTTGGACAAGAAACTGTCGAAACAAATTATACCACGCCCGATATGCTTGTTTGAAACCATAGATAGCTTGCTTAAGATGACATATATGTGATAGGAAGGTCGGATCCACAAATCCCGGTAGATATGTCATGAATACATCTTCACTTAGGTGTCCCTAAAGGACTGCATTGTTCATATACAGTTGATGTAGAGGCCAACCTCTTGTGACTGCCATACTTAACAAGACACAGATTGTCGTTGTTTTTACTACCGGACTTAATGTGTCTTTATAATCAATACCCGAACGTTGGAGAAAGCCTTTGGCTGCTAAGCGAGCTTTGTAGCGTGAGATAGACCCGTCTGGAGACTGTTTCATGCAGAACACCCACTTACACCCTACAACATTATGAGAAGTGTGCAAAGGAACCAAATCCCATGTTCCATTTTAATTAGTGCATCAAACTCATCTAACATTGCCCTTCTCCATTTCAAAATTTTTAATGCCTGAGATACACACGTAGTTCATTTGGAGGAGGTGTCTTTACACAGGTGAGGGACAGTTTGGTGATAAGCTTACATATGTTATTTTTGGATCAGGTCACCATGGGATGATCGTTGGTTCGTATAGGTATGGGTGACAGAAGAGAGGTGGCTGGTTCTGTGGTTGTGTTGGACGAGATTAAAGTTTCTTTGGTGTAGGAAATTGACAATTGGTAAGGAGGCCCGGCTGGTGTGATCTAGTCTTTAGGTCAGGCACGATGGTTCAGCTTGGACGATCATGTGTGGCTAGTCTGTGAAGGAGATAGTCTGGTTGGTGATTGGGATGGGAGCAGCTGTGATCGAAGCCAAAGGATTTTGTAAAGGTTACAGATACATAGCCCTTGCTCGAGAAGCAGATAGTGGGTTCTGATGAGAGGTCTCATACGAAACCAAATCCGTCGACGAGTGAGAGTGAAAGACCAGAACCGATACGATTGGGTTCTCATGATATAACCAATTCTAACTTGTGTTTGCATTAGACCTAGAAAAAGATGGACAGAGTGTTTTGTATGGAAAAACTAACTCAATGAAGTTAACATGCCTTTATACAAAAATACAATCAATTTCCATATCCAAGCAATGATAAGCACTTTGTGTCAAGGAATAACCTATGAAAATACATGATTTGGACCTGAACTCAAGCATGTGACTGTTGCATGGCTTAATCCATGGGTAGCAAAGATGTTAGGTTTTAGTTTGTGTTGGCATGAATTCCTTATCAAAATGATATTTACTTGTAATGACTTAGTTGTTTAGGTTCATGATGATTCAAGCTTCAAGGAAGAAGAAACAACAAGTCAAAGCAAGTTCTAAGTCTTTAAAGAGAAAGGATGCAATTTGTTTCGACAAAGGTATACTAAGACCTTATCTTTCTCTTACAAGGCTTAGGCACACACACTCATATCATACATTTGTGTCCCTGCATCGTTGTGCACCTTTATAGGCACACACAAACATATCATACATTTGTGTCCCTGCATTATTATGCACCTTTATAGGCACACACATACAATTCATTCATATGTGTCCCTGCATCATTGTGCACCATGTATAACACATTCACACACTTTAAGATGAATGCTCATGCATTGGTTTGGAAATAACATGTTTTGGAATATGCATGATTGGAAACTATCACAATGTAGTTTGCATTCTAGTGTGAATTGTGTTTTTATGTTTATATGTTTGTATAACATGGATATTGAACTTGGATTTAGTCTTAAATCATTCTTGATTGAGTTCCGGTCATTTCGGTTACTCATTCTATTGATTTCAAGTTCAAAGTCAAAAGATACTACACTTTCAACTCATGTTTCATACATTGTCTTCGTCTTCATATATTGAGTTGAATTATTATTTTATGGGTTGAGTATCTTATATTTCCATGTCTGTGTGAGAGTTATGGTTTGTAATCCACAAACGGATTCAAATTCGGAGTTCGGAGACCGGAGAACGGTCGAATAACGTGAAAGGAGTGCGAGAGGAAAAGATTGAATCCAAGCAATCTTTCCCGAGATGGCGCGTGGCCATCTCGGGACAGAATACTTGCTGCCCCGAGATGCCCACGCGCCATCTTGAGCAGCATAAATTCTTGGGCTCTTAAGGGTCTTTTGGACTTTTCATAATTCATATTTATCCCTCTCTTTTATAATTTATTTGCCTCTCACATTTCATTCTAAAAAAAATTCAAACCAAGTGTGCAGAATTTTCTCTCTAAATTTTCTCACCTTCCAAACACCATAACTTCTTTATTTGAACTCTCATTTGAGTGATTCGAAATTGAGAGTGTTCAGCTATTCATCCTCCATCTTTTCTCTGAAGGTTTGAGTTAAAATTTCTACTGTTTTTGGTGTCTAATCACACAAAAACGGGACTGCACCTAGATCCACTATGGAATTGATTTTCTCTTTAAGTTTTCCTTTAAAACTTGGTCAATTGCCTTGGGTTTTCTTCTTCTACATATATTTGTATATTGTGAGTGTTTTGATTTGTGTTTTGAACACTTTCAAAGCTAGATTGAATTTCAATTGAAATCATACAAGTTGTGTTAGGTTTTGCTTTTGCCTATGTTATCACATGTTTGGGATTGTATTGTGCTAGCTTTGATTCTAGGACTATTATGATCTTTGATTGATTGATTTTGAGAAAAATAGTTCCTCACATGTATTAGGCTTTCTTGGCCAAAATTCTCACATAATACATGCGCTTATGTTCTTTTGAGCTATTCATGTGATTTGTTGAATCTATGATTAGGAATATGCTATAGAACTTATGCTTAGATCTATTTGACTTTGTCATATGATTTTAGCATGTTTTTGGTTTTTGTGATTTAAACTTGATCTTGTGATTTGTTGATCATATCTTGTGATTCAAGTTTAGATATATGTATGAATCTAGTTTGTGATTAATGTTGATCATATCTTACATAATCTAGATTGACTACTCATGCATGATTGACTAGACTATATGTGATTTGTGCATTCATTCTCATGTCTAGTATATTCCATAGAATGTGTTGATCATAACACTCTATGTTGCGTGCTTGATTGTGTTTTGCATTCATGATCACCTAAATGCCTTGTGAGAAGGAAGTCTTGACAATAGGTGTGAGACCTATGGTTTTGAGCAAGAAGTCTTGGCAAGAGATGTGAAGCCTCGGATTTTCGAGCAAGAAAGTCTTGGCTAGAGGTGTGAAGCCTTAGATAGTCGAGCAAAAAGACTTGTCTAGAGTTGGGAGAACTCAGATAGGTGAGCAAGGAAGTCTTGACTAGAGTCGGGAAGACTCGGATAGTTGAGCAAGAAGTCTTGTCTTGGGTTGTGAAGATCCGGATAAAGTGAGCAAGGAAGTCTTGATAAAAGGTGTAAAGCCTCGGATTGTTGAGCATAGGGCGACAACTTCTAGAGTAGGATAGGTGGGTAGTTTCTATGTGAAGAGGTCACTTGAGAGATTGTACTTGTCTTATCTACTAGTTGATTTTGTTTGCCGGTGGCTGCTAGCCCATGGATGTTTCCTCTTCGGAGGTTTACCACGTTATATCTTGTGTCAACTTTTCTCTATCCCTATCTCTCTAATATTTGTATTGTGGATGGAACTCTTTACGTATGTTGACTTCCTCTTTATAATATAGAGTGTGTATGTGTTGCAATTACTTGTTTGTATCACACTTTACTTGTGTTTATATATTGATTAATTGTCTTTAATTAATATATATATTATGATACAAGCAATCTAGAGGGACAAACTTTTGTTTCTTTCTAAGGGAGTCGAAAAAGGTGCCTAACCTGTTCAACCCCCCCCCCCCCCCATCTAGGTCAGCCTTGAGCATTTAACCGTGATTTTATTTTCAATTGGTATCAGAGCAGGACACTAGATTGCACTTAGTGTGAGTACGGGGTGATACTTTCATGGTTTTTGTAAGGCGTTTGAAGTCATGGGTTTACAAGATGATGTAATAGCGGAAGGAGCCTGAAATACTAGGCCACCATTACTTCGTGGCACTAACTATAGGTATTGGAAGTTGAGGATGAAAGCCTACATTTGCTCTATTGATAAAAGGGCTTGGATGGTAGTGGAAGAAGGTTATAGTCCTCCTACCAAGGTTTCAGAAGATGAAACCATGATACTTAAGCCAATGAGTGAATGGACAACAAATGAGTTTGAGGTTACAAAGTGGCACCATCGTGCTATGAATGCCATCTTTGGAGGAGTTGATGGGCATCAATTCTCCTACATCCAAAATCTTGAATCAGCAAAGGAACCTTAGGATACTCTCCAAGTTACTAATGAAGGAACCTTAGCGGTGAAGAAATCGAGGCTTCAAATGTTGGTATCACAATTTGAAGGTTAAAGTATGGGTGAGGAAGAAAAGTTTGAAGACTTCAAATTTTGGCTTCTTAACATAGCTAACCAATGTCAAGCACTTGGAGTACCTATCTCAAAAGAGCTTTTAAATTAGAAAATCCTTAGGTCTCTTCCTAAGAGATTTAAATCAAAGGTGACGGCCATTGAGGAAAGCAAGGATGTGGATAGTATGAGCATCGATGAGTTGCTTGGGTCTCTTAAAACTTATGAGTTGTGCTTGAAGCCAAAGATCAAGAGTAAGGGAATTGCTCTCAATGCTATTGAGGAGGAGAGTGATGATGAAAATAAAGAAATGGCACTCTTGGTTAGAAGGTTCAAGAAGTTTCTAAAGAAGAATGCCAAACCTAAAGGCAAGTCTTCTAAGGAAAAAGGAGTCAAGAGAACATCATCTCCAAGGATTGTGAAGAATAGTCAAGCCATGAACAAGAAAGAGGTTCAATGCTATAATTGTCAAGGTTTTGGTCACTTTGCTAGTGAGTGCTCCAAGAAGCCATCTAAGAATGACAATAAAGCCAAAGTGTTGGAGGCTACTTGGAGTGATGATAATTCTAGTGACAATGAGAGCTCTAGTAGTGAGTCTTCAAGTGATGAAGAGTTGGTGAGCAACTTTGTAGCTCTAATGGCTTCTCATTCTTCACTAGGTGTTTATAATACAATATCTTTGAACAAGGACCTTGTTGCAAATCATGATGGAAGCTCTTGTTCCATTCCTACTAATCTTGAGTTGTTAAGAAAAATAGAAAAGTTTGAAGAAGCTAGAGATAATGCTCAAAGATAAGTAGTTGAGAAGGATGATTTGATCAAGAAGCAACTAGATGAGTTTGTGGTTGTTACTCGTAGACTTCTTGGTGAGAAAGATGATATTATGAAGAAGTTTAGAGAACTTGAAATGATAAACCTTGAGAAGGATAATGTGATATCTTCTTTGAAGAATAGAAAACAATAGTTGATGGAAGAGATATACACAGCTAAGGAGGTTATCAGGACTTAGTGATTGATTCGGTTAATGTGTCTAGTGTTTGGAATCTTGTTAACTCTCATAGTGGTGAAGATGACTTGTTAGTTGAAGAGGATCTCTTGGAAGCACCACTTTCTAAACACTTTGATAAAGTCGTGATTGATAAGAAACCACACAAGAAGATAAGATCAAAAGCCAAGAAAAAGTTGGTAAACAAGGTATCTTTGCAAACTCCTAGTGAAGCTAGTTCAACTCTAAAAGGTACAATCTTATCTTTTATTCCATTCCTACTAATCTTGAGTTGTTGAAAAAGATAGAAAAGCTTGAAGAAGCTAGAGACAATGCTCAAAGAGAAATAGTTGATAAGAATGATTTAATCAAGAAGCAACTTGATGAGTTTGTTGTTGTTACTCGTAGACTTCTTGGTAAAAAAGGTGATATTATGAAGGATTTTAGAGAACTTGAAATGATTAACCTTGAGAAGGATAATGTGATATCTTCTTTGAAGAAGAGAGAACAAGAATTGATGGAAGAGATAGACACGGCTAAGGAGGTTATCAAGGATTTAGTGAATGATTCGGTTAGTTTGTCTAGTGTTAGGAATCTTGTTAACTCTCATAGTGGTGAAGACGACTTGGTAGTTGAAGAGGAGCTCTTGGAAGCACCACTTCCTACACACTTTGATAAAGTCGTGATTGATAAGAAACCACACAAGAAGAGAATATCAAAAGCCAAGAAGAAGTTGACGAACAAGGTATCTTTGCAAACTCCTAGTGAAGCTAGTTCAACTCCAAAAGGTACAATCTTATATTTTATTCCAATTTGCCATTATTGCAACACAATAGGTCACATTAAGCCTAGGTGTTATAAATATATTGAAAAATTCAAATTAGGAAATGAATCTATGGATAAGGAGATTAAACTTCAACTTGAACATGCTAAGGCCTTGAGAGTTGAGAAACATGATAATTTTGCTAAGCATGAGAAAAAGTTGTGAAGTAGAAAGAATTCTAATCTTGTTCAACTTGACAAAGCTTGTGTTGAAAATGTTAAGGAAGAGTGTGTTAATGATATTCTTGTTAATTAAGTCATTGAAGGACTTTACTCTAGATTTAACATTGTTGTCAAGGATGATATTGGAAATGTTTGTGTAGGTACACCCAAGAACAAGTGGTTCAATGGTGAGTGCTCTTATCACTAATATAAGAAGCACATGTGAGATAGCTTTGAGGCTATATATCAAATGTGTTGAGAATTCTTGCTTGCTAGCTTTGAATACTCCATGTATTGATATAAACTTGGTTATCTCACATCATGATTGTTATGATGGTCAAATTTTGTTGATAAACTTTGAAGAAGTTCTTTTATTATATGTGTTGATTGAGTTGAGATATTATGCTTTTTATACTCTTGTTGTGAAACATCGTCAACTTGGTGTCATGAGGACATTCAAGGCAAGAGTGCTCATAAAAAAGGCGAAAGTATGATATTTTGGTGAATATAATGTGCAAAAAGGTATCTCTATACTCTAATGCATGTTCTCTTAGATATTCATCTTTTGACTCAATTTTTGACGTACATCTCATAGCATGTCATATTAGAGAATTTTGTATAGTTTACATATGGTTCTCATTGACATTTTCTATTTTAGGATCTAATAGTGATATTGTTCACATTGATCTTACTTTGATGATTGTTCGTGTTTGGTATATTGAGTGGCATTACATTTGAAAACATGAGCTTCATATTCTTTGAAAGCTACTCATTAGAGAAGTAATAATTTTGAATAAGTCTCTACTTATTGCTCTTAGATCATGTGCTTATGAGCCATAAAATCTTGGTTTTCTAAAAATTGCACCTTGCTTCTCTTATATGTTTTGCTAGTAGGTTGAGTTTACTAATATGTAAACATTTGATACATCTTGAAGATTTTGTGCTTAAGTACATTTAAAATGACCTATGGCTAGTATCCATTTTGCTTCAGCAATTACATAGAACTCAACGAGCACCTTCATGAAAAGTGCTACACACCTTAGTTATGAAAGCTACCCAATGTTAGAAAGAGCTACACCATTGTGATGAGTGAAAGCCGTCATGAAGTGAATTTTTGATTATGTAAAAAAAAATTGGAATAATCAAAGAAGTGTTGAAATGAAATCAATAAAAAAAATCTTTGATTCAAAGCCTAAAAAGAAAAGGAGGAAGGCTTAAAAAGAAGTTTAGTTGAAAATCAAATGAGCTCGGGTTGAAAAACAGAAATGGGATGACGAGCCACATTCACACACACACTTATATGTTGAAAATCTATTCTCTTAAAAGCAAAAAATTCCAGATGATAATCGGTTTGACTTTTTATGGAAAAAGCTTAAGATGAACAGTTGTTGGAAATTGTTTGCATGTTGATTATCAAACTACTTCTTGATATATAATTGAAGCATGTCTCTCACACACACACTTTGTTTATGAGTATGATGATATCTTTGCAATTGTTGAAGAATTATGAGAGAACTTGAAAAATCTTTGTGTATCTCTCTTAGCATATGAAGCTTATTTTGTTGATATTTCTTCAAATTGCTTGAATGTGTGATTGTGTGAACTTCCTTGTGAACCTTATGCTATCATGAATCTTAATCATAGCATTTATCAAGGGGGAGCATTGTATGCTAGACATTGTTCTCCTTTATGATATGTTCACAAGCTTCATTTTGTTACATGTTGGCATATTTTGACTTAATGATACTTGTAAGATATTACTCACTATCTTTGTCTTGCATGATGATTCATTCTTAAGTCATATGTCATTGGTTTATATATTTATGACTAATAAGCTTGTTTTGTCTTTCATTCACTTTTGTATGTTTATAGCATCTTATTTCACAAGAACAAATGGGAAGAACTATAGTTACCGGAAGTGGAAATCAATTGAATCCCATTGTGAAAGCCAAGTCAACCTCAAAGAGATCCAAAGCTTCAAGGTCAAAAGATTTAGGGATCTTTGCAACAAAGAAGATATTTCAAGAGAGAGGCATTGACTTAGGTAAATGTAAAGATTTTTATGTTCTTAAATGCATTAAGGATAGAAATTTGGAATATTGGGTGAGCATGCTAGGAATAGTGAATGACGCTATTGTTAGAGAATTTTATCATGAATATATAGAGAGTGCTACCTTATTGGATGCTATGATGGATGTTAGGGGTGTGGTGTTTAGAGTTAACCCGGTAAACATTAACAAGTTTCTTAGGCTATCTAGTGATATTGATTCAAACTTTCTAGATGTTGATATCATTGAGAATCTTAATATCATGGGGTAGAACTCTATGTGACAATGCTTCTTTTGAGTGGAAAGGTAGAGCATAGATTAGTCAACATGAGTTAACTAAGGAAAGTGCATTTTGGCATCTTTTCATTTGCACAAATATTATTGGATCTTCGAATTCAACCGAGTTGAATAAAGACAAGATCAAAATAGTATATGTCTTAGTGACTAATCAACCTATAAACCTTGGGGATTTGCTTATGTTTTATTTGGATAATACGGCTTTCTCAACTAGAGGAGATAAGAAGCTTGCATTACCGGGGCTTATAACTTCTTTGTGTTTAGCTCGTGGTGTTCAAAGTAGTGGAGATGATATGTTGGTACAACCCTTGGAAAAATATAGTGATAAATGTGTGTCATACATGTCATATAAGGATAAGGGTAAGACATTGTGATACTTTTGGACTTTTTAGTTCACAAGTTGATTGTCAAGAGACTAGCATAAACATTCTTCCGGATTGGGCTTTGCATTCGAAGAAGAAGGTTGATGAGATTAGTGCTATAGTTGAAAGACAAGATGCTAGAATAAAAGAGTTGGAGGAGTGTATTGCATCAAGTTCAAGACCACCTCTCAACATTATGTTAGGTCAACTACACGCACATCTTTCTTTGGTGGATCTAGTAGCTAGTATTTAAGTCTCATGGTATGTTTCTTACATTTTAGCATCATTTCATGTCAAAAAGAGGGAGAAAGAGTTGTTATGAATTGAAAGTTACTTAGTTTCCTTTTTATGTAGTTTTTGTGAACTTTTGGACTTTCAATGGCTTATAATAATTAGTCTTATGATTTGGTTAAGAATTCTTGTATTTTGCATGTATTGAGGGTGAGATACATGTATTTGTGGACTTTATTGTATATTCTTATCCATATTATATGTTGCCATTTGTTGTTTTTCTCATGTATATGCATTGTGCTTTAAGATGATTTGTACGTTGCTTCAAGAGAAGATCAAGATGAAGTTCAAGAGTTGGTTAAGATTAGTTATAGGAATCTTACTCATTGTAATGTGAGGGAGTGATTTTGTGACCTATATTCGTTTTTATATTTGTAGTAAATGTGTAGGTGTTTTGACTTGGAATTTGCCAAAGGGGGAGATTGTTAGGTTTTAGTTTATGTTGGCATGAATTCCATATCAAAATGACATTTACTTGTAATGACTTAGTTGTTTAGGTTCATGATGATTCAAGCTTCAAGGAAGAAGAAACAACAAGTCAAAGCAAGTTCTAAGTCTTCAAAGAGAAAGGATGCAATTTGTTTCTACAAAGGTATACTAAGACCTTATCTTTCTCTTACAAGGCTTAATCACACACACACATATCATACAATTGTGTCCCTGCATCGTTGTGCACCTTTATATGCACACACACACATATCATACATTTATGTCTCTGTATTGTTGTGCACCTTTATAGGCACACACATACAATTCATTCATATGTGTCCCTACATCGTTGTGCACCATGTAACACACTTTAAGATGAATGCTCATGCAATGGTTTGGAAATAACATGTTTTGGAATATGTATGATTGGAAACTATCACTATGTAGTTTGCATTCTAGTGTGAATTGTGTTTATGTGTGTATATATTTGTATAACATGGATATTGAACTTAGATTTAGTCTTAAATCATTCTTGATTGAGTTCCGGTCATTTCGGTTACTCATTCTATTGATTTCAAGTTCAAAGTCAAAAGATACTACACTTTCAACTCATGTTTAATACATTGTCTTCGTCTTCATATATCAAGTTGAATTATTATTTTATGGGTTGAGTATTTTATATTTCCATGTCCGTGTGAGAGTTACGGTTTGTAATCCGTAAACGGATTCAAATTTCGAGTTCAGAGACCGGAGAACGGTTGAAGAACGCGAAAGGAGTGCGAGAGGAAAAGATTGCATCCAAGCAATCTTTCCCGAAATGGCGTGTGGCCATCTCGAGACAGAATGCTTGCTGCCCCGAGATGCCCACGTGCCATCTCGGGCAGCATGAATTCTTGGGCTCTTAAGGGTGTTTTGGTCTTTTCATATTTCATTCTTATCCCTCTCATTTATAATCTATTTCCCTCTCACATTTCATTCTAAGAAGAAATTCAAACCAAGTGTGAAGAATTTTCTCTCTAAATTTTCTCACCTTCCAAACACCATTACTTCTTCATTTGAACTCCTATTTGAGTGATTCGAAATTGAAAGTGTTCATCTATTCAACTTCCATCTTTTCTCTGAAGGTTTGAGTTAATATTTCTGCTTTTTTTGGTGTCTAATCACACAAAAACGGGACTGCACCTAGATCAACTAAGGTATTGATTTTCTCTCTAAGTTTTCCTTTAAAACTTGGTCAAATTCCTTGGGTTTTCTTCTTCTACATATATTTGTATATTGTGAATGTTTTGATTTGTGTTTTGAACACTTTCAAAGCTAGATTGAATTTCAATTGAAATCATACATGTTGTGTTAGGTTTTGCTTTTGCCTATGTTATCACATGTTTGAGATTGTATTGTGCTAGCCTTGATTCTAGGACAATTTTATGATCTTTGATTGATTGATTTTGAGAAAAATAGTTCATCACATGTATTAGGCTCTCTTGGCCAAAATTCTCACATAATACATGTGTTTATGTTCTTTTGAGCTATTCATGTGATTTGTTGAATCTATGATTAGGAATATGCTCTAGAACTTATGCTTAGATCTATTTGACTTTGTCATATGATTTTAGCATGTTTTAGGTTTTTGTGATTTAAACTTGATCTTGTGATTTGTTGATCATATCTTGTGATTCAAGTTTAGAAATATGCATGAATCTAGTTTGTGATTAATGTTGATCATATCTTACATAATCTAGATTGACTACTCATGCATGATTGACTAGACTATATGTGATTTGTGCATTCATGCTCATGTCTAGTATTTTCCATAGGATGTGTTGATCATAACATTCTATGTTGCGTGCTTGTTTGCGTTTTACATTCATGATCACCTAGATGCCTTGTGAGAATAAAGTCTTGACAATAGGTGTGAGACCTATGGTGTTGAGCAAGAAGTCTTGGCAAGACATGTGAAGCCTCGGATTGTCGAGCAAGAAAGTCTTGGCTAGAGGTGTGAAGCCTTGGATAGTCGAGCAAGAAGTCTTGCCTAGAGTTGGGAGAACTCGGATAGGTTAGCAAGGAAGTCTTGAATAGAGTCGGGAAGACTCGGATAGTTGAGCAAGAAGTCTTGTCTTGGGTTGTGAAAATCCGGATAAGGTGAGCAAGGAAGTCTTGACAAAAGGTGTGAAGCCTCGGATTGTTGAGCATAGGGCGAAAACTTCTAGAGTAGGATATGAGGGTAGTTTCTAGGTGAAGAGGTCACTTGAGAGATTGTACTTGTCTTATCTACTAGTGGATTTTGTTTGCCGGTGGCTGCTAGCCCATGGATGTTTCCTCTTCGGAGGTTTACCACGTTATATCTTGTGTCAACTTTTCTCTATCCCTATCTCTTTAATATTTGTATTGTGGATAGAACTCTTTATGTATGTTGACTTCCTCTTTATAATATAGATAATGTATGTGTTACAATTACTTATTTGTATCACCTTACTTGTGTTTATATATTGATTAATTGTCTTTAATTATTAAATATATTGTGATACAAGCAATCTAAAGGGACAAACTTTTGTTTGTTTCTAAAGGAGTCGAAAAAGGTGCCTAACCTATTCACCCCCCCTAGGTTAGCCTTGAACATTTAACCGTGATTGTATTTTCAAAAGACACCCAAATATACGGAGTTTGCTATATAATGGACGTGTGTTGAATATGTTTTTCAAAGGGAGAAATAGGTCAAGTAATGGTGTAGGCATCTTATTAATGAGAACATCGGTAGTGAAGGCATTTGACCAGCAGGTGAGTGGTAGAGAGGCATGTGTGAGAAGGGATAAACCCATCTCAACTATGTATCGATGTCGACGCTCGAAAACACCATTGTATTCCGGTGTGTGAGGTAGTGTGGTGTAGTGAGAAATATCATGACTCGCAAGAGTGTGCTCGTAATGCTATGTACTCCTCACCATTGTCACTGTAAGTGATATGATAGTGTGACTAAAAAAAAAATCAACTATTGTTTTGAAGCGAATAAAGACTACGTGCACAACTGACTTATGTTTTAACCGGTACATCCACATGTATTTTGTAAAATGGTACACCTTTTGGCCGTGTGACGATGTTCATCACAAAGTTTGCAGAAGCCACGGTAAAGCTTAGCATCGGGCATTTGTGTCGGATTTTGTACATATGGGTTGCTGGAATTTTGACCACCGGTAGTGGTGGGTTATGCACCATGTTTGTTGGTCGTGGCTTGTGGTGTAGAGGACTTGTTGTTGTAGTTTCTGCGGTGGTTGTTGAATTGTTGTCCATCTAAGATCGGTTTTGCAACAAAATTTATTGTGATGGGAAGTCATTGGATCCTTGAGTACTCTTGTTTCAAAAGTGCTTCGGAAATTTGAAGGAGATAGCAGAGTCGCGAGCACTGACGACTGGCGAATTGTCTTTAAATTCATCACCAGACCATTAAAAAATTTGACTGTCAGATCTTTAGGATTTTCTAGGGCATCTAACACGGCTAGTTCATCTGCGACACTTTTTACTTGTTGCATGTATTCAGTAATGGATTGTGTTCCTTTAGGTATATTGGTAAGAAAACCTTTTATGCACATGATATGTCCTCTGGAAGGTTTGGCATAGGTGTTAGCGAGAGCGGTCCATGCATCATGAGAAGTTTTGGCTAAAGCAATAAATGGGATGCTGGACAGGGATATGGATCCAAATATTGCGTTTAGTAACAACTGATCTTGTTTAACCCATATGTGGTTTGCAAGACTTGGTGTGGAGGTGTCGCCTAGTGTGATGGTTGCCGGAGGACATGGATGTGTCCTGTCAACAAATCCCATAAGGTCAAAGCCGACAAGAAGGGTGTGAAATTGAAGTTTTCAGGAGCGATAGTTTGTCTTAGTGTGTTTCAGAGGTGCTTGAGAAGCTATGTTAATTGGAGAAAGTGGTGTTGTTGTCGGACGAGTTTCAAGATGAGATTATGTCATACGTAGAAGAATAGGAAGAAATGATTGTGATTGCGGTTGAGGAAGAAGAAGCTGAGGTGGTTATTGTTTGAGCGTTTACTATTTTGAGTTATTAAGGCTTTGATACCATATGGAGATTATAATAATTTGGTATAGTTATTCTATAAACTGATTGGAATATATATACAAGAAACTTGAAAAAGCTTAGTTCAATTGAACTTATACCTACGAGATAAATACAACAATTTAGCTAAGAGATAATTACATAATTACAAAGACATATAATCCTAACTAAACAGAGTTATCCTTTACATAAAGGAATTAAGGTGGCTACTCAGAGTTTTTTTTTTTTTTTGGTTTAATAGAAAATTTATTATTTTAAAATACATTCGATTTGATTTGAAATATATATCATGCATTTATTGTTATGTATAACTAAGGATGACCATTTTACCCTGGGGCCCCAAACCCCTGCTCCCCCATCCCCATTTGGGGGAATTTTTTGGGGGGAAATGGGGAAATGGGGGAGGGGGGAAGGGATGTGGATGACTTTTAACCCCAAATTTAAATGGGGTTGGGGATGGGGGGACCAGTCCCCATACTCATTTCCCCATTTCCCCATCTCCCCCATAAATTCCTTGAAATGGGGATGGGGTTGGGGTAAGGTGCCCCCATCCCCATTTCCCTATTTCCCCTAAATATTATAATATTATATAAAAAATATATTAATATATATTTTTATTATATTTTTAATATTTTTAATATTTTTATTTTACCAACTATATATACATATTTATAAACTATAACTTAAATTACACACCAAGCAATCTAACTATATATACATATTAATTTTCTTGTTAAATTACACACCAAGCAGGCTCATAAAATTTATTAACATATTTTACTAACTATATATACAAATTAAACAACTTAACTTTCATTTCAATTTGTATGGAATGTTATTTTATATTTGAATTTATTGGACTGCGAATTTATGTGTTTCTTTAATATGTTATTTTTACTGATATAGGAAAAATTGAAAAATGGGGGGATTTGAAACTTTTAAGAAATGAGAAAACGAAAAAAACAAAAAAAATATATAAAAAAAATAGGAAAATGGGGATGGGGATAGGGATGGGGGGAGCCAAAATTACCCCAACCACATTTCCCCTAAATAGGAAAATGGAGGGATGTGAGAGGTGATAGGGGGACCTACATCCGTCCTCGTTTCCCCTTTGGTCATCCATATGTATAACAAAAAGACAACAGTACCCCATTTCTTGAGAACACCTTTTGGTGCCGGCAATAACTGTGGTTAAACGGCGACCTAGCAAAAGGTTTGCACTTGAGTGGGTCCCACCAATTTAAAGAAAAGTAGATAAGAACATTAATTGTATAAAATGCCATGTGCATAGTGAGCAAATAAACCAGCAAAAGATAGAAAGGGTTAATTGCATAAACACACCCTTTATTTTTTGAATAAAGCAATATTTTAATTAAATGCCTTATCCAGATAAACATTTCAACCCGTTAAGAGACCACCGTTAGAATTAACAAGAGAAATGTGTTAGGGTATGGAAAGCCAATGGTGCTCTCGGATGAGTAATGAAGTGAAATGACTTGACATGCTATTAGGCTTGTCAAAACGGGTTCGTGGGTCGGGTTGGACCAAACCCGACAGGACCCAGTTATTAAAATGGGTCGTGTCGGGGTCAACCCGTTTATTAAACGGGTTGAACTTTTCAAACCCAACCTAATCCATTTAATAAATTTATAACTCAACCCGATCCGTTTAATCCGTTTATAATATGTTTGATTTTTTCTATATTAATAATTATTAAAAATATAATATAAATCTAAACTAAAAATATCCATAAAAAACTAACATAATAACCAACTAAACCACATCTCAATTTATACGAGCCACCAAAACACTATAAAGTTTATACAATCCACATATGATAGAATATATATATATATATATATTAAAACTAATAAAAACAATAAATAAAGACCAATAGTTCAACTATTGAGGTCTTCAAACTTCGCATTCCGTAAACTATTGGTAATTGCAAGATGAAAATTAAAACAATGTAAAAATTAGTTATTTATTATTGAACCATAATTGTTGTTGCAAGAATTCCCCAAATTTATTTTAAGTTACACATTTTTTTCAAACTAATCGTGTCAACCCGCCAACCCGTTTATGAAACCCAACCCAACCCGTTTATTAAACGGGTAAAATGGGTCAACCCGTTTACCAACCGGAACTCATTTAGCTCCATCCAACCCAACTCAACCCAACCCAAATTTGTTGGGTTCGTGTCAACCCGTCGTATCGTGATCCAAATTGCCAAACCTACTTGCTATAATCATTATTTTTGTTTTAAAGTGATGTCAATGAATTTTCATTTATGACAGTACCTTCAAAATAATTTTTGACCGTTAGTCCATTTTACAATTGATGTTGAGAAACAAATAATTTTTTTCCCTATTTAAACTTTTAAACCCTAAAACTTAGCAAGCTATTATGCGCTATTTTTTTATATTGTTACTTTTGACCGATTCTTTACTGTCGTTTATTCATTGTTATTCTAATATTTATTTATTTATTTATTGTTAGGAAGTCGGTGTTTGCTCTGCACGACCACCAGTTTATTGTCTATTTTTCATCTGTTCTTGTTATCACTTTAATGGTATTTAAATCCATCAATTCATGAAATAAAGATATCGTTTTTCGGTTATCAATTTGTTTAGAGTGGGATGTGTTGGTTCCTCGTATAAATCAGTAAAGTGGGAGGCATCGGTTCCTCAAATAAACCAGCAAAAATGCTTGTCCTCATAAATTTTATCTTTCAAATGTATCACAACGATGACCAAGCATTCCATAGATACATTCTTTAGTTCCGTATAAAAATTTGAATTATAAGAAAACAATGTATCCTAAACTTAATTTATTAATCGACCCATGTTAAACAAAGCAAAACATCATTGAATAATAACAACAACAATCATGGTATTGTATAGGGATGGTAATTTGACCCGCACCTGTCCGAGCGGGTTTGGGCGAGGGTATAGGCTGGGAAAATAAACCCGCGGATGAACCTTTAAACCCGTATAAATAAAAAATATATAATATTTATTATTTAAAAATATTATAAGTTTAATCACCGGTGGAAACATTTTAACAATATATAGAATAAAATATAAAAATTTCACTCATCCTAAATTTGAGAAATATAATTCCCAACTCTCATTTATATATAAACAAAGTTGAACCTCGCATTTTTGTTTTTTCAATGTGAGACTTTTAAAAAACCCACATTGGAAAAACTAGAGTCTAAAGTTGTACCATTAGTTGTATGTATAATGTGTTATGTCTCTTATCAATGTGTATTCAATTAGGATTTTTGAGGACATTTATAAAAAAAAAATTAAGTGACTTGATTTTTGGGATTTCTACAGACTTTTATAAATCCATAGACTTTTATAGATTTGTTTAGACATCCAACACAAAATTTTATGGATTTGTTTATGTATCTATCTTAAACTTTCATGAATTTGTTATTGTTATATGTATTTTTTGTCAACACGACACGTCAGCGAAAGTAGCGGGTAATGCGGAAATATAGTAATCCCATATCATCAGAAGTCCACTAGTCAATGAGAAGAACATTGACCAATGACATGTCATCAAGAAAATTGATATGGAAGTTACAAGCGTATGCGTCAAGTATAGTCATCCTGTAAAAGGAGTCGTAATGAGCGAAGATCTCTACTCAGCGGGATCTACTTGGCCAAAACAGGAAATATGATCTTATCAAGACACGTCGTGTCAAGCGAAGATTCACTCATATACTAAATCTAAGAATCATAATCCAATAAGGGAATATTTATATTTCCTCTCCAATATCAGAGAATTCTATTCAGGAAAGAACTCATAGATTCCAGAAAGATAAACACTAAACGGGAATAAGTCCTAAACGGATTATATTACTAGAATCCTACAAAGATTCTAATTAATGAATCCACCAATCGTACGACAATAACTAGGGTAACCCTAAATCAAACCATATAAATACATCCATATATTCATTATGAAAAGATAAGATCTTGATCATCAACAGTTTACGCTTAGATGAGAGATGAGAAAAAAAAACAAAAGAGGATCATCATGAACATGAGCAATCAAATGAGAGAAAGCAGGTATTGAGTGGTGTAATTATTCTATTCATAGTAGATCTCTTCTCGCCGTCACCAGCCCCGTGGATGTTTCCCCGTCTTGGAGTTTTACCACGTAAAACATGTGTTGTGTTTGATTTATTCTTTATTTCCCACTCTTCTACATTATTATTCTCAAATATGAACAAATCGTATCATATCCACACAGAGAATGAGGCTTTGATTATTCAACCCTTGACTTGTCAAAGCTTGGATCTACCTACGTGTTAAATGTTTGGCGGTTGACTTTTCAACGATCCAAAAATCACCGTCAATAATTGACGCTAGAAGGAGGGGGAAACTCAACTTTGAGGAACCCTCATGAACAGAAGATAGAAGGAATTTTGATGTGGATTCTACATCTGAAACACCATGGCAAACAACCATTGGAAGCGCTAGGGGGTGGATCATCAACAGTACCCACAGTAGGAGGTACGGTCGTGATGAAATTCAAAGTAGAATATTGAAAAAGCAGTTCTCACAAAACTTCAAGTTGCCAATAATTGATCAGAGGAATTGCTCTCCCATTCCGACAACTCACAATGCAAAAGTCGTCGCAAGTTGCAGAGCATCTAACCTTCACGTACTAAAGTAAGTATAACTCTTTCTACAAAACTCAGAATTACAAACCATAAAAACTGCTGGAAACTAAACCTCTAGACCTTCCCAAGCATATATGGTCCTCAACCTAGTTCGGTTCATGCAATATTTTATGGCCCCCGTAACTCTACAACAAGCAACTCGTGGAGGATTTTCTGATTTGACCATTGAGTGCCTAAACAGTCATATCTCCCTCCACAGAACTCGGATTTATGATCCATAAAAACTACTGAAAACTAGACATCTAAAGCTTTCTTAGCATATATAGTTCACAACCTAGTTCAATCTGAGTAATATTTAGTGTCTCCCGCAATATTGAAGAAGACAGATCGCGGCCAGATTTCTGACCTGACTATCAAGCACTAAAACAGTCATATCTCCCTCTACGAAAGTCGAAATCACAAACCATGAATTTTTCTGTAAACTAGATGCACGTATTTTTCGAGAATCTGTGGTCCACAATACAATTCATTACGAGGTATATTTGACAACCTCCGGAACATTGTAATCTAGCAAAAGAGGAAAAAGGACCCAAAAATCGATTCTCGGCTAAAGCTCACTCGACTCTTCTTTACCGACTAGTCTAATAACAAAGAGTCCGAACGTTAGTAAGATTCGTCCAAAGTTGGATCCTCCTCAAAGTTGGATCCAAGCAAAGCCTAGCGAGGATCCGAGCATTAGTAAGAACTGGTCAGAGTGGAATCCGAGCAAAACCGAGTAAGGATCCGAGCTTTAGTAAGATCAGCTCAAAGTGGGATCCAAAGCGAAGCTAAGAGAGAATCCAACCGTTAGTAAGATCCACTCAAAGTGGGATCCAAAGCGCCGAGAGAGGATCCGAGCGTTAGTAAGATCCGTTCAAAGTTGGATCCAAGAAAAGCCAATCGCTTGGATCAGGGCGTTAGTAAGACCTGATCAAAGTTGGATCCAAGCAAAGCCGAGCAAGGATCCAAGCGTTAGTAAGATTTGCTCAAAGTAGGATCCAAGCGAAGCATAGAGAGGATCCGAATGTTAGTATGATTCACTCAAAGTGGATCCAAGCAAAGCCGAGTGAGGATCCGAGCGTTAGTAAGATCCGCCCAAAGTTGGATCCAAGCAAAGCTAAACAAGGATCCGAGCGTTAGTAAGATCCACTCAAAGTAGGATCCAAGAGAAGCTGAGAGAGGATCCGAGCGTTAGTAAGATCCACTCAAAGTGGGATCCAAGAAAAACTGAGAGAGGATCCGAACGTTAGTAAGAATCGTTCAAAGATTAAAGAATTCGAGCACAGCCGAGAGATAGGATTTGAGTGTTAGTATGAACCGCTCAAAGATAAAAGAATCCGAGCAAAGCTAAACAACGTTAAAAAGGGTCTCAGATTCACCCAAATAGGTGAGACAATCCAGGCACAAAAAAAAGGGCTTGGTCTATGAAAAAGCTCAGTAGAGAAGAGAAGTTGAATATTAGCTTAAGGGATTTATTACAATTGGTCACATCCACAGAAATCAAGAGCATCCCGTCGACTGCACGATAAAAATATGAAACACCCGAGATGCTCTAGAAAGCCTGAACTAAAAATAAATAAACTGAGAAAGGGATGCTAAGGGGTTGGTTTTATTGTATCATCACTGGGAGATGCGCAAGCAAGAGAATTCACAAACACAGTTCGGTAAAAGAAAGCGAGATGCACTTGAAGAGAAGTGTACCTCAAAAGTTCACCTCAATGAGCGTTTTCACCAGCTAAATTCGAATATGCTATCTGTTATTAGGTAAACCGATCACTGAAGAAGTTACAAGTTAAGCAACTAGACTTTGAAGTCGTGAAAGGTTGATCAGATTCAACACGAAAAAGTGTTTTCTTAAGGCTTTTCAGATTTAGTATATCAATGAAGAATCCAAACCGTCACATCAATACAATGATCAACTAAACGGTGAGCTATCGACCATCAGAAGCTTAAATGGCTTTACAAAAACTTCACATACTCCAAACCGTTCAAATGGGCGGCAATATAGTCAGTCGATCAAAACCTCGTGTGGCAACCAAAATATGATTGTATCACTTTTGCTTCCCCACTACATTTACTCGGAAAAAACTCCGCTATAAACATTTGGCGAATAAAGCAGTCAAATCTGAGTGTCATCCTATTTGGCTCGCCGTAGCTGCTCCATTTGGTAGAACCACTCAGCTCATCACAATTGTTCAGTTCACCAGAAGTTTTCAACTACTTTACAACTAGGATGCGATGTTAAAAGCATTATGTTCGAATAAAACTACTTTAACAACTCCTGGGGGGCTAGAGGTTTCATATACAGGCATACAACAAAGGAACATACAACGTGATAAAAAGAAAAAGATCGTAGTTGCAAAGTAGTTGTAGCAAAATCGTATCTCCATCAGCTGATATATGTATATATTTAAAAAAAAGATGGACTAGAATGGAAGTTGGAGTATAAGACAAAAGCCTATGGATCAATCACAACCTCTCAGCATATGCAAAATGTTGAATAGCAACAGATCAATAAAGTCTTGGTGATTTGATCAAAAGATTGCTCGCAACCATCATTCCTTGCCAAAAAAAAAAGGAATTAGATGGATCGTTACAATTCGCGGAAGGTCTTTATGGAATGTTTGACAATATTCGGAGCATCACAACTCTACATCAAAGATCAAAACACCCACCAACATAGTTAAAGGTAAAATCTAGTTTATTGTCTATATTTGATTTCTCATCCAACGGATGTCCAAATTCTCTAGAATACACAGCCGAATAACGATAACGATGAGGTAAAAGATTGTGAAATACTTTCTTCACCCTTATTTATCATCAAATTTTCTTATTATGCTTTTAACATGATATGCAACCGATATAGCCTTTGCATGTTTCTCCTAATATTAGACCATACTTGCATATGTTGTCATATTATGATTATTTATTACATAATAGATATTTTACACACAAAATGCATACCGTGTGTTTTCATGAGGAACTCATGAGTACAGTATCCCGAACAACGGTCGTCACTAATAACATGCATTGATCCAACTATTTTTGTTCGGCATATTAAACATACTGTTGTGTAGATGTTACTCACATGTTTAATAGAGGAAGACAAGATGAAAAATTTAGTACAAAAATCGAGCTTAGTCTTCATCGCACATAAAAAGTTTTATCTTGGTGCTCCTCAACAAACGTTTATAGTAAAAAAAACCTGGTCTTTGAGAAAGACCAGCACTACAAAAAAAAAGGGAAGATAAAAAGGGAAGAAATCTTCGCAAGTGCAATAAACTCGAAGATGATTGTCCATAGCCACATAGAGCAAAAAAGTCAAAGGGGCCAAAATCTTCATCAACAAAGGCCTCCAAAAAAGGTTAGCATATGATAATAAGAACATATGATATTGACATGATAATAAGAACATGTCAATAAGAAATCAGGCGCAGTGATACCGCGAAGGGCAGATGGAAAGTGTCCGAAAGGGGCAAAGAAGCTAAAGTAGCACGTCCGCCGAGTCGATTAGGTGAAAATACACCTATTGGCTAAAAAATGCAAACCCGAGGCACCATGTTACCTGAAAAACTGCTCGGGCACTGTCGGGGAAAAACCCTGGCAAGATTCGTAGCTATGTTGGCCGGTATACACTACCCCAACGATTCGGCACCCTTGTAACAGACAAAACTGGAAGACTTCCTTGGTGACTTGTGCAGAGACCTAAGTGTATGATCATGGAGAGCCTCGATGTAACACTTGGGTAAAAACTGATCAGTTTAATAAGATACTTGATCATTCTAAATATCAGTATAATGAGATATTTGATCATTCTTAAAGCAAAGCTGACCAGTTTAATAAGATACTTGATCATTCTAAAGATGATTAGTTTAATAAAATACTTGATCATTCTTGAAGCAAAGCTGACTAGTTTAATAAGCCACTTGATCAATCTAAAGATGATCAGTTTAATAAAATACTTGATCATTCTTGAAGTAAAACTGACTAGTTTAATAAGACACTTGATCAGTCTAAAAATGATCAGTTTAATGAGATACCTGATCATTCTCAAGGCCATAATTCTTGAAGCCAAATTGATTAGTTTAATAATATACTTGATCAAAGGTATGCAAATTGATCAGAAAGATTGACCAAATAGCACCGCTTGACCAAACGATGTATATATATATATATATATAAATCCTGTACCGGTCAAAATCCGGACAAAAAACCAATTCATGCTAAATGCATTAGATGTCCTAAAAAAAGGAGATCGATCTATAAGAAAGATAGGCCAAAAAGAAAATATAAGCGGGTGCAAATAAAGCATTGTCAGCTCAGGAGCTGACTGGGTATGAAGAAGTGCTATCAGCGATTCGGCCTTTTAGAAAAAGAAAAGGGGTAAATACTTTTCTGTTTAAATTACATTTCTATTGAGTTTAAAATGTGCAGGTACAAAGCTCCAACGGGCAAGTGCATGTAGAAATAGTAAGGAAACCTTCAAATGCAAGAGCAGAGCCACTTGAGTCGAACACTTTGAGATTGGCTTGGTTTGCTAAAAATCAAGTAAAAACCCTAAAAATGGGTATAAATTTAAATTCAATCAGAATCCCCGTGGTGCAAAATAAACACACAGGTTTCCTTGATCCAGAGCCTAAATCATTTTCTGTTAGTCGAGCGAGCCTCTGGAACAGTTTGCAAGCTGTACAAAAGCCAGAGAGCAATTGTAAAAAGAGCCAATAATGGTTAAAATCAAATACAAGAAGATTGATCAAAAATAAGATAGATCTATAAGAAAGATAAGCCAAAATAAAGATCGATCTATAAGAAGACTGGTGTATAAGAAAGATCGGTCAAAAGGAAGAATCTAATCTATAATAAAAAGATCAAGGAGATCTAGGGCGAGCACTCGAAATGTCCCGTCTAAAAAAAAAATTACTTGGTCCAACAAACAGAATAGAAAGTCTACTCGGACCTGTGAAGAGAAAAGCTAGCGTATGTACCTAAAACATGGTTCCTGCTCTGAACATCGACATCAACTCATAAATGTTAGGGGGTAGATTCCATGCAACATGAAACCTTAGAGAACAAGAGCACCCAACTCGCCATAAACATGTATATATGACTGTGGCCTTAATGGGTGGATGCTAAAAAGCACAATCTCCACAGAGCGCCTTATTATTTACCCGAGAGTAGTGGCATCTACCATATTCTTCTTAGCTTGTGAGGAAAGACATTATTCAGAGATGCCCTAATCAAGCTCCTCTTATGGTCTTCAACCTTAAAATTTTCAAGTTATCTTGAGTATTAAAACATCAAAAGTTTGACGAAACATGCCTTTAGAGGATATTATATGTGTGAAGATAAAAGCATTGAATAATGGAGCACAATCAGAAGAAAAAATTAGAAAGATGAGAGCGTGATGATGGCGAACAAAACTTTTATGCACAGGGAACGTAATGAAAGCAATGGCAACAAAACAAATGGTGGTCGAAACGTGGCGAGTGTAAAAAAAATGACACTAAAACGACCGAGTGAACTATCAAAAAGTTTGGACCTCCTCATAATAAAGAGACTTAAAGGCACCCGAGCATTAAATCTTAAGTGCCAATCTATTCAGCTCGATGTGGCGGTTCAACTCACCATATCTATTCACCTCAGGGAAATAACAACACACAGTTGCTATTTCATTCAGCTCGTTAGCTCTTTACCTCTTCAATAGAAAAAAAAGGAGTCAAGTTTATCCTAGTGCACATTGAGATCAAATAAGAAAAAGAGATCTAAAAAATCAAGGATCGTGGAGACAGTAGTTCATCGAACACGATTAGAACCCAATGCAAGTAAGAATTTTCAATTATGTTTATACAAACAAAGTGCTTTTTTAATTGTAGGAATACTAGTTAAAAGTCGTTAAAGAAGAAAGTTATACCACATACCAAATCTATATGGCGCAGAAGTGCACACTTGGGCATTGCTGAAGACAAGGCAAAAATTATAAGAAAGGAAGAGTTAAAGAAGATATCTAAGTCTCCTATCTCAATATTTCTTTCGGCACCTCCCGCAAGAGAGCCACACAAAATAATAATAATAATGATAATAATAATAATAATAATAATAATAAATCAGAGGAGAACTATTCAAATCCCCTTCATCGAGTCGACCAGAACTCATATCTTGGATTTGAGGGGGTATTGTTATATGTATATTTTATCAGCCTGACACATCAGTGAAGGTAGCAGGTAATGCGGAAATATAGTAATTCCATATCATTAGAAGTCCACTAGTCAACGAGAAGGACATTGACCAATGACATGTCATCAAAAACATTGATATGGAAGTTAGAAGCGTATGCGCCAAGTAAAGTCGTCCTGTAAAAGGAGTCGTGATGAGTGAAGATCTCTACTCAGCGGATCTACATGGACAAAACAAGAAATATGACCTTATCAAGACACGTCCTATCAAGCGAAGATTCACTCATATACTAAATCTAAGAATCATAATCCAATAAGGGAATATTTATATTTCCTCTTCAATATCAGAAAATTCTATTCAGGAAAGAACTCATAGCTTCTAGAAGGATAAACACCAAACGAGAAATAAGTCCTAAACGGACTATATTACTAGAATCCTACAAAGATTCTAATTAATGAACCCACCACTCGTATGACAAGAACTAGGGCAACCTCAGAATGAACCATATAAATACATTCATGTATTCATTATGAAGAGATAAGATCTTGATCATCAACAGTTTACTCTTAGATGAGAGATGAGAAAAAGATACAAAAGAGGATCATCATGAACATGAGCAATCATATGAGAGAAAAGAGAGTATTGAGTGTTGTAATTATTCTATTCATAGTGGATCTCTTCTCGCCGTCACTGGCACCGTGGATGTTTCCCCGTCTTAGGGTTTTACCACGTAAAACATGTGTTGTGTTTGATTTATTCTTTAATTCCCACTCTTCTACATTATCATTCTCAACTATGAACAAAATGTATCTTATCCACACGGTGAATGAGGCTTTGATTATTCAACCCTTGACTGGTCAAAGCTTTGTTCTGCCTATGTGTTAAATGTTTGGCAATTGACATTTCAACGATCTAAAAGTCACTGTCAACAATTATCTTAGAATTTTATTATAGATGGATGAATTATACCGGTATATGTCCCGATCAGTCAACCAAAGAGAAGCTCAATTTTCACAAAGATCTCAACTTTCACGATCAACCCAAAAAAAAAAACTTATTAATACATAAAACTTCAAGTATGAATAAACATTGCACAAAATAAAACTAATGACAATAATTTCTACTCAATTACTAAAGTCAATCACAATTGAGAAAAAGTGACATAATTTATAACAATTTTGAGAGCAAAATCTAAAGTATAATACTCAACATTCATAAATCATTTTCATTCATTCTCATTATTATTCAACTAATCATATAAAAAAAAAGATAATAATCAACTAATCGAACAACCAAGCAAAGCTATACATAATATATATATATATATATATATATATATATATATATATATATATATATAAACATAACCTAAGCCAAACCTTGTCACAACTGACCACCATTTGATACACGATTTTTAATTTATTCACTACTACTCCAAATCTTACAAAATTTGACATGAATGTTCTAGACATGTAGTACATGATACAGTAAAATTATCAATTTAATCTATGGTCATTTGTATATAAAAACATTCATTATTTTCTTGTTTCCCGAATCTGTCCAATAGAAATCAATATTGACCTTTTTCCACTCTAAAATTTATAGCAATTTTTATACTAATTTAAAAATCACAAAAATTTATAGAATAATAGTAGAAATAAAATTCTATCCACATATTTGTTTTTATAATTCTTTAGATAGAATAACACACCCAAATAAATTTATAAATTCTAGTCATTTGTCAAAATAGAAGGGTTCCAGCAGGCCTTCGTATATTTCGAAAACACTTAAAAACTAATAACCGCCACTATCAATTGAATAGGCTATAAATCATCATCATGGTATCTACTTTCATCAAGTTAAGCATATCAAGAATCATAACCTAGCATATTCTAGAAGTTCAATTATGAAAGAGATAAACAAAGGAAAATAGAAGCAACGAACCCTAGCAACAAGAAAAACTCAAAATCCTAGAGGAGAAGGTTGAACTTGTTATAGCCTTTGATATTTATATCTCTCATCATCAAGTCTACCAAAATCTATAACCTAAGAAAATCCTTTAAAATCTAGTCCCAATTGAATACACCTTGACTTTTATAGACCTAGCATATTCTAGAAGTTCAACTATAAAGAGATAAACAAAGGAAAGTAGAAGCAACGAACCCTAGCAACAAGAAAAACTCAAAATCCTTGAGGAGAAGGTTGGACTTGTTATAGCCTTTGATATTTATATCTCTCACCATCAAGTCTACCAAAATCCATGACCTAAAAAAATCCTTTAAAATCTAGTCCCAATTGAATACACCTTAACTTTTATAGACATTTTTAAAGTCTCAATTCAAGATACCTAGATTTGGAACGACTCTATAAAAGTCCATAGAAATCTGAATTGAATACCACTGGATTAATATAGACTCTTTTAAAGTCGTTAAATGTCCGAATTGAATGCACCGGGATTTATTAAATCTTTAAATTTCCTCAAAAAATCCTAATTCAATACACCTCCAAGAAACATACTTGTAATGAGTTAAAGTTTTCACTCTATTAAGTGTTTTTAATTTTTAAAATTATAATATTTCATACATTTAAATAATATATAAATATGAGTTCAAAAACAATTTAGCGGGTTTACGGGTGTGACCCATGGACCCGCTTAGTTTCACGGGGTCATGTGTGGGTGGTAGTGAAACCCAAACCTGAACCTGTTTATGTTCGTGGGTTTGAAGATGGGTGTGGGTGAGGAAATTTTTTCATGGGTGTTGATTTGGATTTTTCAAAACCAGCCCAAACCCTACTTGTTGCCATCCCTAGTATTGTATATAAAGTAACCATTAAAATCTAAACAAATAATCAAGTACGTAGATCCCTGTATACAATATTTTTTTTAACAACAATCATGGATTCATAGTAATGTATTTGAAGCAAACATTAAAACTCGAACAAATATTCAAGTATGCAGACCACAGTATACAATTTTTATAATTATTATTATTATTATGCATCAGACCACGGTATACAATGACTTAACTATTTAGTTTGCATTATAACGTACAACTACAATATATATATATATATATAAAAATAAATTTTCAAGTCAGTACGTACTGATATAAATTCGTCAGTGCGTTGAATGTGAACCATTAGATTTATATACTTTAACTCCAAGAGTATACACAAGTCAAAACTTCTCCATAATCAATAGTCCACATGTAATACACAGATATAACTTATATCGGTACGCAATGACTGGAAAACCACCTTTTATATATATATATATATATAAAGAATGAATGCAACTAAACAAGTGATGTTATATTATGATTACAACTGACATTGATCAATTATTCTCTTAAAAATAATTAATATTATAAAAAGGGCAAATCACACAAACTTACATTGATTAGATGCATAATAACACATAAACCGGAGAAAATATAATAGTAACATTGACTACCCCTTGACCTATTGACTAATGTTTGAAAGTCATTAGTCACTAACAGTCAAAGGGCAATTTAGTTTTTGAGGAATGCTAAATTTACACCTCAACCCACTCTCTCAACATGAATTTGGATCTTCTACTGATTTGTTCTTTTTCCTGATCTCATATAATCTCATAACACATAAGTATTGTAATGAATGTATGGTTAAGATGTGATTGGTTTCCACAACCAATTTACCAACAACCAATCACATATTTTAAAAATATCAGGAAAAAAATCAGATCAGTAGATGATCCAAATCCAACACACTCTCTGTTCCTATGTTGATATAAAGAAAGTAATAAATGTTTTACATTAAAAATCTAACCATTATAAATAGCATACCTTTTCATTTTATTTACATTACAAGCCAATAACGAATTTCCATGATTACCCTTCTTCATTTAATATCAATTTATTAATATATATATATATAAGATTTGTGGCTTGTGTTGTTACTCTATAACTCTACAACCATCAGGTCTGAGTTAACTATATGGGGTCATTTGTTTTTTCCACTTAATTCTTAATGGATATGAATTATAATTATTTAGTTATTTTGTTTGTTTTTTTTTTAATGTGGTTAAACAACTTTAAAATACAAAAAAAAAAAAAAAACTTAAAATACAAAGTAAAAAATATTGACTTTTCATTTAATTGCAAATCACTGAATTATATTAAAAGCAATCTAAAATATTTTATTCCAATATTATCCCCCATGTATAACATATTTTCAATTTCATCATAATTATATGTAGTATAGAAATCTTTACTTTAAAATATTGTTTATTTTAAATAGCTTTAAAAATAAAAATAAAAACCCTAACCATTTCTCATATCGGTGTTTAATATCAATCTTTAATTTATGATATTATGGTGATGTATTTATATATTGTTATTTTTAGAGTTTTTTTTGTGAGCTTACCTGTTGCCCTATTTATTTTTTGAAACAAAAAACATTTGTTTTCTCCGTAAAAATGAAGTTTGTTTATAATAGAAGAAGATGATCATGATCCTATGTGTTCATATATAATTATTATTTTTGGATTACTTTTATTCCATATTATATGTATAATTGTTTAACATGGGTATAAATGTAAAATTACTTATTTTCGGAGAATTTTACTTTTAAAAAATAAATGTGTTGACAATACATTCAGATGTGAGGAAAAAAAACATGTCATTCAAGTTCAAATTTCATTCTCTATTTAGTCTTTAGAAAAATTCAGGATTGTTTAGTCTTCAGCCAAAAAAACAAGCAACCCTTAACTCTCAACATTTACAAACAAAAAATGCTTTCTCACCATTGTTAAAGCTCTATACAAATAATTTTTCTATGGTTTTTTTGTTAAATAATTTTATTGTATTGGATTAAATTTTTATATTTAACTTATATAAAAATAAAGAAGTTCAGTTTATAAATTTAATACAATACAATATTTAATAAAAAAAACTATTAAAAAATTACCTGAATATAGATGTAACAATGGTGAGAAGACAACTTGTGTTTGAAAATGGTGAGAATTGAAATTTACTGCACATACAAGTTATGAAAAAGAAGATAAGAAAAAAAATTCAATATATAATTTAACCCAATGCAATAAAATTATTTAATATGAAAATCAATTAAAAAATTACCTATATACAGTTGTAACAATGGTAAGAACACAAATTATGTTTGAAAATAGTGAGAACTACACAAACAAGATTTGAAAAAGAAATCAAAATCAAAGAAGTTCAGTATTAAAATTTAAACCAATATAATTAAATTATTTTATAAAAAAAAAAATTGAAAAAATTAAGTGGATATAGTTGTAAAAAAAATTGTTTTTGAAAGTGGTGAGAATTGGTGTTTACTTTACAATTAATAGAGGCCTTGACTTGACCATCTCAATAAACTCGATCGGGTAATCTTCAACCAGTCAATATAATCACCTTAGTTGAGTTATCTCCATCCGATCGTTTAGGTAACCCCGACCGGGTATTGTGAAGCCATCTTTGGTAAAATCAGGTTGGTTTAGTCTAGTTGACTTTTGGTGACGTGGAATCTCTGACTACCACACATTTGGGTAATCATGCTGACTCATCATTCTTTCAGATTTTACTAATAACAATACCCCCTTAAACATTCGAACCGAGTATCTCGTTCAACCAAAAAGGACACTCTCAGTGAAGTTTGTTTAATTTGCATTTCGTTTTTGTCTCGTAGCTCATTAACGCCCATTAATACTTAACAACTAAGCTTTTAATTTTTGCCACAATTGTTTAATTTTGTGCATTTGCCTCCACTCTCAAATGCGTTTTTTCAGTTGAGAGATGACGTCAGTCTCCGTAATATATGTATATATATATATATATATATATATATATATATATATATATATATATATATATTGAAAACTCTTCTTCCCTCTTTTAAAATCTTTCTTCGCTATTTTCTCAATTCAAAATCGTAAGCCTAATTTCTCTTCCTTTGTCAAATCTTCCTTCGAAGCATCCTGTTGTTTCAACTCTTTTGCTACCATCCACCTTTATCAGACATTTGATTCTACCAATGTCAGTATTCATGTTTTGTCCACTCTAATCTCTCAGGTATGAATCCTACCATTTGCCATCGTTATTATGAATTATATATGCACGCTGTTGAAATGGGTAATAAGGAGAGTACCACCAAACTTGAGTCTATATTGTGGGGCCATCCCCATGTGTTTACTCCTCAAACTCAACCCATAACTCTTAATATGGATTATTCAACTTCCTTCTAGAATTCTTACCTTCGGATTCTAACCCCTTTGCTTCTTATGTTGATGCATGCCCAGTTATGTCAAACGCAACAAGTTCCAGTCATGGAAGCAGGGATTCGACCAGAAATTCACCAACAGGTGATTTGAAGATTTCCTCTCAACGAATAAAGCTAGCAAACCTCTGTAAGAGGTGCCGAGTGCATTTGTTAAGGTTTTCTGTTGACCAACCATGTGCCCTCGATTGCGAGGTGAATGATTGGGAAATTGTAAAGGATGTAGATAGATTCAACATTTCTCTATCGATAGAGCTAATCCCTAGTGGTTGACGTGCTGTATGGAATCCTTCCACGGGTTTCGATGCTATCTATGAAGTCATGCTCACTTATGGGGTGACTCTACCAATTAAACCATTTATTGCCAGATTTTTAGCTGAGGTCGGTATCGCTCATACACAGCTAACTTCCAACTCTTACATAGTCATGATCAGCTTATGGCATTTATGGAGATGGACCAGGGCCAAGCATCCCACGACTCTTCAGGAGATTTGCAACTTCTACAACTTTGGCCTATCAGATATCGGAGGCACTTTCCATATTCAATCAAATTCTCCCAACCATTGGATTCCTCACAAGTTCAACGAGAAACCCACTCCTGTATCTAGTAAGGAGCAAAAAGGCTTCATACGGGGTTTCCCTTCGTCAAACAAGTATTGAAAGAACAGTTGGTTCTTCATCATGGGTGATTAGGGCGAGACGGTCGTGTCTGATCCCCTCAAGAACTTAGCCATAAATAATGTTCCAAGAAACTTTTACTACCTCTAGTTATGGAATAAAACTCCTACCGAACTGACTCGGGACCAAGAAAACTTGGTAATTGCGACGGCTCAAATGCGTTGGGAGACTAGAGACCGTTGTTTCATATTTAAAGAGAAGGATTTAATCGACCTGGGACTCTTCCCTGCCATTTCCAGTAGATTTAAACGTTGTAAGTCTTGAACATTTCATCATTTAGCTTATATCAACCATGCCTATTCTTATGATTTTTGCTGAATTTATTGTTCAACGTATGAGGTAGACGTCGTCGCTGGTAATCAAGCCGAGAAGGTTAAGAACCTTGATAAGCTTAGCAGGAGAGAAGCTGCAGACTGGGTGGCTAAGGGGATCCCTCCCCCCTAACATGATCTGGTGGAGAACACTTATGAGCCTGATCTTGATTCTTTGATAAGCCCAGTTGGACAGGCTCAAGGGAGTAGACACGATCCTGCCCTCCCCTGAGGGATGGTAGGAAATGATCTGTTAAAGAAATAGTTAGCAGGAAGATGGCCAATACTGTGGAGAGATCCTCTACTCCTAAAGCTGCTCATAAATAGAAAAAAGCTCAACTGGTAGTAGGTCCGGAGGTTTATCATCTGGAGGTCGAGCTTGCAGACTGATGATGATCAAGAGACAATGACTGATTTGATTTTAAGGGAATGACGATCGAAGAAGAGGGATAATCGTACATCTGGGACATCTGTTTCCCTTTCATCCTAATGAACCAGGGTGGATGATCAGGTCTCTACTGAGATTGCGAGCAAGTTAGTATTCAACAGATAGAATTCCCTCCTCAATCTAACTCATCTTGTGCCCAAGTTGAATGCCTCATAAGTCAGTCTCTAACTGATCTTCCTACACAGCATGCTGGTAAAGCCCTGGTGTAGTTCGTAGTTAAACGTCAGATAGTCTTTACTGACTCTGACTCTAACTCTGATGGTGGTGAGACTGACCAAGCTGAGCATATTGATAATGATAATATGTCCGACCATTTCCTAGAGTTTGTTGACAAGGCATCCATGAGGTTAGACCGACCATTCGAGGTGTTAATAGCCAAATTTGGTAAGGGCCCAAAGGGAAATTTTCCACCCAATTAGCACCTGATAAAAAGTGTCTCCAAACACCAAGTAGGTACAAGATACAATGGTTTACCATGAAGTGCAAGGCCTAGCACAATCTAGGTACCTCGACATCATCGAAGTAGCAAGAAGAAACTCCTACACTCGTGCGGACCAACTGGTACCTAAGTACCTTGGCATTGCCCTGTTAACCCGTTGAGGTACTTATCTTACCTTTCCAGCAGGAGGGAAGATGCACATGAAGTTCTTAGGAGATCGTAAAGCTCCAGTGAGATCAACCAGACACCTCGCTACTAAAATGGTACTTAGAGGTACCTTGCTAGAGAAACCAATTAAGCGCCACGTCGCTAGAATGATACCCCAGAGTACCCCATTAGCAGGCCGGTACCTCAGTATACCTTGCCATCACTATAAGTCAAGCACCACCTCACTAGAATGGTATCTCAAGATACCTCGGCAGCATACGTGTACTCCAAGATACTCTACCACATTACCGGGTCAATGCTTTAAAGTACCATGCCTATAACAAAGGAAGTTAAATTATTCTCCAATGTGTAAGCAAACTCCATATATGTGTAATTATAGTGACAGAGTCCAAAAAGGATGCAAGCATGTTTCTCGCCAAGATATCCTTTGCCAGTCGATTCTCTAAGGTCAATCGTATTGAATGGAAAATCTCACAAAATGCGGGATAAAGGTCAATCCAGTGATCTTCGGAGTGTACGCCAAGGGAAAACCCTAGCCACTTCATGTAAAAGTATAAGGTCAAAATCGACTAGGGGAGGAAGCCAGAAAAACAATTGAGCAATCGCTTGATTCTATGATCTAGAACAAGCCTAGTCATTGCTGTAAAAAGTTTTGTCCACTTATCGACATATACTAGATTTCCATCTTCAAATTAGTTAGGCAAGAGAGATTGAGATTGAGAGTTTTTACACCAAAGTATTGTTACCATTTTGTTGTATTCATCACTTTATTTGATCAATAATATTATCCACATATCAACATTTCCTTTCAATAACCTTGCCCATTTTTACATGTAAAACCGGTACCGAAGGTACCAACCCCGATCGTGATTCACCGTAGTCATGGTTTTGAGGGTGTTATCTAAGATTCCTCACCTAGAGTAAATTTTTTGTTAACACGAGGTTTAACCAGACATTGAAGTTATCCCCATGGTGGGTGATACTTGGACCAGCCTGGCTGAGGGTGCTACCCAGGATCAATCTGCTCATATCAGTATGAAGGCAACTCCAAAACTTCCCCTTGCTGGTGAGGGCAATGACATTCAGACAGTCGAGGTGTAGAATGAAGTGATCCCCTCGACAGACCTTCAAATTGGGAAGGTCGGTGGAACTCCAAATACGAGTGATGTTATAGACCTGACCTCCTCAACTATGTCCCCAACCTTTCTTCTTTCCGGGCATGAAGAGACGTCCCTCCTTCACCATCGAACAGAGCGTCGTCTGGGTCTCTTCCCATTTCAAGCTCAAGTGGTCCATCAGCTGACCCCTTTACCATGCTGCATTCCATATCCACCGATGAGGATACAAGGGGGAAGGATATAGGAAAGAGGACAGAACTGCTAGGGAGCTTACCATAAATAATGGTGAGTGGGAGGTGAGAGTCGCCAAAGCTAAGCTGAGGTGCACCAAACTTAAATTAATGGCCATCTTGGCTGAAGGGGAGGTCGCCAAATTCAAAGAATAGGCCAAAATCGCCAAGGATGCTTTCGCTTCTACTCAACATTTCATGCTCGAGTCACAGCAGGAGTCCGATGAGTCCAGAATTTGCTATGAGAGGTTGGTTGAGGACTAAATACAACAACAGGTCAGTGTGTAAGTGCTCTCATAAGAGGTTAGATTGGCTCTTGAGCTTTAAAATATTGTTAGGTACAAGAGGTCCCCTGCTTTTGAGGTAATAATACTGAGGGAGTTGGAGCGAAGGCTTGTTAATGACTGAATGTTCTTTGGCGCTAAGGAGTGATCTTTAGAGGTGGCTTACCGAAAATTGGACCGTACGATCTAGAAACATAAAGCCGAGTCCCTGGATGCCATAAGGAACCAACGAGCATGATAGAGGGTCTATTGTAGAACGATTGGGAAGGAACCCTACACCATGCATCTTGAACCCCTCTCAAAATCCTCCTTAGTGACATTCCATTCAGCTATGGCTAGCGGTGTTTGACGAAATGAGCAAACACCGGGACCTTCCCTAATGCTGATTATTATCCCTTTATGGCCGATAACCCAGACGATATTAGCTAGCCGGATTTTAGGGACTTGACTAAGGGTTATGGAGATGAAGGCCACCCCCATGGCGGTTATGGGCCAGGCGGTCCCTCGAGAAGATATGGAGCCTGAATTTGTTACACCATTATTTTTTGTATTTGTATTTTATTTTTATTGTTTCCATTTTTTAATTATTACACATCTTGCAAAATTTCTGTAAAACTTAATAAAGGATTCTTTTTAATATAGAACTTTAATTGCTTGTGTTCGTTTTTATCGCGCATTGAGTAAAGTGACTTATCTAGCCATACGTAACTGAACGATCAGTATATGGCATGGGTCATTCATTATCTTAAACTATGTATATAACAGTGTTGGGCGATATCATGATTAACCATTCTTCTCAGCCTGGTGGATTGTTATTAAGGCATTTAAAAGAATCAACTTTATTGCCAACTAATCTTCTATGTCTTGGTCAATTATCTCATTGACCATCGTTTTTTTGACCCGGTCAATTATCTCATTAACTGACCACTGTTGGCATAACCTGATCGGTTGACCATTTCCAGTTGCTTATTTTGTCTAATAGTGTTCTTTTTATGGACCATTTTCATGGTATCTAATTTATAGACGATTGTCTTTTATCTATCAACTAAGTCACTATGACATCTCCTAGTAGTATGTTGATCCAGATTCGCTGCAACGGAGGTAGTTCCTATATCATTAACTTAATCTATTGTTACTCAATAATCTATTGGCAGTAATTCAAGTATGAGTATCAACTTTTCCCGTTCAGCTTTTTGTGCATCCCATGAGGTACATATGACCTGAAGGTGCTCTAACAGTATTTCTGTACACCCAGTTAGTTTCGGTGAGTATGCATTGTCTTTGCAACATGTTTTTTTGGCACCCATACTAGGCACCCCGTGCACCCATTTGGTGTTAGCAATCTCAGGTACTACGAGATTGTCTTTGTAAACAAAGGCAATATTAGAACACTTTTCTTCATCCTTTTGGAATTCCTCCCTCGATGAGACTTTTATTGATAACTTTAATCAAAATGCTAGAAAAAAGCAACAACTAATTAGAAACAAACAAAACTTGTGCTAACTCTAATGTCTAATTGTAAAGAGAAATAAATAATAATGAAAAATGAAAAACGAATCCCCTATGGATAGAAGATTTTCATATACTGGGCATTGCATGGTTGGGGTAACTCTTCCCCATATGATCGGGCAAGATGATATGCCCCGTGGCCGGCAAACCCGACCACCTGATAGGGTCTTTCCCACATATCTACCAGTGATATGACTGCATTTTCCTTTGTATTCAGGGATACCCTTCTGAGAATTAAATCTCTAAACTGAAACCTTCTTATCCAGACATGCGAGTTGTAGTATCCGGCCACACTTTGTTGGTAGGCTGCATTTCTTACTCTCCCCAAGTCTTATTTTTCTTCCAGCTCATTTAGGTTTTGTTCCAGCATATCCATATTTACGTTGGGATGATACAATTGTACTCTTAGGGAGGTAGGGATTACCTCGACTAGGATTACTGTCTCGGTCCCAAATGTCAGCGAATAAGGAGTTTCTCCTAGTGAGGTTCTTTCGATCGTTTGGTAAACCTAAAGTACTCCATGTAACTTGTCTACCTAGTTCCCCTTTTTAGCACCAAGCATGGCCTTCAAGGTATGCTTGATGATTTTTTTCACAGCTTTAGTTTGCCCATTTGTCTAAGGATGGGTTGGTGTGGCATAGTAGTTTTTGATACGGTAGTCCAGGCACATCTTCCTAAAGTTGTCACTATCAAACTGGGTCACATCAAAAGTGATGATTATATCAAGGATCCCAAGCCGGTAGATGATATTTCTCTTTCCAAAGATGGTTGTGTTGGCTTCGTTTTACATGCACATGTGCTTTTTCCTCTACCCATTTCGTGAATTGATCCACTGCTATAATAACATGCTTTGCACCCCCTTAAGCCGTTGTTGGCACTGGGTCGATCAAGTCTTTTTTTAAAAAAAAAACAAGTACAAGAAAATAAGAAAAAGAAGGTACAAGAAGATGATGAAGTTGAAAACACAAAAGTTCAAACCACCACCTGAACCTCACCACAACCCCAAAGCACAACCATAGTGAGACGGACAAAAAGGGAGATACTTCGTTGATTATCGCACAAAAATCTGGTGCTTGATCTCCCAGATCTTGTGTTCATTTTTTTTTTGAGATAAAATAAAGTTGGGCTTTTGATTGTTTTATGAGATAAATAAAAGGCATGGATAGTTTTTTCTTTATTGTTTTTCATTGATGAGAAAAATGGAGAGCAGGAGATGATATACAGAAGAAAACGTGTATCTCGGTTTTTTTTTATTATTTTAATTCATTAATTAATTTTATATTATTTTATATTATTATTTAATTATTTATGATTAATAGGTTGATTTTATATAAGGGTGTCGATATTGACACCCAAAAACCTTATTAGTCCACCCATATTTTATTAAAAAAATTAAATACAAAAATATCTCAATAGAAATTTATCAATAAGGATAAATTACTTTAATTAAAAGTAAACCAAATACTATATACAATAACTAATTAAACTTATATCTTCAACTATATTTATTTATCAAAAAAAAAAAACTTACCTTTAAAAAAAAAACTTATGATAAATCCTAATTTTTATGATAACCCAAATTAAATTCTAATTTTTTTTTAAGTTTCAAATTATCACATGATTATCATATTGTTTTTGTCTTACTTTTATGTATAGTTATGAACTCTATCAATAAAAAATATATAGTTATGAGCTCTATCAATATTTTTTTTTTAATGATACACATTTTTTGTAAGATAGCCATATATATCAGTAAGTTTTTTTTTAAGATAGCTGTATAAATAAAAAAATTCCAAATTGAAAATCTCTTGACCTCATATATTGTTCCACATATTCCCTTTTATAAGGCTCCTACATTCGAGATATTTTCAAAAGTAAATTGGACCATCATTAAAAGAGGATTTTAATCCAAAAATAATATGATTTTTTTTTCTCGAAATTGGGTGTCATAATAATTTAAGAGTGTTTATAAATAAATGTATTAAAATGAATAAATTTATTTCAGTGAGGGTACTGTTGGTATTAGGATGAGTGTTTATAGTAATATTTTTTTTTAAAAATTCGAAATGGGTGTACTACTTAGTGGTATGGGTGTTAATATCGGTACCATTTAAATAATTAATTATGTTCTTAAGGGCAAAAGTGACATTGTCTATTTTTTGTGATTGACTAATGGCGGTCAACTGTTAATCAACGGGTCAAAGTTAAGTTCGTGTTATTATGATATTTTCTCTGGTTTTTATGTAATTACATATATATTCAGGGTGAATTTGTATAATTTGAATCACTTATTAGATGAGGTTCCTAATGCCGGAGTTAGACATGGCCGCGGTTCAGTTCTAGTTCTGGTTCGGTTCGGTTCGGTTCGGTTCGGTTCGGTTCCGAACCGTCGGTTTTGGTTCGGTTCCGAACCGTCGGTTTTGGTTCGGTTCCGAACCGTCGGTTTTGGTTCCAGGGGGACTTGGGACCGGAGCCTGAACATGAACCGGAACTGCCACCGCCTGTATTTCGATTTCAGTTTTGGTTCTGATTCCAATTCTGATTTTGGTTCCCCCAATTCTGGTTTGGTTCCCTGGTTCCGTGCGGTTCTGTTTCATATAAATTAATAATTCAATATCCCCTTCATGAGTTCATAGATTCATCATAATCACACAAATCACAAATCTCATATTTACATATCCCTTCATCAAACAAATCAACCCCAAATCACCCACATAAAAAATCACCCCAAAATCTACATCACCCACCAGTCTACCACCACCAGTCACAAAAGATCGAAAAAAATATATCAGAAAGAGAGAGAGAAGAGAGAGAAGAGAGAGAGGGTTTTTATGAGGAGATCGTCGGTGAAAGAACGATCGAAGAAGAGGTCTCCGGTGACCGGCTGAGAAATCGTCAGCAAGAGATTGGCGTCACTTGATATGGGATTCAGAATTTCTGGAGGGAACATTTGAATGAAAGGAAGAGAGATAAAAAAGAAAGAAGAAAGAAGAAAAAGCGAAAGAGAGAGATCAAAGAGAGATGAGAGATCGTGGAAAGGAAACAAAAGAGAGAGAGAGAATTATCTGAGATTTAAAGAAAGAGAGAGAGAGAGAGAGAGAGAGAGAGGAAAGTCAACGTTTGAAAAAAATAAAATAAAAGATAATAATAAAGTGGCTGGAACCGACGGTTCCAGAATCTGAACCTAACTATCGATTCTAGTTCCTTTTTTTTTTTAAGAAATCAGAATCAAAACCTTAAGGCTAATGGTTTCGATCTGGTTCCAGAACCGGAACCTCAATTTTGATTTTTTCCCACTATTACGGTTCAGTTCCGCGATTTGAACTGAACCGTGATCATGTCAAGCTAGAGTAAGTCATCAGTACTCATCACTTTCCATTGATGTCTTCCAGGTTCCTATATAGGCTATATCTAATGTTGGAGTTTAATGAAACGAGTGGAAAAAGTTTAACAAAATGTATATCAAGTATTGAAAACACCTTTTGCGATGAGAAATAAGCGTGGCAAATGTCTTTTCAAAACAAAAATAATAATAAGTGCCCGTTTGGAAGAGCTTGTCTACCGGCTAAAAGAGTTTTTTTAGTTGAAAAAGGACTTTTCAAAAAGATTATGGCATTTGGTTGTCACTCAATAGAGCTTTTGGATGATTAAAAAGTTGTTTTACATTTACTTGGAGAATCTCAAATTTTAGGCTTTTCCAAATAGATCTTTTTGAACTTTTTTAATAATACTAAAATGTCTAATGTAACCCTTTTATTTAAAATAGTTTTTGAATATTTTGGTAATTCTACCATTTAAAAAAGTTTTTTATAATTGACAACCAAACGATCAATATTTTCTCATTAAAAGCTCTACTTGTAGAAGGTCTAATTTAAAAGATTACTTCTAAAATATTTACTTGAAGAAGCTCTTTCAAACGGAGCTTAGTGAGCAGTTTATGGAAAAAATAAAATAAAAAAGTGAAAGTTTAATGAAATGTGCTTTGGCGAGCAAGTAAACCAATTTACAAAAAAAACTAAAATAAAAAGTTAAAGTTTAATACAATGTGCTTGATGAGAAAGTAAACAAACAAAAAATAATAGGGAATAATTTTATTAAAGTCCATACTTTTTATTTTATAAAATAGGGATATTATCATTTTGGTCCATATGTTTTGGCCGACAATGACGTTTTTAACTATCTTTCTCTTTTTCACTAGCATAGTCCCTTTGTTTTCAAAAACCCATAAATCTAGTCCTTTTGACTAGATATTTAACGGTCAACCTTTACAAATAAAGGCAAATGAATATTTTACCCATAGCTTCCGTTTGACAACATAAAATTACAATTTTACCCATTGAAAGTTATGGCAAATAACGATTAAGACATAAATGCCCTTTATAAATAAAATAAGAAAATAAGAAAATAAGAAAAAAAAGAAAACTGTGATGAAGATCTAGAATTTCAGAATCCAGATCTTCTTCAACTACAACCCTTCATAAACAAACATAACTCACATTGGCTCTCTTCTTCTTGTAATTTATAAAAAGTGGCCCATATCAAAGCAACCCAGAAAACCCTAGAAATCTCTAGGCTCTTCATGGTCATCGTTTGTCCTGGCTTCAATGGCCACCAGAATGGAAGCAACAATAGCGTCAGGCCTCCCGGATTGATTTAACATCACGAGATCCACAATTTACGAGTTGTCGTATGTAAATTTTATAAGATATACACGTCATTGACAAAGAGGATAAAATTGCCAGGTGGACATCCGAATAGGTATTCAGAAAATATCCTACAAGACATCACCAAAGAAGAGAAGCCCGAATAAACAAGTATTGAACAAGACCTGCTCAGGGTCAACTGACGCCACATACTACTCGGGGTCATACTCGGGACTAGTTGGTAACATTTTCTACTCGGGATCAGATGATGTCACTCGGGATTAGTTGATATCGTTTCCTACTCGAGAAAAACATTAAGAAAAATAAAAGCCCAGTGCGTAGCTCACACTAATCAAGTCATTAAAATTCACGAAGATATCCATATCAAAGAGGAATTCCAAGAATAACGGAGTTATCAAACAGAGGGTTCCTAATCAGGCAACAATTTTACTTCTTCAAAAAAACTACTCTCTTATAAGAAAATAAGTCCTAATTGGACTACATTACTAGAGTCCCATTCGATCTCAATACAAGTCTCCGAAACATGAAAGAAGACAAACTACTTCGAACAAGTAAACAATCATAATTAAATACAAAGATCTTTTATTACTTGTACAAAGATCTTTTATTACTTGTACAAAAAAGCTTAGGGTTCTATGGACATATAAATAGACTCATAATCTCATCACACAAATAGAGACAACAATCATAAAAAAATACAGAGAGAAGAAAGAGAGATCGAGAATTGTAATTATATTATTTCATAGTGGATTTTGGCTTGGTTGATCATTCAAACCACCCGTGGATGTTTTTCCTATCATCAGAGTTTTACCACGTAAAAAACTTGCGTCCGATTACTTTTTCCTTCTCTTTCTCTTTGAAATCAAAACTAAAATCCAATCCTTGTTGGCTTTTCTCATACATCCAGAAATCGACGTCAATAATTGGCGCTAGAAGAAGGGGACTAAACCTTCGATTTTATTAAAGGTAATGACAGGAAGCAGAAGCAGTTCCGGGGATGTCTAAAAATCTCTAAATAACTTCCATGTTGGCAGTAGCTTACGAGATCTCGCTGTAACCACAGAGAACCAACCTACATTCCTGGCGGGGATCCAACAAGTTCCTCCGACCAGCAGAGACCTGACGTAATGCTTCCGAGAGGCGTTACAACAATTGGTGGCAGACGCAACAAAGGAAGAAGTTGATCTATTGGCTGCAGAAGAAGCACAACCTCCTAATCTCCCACCTGCGAGTCTTTGGTCTGTTGCAGTAGGGCCAGAGCTAAATGCACCGAAAGTCGGAAGGAACACTGCTCCAATCAATCAGGCTGGACGTGAAACACCTGAAGAAGAATGACCATGCCATAAGCAGAACCAGGATCAGACAGCTTGTGCTAGACATAACAAATATGACCGGCATAGGGATTGGTCGTCAACAGAAGATAGCGATCGACACCATTGCAAGCGTCATCATGAAATCACACATAATACCTGACATCAAAGTGAAGAGCCAGAAAGAGGAATGACAATCACCCAACGGTTCAACCATCAGGGAAGTCTAGTGGGAGACAAAGATGTCGTAATCCAGAGCTTAACTCGAGAAGTCGAGAACAATAGGCGGTAAATGGACGAACTGGTCAGACGTTATGGGTACAATGAATTATCTTACACGGATTCTGACAGCCCATTCAATAGGGACATCCAGCGGACTTCATTCCCATAAAGATTTATGTTGCCACACGTGGAGCAGTTCAAGAAGGATACAGACTGAAAAGAACATGTCACACGATATAAAAGTGCTATGGCTCAGTATGCCCATAGCGATCCCTTACTATGCCTCAACTTTCCATAAACTCTAGGAGACATAGGCTCAAGATGATTAAGGAGATTGCCCCCAGCAAGCATCAGAAGTTTCAGTGAACTGAGCAGGAGTTTCTTAAGGTAATTCCTGAGCAATGTTCACAGGAACAAATCAGTGGCTTACCTTTCTCAAATAAAGGAAAGGAAAGATGAGTCGTTAAAAAAATACCTGGGGAGATTCGGCCAAGCAATATCAGAAATCGGTAGTGCAAACGATGAAGCGATAATAGCTGCATTCATTAACAACCTACAGAATTGACAGTTATCTTTTGACCTAAGAAGAGCTCGTCTGACCAGGTATACAGAGATGATGGACATGGCAAGAGGATATGAACTAGCCGAAGAAGAAGAGTTAGCTACGGGAGGATGCTGCATGTATGGAGGAAAACCCAAAAAGGACGCTGAGTCTTAGGTGCAAAACCAAAAGGGAAAACAGAAGGAAACAGTAAAGAAAAGAGCAAGGACGAGGGAAACGAACGTAATACCGAACAGACCACAGAGAAATACCAAGGTAGATACACCAACTACACCCCTCTTCTGAAAAAGCAAGAGGAAATCCTGGCCATTCTAGAAACAAAGAATATGGTACAAGAGCCATGACGCCAGTCTCAGTTAGCCAGATGAGATACAACCAAATACTGCAGATTCCATAAAGAAACCGGTCATGAGACTTCCAAGTGTTACCAGCTCAGAGATTACAAAAAAACCCTCATTCAGGAAAGACATCTACAGGATGTAATCTTGAAAAGGGATGAGAAATTAGAAACAAAGAAAGAGATCAAGGCCGATCATATCTCTGGTCAAAATCAAAGGGCCAGCCTAGAGGCCAATCAAGTAATACATACAATCTTTGGAGAACCATCCACTGGGAGAAGTAACCGAGAGCGAACACAGGAAATCAGAGAAGCAGTAGAAGCAAGACATAACTTTGACGTGAACTCGGTAGAGCCAGACCCGAAAAGGGTAAAGGAAGGATGAGACCCAATAATATTCACAGAAGCAGACTCACATGGCATCGATGTTTGGCCAAATGAATCTCTGGTCATAAGTACCCAGATCAGTCACTAGGAAGTCAGAAGAATCTTGATAGATAATGGAAGTTCAACAGACATTCTCAATGTAGTCGTCTACGATCAACTCAGGTTGGACCGAAAGGATCTACAGCCTTTCCATACCCCACTCAGAGGATTCGGAGGAATTGAGGTTAGGTCACTCGGGATGGTAAAGCTACATATGAAGATCAGAGTGGCACCTTGCTAGAAAACTGTATTGCTCGACTTCGTGGTGGTAGACTTAGACAATTGGCCATATAATGCACTGTTGCATCGGCCATTCTTAAATAAAATTAATGTCGTTACAACCACTTATGCCTTAATGATCAAATTCCCGACTGAACAGGGATCGGTGTAGTCAAGGGATCCCAAGAGATGGCCCCCCGAAGAGCTAACCTGTCAGTATACAATGACAAAAATGAACAGGTTTGCACTATAACACAGTCGAGTCAGAAAAAAGAGCCACTGTCATTCGAATTCGATCCAAGGGAAGAGTCGAATGAATCCAAAATTGAACCGGTCGAAGAAATTATCTTGAAAGAAGATGAACCAGATAAGAGGATAAAGATCAGGGCCAAACTTGAAGGAAAATTCAAACAAAGCCTCACTGATCTGCTCAAAGAATACAGGGATGTGTTCGCTTAGAGTCATGAAGATATGGTCGGGATAGATGCCGGAATAATATCTCACCATCTCACAATAGACCCGAATGCAAAACCGGTGATACAAAAGAGAAGATCATTCAATCTCGAGAGAAGTCAGGCAATCAAACATGAAGTAGAGAAGCTACTCACTGTAGGGTCGATTAGAGAGGTCAACTACCCCAATGGGTAGCTAATGTAGTTCTCGTCCAAAAGAAGAATGGACAATGGAGAATGTACGTAGATTTCATAGATTTGAGAAAGGCATGCCCAAAAGATAGTTTTCCACTTCCGAGGATAGATCAGTTGGTGGACGTTACATCAGGCAGTTGCTCAGTTTTTTGGACGCCTACTCGGGATATAACCAAATCTGGATGAACAAGGCTGACGAAGAAAAAACAGCATTCACAATTGATTAGGGTTTGTACTGTTACACAGTAATGTCTTTCGGGTTAAAAAATACAGGGGTAACATATCAATGATTGGTCAACAGAATCTTCGCAGGAAAAATAGGAAGGAACATGGAAGTATACATTGATGACATGCTGACCAAGAGCATCACGGCAGACAAGCATACTTTAGACCTTCGAGAAACATTTGATGTTTTGAGCAGATACCAAATGAAGATAAATCCGAACAAGTTTTTATTCGGAGTTCCATCAGGAAGATTCCTGGGTTTTCAAGTTCACCAAAGAGGAATCGAAGTCAACCCTGAGAAGATCCAGGCCCTGCAGAAAATGACTTCACCAAGGACACTAATGGAAGTACAGCGCCTAACAGGATGCTTAGCTTCCTTTGGTAGATTCATCTCAAAGGCCATGGACAGATGCGCACCCTTGTTCAAAGTATTTAAAAAAGGAAAATAACTCGAATGGAACGAAGAGTGCGAGCAGGATTTTTTTAAAAATCAAGGAAAACCTAGGGTAGGCTCCCATCCTTTCAAAACCACGGATGGGAGAGACATTCCATTTGTACTTATCAATTACAGAACTAGCAGCAAGCTCAGCCTTAGTTAGAACAGAAGATGGAGTACAAAAGCCAGTGTACTATTACAGCAAGGCACTTCTACCAGTCGAGACCAGGTATTCACAGGCAAAGAAAATGGCCCTAGCATTGGTTTCAGCAGCAAGAAAGCTAAGACCATATTTTCAGGCTCATACAATTCAGGTTCTCACCAACTGCCCATTAAAGCAAATTCTACAGAAGCCAGAGATTTCAAGAAGACTGACCAAATGGGCTATCGAGCTAAGTGAATTCGATATCCACTACGTCCCCAGGACATCCCTCAAAGGGCAAGCAGTGACAGATTTTATAGCAGAGTTTACAGAGCCAAACCTAGAAGCAAAAAGGATGTTGGGAAAAAAATTCCCATGGAAATTGTATGTTGATGGCTTTTCAAACACTCATGGCAGCGGGACAGGATCATAGTATGCACTCCAGAATGAGATGATGTAGAATGTGTCATGAGGTTTGATTTCAAAGCAACCAACAATCAAGCCGAGTATGAGGCACTACTAGCTGGACTCAGAGTCTGTATAGCTCCCGGGGCAGATGAAGTCGAGATATTTAGCGATTCATAGGTAGTTGTCAACCAAGTCCTGGACGAATACCAAGCCAAGTATGAAGGTATGATAGCCTACCGTGACATTGCAAAACAGCTCCTCTAGAAATTCAAAGAATATAAGATTGCCCAGATCCCTAGAGAGGAGAATGAAAAGGCAGACGCATTGTCCAAACTAGCGTCAGCAACAACCACAATCAGGCCAAAGACTATTCCGGATGCATATCTCCTCAAACCGAGCACAACTGAACCAAGAAACTTAGAAATTTTAGAAATCCAAACACCGCCAGATGGTTGGATAACTCAGCTGAAAAGGTTTCTGGAAGAAGGCATGCTCCCGGAAGATCTCTTACAAGCAAAACGTATCAGGTATCGATCAATAAGGTACACATTGGTTGGAGGAGAACTATACAGAAGGGGGTATTCCTGAACACTCCAAAGATGTGTGTAAGAGGAGGATGCATATCGGATATTACAGGAAACCCACGGAGGAGTCTGCGAAAACCACACTAGGGGCAAAAGTTTAGCACACAAGGTACTCAGGCAAGGCTATTATTGGCCTACTCTATCATCAGATACAAAACAATGTTCGGAGAGTTGCAATACTTGCCAAAGGATTGCTAAATGATATCCGACAACCCCCTGAACAGCCCAGAAACCTTAGATACCCATGGCTATTTGCCATGTCTGGTTTGAATTTAATCGGCCCAATGCCAGCTGGGACAGGGAGTGGAGCGAAGTATGCCATAGTAGCCGTTGACTATTTCACGAAGTGGGCAGAAGCTGAAGCATCAGTGCATATCACAGAAGCAAACACCACAAATTCATGAAAAAGAATATACTTTATAGGTTTGGAGTCCCAAACACTATAATCACTGACAACGACACCTAGTTCGATAGCCTGAAATTTAGACAGCTGTGCAAAGAGTACCAGATTGCCAATTACTATACCACACCTGCCCACCCTCAAACAAATGGGCAATTTGAAGCAGTGAACAAAATCATCAAGCACACAATCAAAGCAAAGCTTGATGTTAAGAAAGGAAGCTGGGTTGAAAAGCTTCCCGAAGTTTTACTGGCATATCGGACAACAACAAGAACGTCAACAGGAGAGACTCCATTCACTTTAGCGTTTGGAACAGAAGCTGTTATCCCTATAGAAACGTCATATACGTCACCCCGGGTCAGGCTATATGATGAAGATCAGAATGTTGATATGATATAACAAAGTCTAAGTGAGCTAGAAGAGAAAAGGGAGAAATCCCGAATACGAAATATGGCATATCAACAAATAATAACTCGCCACTACAACTCTCATGTTCGGGTCAGAAAATTCCAGCTAGGAGACCTGGTACTCAGGAAGGTGTCATTGAACACAAAAAATAAAGTTGTAGGTTCTCTGGCTGATAAGTGGGAAGACCCATACAAAGTCAAAGGAATAGCTGGCCATGAAGCGTATTGGATTGTACGACCCAATGGAGGGGTTTTACCCCGACCATGCAATGCCCAATATCTAAAGATTTTTTATCCTTAAACTATTTTTTGTTCTTTTTTTAGTTAGGATAATTTTAGTTAGGTCAGATATTAGCTGTGAAATTTAAATCTTTGTTGATTTTACAGTTATAAATAAAAATCAAGCTCGGGATTTCCGAAAGATAAAGCATATGATAATAAGAACATATGGAAGGCAAACATGATAATAAGAACATGCAAATAGAATACTCGGGACCATTGATTCCCGAATGGGAGGAGATGCTCGAAGGAGCATGCCAGCCGAGCAAGGTCAATTGACCTTAGCAACAAGGCAAACCCGATGCATCAGATTTTGGAGAAAGGCTCGGGACGCAATCCGAAAATTTCTGTGAAATGCGTAGCTTTGTTAAGCGATTCAAAAAGCTTAACGATTCGGCAAACCCTTGCGCATGAAAACTGGGGAGACGTCATCGGTAATACGTAAGGACTCAAACATATGATCATCGTGAGCCTTGATGTAATGTTTGGGTAGCAACCGTGTATGAAACACAAGTATAAACCTACCTACCTGTTTTAAGAGACTCGGTTAATAATAAGAGCCAGTTTAATAAGATACTTGGCATGAAGATCACAAAAGCCAGTGTAATAAGATTTTTGGCATAAAGATTGCAAAAACAATTTCAATAAGATACTTGGCATTAGAATTATTAGGGTGACAACCAGTTTAATAAGATACTCGGTGAAGTTATACAAACATCAGAGTTAGCTAGTTTAATAAGATACTTGGCATGAAGATTGCAATAGCCTATTTAATAAGATACTTGGCGTTAAAAATTATTCAAGGAACGAAACCGGTTTCAAAAGATACTCGGTTAAGTTACCCGAACAGAAATAGCTGGTTTTATAAGATACTCGGCAACAATAGAGTCAAGTTGAAGAAGTTTTGTGAGTAATAAAATTAGATTAAGACCACTCGGTTCAGAAAAGCTAAACTTGGGATTTAATTAAACTCAAAAGAATTGTTACAAAGTTCTAAACAAAGAATTGTTACAAAGAATCTCTACAAAAAACTTATGAAAATTGTACAAGTCAAGGTTGTGAGGATATTGAACTATTGCCAATGCTCGGGTCGGGCACCATTTCATACATATGAAGCAGACTTTCGTTAGAAGGCTAAGCGATTGTGTCGACCAAAGCATCCATCCACTAGCTGTAATCTTCTCCTAGGATTGGTCCAACATCAGGCACCGCACCCTCCATGACCGATTCCTGACTAGCGTAAAAACTCAAGAGGGAGTACTCGGATGGAACCTTTAAATCCATGGGATAGGGCTCTTTGCCTTGGCTATGGCAGTAAGCTCTCCACTCTTTCATCTGAGTCCGAAGAGATTCCAAGAACCGATCCACATGATTCTTGATCAACAACTCCCAGTTGGTTCAGGCTTTCTCAGTTGCCTGATTCTTAAGCTTGAAGAACTCACCAGCTGAAACCAACCCCTGTTGAAATTCTCGAAGGAGAAGGGCATCGTAGGTAGAGGATCTCTTGAAACCATCTACCGCTTGCACTTCGAGTTCCAGCCTGGCCTTTCTGGATAAGGATTCGACCATTAAAGCTTGGCGCTCCAGGTCTTCAATTTTCTATTTATACGCCGATTTAGATTGCTCCGCTTCTTGCTCGGCCCTAAGCATTGATTCTTGGGCAGAAGACAATAAATTTTAAAGTGACTCAGCTTTCTCTTCTACCAAAGAAGCCCTTTCCTCGGCCTCCACCTACTTCGCCAAACATTGGTCGACAAACACTTGGGCAGAGCCCACCTCCTTTTCATAAGCTGCCTCAACCCGAGCATGGCTATCCTCACTTTCCTTTAGCTGAGCCTCGAGACGCCTTATTCTATCAGCTTGATGTTGTTGTGTCTGAACCAGCTCAGCGAACTCGGCTAACATCTACAAAGAACTTTAATTAAAATCTAGCAAGCAAAACGAGCAAAACAATTGAAGTGAAGGATAACTTACATAAGATGTACCGTTAAAAATGTTCTGAAGACAGTCTGTCAAGGAGCCATCCCGAAAATAACTCTAGCGGTCTTCCCCGATGAAAGCCCGACCAGATGATATCTCCAGCAGCATATCCTGGGGAGAAGGATATAAAGGAACCCCCGAGGGTTAAGCTCCTTGATCTTCAACCTCGGGGGGAGAGGAACCCCTGTTCACCTCCGAAGTCTCCTCATCCGCCGATACTCAAACATCAACGCTCGAAGGCATCTCAGCCCCAGTACCTTCATCCAGAGACCTTAAAAGGGCAAGTATGAGAGCCGACTGCCTTCCGTTTCTTAGCCCGAGAAAGATGGAAGCTGAGGTCAGCTGCGGGATCTTCCTGAGCATCTTTCTAGAAAGATTCTAAAAATTTGGGACCTGAAGGTACTTATCCCGCGGAGGTATTACCTCCATTACCGGTGTCTGACCGCACAACATGTCCTTCACCAAGAGCCTCACTCTCTCTTTCCCCATCATCAGGTAGTTGAGTATCTATCGGGTCACTCGGACAACTATTCTCCCCAGCGATCGATTGAACAACGTCCTCGGGGTTATATTCGGGGATTTATTCTTCGGCTACATCGGTTTTCTCATCAGACTCAGGCAGGGCAATACCATCATTGCTCTGACGAGAAGTTTCTTTTCGGCTCGTCTGAAGAATCGACTTCACTTGGCGAGCTTGAAAGTCACAGACGATGTCCGTGTAATACACTTACAAAAAAAGGGACATTGTTAGAATACAAAAAGAAAAAAATAACAATAAAAAAGAAAAAGAACAGAGTTACAAAGATCACTTACATCGTCTACGGTAAGCCAAAATCTGGCTGAAGAAGTCGAGCTCTATCATTTTCGTCTCGTTGAAAAGATAAGATCTTCTTCTCTTCTCCAATGTGCGAACTGCTACCCGAGCAAGTCTGGTCAGCTCAGCGTCGCTAAATTCAAGCTTCTTCTTGTTCCAAACCTTAGAAGAACAGAAGAAATGGGGAACTTTCAACACCCACCGAGTTTCCCCAGTTGAGAGGGTGACTTCAAGACCCAGATTCCCTCCTGTGAAAAACCAATTGTTCTACTCGAACTTGTTAGATGAAGGGAATCCCCATACAAATCCCCTCTTTTTAAGGTCATCAGAGGTGTGGACTTCCCGATTCACCTTTGTCCCTTCGGGGACCCTGCAGTTGGGCAGATTAGACATGAGGAAATAGGTCATTGTCTTGCCAGACTGCCTCAGCGTGAAAAAAATCCTGATCTAACAGGGGGAAGGCGGTGACAAGTTAATCTGACTGTACATGTGCCACATGCACATCACTATCATGTAGTTGTTCGGAGCCAATTGAGCTGGGGTGATCTCTGCTTCAGCCAAAAACTAGACAATGAATGGCTGAAGAGGAAGTGTGACGCCACAACAGAGCATGGATCCATAGATTGCCACCATGCCCGAGAGAGGGTTCCACGCAGCTCTATCATCAGCGGGAACCAGAATAACCGAGTCATCCAAATCGAATAGGGCACGATACTTCCCGATCTCTTCGACCACGTTCGGTTCAGTGTCTAACCCACTCGGGTGATCAGTAGAGAAAGAAAGGCGAGACACTCTGAACGCCTCTTCCACATCATTCTCATCAACAGTCTGCTCCCAGATCCGAAGGCTGCCAGAGTTATGCCTGTGAACTTCACTTCTGCTTTGATGTTTTCCCATCCTTTACAGAGGTACCCTTTGATTAGAAATATCATATTTAGAACTAGATAAAAAATCAGAACTGGATACAGAAAAATGAACGTCAGGGTAAAGCCCAGAAATGACAACTTCTAAAAATGGAGGTTCATCATGGGGGATTTCCCCCAGTAATCTTTGAACACAGGAAACCAACTGGAAATCCCCAAGATCTAACGCTTCAAGAGCTATAGTACAGAGACGAAGACTGGATGTTGGTTCCATTAAAACTAACCTTGAAGAAATCTGGTGCAAAACCTTCAATGGAGAATGATGATTTGCTGCATAAAGAAATCAGGGCTGGCAAAAATTTTTGGTTTTCAAGTTTTTAGAATGAACCAGCGCAACCCTTCAGTGAAGAATTTAAAAGGGTGATAGCACAAAATACAAGGGTCTCAATGCGGGAAAAATCTGTGACAAGACTTGATAACATAGATGGCGCGCGGGGAGACGCAAAGGTCGTTTCTCATAAATGGTATCGAAAAATAAAGAGGCAAAGGACATGTGTCAAGAAGAGAACTGGCTTTCGTCGTCAGAATTCTAAAACATCTCCATCATTGAAGATCTCGCGTGAGGGGACAAATCGAATTTACAGGGTCAGCATTAAGACACACCATTATGATAAGACATTTACTCTGGCATAGAAATAAAAATTGAATTGATTAAAATACTTTTACCCGAAACAAAATTCTATTCGGCAAAAATATTTTAAGGGGGTATTGTCGTATGTAAATTTTATCAGATATACACGTCATTGACAAAGAAGATAAAATTGCCAGGTGGACATCCGAATTGGTATTAAGAAAATATCCTACAAGACATCACCAAAGAAGAGAAGCCCAAATAAACAAGTATTGAACAAGACTGCTCGGGGTCAACTGACGCCATATACTACTCTGGGTCATACTCGGGGCTAGTTGGTAACGTTTTCTACTCGGGATCAGATGATGTCACTCGGGACCAGCTGATATCATTTCCTACTCGGGACAAACATGAAGAAAAATAAAAGCCCAGCGCGTAGCTCACACGAATCAAGTCATTAAAATTCTCGAAGATATCCATATCAAAGAGGAATTCCAAGAATAGTAGAATTATCAAGCAGAGGGTTCCTAAGCAGGAAACAATTTTACTTCTTCAAAAAGACTACGCTCTTATAAGGAAATAAGTCCTAATTGGACTACATTACTAGAGTCCCATTCGATCTCAATACAAGTCTCCGAAACAGGAAATAAGACAAACTACTTCGAACGAGTAAACAATCATAATTAAATACAAAGATCTTTTATTACTTGTACAATGAAGATTATGGTTCTATGGACATATAATAGACCCATAATCTCATCACACAAATAGAGACAACAATCATAGAAAAATACAGAGAGATGAAAAAGAGATCGAGAATTGTAATTATATTATTTCATAGTGGATTTTGGCTTGGTTGATCATTTAAACCACCCGTGGACGTTTCTCTGTTCATCAGAGTTTTACCACGTAAAAAACTTACGTCTGATTACTTTCTCCTTCTCTTTCTCTTTGAAATCATAGCTAAAATCCAATCCTTGTTGGCTTTTCTCATACATCCAGAAATCGACGTCAACACGAGTTAATTAGATCCAAGAGAGAACCACAACACAAGAATCTCCTAAACCATGGCGGCCCTCGCCGTCACTAGAAAGTCGATTGAGCGACTTTTGTCATCTCCATAAAGTCGACGGGTTGCCTTGACACACTGAAAATTGGTCTCGTAATACAATCTTTCTACCCACAAATCAGATCTGGAACGAGAAGAAGAAATATCAAACTATGCCTAAAACATGTCGTTTGGACCATCGAACTCCGTCTGATATAGAGTCAAAGACAATCGACTTGCACCAGAGAGTTGGTCCATCACAAGCAACATGGTTTGTCTCCTCAAATCACACGGGTCTAGTGATGAAACCCATCGACCCAAGAGAGACCCAGATCAGGTGCTTTATGGTCCTTAAAAATCAGCCATTCAAATTGGCTTTTACACAGTTGAGGCCTAAACCCCCAAATCCGTATTCATCTACCCAATGAATCTAACAACCAGTTTCACGAAAAAGTAAACAAACAAATTATTATTATTATTATTGTTAGTTGTTATGGATTCAAATCAACCAACAACAAATTCATAACAAAGTGCACACATCAAAACAACAACAAAAATTAACAATGGATTGTTGGTAACATTAGTTATACCAGTATAAAGTTTGATTTTAAAGATTATCGATTTTGTTGTGGTGATGTATTAGTCTGATTCTAATTTTGGGTCTGGTGGTAGAGGTGTAGTGTTCTGGTTGATGATGACTTGTGTTATAGGTTTGGTGTTTACGGTGATGGTGGTGGTTTGGTGCTAATGATGATGGTGTTGATAATGGTGGTTTGTTGTTGATAATGATGATGGTGGGGTTGTTTCTGGAATTTTGTTTGCTTTTTTTTTTTTTTACATTTTTTCAATTTTTTTTTATTGTTGATACATAGCATATTCTTGGTTCAAATAAAAAAATACCTTTAGATCCGTTAACTCAAACTAACATCTAACTTACAGAGGATTAAATTGATGAATTTTTGAAAACATAAGGACCATAAGAACTAAAAGTGGATAAACAGTTAAAAACGTCATTGTCAGCCAAAACATAAGAACCAAAATGATAATATCCCTATAAAATATTATCTTTTAAATGTCTAGAGCATATTAGCAACTTTATTCCTTTCCTTTTTTAAAATACATCACTTTAGTCTATCTGACCAAATTACTAACAATCAACTGTGACTATATGTGTAAAAGCACAACTTTACCATTATTAATTCAGTTTTATTTTTTTTAAATGAAAATACATTTGCTTTCCATATTTTACTTCAAAACGTTTTTGGTGCGCGTGATTTGATCGTATAAAATTGGACTATTTTTATGGGATTGGATTGGACTGGACTAAATTAGTACTGTGATACGTTTAGATTTAAATACTAGGGTGTGTAAAAATTAAGGATTTGAAAATTAAAACAAAAAGAAACTCTATCTCTCTCTCTCTCACTTATTAAGGGGCTATTTGGTTAAGGTAAACTTTGTATGCGATTGAGAATATGATAATATTTCCATTATTGTTACCAGATTTGAGTTTTTTAAACCCAGGAATGTGATTAGCACAGTAATCACATTACCCTTGGATTCTTGTTGTAACATCCACGGTCTATTAAAAAATCAAAATTATAACTAGTAAAAAAAACCCAAGCTTTTTCACACCTCAGAACAGCACACCTCGGTTTCTTCTAAACTGATGTTATTTTTATCCTCCAATTCCATAAATTTCTTATGAGGTCAAATATAAATTCTTTTACTTAGATTTTTTAGCTCTCAAATCTCAAGTCTCAACAATGAAAATGACCTACACATAATTTTTAATTTCTTTAAATGAAAAAGTAAGTAAGTTTTCATTTTTTGAGTAGATTGTTATTGAATGATTTGTGCTTGTAAATGGTTGATGTGGTGCTTGGTGTTCTCGATGGATCTTAAGCTTGAACCTCTCTGCTGACAAAAATATATATATGGTATATAATGATGAAAAAAATATTTTCTAACTTATCATCTCAGTGTCTTGAAGTTTCAAAAATAATTAAACAAAAAAATAAAAAATAAAAATTGTGAAGATTGAAGTCTCATGGGGAAAATGAAGATGAGTAGACAAGTTCTGAAAACTGAATCAAACAAGAGGGAAAAATAATCCAAATTAAAAATTTAAGAGCATCTCCAGTATAAATATGCATTTTTTATATTCTAAATAGTGCACATCAAAATTTCTATTTATTATGGGCCACTTTTGAAAACAAAAATAGAAAAATGCATATGCACATCTTCAATACAATTATCTAACATCAAATATGTATCCATTTTATGACCAATCATAATAAAACATTTATTCCACCATCTCTCCTCTTTAATTTTACATTTAAATGAGCTTTATTGTTATAATTGGTGGAAAGAGTTAGAAATCCTAGTGAACATTTTTAGGAGAGTTTCTAAAATTAGAAACCCAACTCCATATTCTCTAACGTTTTCTTTGCCACATTATCTCCATATTAAAGTTAGATAATACCATTGGAGAGAGATTTTCTAACTTTTAACTATTTACCTTATATGGCACTCAATTTTCGCCAAATGCATATTTGCTCCCAACTCCATATTCTCGAACTTTTTTGTGTCTCCTTCTGTAAATGTGATGTCGGTAACAACCTCTTGCACCGTAATCAAATAAGTTGTTAATAGCTGTTAATAGCCATTTTTGCAAGGGGTCAATGTGAAATTTTCTACCCAACTGATATCTAGTAGAATATGCTTTTAAATACCAGGTAGGGCTAGTATGCTATATCCTACCTCGAGATACCAGCCTCTACACCACCCAAAGACTAAGACTAGCCAACAGCGAGTAACTCCTACCTAGTACCTCGACAACAGGTCATTCAACCTAGTACCCGATTACTTTGATACTACCACTTTGGAGATTTCAGCATCTACGGAAAGTACCAATATGTTCTACTAAGTACCTCGATACCATCTCACCACCGGTTACTAGGTACATGACATGCCTATCAGGTAAGAAAGAAGTTAGTCAGAAAGCTCCATAACGATCGGTCAAGTGCCACTCCACTAGACTGGTACCTAGAGGTACCTCGCCATTTGATACGTAGAATCATGATTTCTTCTCCAAGTTACAGAGTTGACTTCTTCGCGGTTAAAGCACTATAATGTGACTAGTTTGGTCAACTGATTCACCATTTATTCAAATTTAAACCCAAACGAAAACCTGACGTATTGAATATGAGTAATTCCTGAGTAATTTGATTCCCCCATTGACACCAATCACTTCCAGTAACACGGCCAATCAATTGTCTAAATTATAGGGATTTGATTGACGATGAAGAGGGATTAAAATGAGACGTTAGGATCCATACAGGTTTTGAAAAATAGAGAAAAAAAGGCAGAGCTTTTTTACCATTTTTCTCAGAGGATTTAGATACATATCGACACGTACGAGTTTGCCATCCCTTACAGTTTTGAGAGAGAGAAAGGGAGATAACATAGTGAGATCAAACTTGTATCGTTTCCATGATCATTGTACCACATTAAAGTCATATCACCTACTTGATTAATAAAGCAATTCTCCATTAGCAGTCTCATTCATTCTTCCTTTGTCCTTAACGTGCATTTAATGCTTTGCGGCTGGATGTTAATGTCAATCACGCTTATTTCGACTGACGTAATCATTTATCCATTTTTTTAAATTTTGAACGGAGTGTGTTTCTCGTTTCGCGTACACCTACCCCTATACGCGTATGCATGTTGGTATGATGTCACTTACCCCTATATATAGCTCGAAAACTTTTCACTTTATCTTACGATTGCATAGTGAGTTCTCACAAAAACCCTAACTTCTCTTTTTCTCTAGATTTTGGCTTCCCATCTTCAAACTTCTATGCCTTCTTTACTTCTGCGCATATCTTAGTTATGGAATTAACTCCTCATTATCGTTATTTTGAGATTTTTATGCATGCCATCGTGGTTGACGATAAAGAAAATATCGCTAGGCTCGAGTCTCCTCTTAGGGGGTCATTTTCCTTTATCTCAACCTACTGCTCTAAATGTGGATTATTTTATGCCCCGTGCCAGGTTTTTTCCTTCTTCTTCTAATCATCTTGGTTCCACTTCTATTGATGTCCATCCAGATATGTAGAATAATACGAGGCAAACTTCTAGGGCTTCTCCTAAGGAGACTGCTTGTTTGGCGAGCGACTTGAAGAAAACTTCTCAGAAATTAAAAATGAGGGAAGTTTTGAGGGAACGAGTACTAACTTGCTTAGATTCTCAGCAGACCATCCTTGTGCCTTTGATCTTGAAATAAATGTATTAACGGATGAAGAACTTTTGAAGTTTATGGAACGGTTTGATCTCCCCCATTCAGTGAAACTATCCTGTAGTGGTAATCGCGCAGTGTGGAATCCTCCCCCTGGCACAGTTGCCATTTATAGGGGGGACAATGATGTCTTTTGTGGTGATTTTCCTTCTATAACCCTTCATTGCTCGCTTTTTGGCAGACGCGGGTGTAGCCCTAGCCCAACTGACTCTAAATTTGTATCGGGTATTGATTAGTATGTGGCACTTATGGAAGAAGATCGATACTACGTACCCCCTGACCCCTAAGAAGATACACAATTTTTACACCTTGGGTCGATCAGACATAGGCAGGACTTTTTACCTTCATCTGACACCGCCTAATAGCGGGATCCCTCATGGTTACAAGGAGAAGCTTGCCTTTTCAATGCATAAGGACCACAAGGGCTTCATCTGGGGGTTTCTATCGTCTAATAAGTATTGGAAGAGTAGTTGGTTATTCATCAATGGAGATTGGGGTTAAATCGTTTGTTTTTTATCAAAGGAGAAGCTTGCCCTTTCAATGCATAAGGACCCTGCTGCCAACAACTTCTCTACTTCTTCTTTGATCGTCTTGTTCTTTTCTGTGTTAAATCGTCTCCTTTTCTAAATAACTGGCCTACGGTCGGGGTCAACTGTCAAGCTATGTGAAATTATCTTCTGGTCGATTCCTGGCATATCCTTATGTTTCCATGTGAATATATCTTTGAATTCTTTTAACAGTCCAACCATCTCATTCTACAATTGTTCAATCAGCGAGGCCCCTAGCCTTACAGTCATCTCGAGACTGTTGTCATCGATGGAAACTTCTATGGTTGGTTCATCTACCTAGTTTTTCCTATCTTTCGAAGGCTTTTCTCTTGGGTCCAGGTTGAATTGAGTCAGGGTTTCTGCTTTGATTTCCATGTCATCTATCTTCTGCTCTTCATACTCCTCGACAGTGTACACTTGCATTACCCATGACTCTGTTTTCTCTCTGTATATGGTCAGATTCACCTTTCGTCCCCACTCTTGTAAACTTTTCAAGACTTCCACTCCAGCCTCTGTAGGAAATTTAACCATTAACGCGTAAGTGGCAGTCACAGCTTTTGTCTTGTTCAAGAAGAGTCGGCCTAGCAAGGCATTTTATGGCCAATTTTCTACGCTCATAACCACAAAATCCAATAACATTGTCTTGGTACAATGAGAGCTACCAATCTCCACAGGCAGCTTCACCATTCCAACCAACCTCACATTCGCCCATCTGAAGCCTCTAATTGGGACTTTGAGTGACTAAAGGTCTCTTCTTTGCAGCCCAAGTTGATCAAACACTTCCATTGTCGACAAGAACTCTTCTCACTTCCATATGGCCTATTCTTACTGACACCACAATTATGATGTTCAGCCTGACTTCTGACACTTGCATGTCTACTTCGGTGAAAATTACAGGATCCCAACCTCGTTTGAGCTTCTTTTGGTCTGGTCCAGATAGATTTACCTATAGTTTTCTTTATCGATCCATGGTTTCTCTAACTCTGAATATTCTCTCTTGGCTACTATTCCAAGTGTATGGCCCGCCAAATATGGTGGTGATTGCTCCATTACCTATATCCCTTCTTGGACTCATTTGGCTTCTATCTAGCTCATCCATCATGACATTTTTACTCCTATAATCTCCATTCCTAAGGATCATATCCTTAAGATGTCCTTCTCTAATTAACTTCTTGATATAATCTCTTAGCTAGTAGCAATTATAAGTTTCATGATCGTTCTCCTGGTGGAACCTGTAGTACTTAGTGATGTCTCTTCTGGCAAAACATGACTGCTTCGGGGGTCATTTGTACATATTCTTATCCTTTATCACATTCAAGATTTCTTCCTGCCTTCTGACCAACAGAGTGTAGTTGGTATATTGCCTTTTGAACTGCCTAGTACCTTTCATCCTCATTTCACCCATCTTTACCTTTTCCTTCGTTACTGTTTTGCTCCCATTTGCTGGCACTTTTTGGGTTACTGTCTTTATTCTTCTGATTGCTTTTGGGCTGACCCCATGTATAAGTTCTCCTCCATGGGCCAGCTGTTCTTCCTTTGCTATGGCGTACCCTTCGACATGGTCTACCATGCTGGCATACGTGATCGGTCCCCTTTGCCTCAGACTTAGGGTTAGATGGTTGTGTTGTAAGCTATTGATGAATGCCGATACCACCGCATCATCATTGGGGTCTTGAACTTCTAACACCTCTTGTGTGAATATGGTCAGGTAGTCTTTCAACTTCTCATCATTTCTTTGCTTTAGAGTAGATAAGACCGATATAGACTTTCTTCACTAGATATTCCTCAAGAACTGTCTGGTGAATACTTGTTCCAACTCCGTGAAATTTCTAGTAGAACCTGTTGGTAACCCTTCAAACCATCTCGACCCTTGATCTCCCAATGTTTGTGGAAACATGCGACACATGATGGCATCATTATAGGCATATTGTGCCATTGCACTTTGATACCTCCTCACATGCTCTTATGGGTCGGTGTTAGCCTTGAACTGTTCCACCTGTGACATTCTAAACTTCTCCGAGAAGCAGGTCTGTTTTAATGAATCAGTAAATGGATTTTCGGAGTTCCCGATCAGAGGGTTTCTCAAGCTTTGCCTCTGTTCGAGGGCTTCTATCCTTCTAAAAAGAATTTCTCGCTCCTCTTTTGGCTCTCCACATTCGTCGAATCTCCGAAGGATCATTAGTTCAAATGGATCCCTAGGGACCCTTCAGTTGATCTGAGCGTCAAAAGAGTCACGCCTGATCACTGGGTTGGTTCTCTGCAACCTCTTGTGGCCATTTCATCGTCACTTGAATGCAAGTGGGATATTTTCTTCTTGTCATTATACTTATGCCCGCGTTTGGGGTAAGTTTTTGCTCCGTTGTTTCTATCCACGTCTTCCTGTGAACTAGATTTCTTGTGCTGCCTTGTTCCCCGGTCTTCTCAGTCACTTCTCCTGTATGAACGCCCCCTCCTCCCGTGATATTCTGCCTCATCCCTTCTAGGTTTCTGGGGTGCTCCTAGGGTGATTGCTACAATCTCAGAACGTATCTTAGGATCCTGGGCCTTGATTGGCGTGGAAAGTTGGTATGGCGAACTTAGGTTAGTCATGGCTGATATACTTATTCCTTGATTGGAAGCATCTTCGATGATTTTTCGAATACTTTTGGGGAGATGCCAACAGTCACACCTGTAGTGGTAACAGTGTCACGCTTGATGGGTGACAGGGTCCTTACCGATGGATCTCCTCCTATAGCGGCGACATCCATAAGGTTCTGGTCATTGGTCTCATGTGTTATGTCAACATTGTGGGGAGATTGACTTCTGTCTCTTCCAGTGTCCCTGATGCCGCTTTTGGCCAATTTTCTTCGTAATTAATTACGTAAACAAAATAATGTTGAAGGTTCACTCCCTCCTTCTAGCGCTAGTTGTTGACGGTGATTTTTGGATAAGTCTCCCGGCACACAATTAGAGCAAAGTAATGGCAAAGCACATGCAAAAGATAATAATAATAAAAAATAAGACGTAGGATTTTACTTGGTAAAACCCCAATGTGGGGAAACGTTCATGGTTGCCGATTACAACAACAAAAAATTCACTATGCAGAAAAAAGATTACACACTCAATCACTCTTGCCTTCTTTCTAAAAATTATGTTCAACCCTTTTTTGGATGTTTTTTAGGTCTATTTATACATGCATAGAACCCTAATTCTTAATGTACAAGTAAGGAAAGTTTCTGTTATTTAATAAAATTCTAACTTCTTAGAGTTATGCTCTCTTTCTTCCCTGTTTGGGGTTGATTTGTACTTCAATTGACTTTAGATCTCTTTCCTAATCTGGACTCTGATAATAACAAGGAAGTTTGTTTCCTTATCAGAGTACACTTCCAGAAGCCTTGTTCAAATCAGACTCTTTTTTAGCTTATTTGAGTCATGATTCATTTGAATCTGGGTGTTGTCCATGTCTCACACGTTCGATCATCTATTTTCCCAACCATTCTTGTTTCCCCGATATTTGATTCAACATGACCCTTGGTCCCGGCCATCTTGACAACGCGATCGGGTTTTCTAATCCAATCATCTATGTTATCTGGTCGTGGAGAACTTGTCGGGTTTGCTTAGGTCCTACCTGTGTTGGCTTAACCTATTAGACTCTAGTGACGTGGTATTTCCGACCCTAGTCTTTTGCTGACGTGTCATGTTACTTAGAATTTTCCAATAACAATGGACGAACGTAAAACTATATTTACAATATTAGGATTTGAACCATGTGAGTTACAACTACTAGGGCGAGGGACCCTTTGTTAAATGAATTGCAGGAAGCGTTCTGTTTGGACTGGACTTGAAAATATGTGTTGGGGCCTTCAACTTGGACTTCACAAGTCGGTTTCTCATGGCTTTTTGGATTTTTGTTTTTTTCTTTTGTTGTCTCAATAGGTCAAAAATGGTCATCTTATTTGGGGTATTAAGAGATAAAATCAAAAACAGCCACCGAAGTTATTAGAATTTCGTTTATAACCACATGCAAAATTTTATTCATTAATAGACATATTTTTAAAAATTACCTCAATGCCCCATATGTATAAACTTAAAAGGTAAAAAAATAGTGGAAAAATGTTAGGTTTTCTCTCAATCGATAAAATAAAAACGTGGAAAGGAGAGGGAAATAGGTTCACCGTCGTAAGGTTGAGGAAGAGAGGGACGTTGTCGTCGGCAGAGTTCCCGGCCAAAGTCTTCATCATCGTCATCGAAGAGAAGAGAGCCACCTCGTGGTCTTCGGTGAAGCGTTGATCGTCGTCAAAGCCATTGTTGACGTCATAGAGTGGAGAAGATCTAAGATCGTGGTCTTCGACAGTAGCAGTGGCCGCCAAAAGTGTTTGTCTGTTTGAAGGTTTGGTTTTGCTCTTCCCAATTTCGTTTTTATTTAAATGATTTTTTGAAATTGTTAAGAACATTTGATTTTTCGTTATGGATATTTGGTATGGATTTTTTGGTATAAATATTCTTTGGTTTAAATTCTTGTTCCGGATGGTAATTTTGACTTAATCTAGGTGATGGGACTTGATCTACTGTTGTTGGATTCTATCACGAGGTTTGTTGAGGCATGGATTGCTCGTTTAGGACCTTTGCATGTTCTTATTAATAATGCCAGAATATTTTCAATTGGAGGTTGGTGTTTTCAAGCCTTTCAGTTTGACATTCATATCTTGCAGTATGTTGGTTTTAGTTGTATTCTTTTGTGCTTTGACTTTTGCATCAATTCCATGTTCATAAGTACATCGTAAGTTTGGTCCAGCTAAGCCTTTTGGATGTTAATTAAGTTATAGTGTTTAAGTCCATCATCATTCTTTCTAGTATTACTTGTTGTAGTCCGAACATCAACTTGATTACAAGGTGTTAAGTTATCAACTATTTTTTGCGTAGAATTTGGTAACATAAACTGTGAAAAAATTATGAACAAAATGTGAAGTAGTTGTATTTTGTTGAAATAGGTACTTGAAATTTTATTAACAGGTAACATAAACAGGAACAAATTGTGAATAAATTGTGTTTACAGTGTTAGACATTTAAAACTGGATTTGACCAAACTTGAAATCACTCTTTAAATAGCAGGAACCAAACTTGAAATCATGTTTTAAATCGTTGGAAAACCCTAAACATGAAACCATGCTTTAAATTACAGACATCAAACTTGAAATTATGCTTTAAATTGCAAGCATCAAACTTGAAATCATGCTTTGAATCGTAGGTATCAAACTTGAAATCATGTTTTAAATCACAGGTATAGAACTTTAACCTGGAATTACAACTTGTAAAACTGAAGTAAACATAAATTGAGTTCATACTACCAATGAAATGACTAATGTAAACATAATTACTGTTATGTTGTAATCAGTACTTTCTTCTACAACTCTCTGTCTTAACCAGCTTATAATCACATCATACAACGTTCTATCAGATTTGGTGAATTGGTATACCAAGTTCTCTAACTCTATATAATTTAAATGAATCGACATCACCTCAAAAAATGTATCACCACCCACATATCGTAAATCATCTCACTAACCACAATAGTTGATTACCAGCCTGTAATCCATTCACATGAAAAAAAAAATTATTGAAAAAAAAATGTCAGATTTTAAGTTTTTCAAAACATTTCACGTTTCCTAGGGTGTAAACTTGAACTCATGATTTAAATCTCTATAAAAATCTCTATAAACATCTCTACATTTCATGTTTTATCAACATTTCAAATTTTTATAGAAGATTTCAAGTTCTGTTTTGAGTTTTTGTAGCACATTTCACGTTTATGAACAACTGAAACTTGAAATGTTTTGTAAAAAAAACGAGTAAATTATATTCTTCAAATTCTTCACAAAACCACACAATAGTAATGAAATAACGTTAAATGATGTTATATTAACTGTTTGAAACTCAAACTAACAGAAATGAAAGATGTACACATATGTTGTAAACATTTCACGTTTTTTGGGGTCTAAACTTGAAATCATGGTTTAAATCTCTGTAAACATCTCTACATTTCAAGTTCTATTTTGAGTTGTTATAGAACGTTTCAAGTTTACGAACAACTGAAACTTGAAATGTCGGAAAAAAATATAAAACTTAAATTCATCAAATTTTTCAAAACACCACACAATTGTACTGCAATCACATTAAAATCATGTTATACTAGCTGTTCTGAACTCAACCTAACAGAAATGGATGATATTTACACATCTTCAACCGAATTAGAGCAAATCGGAAAACTTGTTCAAAACCTCTCAGCCTAACAATGGTGAGCTTCAAATCTTCAATAAACGATGTGCTTCTCGTCCATCTGCAGGATACTTGAAATCCACTATCTTCGATTTGCACAAGAAGAAGAGTGTTATTTCGGTCTATGGTGAAGAAGAGAAGAGGATGGTGGAAATCGTGGAAAAGATGAGACCACTAGAACTAGGGTTTAATAGTCCTAGTCAAAATAGGATTCTAAATCCTGTTTTAGTTTGGTCAACACTAGAAATTGAACATGTGACCTCTAGGATTAAAATAATCTTTATTATTTTTTAATCCTTTTGTATTAATCATGGTTCGAACATATAACCTCATATTAATAACTAAATAATTACTAATTCTTAATTATTCTTAATGTACTAATCAAATAATCTTATTATTTTGTTAGTTCCCTGAATTTATTCGTGTAACTTTTTTTAACACAATTAATTGGACTATGCAATTAATGTAACCATGACCCTTGTTATCAATAATCGTAAAGAGCTACCAAGAGGATCTAATGAACCCACAGGTTTGAGCTCCAATAATACATAGAAATATTAATTAAACTCTTTAATTAATATTCCATGAATATTAACCTCGGAGTTACTCCACTAAAGACCCGAGGTTGCACTTTTGAAACTAAAAATGTATTACACAGACTAAAATCTCAGTTTCCATCTATATAGCTTTTACATATGGTATGATCCTCCACTAGTGGTTCATAATTAGAGTCAGGTCTTCAAGTCTATTATACCTATCTAATTATATGTTTCCTTTAAGTACCAACAACTCTCTAATGACCAATTATATCCTGTCTACCATTATGGAAGAAAGAAAGTGCTCTTAATTGTTCATACTCCGAATCAACCCTTAAAAGAACTACTCCTTATTGGTGTTTATGCCCTAAGGCTTGTCGTATGTAAATTTTATAAAAACACGAATAAAAGAAGTTAATTTTTCATTATATAAATATTTATTTATTAACATTCGTACGCTTATAGCATGTGTGCAAAACACATCCAAGATTGTAAGATGTAATCTCAAGATGAGTATATGAGTGTCAGATACTAAAGGATTTAGTTTGAGACGTGCAATCTAAAGAGTTCGTGTAATGTACGGTGGTCTTATCCTAGATTAGTCATGTAGTGACGTGAAAATGGAGGCATCTTATATGATGAAATCATATAGGACAATGCCATGATCTACATGAATTTCTCACTAAGATCTATTAAATGATTGTTGTATATGGGTGATCTTAATCCTGAGTGTCTTACTGACTCCTTCGGGTTGGATTGTGGTCTTTGACATACCGTGGGTGAAATTGGAGTAATATTTCTGATTTATAACTCCGTATCTTGAAGTCACAATTTAGCTTGTGGCTGGGAAGCTTCACACACAATAGAGGAATCCACTTCTTCTTGCGAGAAGTAGAGGAGTAGTTCCTTTAAAGGTTGATTCGGGGCTTAAAAAACTAAGAGCGTTTTTCTTCTTCCATAATGATAGACACGACGTAATTGTTCTATAGAGAACCAATGATACTTAAAGGAAAAGAGATAATTAGAGAGTTTAAAAGGACTTTATGACCTGACTTTAATTATGAACTACTCATGGTGGATCATACCATATGTAATAGATATATCGATGGCTACTATGATTTCAATCTTTGTAATACATCTGTAGTTTCGGAAGTGCAGCGTCGGATTTTTAGCTGAGTAACTCCAAGGTTAATAATCGTTGAATATTAATTGAAGTGTTTAATTAATATTTCTAAGTATTATTGGAGCTTAAAACTATGGGTCCATTAAGTTCCCTAGCTAGCCCTTTATGATTATTGATAACCAGGGTCACGGTTAAATTAATTGGATAGTCCAATTAATTTCGTTACGAAATAGACGAATAAATTCAAGGAACTAATTAAATAATAAGATTATTTTATTAGTATATTAATATTTGAATTATATTAATAATTAAGAATTATTAATTATTTAATAATTAAGAATTATTATTTATTTATTAATTAATTGGTGGTTTCAGGTTCAAACCATGACTAACACAAAAAGGATTGAAAATAATAAAGATTATTTTATTCCTAGAGGTCACATGTTCAAGTCCTAGTGGTGACCAAATTAAGGTAGGATTTACAATCCTATTTTGAGTTGGACTACAAAACATTAGGATTATGATTTATATAAGTAGATACATATCAGGAACAAAGGTTGGTAACCTAAAACCTTATACAGAGAGAGAGAGAGAGAGAGAGAGAGAAAGAAATGGTGCGGCAAAAGGAAAAAAAAAATTTGTTCTTCTTTTAGGAGCCAGTCGAGAGAACAAATTGTTGTCTTCTTGTTCTCTGTAACCTCTGTCTATTCCAGTCCGTATCTGTGATGTACCTACACATAAATTATCAGATCGCGAGTCAGAGATCGAAAGGCTTGGTGGTGAAATTAGAATCAAAGTTTCAAGAGAACAATCAGATATAATTTAAGTTTTTTTTTTATAGAAAATATGTTTTCTAAAGGAAATATTTTGAAACCTACATATATTCCACTGCTAAATTTTTATTAAAACCCTAATTTTTCCATACACTTCTCTTTTTCTCGAAAGAAGAAGTCGATTCCTCTATTGCGTGCGAACCTTTCCAGCAACAAGTTATACCGTGATTAAAGATACGGTGTTATTAATCATGAATATTACTCTGATCTTACCCATGGATGTCAAAAGCCACAATCCAACCTGAATGAGTTAGTAAGACACTTGAGATTAAGATCACCCATATACAGTCATCATTTGTCGATATATATATGAATCTCCTCATTTAATGGATCTTAATGGATCTTGCTGAGTGATTCATATAGCTAGTAGCCCTGTCTTATATGATTTCATCATATAAGGTGTCTCCATTCCCTAATCACTACATGAGTAGTCTAGGATAAGACAATTGTACATTACGGAATGTACCACAGTTGTAGATTGACCACAAATAAAGTATCCAACTTTATTTGCTCTCTACGGGTTTTTTAGATTGCATACCTCAAACTGAATCCTTCTGCATATGACATTCATATACTTAGCTTGAGATTATATCCTACAATCTTGAATGTTTTGCGTACTTGATATAAGTGTACGAATGTGAATAAATCAATACTTATAGAATGAAAACTAATTTCTTTTATTCATGTTTTTATAACATTTTGATAATACAAGCTTTAGATAATACAAGCTTTAGGGTATAAATACCAATAAAGATATCCATAGAAAAGGGATACGACTAGGGAAGCCAGTGTTCTCAGATTCTAAAATAATCCATTGACAAAGAAATCGAAGGAGATTCTACAGTGATCAAATGATGCTTTAATCAATGTTGAAGTGGTTAAGAATTACAACTTGACTCATAAATAAAAGTCGACGAACTCAGTGGCACTAAATGTAGTGAATACTGGTGGCGGTTGTAATAATGATTATGGGTATAATCTGGAGCTTCGATTTTCACTAGTGTAGCTCGAGATCCAGGTCCAGTGGACTTTTTTACATTTAGAGATTTGGTTTTTGAAATTGAGTAGGCATTTTCAGTCCAAATCAGTGATGAAACAGAGATATCGGTGAGTCGGTCCTTACCGGCTTGTCGAAAGCAATGAATATTATGGTCATGAACGTCTAAGGGCTGGACAGTGGCCGGGCATTCCGTAAGCTATTTAATCTTAAGCAGTACCATAACCTAGAAGTGTTGATTCTGTTCGTGACAAAGGTTACTCTTGTGATCATGAAATCTATTTGTGTTAAGCTTGGCTTTTTTGGCAAACTGGTTGTGAATTGTGTTAGGTGGAGTGAGGATATCTGTATGTTGTGGAGGGATAGTGTTTCAGTTGATTTTTTTTCTTATACTCATTATCATATTGATGTAAAACTGATCTCTCATAGATCGATGACTTGACGGCTCACAGGCTTTTATAGGCAACCAGAAGCAAGTCAACGGTGGTCTTCTGAAACGCCTTTGTGAGTAGTTGATTTACCTTGGTTATGCGTAAGTGACTTCATTGAAATTCTGTCAGATTTGGAAAAAGAGGGTGGTATGGCAAGGGCGCAAAGTATGATGAATGATGTCCATGAGACAATTGATTGCTTTGGCTTGGAAGATTTGGGTATTTTGGGACACCGATTTACCTGGTCGAATAAGTGCAATGACAATCATCTGGTTTAAGAGAAAGTTATTCCATTTTCTTGCGTTAAGCACTTAGATTTTTGGCGGTCTAATCATCGACCGTTATTGGTAGAAGTCTTTAACTTTAAAAGGTGCCAAGTGAATGAACGCATCAATAGCAGATTTCATTTCGAAACTTGCTGGGCTGAGGAGAAGGGCTGCCGATTATTGATTGATCGTTAATCGGGGAACTTCGTCAGGTGTGTGTTCTATTACAGACACTGTTACAAAAATTGGGGTCCACACGAATGGTCTCACAGCCTGGAATAAGTAGAATCGTATGCATCCCCATAAGGGAATTTCATATTGTACGGGGGAGCGTAGCAGGGCAACCAATAATATTAGTCTGGGTTCATGGAATGGTATCAAAATAATAGAAAGTAAATTAGATAAGATTTTTGAGGAGGATGAGTTTTACTGGAAGCAAATGGCTAGAAATAATTGGCATAAAAATGGTGATCGTAACACTATGTTTTTTCACCGGAAGGCTACTTCCAAACGAGTTAGGAATACAATTTCAGGTTTAACATATAACTGAGTGTGGCAAGTTGCGAATGTTGAGATGAAAGTTATTATTGTTCATTACTTTAGTAATCATTTTTGTTCTGTATAGCCCAGTTTAGAGAATTTTAGAGGGCGACCAGATCAGTAACCACCAAGTTTCGGAGAGGAGTCATCTTCTACTTGATAGACCATTTACAACTAAAGAGGCTCGAAAAGCTACATTTGACATGTTTACCACAAAGCTCCGGGTCTTGATGGCATTCCAGCTCTGTTTTATAAATAAAATGGGAGTACAGTGGATGAGGGTATCACATCAGCCTGTCTCTGGTGCCTCAATGAGGGAGATTCTATTGAAGTGGTGAATAATATGTTGATTACTTTGATTCCTTAAGTTCAACAGTCGGTGTGCATAATAGAGTACCAGCCTATTAGTGTCTGCAATGTGGCTTAAAAAATTGTGTCCAAAGCTTTGGCTAACAAACTCATATGGGTTCTTGGTGAGGTAATCTAGAAAACTCAGAGCGCATTTATCTCGGGCCGTCTCATTACAGATAATTCTATCTTTGATTTGAGTGTGTTGACGGTGATTTTTGAATCAATCTCCCATCACACAATTAGAGCAAAGTAATGGCTAAGCACAAACAAAAGATAATAAGAAGAATAAGTAAGACATAGCATTTTACTTTGTAAAACCCTAATGCGGGGAAACTTCCACGGTTGCCAACTGCAGCAGCAAAAATTCACTATATGAAAAAGAGATTACACACTCAATCACTCTTGTCTTTTGTCAAGAAATTGCGTTCAACCCCTATGGGTGTTTTTTTGGGTCTCTTTATACATGAATAGAACTCTAATTCTTGATGTACAAGTAAGGAAGGTTCTTGTGATTCAATGAAATTCTAACTTTTGGAGTCGTGTTGTCCCTTTTCCTTGGTTCACGTTGATAGTGTCCTGGTCGTATTGAATTCCTTGTTTAATCTATACTTTTGCGTTTATGAGGAAGCTTATTTCCTTATCTGAGTGGGCTTCTAGAAACCTTGTTCAAGTTGGACTCTTCTTTCTGCATGTTTGAGTCGTGAACTTATTGAATCAGGGTGTTTATCTATGTGTCACGCGTCTGATCATTTATTTTTCTCAATCATCCTTGTTTGCCCCTGATCGGTAGTTCAGCTTTACCCTAATCTCGACCATCTCGACAACTCGATTGGGTTTTCAAACTCAATCATCTATGTCATCTGATCGGGGAGGGCCGGCCGGGTTCACTTGGTCCCCCTTTTTATTGACTTAACTTGATCGGGCCTTGGTGACGTGGCGTTCCCGACAATGGTCTTTTGCTGACATGTCGTGTTACTTAGAATTTTCCAATAACAACACCCCCTTAAACAGACAAGACCGAGAGTCTCGTTCGAAGTAAAACTTGTTCCGCGAAGTATGTTTAATTTATTATTATTTTTCATTTTGATGCTCTTTGAACGGGTATTTATTGCTTTACGACTGGATGTCAATGTCAATCACGCTCTTTTCAGGTTGATGCAATCATTTAACTGCCTTTTTTCAAATTTTGAACGATGCGTGTTTCTCGTTTCTCGTGTACCTACCCCCACTCGCATATGCATGGCGGTATGACATCACTTCCCCCCATATATAACTCGAAGAACTTTCATTTTTCCTTACGATTTCATAGTGATTTTCTCACAAAAAACCCTAACCTCTTTTTTGCTTCCAGACATAAGCTTTCAACCTTCAATCTCTCACGTCTTTACCACTTCCCACACCTTCTAAGTATGGACCCAACTCTTTGTTATAGTTATTTTGAGCTTCTTGTGCATGCGATCGAGGATAGTGATAAAGAAAATATCGCTAGGCTCGAGTCTCTTCTTAGGGGTTGTTTTTCCTCATCCCAACCTACTACTTTGAATGTTGACTATTCTATTGCCCGTCCCAGGTTTTTTCCTTCTTTCTCAAATCCTTTTGGTTCTACTTCTGTTGATGTCCATCCAGATATGTCGAAGAACACGAGGTAAACTTCTAGGGCTTCCTCTATGGACACTGCTCGCTTGGTGAGCAACTTGAAGGTAACTTCCTAGACGTTAAGAATGAAGAACGTTTAGAGAGAACGACGAGCTCATTTGCTTAGATTCTCTACAGACCATCCTTGCGCTTTTGATTTTGAAATAAACGTAGTGACAGATGAAGAACTCGTGAAGTTTATGGCACGGTTCGACCTCCCTCGTTTAGTAAAACTATCCTCTAGTGGCAATCACGAGGTGTGGAATCCACCCCCTGGCGTAGTCACAATTTATGGGGCAATGTTGTCTTCCGGGGTAACAGCCCTTTATCGCTCGTTTCCTGGCAGACATGAGTGTAGCCCCGGCTCAATTAACTCTAAAATTGTATCTAGTTTTGATCAGTCTGTGGCACTTATGGAAGAAGATCGATTCTACCCCAAGAGACATGCAACTCTTACACCTTGGGTAGATCAGATATAGGCAGTACCTTTTACATTCAATCGACGTCGCCTAGCAGTTGAATCCCTCACGGTTACATGGAGAAACCTACCCTTCCAACTCATAAAGACCACAAGGGCTTCATCTGGGGGTTTCCCTCGTCTACAAGTTGGAAGAATAGTTAGTTCTTCATCAATGGAGATTATGGTGAGGTTGTGGTGGCCGATCCACCCGTAAACTAAACCGAAATAAAGTTTCGAGATATTTCTATAGTCTCGATAAATGGAACAAAACTACACTTGTTATGACTCGAGAACAAGTTGATGCAGTCATCAAGGCTGCGTAGACTTCTTGGAAGGTCCGAGATCACTGTAATCTGTACGTAGAAAATGAGGTGATCGAGTTGGGTCTCTTTCCCAAGGTGTCTGCTCGGCTTAGACTCAGTAAGTTTTTTTTTTCTGAGCTATCCTGATGGTTGAATATCATTGTTGTTTCCACTCATTGTCCCATGTGATGTCATCCTTTTCAGTATACGAGCTGGATATTGTCGCTGGCGAGCAAGCTCAGAAGGGTAAGATCCTCGATCAGGTGAGCCGAAAGGCTGCTGGTGACCAGGTGGCCCAGGGCATGACTTGGTGGAGCACATTTATGAATTTGATCATGACTTTCCATTAGTTTCCGCTGACCAAATTTTGGCAAGCAGTGGTAATGCCCCTCCCCATCAGAGTGATCGAAGGGGATGTTTTAGAGATAGGTCCAGTCAGGTTCATTCTTCTACTGATGGATATGACCGTGAGAGGTTAGGTCGGGAAAGATCTAGCCAAGATAGACCCTCTGAACGCAAGCAGAGTCAAAAGAAACCAATCAGGGGCCAGCCTAAAAAAATAGGTATGGTGACAATGTATCTGACAGTATAGTGGCCAAGGTAGTTGAGGGATCTTCTACCCCCGAGGCTATCTATAGAAGAGGGGAGTTTATAAGTGAGCCACCCTCATTGCCCTCTAAGACGAGAGTTTCCCTCACCCTTTTGGATGAAGAGGAGGATGACGATCAAGGGACCTTAACTGAACTAATTCTGAGGGAGAAGTGATCAAAGAAAAGGAGTGATTGGGTGACTGCAGTATCTTCTGCTGTCCCATCTGAAATAGCTAGAGCCACCGATGAAGCAATACCTCCACCTTGCCCCCGGCCTCCTCAAATTCAACTCCATCATCCTCTAGCGTGTCCCTCAACACATCGCCGGAGAAAGGCTCCCATAGAGTTTTCAGTCAGGTGCCACATAGTTTTCACAGATTCAGACTCTGATAATGGGAAGCATAACTTGGAGCAGTTATCTATTGACAATAATATGCTAGAAGTCTCAGAGGAACATGTGCTTGGTCCAGTGCTGAAGTCGAAGACTGATGCTGCAGCGGAATTGGTTGAAGATGCTTCAGCAACCCAGTTTGGGGGTAAGCCCCCTTACACCACCTGAGTCTTTTGCTAAGGATGGTGTCAGTGAAGGTTAAGTTCCCGGGAAGCAAATTCGTTAATCCCCTGAGGTTATCCTTCAGGCTGATGAAAGTGTCGAGGCTGGTCTGACCCTTCCTATGGCACTTCCGACTGCATCTGCTTCTAACCAGCCCATTCCATCTATAACTTCTGATGCTCTAACTTCTAGGTCTCCTCGCTTAAGTGAATTTTGAGCTGACCCCCTTTCCATACCTCACTCCATGTCAGCTAGTAAGGGATATATTGGTAATGGCTATTAGAGAGTGGCCAGAGCTGCTAACCCATCTGAATGGGTTCAGATGGTCTTTAATAATGGAATCTTTGTAAATGCCGTCTATATTATTTTCCATTTGCCTACCTTATGTATTTCCTAACTCTTACTTTGCTTCCAGGCAGTGGAGGAGCCGACTCGGGCCTTTGCTGATCAGAAGAGGCAAGACATGGAGATATCCCAACTAAGGAAGGCAGTTGCTGAAAAAGAAGATGCACTCAAGTATTCTTTTGCTAGTGCTTCCAAAATCAAATGATATGACAAGGAGCTAAGACTCATGCTGCAACCGAGTTTTCTTTAAGAAAGACAATAGCCAATGTCTAGAATAGAGCTTCCGCATCTGAAACAACTCTCGAATAACTCACTTTGAGAAATGCTAAACTAGAGAGAAGGGTCGCCAGAGCAGAGACGATGAATGCTCAGCTTGGGCTAAGGGTTACTTTGGCTGAAGTAGCGGTGAAAAAGGCCTATGAGGAGACTCAGCTTGCCCAAGACACCCTTACCTCTGCTCAAGAGCCTGTGCTTACAACGTAAAAGGCATCTAAGGAGGCTCAGATGCATTACGAATTCTTTTCTAGAGACATGGAACGATAGCAGGTCAGCATGGAAGTGCTTTCCCATGAAGCTAGGTAAACTTTTGAGGTTCAAAATTTGGATTGTTACAAAAGATCCCCAGCTTTCGATGATGTCATGCTGAGGGAATTTGAGAGGGGGTTGACCACCACTCGGGCTTTCTACTGAGTCAGGGAGAGGTCTTCTGATGTGGCTCACCGTAAATGGGACCGAGCGATCAAGAAGTATAAGGATAACTCCTTGGAGGCCATCAGGAACCTGATGATTCATTGGAGAGCTTACTTCTGGTCGATCGGGAAAGACCCTCATCTTATGCATCTGAAGCTTCCTTCAACATCTTCTTTGGTCACTTTCCATGCTAATGAAGAGAGTAATTCTTCGACTAAGGGTGCCGATGTTGGTCTATTGCCAAGCATAAACTATTATCCTTTTATGGCTGATGACCCTAAGGACGCCATTACCTCGCCGGATTTTGAGAGCATGAGCCAAGATCGTAGGGGTGATGCCCAATCTGGTGGTTCTGGGACCGGAGGCCTATCTAAAGCCCCCAATGTTTAGAAATTTCCTTTTTATTATTTTTGTAATCAAAATCTTGTAACCGCATATTTCTTTAATGAAATGAAATTTATTCCATTTGTTGTTTATGTGTACTTTGTAACTAACTGTTGTTATTTATCAACTCGAATTATGTAAGTCGGGCTACATGTAAGTTAATTGTTCTAGTTATAATCACATCTTCTTCTACAATCCCTTTAATCCTGACTAGGATGCCTTATCAACCCAAACTAATACTGAGTTTGTCATCCTAACTTTGGCCAAGAAACTTTGGGTGGCAGAGCTTGTAATGGTTCATACACGGGGTCGGGGGAATTTATCGGGCTTACCCATCGGATATTCGATCCCTGACCAGCATGTCGTTGCTATGTCAAGAAGTGTTCTTTACGACCCATTTACATGGTATCTAGTTTAAAAACTCTTATCTTTTATCTGTCAACAAGGTCATTGGGATGTCTCCCAGTAGTCTGTTGATTAAGATTTGTTGCAATAGAGCATCTTGTATTTTACTAACTTAGCAGGTGCTCGGACTGCACCTGTTTTCTAAGTGAGAATATTCATCCCTTGTTCAACTCATAGTGCATCATATCAGGGATTATGTTCTGAAGGTGCCCTAACAGTGCTTTATTGCACCTAGTTTGTTTCAGTGAGTGTACGTTGCCTTTCAGACATACGTTTTTGGCTCCCTCACTGGGCCTCTCAGGGCGCTCTCACCTGGCACCAAGCAATTTCTGGGCGCTCTCACCTGGCACCAAGCAATTTCTAAATGTCCCGAGATTGCTTTTGAATACGAAAGCAAAGTTTTTGAACACTGTTCTTGACCTTCAAAACTATTCCTTCGAATGGGCTTTTATTAAATACTGAAAGGGAACATAAAATAATCAAGCAATAAGATTAAACTAATTTTTAAAGAAGTAAGAGAAAATAAGAAAGACTAAGGGATCCCTAAGGGTAAAACAATTTTAGGTATTGAGCATTGCATGGTCTGGGTAACTCGCTTCCTTCTGATCGGGCATGGCGGTACACCCCGTGTCCTACCAACCAGACCACCTTGTACGGGCCTTCTCATTTATCAGCCAGGGTTCCAGCTAACTTATCTCTTGTACTGGGTGACGCACTTTTAAGAACTAGGTCTCCAAGTTGGAATTCCCTGATTCTGAAATGCGAGTTATAGTATCTAGCGACCCTTTACTAGTAGGTTGCGGTTCTGATTCTTGACATGTCTCTTTTTTGTTCCAACTCGTCTAGATTCTGTCTCATCATCTCACTGTTCAACTCGGGGTGGAAGAGAAACACTCTGGGCGAGTTATGAACGACCTCAACCGGGATTACTGCCTCTGCACCGAACGCCAATGAATAAGGGGTCTCCCTTGTTGAGGTCCATTATGTGGTCTGATATGACCACAAAACCTCGTGTATCTTGTCTGCCCAGCTTCCTTTTTTGGCATCTAGTTTCACCTTCAATGTGTGTTTAATTATCTTGTTCACTGCTAAGTCTGACCATTGGTCAGTGAGTTAGCTAGTGTTGCATAATACTTCCTTATGCCGAACTCATGATACATGTTCCTGAAATTATCACTGCCAAATTGGGTTCCATTATCCGTAGTTATCATGTCTGGGATCCCAAATCAGTAGATAATGTTCTTCTTGATGAATCTCATCGTATTGGCTTCAATTTTATGTACCATCGCTTCCACCTCAACCCATTTGGTGAAGTAATCTATATCCACGATTGCTTGCTTCACTCCACCTTTGGTTGTAGCTGGCATTGGGCCGATCAGATCCAACCCCCATATAGCAAATGGCCAAGGTGACGACAAGCTCCCTAATTGTTCGGGAGGCTTCTTTATGTCGTTGGCTACCCTTTAACAACCCTCACATTGTTCAGCGATAGACTGAGCGTCTTGAAATAGGGTTGGCCAATAAATGCCTTGTCTGATAGTTTTGTGTGCTAAGCTTCTGCCTTCTTAGTGATTTCAACAAACTCCCTCGTGGATTCTTTTTAATATTTGTATGCCTTCCATGAGGCAAACACATCTCTGCAAGGCCTTCGAGAATCCTCTCCTATACAGCTCTTACCCGACCATTGAATACCTTGTAGCTTTATACCTAAAGTGTTTTGCTTCAATTGCTTTTGTTGGAAGCGTCCCATTTTCTAGGTATTCCCTGATCGGGGTCATCCATGTGATTTGACCTCCTTTAACCACTTCCACTTCCGACACCTCTTCTTGGTCCACGATGCTTGGTCTTTTAAGGTGAGCTACTGGAATGGTCTTTAACTACACACCAATAGTGGCTGAAGCCAATTTTGATAGAGCGTCTGCTTTTTCATTCCTCTTCCTAGGGATCTGGATGATTTTGTATGTCTTTAATCTCCCTAGTAATTCTTTGGCTATCTCCAAATATGCGGCCATGTTGCCATCTTTTTCTTGATATTCATCCAATATTTGGTTCAACCACCTGCGAGTCGCTGAATATTTATAGCTCATCTGCTCCTTGGGCGGTACAGACTCTGAGTTCTGCCCAAACTTCCTCATATTCTGCAATGTTATTGGTGGCTTCGAAGTCAAAACGCAAGGCACACTCTACCTGATCTTCTTTTGGGGTAGATATAACTATCCAGGCCCCACTACTATACGTGTTTGACGATCCATTTACTTGTAGTTTCATGTAAATTCATTTTTCTCTTTCAGCATCCTGATTAACTCTCTATTTGGTTCAGTAAATTCTACGATTAGGTCATCACAGCTTAATGTGGTCCTTGGTATGTATGCTATTTCAAATTCGCTCAACTCCACAACCCATTTTATCAGTCTTCCAAACACTTCAGGCTTGGACAGAATTTGCATAATGCTTTGCTGGTATAATACACTGGTTTTTGTACCCCATCATCCAACCTGATTAGCACTGACCATGTCACTACTGGCGTCACTGATATGTATAAGTAGAGTACTTCTCCTTCAAGGGGTTTGGACAGTACTGGAGCTCTCCTCAGATATTACTTTATCTTTTTGAAAGCTTGTTCTCATTAGGTGCTCCATTCTACCCTCTTCCCTTTCTTGATTGTTTTGAAAAAGGGAAGACACTTATCAGTTGACATGATGATGAGTCGGATAAGAGATGCTAAGCACACCGTTATTTTTTTTAATATCCTTCAATGTCCTCGGGGACCTTATCTCTTCTAATGCTTTTATTTTTTCAAGATTCACTTCTATCCCTCTCTGGTGGACTTGGAAGCCTAAGAATCTCCCTGAGGGTACCGTGAAAATGAACTTTTTTAGATTGAGCTTCATATCATACTTTCGCAGAACTCAAAGAGTTTGCTTGAGGTATGCTACATGCTCTTTCGACGTTACGCTTTTGATCAGTATATTGTCCATATATACTTCTATGCTTTTGCCAATCTGTCAAGTGAACATCTTGTTCACCAATCTTCGGTAGGTTGCACTAGCATTTTTAAGACCAAAGGGTATGACTTTGTAGCAATACAAACCCTGGTCAGTAGTAAAGGACATCTTATCCTCGACAGGTTCAAACATCCGGATCTAATTATATCCCGATTATGAATCCCTAAAGCTTAATAATTCATGACCGGCCGTTATATTCACCAACTGATTAATGCGGGGGAGGGGGAAACTATCCTTCGAACACACTTAGTTGAGGTCTGTGAAATCCATGCACATCCTCCATTGGCTGCTCTTTCTTTTGACCAATACCACATTGGCTACCCATTCAGGGTATTTTATCTCCCTTATTGATCCTGCTACCAAAAACTGCTCTAGTTCCTCTTTGATCACCTTGCTTCTCTCTAGGCTAAATCGTCTCTTTTTTTAGACAATTGGCTTACAGTCGGGGTCAACTGCCAAGCTGTGCGAAATTATTTTCGGGTCAATTCCTAGCATATCCTCTTGTTTCCATATGAATATATCTTTATACTCTTTTAACTGTCCAGCTATCTCATTCTGCAGCTGCTTCGTTAGTCGAGTCTCGAGTCATACAGTCCTCTCGGGACTGTTGTCTTCAATGGTGATCTCTACAGTCAGTTCATCTTCCTAGTTTTTCCCTTCTTCCAAAGGTGTCGGTCGAAGTCGAACCGAGTCGGAGTTTCTGCTTCGATTTCCATGTCGTCGATCTTTTGGCTTTCACACTCCTCGAGAGTATAAACTTGCATTACTCCCGACTCTGCTTTCTCCCTGTATATGGCCAGATTTGCCTTTTGTGCTCACTCTTGCAAATTTTTCATGACTCTCACTCCTGCTTCTGTTGGGAATTTAACCATTAACGCGTAAGTGGCGGTCACTGCTTTTGTCTTGTTCAAGAAGGGTCGGCCTAGCAAGGTGTTGTACGCCCAATTTTCTACACTCACAACCATAAAATCTAGAAACACTGTCTTGGTGCAAGGAGAGCTCCCAATCTCTATAGGCATCTTTACTGTTCTATGCGATCTCACTTCCGCTCCTCCAAAGCCTCTAAGTGGGACTTTGAGTGGCTGAAGGTTTCTTCTTTAGAGCCCGAGCTGGTCAAACACTTCTGCAATAAGAATGTCTGTCGAGCCTCCATTGTCAATGACAACCATTTTTACTTACCTATGGCCTATACGGACTGACACCATAATTGTATCGTTCAGTCTGACTTCTGACGCGTGCACGTCTGCTTCGATGAAAACTATTGGGTCCCAACCTTGTTTGAGCTTCTTTTGATCAGGTCCTAATAGATTTACCTCCAGGTTTCTATGTCCATCTATGGCTTCTTTAACTACAGACATTTTTTCCCGGATAATATTCCCAGTGTATGGCTCACCAAAGATGGTGTTGATTGCCCCATTACCTGGATCCCTTTTCGGACTCCTCTGGCTTTTATCTTGCTCATCTATCATGGCATTCTTACCCCAATCATCTTCGTTCCTGAGGATCATATCCTTAAGGTGCCTTTCTCTAATTAGCTTCTCGATATAATCCCTTAGTTGGTAGCATTTAGAAGTTTCATGATCTTTTTCCTAGTGAAACTTGTAGTTTTTTGTGGTATCTCTTCTAGCGAAACTTGATTGCTTCGGGGGTCTCTTGTATAGATTCTTGTCCTCTATCATATTCAGGATCCCTTTCTGTCGTCTGGCCATTGGAATGTAGTTGGAATATTGCCTTCTGAATTGCCTAGTACCTTTGTCATCCTCATTTTGTCCATCTCTACCTTTTCATCCTCTACCTTTATACTCCCCTTTGCTACTACTCTTTGGGTTATTGTCTTTCTTCTTCTGACTGCTTTTGGGCTGACCCCATTGCATAAGTTCTCCACCATGGGCCAACTGTTCTTCCTGTTAGGTTTTAGATTTGTGTTGGCTTAATTCCATAACAAAAATTCGTTTCTTTGTAATGCATAGTTGCTTAAGTGGTTCTTGATGATAAGAGCTTCAAGGAAGAAAAGCAACTTCTGAAAATACAATCACGGTTAAATGCTCAAGACTAACCTAGAGGATGGGGGGGGGGGGGTGAATAGGTTAGACACCTTTTTCGACTCCCTTACAAACAAACAAAAGTTTGTCCCTCTAGATTGCTTGTATCAATATATATATATATTAATTAAAGATAATTAATCAATATATAAACACAAGTAAAGTGTGATACAAACAAGTAATTGTAACACATACACAATCTATATTATAGAAAGGAAGTCAACATATATAAAGAGTTCTATCCACAATACAAATATTAGAGAGATAGGGATAGAGAAAAGTTGACACAAGATATAACGTGGTAAACCTCCGAAGAGGAAACATCCAAGGGCTAGCAGCCACCGGCAAACAAAATTCACTAGTAGATAAGACAAGTACAATCTCTCAAGTGACCTCTTCACCTAGAAACTACCCTGCCATCATACTCTAGAAGTTGTCGCCCTATGCTCAACAATCCGAGACGTCAAACCACCTGTAAAGACTTCCTCGCTCACCTTATTCGGATCCTCATGACCCAAGGCAAGACTTCTTGCTCAACTAAGTCCTCACGACTCTATTCAAGACTTCCTCGCTCACCTATCCGAGTTCTCCCAACTCTAGGCAAGACTTCTTGTTCGACTATCCGGATCCTCACGACCCTAGCCAAGATTTCCTTTCTCGACAATCCAAGGCCTCATGCCTCTTGCCAAGACTTCTTACTCAACACCATAGGTCTCACACCTATTGTCAAGACTTCCTTCTCACAAGGCATCTAGGTGATCATGAATGAAAAACGCAAACAAGCACGCAACATAGAATGCTATGATCAACACATCCTATGGTAAATACTAGACATGAGCATGAATGCACAAATCACATATAGTCTAGTTAATCATGCATGTGTAATCAATCTAGATTATGTTAGATATGTTCAATATTAATCACAACCTAGATACATGCATAGATCTAAACTTGAATCACAAGATAATTCAATAAATCACAAGATCAAGTTTAAATCACATAAACCTAAAAAATGCTAAAATCATATGAAAAAGTCAATTAGATTTAAGCTAAAGTTCTAGAGCATATTATGTGAGAAATTTGGTCAAGAGAGCCTAATACAAGTGAGGAACTATTTTTCTCAAAATCAATCAATTAAAGATCATCAAATAGTCCTAGAATCAAATCTAGCACAATACAATCCCAAACATGTGATAACATAGGCAAAATCAAAACCTAATTCAACATGAATGATTTCAATTGAAACTCAACCAAGCTTTGAAAAAGTTAAAAATTCAAATCAAAACACTCACAATATACAAATATATGTTGAAGAAGAAAACCCAAGGCAATTGACCAAGTTTTAAAAGAAAACTTTAAGAGAAAATCAATACCTTAGTTGATTTAGGTACAGTCCCGTTTTTGTATGATTAGACACCAAAAATAGCAGCAAAACTTACTCCAACCTTCAGAGAAAAGATGGAGGATGAATAGATGAACACTCTCAACTACGAATCACTCAATCGGAGTTGAAATGAAGAAGTTATGGTGTTTGGAAGGTGAGATAATTTAGAGAGAAAGTTTCTGCACACTTGTTTTAAATTTCTTCTTATAATGAATTGTGAGAGGGAAAGAGATTATAAAGGAGAGGGATTAGAATGAAGCATGAAATGACCATTTTGCCCTTAAGTGCCCAAGCATGCTTGCTTCTCGAGATGGCGCCTGGGCATCTCGGGACAGCAAGCATTCTGTCCCTAGATGGCCACGTGCCATCTCGGGAAAGAGTGCTTGGATGCACTTCTTTTCCTCTCATGCTTCTTTCGCATTCTTCAACCGTTCTCCAGCCTCTGAACTCGGAATTCGAATCCGTTTACGGATTACGAACCATAACTCTCATACGGACATAGATATATAAGATACTCAACAAATAAAATAATAATTCGACTCGATATACGAATACGAAGACAATGTATGCAACATGAGTTGAAAGTGTAGTATCTTTTGACTTAGAACTTGAAATCAATAGTATGAGTAACCGAAATGATCGGAACTCAATCAAGAATGATTTAAGACTAAATCCAAGTTCAATATCCATGTTATACAAACATATACACACACAAACATAATTCACACTAGAATGCAAACTACATAGAGATAGTTTCCAATCATGCATATTCCAAAACATGTTATTTCCAAACCAATGCATGAGCATTCATCTTCAAGTGTGTGAATGTGTTATACATGGTGCACAATGATGCAGGGACATATATGAATGAATTGTATATGTGTGCCTATAATGGTGCACAATGATGCAGGGACACATATGAATGAATTGTGTGTGTGCCTAAGCCTTGTAAGAGAAAGATAAGGTCTTAGTATACCTTTGTAGAACCAAATTGCATCCTTTCTCTTTGAAGACTTAGAACTTGCTTTGACTTGTTGTTTATTCTTCCTTGAATCTTGAATCATCATGAATCTAAACAACTAAAGCATTACAAATAAACATCATTTTGATATGGAATTAATGCCAACACAAACTAAAACCTAACAATCTCCCCCATTGGCAAATTCCATGTCAAAACACCTATATATTTACTACGAATATAAAAATAAAGATGGGTCACAAAATCACTCACTCACATTACAATGTGTAAGATTCCTATAACTAATCTTCACCAACTCTTGAACTTTATCTTGATCTTCTCTTGAAGCAACCTACAAATCATCTCAAAGAACAATGCATATACAAGAGAAAAACAACAAATTGCAACGTATAATATGGATAAGAATATACAATTAAGTCCACAAATACATGTATCCCCCCCTCAATACATGCCAAATACAAGAATTCTTAACCAAAGTTTAAGACTAATTATTACATGCCATTGAAAATTCAAAAGTTCACAAAAACAACATAAAAAGGAAAATAAGTAACTAGCTACTCTTAACAACTCTTAACAATTCTTTTCCCCCTTTTTGACATGAAATGATGCCAAAAGGTAAGAAACATACCATGAGACTCAAATACTAGCTACTAGATCCACCAAAGAAAGATGTACGTGTAGTTGACCTAACATAATGCTTGAGAGGTGGTCTTGAACTTGATGCAATACACTCCTCCAACTCTTTTATTCTAGCATCTTGTTTATCAGCTATAGCACTAAGCTCATCAACCTTTTTCTTCTAAAGTAAAGCCCAATCCAGAAGAATGTTCATGCTAGTCTCTTGACAATCAACTTGTGAACTACTAAATAGTCCAAAAGTATCACATGTCTTAACCTAATCCTTATATGACATATATGACACGTTTATCACTATATTTTTCCAAGGGTTGTACCAAAACATCATCTCCACTACTTTTAACACCACGAGCTAAACATAAAGAAGTTATAAACCCCGATAATGCAAGCTTCTTATCTCCTATAGTTGAGAAAGCTGTATTATTTAAGTAAAACATAAGCAAATCCCCAAGGTTTATAGGTAGATTAGTCACCAAGGCATATACTATTTTGATCTTGTCTTTATTCAACTCAGTTGAATTCGAAGATCCAATAATATTAGTGCAAATAAAAAGATGCCAAAATGCACTTGCCTTAGTTGACTCATGTTGACTAATATATGCTCTACCTTACATAGAGTTCTACCCATGATATTAAGATTCTCAATGATATCAACATCTAGAAAGTTTGAATCAATATCACTAGATAGCCCAAGAAACTTGTAATTGTTTTCCGGGTTAACTCTAAACACAACACCCCAAATCTCCATCAAAGCATCCAATAAGGTGGCACTCTCTCTATATTCGTGATAAAACTCTCTAACAATAGTGTCATTCACTATTCCTAGCATGCTCACCCAAGATTCCCAATTTCTATCCTTAATGCATTTAAGAACATAAGAATCCTTACATTTCCCTAAGTCAATGTCACTCTCTTGAAATATCTTCTTAGTTCCAAAGATCCCTAAATCCTTTGACCTTGAAGCTTTGGATCCCTTTGAGGTAGACTTGGCTTTCACAATCTGATTCAATTGATTTCCACTTCCGGTAACTTTAGTTATTCCCATTTGTTCTTGTAAAATATGATGCTATATACATACAACAAAAGTGAGTGAAAGACAAAACAAGCATATTAGTCACAAATATAAAAACACAAAGACATATGACTTAAGAATGAATCATCATGCAAGACAAAGATAGTGAGTAATATCTTACAAGTATCAATAAGTCAAAATATGCCAACATGTAACAAAATGAAGCATGTGAACATATCATAAAAATGAACAATGTCTAGCATACAATGCTCCCCCTTGATAAATGCTATAACTAAAATCAATGATAGCATAGAGTTCAAAAAGATGTTCACACAGTCACACATTCAAGCAATTTGAAGAAATATCAACAAAATAAGCTTCATATACTAAGAGAGATACACAAAGATTTTTCAAGTTCTCTCATAATTCTTCAACAATTGCAAAGATATCATCATACTCATAAACAAAGTGTGTGTGTGTGAGAGATATTCTTCAAATATATATCAAGAAGTAGTTTGATAATCAACATGCAAACAATTTCCAACAACTATTCATCTTAAGCTTTATCCAAAAAAAGTCAAACCGATTATCATCCGGATTTTTTTGCTATTAAAAGAATAGATTTCAACATATGAGCGTGTGTGTGCATGTGGATCGTCATCCCATTTCTGTTTTTCAACTCGAGCTAATTTGATTTTTCAACTAAACTCCTTTTTAAGCCTTCCTCATTTTCTTTTTAGGCTTTGAATCAAATATTTTTTTTTATGAATTCCTTTCAACACTTATTTGATTTTTCCATTTTTTTTACATAAACAAAATTCACTTCATGATGGCTTTCACTCATCACAATGGTGTAGCTCTTTCCAACATTGGGTAGCTTTCATAACCAATGTGTGTAGCCCTTTTCATGAAGGTGCTCGTTGAGTTCTATGTAATTACTGAAGCAAAATGGATACTAACTGTAGGTCATTTAAAATGTACTTAAGCACAAAAACTTCAAGGTGTATCCAATGTTTACATATTAGTAAACTCAACCTACTAGCAAAACATATAAGAGAAGCAAAGTGCAATTTTAGAAAACCAAGATTTTATGGCTCATAAGCAAATGATCTAAGAGCAATAAGTAGAGACTTATTCAAGATCATTACTTCTCTAATGAGTAGATTTCAAAGAATATGAAGCTCATATTTTCAAAAGTAATGCCATTCAATATACCATACAGAAACAATCATCAAAGTTAAGATCAATGTGAAAAATATCACTATTAGGTCTTAAAATAGCAAATCTCAATGAGAACCATATATACGCTATACCAAATTCTCTAATATGACATGCTATGAAATGTGTAACAAAAATTGAGTCAAAAGATGAATATCTAAGAGAACATGCATTAGAGTATAGAGATACCTTTTTGCACATTATATTCATCAAATATCATACTTCCGCCCTTTTTATGAGCACTCTTGCCTTGAATGTCCTCATGACACCAAGTTGACGATGTTTCACAACAAGAGTATAAAAAGCATAATTTCTCAACTCAATCAACACATATAACAAAAGAACTTCTTCAAAGTTAATCAACAAATTTTGACCATCATAAAAATCATGATGTGAGATAACCAAGTTCATATCAATACATGGAGTATTCAAAGCTAGCAAGCAAGAATTCTCAACACAATTGATATATAGCCTCAAAGCTATCTCACATGTGCTTCTTATATTAGTGATAAGAGCACTCACCCTTGAACCACTTGTTCTTGGGTGTACCTACACAAACATTTCCAATATCATCCTTGACAACAATGTTAAATCTAGAGTAAAGTCCTTCAATGACTTGATTAACAAGAATATCATTAACACACTCTTCCTTACATTTTCAACACAAGCTTTGCCAAGTTGAACAAGATTAGAATTCTTTCTACTCCACAATTTCTTCTCATGCTTAGCAATATTATCATGTTTCTCAACTTTCAAGACCCTAGCATGTTCAAGTTGAAGTTTAATCTCCTTATCCCTAGATTCATTTCCTAATTTGCATTTTTCAATATATTTATAACACCTAGGCTTAATGTGACCTATTGTGTTGCAATAATGGCAAATTGGAATAAAATATGAGATTGTACCTTTTAGAGTTGAAATAGCTTCACTAGGAGTTTGCAAAGATACCTTGTTTGCAAACTTCTTCTTGGCTTTTGATCTTCTCTTATTGTGTGGTTTCTTATCAATCACAACTTCATCAAAGTGTGTAGGAAGTGATGCTTCCAAGAGCTCTTCTTCAACTACCAAGTCGTCTTCACCACTGTGAGAGTTAACAAGATTCCTAACAATAGAAACACTAACAGAATCATTCACTAAGTCATTGATATCCTCCTTAGCTGTGTCTATCTCTTTCATAAATTCTTGTTCTCTTTTCATCAAAGAAGATATCACATTATCCTTCTCAAGGTTTATCATTTCAAGTTCTCTAAAATTTTTCATAATATCACCTTTCTCACCAAGAAGTCTACGAGTAACAACCACAAACTCATCTAGTTGCTTCTTGATCAAATCATCATTTTCAACTACTTCTCTTTGAGCATTGTCTCTATCTTCTTTAAGCTTTTCTATCTTTTTCAATAACTCAAGATTAGTAGGAATGGAACTAGAGCGTCCAACATGATTTGCATCAAGATTCTTGTTCAAAGATATTGTACCATTAACATCTAGTGAAGAATGAGAAGTCGTTAGAGCTACAAAGTTGCTCACCAACTCTTCATCACTTGAAGACTCACTACTAGAGCTCCAATTGTCACTAGAATTATCATCACTCCAAGTAACCGTCAACACTTTGCCTTTCTTGTCTTTATTAGATGGCTTCTTGGTACACTCACTAGAAAAGTGACCAAAATCATGACAATTATAGCATTGAACCTCTTTCTTGTTCATGGCTAGACTATTCTTCTCAATCCTTGGAGATGATGTTCTCTTGATTCCCTTTTCCTTAGAAGACTTGCCTCTAGGCTTGGCATTCTTCTTTAGAAACTTCTTGAACCTTCTAACCAAAAGTGTCATCTCTTCATTTTCATCATCACTCTCATTCTCTATAGCATTGAGAGTGATTCCCTTATTCTTGATCTTTGGCTTCAAGCACATCTCATAAGTTTGGAGAGGCCCAAACAACTCATCGATGTTCATACTATCCACATCCTTGCTTTCCTCAATGGCCGTCACTTTTGATTTGAATCTCTTAGAAAGACACCTAAGGATTTTCCAATTTAAACGCTATTTTTAGATAGGTACTCCAAGTGTTTGACATTGGTTAGCAATATTAAGAAGCCAGAATTGGAAGTCTTCAAACTTTTCTTCTTCACTCATACTTAAACCTTCAAATTGTGATGCCAACATTTGAAGCCTCGATTTCTTCACCGCTAAGGTTCCTTCATTAGTAACTTAAAGAGAATCCCATGCTTCCTTTACGGATTCAAGATTTTAAATGTAAGAATTGATGCCCATCAACTCCTCCAAATATGGAATTCATAGCACGATGGTGCCATTTAGCAACCTCAAACTCATTCTTTTTCCATTCACTCGTTGGCTTGAGTATCATGGTTCCATCCTCTTGAACCTTGGTAGGAGGACTATAACCTTCTTCCACTACCATCCAAGCCCTTTCATCAATAGAGCATGTAAAGTCCTCATTTATTGATTGGCTTATTTTGTGAACAAACCACTTATTGGGGTTTTATGTATGGGTAGCTTAGGCTCTCAAGACCTTAAGAGAAGAAGCACTAACGGTATATTTCTTGTGCTTACTTGCTTTGAAGAGATATAGTTGCACACACTCACAACTCATGCATATTTCTTATTCGTATATGTTGTGTGTTTATATGAGTGTGCATTCATGTTTGATCACTCTTCTTGCATGTTTATATTGATCACATCTTTGCATTTGTATTGACATGCATTATGTGTTGCTCACACACACACTTACTTGCATTTGATTTGTTATGCATGTGTGCTTCATTGTTGTCTATGTGCATTCATAGTGTGGTTTTGTGTGTTGTTCGCACTTGCACGATGGTGTGCTTGTCTTAGCGCATTGAGTGACCATTTGAGAAGGTCGTATTCTTCTCTTGGTTTGGTTATGTAGAGTAAGGTGTCTAGTTTCAAAATATGGATTTCAAAGATTTAAATGTTTTTCAAAACTGACCTTTGAATGGTCTTGTGACCATAACTTTTTATAAAATACCTCAAAATATGTCTAAAAATATTATGTACAAACTAGACACCCATACCTTTCCAACGGTATATTATTCATAATATTTAATGACCATTTGGATTGGTTTTGAAATCTCCAAAGTGACCACAAAAACAGGGCATCTATGTTATTGTCCGTTTCTGACCCTTGGTCACTTAAATGACCATAACGTTTTATACAGACATCCAAATAATGTTTTGTAAATTGGATTAGAAATTAGACTTCCATACCTTTCCAACGGTAAATTATACGAAAGGTTTGGATGTCGTTTGGTCATGTTTTGGGTCACTCGAATCTCGGGTTGTTGCGCTGTTGCGGCTGTGCCAGTCCACAAGCGCCCTCACCAGCGCCCCTTGGACAGTAGGTGTGCACTGGTGTGGCACTTGTCGACCAGCGCAGCTCACTAGCGCACTGAGTAAAATTTTAGGCATTTTCAGAACGATGTAATTTTGTTCTAGGGCTCATATTTACATGCCATCTTCTTCCTCACTCGTTTTTCAGAGCTTAAAAACTATTTCTTAGTGAGAGAAAATATTTCCCATGAGAGAGAAGCTCCAAGAGTGGTTCCTTAACTCTCCAAACCCAAAACCCATCATCCTTCATGCATTATTGATCATCTTTAGACATGGGTCTTCATCATTCATGACTTGGTAAGTAAGAACAAACTTTTATCTTTGATTATTGTTCTTAAACTCCAAGAGTTCATTTTTATTGCATAGGATTTATAGAAATCATTTTTGAATGCATATTTTTGTTGAATGATGACATGATTGGGTTTGTATTTTGATAGCTTAATTAATTAGGTCATTTTTGCCTAAAAGCTAGGTCATAAACATTCTTGTGTGATTTATTGTTGACTAGGTTGATAGATTGTTCATTAATCAACTGGTTAAGCTTTTGAATGTTTATGTGATGTTTTTGTGATAATTAGTTTGTTAGAAAATCTCTACACAACTAATTGAGTTTGTTATTGATAGACATTGGTCTAAGACTTGCATTTATTGTGTGGCTAAATGCTTTGTCTCAATCACATGAATATATACTAAGTATATGTTGAATACATTGTAAGCATTTTTCTTGATTCATTGTGATTGTTTGTGATAGCTAGGATTGTTGTAATTGATAACTTCTAGCCAAATCTCTATGTTTTGCATTTAGTTACTGTTTAGGACTCATTGATTGCATTTAGTGATTGCATTATAGTCTTTGCCATGCTTAATGACAACATGTGTTGATTTCACTTTATGATAGCTTCATATGATTGTTTGTTCTATGTTTAGCTAAGCTTTATGACATGTCATTTAGCTCTTGATATCTAGGATTGCATTTATTACCATCTCATAATCCTAGATAAGCATATAAGGTACCCTAGCCTTGTTTGTTGTTTGAATATCATCATATATTCACATAGGGTGTTTATCTCTTCATTGAAGAGAAGTAAGTCTTGCGTTGCATCCGGGAGCAGGTTACTTCAAGCGTAAGCAAATTTGACTAGGTCCACTTAGTACCGAGATTAGGTAGTGGTAGTGAGTTATTTACCGGGAGTAGGTTGTAACGCCTCTATCATCAGTGGATTCATTGTTCGAGTGTGGCGCACTTAACAGCCCGTGGTTTTTCCCATTTGGAGGGTTTACACATATATCTCAAGTGTCTTTATTATTTCTGAACTTATTACACTTGTGATATTATTGTGACTAGTTAGGGGTATTTTCGTCTAACTGACCATTAACGAAAATTGGGTAAAATTTGATTAAAAACTATTCACCCCCTCTAGATTAATATTAAACACACCATAATATTTGTTTCAGAGCGGATGTAGGCTTTCATCCTCAACTTCCAATACCCATAGTTAGTACCACGAAGTAATGGTGGCCTAGTATTTGAGGCTCCATCCGCCATTACATCATCTTGTAAACCCATGACGTCAAACGCCTTGCAAAAATCGTGAATGTATCACCCCGGACACACACTAAATGCAATCTAGTGTCCTGCTCTGATACCAATTGAAAATACAATAACGGTTAAATGCTCAAGACTAACCTAGAGGGGGGGGGGGGGGGGGGTGAATGGGTTAGACACCTTTTTCGACTCCCTTACAAACAAACAAAAGTTTGTCCCTCTAGATTGTTTGTATCACAATATATATATTAATTAAAGACAATTAATCAATATATAAACACAAGTAAAGTGTGATACAAACAAGTAATTGTAACGCGTACACAATCTATATTAAAGAAATGAAGTCAACATATATAAAGAGTTCTATCCACAATACAAATATTAGAGAGATAGGGATAGAGAAAAGTTGACACAAGATATAACGTGGTAAACCTCCGAAGAGGAAACATCCACGGGCTAGCAGCCACCAGCTAACAAAATCCACTAGTAGATAAGACAAGTACAATCTCTCAAGTGACCTCTTCACCTAGAAACTACCCTCCTATCCTACTCTAGAAGTTGTCACCCTATGCTTAACAATCCAAGGCCTCACACCTCTTGTCAAGACTTCCTCGCTCACCTTATCCGGATCCTCATGACCCAAGGCAAGACTTCGTACTCAACTAAGTCCTCACGACTCTAGTCAAGACTTCCTCGCTCACCTATCTGAGTTCTCCCAACTCTAGGCAAGACTTCTTGCTCGACTATCCGGATCCTCACGAACCTTGCCAAGACTTCCTTGCTCGACAATCCAAGGCCTCACGCCTCTTGCCAAGACTTCTTTCTCAACACCATAGGTCTCACACCTATTGTCAAGACTTCCTTCTCACAAGGCATCTAGGTGATCATGAATGCAAAATGCAAACATGCACATAACATAGAATGCTATGATCAACACATCCTATGGTAAATACTAGACATGAGCATGAATGCACAAATCACATATAGTCTAGTTAATCATGCATGTGTAATCAATCTAGATTATGTTAGATATGTTCAATATTAATCACAACCTAGATACATGCATAGAACTAAACTTGAATCACAAGTTATGTTCAATAAATCACAAGATCAAGTTTAAATCACATAAACCTAAAACATGCTAAAATCATATGACAAAGTCAATTAGATTTAAACTAAAGTTCTAGAGCATATTCCTAATCATAGATTCAACAAATCACATGAATAGCTCAAAAGAACATAAGCACATGTATTATGTGAGAAATTCGGCCAAGAGAGACTAATACATGTGAGGAACTATTTTTCTCAAAATCAATCAATCAAAGATCATCAAATAGTCCTAGAATCAAAGCTAGCAAATACAATCTCAGACATGTGATAACATAGGCAAAATCAAAACCAAACTCAACATGAATGATTTCAATTGAAAATCAACCTAGCTTTAAAAGAGTTCAAAACTCAAATCAAAACACTAACAATATACAAATATATGTTGAAGAAGAAAACCCAAGGTAATTGACTAAGTTTTAAAAGAAAACTTTGAGAGAAAATCAATACATTAGTTGATTTAGGTGCAGTCCCGTGTTTGTATGATTAGACACCAAAAACAGCAGCAAAACTTACTAAAACCTTCAGAGAAATAATGGAGGATGAATAGATGAACACTCTAAACTTTGAATCACTCAAATCAGAGTTCAAATGAAGAAGTTATGGTGTTTGGAAGGTGAAACAATTTGGAGAGAAAATTTCTGCATACTTGTTTTTAATTTTTTTCTTAGAATGAAATGTGAGAGAGAAAGAGATTATAAAGGAGAGGGATAAGAATAAAGCATGAAATGACCATTTTCCCCTTAAGTGCCCAAGCATGCTTGCATAAATTCCAACCTCCAAACTCGGAATTGGAATCCGTTTGCGGATTACAAACCATAACTCTCATACGGACATAGATTATAAGATACTCAACCCAGAAAATAATAATTCGACTCGATATACGAATACGAAGACAATGTATGCAACATGAGTTGAAAGTGTAGTATCTTTTGACTTAGAACTTGAAATCAATAGTATGAGTAACCGAAATGATCAGAACTCAATCAAGAATGATTTAAGACTAAATCCAAGTTCAATATCCATGTTATACAAACATATATACACAAAAACACAATTCACACTAGAATGCAAACTACATAGAGATAGTTTCCAATCATGCATATTCCAAAACATGTTATTTCCAAACCAATGCATGAGCATTCATCTTCAAGTGTGTGAATATGTTATACATGGTGCATAACGATGTAGAGACACATATGAATGAATTGTATGTGTGTGCCTATAATGGTGCACAACAATGTAGGGACACATATGAATGAATTGTGTGTGTGTGCCTAAGCCTTGTAAGAGAAAGATAAGGTCTTAGTATACCTTTGTAGAACCAAATTGCATCCTTTCTCTTTGAAGACTTAGAAATTGCTTTGACTTGTTGTTTATTCTTTCTTGAAGCTTGAATCATCATGAATCTAAACAACTAAATCATTACAAGTAAACATCATTTTGATATGGAATTAATGCCAACACAAACTAAAACCTAACAACTTCTCATGATGCAAAGTTCATCTTCAAGAGGGTTGGTACTATTCTTGGATGCTAAGGTATCGAGATCCTTCTTCCTCTTACAAGGTGTAAGCGCACACACACACAATTCATTCATATGTGTCCCTGCTTAGTTGTGCATCATTATACATGCACACACACATAATTCATTCATATGTGTCTATGCTTAGTTGTGCATCATTATATGCGCACACACATACAATTCATACATTTGTATCCCTGCATTATAGTGCATCATTTGGTATAATATATTCACACACTTGAAGTTGAATGCTCATGCATTTGGTATGAAAGTAAAATGTTTTGAAAAATGCATGATTAATGACTATCTCTATGTAGTTTGCATTCTTGTGTGAAATGTGTTGGTTTGTTTATATGTTTGTATAACATGGATATTGAACTTGATTTTAGTCTTAGATTATTCATGATTGATTTTCTGTCATTTTGGTTACTCATACTTTGTATTTCGAGTTCTAAATCAAGAGATACTACACTTTCAACTCATGTTGCATACATTGTCTTCATCTTCATATATCGAGTCGAATACTTATTTTATGAGTTGAGCATCTTATATATCCAAGTCCTTGAGGGATTCTCAGTTTTTAATCTTTAAACGTATTTGAATTCTGAGTTCGGAGGCCAAAGAACGGTCGAAGAACGCGAGAGGAGCGCAAGGGAAGAGGTGCGATGGCATAAGCCATCACTTGGCACCATCCCGAGATGGCGCGTGGCCATCTCGGCCCCAATTCTCTGCTCCGAGATGCCTAGGTGCCATCTTAGGGAGGTACTAAAGAATGGGGGCTTTTTGGTCCTTTGGTTGTTCTCTCTTTAAAACCTCTTCTTCCCTCTCATTCAACAAGAAGTTGAGAAAAACGAATTTGAAGAACAAGTGCAGAATTTTTCTCTCAATATTTTGATTTTTGTTTTTGTGATAACTTTTTCATTTTAACTCCGAATCACTTGATTCAAAAACCGATTTCGAGTGTCTTGAAGGGTTCTACAAACCCCAAGTATTTCCAGAACCAAAGGATATCTAGATTTTTCGTTGTGACCAGATCTTCATTTCGTGATTTTCATCCTTGTTAGTAAAATCATGTTATTCTTAGTTTTCTTCTTAGATCTTCTTATTGATTTACGCTATTTGATATCGTTTTGTGGTTTTTTGATTTGAAGTTTCAAGTTTAGCTAGATTTGTGATAAATTGATTGGTTTGTGCTAAACTTGATAAACATGAAATCGTTAATAGAAATCTTTTGTTCTTATGCTTGATTGATTATTTCTAGATCTAATTTCATTTTCTAAGAACTAGATTGTGTTTCAATTGGTGTCTATATCTTCTTATCTATGTTCTTAGTTGATAACATGCTTAGGTTTCCTAGATACATTTGTGATTGTTCTTTGAAAGCATAATCTAGCTATCTAGTTGCATGTCCATAGAATTTGTTGATCATCATTTTCCATGTTAAGTGCTTGTTTGCATTTTGTATTCATGATCACTTATATGCCTTGTGAAGAGGTAGAAAGTCTCATATCTTAGAGTGATTCTTTGATTTGAGTAAATGGAAGTCTTAGCTAGAGTCGGGAGGACTTGGATAGCTAAGCAAGTGGAAGTCTCGACAAGAGGTGTGAGACCTTAGATAGTTGAGCAAGGAAGTCTTGACTAGAGTCGGGAGGACTTGGATAGTTGAGCAAGAAGTCTTGCCTAAGGTTGGGAGGATCCGGATAGGTGAGCAAGGAATCTTACTAGAGACAGAAGGTCTTGGATAGGAAGTCGGCTTAGTAGATCACTAGGTTCAAGGATAGAGTGAGAGTGATAGCTTAGAGAGAATGTGTTGATTGCTTGAGTGTGTAACTCCTATTTGAAATAGTGGATTTGCTTTTGCCGGTGGATGTTGTATCAACCCATGGACGTTTCCTCTTTGGATGTTTACCACGTAAATATTGTGTGTCATTGTTTTCAATTTTCATTAAGCATTGTAAAAATTGTATTGTTTTAAAAGAAGACTAAAATTGGAGCATATACCAATTCACCCCCCTCTATGTATATTTACACTATAAAGATAAAGGGAAATTTCAATTGGTATCAGAGCTGGTTTCTAGACGCACTTAGATAGATCTTCTTTGTAGTGTTTGTTATCTTATTTTGTTTCATCATGATTAAAGAAATGTATTCTTTTGTGGCTTCTCTTATTGAAGGTGAGTCTATTGACTTAGATGATCAAAAGATCAAAGATCTTATTCAGGAAAGGATCTCTAAGATCAATAAGTTTCTCACTAAGATGTTAGAATATTATGATTGTAGCTCAAAATGTGTTATTGATCTTAATGACAAAATTCTTAATCTTGAGAAAAAATTGATTGATAGCAATGATAGATTAAGTATTTTGAAACATGAATTTGAGCAAAGAAATGAATCTCTTGATCGTGCTAGGAGAATTGAAAATGTGCTTAAAGCAAAACTTAATGATCATGAGAATCAAGAGAAAGTGCTTAATTACAAACTTAATGAGGCTAAAGAGATGATTAACAAGATGTTATCTAGCTCTAACAAAGTGAAAGCTCTCATTAAGGTTGAAAAGCCTTCAAGCGACAAAAGAGGTTTAGGATATGTTAATGAAAAATCAACTTCTTCATCTAACAAATCTACTTTTGTCAAAGCTTGTATCAATTTAATTGTAGGTACACTCTCTAACGGTAAGGTCATGAATGCTACCGGAGGTGCCTCAACATCAACAATGAAAGTCAAGGAAAAGACTCAACAATGCCAAAGACAAGCTATATCATCATCAAATGCAAAAGGCAAGACATCTAGTGTTGCACGCCAAAGAGGTAAAAATGTGAGAATGAAAATTGAGTTGAATGCTCAAGCTAATGGTAAACTTCTCAAATTTATACCTATTTGTCATTATTGCAACATGGTAAAACACATAAGACCTAGATGCTTTGAATACATTCGTAAATGTAGAATTGCCAATGATTTGCATGATATGTCTTTGAATGTTCCTAGGCAATCATCCATGTATGGATCTAGAATTAGACCTAAGAAGACCTTGGAAAAGTATGTTGAGAATAAATGTGTTGATGATTTGTTTGTTAAATCTTGTGTTGTGCCTTGTTCTACTATGTATAAGAAAGTTGATAATGCTTTGTTTGATTTGTTTGAAAATGTGACTAATGGAGTCAATGTGCCTAAAAAAAGTTAAAGCATATTAATAAAAGTAGGAATGAGAAACTTGTCAAGAAAGTTTGGGTTAAGAAAAACACAACACAATGTTTGGTTGCACAATATGCTTTAAGAGTTAATTCATCCTATTGTTGGTACCTAAATAGCGGTTGCTCTCGGAATATGACCGGTAACAAGGAATTCTTTAAGAATCTTGTTATGAATGATGGTAGATGAGTTACATTTGGTGATGGCACTAAAAAGCAAGTTCTAGGCAAGGGAACAATTCGTATCCCCGGATTGCCTAAACTTCGTGATACCTTGTATGTAGATGGTCTACAAGATAATCTAATAAGCATCACTCACTTGTGTGAAATTTTTAAAGAAGTTAACTTTAACAAGGATGTGTGCATGATAATCGATAAAAAGGGCAAAATTGTTTTGAAAGTCAAAAGGTCTTCGGACAATTGCTATTGTTTAGAGGTTGATCCAGTAACATGTAATATGGCACAGGAGTGCAACAAGCTTGAATTATGGCATGAAAGATCGGGCCACATGAATTATAAAGATTTAAAGAAGCCTGGGAAATATAACATCGTTAGAGGTCTTCCTAGTCTTGGTAAAAAGCTTGATGGTGTTTGTGAATCATGTCAATTAGGTAAACAAACCAAAGTGTCTCATAGAAAGAACATTAATTTTGCTACCAATAAGCCCTTAGAACTTGTGTATATGGACCTAATGGGTCCAATTCAAACCGAAAGCATAAATGGTAAGCAATACATTTTTGTATGTGTTGATGACTTTTCTCGGTTTGCTTGGGTATATTTTCTTAGAGACAAGACCGAAACTTTTGGTTACTTTAAGAAGTTTTGCAATCAAGTTCAAAATGAAAAAGGTCTTGGGATCAAGAAAATATGTCGCATTAGGAGTGATCATGGGAGTGAATTTGAAAATGCTAGATTTAGTGAGTTTTGTGATGATTATGGGATTTCACATGAGTTCTCGGCTCCTAGAACTCCTCAACAAAATAGTATTGTTGAGAGGAAGAATTGTATCTTGCAAGAGATGGCTAGGGTCAAGCTCAATAGCAAGAAAGTTGCTACAAATCTTTGGGCCGAAGCGGTCAATATGGCATGCCATGTCACTAATAGAGTTTTTAAAAGGCCTGGTACAAAACAAACCTCCTATGAACTTTGGAAGGGCAAGAAGCCCAATGTGATTTACTTTCACACTTTTGGGAGTAAGTGTTTTATTTTGAATGATAGAGATCACTTAGGAAAGTTTGATGCTAAAAGTGATATTGGTCTCTTTCTTGGGTATGCTAATAATAGTCGTGCATTTAGAGTGTTCAATTTGAAAACTAAGACTATTATGGAGTCTATTAATGTAAAAATAGATGATCTTAGCATGCTTGATTTGTGTGATAATAATGGTGTCAATGAACCTAAAGAACATTTTTTGAATGACACTAAAGCACCTATTGATGTGACTAGTTGTAATGAAAGTGAGTCTAGTCATAATGATGATAATGGTAGTGGTGCTAGAGAAGAAAGTCAGGAGTTAGAAAATTGTTTAAATGATGACCAACAAGATCTTGAAAATTCTAATTCTAGACTTAGGAACATGCATTACCAACAAGACATCATAGGTGATTTGAATGAAGGGGTTAGAACTAGAAGACAACAAGCTAGCCAAATTTCATATGCTTGTTACACATCTCAAATTGAGCCCAAAATTATTAATGAAGTAATTATTGATGAATATTGGGTTAATGCCATGCAAGAAGAACTAAATCAATTTGAGAGGAATGAAGTATGGTCCTTAGTTCCTAGACCAAAAGATATCAATGTGATTGGTACAAAATGGGTGTTTAGGAATAAGACCGATGAATGTGGCAAGATAGTGAGAAATAAAACAAGACTGGTGGCTCAAGGATACACTCAAGTTGAGGGTGTAGAATTTGATGAGACTTTTGCACCCATTGTACGTCTTGAGTCCATTAGACTTTTGTTGTCCATTGCATGTCTTAAAAAATTCAAATTGTTTCAAATGGATTTCAAAAGTGCTTTTCTCAATGGATATCTTCAAGAAGAAGTGTATGTTGAACAACCTAAGGGTTTTGTAAACCCACACTCTCCTAATCATGTGTTTAAGTTTAAAATGGCTCTTTATGGCCTTAAGCAAGCTCCTAGAGTTTGGTATGATAGGTTGACTCAATATCTTATTGACAGTCAATATAAGAGAGGTGGTATTGATAGAACTTTATTTGTCAAGCATTATGACAATGAAATTTTTGTTGTACAAATATATGTTGATGACATTGTGTTTGGGTCTACAAGTAAAACCAAGGTTGATGATTTTTTGAATGTTACGTCAAAAGAATTTGAAATGAGTATGGTAGGTGAACTCAATTACTTTCTTGGTATGCAAGTGAAACAATCTAGCAATGGTATCATGTTGTCTCAATCTAAATATGCTAGAAATCTTGTTAAGAAATTTGGCCTTGAAAGTGGAAAAGAATTTGAAACACCTATGAGTACTACTTTAATACTTGACAAAGATGAAAAAGGAAAAAATGTTGATCAAAGTCTCTATACTAGCATGATAGGTAGCCTTCTCTACCTAAGAGCTAGTAGGCCGGATATTTGTTTTAGTGTTGGTTTGTGTGCTAGGTTTCAAGCCAATCCAAAAGAATATCACTTGAAAGCCGTTAAAAGAATCATTAGATATATAAAAGGAACACCAAATCTTGGTTTATTCTATTCTTTTGATACTAATGATATTCTGGTTGGCTATTGTGATACGGATTGGGCAGGAAACATTGATAATCGTAAAAGCACATCGGGCAGTTGCTTTTACTTGGGGAATAATTTGGTTGCTTGGCAAAGCAAGAAGCAAAATTCTGTCTCTCTTTCTTCATCCGAAGCCGAGTACATTGCGGTCGGAAGTGCTTGCACACAACTTCTATGGATGAAACAAATTCTCAAGGATTATGAGATCAATCAAGGTAAAATGACTCTCTATTGTGATAATATGAGTGCAATTAACATCTCTAAAAATCCGTTTCAACACTCACGCATAAAGCATATAGATTTTAGGCATCATTTCATTAGAAAACTTGTTGAACATTCAATAGTAACTCTTGAACATATGCCTACTAAAAATCAACTTACTTTTGATATAAAAGGGGAGACAATTCATTAAGGGGGAGAAAAAAATCTTGTTTGCATGAGATAAGAAGAGATAAGGGAATTTTTGTTTTGTTTCTTATATTGTTTGTTTATCTCACCTATCTTCTTTGTAGAAGATTTCTTTTGGTTGTTCTTGTATCATAGGTGCTTTGAATGTGTGAAGATATTCTTGAAGATTCTTGAAGACATGTTAGTCTAGGAATATCTCTTTGTAATGTGAGGATGTGAAAATGCAATCAACATTGATTATGAGTGATCTTTGTATGGTGAGGTAGAGGTTTTGTCATGGAATAGCCAAAGGGGGAGATTGTTAGGTTTTAGATTTGTGTTGGCTTAATTCCATAACAAAACTTCATTTCTTTGTAATGCTTAGTTGCTTAAGTGGTTCGTGATGACAGTTGTTTAAGTGGTTCGTGATGATAAGAGCTTCAAGGAAGAAAAGCAACTTCTCATGATGCAAAGTTCATCTTTAAAAGGATATGTACTATTCTTGGATGCTAAGGTAGCGAGATCCTTCTTCCTCTTACAAGGAGTAAGCACACACACACACAATTCATTCATATGTGTCCCTGCTTAGTTGTGCATCATTATACGCGCGCACACACACAATTCATTCATATGTGTCCCTGCTTATTTGTGCATCATTATATGTGCACACAAACACAATTCATACATTTGTGTCCCTGCATCGTAGCACATCATTTGGTATAACATATCACACACTTGAAGTTGAATGCTCTTGCATTTGGTATGAAAGTAACATGTTTTGGAAAATGCATGATTGAAGACTATCTCTATGTAGTTTGCATTCTTGTGTGAAATGTGTTAGTTTGTTTATATGCTTGTATAACATGGATCTTGAACTTGATTTTAGTCTTAGATTATTCATGATTAAGTTCTGGTCATTTCAGTTACTCATACTATTGATTTTGAGTTCTAAATCAAAAGATACTACACTTTGAACTCATGTTGCATACATTGTCTTTGTCTTCATATATCGAGTTGAATTATTATTTTCTGAGTTGATTATCTTATATGTCCATGTCTGTGTGGGAGTCCCGATTGGTAATCTTTAAACGGATTTGAATTCGGAGTTTGGAGGCCAAAGAACGGTCGAAGAACATGAGAGGAGCGCAAGGGAAGAGGTGTGATGGCATAAGCCATCACTTGGCACCATCCCGAGATGGCACGTGGCCATCTCGGCCCCAAAGTTGTTCTGCCCCGAGATACCCATGCGCCATCTCATGGAGGCACTAAATAATGGGGGCTTTTTGGTCTTTTGATTGTTCTCTCTTTAAAACCTCTCCTTCCCTCTCATTCAACAAGAAGTTGAGAAAAACGAATTTGAAGAACAAGTGCAGAATTTTTCTCTCAACATTTTGATTTTTGTTTCTGTGATAACATCTTCATTTTAACTCCGAATCACTTGATTCAAAAACCGATTTCGAGTGTCTTGAAGAGTTATACAAACCACAAGCATTTCCAGAACCAAAGTATGTCTAGACTCTTCGTTGTGATCAGATCTTCAGTTCATGATTTTCATCCTTGTTGGTAAAATCATCTTCTTCTTAGTTTTCTTCTTAGATCTTCTTATTGATTGATACTATTTGATTACAAAGCATGAATAGGATGATTTTGATATCATTTTATGGTTTGTTGATTTGAATTTTCAAGTTTAGTTAGATTTTTGATAAATTGATTGATTTGTGCTAAACTTGATAAACACGAAATTGTTACTAGAAATCTTTTGTTCTTATGCTTGATTGATTATTTCTAGATCTAATTTCATTTTATAAGAATTAGATTGTGTTTCAATTGGTGTCTATATCTTCATATCTATGTTCTTAGTTGATAACATGCTTAGGTTTCCTAGATACATTTGTGATTGTTCTTTGAAAGCATAATCTAGCTATCTAGTTGCATGTCCGTAGAATTTGCTGATTATCATTTTTTATGTTGAGTGCTTGTTTGCGTTTTGCATTCATGATCACTTAGATGCCTTGTGAAGAGGTAGAAAGTCTCATATCTTAGAGTGATTCTTTGATTTGAGTAATTGGAAGTCTTAGCTAGAGTCGGGAGGACTTGGATAGCTAAGCAAGTGGAAGTCTCGACAAGAGGTGTGAGACCTCAGATTATTGAGCAAGGAAGTCTTGACTAGAGTCGGGAGGACTCGGATAGTTGAGCAAGAAATCTTTCCTAGGGTCGGGAGGATCTGGATAGGTGAGCAAGGAATCTTACTCGAGACAGGAGGTCTTTGATAGGAAGTCAGCTTAGTAGATCACTAGGTTCAAGGATAGAGTGAGAGTGATAGCTTAGAGAGCATGTGGTTATTGCTTGAGTGTGTAACTCTTATTTGAAAATGTGGATTTGCTTTTGTCGGTGGATGTGGTATTAACCCGTGGATGTTTCCACTTTGGATGTTTACCACGTAAATATTGTGTGTCATTGTTTGCAATTTTCATTAAGCGTTGTTAAACTTGCATTGTTTTAAAAGAAGACAAAAATTGGAGCATATACCTATTCACCCCCCCCCCCCTTATCTAGGTATATTTATACTATAAAGTTAAAGGGAAATTTCAATTCCTCCTCTGTGGCATACCCTCCGACATGGTTTACCATGCTGGCATAAGTGGTCGGTCCCCTTTGCCTTAAGCTTAGGGTTAGATGGTTGTGCTGTAAACTATTGATGAATACCGATACCACCGCATCATCATTGTGGTCATGAACTTCTGACACCTTTTGTGAGAATCTGGTTTGGTAATCTTTCAACTTCTTATCCTTTCTTTGTTTCAGAGTCGGTAAGACCGATATAGACTTTCTTCGTTGGATATTCCCCATGAAATTTCTAGTGAATGCTTGTACCAACTCCTTGAAGTTTCTAATAGAACCCGCGGGCAATCCTTCAAACCATCTCGACCCTTGATTTCCTAACGTTTGTGGAAACATATGACACATGAGGGCATCATTGTAGTCATATTGTTCCATTGTGCTTTGATGCCTCGTCACATGCTCTTGTGGGTCGGGTCTGTCTTTTTGAATCAGTAAACGGTTTTCAGAGTTCCCGATTAGGGGGTTTCCCGGGCTTTGCCTCCCTTTTGAGGCTTCTATCCTTCTAAGAGGAATTTCTTGTTTCCCTTCTAGCTCCCCACGTTCGTTGAATCTCTCACGGATCGTCAGCCCATATGGGTTCTTGGGGACCCTCCCGTTGATCTGAGCGTCAAAAATGTCATGCTTGATTACCGGGGTTGGTTATCTACGCCTTCTAGGGGTCATTCAGCTATCACTTAAATACGAAAGAGATCTTTTCTTATGGTCATCATACTTACCTCTACGTTTGGAGTAAGTTTCTATTTCGTCGCATCTCTCAACGTCTTCCCGTGAACTAGATTCTCGGTGCTGCCTTGTTTCCCCGATCTTATTGGTCACTTCTCCTACGTGAACGCCCCCTCCTTCGTGATATTCCACCTCATCTCTTTCAGGTTTCTGGGGTGCTCATGGGGTGATTGCTACTCTCTCAGAACGTATCTTTGGACCCTGAGCTACGATTGGTGTGGAGAGTTGGTATGATGAAATTAGGTTAGCCGTGGCTAAAAATAATTAATCCTTGCTTAGCAGCATCTTCGATGACTTTTCACAAGGATTCCTGGATCTGTTTGAATGATTTCGGGGAGATGCCACCAGTTGCACCAGTAGTGGTAACAGTGCCTGGCCTGGTGGATGGCAAGGTTCTTACGGGTGGATCTCGTCTTATAGCGGAGACATCTGTAAGGTTCTAGTTGTTGGTCTCTAGTCTTACGTCAACACTGTAGGGAGATTGACTTATGTCTCTTCCAATGTCCATGATGCCGCTTTTGACCGAGTTTATTCTTAATTAATTACGTAAACAGAATATTGTCGAAGGTTCACCCCCTCATTCTAGAGCCAATTGTTGATGGTGTTTTTTGGATCAATCTCCGGTCACACAATTAGAGCAAAGTAATGGCTAAGCACAAACAAAAGATAATAAGAAGAATAAGTAAGACACGGGATTTTACGTGGTAAAACCCTAAGCGGGGAAACGTCTACGGTTGCCAATTACAGCAACAAAAATTCACTATATGAAAAAGAGAATACACACTCAATCACTTTTGTCTTTTCTTTTGAAATTGCGTTTAACCCCTTTGGGTGTTTTTTGGGTCTATTTGTACATGCATAAAACCCTAATTCATGATGTACAAGTAAGGAAGATTCCTGTGAGTCAAATGAAATTCTAACTTACTAGAGTCATGTTGTCCCTTTTCCTTGTTTCACGATTATAGTATGCTCTTCTCCAGAGCTTCTAGTAAGGATTGTATGGCTATAACACATATACTGGATGATTATGCTATGGCGTTAGACCAAGTGGTTAATTTTAGTAAATCTATTTTGTGTGTCAACAAGTTTATGGGTATGGTGGAGGGTGCCCGGTAAGCAACTATTGTTGGTGTCAGGTTTGTGGATTGCCACAAATGTTTCTTAGTCCCTCTTGTTTCGCCAGTAAGAATAAGATACAGTTGTTCGCTGACATTAAAAGCTATGTTTGGGAAAAAATTTACAGGTGGAATAATATGACGTTGTTAGCTGGTGGTAAGGAGGTTCTCTTTAAAGCAGTGGTCTAATCTATTCCTACATATACAATGAGCCTCTTCTGGTTAGCGAAGGGTCTTATCTCGAAGATCTATTGTATGTGTGCTAGATTTTAGTTGGGTGACCCTACTGATTTTTATAACATTCACTGGTGTGCATGGCCTAGGTTGTGTGTGGACAAGGACATCGGTGGCATAGGGTTCCGTGGCATGTCAACCTTTAATCAAGCCCTTCTTATGAAACAGGGTTGGAGGTTGATCGTGAATCCTCCCTAGTGGCTTGTGGCCATAATTTTGAAAGCCTATTTTTTCCCCGATTGTTCTTTCTTTCAAGCTAAGAAATGTTCTTTTGGTTCTATGATTTGGAACAGTCTTGTAAGGACCTCGATTTTTTTGTTGGTTTATTTCACGACAAACAACACCTTATTAGAGATGATTGTGTAATAGGTAGCTTGGGTCCTTGTTGGCAAGCTTCCAAGCATTTCTATAACATCAAGAGAAAAAGGTATATTCACTTAACTTTATCTCTTGAAGAGTTTAGGCACACACACACACACTTCATGCATGCTTTGTTTCATCATCCATTTATTGTTGCACACTCACATACTTACATGCATGTGCTCCTTGTTGCTCATGTGTGCATTCTTTCACAATATCACTTGCATTTCATTTCTAAATTTAAGTGTTGTTTTGTGTGATGTGCTTATGTTGTGTCCATGCTTACATGATTGAGTGCTTGTCTTAGCGCATTGAGTTACCATTTGAGAAGGTCTCATTCTTCTCTTGGTTTGGTTATTTGGAGAAATGTATCTAGTTTCAAAAGAGTGGATTTCAATGATTTAAATATTTTTCAATATTGACCTTTGTATGGTCTTATGACTATAACCTTTTATACAAAGCTTCAAAATAAGTTTTAAAATTTTCTATACAAACTACACTCCCATACTTTTCCAACAGTATACTATTCGTAATATTTCATGACCGTTTGGATTAGTTTTGAAATTTCCAAAGTGACCAACAAAATAGGGCAACTCTGTTGTTGTCCTTCTTTGACCTTTAGTCACTCAAATGGCCATATCTCTTTCTATATACATTAAAATTCCATTCCATAAATTAAAGTAGAAAGTAGAATTCCATACCTTTCAATCAGTATATTATACGAAAGGTTTTAATGTCTTTTGTTCATATTTTGGGTCGCTCAAATCTTGAGTTGTTGTGCTGTCATGGCTATGCACCAGTCCGCCAGTGCATCACAGACAGTTGGTGTACGTTGGTGATTCGCTTGTCCACCAATGCACCACACCAGCTACTGTGCGATTACTGGCCAGTTTTTTTCCAAAATAACGAAGTCTTGCTTTGCCCTGATATATATGTTCTCTCTTCTTCCTTAACTCATTTCAAGAGCTAAAATCACACATTTTTAGTGAGAGAGATTCCCCTAGAGAGAGAGAGAGAGCATCAAGCATTGTTTTTTGACTCTCCAAAACCCAGCCCGTGAGCATCCAAGCATAGTCATGCATCATCTCATCATGGTTCTTCTTCATTAAGTGACTTTGTAAGTTGAACAAACTTCATCTTTCATTAATTGTTCTATCTACCCAAGATTTAGTCTTGATTGCATATTAATTCCAAATACAAACGCTTTAATTGCATATTTACATTTACATGAGTTATGACATGTTTAGGGTTTGTATGTTGATAGATTACATCATTAAGTCTTTTAAGCCTACATAGCTAATTCTTATATGTTCATGAACGCTTAATTGATGATTAGGATGGCCTTGTGCATATAGTCTAGTTTATGAACATTAATGTGTAGGCCTCATTAATTACATTTCTTGATTGCATATTGATTGCCCTTGATTATATGTTGTGCCAACTTATGTTGGTTGGACTTTCATTGAAAATTAGGTTATTAGATTTTATCTACATCTAATTAACTTCTTATATATGGGCATGTAGGCATTATTTGGTAACTAGGATGTTCAATTTCATTATAACATCTAGTTAAGCATTTTATGTTTGGTCTTGCACATTATTACATTGACCATTCATTGATTGTTCACTTAAACCATTATACTCTTCATAGAGTCAAAGTCTTGTAGCTTTTGGGTGAATTTGCACAAGCAAGTCAAGTCTTACAACCAAGAGTGGGTTGACAAGCAATTGGTCAAGTGCCACTGTAAAAGGGATATCACTAGGGATTGAACCAAGAGTGGCGAGTGGTAGTGTCCATAGCTTGAGGTTGTCGAGAGTAAGAGTCCGAGTATCACTTGAGGGTGTAACCTTTTATTCATATAGTGGATTTCTGTGATCATGTGTGGCTAGCAGAATATCCTATGGTTTTTTCCAGTTAGAGGGTTTCCACGTATATATCAAGTGTTCTTTATATTTCCATACTTTACACTTGATTTTGTTTGTTTGTTTGTTGGGTGGATTTTGAATATTGAATAATCAAGAAATATTGGTAATTAACTTGATTAAAACCTATCCCCCCCCCCTCCCCCTACTCCTCTAGGTTAGTTTAGACACACTTTAGGTGAATTTTCAAGTTTGTTGTGGGGGAGGGACATCTTAATAGCTAGTTCTCGTTAGAGAATTAGGGGCGGTTCGTCTGTTTCCATATATAAGGATCTTTGCGTTCATAGACCGTCTACCTTTAGGATTTTTTCTCCTTCGAAATCGGGAATTGCAACCTTTGTTAGTGCTCTACTTTCCTCTTCAGGTGGATGGAATATGTCTCTTGTCATGGACTCTTTCATCAAAGAAGATAAGGAAGCAATTTTAAGCTTACCTATTGGTTCGAGTCTGTCGGTTGATTCTCTCCTCTGGCATTACGAAAAATCGGGACATACTTTGTTTGTAATGGGTATAAAGTTGGAAGCGATATAGCTTTGTCTGTTGGTTCCTCAGGTCTCAGTGGTCTAGAGTCATGGTGGAAGTCCTTATGGAGTTTTCAGATTTCGGATAAAGTGAAGATATTCGTTTGGAAGGCTTTCACAGTCGGATCCCAACCTTCATGAATTTGGTAAAACGAGGTATTCTAGTTGATCCTGTTTGTCCTATTTGTAAAATAAAACCTGAGTCAGATGTCCTTGCTTTATAGGATTGTTCAAATATTTAGGAAAATTGGAAAGATTGCTCTCTACTACAAGGTTTGAAATGACCAGACTATACTCATTTTCTTAATTTGATCACCTCTCACTTCTATAATCTTCGAAAAGAAGAGATGGAACTGATATGTATTATTTTCTGACGTTGGTAACATTAATGGTGATGCTAACGTTGTTCTTACAATTGTGGAGTCTGATGCAAAGGTTGTGGTAGATATGGTGAAGAGATAGAAATAGGTTTCCCATAAATAAGCTGGAGAATGTCACCATTAATGTTGTGGTAGACATGGAGCGACTGATCCACAGCCAAGGATGGTGACATTAATGGTGACATTCTCCAGCTTATTTATGGGAAACCTATTTCTATCTCTTTTGTTCGTAGAATGGCAAATTCAGTCGCTCATGGTCTCGCTAAGCTAGCGCTCTCCTTGACGGATGAGAGGTAATGGATTGAGTCGTATCCCCCCATGTGTGTAAAGTTTAGTCCAGGTTGATGTGCATGTTTAGTTTTCATCCTTTGTTGTTCTGTTTCTCTCCAAAAAATTTTTTTATTGAAATTTATGATAAAATAGTTTTTAGAATTTCAAAAAGACAAAAGCCCTATTTTCTGTTAAGATTGACTAACAATAAGAGAGATCATTATCGATTATTGGTAAAATTGTTTCCGATTGTCAAAAGGCTAACCTTAGAGAGGGTTGGTTGTAATTTGCACTTAAAATAATTTTTGAAAGGCATTTTAAGTGTTTTCATTTGGGGTTGTTTGTTTTTCTATCTTATCACCAAGCAATAAATTGACATTTAATGAGATTCGTTATTTGATTGCGATCATTTTTTAAGTGATAAGTGATCTTAATTATGAAATGGATTTACAATCAGTTCCCTCAATAAATGAACTCTTGTCACTTTTTTTTTTGAAGTATTACAAGTTACAACTATTACAATAGGATTAGTGTCGGGACTTGTCAAGACAAAACAATACATATGCGGTCGGGATAACTAATCCAATAAACCGGGAAAAAAGTCCCCACACATACTTATAAAATACGTATGGTGGGACTCAAACCCTTCACCATCATTGTGGAAGGAAGGTGTACTACCATATCTGTCAAGAGTTGATGTGCAAAATTATATCACTTTTCACTGATTGAAAATAAAATTCGGTATAAACAAAACGAATTTGGATTACCGTTCACCATCGAAAATCCAAATTTCAGCAGAAGCGAGATCGAACACCTGGAAATTTATCACCGATCGGAGGACGATCACACGATTGGAAAGTCCCATCTGATCACACTGCATGTTACCCACACTTTGATTGTAGATGGGAGAAAATTCTACAGATTTTCTCCATATCTCTCTTGTGTTTTTATTCTCTTCATTTTGTATTCTCTGTTGAACACATGCACACATGCATTATTGCATATAATACTATCTTGCACAGACAATGCCTTTGCATTGTACAGACCACACACACAAACTTTTTTGCATTGTACAGACAATGCTTTCCCATATATATACATGATAACGTCAGACAACCCTGTTGTCTTGCCTTTTCTCATGCACACATAATACACGTTGAGTGTATTATTTATATACATATCTGTATATTGCTTAAGCAGTTTTTTAACATTCAATAACTGCTATTGGGCTTGTTACATATGGACTTGGACTTGTCCATGTAAAGTTTGTGTTGTTGGCCCACTTGGGTGTCTAAATTGGTTTCCAAACCAAACCCGATTATGCCAACATCTCCCACTCGCACAAGTGGGGCAAACACAATTAAGTTACCACAAGCCCATCATGGGTGCAAAGTTATTAATCAACATTTGCCACTCCCCAAATGGTGTAAGATGTGATATATATAGAGGAGCCTTTAAAACATTTAAACACAAGTATTATCATCATTATCAAAAGTGTTCATACGGGTTAATGCATCATGTGACCTATGAACAATCAATAATATATATAAAGGGAGCTAACAATCTCAAATGTAAATTCTCTATTTACAAGAGATAATATTGTTCATTATTGTATCCTAGAATTAATTTATAATTTTTATCAATCTAAAGCATACTTAATCCCTCAAAAGCTATGCTTGACTTTGTCACGTTTCATGTATTCACAATTGTCACAAATGTAATTGGTCGGTCGGTGAATACATAAGTCAGATAAAAATTCATTAAATCTTCCCATTTCATCTATATCTCTCTGTCTCCAGAACAACTGCTACCCTAGACGTGCCCCATAGACTGAATTATCATAGCCATAGAAACAACACACTAAAGCTGTTAACATTATCCTGTCAATTCGAGATAGAGTGAATGTTCATAAGGACATTTTTTGAAGTTAACATAAAACTTCAACGGAACTTACACAATGAGGAAGTAGGGATTCATTCTCTCATTTTCCACATCGGTCACAAATAGCACACGTGGTATGAAACACGTGTTATAGTGAATTTCATTCTAAATAAGAATGCATATGTCTTTATATTATTCACTGTACAGATCTTAGTCTAGTCACAACTCACTTGACTAACCTGAGTTCTTAAAAGCTCGCCTCTCTCTGGCGCCACATTAAGATCTCAAATCTGGCTTGAATCAGGTATCAATGATAGTGGGGTCTATCATGATCAATTCTAAAATATATTATTATATTTATTGTGAACCTCGTCTTGACAAAATCAAGACGACATATTCATATATACTAGCTCTGCAAGAATATATCCTACATATTCTCTAATATATATGTGTGTCATCTCAGCAACTGAGGCGACCGCACGTGTAAGAATGTTGGTTTCAACCTGATGACATATTTCCAATTCATTATGTGTGTAACTATGCTAGCATTATCGGTAAGTTTCCTTACGATTAAAGTTATATCATAATCGTCTCAATCTAGGATTATATTGGTATACATTATCAATCTTGTAGCATAATTTCTATTTGGCGTTGTACATATCACAATGTACACTAATTAGTTAGTCATATGAAATTCCCTAGAAAGTGTGTGTCTATAACCTAGAGGGGGGGGGGGGGGGGGGGGGTGAATAGGTTTTAATTCGATAGATTACCAATGTTTCGAATTAATCAATATTATTGATTCTACCACATTCCGCTAAGTGTTCAAGCAAGAGACAACAAACATAAAACAATAACAACACTCAATATATACATGGAAACCCTCCAAATGGGAAAACCCACGGGCTGTTCAGTACGCCACACTCGATCCTCAAAATCCACTATTGAGAGAAAGTTTACAACCTAGGTTGACCTCCCGTCCTTTCACTCTAACCAACAGGCCTTAATAGTGATTTTGGATCATCAACCTTGTGCACTAATCACATAGCCACAAGCTTAACCAACAATAAAGAGATAATGGCAACCTAAGTGAATATGCAAGATTATTCTATATGCAAAAATACTAGGTCACGAAATTCATGCTTATCTAGGATTAATAATGACAATTAAATCAAATCGTAGATATCAATGTTCTAAATGCAAAGGCAAGAAGATTTAACTAGATGAGTAAAACTGTCCTAAATTCTAGCTATCACAAATTAATGCATCTCAACCAACAATCAATACACAAGCTTGTCATAAAAGCAATTAACCATACAAGCAAGCATTTAATAAGCAATAGAGACTAAAAACCTAGGTATACATGTCTTTGTAAACAAACTATGAAGTCTAGAGCATGTAAAAGTTACCTAGTCAAGAAGAAGATGATGCTCCATGCTTGAATGATCCTAGAATGAAACTAGATGATCATGAGATGAAGTTGGGTTGAGTAAAAATGAGTGTTTGGTAGTCCCTCTCTCTCTAGAAAAGCTAGAACACACAAAAATGGCTTCTTGGACTCTTAAAAGCCAAAGAGAAGAGAAGAGAACATATATATGGTGCTCTACACAAAGTGGCATCGTTTTGGAAGAAAGGCAACCAAATCCCGTCAGGACCGCTGCCTGTACCGCGGTACGGGCAAGTGTCCAGACCGCGGCATCATAAGCGGTGCATCGTCTGGACAACGCCGCTCTATAGGCCGTTGTGCATACAGGTGCATAGACTGTGGTCTTGACAGCATGCAACACCTGTGAAACTCTGCTTGGGAGACCGCGGTGCATGCAACATGCTCAGGCCGTGGTAGCCACAGCCTGTATCCTCTGGTAAACACCGTTGTGTAGACCGCGGCGTAGGCATTGCACAGAGAGCGGTCTGAGCCGCGGAACAGAGGAAAAAACTCCTCTTTTTAAGGCATAAAAATTTATTCAACACTCAAAAAAAAATAAGACACACAAGGCACACAAAATGGCAAATAAGCTTGCAAGCAAGATAATTAAAAGAAAATGCATGAGTGTGTATGTGCACTAATACCTCTTCAATAAAAGTTAAACAAGTGATTTTACCTTTGATGCTTGAGCTTGGTTATGAACAATGAAGCCCTAAACTACCATTACATAATGATCCCCAAATGTGGTTGTCAACGAAATAAGCCAATCAAACACCGAGGAACTTACAATCTCCCCCTTTGGCTATTTCGTGATAAAACCACTCACTCACAAAGTATCCTCACAACAAAACAACAAGAAACAACAAGAGGTCAACAAATATATTCTATATTACAGGAGATACCTAAAGCTAACTCTTCAAATCTTCCATCTCTTGTAAAATGATCATCCCTACAAAACAAAGAACTACAATTTCCAAGACTAGTGTATGAGAGGGATCAAGAAAAAATAAAAACATGTGTAATTTGCATGAATTTAGAAACACGTAACATGTAATCAACATTGCACATAAGTTAACAACACAAAGTCAGCTCCCTCTAAAAAAGACATTCTCCTCCTATATGCAAAAACAACACAAACTCCCCCTAAATCCAACATTACTCCCCCTTTTTGTCACAAGATAGGCAAAGTAGTATTCCCCAACTGGGATGCTGTAGCTAATAGAGATGTTTGCAATATAAATGCATAATCATATACAACAACTTTATGCAGTTTTATTAAGAGAGAAATTCAAGGAAGTTTTATTGATTGGAATATGTGCGAAAAGATTGCCTTGAATGAAATAGATGCAACATCAACTTCCAAAAGCATGGTATTTGGCAAAGGAAAATAGCACATGAGGTTCCAAGAGAAGTCAAACCAATTCACACCAAATTGTCAATGGAAAACAAGATATAGTTTAACAAAAAAATTAAGAGCAACTATCAAACTTTATAAGTTGAACAAGACATGAGCGACTATTACGCCCTTTTAAATTTTTCCGGGTAAGATGTCCATATGAAAGTAGCATTGTTCAACAAGTAAAGAGAGAGAGACTATTGGATTGTGAAATCCTTGAAATGGATACAATATCCTTATTGAATGAAGTCTCAAAAGTCACTTGAACACATATTTGCAATCATTTTTTAAGCATTCAATAAATTCATCATGCATAACACTTTAAGCATGTCAAGATCAAGTTTTCATAAACATGGAGATAAACTTTGGGTCAATCAAATGTACTTCCCAATCAACTTTCATAGTCCAAAAATACATGTTTGAACACAAATGAGACATGCATTTAGAATAAGGCAAAAATACACTTATTAAATAAAAAGTCATATAATATTATATGCATCCAAGATACTCAGGCAATTAATTAAAGAGCATAAAATTGAACAATTATTTGCTTATTAGAATGCAAGTTCACTCTCTTTGCTTGAGCTCCCCATATGGGTCAAACACCAAAACTTATCAATGCCTATGACAAATCCCAATAGACCTACTAAGAGATTTAAACTTAGTTGAATCTAATGGTTTTGTAAACAAATCCGCTAGTTGATCATTTGTGCCCACATGTTCAAGTGCAATGCATTTGCTCTCAACTAGCTCTCTCATGAAATGATGTATAATGTCAATATCCTTAGTTGTAGAATGTTGGACAGGATTTTTTGGAATATTAATGGCAGTCATGTTATCACAATAAAGGGTTAGAGTACCTTGCTCAAAGCCATAATCCACAAGCATTTGCTTCATCTAAAGGAGTTGCGTACAAGCACTCCCAACAACCATATACTCGGCCTCAGCTGTGGATAATGAAATGGAATTTTGCTTCTTGCAAAACCATGACATAAGATTGTTCCCTAGGAAGAAGCAACCGCCCAATGTACTCTTCCTATCATCACAATTACCTGTCCAATCTGTATTACTAAAGCCAACTAAACTAGCATTAGTGTCAAAAGAGTACCATATCCCATAGTTGGATATCCCATTCACATATCGAATGATTCTCTTCACAGAGGAGAGATGGGATTCCTTGGGATTGGCTTGATACCTAGCACACACACCAACACTAAAAGATATATCGGGTCTACTAACAGTCAAGTATAGCAAGCTCCCTATCATGCCATGATATAGACTTTGATTTACACTTTTTCCACAAACATCCTTGCTAAGTTTCAATGTGGTACTCATAGGTGTGTCACAATGCTTGGCATTCTCAAGGCCAAATTTCTTCACTAGGTTCTTGGCATATTTAGCTTGGGATATGAAAATCCCACCAAGCATTTGCTTGATTTGCAATCCTAGGAAGTAATTGAGTTCACCAACCATGCTCATTTCAAATTCATGAGTCATGACATCAACAAATTGTTTAACTTTCAAGCTGCTTGTGGAACTAAAAACTATGTTATCAACATAAACTTGAGCTATGAATAGCTCATCTTTAGTACACTTGATGAACAAGGTCTTGTCAACACTTCCTGTAGAATAGCCATTGTTAACAAGATAAAGAGTGAGACGCTCATACCAAGCCCTTCGTGCTTGTTTCAACCCATTTAAAGCCTTTTTGAGATGATAAACATGATTGGGGTGATATGGATCCACAAACCCCTTGGGTTGCTCAACAAACACTTCCTCTTGCAAGAAGCCATTAAGGAAGACACTCTTAACATCCATTTGATGCAATTTAAACTTGTGCACACAAGAAATGGATAAGAGAAGCCTAATGGACTCTAATCAGGAAACTGGAGAAAAAGTCTCCTTAAAGTCGATACCCTCAATTTGTGAGTACCTTTGTGCTACAAGTCTAGCCTTGTTCCGCACAATGTTGCCATCCTCATCGAATTTATTCCTATAGACCCACTTGGTGCCTATCACATTAGCATTCTTAGGCCTATGAACTAGAGTTCGAACCTTATTTCTTTCAAATTGATTTAGCTCTTCTTGCATAGCAAGTACCCAAAACTCATCACTTAAAGCTTCATCAACCTTTTGGGGTTCAATTTTAGAGGTATAGCAAGTATAGCTAATTTGATTTGCTAATTGATGCCTAGTCCTAACACCTTCATTCACATCTCTAATGATGTCACTCTTGTTGTGAAGATGTCTAACCCAAGGAGCAGGTTGCTTAGAGTCCAAGGTAGAATCTCTATCAATAAATTGAGAGACCTCTTTCTCAAGATTTGATTTTTCATCACTTGAAGTCTCACCAATCTTCTTCAAGGGAGCATCATCAACCATACTAATCTCCTCATCATGGTTACTAACCTTAGGCCTACAATCATCTATGATCAAATTGGATGATTCCATAACACTTCGTGTCTTCAAATTAAAAACTCTATAGGCCTTACTATTTAGAGCATAGCCAATGAAAATCCCCTCATCACTTTTAGAATCAAACTTGCCAAGTTGATCACAATCATTTAGAATGTAACACTTGCTTCCAAATAAGTGGAAGTAACTAACATTTGGCTTCCTTCCCTTCCATAATTCATAAGAGGTTTGCCTAGTACCGGGCCTTAAAAACACTTTATTTCCTATATAACAAGTTGTATTCACTACTTCGGCCCAAAGATTCTAAGGAACATAGTTGCTAAGCAACATCACATGAGCCATCTCTTGGAGGACCCTATTTTTCCTCTCTACGACCCCATTTTGTTGAGGAGTTTGAGGAGCCGAGAACTCATGGGAGATTCCAAGACTATCACAAAAAATTTCATTGCAAACGTTTTCAAATTCGCTCCCATGGTCACTCCTAATTCTCTTAATGCGTTTTATGTGTGAATCCTTCTCATTTTGAATTTTAGTGCAAAGCTTTTTAAAAATTTCAAAAGTTTCATATTTTTCTCTAAGAAAGTAGGTCCATGTAAATCTAGAAAAAACATCAACACACACAAAGATGTACCTCTTACCACCGAGACTCTCGGTTTGCATGAGACCAATAAGGTCCATATGAAGAAGCTCTAGTGGCTCTTTGGTGGCAAGATACTTACCCTTTTTATGCACACTCTTAGTTTGGTTTACTTGTTGACAAGGTCCACACACTCCCTCAACCCTATTTCCAAACATAGGGAGACCTCTCACAACACTCAATCTCTCAAGAACTTTCAAGTCTTTGAAATTCATATGACCTAACCTTTGATGTCATAATTCATCTTGATCACAACTAGACAAATTGCAAGAGACGCCATTGGAATCAATACAATAAAAATTGTCACTTGATCTCTTGCCTTTCAATAGAACTTGTCCATCTTCTCTTAGAATAAAGCAATCAACTTTGCCTAACATAACCGAAAGCCTTTCATCACTTAAATGTGATATTCTAATAAGATTGGCTTGCAAGCCATCAACATAAAGAGCATTAGGCAAGGAGGGCAAACCGAGGATGGAAATGTTTCCTTTTCCTAGAACCTTCTTACGTGAACCATCACCAAAGGTGACAAATCCACCATCCTCCATCACAAGAGTTTCAAAGAAACTCTTGTTTCCGATCATGTGCCTAGAACACCCACTATCAAGGTACCAAGTATTGATGGCTTTGGCTTTCAAGGCTACTTGAGCCACATGACAACAAATTTCATCCTTTCTAGTCCATCTAGATGAAATATTACTATTTCTAGGAGTCATGAGTTTATTTTCTCTAAAATTCCTAGGTGCATGCATTTTGGCTCTTCTAAGCATATTCTTCTCAATCATGCTTTCAAAACGACACAACTTAATTAATTTAAAACAATTCAGCCTTATGTGACCTTTAACACCAAAATAATGACAAATGGGAGTAAATTAAGAATTAATACCATATCCTTGTGCAAGCATGGAAGAATTCCCTCTCTTTTGAGTTGTCCGTTGATGTTGAGCCGAATATCTTCCTTGAAAGACCCTTTATGATTGAGCCAAATTAACTCCCCCTCTTAGTTGTGGGTGAAAGATCCTTTGTTGACTTTGAGAGCTCCTTTGAGGTTGAGGTCTTGTTTGATGAGCTTCAGCTTTTGGTGGATGTGTTTTAGCTTGAGACTTTGTTTGAGCTTGCTTTGATGATTCACTAACCTTATTTGATATCATTTGTTGGTGTGACTCTGGAAAATCTTTATCCTCTAGACTCTTGACAAAGATGGTCTTCTTCAAGGAAGTGGCATCCTTGCCTTCCACATATCCTAAGCCTGTTTCATCACTAGGACTCTTTCCAGATGATATCATCTTGTCAAGTTTCTCGGTTCCGGATGTCATCTTGGAAACTAATTCCTTTGCTTCCCTAAGCTCAATCTTCAAGTTCTCTTCACTCTTCTTAGTGATCGCAAGCTCCAATTTCAAGCTCTCTTCTAACTCTTTTCCACTCTTCTCTTTCTCACTCAAGCTAGTTATCTTGAAAGTCAACTCTCGATTCTCCTTCTTAAACTCTTGAATCTCTTTCTTCTTTTTCAATCTAGAATTTTCAAAAAACCTCATAAAGTCTACGTAGTCCATTTCCTCATCAATCTCAAACCTAGAGTTAGAAGAGATACTCTCATCACTAGAGTCACCCACTTCTTCCTTATCACTCACAACTTCTTTGCCATTATAAGATGTTGTGAAGGAAATGAAGTTTACAACTCTATCTTCATCATCCGAAGATTTTTCTTCCTCTTCTAAGTCTTCACTATCACTCCAAGTGGCCGCCATCGCCTTCCCTTTTTTCTTTTTCTTCAAATTGGCACATTCTGGAGCAATGTGACCAAAACCACTGCATTCATAACATTGAATGCCCTTCTTGGAGTCACTTTCTTGAGACTTTTCAATCTTCTTGAAGAGAGTTTTCTTTTTCACTTCCTTTCCCTTTGACCCAAAATCTCTCCTTTCAAACTTCATGAATTTCTTGAATCTTTTAACTATGAAGGCCATTTCTTCATCCGAGTCCTCCTCCACTTCTTCAACCTTAGTGGTCTTCAAGGCAATGCACTTTTGCTTCTTCGGAGGTGTGGGTGAGGTGCTCCATCTTGACTCATAAGCTAGAAGTCTTCCAATGACTTCACTTGGCTTCATATTCTTGTAATCACTATTCTCTTCAAGTGCCGTCAACTTTGATTCAAACCTTGATGAAAGTGATCTCATAATTTTTTGCTTGACTCTTCCATCTTAATAGGGGTCACCAAGTTAATGGCTTTGGTTGAAGATATCCATCAACTTCACTTGGAAGTCATTGAAGCATTCATGCCCGTCCATCCTAATCATCTCAAATTGCATTTGGATGACTTAGAGCTTTGAGTCCTTGACTACCTCGGTTCCCTCATGTGCCATTTGATGAATGTCCTAAGCCTCATTTGCAATCCTAGTGTTTTGAACCAACTTGTATTGATTATCATCCATGGCGCAAAGGATGGCATGCATGGCCTTGTTGTTCCACTTGGATGCTTCAAATTCTTGAGTATTCCAACTAGACTTGGGCTTGAGAGCTTCTACACCATCGTTATTAGTCATTGTTGAAGGAATATACCCATCTTCAATAGCCATCCAAGCACGGTCATCTATTTGGCAAAGATAAGCTTCCATCTTACCCTTCTAAGAAGCATAATTCATCGCATTGAGCAAATAGAGTCTTGTGCTTGAGGCTCCCTCATGACTATTTTCGTTTCCACTCATAATGTTTTAGGGTAATAAATGATATGAAGATGCAAATGTAATGCAACACACAAAATGCAAACAACCAAAATACACAAGGTAACACACACACAATGCACGGATCACCTAAGTATATTTAGGCACCGGCTCTAATACCAATTAAAATTCCCTAGAAAGTGTGTGCCTATATCCTAGAGGAGGGTGAATAGGTTTTAATTCGATAGATTACCAATTTTGCAAATTAATCAATATTATTGATTCTACCCCATTCTACTAAGTGTTCAAGCAAGAGACAACAAACATAAAACAGTAACAACACACAATATATACGTGGAAACCCTCCAAATGGGAAAAACCATGGGTTGTTCAATGCGCCACACTCGATCCTCAAAATCCACTATTGAAAGAAAGTTTACAACCTAGGTTGACCTCCCGTCTAACCCTCCAGTTACTAACCCTTTCACTCTACCTAATGGGCCTTAATAGTGATTTTAGATCACCAACCTTGTACAATAATCACATAGCCACAAGCTTAACCAACAATGAAGAGATAATGGCAACCTAAGTGAATATGCAAGAATATTCTATATGCAAAAATGCTAGGTCAAGACATTCAAGCTTATATATGATTAATAATGACAATTAAAACAAATCCTAGATATCAATGTTCTAAATGCAAAGGCAAGAAGAATTAGCAAGAAGAATTAGCTAGAAGGGTAAAACCGTCCTAAATTCTAGCTATCACAAATTAATGCATCTCAACCAACAATCAATACACAAGCATGTCATAAAAGTAATTAACCATACAAGCAAGCATTTAATAAGCAATAGAGACTAAAACCCTAGGTATACATGTCTTTGTAATGAAACTATGAAGTCTAGAGCATGTAAAAGTTACCTAGTCAAGAAGAAGATGATGCTCCATGCTTGAATGATCCTAGAATGAAGCTATATGATCATGAGATGAAGTTAGGTTGAGGAAAAATGAGTGTTTGGGAGTCCCTCTCTCTCTAAAAAAGCTAGAACACACAAAAATGGCTTTTTGGACTCTTAAAAGCCAATGAGAAGAGAAGAGAACATATATATATAGTGCCCTACATAAAGTGGCATCATTTTGGAAGAAAGGCAACCAAATCCCATCAGGAACGCTGGCTGTACGGCTGTACATGCAAGTGTCCAGACCGTAACACAGAGAGCGGTGCATCGCCTGGACAATGCCGCTTTGTAGACCGCTGTACATGTAGGTGCATAGACCATGGTCTTGACAGCATGCAACGCCTGTGAAACTCCGCTTGGGAGACCGCAGTGCATGCAACATGCACAGGCCGCGGTAGCCATAACGTGTATCCTCTGGTAAAAACAGCGGCGTAGGCACTGTACAGAGAGCGGTCCGAGCCACAAAACAGAGGAAAAACTCCTCCTTTTAAGGCATAAGAATTCATTCAACACTTAAATAAAAATAAGACACACAAGGCACACAAAATGGCAAATATGCATGCAAGCAAGATAATTAAAATAAAATGCATGATTATGTGTGTGCACTAATACCTCTTCAATAAAAGTTAAGCAAGTGATTTTACCTTTGATGCTTGAGCTTGGTTATGAACAATGAAGCCCTAAACTACCCTTACATATTGATCCCCAAATGTGGTTGTCAACGAAATAAGCCAATTAAACACCGAGGAACTTACATCGTACATTCAAGGTATGTCATTATCCTCTTGACAACATCTCTATGCTGTAATCAAGGATTATATTGGTGTCCCTCACCAATCTTACGACATAACTAATGATAGACTTTGTATAAATAACAATGTACATGAGACTCTGCATGGTACTAACATAAAGAACTTGTAATTAATGACTTGTAATTAATAACTTGATCTTATAGAGTTTCAAGGTACACATTGAGGCTAAAAGTTTGTAATTTCACAATAGGAGTATCTATGAGCCTACAATTGCTCATTTCGAATCAACTATTACTTCTAATATATATAAGCCACATTGCTCATATAAAATCTCAAAGAAATTTGAGAATTACCATTTCATTATTGTTTTACAAACTCGTCATTATTTCTAGCCAAGACATATAGTCCACACATATAGATAATATAAAAATTATCCTTAACCTATTTAGTGTATTTAACATGGCTATATTTAGTCATCATTAATCTGTAAGACATTACAGCTTGATGAAATAAAAGATACCACTTTCTAGAGGATTGTTTCAAACCATACATTAAGTAAGCACACTTATGCGTTCTTGGTCCGTTGAAAAAAAAAATTAAAGGCTATTCCATGTAAATCTCTTCCTCTAGTTCTCTATCGAGAAGTACAATCATTACATCCATCTGATGTAATTTCAAGTTCAAATATGTGACTAGTGCTAGAATAAGGCATATAGAAGAAAAATTTACTTTCAGAGAATAAGTTTCTTCATTTGAGATTAATAGTGCCTTACACCTCTCATTAATACTTTCCGCCTTACATATGATATATATGGAATCTATACATTCATAACGGTCTAATAACCAGGCAGTAAGTGAATCAAGTCTCGGACATGATCACTTTTCTATACACCGTCTCCTTTTCCATCACTTTCATTCATATATTCACTTAGTAGATATTAGTGATAGCTCAATTCTGAAATCTTTGGCTCATCACTGTCAAACAAAGTAATCATTAAAACTTCCCTTTCAATCTCCGAAAGATGGCATGGGATAATTTTGTGATTATGTCCACGAGTTGGTAAGTTTTTATAGATGCTGATTTAACAGTTGTTTCACTCCCACTAGGGATGAAAGATCCATGAGGATTTCTACTCCCACTAACGTGTAGATTTTCACTTCCACTCCCACTACAGATGAAAGATCCATTTGGAATTCCACTCCCACTGGGATGGAGGAACAAGTTAAATTTTAATTTACCTCCACTCGCATATTAACACAGATCATCTAATTCTAAAAAAAATAAATATCTATATTAAATTCACTTCTACTAAGAAATTCATTCTCTAATAACGACATCTTGTGATTCAAATTCATTCACACTTCTATCTAATTATACACCATCATTTATTTAATCCTTTGGAATACACAGTATCAAACAAAGATACAACTTATCTTCTTGCATCCAATTTCTCATTTCTATGAGATGGATTATAAACATAATCTACATAACCCCAGGGTTAGATTAGTCAGACCAGGCTACCTACCTGTCCCGACTTCATGTGGTGTAGAAGTGTTTGATCAAATGGAACATGATTAAGTAAGTAGGTAGCAATTATCATATCTTCTAGTAGGATGCTAAATAATTCACATACACCATCACAGACTTAACCATTTCCAACTGTATTTCATTCCTTCTTTCCTCTAAACAATTTGTTGCAAAAACCTAGGAATAAATAAATATCTATTTATATCTTTCTTACTAAACAATTCATTGAACCGTTCAGAAAGATATTACGTAATCGGTTTATTCTTTAAACTCAAAAATTTATCATCTAATACGATCCCAACCAAATAATCTGAATGCAATCCAATGCTTTCGCTTCATGAGAGATAAAATAGATATAACCAAGACATCTAAAGATAATAATAAATGTAACAGTATATGAAATTTCAATCTAGTCTTTACACTTATTCAATCACAAATGTAATTATGAATTAGTTGTAATGGAATTCCTGATCTAGTTCCTTATTAAATGGTTTTGTAGTTATTTTTATTGCTAGATAATTTGCATGACTTTAAGATAAATGAGTCAAATTAGTTCTCTTTGACTGATATACTCATTTTATCTAGTCCAATATGGCTTAATCTAGCATGCCAAAATATCCGCACCATTACCATTGCAATGATTGAAAAACAAACAAAAATTATAACCGCCTCTACTGACGTATAATACTGTAAAACCATTAAACAACTATCAAGTACCATATGAATACAATTTTCTATATTAATATTCATACAACCATCATGATCATTAACGATAACCCGAATCAATGAGGGCAACTGCACACTAAAACCCAATTAGATCTCAAGTGTATATTAGAACATCATGGAGCACAAATTTAAGTTACCATGCAAACCCAGTTTGTAGGTACTAAACTCCAAAAAAAAAATTTTCTAACACATATACATCTTGTCTCTAATAATCTAACTATACTCAAAGTGTGCTTTACAGTTTCTTGTTGGATGGTATATCTTTACTTATCTACTGTCCACAAAGGACACGAATAATAATAATAATAAAATATCTGGCCAGAAACTTAAGCATAACTTAACAAATTCTTGAGTTTGGATTTTTCTCTTTTTGACTCAACGCATTTATGAGTGAAAAAGACCCAGCTTGTCACAATGGAAAAAAGCTATTTTAGTTTTGTCCTTCCTCAATTCGTTATCCCTCAACTTCTTGCACATTCTGATCTAAGATTAAGTTGTTTTGACTAGATTCTATTCTTCTTTTGGAAATATCTATTTCCACTGACATGATCAAAACTAAAATTTTGTACAAGTTGGAATCTTTCATAAAAAATTGGCTAGACGCCTAAGCAACCTCTAAGCGCTCATCTTCTACTACCCAAATGACGCAATCGAAACGTGTCATATTAATTTTATGTAATCCAACTATCAAAAGAGATCTGATCATTCAGTTGGTGTATCATGTTTTATATCCTTATTAGAGGCTGCCACTAATTTTGGCGCTTCTTATAAGTGATCAAACCTTGATACTGTACCTACTAAAATTTTAGTACTGAAAATACTACTAAAATTTTCCCTTCAAGCCAAACTCTGAAAGGTAAACTAGTTTATTTAAATCCTATTGTACTTATAAAACATACATGTGAAGCTATTATTTAAGTTACTCCACAACATAATGTGAGTAATTTAACTTCTAGCTTGATAAGCCTCATATCCTGTATGTTGAGCAAATAAATACTATGTCGAAGTTCAATCATGATTTAGTTTATCACAAGACTTAGTTTACCGTAATCAAATTGGCCACAATATTATAGATATATAATCTATATTTTATGCTAATCTACTTAGAGACATACAATCTATTATGCAAGCAAATTAATTTCTAAAAATACACACATTTAATTTTGCTTCAAACGCTGACCGAACAAATGATGAAACAATTTAAGCAACAAAATCGAAAAAGTCGTCAAAGCATCGAATTACCATCCGTTTCTAAAAATTTATTCATTATTAATTTAGTACTTTGTGAAAAGTGTAATTCTAATATTGTACTTAACAATTTACAATTCCCAAAACAAGTTGTAAGTTCCTCAGTTTTTGATTGGCTCATTTCGTTGACAACCACATTTGGGGATTAATGTGTAAGGGTAGTTTAGGCCATCATTGCTCAAGACCTAGCTCAAGCTTCAAAAGGTAAATCACTTGCTTAACCTTGTTTGAAGAGTTTTAGTGCATACACACACTCCCATGCATGTTTTTTATCATCTTGCATGAATGATTAAATGTCATAATTGTGTACTTTTTTGCCATAACTCTTGCTTGGGTGTTTGATGCATTTTGTTTGACCTTAGAAAAGGATTTTCCCCTTAACCGTGGCCGGGACCGCTCTCTGTGCATTGCCTCCTCCGTGGTATGCATAGCGGTGGTCTCCAAGCGTTGCACGCTGCTGCTACCGTGGCCTGTGCACGTTGCATGCACATCGGTCTCCCAAGTACAGTTTCCCTGTGATGCACCGCTTGCTCTACCACGGTCTGGACATTGCTTGTACCGCGGTCCAGACAGCGGAGATTCCCAAGTGATGCACCACTCACTCTATCGCGGTCTGGACACTTGCCTAGGCCGCGACATGCACAACAGTCATGACGGGAATCAGTTGCCCCTTGTCCAAAACGATGCCATTTCATGTAAGGCACAATATATATATGTTCTCTTCTCTTCTCTTTGATATTGTGAGTCCAAGAAGCCATTTTTACTCACCAAGCTTTCCTTGAGAGAGAAATTGACTCCAAAAGAGAGAGAGCTTACTCAACCAATCTTCAATCCATGAGTATCTAGCATCTTCCTTGATCTTCTAAGCATGGATTCCTCTTGTTTTAATTGACTAGGTAATCTCTACATGCTCTAGAACTTGTTGTTTTATTACTAGGCCATGTTAACCTAGTAATAGCATTTATTGCTTATTGATTGTATGCTCTTATGTTGAATTGCATTTATAACATGCTTGGGTTGTTAATTATTGGTTGAGATTTATATTTTGTGATAGCTAGGGTTTGTGACCATTTTTCCCTACTAGCTAAATCTTTATGCTTTGCATTTAGATATTGTTTTGGACTCATTGATTGCATTTTATGATTGCATTATAGTCCTTGCCATGTTTTATGACAACTTGTGTTGATTGACCCTTTGTTTGATAACTACGATATATTGTTGCATAACTATATCTAGTTAAGTCTCTATGAACATTCATTTAGACATTGATATCTAAGAATTGTACTTAGTGACATTCTTAAATTCCTAGATAAGCATTTAGTGTTGCCTAGCATTACTTGCATGTTTGAATATTTTATCAAATTCGCTTAGGTTGTGTTTGACTCTTCATTGAGGTTAAGTCTTGTCACTAAGTGGTTAGTGCACAAGCAAATAGATCAAGAATCACTATTAAGGCCGTTGGGTAGAGTGAAAGGGTTAGTAACTGGAGGGTTTGACAGGAGGTCAACCTAGGTTGCAAACTTTCATTCAATAGTGGATTTGAGGATCTAGTGTGGTGCACATATCAGCCCGTGGTTTTTCCCATTTGGAGGGCTTCCACGTAAATATTGTGTGTTGTTATTATTTTAAGCATAGTTGATTTTATTGAATGCTTGTTTATTCGGGGTAATTTGTGTTAATATTGATTAATCAAAACATCGGTAATTGATTCGATTAAAACCTATTCACCCCCCTCTTTTTAGACACACACATTTTATGGAACTTTCAATTAGTATCAGAGCAGGTTTCTAGAAATACTTAGGTGATATATGCTCTGTGTGTGTCGTGCTTTGTGTGTTTTTGTTTAGTGCTCACATTTTGTGTTGTTGCATTGCATGTGCATTTATAAAATCCAAAACACCATGAAGAAATCAAAGAGTTGAAGATGGAAAATCTTCAACTAAGGACCAAGTTAGATGACTCCTTGAAAGTGGACATAGTTGATATGTCAAAGTATGAGAAGGAAATTAATGATTGCCATCAAAGGATGAAGGCAATGAAGGTTGAACTAGCTAAGAAAGACAATTCCTTGAAGATTATCAAGGATAAAGAGATGAGGTCCCTTGAAGAATCGAAGAAGGTCAAGGTTAAACAACCACAAGCTCAAGGCAAAAGGAAAACTTCACCTCCACAATATCCTAGGAGGAAGATTGATCTTGAAGAGTCATTCCAAAATGACCAAGTGGAGATGCCAATGAATAATGAAGCTAATCCTCAGCAATCAAGATCTCCACCTCCAAGCTTTCCTCAACCAAGGAGGCAAGCCAAGCAAGCTCAACCAAGGAAGCAATCTTCTCCAACTTAACAACAAAGGATATGAGAATCAATACCACACCAAAGGAAAGCTCAAAGATATGGGTAAACACCTTTGTCCTCACAAAGGAATGGTATGACCCCTCATTTTATTCCTTCATGTCATTTTTATGGTGTTGATGGTCATGTTAGACCAAATTGCTTCAAGTACATTAACATGTATAGAACTAAAAGCATGATTGAAAGAAAAAGGGGTAGAGCCAATATGCATGTGCCTAGGAAAGCTAGTGTTAATGATCCTAGGAGTAACATGATGATCTTGACCATTAGGATTGACAATGTGTCACCTAAGTGGATTAAAAAAGATGAACTCACATGCCATTGTGCTAAGGGTTCACCCATAGTCTCAACTAGGTCCAATGGACTTGGTAAGTCTATAAGGACTCATATCCCCTCTTGACTAGTTTTGATTGACCCCATATGGGGAGGTCAAGCAAAGAGAGCAAATTGGCAATGCATTGTGCTCATTGATAATATTTATGCTTCCTTATTAATTGCTTGAGATGATTAGGTGTATATTTTTTTATATAAGTGTGCAAATTTACTTTACATGCAATCCATGTCTTATTTATGACCAAACATGCATTTTTGGAATAGAAGAATTGATTGGGAAGTACATTTTGAATGACCTAGAATTGATCTCTATGACATGTTGATTATTTCTATGACATGCTTTAAATTGATATGCATGATGAGGTTTTTTGAATGCTCCAAAATGAATGCAAAAAAATTTGTGTATGAAAGCAATTATGAGACTTTAATCAATAAGGATCTTGTATCCAATTCAAGGATTTTACAATCCAAAAGTCTCTCTCTCTTTACTTGTCAAACAAGGCTACTATCATACGGGCATTCCACCTGGAAAAATCGAAAAGGGCATTATAGTCTCTCCTATCTTGTTTGGATCATAAAGTTTGATATAGTTGTTCTTAAAATGAATCTTTTACAGTCTATATCTTGCTTACTCCAATGACAACGGGTGAAATTGGTTTGAATTCTCTTGGAAACCCTTGTCATTTTTCTTTACCAATTACCATGTTTTCATCTTGAATACAACTTGTCTTGTAAGCAAAGCATTCGTTCACACTTTTTTTTATATAATAAAACTCCTTGATTCTCTCTCCTTAATTAAGTTGCACAAATTTGGTTATATGATTATGCATATGTCTTGTGCCATAAGCTCTCCTTGCTAATGCCTTTTTAAGGGGATACTCATTTGTCTATCTCATGACAAAAAGGGGGAGTAGTAATGTGGATTTAGGGGGAGTTGAGAGTTGCATATGAGGGGAGTTTGATTCGTTGAGGGGGAGTTAACCTATTTAAGGGGAGCATTTGCATTTGCATTGTTGATGCATGTTGCTTATTTCTATTGTATGCAAATTGCTCTTGTTTTTATCTCTTTGATCACCTCACATACACTTGTCTTGGAAAATGTAGTTATTTTGTTTTGTAGGGATGTTAATTCTATAAGAGATGGATGACTTGAAGATCTAGTTTATTAGGCATCTCTTTGTAATGTAGAAAAAACTATGTTGACCCTTGTTTTTTGTTTTGTTTATTGGTGAGGATGAATTGTGAGTGGTGGTTTTGTCACGAAATAGCCAAAGGGGGAGATTGTAAGTTCCTCAGTTTTTGATTAGCTCATTTCGGGGATTAATGTGTAAGGGTAGTTTAGGCCATCATTGCTCAAGACCTAGCTCAAGTTTCAAAACGTAAATCACGTGCTTAACCTTGTTTGAAGAGTTTTAGTGCACACACACACTCTCATGCATGTTTTTTATCATCTTGCATGAATGCTTAAATGTCATAATTGTGTGCCTTTTTGCCATAACTCTTGCTTGGGTGTTTGATGCATTTTGTTTGCCCTTAGAAGAGGATTTTCCACTTGACTGCGGTCGAGACCGCTCCCTGTACATTGCCTCCACCGCAGTATGCACAGTGATGCTCTCCAGATGTTGCACGATGCTGCTACCGCGGCCTGTGAACGTTGCATGCACAGCGGTCTACCAAACGGAATTTCCCGGTGATGCACTGCTTACTCTACCGCGGTCTAGACATTGCCTGTACCACGGTCCAGACAGCGGAGATTCCCAGACGATGCATCACTTGCTCTACCGCGGTCTGAACACTTGCCTAGGCCGTGGCATGCACAACAGTCATGACGGAAATCAGTTGCCCCTTGTCCAAAACGATACCATTTTGTGTAAGGCACAATATATATACGTTCTCTTCTCTTCTCTTGATTGTGTGAGTCCAAGAAGCCATTTTTACTAGCCAAGTTTTCCTTGAGAGAGAAATTGACTCCAAGAGAGAGAGAGCTCCCTAGAATCCATTTTTACTCAACCAATCTTCAATCCATGAGCATCTAGCATCTTCCTGCATCTTCTAAGCATGGATTCCTCTTGTTTTAATTGACTAGGTAATTTCTACATGCCCTAGAACTTGTTGTTTTATTACTAGGCCATGTTAACCTAGGAATAACATTTATTGCTTATTGATTGTATGCTCTTATGTTGAATTGCATTTATAACATGTTTGGGTTGTTGATTGTTGGTTGAGATTTATATTTTGTGATAGCTAGGGTTTGTGACCATTTTTTCCTTCTAGCTAAATCTCTATGCTTTGCATTTAGATATTATTTAGGACTCATTGATTGCATTTTATGATTGCATTATAGTCCTTGCCATGTTTTATGACAACTTGTGTTGATTGGCCCTTTGTTTGATAACTATGATATACTGTTGCATAACTATATCTAGTTAAGTCTCTATGAACATTCATTTAGACATTGATATCTAGGAATTGTACTTAGTGACATTCTTAAATTCTTAGATAAGCATTTAGTGTTGCCTAGCATTACTTGCATGTTTGAATATTTTATCATATTCACTTAGGTTGTGTTTGACTCTTCATTGAGGTTAAGTCTTGTCACTAAGTGGTTAGTGCACAAGCAAATAAATCAAGAATCATTATTAAGGCCGTTAGGTAGAGTGAAAGGGTTAGTAACTGGAGGGTGTGACAGGAGGTCAACCTAGGTTGTAAACTTTCATTCAATAGTGGATTTGAGGATCTAGTGTGGTGCACATATCAGCCCGTGGTTTTTCTCATTTGGAGGGTTTCCATGTAAATATTGTGTGTTATTATTATTTTAAGCATAGTTGATTTTATTGAATGCTTGTTTATTCGGGGTAATTTGTGTTAATATTTATTAATCGAAAAATCGGTAATTGATTTGATTAAAACCTATTCACCCCCCCCCCCCCCCCCCCTCCTCTATGTTATAGACACACACGTTTTAGGGAACTTTCACAAGTGATCATATAAATTAAGAAGAATACAATGCACAAGTCCCAAAAAAAATATTTTATGAGTCAAACCGTTTTTGGTACAAAGTAAATAAATCAAATTTATTTACTATAGAACGGTTTATTAAAACCACAGTATTTTCTCAAAATACGTGACTTTGCATGCTTTTCATTCTATACGTTTCATATTTATATCGATCACCACTAAGAAAGACTCTCTAAGTCTTCACAACTTATCTAATTGTCATTTTCTTAAAACTTTTGGTCATCTTTCATGTGAGCAATAACTCATGTGCCTAGCACTATGAATATTCATTGCGGATGTAGTAGATCGCCTCACATTCCCAAGAATTTAACGCACCTCTACGATTTCTAGTTCACACGCTTTATGACCTAAATACATCGTGGAACCTTACTTTAGCTTTTCCAACCTTATAGATCTATTAACTCTTCGGGAAATTTCATTAAAAGACTATCCACTGTATCTCTCCACATAAAAGCACGAGTCATTGACTACGGCTATATGTCATTAATAATATTCATGAAATCTTCTCCATTAAGACATATGAGATAATACAGATTTATTCCAAAAAAAAATCTAAGTCATTCAGAAAATTTATCTTTTAATAACATTGTACATTTTCAATGTACATTCAAATAAAATTTCTTTTTTCCAATTGCATAATTAATTAGACGGAGAATTCTAAAATAAGGGTTTTCAACATATACAGCTCTTACTAAAGCTAAATTTCGGTGGTCAAGTTTTTCGTAGGAAAATTCCATGATCGTTAGAAAACAGTGCTAAAATTCCTGCTGGAAAACATCTACAGTGGCCTAAAATGCCATCGAACACCATCATTGAAATCTGCGTCGGAAACTATTATCGAAAACTTCACCGGAGACTGTCATCGGAAACCGTGCTAGAAACCGTAACCAGAAACTATCACCGAAAATCATATTGAAAGTTGTCATTGGAATCCATACCAAAAATTGTCACTTGAATCCGTGCTAGAATCCGTCATATTAAAAAAAAACCCTATTTGGAATTTATAGGGCATTAATTTACCTCCCATTCGAGTTAAACAATTCAATGGAATAAATAAAAATAACTATAAAAAAAAAATTCACTGAAAAATCGCCATTGGTTGTTTGAAAACCACTCATAGTTACAGAAAAACCGATTTTTATGGTCGGAAAACCATTTTGTTTACATCGGAAAATTCATCGAAAAAAGTCACTGGCTACAGGAAAAGGCACCGGAAAACTTCCTGGTCAGAGTATCGGAACCGAAATCCGATGGGGTCAGTGATGATGTGGCATGATGACATGTTAAACAGTTACTTTACCGGAGGTTTGAAACCATCACCGGCAACTTCCTTGGTGGCCAGAAACCGTCACCGGTTTCTTTCACACACATCGATGCCACTTGTTAGAGTGAGAATTGGCCACTTGTCACAAAAGTTAAAAAACCCGTCACGTGTCATCTTCTTTGTGTCCACATGACAACACCAGAACCACTTATGCATGGTATGCTATTGCCTACTCGTGCCGGAGGAGAGTGAGACGCACTCGCCGTCTTCCCTGACTTTCCCGATCATGGGACCACCACCATCCGACTCCAAATTTAATTTTAATTCCATTTATGCCTTTAATTACGACATTCAAGTTATGGGTGAAACGCACTCTCTGCTCATAGGTGCGTGGAACATGTTCTTCATGTTCTTCACCCACATTCAAGAACAAAAAAAAAGTTTCTAGATTTTGATTTCGAACGTAAATATTCGAAATCATTTTCTCCCTCGTTTCTTAACCAAATTATGCAAATGACCTAACGTCGGAAAGCTATCGAAAGGCTCTATCTAATGGTACCATGATTGCAGAGAAACAAAAAAGTGACAATAAAATTCGAACCCCATAATAGTCATGGGTTTCATTTTTAATTCTTCAAAATTCTCTCAATTTTGAAGTTATAACATGGCAATAAAATCCAGAACATATAATCATATATATATATATATATATATATATATATATGTATGTATGTATACAATCATTCCATCTAAAACGAAATATAACAAGTGTGTGGTGTTATGCCATTATCGAATTGTGAAGCATTCAAAACGTAAATAACAATTCCTAAACATGTCATTTCTACCATAATACAGTCTCAATCATGCTGTGCCAATGAAAATAAAATTTGGTATAAGCATAACGAATTCGGATTACCGTTTACCATCAAAAATCTGAATTCCAACGGAAGCGTGATCGAACACCGGAAACTTTATCACCGGTCGGAAGACGATCACACGATCGGAAAGTCCCCTCTGATCACAATGCATGTTATCCACACTTTGATTGTAAATGGGAGAAAATTCTACAGATTTTCTTCACATCTCTCTTGTGTTTTTATTCTCTACATTTTGTGTTCTCTGTTGTGCACATGCACAAATGCATTATTGCATGCAATGCTCTCTTGCACACACACTTACCTTTGCATTGTACATACCACACACACAAGCTTTTTTGCATTGTACAGACATTGCTTTCCCGTATATATACATGATAACATCGGACATTGTCTTGCCTTTTCTCATGCACACATAATACAGGTTGAGTGTATTATTTATATATATATTTATATTGCTTGAGCAGTTTTTTAACATTCAATAACTGCTATTGGGCTTGGACTTGTCCATGTAAAGTTTGTGATGTTGGCCCACTTGGGTGTCTAAATTGGTTTCCAAACCAAACCCGATTATACCAACACTAATTAATATAAATTACTAAATCACATGTAAAACATTTACCTCCAAAACTATTATCATAAAACTTACATATTTACAAATTTTATTTCTACCTTATAACACTAACATATCTTTTCTTCTCATGCAAAGGCGAATAGGTGTGGGGGGTGAACCAGGCTATAGGCCTATAGCCGGGTTATATATATATAATTAATTTAATATCATTTTAACTAATTAACAAGTATTGTAGATTTAAGAATAAACTAGCAAGCCGATTATTCTTTTTTTTTCTATGCAAGTCACGTCAACAATAAAATCAATTTTATTTCAATCTCTCTTACCAGTCCCAAATCCAATCATCTCCATCTCTCTCTCTCAAGTCCCGGTTCACTCACTTCCCCATTAATAGTTCTTACCTTCTCTCCTCTTAATTTCTAAATTACAAAATTAAATATTTTTTCCATTAAATTATTTTAAGCAATTATTTTTATTTCTAATTAAAAAATAGAATTTTATGTTAATTATTCATAATTATAATTTTAACTTTTAGAGTTTTATTATTTTTTAAATTAATTTATTTTATGACTATAATTTATTCGATACTTTAATTTAATTGTTTAATAATATTTTAAGCCCAGTCGAAGTTTACTTACTATTAAACAATAAAGATTAATAGATGAGTGATCATTGATGAATCGAAACATTAGAATTAGAAAAAGGGCTATAGGCAATGGGCATTAGAGAAAGAGAATTAGGGTTGTGAAACTAGTAAAAGTAAAAGAATAAGGCAACGGGCATTAAAGAAAATGAGGGCCATTTTTTGTTACTTTTATTGGATTTATTTAAAAAAAAAACACTTGGGCTCATTTACTGATTGGATTGTTTTTTAAAAAAACTATATTCGGACCTCCAAATAGATACAGTAAACGAAATTTAAAGACCGTTTGAGAATGGAGACCCTAGGTGGTTGCCTTGTGGGCCTACCCCTAAGGCCAGCCCTGAGTTCACCCTAATAAACAATCCTATGTACTTCCCTATTCTCATGTGTACTTGAAACTAGTACATATGCAAAATGCTAATAGCAATTGCATGGCTCTTTAGATACAATCCGACTATACAATTTTCAGTTTTTAAAATCTGAGTTTATCTCAAGCAATATTTATTGTCCGTTTTGAGCTCTATGTAAGGGTGCGTTTGGTACGGAGATGGGACAAGACGAGATGGGACTGGACTGGACTGGACTGGACTGGACTGGATTGGACATGTTGTTCTATGCTGTGTTTGGAAGGCCTGTACAGAACTATAAATTATATTGTTATGCGTTTGATATGGTTTGTTAGGTACTAGATTTGTGTAGGCTTGATTCCATAACAAAACTTCATTTCCTTGTAATGCTTTGTTGCTTAAGTGGTTCGTGATGATAAAAGCTTCAAGGAAGAAAAACAACTTCTCATGATGCAAAGTTTGTCTTCAAGAGGATTGGTACTACTCTTGGATGCTAAGGTATCAAGATTCTTCTTCCTCTTGCAAGGCGTAAGCGTATACATACACAATTCATTCATATATGTCCCTGCTTAGTTGTGCATCATTAAATGCGCACACACACAATTCATACATTTGTGGCCCTACATCGTAGCGCATCATTTGGTATAACATATTCACACACTTGAAGTTGAATGCTCATGAATTGGTATGAAAGTAACATGTTTGGAAAATGCATGATTGGAAACTATCTCTATGTAGTTTGCATTCTTATGTGAAATGTGTTTGTTTATTTATATGTTTGTATTACAGGGATCTTGAACTTGATTTTAGTCTTAGATTATTCATGATTGATTTCCGGTCATTTCGGTTAATCATACTATTGATTTTGAGTTCTAAATCAAAAGATACTACACTTTCAACTCATGTTACGTACAATGTCTTCGTCTTCATATATCGAGTTGAATTCTTATTTTCTGAGTTGATTATCTTATATTTCCATGTCCGTGAGGGAGTCTCGGTTCGTAATCTTCAAACGGATTAGAATTTGGATTTCGGACGCCAAAGAATGGTCGAAGAACGCGAGAGGAGCGCAAGAAAGAGATGCGACCGCACAAGCCATCACTTGGCACCTTCCTGAAATGGCGCGTGGCCATCTCGGCCCCAAAGCCTTGCTGCCCCGAGATGCCCACATGCCAGGGGAGGCACTAAGGCATGAGGGCAAAATGTTCTTTTGGTTGTTCTCTCTTTAAAACCTCTCCTTCCCTCTCATTCATTAGATGTAGAGAAAAACGAAATTGAAGAACAAGTGCAGAATTTTTCTCTCAATATTTTTTTGTTTTTTGTTTTTGTGATAACTTCTTCATTTATACTCCGAATCACTTGATTCAAAAACCGATTTCAAGTGTCTTGAAGAGTTCTACAAATCCCAAGCATTTTCAGAACCAAAGGATGTCGAGATGTTTTGTTGTGATCAGATCTTCAGTTCTGGATTTTCATCATTGTTGGTAAATTCATCTTCTTCTTAGTTTTCTTCTTAGATCTTCTTAGATCTTCTTATTGATTGATGATATTTGATTAAGAAGCATGACTAGGTTTATTTTGATATCATTTTGTGGTTTGTTGAATTGAATTTCAAGTTTATCTAGATTTGTGATAAAGTGAATGATTTGTGATAAAGTGAATGCTTTGTGCTAAACTTGATAAACATGAAATTACTTCTAGAATTCTTCTGCTCTTATGCTTGAATGACTATTTCTAGATCTAGTTTCATTTTCTAAGAACTAGGTTGTGTTTCAATTGGTGTCTATATCTTCATATCTATGTTCTTAGTTGATAACATGCTTAGATTGTCTAGATACATTTGTGATTGCTCTTTGAAAGTATAATCTAGTCATCCAGTTGCATGTCCATAGAATTTGTTGATCATCATTTTCTATGTTGAGTGCTTGTTTGCGTTTTGCATTCATGATCACTTAGATGCCTTGTGAAGAGGTAGAAAGTCTCATATCTTAGAGTGATTCTTTGATTTGAGCAATTTGAAGTCTTAGCTAGAGTCGGGAGGACTTGGATAGCTAAGCAAGTGGAAGTCTCGACAAGAGGTGTGAGAACTCGGATTGTTGAGCAAGAAAGTCGCAACTAGAGCTGGAAGGACTCTGATAGTTAAGCAAGAAGTCTTACCTACGATCGGGAGGATCCGGATAGGTGAGCAAGGAATCTTCTTAGAGACAGGAGGTCTTGGATAGGAAGTCTGCTTAGTAGATCACTAGGTTCAATGGTAGAGTAAGAGTGATAGCTTGGAGAGCATGTGTTGATTGCTTGAGTGTGTAACTCTTATTTGAAATAGTGGATTTGCTTTCGCCGGTGGTTGTGGTATCAACCCGTGGATGTTTCCTCTTCGGAGGTTTACCACATAAATATTGTGTGTCAATGTTTGCAAATTTCATTAAGCATTATTAAAATTGAATTGTTTTAAAAAGAAGACAAAAATTGGAGCATATACATGTTCAACCCCCCCCCCCCCCCCCCCCCCCCCCCCCCCTCTAGGTATATTTACACTATAAAGATAAAGGGAAATTTCAATTGGTATCAAAGCAGGTGTCTAGACGCACTTAGATAGATATTCTTTATAGTGTTTGTTATCTTATTTTGTTTCATCATGATTAAAAAAAATGTATTCTTTTGTGGCTTCTCTTATTGAAGGTGGGTCTATTGACTTAGATGATCAAAAGATCAAATATCTTATTCAAGAAAATGAAATGATCTCTAAGATCAATAAGTCTCTCACTAAGAAGTTAGAATATCATGATTGTAGCTCAAAATGTGTTATTGATCTTAATGATAAAATTCTTAATCTTGAGAAAAACTTGATTAATAGCAATGATAGATTAAGTATTTTGAAGCATGAAATTGAGCAAAGAGATGAATCTCTTAATCGTGCTAGGAGAATTGAAAATGTGCTTAAAGCAAAGCTTAATGAGCATGAGAATCGAGAGAAAGTGCTTAATGAAAAATTTAATGAGGCTAAAGAGATTATTAACAAGATGTTATCTAGCTCTATTAAAGTGAAAGCTCTCATTAAGGTTGGAAAGTCTTCAAGCGACAAAAGAGGTTTAGGATATGTTAATGAAAAATCAACTCCTTCATCTAACAAATCTACTTTTGCCAAAGCTTGTAGCAATTTAATTGTAGGTACACTCTATAATGGTAAAGCCATAAATGCTACCGGAGGTGCCTCAATATCAATAATGAAGGTCAAAGAAAAGACTCAACAATGACAAAGATAAGCTACATCATTATCAAATGCAAAAGGCAAGACATCTAGTTTTGCACACCAAAGAGGTAAAAATATGAGAAGGCAAAATGAGTTGAATGCTCAAGCAAATGGTAAACTTCTCAAATTCATACCTATTTGTCATTATTGCAACATGGTAGGACACATAAGACCTAGATGATTTGAATACATTCGTAAATGTAGAATTGCCAATGATTTGCATGATATGTCTTTGAATGGTTAAGGCAATCATCCATGTATGGATCTAGAATTAGACCTAAGAAGTCCTTGGAAAGCATGTTGAGAATAAATGTATTGATGATTTGTTTGTTAAATCTTATGTTGTGCCTCGTTCTACTATGCATAAGAAATCTGATAATGCTTTGTTTGATTTGTTTGAAAATGTGACTAATGAAATCAATGTGCTGAAAAACAAGTCAAAACATGTTAATAAAAGTAGGAATGAGAAACTTGTCAAGAAAGTTTGGGTTAAGAAAAACACAACACAATGTTTGGTTGCACAATATGCTTTGAGAGCTAATTCATCCTATTGTTTGTACCTAGATAGCTGTTGCTCTAGGAATATGACCGGTAACAAGGAATTCTTTAAGAATCTTGTTATGAATGATGGTGGATGGGTTAAATTTGGTGATGGCACTAAAAAGCAAGTTCTAGACAAGAGAACAATTTGTATCCCTGGATTGCCTAAACTTCGTGACACCTTGTATGTAGATGGTCTATAAGCTAATCTAATAAGCTTCACTCACTTGTGTGAAATTTCTAAAGAATTTAGCTTTAACAAGGATGTGTGCACAATAATCGATAAAAAGAGCAAAACTGTTTTGAAAGTCAAAAGGTCTTCGGACAATTGCTATTGTTTAAAGGTTGATCCACTAACATGTGATATGGAACATGAGTGCAACAAGCTTGAATTATGGAATGAAAGATTTGGCCACATGAATTATAAAGGTTTAAAGAAGCTTGAGAAATATAACATTGTTAGAGGTTTTCCTAGTCTTGGTAAAAAGCTTGATGGTGTTTGTGAACCATGTCAATTAGGTAAACAAGCCAAAGTGTCTCATAAAAAGAACACTAATTTTGCTACCACGATGCCCTTAGAACTTGTGTGCATGGACCTAATGGGACCAATCCAAACCGAAAGCATAAATGGTAAAAAATACATTTTTGTATGTGTTGATGATTTTTCTCGGTTTGCTTGGGTATATTTTCTTAGAGACAAGACTAAAACTTTTGGTTACTTTAAGAAGTTTTGTAATCAAGAAAATATGTTGCATTAAGAGTGATCATGTGAGTGAATTTGAAAATGCTAGATTTAGTGAGTTTTGTGATGATTATGGGATTTCACATGAGTTCTCGGCTCCTAGAACTCCTCAACAAAATGGTATTGTTGAGAGGAAGAATCGTGTCTTGCAAGAGATGGCTACGGTCATGATCAATAGCAAGAAAGTCCCTAGAAATCTTTTGGCCGAAGCGGTCAATATCGCATGCTATGTCACTAATAGAGTTTTTATAAGGCCCGACACAAAACAAACCTCCTATGAACTTTGGAAGGGCAAGAAGCCCAATGTGAGTTACTTCCACACTTTTGGGAGTAAGTGTTTTATTTTGAATGATAGAGATAACTTTGAAAAGTTTGATGCTAAAAGTGATATTGGTCTCTTTCTTGGGTATGCTAATAATAGTCATGCATATAGAGTGTTCAATTTGAAAACTAAGACTATTATGGAGTCTATTAATGTGAAAATAGATGATCTTAGCATGCTTGATATGTGTGATGATAATGGTGTCAATGAACCTAAAGAACGTTTGTTAAATGATACTAAAGCACCTATTGATGTGACTAGTTGTGATGAAAGTGAGTCTAGTCATAATGACGATAATGGTAGTGTTGCTAGAGAAGAAAATCAAGAGTTAGAAAATAGTTTGAATGATAACCAACAAGATGTTGAAAATTCTAATTCTAGACTTAGGAACATGCATTACCAACAAGACATCATAGGTGATTTGAATGAAGGGGTTAGAACTAGAAAGCAACTAGCTAACCAAATTTCATATGCTTTCTACACTTCTCAAATTGAGCCAAAAAATATTAATGAAGCAATTATTGATGAATATTGGGTTAATGCCATGCAAGAAGAACTAAATCAATTTGAAAGAAATGAAGTATGGCTCTTGGTTCCTTGACCAGAAGATGTCCCTGTGATTGGTACAAAATTGGTGTTTAGGAATAAGACCGATGAATGTGGCAAGATAGTGAGAAATGAAGCAAGACTAGTGGCTCGAGGATACACTCAAGTTGAGGGTATAGACTTTGATGAGACTTTTGCACCCGTTGCACGTCTTGAGTCCATTAGGCTTTTGTTGTCCATTTCATGTCTTAAAAAATTCAAATTGTTTCAAATGGATGTCAAAAGTGCTTTTCCCATTGGATAACTTCAAGAAGAAGTGTATGTTGAAAAACCTAAGTGTTTTGTAGACCCATACTCTCCTAATCATGTTTTTAAGTTGAAAAAGGCTCTTTATGGCCTTAAGCAAGCTCCTAGAGCTTGGTATGATAGGTTGACTCAATATCTGATTGACAACCAATATAGGAGAGGTGGTATTGATAGAACTTTGTTTGTCAAGTATTATGAAAATGACATTTTTGTTGCACAAATATATGTTGATGACATTGTTTTTGGGTCTGCATGTAAAACCAAGGTTGATGATTTTGTGAATGTTATGTCAAGAGAATTTGAAATGAGTATGGTAGGTGAACTCAATTACTTTCTTAGCATGCAAGTGAAACAATCTAGCAATGGTTTTATGTTGTCTCAATCTAAATATGCTACAAATCTTGTTAAGAAATTTGGCCTTGAAAATGGAAAAGAATTTGAAACATCTATGGGTACTACTTTAAAACTTGACAAAGATGGAAAAGGAAAAAATGTTGATCAAAGTCTCTATAGGAGCATGATAGGTAGTCATCTCTACCTAACGGCTAGTAGGCCGAATATTTGTTTTAGTGTTGGTTTGTGTGCTAGGTTTCAAGCTAATCCAAAAGAATCTCACTTGAAAGCCATTAAAAGAATCATTAGATATATAAAAGGAGCACATAATCTTGGTTTATTCTATTCCTTTGATACTAATGATATTCTTGTTGGCTATTGTGATGTGTATTGAGCAGGAAACATTGATGATCGTAAAAGCGCATCGGGCGGTTGCTTTTACTTAGGGAATGATTTGGTTGATTGGCTAAGCAAGAAGCAAAATTCCGTCTCTCTTTCTTCATTCGAAGCTGAGTATATTGCGACTGGAAGTGCTTGCACACAACTTCTATGGATGAAACAAATTCTCAAGGATTATGAGATTGATCAAGGTAAAATGACTCTCTATTGTGATAATATGAGTGCCATTAACATCTCTAGAAATCCGGTTCAACACTCACGAACAAAGCATATAGACATTAGGAATCATTTCATTAGAGAACTTGTTGAACTTTCAATAGTAAGTCTTGAATATATGCCTACTAAAAATCAACTTGCGGACTTGTTCACAAAGCCCATGGACAAAGAGAGATTTGTATCTCTTAGAAGATCCATTGGCATGATTTGTGTTGATTAATGCTTGTGTGTGGTTATGAGTGGCTTGATAAGAAAAAACTATATTGTATATCTATTTCTTTGAGAGCTACTCATGTGAGAAGTAATGATCTTGATAAAATAGCATTTATTGCTTCTAGATCATGCACTTAAGCCTTTATAAATCTTGTTTTTAAAAGTGCACAAATGCTTATCTTATATGTCTAAGTTTGAGTAATTGAGTTTGAAAGCATGTAGATTATGGATGCATCTTGAAGTTCATTGTCTAGTACATGATAGATGACCTATGGTTAGTATCCATTTTTCTTTGGCATTTACATAGAACTTAGCGAGCACCTTCATGGAAAGGGCTACACACCTTAGTTGTGAAGCCGCCCAATGTAGGAAAGGGCTACACCATTGTGATGAGTGAAAGCCATCATGAAGAGTATATGTTTATGTAAGAAAAATCAAAGAAGTTTTGAAAAAGAATCATTTAAAAAAAAATATTTGATACAAAGCCTAAAAATAAATGGAGGAAGGCTTAAAATGGAGTATAGTTGAAATTTGTGATTGCTCGGGTTGAAAAACAGAAATAGGATGATGAGCCACATGCACACACACGCTCATATGTTGAAATCTATTCTCTTTAAAGCAAAAATCCGGATGATAATCGGTTTGACCTTGATTGGAAAAGCTTTAGATGGATAGGTGTTGAAGTGGTTTGCATGATGATATCACACTCACTCCTTTTATATATGCTTGAAACATTTTCACACACACACACACACATGTTTTTGCTTAATGTGCTTGATTCATTAGCAATGACAGATTGTTTTTTTTTAAAGAATAATGAAAATCTATGATTCTCTTATTAACTTAAAAAATAAAATAAAGATTTACTTTTTTTTATTGCTTGAAATGTGTGATTGTGTGTGTTGGGGTTTATGCCCTAAAGATGTAATTTGTAAATGGTTTATGAAATAAATAGATGTAATCTCGAACTGTGTATATAAGTGTCATATACAGATGGATACAGTTATAGTCGTGTAATCTAAAGAGTCCATAGATAGCAAATAAAGTTGGGTACTTTATTTGTGGTTAATCTATAGCTGCGGTCCATTCCGTAATGTACGATGATTCTATCCTGAATCATTCATATGAGATTTGGGAATGGAGGCACCTTGTATGATGTGATCATATAGGACTGTGCCATTATCTATATAAATCTCTCACCAAGATCCGTTTACCGATGAGATTCATATATATCAACTAACGGTGGCTATATATGGGTGATCTTAATCCTAGGTGATCTTAATACATTTTGAATGTAGTGCCATCCAAATCTGTTCCTAATACTCCAGTAGAGTTGTTGAATGGTGGTAAAGCTAGTTTGCGACATTTTCGCATATGAGGGTGTCTAGCACATGTGCTAAAGAATAAAAGTGGAAAGCTAGACTCCAAGTCTGTGGTCTGCCTATTTGTAGGATACTCCAAGGAGACCAGAGGTGGACACTTTTATAATCATGTAGATAACAAAGTATTTGTATCGACAAATGCAACGTTTCTTGAGGATAATTATATTAGTGACCATAAACCTCGTTCTAAAATTGTATTGAATGAGTTGGAGCTTGGTGAGACTAATGCTTCATCAATAAGAGTTGTTGATCCATAAACATCTGAGAGTCAGATGGTTCATGATCAGGATACACTACCACCTAGACGTAGTGAAAGGGTTGTGAGACAACCTGAACACTATTTAGGTATAGGTGAGGGACAAGGTGTTGTCTCTGCTGATAGTGTGGATGATCCATTGACATTTAAGAATGCAATGAAAGATCCTGATAAAGAGGAATGGTTTAAAGCCATGAATCTCAAGATGGAGTCCATGTACTCTAACTCAGTTTGGAATCTTGTAGACTTACCGGATGGGGTAAAACCCATAGGGTGTAAGTGGATCTATAAAAGAAAGAGAGGAGTAGATGGGACGGTAGAGATCTTCAAGGCAAGGCTAGTGGCCAAGGGTTATATCTCCAGAAAGAAGGGGTCAATTATGAAGAGACATTCTCGTCAGTAGCCATGTTTAAGTCTATTAGGATTCTCTCATCCATTACTGCCTATTTCGATTACAAAATTTGGTAAATGGACGTCAAGACTGCATTCTTGAATGGCAATCTTGATGAGAGCATCTATATGATGCAACCAGAGGGATTTGTGTCTCCAGATCAAGAGCAAAAGGTTTGCAAGCTGCAAAGGTCCATCTATGGACTTAAGAGAGCATCTAGATCTTGGAACATTAGGTTTGATGATGTGATCAAAACCTATGACTTCGAGCAAAACGTCGATAAGCTTTGTGTCTACAAGCGCATCATTGATAAGAAAGTAGTTTTCTTGGTCCTATACGTAGATGATATCCTACTAACTGGGAATGATGTGGGAGTGTTGTATGATGTAAAGGGCTGGCTGGCTAGCCAATTCCAAATGAAAGATTTGGGAGAGGCAAGTTATGTTCTAAGGATCCAACTTATAAGGGATTGTAAGAACAAACTCATAGCACTGTCTCATGCATCATATATCGATAAGATTCTTATGCGATTTTCGATGAAAAACTCCAAGAAAGGCAATTTACCTTCTAGGCATGGAGTTCACTTGTCTAAGGAACAGTGTTCTAAGACACCTCAAGAAGTTGAGGATATGAGAAGTGTAATCTATGCATCGGCAGTAGGTAGTCTCATGTATGCTATGTTATGTACGAGACCGGACATCTACTATACAGTGGCAGTAGTCCGCTGATACCAGTCCAACCCAGGATTGGATCACTTGGTTACCGTCAAGACAATTCTCAAGTATCTTCGGAGAACGAGAGACTATATGCTAGTGTATTCCGGGCAGGATTTGATCCCGTTAGGATACACGGATTCTGATTTTCAGTCAGACAGGGATTCTAAGAAATCCTCATCTAGATCAGTATTCACCCTGGGTTGTGGAGCCGTTGTGTGGAGAATTATCAAGCAATCTTGCATTGTTGACTCCACCATGGAAGCCAAATATGTAGCCGCTTGTGAAGCTGGTAAAGAGGTTGTTTGGCTCCATAAATTCTTGAGTGATCTGGAAATTGTTCCAGATCTGGATAAGCTCATCATACTTTATTGTGATAACAGTGGTGTTGTGGCTAATTCCAAAAAAAAAATCAAGAAGCCACAAAAAAGGGAAGCATATAGAGAGAAAGTATCATCTCACTAGAGAGATAATGAATTGAGGAGATGTGATCGTCACAAAGATAGCCTCATAAGACAATCATGCTGATCCATTTACAAAAACCTTACCAGCTAAAGTATTTTCAGGTCACCTAGATGGTTTAGGGTTACGAGACATGCCTCACATGCTTTAGTGCAAGTGGGAGATTGTTGGGGTTTATGCCCTAAAGATGTAATTTGTAAATGGATTTATGAAATAAATAAAAGGAAAAGTTCAATTCATCCTTGTTGTGTTGTTTATTTTATAACTTGTGTATATATTTAACATCCAAGATTGCCGGATGTAATCTCGAAATGTGTATATGAGAGTCATATACGGATGGATACAGTAAGAGTCGTGCAATCTAAAGAGTCCAAAGATATCAAATAAAGCTGGGTACTTTATTTGTGGTTAATCTATAGTTGCGGTCCATTCCGTAATGTACGATGATTCTATACTGAATCATTCATATGAGATATGGGAATGGCGACACCTTGTATGATGTGATCATATAGAACTGGGCCATGATCTATATGAATCTCTCACCAAGATCCGTTTACCGATGAGATTCATATATCAACTAACGATGGCTATATATGGGTGATTTTAATCCCGAGTGTCTTATCGACTCCTTCAGGTTAGATCGTGGTCTTTGATATACCGTGGGTGAGGTCGGATGATGTTCCCGATCAATATGCTCCATATGTTAGGATTACGGTTTGGCTTGTGGCTGGGAAGGTTTGTACACAATAGTGGAATCCACTCCTTCTTGTGAGAAGTTGATGGTAGTTCCCTTAAGGGTTGATTCGGGGCTTGGACGATATGAGCGCTCTCCTAATTCCGTTAAGAAATATGATTTATTGTCATTAGAGAATCAATGGTACTTAAGGGATATATGTAATTAGAGTGGTATAACGGACATTATGACCTAGCTCTAATTATGAACTATTGTGGAGAATCACACCATATGTAATAGCTATATTGATGGATACCGAGTTGTATCGGTCTGTGTAAAAGCATCTACAGTTGAGATAGTGCAGCTTCGGGTTTTTAGTGGAATAACACCGAAGTTAATAATCAATGAATATTAATTATAGTGTTTAATTAATGATTCCGATGATTATTGGAGCTCAAAATACTGTGGGTCCATTAGATCACCTTGCTAGTACGATCGATTTAGGTAACAAGGGTCACAGTTAATTAATTGGATTGTCCAATTAATTGTGTTACAATAGTGGGACGTGTATATTCGGGAATTAATTAAATAATTAGATTATTTAATTAATGAATTTTAATTGTTAAATAAATTAAATAATTAGATTATTTAATTATATTGATAATTGTGAATTATTAATTAACTATTAATTGGAGGGTGTTAGTTGATGTATGGATTTAGGTGAAGATAAAGTAATATGATTATTTTATTATACTAAATCATTTATCTAAGTATTTGAATTTAAGTTTAAATTTAAAATACTTATTATCACTTTTAATATATTAGATATATTTGAAAATGATAATTAAAAGATACATATATATATATCAATTAATAACACAAAAGATTGTATTGGATGCAAAGTGGTGTGTGCACATGAAACATTAGTCAAAAGAAGAATTTGCATAGGATGTAAATACTTGATACAAATAATATATATATATATATACAAAAACGGAACTGTAGGAGGAAGATATATATATATATTTTTAAAAAGTTTTTTTGGTTTTTTTACTTTTAAACAGAGTCACATGCATCAGGCACAAGAAAAAAAAGGCAATTTTTTTTTGGGGCATGAAACAAAAAAAATAAAATTATATTTTGAAGATCTTGAATTGTTCTAAGTTTTTTTTTTCTCTTAAGAAGAAAGAGTTTCTTCAAGATTTCTCTCTACATCCTTCATTCAAGTTCCTGGGACCGTAACGCGCCCACACGCAGTTACCAGTCCTGGAGGATAGCGAGAAAGATCGAGTGGTTCAGACAGGAGCACATCGTAAAGTGAAAGATCTTCCAAACGTTGGTAAGATTGGTTCAGACAGGAGCAAATCGAAAAGTGAATGAGCCTCCAAACGTTGGTAAGTTTTTCTTCTTCTGATTTTTTTTATTACAATTTCCTGTGTTTATATATTGTATGTTTTAGTTTCGAAAAATAATTAAGATCCCAAGTTCACTGGTCCCATATACAGATTATGATCTGTATAAAAATTTTAAAACCTAGTTCCGCTACGTGACCGGTGAACGGGGTTCCAACAGTGTGATTCCCTTGTGAACTAGTTTAATTGCTCATTAATATTTGGAGCATATGTTAAGGGGGAGCTTAGTTTGTTAAACTTAGTTATCTATACAACTTGTTTGCTCACTATCTCATGATTTCATTATGCATCCCTTATAACCTTGTAGGTATTTTCAGTTAGCATTTATATATCTCTCTAGGTTGTGTAATATGTTTTTGTCTATTCCTTGCTAAAAAGGGGGAGTAAGTGTTTTCCTCACCGTGTTACTTATTTTTGACATAAATGGGGAGACAATTTATTAAGGGGGAGAAATCTTGTCTTAAGGGGGAGAAGAACTCTTGTTTGCATGAGATAAGAAGAGATAACGGAATTTTTATTTTGTATTTGTATATTGTTTTTTATCTCACCTATCTTCTTTGTAGAAGATTTCTTTTGGTTGTTCTTGTCTCACGAGTTCTTTGAATGTATGAAGATATTCTTGAAGATTCTTGTAGAAATGTGAATATCTCTTTGTAATGTGAGGATGTGAGAATGCAATCAACATTGTTTATGAGTGATCATTGTATGGTGAGGTAGAGGTTTTGTAATGGAATAGCCAAAGGGGGAGATTGTTAGGTTCTAGATTTGTATAGGCTTGATTCCATAACAAAACTTCATTTCTTTGTAATACTTAGTTGCTTAAGTGGTTCGTGATGATAAGAGCTTAAAGGAAGAAAAGAAACTTCTCATGATGCAAAGTTTTTCTTCAAGAGGATTAATACTATTCTTGGATGCTAAGGTATCGAGATTCTTCTTCCTCTTGCAAGGCGTAAGCGCATACACACACACAACTCATTCATATGTGTCTCTACTTAGTTGTGTATCATTAAATGTGTACACACACACAGTTCATACATTTGTGTCCCTGTATCGTAGCGCATCATTTGGTATAACATATCCACACACTTGAAGTTGAATGCTCATGCATTTGTATGAAAGTAACATGTTTTGGAAAATGCATGATTAGAAACTATATCTATGTAGTTTGCATTCTTGTGTGAAATGTGTTTGTTTGTTTATATGTTTATATTAAATGGATCTTGAACTTGGTTTTAGTCTTAGATTATTCATGATTGAGTTCCGGTCATTTAGGTTACTCATACTATTGATTTCGAGTTCTAAGTCAAAAGATACTACACATTCAACTCATGTTGCATACATTGTCTTCATCTTCATATATTGAGTCGAATTCTTATTTATTGGGTTGAGTATCTTATATTTCCATGTCCATGAGGGATTCCTGGTTCGTAATCTTCAAACGGATTCTAATTTGGAGTTCGGAGGCCAAAGAACGGTCGAAGAACGCGAGAGGAGCACAAAGGAAGAGTTGAGATGGCACAAGCCATCAATTGGCACCTTCCCGAGATGGCGCATGGCCATCTCAGCCCCAAAGCCTTGCTGCCCCGAGATGGCCATGCACCATCTCGGGGAGGCACTAAGGCATGAGGGCAAAATGGTCTTTTGGTTTTTCTCTCTTTAAAACCTCTCCTTCCCTCTCATTCATTAGATGTAGAGAAAAACGAAATTGAACAACAAGTGCAGAATTTTTCTCTCAACATTTTTTTGTTTTTTGTTTTTGTGATAACTTCTTCATTTCTACTCCGAATCACTTGATTCAATAATCGATTTCGAGTGTCTTGAAGAGTTCTACAAACCTCATGCATTTCCAGAACCAAAGGATGTCTAGATGTTTCGTTGTGATCAGATCTTCAGTTCGTGATTTTCATCCTTGTTGGTAAATTCATCTTCTTCTTAGTTTTCTTCTTTGATCTTCTTATTGATTGATGCTATTTGATTAAGAAGCATGACTAGGATGATTTTGATATCATTTTGTGGTTAGTTGAATTGAATTTCAAGTTTAGCAAGATTTGTGATAAATTGAATGATTTGTGCTAAATTTGATAAACATGAAATTACTTCTAGAAATATTTTGCTCTTATACTTGATTGACTATTTCTAGATCTAGTTTCATTTTCTAAGGACTAGGTTGTGTTTCAATTGGTGTCTATATCTTCATATCTATGCTCTTAGTTGATAACATGCTTAGATTGTCTAGATACATTTGTGATTGCTCTTTGAAAGTATAATCCAGTCATCCAGTTGCATGTCCATAGAATTTGTTGATCATCATTTTCTATGTTGAGTGCTTGTTTGCGTTTTGCATTCATGATCACTTAGATGCCTTGTGAAGAGATAGGAAGTCTCATATCTTGGAGTGATTCTTTGATTTGAGCAATTGGAAGTCTTAGCTAGAGTCGGGAGGACTCTGACAGTTGAGCAAGAAGTCTTATCTAGGATCAGGAGGATCCAGATAGGTGAGCAAGGAATCTTCCTAGAGACAGGAGGTCTTGGATAGGAAGTCGGCTTAGTAGATCACTAGTTTCAATGGTAGAGTAAGAGTGATAGCTTGGAGAGCATGTGTTGATTGCTTGAGTGTGTAACTCTTATTTGAAATAGTGGATTTTCTTTCGCCGGTGGTTATGGTATCAACCCGTGGATGTTTCCTCTTCGGAGGTTTACCACGTAAATATTGTGTGTCATTGTTTGCAATTTTCATTAAGCTTTATTAAAATTGCATTGTTTTAAAAAAAAGACAAAAATTGGAGCATTTATATAAAGATAAAGGGAAATTTCATGGTTAGGACATGACGGAACAAGAGATTCAAATGACCAGAGTATCCCTCTTATTTATATAACAACATAGACTATAATATATATATATAATAATATATAATAATATAAAATAATATTATATATAATGATCTATATAGATATTATTTGATATTATTATATATTAATATTAAATATTAATATAAATAGAAAATATAATGATTGTATAGTTAATAATAATATTATATATATAATAATATAATATATTATATATAATAATATAATATATTATAGATAATAATAATAACATATTTATATTATATTTATATTACATATATTTTACACTATATATATATATATATATATATATATTAATAATACATATTAATTTGTATATATATATATACAATATAACATAATATATATATATAAATTAATATAAATAATAAATATATATATATATATATTAATAATACATATGAATAGATATATATATATATATATTATATTTATATTAAATATATTATTATAATATATATATTAATGTATATAAATCGTATATATTGTGTGTTGTAATATATAATAATAATAATAATAATAATAATAATAATAATAATAATAATAATAAGAATAAAAATAATATATCATATATCATATATAATATATATATATATATAAATATACATATATTTATATATATTATATAAATATAATATATATATAAATATATATTTATATTACATATATTATATTATATATATATATTAATAATACATATGAATAGATATATATATATATATATATTTATTATATTTATATTAAATATTTTTTTTTTTATATATATAATAATAATAATAATAATAATAAAATAAAAATAATGTTTAATATATCATATAATATATTATTATATAATATTATATATTATATATGTAATTATAATATATAATTTATTGGATATGATTGTAATTGTTTGAAAAATTCAAGGATAAATTGGTCTTTTAACACTTGTCTCCTGTTATGGGACAAGTTGTCCTAGGATCTTGGGTGGGACAAGTTTTTGTGATTTTTGTCCCACCTTGTCACATCCTGTCATTGTCTCTTGCTAAAGACACGTCAAACGTGGAACAAAAACAAACTGTCTCACGTTGTCATGTCATGTCATATTCTACGTACCAAACGCACCCTAAATGTCTTCATCCATCATCCCGTACAATTCAACTATACAATTTTCGGTTTAAATGTTTTTAAATAAATATTTATCCATTTTAAGCTTTATGTAAGATCTTCAGCCTCATAATTTTGCTTCGAATTAAACGTTTTTGACTTGTGACCAAATATTGCATTTATTTAGTTTATTTCTTTATTTGTCTTTTAAAATTTCGTTATTAAGTTAATGGATATCTTTTGTCCAAAAAAATAAAGTAAAGGATATCAAAGTCTGTATATAAGTCCCGGACCGTCAAAGGATATCAAAACCTACATATAAATTAGGAACTTTAATCGCTATGTGATGCGGGATGTGTCATTTTAATTTATATACTAGACTTTAAAATCAATATCATCTAGAATGTCAACTTTACATCTTTTATATATGTTAATAAAATTCGATATAAACAAAACGAATTTGGATTACCATTCACTATCGAAAATTAGAATTCCAGCGGAAGCGGGATCAAACACCTGGGATTGTATCACAGGTCGAAGGACGATCACACGATCGAAAAGTCCCCTTTGATCACAATGCAAGAACCCACACTCTGATCTTGGATGGGAGAAAATTCTACAATGAATTTCTCCACATTTCTTTTGTATTTATAACTCTGTATATTGTATATTGTGTCTCTCTCTCTATGCGTGTACACTCAAGCACTCACTTTGTTATTCTTTGCACCGAAATATACACATGACACAACACTTACATTTTGTTGCCTTGCATGCATGCTAATAGACCACACAAACATTCACATACTGCACAGCCTAACATTGCATAGACAATGCCTTCACTTCCCATGCACATGCACAATACATTTCATGCATACCTCATCCAATACACGTATATGTGTATATATTTGTTTTTCTTGTCTATTATATTTATATAAGTTTCTCAAACTGATATATATATAGCCACTCATAAAACTGCCCATGCAGTTTAATATACTTGTTGGGTTAGGTGACTTGGACTTAGTCCACTTGGGTGTATAATAGGTCTCCAACCCATACCCAAATATGCCAACATCTCCCACTCGTACATGTGAGGCCAACACAATTAAGTAACCGCAAGCCCATCATAAGTGCAACCATATTAATCAACATCTGCCACTCCCCAAATGGAGTAAGATGTGATATATACAAAGGAGCATTTAAAATATTTAAACACAAGTATTATCATCATTATCAAAAGTGTTCATACGGGTAAATACATCGTGTGACCTATGAACGATCAATAATATATATAAAGGGAGCTAACAATCTCAAATGTAAATTCTCTATTTACAAGAGATAATACTGTTCATTATTGTATCCTAGATTTAATTTATAATTTTTATCAGTCTAAAGCATACTTAATCGCTTAAAAGTTATGCTTGACTTTATCACATTTCATGTATCCACAATTGTAACAAATAAAATTGGTCGACCAGTGAATACATAAGTTAGATAAAAATTTATTAAATCTTCCCATTTCATCTCTATCTCTCCGTCTCCAGAACAACTGCTACCCTAGACGTGCCTCATAAGCTGAATTATTATAACCATAGAAATAACACGCTAAAGGTGCTAACATTATCCTGTCACTTCAAGATAGATTGAATGGTCATAAGGACATTGTTTGAAGTTAACATAAAACTTCAATGGAACTTACACAATGAGGAAGCAGGGATTCATTCTCTCATTTTCCACAGCGCACACGAATAGAACACGTGGTATGAAGCACATGTTACAATGAATTTCATTCTAAATAAGAATGCGTATGTCTTTATATTATTCACTGTACAGATCTTAGTCTAGTCACAACTCTCATGACTAACCTGAGTTCTTAAAAGCTCACCTCTCTCTGGTGCCACATTAAGATCTCACATCTGGCTTGAATCAGCTATCAATGATAGTGGGGTCTATCATGATCGGTTCTAAAACATATTAGTATATTTATTGTGAACCTCCTCTTGACAAAGTCAACGCAACATATTCATATATACTAGCTTCACGAGAATATATCCTACATATTCTCTAATATATATGTCTCATCTCAGCTTGCTATCTCAACAACTGAGGCGACCGCACGTGTAAGAATGTTGGTCTCAACCGTCATATTTCAAATACACTATAGTCTATGTTGGTCTCAACCGTCATATTTCAAGAATGTGTGTAATTATGCTTGCATTATTGATAAATTTTCTTACTATTAAAGTTATATCGTAATCCTCTCAATCTAGGGTTATATTGGTATACATTTACCAAGCTAGTAGCATAATTTCTATTCGGCCTTGTACATATCACAATGTACACTAATTAGTTAGTTGTACTTTCAAGGTATGTCATAATCCTCTTGACAACATCTCAATGTTGTAATCAAGGATTATATTGGCGTCCACTCACCAATCTTACGACATAACTAAAAATAGACTTTGTACATATAACAATGTACATGAGACTATGCATGGTACTAACATAAAGAACCTGTAAATAATAACTTGATCTTATGGAGTTTCAAGGTACACATTGAGGCTAATAGTTTGTAATTTCACAATAGAAGTATCTATGAGCTTATAATTGTTCATTCTGAATCAACTCTCACTCCTAATATATATATATATAAGCCACATTACTCATATAAAATCTCAAAGAAATTTGAGAATTACCATTTCATCATGGTTTTACAAACTCTTCATTATTTCTAGTCAAGACATATAGTCCATATATATAGATAATATAAAAATTATCCTTAACCTATTTAAGGTACTTAGTGAAAATACAAACATGGTTAAATGCTCAAGGCTAACCTAGAGGGGGGTGAATAGGTTAGACACCTTTTTCGACTCCCTTAGAAACAAACAAAAGTTTGTCCCTCCAGATTGCTTGTATCACAATATATATATTAATTAAAGATACTTAATCAATATATAAAACAAGTAAAGTGTGATACAAACAAGTAATTGTAACACATACACAATCTATATAATAGAAAGGAAGTCAACTTACATAAGGAGTTCTATCCACAATACAAATACTAGAGAGATAGGGATAGAGAAAAGTTGACACAAGATATAACATGGTAAACATCTGAAGAGAAAACATCCACGGGCTAGCAGCCACCAGCTAACAAAATCCACTAGTAGATAAGACAAGTACAATCTTTCAAGTGACCTCTTCACCTAGAAACTACCCTCCTATCCTACTCTAGAAGTTGTCACCCTATGCTCAACAATCCAAGGCCTCACACCTCTTGTCAAGACTTCCTCGCTCACCTTATCCGGATCCTCACGACCCAAGGCAAGACTTCTTGCTCAACTATCCGAGTCCTCTCGACTGTAGTCAAGACTTCCTAGCTCACCTATTTGGATCCTCGCGACATTAGGCAAGACTTCTTGCTCGACTATCCGAGTCCTCCCGACTCTAGCCAAGACTTCCTTGCTCGACAATCCAAGATCTCACAGCTCTTGCCAAGACTTCTTGCTCAACAACATAGGTCTCACACCTATTGTCAAGACTTCCTTCTCACAAGGCATCTAGGTGATCATAAATGCAAAATGCAAACAAGCACGCAACATAGAATGCTATGATCAACACATCCTATGAAAAATACTAGACATGAGCATGAATGCACAAATCACATATAGTCTAGTTAATCATGCATGTATAAACAATCTAGATCATGTAAGATATGTTCAACAATAATCACAACCTAGATACATGCATAGATCTAAACTTGAATCACAAGATATGTTCAATAAATCACAAGATCAATTTAAATCACACAAACCAAAAACATGCTAAAATCATATGACAAAGTCAATTAGATTTAAGCTAAAGTTCTAGAGCATATTCCAAATCATAGATTTAACAAAACACATAAATAGCTCAAAAGAACATAAACACATGTATTGATGTGAGAATTCGGCCAAGAGAGCCTAATACATGTGAGGAAGTATTTTTCACAAAAAAAATTAATCAAAGATCATCAAATAGTCCTAGAATCAAAGCTAGCACAATACAATCCCAAACATGTGAAAACATAGGCAAGATCAAAATCTAACTCAACATGTATGATTTCAATTGAAACTCAACCTAGCTTTGAAAGAGTTCAAAACTCAAATCAAAACACTCACAATATACAAATATATGTTGAAGAAGAAAACCCAAGGCAATTGACCAAGTTTTAAAAGAAAACTTTGAGAGAAAATCAATACCTTAGTTGATTTAGGTGAAGTCACGTTTTTATGTGTTTAGACACCAAAAACAACAACAAAACTCACTCAAACCTTCAGAGAAACGATGGAGGATGAATAGACAAACACTCTCAACTTTGTGAATCACTCAAATCGGAGTTCAAATGAAGAAGTTATGGTGTTTGGAAGGTGAGAAAATGTAGAGAGAAAAAATCTGCACACTAGTTTGAATTTCTTCTTAGAATGAAATGTGAGAGGGAAATAATTTATAAACGAGAGGGAGAGAAATGAGCCAAAAGACAAAAATGCCCTCCTTTGATATTGCTCCCCCGAGATGGCGTATGGACATCTCGGGGCAGCAAGGTGTTGCGGCCGAGATGGCCACGCGCCATCTCGGGCTTGCACACTTCATGGCCTTCGGCCATGATGCAATCCCCCCGCGCTTCCCTCGTGTTCTTCGACCGTTCTTCCGCCTCTAAACTTGGAATTTGAATCCGTTTACGGATTACAAACTGTAAATCTCACACGGACATGGACATATAAGATACTCAACCCAGAAAATAATAATTCGACTCGATATATAAATACGAAGACAATGTATGCAACATGAGTTGAAAGTGTAGTATCTTTTTACTTAGAACTTGAAATCAATAGTATGAGTAACCGAAATGACCGAAACTCAATCAAGAATCATTTAAGACTAAATTCAAGTTCAATATCCATGTTATACAAACATATACACACACAAACACAATTCACACTAGAATACAAACTACATAGAGATAGTTTTCAATCATGCATATTCCAAAACATGTTATTTCCATACCAGTGCATGAGCATTCATCTTCAAGTGTGTGAATGTGTTATACATGGTGCACAACGATGCAGGGACACATATGAATGAATTGTATGTGTGTGCCTATAAAGGTGCACAACGATGCGGGGACACAAATGTATGATATGTGTGTGTGTGCCTAAGACTTAGAACTTGCTTTGACTTGTTGTTCATCCTTCTTTGAAGCTTGAATCATCATGAATCTAAACAACTAAATCATTACAAGTAAACATCATTTTGATAAGGAATTAATGCCAATACAAACTAAAACCTAACACTTACCATTGCTATCTTTAGTCATCATTAATCTGTAAGATATTATAGCTTGATGAAATAAAAGATACCACTTTCTAGAGGATTGTTTCAAACCATACATTACGTAAGCACACTTATGCGATTTTGGTCCTTTGAAACAAAAATTTACAGGCCATTCCATGTAAATCTCTTCCTCTAGTTCTCTATCTAGAAGTATAATCATTACATCCAACTGATGTAATTTCAGGTTCAAATATGTGACTAGTGTTAGAATAAGGCATACAGAAGAAAACTTTACTTCCAGAGAATAAATTTCTTCATTTGCGATTAATAGCGCCTCATACCTCTCATTAGTACTTTCCGCCTTACATATGATATATATGGAATCCATAAGTTCATAACGGTCTAATGACCAGGCGGTAAGTGAATCAAGTCCCGGACATGATCCCTTTCTATACTCTATCTCCTCTTCCATCGTTTTCATTCATATATTCACTTAGTAAATAGTAGTGATAGCTTAAGTCTAAAATCTTTGGATCATCACTATCAAGCGAAGTAATCATCAAAAATTCCTTTTCAATCTCCGAAAGATGACATGAGATAATTTTGTGATTATGTCCACGAGTTGGTAAATTATTATAATGGTTGATTTAACAGTTGTTTCAATCACACTAGGGATGAAAGATCCTTGATGATTTCTACTCCCACTAGGGTGTAGATTTTCACTTCCACTCCCACTATGGATGAAAGATCCATTTAGAATTCCACTCCCACTAGGGATGGAAAATCAATTTAAATTTTACTTTACCGCCACTTGCATATTAACACAGATCATCTAATTCTAAAATTTAGATATCTATATTAAATTCACTTCTGCTAAGAAATTCATTCTCTAATAATGACATCTTGTGAGTCAAATTCAGTCACACTTCTATCTAATTATACAGCATCGTTTATTTAATCCTTTGGAATGCACAGAGTATCAATCAAAGATACAACTTCTCTTCTTACGTCCAATTTCTCATTTCTATGAGACGGATTATAAACATAATCTACATACCCCTAGGGTTGTAGATTCGTCAGACCAGGCTACCTACCTATCCCGAATTCATATGGTGTAGAAGTGTTTGATCAAATGGAACATGATTAAGTAAGTAGGTAGCAATTATCATATCTTCTAGTAAGATACTAAATAATTCACATGCACCATCACAGACTTAACCAATTCCAACAGTATTTAATTCCTTCTTTTCGCTACACAATTTTGGTGCGGAGTCTTAGGAATAAATAAATATCTTTTTATATCTTTCTTACTAAACAATGCCTTGAACCGTTCAGAAAAATATTTACGTTCTCGGTTTATTCTTTAAACTCACAAAATTTATTATCTAATATGATCCTCAACCAAACAATATGAATGCAATCCAATGCTTTCGATTTGTGAGAGATCAAATAGATATGACCGAGGCGTCTAAATATATTAATGAATGTAACTAGATATGAAATTTCCATCTAGTCTTTACACTTATTCAATCACAAATGTAATAATGAATTAGATGCAATGGAATTCTTGATCCAGTTCCTTATTAAATGGTTTTGTAATTGTTTTTCTTGCTAGATAATTTGCATGACCTTTAAGATAAATGAGTCCTAATATGCTCTTTCTATCTAGTCCAACATGACTTAATCTAGCATGCCAAAATGTTAGTCCAACATGACTTAATCTAGCTTGCCAAAATATCAGCACCATTACCATTGTAATGATTGAAAAACAAATAAAATTATAACCGTCTCTACAGACGTATAATTCTATACAACCATTAAATTATCAAGTATCATATTAATAGTTTTTTAGCATGAATATAATTTGCTAAAATAATATTCATATAACCATCATGGTCATTAATGATAACCAGAATCAATGAGGATAACCACGGACATTAAAACCCAGTTAGATCTCAAGTGTATATAAGAACATCATGGAGTCTAAATTTAGGCTACCATTAAATTATCAAGTACCATATGAATATTATTTTAGCATGAATATAATTTTCTAAAATAATATTTATACAGCCATCATGATCATTAATGATAATCCGAATCAATGAGGATAACCACAGACATTAAAACCCAATTAGATGTCAAGTGTATATAAGAACATCATGGATTCTAAATTTAGGCTACCATGTAAACCAGTTTATAGGTACCTAACTCCAAAATTGTTCTAACACATATACATCTTGTCTCTAATAATCTAAATTTAATCAAAGTGTGCTTTATAGTTTCTCAATGGATGGTATGTCTTTACTTATCTACTGGCCACAAATGATGAGATTCAAAAAGAAAATACGTAGCCAGAAACCTAAGCATTACTTAACAAATTCTTGAGTTTGAGTTTCTCTCTATTCAACTCAATGCATTTATGAGTGATAATGTATCACTAGTCACAACGGAAATAAGCTATTTTAGTTTTGTCCTTCCTCAATTCGTATCCCTAAACTTCTTGCATATTTTGATCTAAGATTAAGTAGTTATGACTAAATCCTCTTCTCCTTTTGGAAATAACTATTTCCACTAATATGCTCAAAACTAAAATTTTGTACAAGTTGGAATCTTTCATATAAAAGTGGCTACAAGCCTAAGCTGCCTCCAAGCGCTCATCTTCTACTACCAAAATGACGTGATCGAAACATGTCATATTAATTTTATATATTCCAACTATCAGAAGAGATCAGATCGTCTAGTCGGTAAATCATGTTTTATATCCTTATTAGAGGCTGTCACTAATTTTGGCGCTTCTTATAAGTGATCAAACCTTGATACCGTACCTACTAAAATTTTAGTACTCAAAATGCTATAAATTTTTTCCCTTAAAGCCAAACTCTGAAAGGTAAACCATTTTACTTAAATCCTACTGTACTTGTAAAACATACATGTGAAATTACTATTTAACTTACTCCGCAACATAATTCGAGTAATGTAACATATAGCTTGATAAACCATCACATCTTGTATTTTGAACAATAAGTACCATGCCTAGGTTCAATCATGATTCATGATATAGTCTCAGGAGCTTCCTACTCTTAAAATACATTAAACCTTATTGTATCTCTATTCCTTAGATTACAAGACTTAGTTTATCGCAATCAAATTGGCCACAATACTATAGATATATAATCTATATTTATGCTAATCTTTGTAGAGACATACAATCTACTATGCAACCATATTAATTTCCAAAATTACACACATTTAATTTTGCTGCAAACGCTGACCGAACAAATGATGAAACAATTTAAGGAGCAGAATCGAAAAAGTAGTCCAAGCATCGAATTACCATCCGTTTCCAAAAATTTAATCATCATTAATTTAGTACTTTGTGCAAAATTCTAATTCTAATATTGTACTGAACAATTTAGAATTCTCAAAATAAGTGATCATATAAATAAAGAAGAATACAATGCACAAGTCCCAAAAAATATTTTATGAGTCAAACCGTTTTTACTACAAAGTAAATAAACCAAAATTATTTACTATATAATGGTTTATTAAAACCACATTATTTTCTCAAAATACGTGACTTTGTATGCTATTCGTTTTATACATTTCATATTTATACTGATCACCACTGAGAAAGACTTTCTAAGTATTCACAACTCATGTAATTGTCATTTTCTCAAAAATTTGTTCATCTTTCGCATGTACAATAACTCATGTGCTTAGCACTATGAATATTTATTACGGATGTAGTAGATCACCTTACATTCCCAAGAATGTAACGCTCCTCTACTATTTCTAGTTCACAGGCTATATGACCAAAATACATCGTGGTACCTTACTCTAGATTTTCTAACCTTATAGATCTATTAACTCTTCGGAAAATTTCATTAAAAGACTATCCATTGCATCTCTCCACATAAAAACATGAGTCCAAATAGATTGCGGCTATATATCTTTAATAAGATTCATGAAATCTTCTCCATTAAGACATGAGATAATGCATATTTATTCTAAAATTTTCGAAGTTATTTAGAAAATTTGTCTTTTAATAACCTTTTACATTGGAAATGTACATTCTAATAAAATTTCTTTTTCCCGATTGCATAATTAATTAGACGGAGAATTTTAAACAAAGTTCAATATAAATAGCTCCCACTGAAGCTAAATTTCGATGGCTAAATTTTTCACAGGAAAATTCCATGACCTTTAGAAATCAGTGCTAAAATTCCTGCTGAAAATCCACGGTGGTCAAAAATGCCACCGGAAACCATCATTGAAATCTGTATCGAAAACTGTTACCGAAAACCGCACCAGAGACCGTCATCGGAAACCATGCCAGAAACTGTAACAAGAAACTGTAGCCAGAAACCGTCACCGAAAATCATACTGAAAACTGTCATTGGAATCCATACCAAAAATTGTCACTTAAATCCGTGCTAGAATCCGTCTTATTAAAAAAATCCCATTCGAAATTTATAGGGCATTAATTCGGCTCCTATTGGAGTGAAACAAATCAACGGAATTAATAAATAAATAAAAAACATATTTTTTTCGACAGAAAATCGCCATCGGTCGTCGAAAAACCACTTATGGTTGCCGAAAAACAGATTTTTTTGGCCGGAAAACCAATTTTTTTATGCCAGAAAATTTGTCGAAAAAAGTCATCGACCGTCGGGAAACTGGTCGACCGGAGTACCGAAACCAGAATCTGGTGTTGGTGATGATGTGGTGTGATGACGTGTCAAACAGTTACTGTACCGAAGGTTTGAAACCGTCGCCGGCAACTTTCACGATGGCCGGAAACCATCACCGGTTTCTTTCACACACATCAATGTCACGTGTCAGAGTGAGAATGGGCCACTTGTCACAAAAGACAAAAAACTCGCCACGTGTCACCTTCTGGTGTGTCCACATGTCAACAGTAGAACCACTTCTGCATGGTATGCCAACGCCCACTCGCGCCGGAGGAGAGTGAGTCGCACTCGTCGTCTTCCTTAACTTTCCTGATCATGGGACAACCACCATCCGACTCCAAATTTGATTTTAATTCCATTTATGCCCTTAATTATGACATTCAAGTTAGGGGTGAGACACACTGTCTGCTCATAGGTGCGTGGAACATATTCTTCAAGTTCTTCACCCACATTCGAGAACCAAACAAGTTTCCAGATTTTGATTTCGAACGTAAATATTCGAAATCGTTTTTCTCCCTCCTTTCTTAACCAAATTATGCAAATAACCTAACGTCGGAAAGCTATCGAAAGGCTTTATCTAATGGTACCATGATCACAGAGAAACAAAAAAGTGACAATAACATTTGAATCCTTTAACAGTCACGGGTTTCATTTTTAATTCTTCAAAATTCTCTCAATTTTGAAGTTATAACATGGCAATAAAATCCAGAACATATAATCATACATATATATATATATATATATGATTATATATATATATATATATATATATATATATATATATGTATACAATCATGCCATCTAAAACGAAATATAACAAGGGTGTGGTGTTATACCATTATCAAATTGTGAAGCCTTCGAAATGTGAGTAACAATTCCCAAACATGGCATTTCTACCAGAATACAGTCTCAATAATGCTCTGATACCAATGTTAATAAAATTCGATATAAACAAAACGAATTTGGATTACATTTCACCATCGAAAATTCGAATTTCAACGGAATCAGGATCGAACACCTGGGATTGTATCAGCAGTCGGAGGACGATCATATGATCGGAAAGTCCCCTCTGATTACAATGTAAGAACCCAAACTCTGATCTTGGATGGGAGAAAATTCTACAATGAATTTCTCCACATCTCTTTTTTGTTTATAACTCTGTATATTGTATATTGTGTCTCTCTATGCTTGCACACTCAAGCACACACTGTGTTATTCTTTGCACCGAAATATACACACGACACAACACTTACATTTTGTTGCCTTGCATGCATGCTAATAGACCATACAAACATTCACATACTGCACAGCCTAACATTGCATAGACAATGCCTTCACTTCCCATGCACATACACAATACATTTCATGCATGCCTCATCCAATACACATATATGTGTATATATTTGTTTGTCTTGTCTACTATATTTATATCAGTTTCTCAAACTGATATATATATATATGTTGGAACTCCATTCACCGGTTACACAACGGAACTAGATTTTAAAATTTTTATACAGATCATAATCTGTATCTGGGACCGGTAAACTTGGGGTCGTACTTAATTTTTGAAACTAATACATACAATATGTAAACATAGGAAATTATAATCAATATTACCAGCATAAGAAAATCTTACCAACGTTTGGAGGCCCATTCACTTAACGATATGCTCCTGTCTGAACCAATCTTACCAATGTTTGGAGACTCCTTCTCTTTACGATGTGCTCCTGTCCGAACCACTCGATCTTCCTCGCTATCTCTCGGGACTGGTAACTGCATGTGGACGTGTCACGATCTTATGAACTTGAATGGAGGATGTAGAGAGAATCGAATAAACTCTTTCTTCTAAGAGAAAACTAACTAGAACAATTCTATTTCTGAAATATATAAATATATATTTTAAACAGTGCACATAGCATTCAAAAAAGACTATTTTGTTTCCTTTTTTCTTTTTGTGCTTCGCGCACCTCTGAAAAAAAAAATCTTTTGACTTATTTTTTCCTCTTCTTACACAGACCATTGCTTTTTCTATATATATCTAATATATATATATATATATATATATATATATATATATATATTATTTCTCATATACTTTTGATTTTATAACAGATCAAGCACCTGATTAAAAAAAATATGCCTCTCACCTTTTTTTATCTCTTTTGTGTCAATAGTGCACGACTGCACAGAACACACCAAAAGCATATCTTTTTTTTTGTTATATATATATATCCTTTTTTGTATCCTATACAAACACTTATGTATGTGCATACACCAATTTGCATCTATTGCAATCTCTTATGTTATAATTGATAATTAATATATATCTTTTAATTATCTTTTTCAAATATATGTAATATATTAAAAGTGATAATAATTATTTTAAATTTAAACTTAAATTCAAATACTTAGATAAATTATTTGGTAAAAATTAAATAATTGTTTTATTTTATTTTCACCTAAATCCATATATCAACTAACACCCTCCAATTAATAGTTAATTAATAATTCATAATTATCAATATAATTAAATAATCTAATTATTTAATTAATTTAACTATTAATATTCATTTATTAAATAATCTCATTATTCAATTAATTCCCGAATAAACACATGTCACTTTCGTAACACAATTAATTGGACAATCCAATTAATTTACCGTGACCCTTGTTACCTAAATCGATCGGGCTAGCAAGCGGACCTAATGGACCCGCAGTATTTTGAGCTCTAAAAATCCCAGTATCATTAATTAATCTCATTAACTAATATTCCTTGATTATTAACTCCGGTGTTATTCCACTAAAAACCAGAAGCTGCACTCTCTCAACTGTAGACGCTTTTACACAGACCGATACAACTCGGTGTCCATCGATATAACTATTACATATGGTGTGATCCTCCACAGTAGTTCATACTTAGAGCTGGGTCATAATGTTCGTTATACCTCCCTAATTACATATATCCTTTAAGTACCGTTGATTCTATAATGAACAATAAATCATATTTCCTCACGGAATTAGGAGAGCGCTCATATTGTCCAAGTCCTGAATAAACCCTTAAGGGAACTACCATCTACTTCTCACAAGAATGAGTGGATTCCACTATTGTGTACAAACCTTCCCAGCCACAAGCTAAACTGTAATCCCAACATACGGAGTATATTGATAAGGAAATGCATTTGACCTCACCCACGGTATATCAAAGACCACGATTTAACCTGAAGGAGTCGATAAGACACTCAGGATTAAGATCACCTATATATAGCCATCATTAGTTGATATATATGAATCTCATCGATAAACGGATCTTGGTGACTGATTCATATAGATCATTAACCAGTCTTATATGATCACATCATACAAGGTGCCACCATTCTCATATCTACATATGAATGATTCAAGATGAATCACCGTACATTACGGAATGGACCGCAACTATAGATTAACCACAAATAAAGTACCCAGCTTTATTTGCTATCTATGGACTCTTTAGATTGTATGTCTCTTACTGTATCCATCTGTATATGACACTCATATACACAGTTTGAGATTACATCCGGTAATCTTGGATGTTAAATATATGCACAATTTATAAAATAAACAACACAAGAAGAATGAATTGAACGTTTCCTTTTATTTATTTCATAAATCCATTTAGAAATTACATCCCTAACAATCTCCCACTTGCACTAAAGCATGTGAGGCATGTCTAGTAACCCTAGACCATCTAGGTGACCCGAAAACACTTTAATCGGTAAGGTCTTTGTATATGAATCAACATGATTGTCTTGTAAGGCTATCTTTGTGATGATCATATCTCCTCTCTACACTATCTCTCTAATGAGATGATACTTTCTCTCTATATGTTACCCTCTCTTATGGCTTCTTGGTTCTTTGGAATAAACCATAGCACCATTGTTATCACAATAAAGTGTGATTGGCTATCTAGATCTTGAACAATTTCTAGATCACTCAAGAACTTACGGAGCTAAACAGCCTCTTTAGCAGCTTCAAAAGCGACTACATATTCGGCTTCCATGGTGGAGTCAGCAATGTAAGATTGCTTAATACTTCTCCACACAATAGCTCTACCACCCAGGGTGAATACTGATCCAGACATAGATTTCCTAGAATCCCTGACAAACTGAAAATCAGAATCCTTGTATCCTAACGGGATCAAATCCTACCCATAATACACTAGCATATAGTTTCTCATTCTATGAAGATACTTGAGAATAGTCTTGACTGCAACCCAATGATCCAATCATGGGTTGAACTGGTATCCGTTGACTACTCCCATTGAATAGCAGATGTCCGGTCTTATGCATAACATAGCATACATGAGACTATCTACTGCTGATGCATAGGGTACACGTCTCATATCCTTAACTTCTTGAGGTGTCTTAGGACACTGTTCCTTAGACAAGTGAACTCCATGTCTGGAAGGTAACAGAGTTTTGCATCGAAAATCGTCCAAGAATCTTGTCGATATATGATGCCAGAGACAGTGCTATGAGTTTGTTCTTACAATCCCTTATAAGTTGGATCCCTAGAACATAACTCGTATCTCATAAATATTTCATTCAGAATTGGCTAGCCAGTCAACCCTTTACATCAGACAACACTCTCACATCATTCCCAATGAGTAGGATATCATCTACGTATAGGACCAAGAAAACTACTTTCTTGTCAATGATGCGTTTGTAGACACAAGGCTCATCAACGTTCTGCTCGAAGCCATAGGTTTTGATCACATCATCAAATCTAATGTTCCACGATCTAGATGCTTGCTTAAGTCCATAGATGGATCTTTACAGCTTGCAAACAGTTTGCTCTTGATCTGGAGACACGAATCCCTCTGGTTGCATCATATAAATGCTCTTATCAAGATTGCCATTCAAGAATGCAGTCTTGATGTCCATTTTCCAAATTTCAAAATCGAAATAGGCAGCAATGGATAAGAGAATCCTAATAGACTTAAACATGGCTACTGGCGAGAAGATCTCTTCATAATCTACCCCCTTATTCTGGGTAGAACCCTTGGCCACTAGCCTTGCCTTGAAGGTCTTTACCTTCCCGTCTACTCCTCTCTTTCTCTTGTAGATCCACTTACACCATATGGGTTTTACCCCATCAAGTAAGTCAACAAGATCCCAGACTGAGTTAGACTACATGGACTTCATCTCGAGATTCATGGCTTTAAGCCATTCCTCTTTATCAGGATTTTCCATTGCATTCTTAAATGTCAATGGATCATCCACACTATCAGCAAAGACAACACCTTGTCTCTCACCTATACCTAAATAGCGTTCAGGTTGTCTCACAACCTTCTTACTACATCTAGGTGGTAGTGTATCCTGATCAGAAACCATCTGACTCTCAGATGTTTATGGATCAACAACTCTTATTGATGAAGCACTAGTCTCACCAGGCTCCAACTCATTCATTACAATCTTAGAACGAGGTTTATGGTTACTAATATAATTTTCCTCAAGAAATGTTGCATTTGTCAATACTTTGTTATCTTTGGGACTATAGAAGTGTCCACCTCTAGTCTCTTTGGAGTATCCTGCAAATAGTCCTGTAAATAGGCAGACCAAATACTTGGAGTCTAGCTTTCCAGTTCTGTTCTTCAGAACATGTGTTGAACACCCACATATGCGAAAATGTCGTAAACTAGCTTTACGACCATTCCACAACTCTATGGGAGTCCTAGGAACAGATTTGGATGGCACCACATTCAAAATGTATGCCGCTATTTGTAACGCATATCCTCTGAAGGAATTTGGTAATGATGAGAAACTAATCATAGATCTTACCATTTCCATTAGGGTTCTATTTCTCCTCTCCGCTACACCATTTTGCTGAGGTGTACTGGAAGCTGTGAGATGGGAAACTATCCCATGCTAGACCATGAAGTCTTTAAACTCTTGGTCAAGGTACTCACCTTCATGATCTGATCGTAGTGACTTGATATCCCTACCTAATTTATTCTCAAGTTCAGCTCAAAATTCTTTGAGCATTTCAAATGTTTCTGACTTCCGTTGCATTAGGTAGACGTATCCGTATCTTGTGTAGTTATCTATAAAGGTGACATAATACTCATAACCACCCCTAGCTTTAACATTCATTGGTCTGCAGACGTCTATATGTATAAGCTCTAGCGATTCTTTAACTCTAAGCCCTTTTCCCCGTAAAAGATCTCTTAGTTATCTTACCTTTCAGACAAGATTCAGAGACATGTAAGGTGCCAACCGTTAACTCACTTAAAGGTCCGCTTTTTACTAGTTTGTCTATCTGGTCAAGGTTGATATGACCAAGCCTTAGATGCCAGAGATACATGTCATTATCTGGAGAAATCTTATGTAGTTTAGTTTTTGGCTTTTCAACCATAAATATTTCGGTGTTGAGCAGTGTAGTATGTATTAATGGTCTTAACACATACAAATTGTTTTCATTAATTCCTGAACAAATATTTAGACCAATCTTTCCAATAATAACAAACTTATTATTAAATGAAACAAAATATTTTTGTTCTAACAACTTAGAAACGGAAATCAAATTCTTTGTAAATCTAGGAATATAAAATACATTATTCAACAATATATAATTATTACAAAAACATAATCTAATTATGTCCACTGCTCGTGCTGACACGATATCCCATGACCCTATATGCATTGAGAAGTCTTGCTCCTCTAGTTGTGTCCAAGAATAAGTCCACTGTAAAGAAGAACAAACATGGTTAGTGGCCCCCGAATCAACTATCCAGGATGAAAAATCATCTTCCACTAAACACGACTCAAGAACAAGTAAATCATATTTACTTTTCTAAGACTTCTTCTTGTTTTGGGCTTTCTTGGGTTTGGGCTTACCCTTCGCTTTCCCAATAGACCTCTTCCTCTTCCTCTTCTTATTATTGGAGGAAGATGGTTCGGTAACATTTGCCTCACCGGTCTTGCCCTTCTTATCCTTAATCAAGGACTCAAAGGTAGCAAGCTCATTGAGTAACTGTGTAAGATTGAACTTTAACTTGTTCATCCCTTAGTTGCTCTTAAACTTATCGAAACTCTTCTGAAGAGTCGTCAGTATGATGCTTACTTGACTGGGTTCGTCAATGGCCCCGCTATTGACTTTCGCCGTGTTGAAGTAGGACATCATGCTCAGGACATGTTCCTGAACTGACGTACCTTCCTTCATACGAGCGAGCATAGTGGAACGAACAGCTTCGTGTCGCTTTTGCTAGGAGGGCTGCCCTAACATAGCTTGCAATGACTCCATGATTTTGAATGCTGAAGTCATTGCTTCGTGCTTTGTGACAAGCACATCTGTCATAGAAGCCAACAAATATGTTCAGGCCTTCTCATGAGATAAGACCCATCGCTCGTATGCCTCACGAACAGTTCGTGTGGCATTGGTAGCAGACACTGGAGGACATTCCTCCGTAAGTACAAACTTGAGGCCTTTGGTGACTAATATTCCATTAATGTTAAGTTTCCACTTAGTGTAGTTATCACCAGTTAATTTGTCGTTTGTGAGAATTTGAAGTAATGCAGAAGACATTATTACTGAAATAAATAAAACATTCATTCAGTCATTTATTTAAAACAAGTGCGAGTGCTTTGGCATAAATTTAAACATGATGCATAAACATGTTTAACGAACTAGAACTACCCTAAAACTAGTTGCTATACCACGACAATCCAACATACCACAAAGAAGTGGTCAGTCAAGTCTTTGCACGTTTGACCGAGACATTCTCAATCAAATGATATTCTAGAATAACTCTTATTCTATATCACTTAACCATCGTTCATTCAGTCAGGTTTTTAATTAACAAACTTAATCAAAACCTTCGTGAGTGTAACCCACCATTTCAGATCTCACGAGCTTAACTCGAGAATTGCTGCCTTAGGGTCGGTCAATCCCGAAATAACCTCAGAAATCCTATCCGTTAGGAAGTCAACCTTGGTATTGATCTTTGTGGAAACCCTCCTTAGGGAAGACGAAAGCAAAGCTGTCACGAGGCCCCACTCGGATGTCACGGTGTTAACTAATGTTGGAGATCGCGGGATATATACGTCATATATCCCTCTCCCACTCACTATTTTAAAATTAGGGACCATTAATGCATATAGACTCTACAGGATTAAACGACTAACTTTGATCAAGTTATCTAGCGTATTAATTAATTAGAAACAAATTCTAATTAACTAATAAATTATTAATAATTTTTAACAATTAAAAATCTAATCTATTAGTGAATAATCTAAGCCTTTGTAAACTATTTACTAAGGTCTGATTATTATGTTAGTGTTTACTAAGTTTTAACTATTAAAAAAAAACCTAACACTTATTCGGTTCATTTATTATTAGTTTATTAATCATATTAATCCTAATAAAAATAAATTAATCTATTAATCTAACTTAATAAACTCTTTAATAACTAGATTAATATTAATGAGAATTACCAAGTTTTCTAACCATTAAAAAACTAATCTTATTATTCATAGCCATTTATGTATTTACCCATTTTAATCACTTTAAAAAAAATACATAAAGTATCAGACTATGATGCATGTATGACATATCAAATATATTTGTGTAGGCACATCTAATCTAAATGACATACGTATGCATGACAATGCTTTTATCATCACATAATAAATTGAAGAACGCGAGAGGAGTGCAAGGGAGTTGCACCATGGCCAAAGGCCATCAATTGGTGCAAGCCCGAGATGGCGCGTGGCCATCTCGGCTGCAACTCCTTGCTGCCCCAAGATGCCCACGTGCCATCTCGGGGAAGCATTATCAAAGGGGTCATTTTGGTCCTTTTGCTTCTATTCTTTCCCTTTCCTTTATATTTCTCTTCCCTCTCACATTTCATTCTAAGAAGAAATTTAAAACTTGAGTGCAGAATTTTATCTCCATATTTTCTCACCTTCCAAACACCATAACTTCTTCATTTGAACTTCGATTTGAGTGATTTGAAGTTGAGAGTGTTTTTCTATTCATCATCCATCTTTTCTCTGAAGGTTTGAGATAGTTTTATTGCTGTTTTTAGAGTCTAAACACACAAAAACGGGACTGCACCAAAATCAACTAAAGTATTGATTTTCTCTCAAAGTTTTCTTTTATATTGCTTTAGCTTCCCGTGAAGCCCAGCAAGCTCGGACCCTTTCCCCTCCTACTGGATTGTCCCGGGGGGTCTTCTTGATTACCCTAGAGAAAGGGGGGCCTATTATTCCAGTTGCTGCTCCACCTGCTCCATCTCCATCACCATCACCTTCCCAAATGAGATCCAAGATGGCTATTCTCTCATCGTGGGCTGCTAAAGCTTTAAATCGAGAAAGGCCTAATATTCAAGCAGCAGATACGACCACCTCCGCCCCCTCGTCAGTGGCCCTCACTACCACTGCTGATTCTTCAGTTACATTACCCACCACTTCAGTTAATCCCTCTGCATCTCAAGTGGTTCAGGCTTCAGGGGATCCCGAGGCTGGTATTCTTGAGATTCCTCCTACTCGCCCCCACCGTCAACCGAGCTCGGTTGGTCAGGATGAAGTTTTGAAGCAGTTCGTTGAGTCTTGCCCAGGTGGTGGGCTTTCTAGAATGTCTTCCATGCCTGTGGACATTTTGGTTACCAAGGGGTCTGCCTTTCTGGCCGAGGTAGCCATCGCCTTTATTTTCTGTGATTGCGAGCTTCAATCGCTTTCTAACCTTTATTTCATACTTTGCAGGCTTTCAAGTTTAACCGCTGGGTCAATAGATATCCTTTCTCCGAGATTGGGCAGCTAGAGAGAGCCATGGGATTGTTAGTGCAGACTCAATCCTTGGTCCAAGAGATGACTTCCAGTCAGAGGGGAATGGAAACACAACTGGTTGCGCTTCAATGCGACCATGAGAGGCTGAAGCGGTCTTTTGATCAAGAAACTCTTTGGTCTAAGCGTCGAGCCAGCCAGCCAGCCAGCCAGCCAGCCAGCGGGATGATTGGAAGGAAAAGACAAAGGCATTGGATGTTGAGAACCAAGCTCTGCAGGCCCAAGTTGCCAAGCTTCAGGCCGAAGTGGATACCTCTTTCAGCGAAGGGTATTTCTATGCCTCCTTCTAGGTCACGGAAGCCCCCCCTTCCCTTTGACCTCTCCTGCATCACCTGGGATAGGGAAGACATCATGTATCGTGTTGTAGAGATGTCTCACCCCAATGATGACAAAACGGGTCCTTCTGCTGGAGACGGAGCTGGAAAGTAGCCTAAAATATCAATACTACCTTCTCTTGTCCCGACCTTCCCTGCGTCAGGTCCTGGAGAATCTTCAAGGGGGGTTCAACCCATGGAGCCAGAAAGAGAAGAGGTCATTCCAGAGTCAACAGCCAATCTTCTTGATGTTGCCATACCATATGAGGTCATGTCGGTGGTCAATAAGGTCTTGAATGAGGATCCAGCTGAGCAACCAGCAATCGAGGGGCATCCTCAGGGAGAGGTGGCAGAGGAGGCTAACCATGATGAGAGACCACCAGAAAGAGGAGCAGGGGGTGAGGTTCATCCTAAGGAATGGGAAGCTGGAGAAAATCACGAGGATACAGAAGTTTGAATCCATCTTCTTGTAACTTGTTCTGAATACCAGAAAAAGGGGGTGGGCATCCCCTCTTTACTCATGCTTGATCATCATCATCACTCTCTTTTTTTTGTAGCCCGGAACAAGGGGTTGGGCTTCCTGTTCGACTGTTATAGCCTTACCAAGGGATAGGCTCCCCAAATCATTAATGTAAATTAGCTTTTAGACCTGGTTCAAATTTAGACTTGCATGTACTTGCTTCATTTCTGATCTCCCTCAAGGTTCAGCCTCTATAGCAATCTGACTTAGCTTGGGAAAAGTAACAAGATAGGAACATTGCTTAAGTGTGAAAGCAGATAGCTAGCTCAGACTTTCTGACTCGACAGAGACTTGTAGCTCAATGACTTCAGTGAATAATCCCTTGTTTGGTCGTAGACCAGTCCACACCTATCAAAGTAAGCAACCACATGTACACGGAGAATTAGACACCAGTAATAATAGGGACATTAGATTCAAAGCAAAAGAGCCCTCCATCCTCGAGCCCCTCTAAGGGGTTATAGCCCGAATGAGGTATCAAGTAGAGAACTGTCTAGCCCTCTCTTAGGATTGGGATCGAGAAGGATACCGTGCTTTTAAACTCGAGTCCTTCCTGAGGGTGATAGCCCGACCAAGGCATCAGGAGGGCTATCTAGCTGTTTTCTGGCATAGAGATCTGGATGTCAACTATGCTCTTACACTCAGAAACTTCTTGGGGATGGTAGCCTGACCAAGGCATTAGGAGGGCTATCTAGTTATTTCCTGGTCTTGAGATTTGGATGGCAACTATGCTCTTACACTCAGACCCTTATTGGGGGTGGTAGCCCAACAAAGGTATCATGAGGGCTATCTAGCTATTTCCTAGTCTTGAGATCTGAATGGCAACTATGCTCTTACACTCAGACCCTTCTTGACGGGGGGTAGTGCCCGGCCGAGGAATTAGGGATAGCGAGGGGGCTTCCCCGGCTAATCCCTAGTCTTGGGATGATAATGTCAAATTTTCCCAAGTAGACCCAAATCATTGTAGAACATAATTAAAGATGGAGAAAAAACAGGTTTTTTTGATAAAAAGAAAGGAGTACATTATTGTTGGAGATTAAAAACTAGGTAGAGGTAGCCTGCTCATGAATCCCCTGTTTAGGGGCAAAATTTTCTTAAGTGATCCGCATTCCAGGTATGATCGATGAGTCGGCCATTAATGTCTTCGAGCTTGTAGGCCCCTACGTATCACCATCTTTACCAAATATGGCCCTTCCCAGTTGGGGCCCTGAACCCCGTCTGACCTCTTCCTAGAATTCAATGTCACTTTCATGAGAACTAGGTCCCTTTCCTTAAAGCTTCGGGCTTTAACCCTACGGTTAAAGTATCTAGCAATCTTGGTCTGGTAAACTGCCACCTTCTCGGCTACTCGATCTTGTTTTTCTTATAAGAGATCTAAGCTAGCTCGGAGCTTGCCCTCATTACTCCCCGGTTCAAAATGTTGGACTCTAAAGGAGGTCACTTTGTGCTCAATAGGAAGCACCGCTTCAACCCCGAAGGCTAGAGAGTAGGGCATTTCCCTGATAGTCATTCTCCTCGTAATGTGGTAAGCCCAGAGGACCTCGGGAAGCTCCTCAACCCATCTACCCTTTTTCTGTTATAGTTTCTTTTTCAACAGCTTCTTAATAGTCTTATTGGTGGATTCCACCAGCTTGTTAATTTGGGGGTGGGCTACTGATGTGAACCTAAGGTCGATTCCCAAGCCCTCGCAAAAGTCTTTGAATCGGTCATTATCAAACTACTTGGCGAGGTCAGCTATAATGGCAATATTAACCTTGTTGTATTTTCTTTCGATATCTGGGAGAGCGGTCCGGCTTCGACCCATCTTGTGAATTAGTCAATTGCCACGATAGCATGCTTGGCCTGACTAGAAGCAGTAGAAAGCGGTCTGATCAATTCGACTCCCCACATAGCAAAGGGGTACAACGAGCTAAGGGATGACAACCGCTCCTACGGGAGGTGACTCAGGTTTACGGTCTTCTGGCATGCCTCGCAGGATCGTACTAAGTTCTTTGCATCTTGATGGATGGTTGGCCAATAATACCCTATGTGGAGTACCTGATATGCCAGAGCCTCCCCACCAATGTGGTTCCCGCATTCCCAGGAGTGAACCTCTCTCAATGCCCACTTGGCATCTTCAGGGTGTAAACATCGGAGCAAAGGGAAGGGATCTGCCTCTCATGTATAAGTACTCATCCACCAAGCAATACCGGATCGAGATCCACTTGACTTTCCTAGTTTGGTCGGGCTCTCCGGGAAGTCTCCCTTCTTGTAGATAATCCACTATTGGGTCCATCCAGCATGGTTGCCGATCCAGAGTATAAGTCTCCTTAATTGATTTTTATTGTAGGAATCAACAATGTGGTTCAAAAATTGAATGATGAACCATGAGGATTACATGGCTGCAAGAGATGATGGAACCGGATGCATGAATGGTGATTTTTTTAAGAAAAAGTAGTTTGATATGGAGTGTGGAGTGTGGTTGTGTTCTTATTTATTTGTGTTTGTGTGTAATTTTAATATTTTGAATTTATGGATTATGGACTTATCTTTGAATTTTATGGATTATGTGCGTATGTTAGAAGTTCTAAATTTGCTTCTTTGTTTTTTGGTTGTTACAGTTTTTAAAGCTTTTTCTACTTATATAGTTATACTTAGAGTCTGAAACATTGATAAAATATTCACAGGTTCGCGGGTTCACGGGTTCGTGGTAACCCACGGATGCAACACCCATCCATAAACCTCTACAGTTCACTGGTTAGTGAACGGGTCTGGATTTTGGTAAAAACCATGGGTGAAACCCAAACCCCGAACTTGAACCTGCTATATTTCATGGGTTCGTGGGTGGGTTTGGATGTCATTTTCTTTCACGGGTTTGGGTTTGGGTTTGGTTTTTCTCAAACCCGCCCCATTGCCATTCCTAGCGAGGAGCAACATCTTGGACCTGTGTTGGGAGGAGGACGGAGCAAGAGCAGATGAAGCCTCAACTGGAACAGTTGGCCTCCTTTCTCTATGGAAGCCTGAGGGATTTCCAGATTCGATTTGGCAGAAGGGGGAAGAGTGCAAGCTTTTTGGGCTTCGCGGGAAGCTAGATCAACAATAAAAACTGTTTAAAAATAAAAGAAGCGAAACGAAAAGGAAGTCGTTAGAATCGAACTAGTTAACAAAACAAAACAAGATGGCTCAGTGTTACTTACGAGGAGTAGCATCAGAAACTCGCAGATAACGATTTACTCGGTGAGAATCGAAGGGGTCCGCAGTCAGAAACTTCATGTTCAAGTAGTTCCTAGCAAGGATAGTCTTTAGTACAACCTCAGACTTGGCAGACAAGTAGTCCCGGTCCCACGAGGGTGTATCATTGAAAGCGGTACTAAAGTCATAGGGAAGAGGCATCACTGAAGGAGATCCAGCAACCGTGACTTGACCCTTCCCAACGGTGTCGTCCTTCTCTGTTTCATCAGAGCCTTCGTCGACCAAGTTCAAGGGACAGTCTGGAAGGTTAGTGAACCCTGTTCTAATGGCCGCGTTTCTGTTAGACCGACGTCTTTTCGGGGTCAGAGGCGAGTCATCACTGTCAAGGTCTCGTCAAGCCAATTTTCCCTAGGCAAGGTTGGAAACCTCCTCGCCATCGACCATGGAATCGATGAAATCGAGGCTGTTTTTCTACAAGGTAGAAATAAATTTTGAGTTCGACGAAAAAGAAGAGAGGGAACAAATAGTTGAAGAGGGTATCAAAAGAGAGGGATTTTTTAAAAAATTGTAGCTTTAAAAGAAAATGTGAAGAAAATGATGAAGGAGTTGGGCATAAATAGAAGCAAAGGGAGCAGTGACGTCGATGAAATCTTAGGTAGGATTGCCTTAAAACTAGGGGTAGCCGTAATGCAGCCGGATTATTTTGAGAATCACACTGGTTTATGCTCGCCACATCACTCATGCCATTAATGAGAAGATTCCCCCTGAGATTTTTGGTAATGATAAAAGAGGAAAAATTTCCCGATTAAAATAGAAAATTTGACTCCAACCCCAACTCAATCACTGGTGTTCAAGTCAGAGGGGACTTCTGTTATTAGCCAAATTTGGCTAAGGACCAAAAGGGAAATTCTCCACTTCTCTAGCCCGATTCCAAGCCCGAGATTGCCCACCATGGAACCATGGATCTTGGAGGTCGGGTTAAGGAGGTCTCCCTATATAGGCAAATAAGGATCGTCAGGCTCTAAGACATCCGAGGTAGAGCCCGACATGACCAGTTTGAGCTCCTTACACCACAGCTAGAACTCGGGCATTGCCCGAACGCATGACTACCCGAGCTTCCCGAGATCAAAATTACCTTGTAACCTCCCCAGAAGCACGTTACCACCAAAAGGAGCCCACAAAGCCATCCCCAACTCCAAAAGACCTGGAAAGGTCAGACCAAGCTCCTAGTACCAAGACCAAGGTGTGGATCTACCTCGCTCTACGAAACATGAACACCTTACTCGACGACCTCCATAAAGAATCACACCATGAATACACACGAGATCATATCTACACACTAACGAGCATTAAAACACGACTCACGTGTAAGCCAAGAGATTGAGTCCAAAGAGGAAACAAACTCATCTCCACCAAGATATTCACGAATCTGCTATTAATGCGAAGTCAATGATTTTTCAAATAAGATATCTCACCCGATAAGGAGGGAACAGATTCAAAGAATCATGGGAGGAGATACACTGGTTTAAACTACTTGGACCATGTATAAATATGCCTACCACGAACGAACAAGAGAAATAAAGTTTTATTCCTTGGACTAAATTTTGTAATTAGAACACGGTCGTCATTGTATTCTACTATTCGACTGGCACGAGGTTGCCACCCTACTGTACTCCAGCGATATTGAGTGTGTTTGAGAGATTTTTGCATTTCATACGTGTTCTATAATAAACATTTATACTCTCATTTTCATTATATTTGCATTCGAACATTCATTTCTATACTAACAGGTCAAGTACCTAAGGTACCGACCCCGGCCACCACTTTCGTTGTAGTGGTCTCGAGGGTGTTCGTTGGAATTTCTCACATTGAGTAAATTTCCTGTTAACAGCTACAAATTCTTTCGAAGTACAAAATTATAGCCTTATAAGACATTACTAACTCTATCTATAAATTATAGAACATAAATAGATCAACATATCTTAAATTATTCACTCTATAAAATCCATATGTGAATATTACACAATATCACTTTGAAATATATAAACGGAACATAAGATCATAATTCAGAAAAAATTTCACAAATTTTACTATTATCATTTCAATCCAACTTGCACAGTCATTTCTTACTAAACACAGTCATCTCTTACAAAATACAGATAACTCATTTTATAACCCATAACTCCAACAAGTAACTTGAAGTTTAATAGTGTTGTGTTATAAAACCATAGTAACTTCCTTAACTCTGAAAAAAAAATACTTATCAAAAGCTCAACGAAATGAAACTCTTACAAAATGAATTTTCATGTATATGGAAGACAAAGAAACACATAGTCCTAAGGATTTGGCATTTCACTTGGTTCCCAAAACCAATTTCTAACATAAGCATCCAGAATCATATAACCAACTTTGATACCAAAAACTGTCATGCCCCCCGGAAGTCAAGACATGATCTTACTTAGTAACAAATATCTTACAAAATCTGAAACAATGTTGCAAATATGACGCAGTGAAAACGTAAAAGAATTAGTCTGACGCCTAAATTCTATTGAAAACTGGAATCCACTAGAAAATAAAGAAACAAATTCTGAAATTTTTTATTGAATGATGAGCTAATGAGCCTTTCGGCTTACAAGGCTATTTAAAATAAAGTAAAAAACCTAACACGAATCCTTGTTGGATAAGAAACGGGATTACATATCAAAGGCTGTCAAAAATAGCGAAAATTGTTAAAAATAGCGAAATCACGAAAGTTACGAAAATAAAATATACTAACGACCGTAAAAAAGCCGGAATTAATGGTAGGTGATTCTGGCTTGTCAAAGTCAACTTATGACTAAAAAGGAAATTTCTCAAAAAGGAAAGAACTGCGATTTCCGGGCCTAAATGATGGAATTTAGCCGAAAAAGGTCGTGCCTAAACACCGAAGGTTTTGACTTCAAAAGATCTCGTTGATTCCCTTCAATTAAAGTCATTTATTCTTGATTTAGAATGGTACCATAAAATCATGTATGACTCAGCCACTTGTTCTATATCAAAATGCATTTACATAATCAAAAAATTCATATCTAAGAGAAACATTAACAATAGTCTGAAAGATCAATAAACTCCCATCACCTAGGGAACTAAGAACTAACCTCCGTTGAGATGCCAATCTGTGTTATATGTGAATCACACCCTCAAGAATCTGGAATCACAATGAACTAAGTGAGTTTGGAAACTCAGTAATCATACTACACATGTTTTATACTTAAACGAAATAACACAAAATATGAAAAGCCATAAATTTCAAAGCTCAGTTTATAAATCATTTGAATCATATACTTATAAAATTTTGCTAGGTTCCTTTTATCCATTATTACATAGTAGGACTTTTCACATATCACAGATAGGAGCCAAAGTTATCCGTCGACAACTAAAGTATATAGGGAAAGTGCAAATGAGGATTTCCTTTTGAAAAAATAAAACACTTATGTCCGAAGGTAAGAGTCAAACCCTCGTCGTGATCATCGAAGAGTCCTCCTACATGCAATAATACGTCGACACATGAATATGAATACTCTTTAGTCCCTAGAGTACTCTAGAGACACTTCCCATATACCACACACATATCAAATCACATAGGGCTCCACACAAATTCACATAGGCGCCTACTAGCGATAATAAACAAAGTAGCCTAGAGAAACTCATTATATGGTACCATATATTCACATTTCAAAATGCATACTTATCACATTTCAAAGAATTTTGAATACATTTCAAATCATTCAAAACACATTTCAAAAACATTCATAAACAAATTTCATATACATAAACCATTGTGATTTCGTTTTGAAAATGGGTCTAGTATACTTACCTGTTAGCAAGCCAAATAAGAGAAATTGCCCACAATGCTAACAACTCAATCCTTAGCCTCAGATCATATAATCATCCAAATACCAGAGGCTAAATATTGTCTAGGACTAGAATAAGGGTTGTTATAACGTTCCATATACCGAAATCCTATTACTAGAAACTAAACAGTGATGTTTGAAAACAAACAATATCTGATGTATGATTTGTAATATATTATTCATAGAAAATTATGAAACTTTGTAAATACACTAAAGACATATGTATATATTTACATAAAATATTTCAAAATTTAATAAAACTGGTAAGTACCTTATAATAATTTAAATATCTCTGTATTCTGATATGTCTGATATTGGACAGTCTCAATTAATGCTCACTATTTGAATTTTTAAAACTTATATATATATATGAAATCTTCACAAAAGTGTAAATAACACATATAAGGTTTCAAGATAAAAGTTTCAACGTGAAATACATCAAATAAATATTTTTAAGGCATTTATACTTTTGGATTAGGGAATCTGACCATCACTGGACATATTGTAGTATTTGATTTCGAAAATTCATAAATAATTCATTAAATTCCTAAAAATAGTGAAATAAATACAGAAACCCTTTGAACTTGTTTTTAAAGATTTGTACAAAATACTACAACTTTTAAATAAGCATAACATAGTGAAAATCATTTTCAAAATCGAGTTATAGTGAAAATCATTTTCATAATCGAGTTATAGTGAAAATCATTTTCATAATCGAGTTATATTTCAAAAACTGATATTTTTATAAATATAGTTCCCAATTCGAAAATTCATAAAAACTACAATACTTATTATTTTGAACCGAAACTAATTTATTTGGAACCCTTAATCAGTCTAGTTCCAAATCACAAAATCCTAATCATTAAAATATTACAAATAAATTATTTATAATTTTCGGAATAAGCACCGGTCAGCCTTAAGTAAATAGATATCAGAAAATTGAAACCAAAAAATCACTCTAATATGCTTCTAGGATTTCTACTAAATCAAAACCTTATATTTGATTCCTTTAAGCATCTAAGTAATAAAGATAACACATAAAAACGAAAATATACCTTGAAAACTTCTCTATTCTTCTTGCTTGAAACACGTTCTTGATCGAAAATATGAAAGTTTTTTTTTTTCCTTCACTTGCCGTTCACTCAAGAGAGTTTTAAGGCTTCTGTTTTTTTCTTCTTCTTATGAACGTAAAAGATAATAAGAGTCTTGAATAAAAGAGATTAGAAAAGGTAAGATTCCTAATAAAATCAGAATTCCTTATTTTCTTTTATCATTAATAATACAATTTAAAAGTAAAAATTTTAATAGAAATTAAACACTTATTCAATTTTTAAAAAAACCTCAACCCCATAAAACAATATAATTTACAAAAAAAAAATTGTTTTTAAAACCTAAACGTTTAGGGAAACAAATAAACTAAAAATCAGAATTTGGGTCTTACACTCTTTGAAAACTTCAGACTTTGATTCTCATCAGTTCCCTTTGTTACTTTTCCACCATGACAAAATGTCAAAGTCAGGAGAGTTATTTTCAACTTCATCCAAATACCTCTCTAACTCTGATTTGTTGATACTACCAACAGCTTGGCTTTTATACAATTCAAATTCATCATCACCCATAAACAAATCAAAAGAATGATCCAATGAATTATCCTCTAACTGTTCAACGAAGTTGTATCCTAATTCTTATTATTTAATCAAATCCTTTAAAAGTTCATACACTATTTCTCACTGACTAAATGTATTTGAGCTATAAATTTTACTAAAATGAAAATTAACAAGAAAACTGCTTGACAATCATACCTCTTGCCGTTATTTGTATCTCAATGTAACGAGATACAAAAATATGAAGTAAGAAATCACAAAAACTGCTGCCTAACATAGAGATAACATTGACCAGATAGGAAAATCAAACATCAATTGCTGCTTTCCACCACCATTATGCAAAAACGAAATAAGAAAATGGATAAATATAAATAATTATCACTTTCCTCGAAAAATATAAATATATAAATATAAAATCAGGAACGTTAATCATCTATTAATTAGAGTACCAATCAAATTCAACACGAACGTTTGCATCAAATTCAAGAAGAGTGCAATAAAATTAGGTCACCGTTGTGCATCTTTTGGTTTCTTGATTGTTTACTCTGACAGAATATAGAGTAAATCCTACCATTGTATAATACTAAACACAAAATATGTGAATTGGTTACCAAATGCCCATATCAAAATTGAAATTTGTCCAATATTTCAATACTGAGCTCAGACTTCATCTTTATTTACAAAAGAAAACAATAAAAAATGAAACCTATTTGACAAGAAAACCAAAAGAAATATATATATAAAGAAAATCATCATCAACCTTTACCTACATAAACTAATCCTGTTGGATAACAAATATACAAATTACAAGCATGTCGCTCATCAAATCCAAATTAAAACAATTATTTCTCATCATTCAAAACCCATCATGTAATTTGATTCAACAAGAAAATCACAAAAAAAAAAACCATCATGTAATTGATGTGTTTGAATTTGGAATAGAAAGAAGCAGAGATATAAGAGAATATTAGGAGAAGATTTTGACAATTAACTCGTTAATTTCCCATTCACTTCATACCGGATCAATTTATAGGTCTTACATCAAGATTCGTACAATTGCTTTGCCCACTAACAAAGAATATGCAAAGAAATAACCAACTACTGCAGCCGCTATAATGATTACAACGAAACAAAAGGAAACAATTAATACTAAATAAAGAAACAACTATATCTACTGGGACATTCTCTAATCCAAATAGTGTTTTTGTGTAACTTTTGTATTTAATAGTATAACTTTCACACTATTTTACTATTTCATCTCCAACATATTACATTGAAAAGAATAATCCATTAAATATTCACTTGAATATTCCTTTTTCTAGTTTTTTATTATTATTTATCAACAAATACTAATCTCCAACCAATCAAAACCTAATTTACAATTATATATAAAAAAATAAAAAAAAAAAGTTGCACCAAATGAACAGTATCACGCACAAATATTGCGTGACACTGTTCACTTGCACAAAATTGACGCAGAAGATAGAGCTGGGTTAAAGGAGGATTTTGGCTACAAAATGAAGATGCCACTTGATTTGATGCAGGGTTGGAGATGGCCTAACCACACCACCATGCATGTTATCACGTCTTGGTTGCACGTTTGCATGACACATATCAGTAATCATTCAAAACCTATCAATGAAACCCATCATGTAATTATTCAAAACCCATCAACTAATCAACACGAAAATCATAAAAAATAAATCGAAAATAGTTATACATGTTGAAGAAGTAAAGAGATTCGAAAATAGACGAGATTCGAAAATAGTCATCTAAGAGAAACGACTAACCAATATGATTCGCCGACGACGACGAGAGGATAGAGACGTTAAAGGACTAAGGAGTGATCAGAGATTCAGACGTGAAAGAAGGTATTGTAAAGGTGAAAAAGTGGAAACCCTATTTTTTTTAAATCAGATATTGGTGTGGCTTTTTTACGGGTCCAAAGTATACACTATCAAGATCCATAACCAACCGGTAGTTATTGTGAATCTACTTGGATAAAATCTATCTGGATCTATATTAGATGTGGTTCGGGGTATATACTGGTCTGTATCACATGGATATGGACAAGGTCCAATGGACCCAATCCATTTTGTCATCCCACATCTACTCTACAACATTATGATATCGTCAATGACCTCCTCCGCAAGAGGAGATTCCTTCACGTGGTGGATCCTTTTTTTTTAAAAAAATATATTGTTTTTTTAATCTTCCAATGAAACTTTTTTTATATAGAAATTTGTTTAATTATTTTTATTGATAATTGTTATATGAATTTTTTTGATAGCATGACAAATCGACATGATCACCAAAAAACATGGTGATTAGATATGTCACATCACAAAAGTCAACCAGAAAAGATCAATCCAAAGCGATTAATAGATTATCTCAAATTCTAATCAAGATTATCCAAGATGGTCGGGAAAACTAACAGATCTGGTACAAATAACCTGGTAGGGGAAACTAGGCGATTGGGTAGAGACAACTCGATCGGGTAAAGACCACCCGATCGGGACAAAAGATGTCTAATCGGGATTAGATAATTGGTCAGTTAGGCAATGCATGAGAGACATTAAAGGCAAGTACGACTCAAATACGAAGAACAATGATCTTACTTAAACAAAGAATCTATAACCACATTGCAATAAGGAAATATTAATATTTCCTCCTACATGTCAGTGAGTCCAAATCAAGTAATAACTCAACTCTTCTAGAAGATCGCACATCAATCAGGAAACAAATCCTAAATGGATTACTCAATTAGAACAATTAGAATCCTACGAAAATTCTAATTCAATGCACAGATCTCTGAAACAGGAAAGAAGACGACTTCAACAAATAACAAGTTATGATTAAACATCACCACATTTTCTTACTTATATAACGAGGATTAAGGTTCTATACACATATAAATAGATCAATAATCTTATTATAAAAAAAAAATACATTGACATACACAGAACAGACAGAAAAAGAGAGAGATGCGTAAAAATAAAAAGGAACAGAGTGTGTAACAATTTCATCATAATGAATTCTTCTTACTGTCACCGGCAGCCGTGGATGTTTTCCCACGTTAGTGTTTTACCACGTAAACTTATGTTTGCATACTTTACCCATTTTTTCTATTTTTTTCATAACATCTTTAACAATTGGTAATAACTAGTTAGAAGATAATCAATCCTACGTGATCCTAAAATCACTGTCAACAATAATAAAAAAAAGCTAAAGGATATTCAACGGTTAAATCTAACCGATCTCCACTACAAAAAGGGATGTTTGTCAAGTTTTGATCAAAAGTTTAATATAATGCTATATTTTTGAAACTGGTGTAAAGTTTGTGCAACTGACCCAAATCAAAAAAGAATATCAATGAAGATCCAAATGTGTTTGACATATAGAACAATAGAAGAGGATAACAAGCAGATAGAAGACCACAATACCCCTGACCCCTCCCTACAATCTACATTTCTGCAGTCAGCTACACCCACTCACCAACTGCAGTCGCAGCAACTCGGCACATTGAGGTTTCGACCAAACTACCAAGGAAAAATCTACCTGATCAAGAATCAACATACAATCTTACAGTAAACCTGTAACTTTTTTTTTTCTTTTGGATATAAGTATACTTGTAATTCTAACAGAAAGTAACACACATTGAGCTTGGGGATTTCTGCTGCAGACATCACTACAACTACAAGAAAGTCTCCAATACATCAGCAGATATCACAAGTACAAGAAAGTCTTTAATACATCAGATGTGCACATTTGAGCTAGGGAACATGCTGTAGTGCACATAAGATAAACTTTCAAATGCGGGATCTCACACTTGATAATTTTCTATGCACCTAAACTGATTAAATTTTGGCATGCAAGCTTTGTAGTTTGAAATTTGAGTAATAAGGAATATGTCATTTGAAATTGGAAATAAATTAAAGTTAATTGACAATTGACCTCGTGTAAAATTTGATAATTCCAATGATGACTTGAAGAAAAGAGGATGCACTTGGATTAATCTATATATCTGTATATAAAGTATTCACCAATTACTGAGCTACAGGAAAAAAAAAAGTATAGTGAGTAATGCTTTACAACCCACCTTTAAGGAGGATGGTTCCGAAAATGTGTTAAATTAACTTCCAAATACATTCGGACCGTAACGTGTAAGGAAACTCTTGTGAAATTCCATCACTTAAAACCTATGAAACCTATCTATTATAGCTTTATTGTATGCAAACTTCAAAAAAGAGAAGAAAAAACAAGCAACTCCTTTGAATGAGTTCATGCGTACTTTGATACTATGCTGCTCGACTTGAAACGTTTAACTGATATAACTCTGCATTTTCAATTACATCTTTCAGAGCGACTGTCCCCAAACTTTTCAAAACCTACAACACAAAAATGAAACAATACAAACGACATCAGCTCAAAGTTTTGAAAAAAATAAAATAAAAATCAACAATGTTGTTAGTATAACTAATAAGTAGATCCGTGGACAGAATTGACTACAATAGAAATACCCATTACATCTGCAGATTCAATATCTCCTCACAAGAAATTTTGCTTACCTAAATGATCTTAAGGGCCATACAATCAGAATTCTTCTCTCCGAATCAGGAGAAGAGTGCTATATATGGACTTCGGATGACATCTCTTTTATAGGAGAACTGCACTGACAGGAATTATGGGTATACTTGCTTGGCTACATTACAATTGTTACTTGCAGGGTGGCATCAAATATGAAAGGCAGGTTGGAGAACGTTGTGTGTTCAATATTTTTACCAGAACCGCATGCGTAAATTATTCACACCACACTCAAAGCTTAATTATTCGCTTGGTTCAGCAGAGAAATGGGGAAAAGGTAGAAACAAGAATCAAACCTCATTTGCATCATTGAGAAAAAAGAACTCATCTTTCTTCGGCCAACGCACATGCCAGCATCTGAAACCAAGAATAAAATACAGAATGTATAAACCAGAAGTATTGACCAGCAAAAAAAATAAAAATAAACCAGAAGTATGTGTAATATTCAGTTTCTGAGTGACAATGCATAAAGAATTTTGGTCTCTAGACCCATGTTGATCCATACACTAGACAAATATAACATTGCTATGCATCCAGCAGAAGACAGACGGCTTTTACGAAAGTTATAGGGTATTTTTGGATCTTGTCAGGTGACAAGATTTTGTGCCATCAGTTTTGATAATTCAGCAACCGTAATAAAAATCTCAGATAATCAGCATCTAAAGCAAAAACTAACCCAACTTTAAACTCATGATACAATTAAGTTTGAGGCTTGAACATTGATTACCAGTCCCAAGTTGCAAGAAACATGTGCAGCAGATAAGTGGATAAATAACCACAAGTTCTCAAGAAGAATGAATAATTTCCATATATATGAGAATAGAAAGAGTTAATATATAGAAACCTGTCTTTTCCAAGACGGCGTGCTAGCTCTTCAGCCAAGGCTTGGCCAGGTTGATCTCCATCAGTTGCCAGGATAACACGAGAAACCTAAGACGTTTTTAAACAAAATATAAAGAAAACAAAATTTGAATAGAGAAAGAATGCTCAAACAATCCATCTCTGCTTTAACCAACTCAAGCATGCATGTTTATTAAGTCTGCATACCTTATCCAAGTACTCTTTGCAATTCCATAAATACTGATATCCAGTGTCCTAATTTCCCACATAAAACGGAATATAGAAATAGTAAATAAAGAGTGAAAAGGCATGGTCGGTTGATGCCTAATTTTGAGATGAAAATGCAGAAGATGATACTCATTGTATCACACAAGTGGAAGAGACGAGATCTTTTCTTATGTGTGTTTGTATATATATATATATATATAAGAAAAGAAAAAACCTGTCAATCCCTTATAAAAACATGCATTTTTCTTGGTAGCATACACTTCACTCCAACCAACATCCATCTCTTAGGTTGCCAATTCCTAAAATAGTCGGTACAACCTTGCTTCTTACTTGAAATTCACATAATGAGATCAATAATTGTCTTCATTTATAAGACATTGAATTTTGACAAAGATGTTAATTTGTTAGTCAATAATTCAATATCTTGTAAATAAAGACGATTCATAATTTCATTATCAAAGTTTTTAGGCAAATTTATGATCTCGATGTCTTGTAAGTAAAGACGATTCTTAATCTCATTATCTGAGATTGTAGTTAGATTTATGACTGATGATTTATAACTGTATATGATAATATAATTCTAGCCGGTAACCACTATACTCAAAGCTTTAAAAAAAACCATATATACATTGTGGTCTTTGTCAAAAGAAAAGGTTTAAGCATCAATAACGTTATTGGTACAAGCAAAGTAGTACGAACTAATGCGCTGAATACAAAATAACTGATATGATAACATAAAAATTAGTTTTTCACAAGTTTTAGATACCTTTCATTTTCGGATCTAAAATTTTTTCCTCTTTTATAATAAATAAATAAATAAGAAAGAAAGAAAAATACTTGCACTGATCAGCCAAATGGTGTCTGTGATGCTAATACTTCCAGCTTATTTAACAAATTATCTAGTTGACTTTAGCAAAATTAAAACAAGAAAAATCATTTGCACAAGGAAAGTTGATATATTTAGAACAAATATTATGTCAGGCTCCAAAATGTCTGCCATAAGGCCCATAACCCACACCTTTTCCCATGGAGGTAATTCTCTGGCAGAAACTTTAGATGGAGCTCCACATGGAACACTTATGCAATTTCGGAAGCCAGCTTCCTCCATTGCAAGCTTATCTATTTCACCTTCAACCTATGATCAACGTCAAAACAATAAAATTGAGAGAGAGACAGAGGGAGGGTTAGCTAACTGAGATAATGCAGCATAAATGTGTGCAATAATATTCTTACAATGATGATTTCAGCAGCTTCATTTATGTCATCAAGTCCATATAACCATTTTTCTGTGCCCCTCTCCTGAAATGAATATAAAATTTCAAATAGATTTTGTATTAGATGATATCAACACTTCATTTCACATAGAGAGAATAGGAATGCTAGAAATGGAATGGAATTTTAATTTTCATATGGAAGAAATGAATTGTACTCGTTCAATGGAGGATAGAAACAGTCTACTGAAGTATTTGGATGAAGAAAGAAATTGAAACCATGCGCAAGAACTTATCTTTTAATCAAGATATCCCTTATTTGAAGCTCAACTATTTATGCTCAGGAATCATGTTGAAGCTTATATTAAACATAGTTTTTCATGCTGGTTTAAATAATACATTGTTTTTTAGACATGTGGGTTTAGATAGGAAACTCGTTGCTAGTATCTAAACATCAGTTTTCACTTGGAGCTTACCACTTCCAGCAGAGTGCTTGGTGGTTTCATCCTCCCATTGCTATACAACCATTTCGGAATCCCCTAAGCTATTATTTTCTCTTTTCAGTAACAATTATGTTAAGCATGAACCAAAAACCAGGTGGACATGACAACCCCAATCACTCCCCAACAAGATATAATTTGCAGTCAGATAAAACAGTTGATATTGATTAATAATATAAAAAGAAATTTTCAATATATATATATATATATCTCAAAAGAATTATGAGCATATAGAATCTCTTCATTTCAAGTAAGGTGTCAAATAATATTTGAATGCACTAAACATTAATTCTTTGGATGTCATGTGGTGTGGGCATGGCTGTATTTTAACAAGATTTCTCTTACGTATCCCTGTATCAGTCTATCAGTCTATCAGTCTATCAACTACTTCTACAATTCTACCCACTTAATCCAAGATAATGTATAGCGTAAATACCTGCCAATATTTTTTCTCCACAGTTCGATACTTGCAACCAACAAGCACCCCATCTTTTTTATAAGGGAAAGCGATGACAACCTGTTAACAAAAAATTTAATAGTGGTTAGAAAGGATCAGATTGAAAATGTTAACGAGGATGATGTCAAACTTTATGATGAAAAATCATCATAGTATAAAAATATTTTTGTTCAAAGAACATGAGATAAAAATGTTAAGATACTCCATGATGTACACATCAAATAAGCTAACAAGACTATTGTTAACGGGAAATTTGTTTAGAATGAGAAATCCCCATTAACGCCCTCGAGACCACTACCGCGAAAGTGGTGGCCGGGGTCGGTATCGTTCATACCTGACCTGATCTTGTATGAATATGAAGGAAGATGAAACGGGAGGTAGGAGACAAGCCATCCCGCCCGTCGGGCTTCGTGCTTATGAAGTAGATCTGGGGAGCTCGAGGAGACAAGCCATCCCGCCCGTCGAGCTTCGTTCTTATGAAGTAGATCTGGGTTGCTTGAGGTTCTCTTGCTGGTGTGAAGGGGTTGATCTGGATCCTGGTCCTGGTCCTGGTCCTGGTCCTCGGTCGGGGTTGGAGCCCGTCATGGTACCTGGAGCCGGTTCTGGAGCCCGATTCCTTCCTGTAATTCCCCGACCTAGATAGCAAGTAAGGAGGGGGCTTATCTAGCTCCAGTGTCAGAGAGCTCGATTTCTGCAATAGAGATGATGCAGAAGAGCCCATCGACTTCCTTTAAGCTGGTCTGGGTGGTTTCTCCTCATCGCACTCATATACGCATGCATTACACAGGACATAAGTAAGAGAAAAACAAATCTTTTGTAGAGGGAGGTGGACTGACCAAGGGGGAAAAAGCATCACGAATGATCACATGCTGAAAAACCCCAAGGCAGTATCCGGAGGAAGGGGGAATACCCTTCCTTATGTATATATCAAAGAAAGCTCCGGGGAGCTTACAAGAATGGTGAATATAATACAAAGTAGTCGCTCCGGAGAGCTTACAATGGTGGTCAAATGTAGACCGATACCAGTATATTATAGGTAAAGGTAACATATACATTGACGATGTCGAGTGATCTCTAAACGAAGCATGTATCTTCTGTCATTGATCGGGGAACCATTCCTATGCCTTTTACATGCATATTTATAAATGGTGACTACCTTGGCTTGCAAGTCCAGCATTCTTGAATCTTCCTTTAATGTAGTTGATCAGATCGTGGCTAATATCTCGGAGGGGATGTGTTTGTTTCCTCTTCGGACTCTTCTTTCCTTGATAAGCGGGATTTTCTGTTATAGTTGACCCCAAAGAATAGGTTGTAGAGGATATCTTGGAGGAAAAGGTATTTGTTTCCTCTTTGGACTCTTTCACTAATGATGGCCATTAAAGAGTTGAATATTCTCTTTATTAATGGTGTTGATCATGTCATTAATTGGGTTGACTGCCTTCATTAATACGGTTGACCTCATTAATGGTACTTTAAATGTCATGGAAGTCAATCCTCTCTTCCTACGTTGCCGAGATGAGAGCTCTAGTTCTGCTTGTCACTTTAGAGAGGTACTTCATGGAGGTTACCCGAGGTGACATTTGATATTTCTTGAGGGCGAGCTACCCTAGGATCCAATACACTGGCGGGGTCCCCCGGGGACCTCTCGATTGTCATGGAGCTAGATGCTGGTCTTCCCATGGAGCTTGTGCTAACCATTTTAGAGGCGAAATATCATATTGGGTTCCAACCTTGTAGTTGGGAGCTTGGTTCAGCTACGCCGAGCTTTATCATGGAGCCTGGCCTAAGTATGCAGGTTTCCTAACGGGGTAGCGGGCTTGGCTAGCAGGCCCTGGTAAGGTGTTTACCATAAACAGGCGACCTTGGCTCGCTTCTGGAAGGGTGGAGAGGTACGCTCGAGTACTGCTCTTGCTACTTGATTTAACCATACTAGGATCTACAGTGGACCTTGGCGCTTTTGGTGACGACAGGGCTTTACGGGCTTCTTCCTTTTATGCTCGGACAGGTCGAGATTATACCTCGACGAGGCAGGAGGGCCTTTGCAAGACAAGTTCAGCACCTTGAAGGTTTCGTAGTGAAAGTAGAGATAGTAGCAAGCTCTAGGAGAGTGTCACGAGATACCTTGATGTCGGCGGACCCAGGTCCTTTCACGTCGACCTAGCTTCGGGCTTTATCCTGGTATAAAGAGCTTAACGCGGTCTCGTCGGGCTTTATTTGGTAAGCATGGACACGTGCGAGATGCCCGGATGGTATGGGTGGCCTCGCCTTGCTCCTGTAGGATCGTGTGGTAGCTCGACCTCGGGGACCTTGATACCTCTGTCATACAAGCCCGAATCTGGACCCTTATGGGAAGGCTGGGAAGTGGAAAATTCTTCTTTGGTCCCTAACCAAATTTTGCTATTAACAACTATATATCTTCAAATAACCATAAAGTCATCAAAATTTTAATAAGATTTCTGAAGTTATCAGATGTACATTATAATGAGAAATCAGTAGATCAGGAAAACTAAATTAGTTAATCAAATCCATGGAAGTAAAGGGAAAGGCATTGCACTATACATTGTCAACATCCACATGCCAATGGGATTAAAGAGGAAATTTAGACATAAGTGGGGTGACTAAAGTGAATTTAGCATTTATAAAATTAATTTTTTCATACATATTACAAAGTACTTCAATGATTTCCAAAAAAATTGTCCTAATATAATTCATTTTTAGTCAGTTTTGATACCAAATACAAAAAGGTTGTTAACCTCAAAATCCTAGTCATAACTAAAAAAACAAGGAGACAATTGCTCTAATTGTAAGGGACCTGATCACCAGATAATTGCATGACAGAATTTCGGCGTAGAGTTGCCTCAGATATCATTCGCTCAGCAAAATACGCAATTAGCTGAAAGAAAGACAAAATATGAATTATGAATTATCACCATCCTCAACAAAGGAGCCTCAATTCAAAGCGGGTTTGAGGATACAAAGAAGAGAAAACCTTATAGGGGAAACTAACAGAAAAAGGGCTATCAAAGATAAACCTTACTCTGAGCTCTAATAAGCTTGGCTTGATGATTTTGCATTTTACAAAGCACGGCATTGTTCTAGGGAAAGACTTAAAGCCCAAAATCAATGATCAATGATCAATGATCCTTTTCCACAACTCATAAAGGACTTACCTTGCCAAAGCTCTCTTATATAATCTAATTCAACTGAAAAGAAAAAAAGAGCAAGAAGCTTCACATGCCTTGTCACCTAGTGGTTCTAATCCGAAGCCATTCTTTGTTATTTGTCTGGATAGCATAACTCTTCTAACGTTATCACTGCCTGCAAAAGCCTAAAACCAAAGTTATCAATTGGCCAAGAACGTAATGTAATATATAATCGAAGTATAGAACTACAAAACCTAATTAAAAACGAACAAAAGCTAAAATTGTAATTATGCAAAACAACATATCAAATGGAAACACATATCAACATTGCATGCCGTTAGGTGACAAAAAACAGATATAACTTAAAGAGTTTTAAGATAGGAAGGTTTCAAATTGAAGGTTATGGTGTTTAGTTAAAGGCAGAACATGAATTACCCGGCCTGTCCATCCACAATCAGCCCGAAAACACCTCCACATTGCGAAATCCCTACAAGAAACCCACTCAATCATGAATCACCACCCACCATAAACAATTGATTTCACAAATTATAATTTAATTAAAACCAGCTTAAGGGTTGCTTACCCATTTTGGATAATGTGAAGAGATAAACTTCTCTCCACCGACTGACCACCATTGCACTACAAAAACCACAACATCAAAATTTTAATTTAGCTTTTAAAATAAGTAAAAAAAAAAAAAAAAAAAAAAAAAATGCACTGCAATACGATGACTATGAAACAGGAAAAAAAAAATGATACCTTGGGACAATACAAGCGATTGTAGCGTCCTGGAATACAAGAATCATCACAATTTATCCCAAAAAGTTGCAATTTATGCTTTATTTGCTTCAATTTTGTGATTTCAGAAGTATTTCCCTCTTCTAATAGCTCCATATGAATTACTTGAGCAGCAACAGAATAAGATAGACTTCATTGAGTATTGAAAAGTAAATGAAATGAAAGGTGGATTAGAAGAAAGAAAATACCTGGAACATTCCTGGGAAAAGAGTGGAGGACACGATTTGATCTTCTGGGTAATGTGAATGCGGATGCATAATTGTAATTACTCAACTTAAACTGTGGAATTATAGTAAATGCCATTATATTCTTTCTAGTTCTATATATCGTCTTCAAGCCTTCTACTACAATCTCAACTGAGATTCTACTCAAGTCTAGTGAGAACTGACAAGTCCCTCTTTTTTCCTTTTTATCTTTTGGTTTAGCTCATAATTCTTTCTCTGTCGAAAGATATCAGAATTTTTATGAGATTGAAAATAAGGCAGAAATCACAAATACCCTCGAGAAATATTACAAATTAAATTTGTTTTTTTTAGGAGCGAAGCTATTGACAATCTAGGCATGTTTGGCTCACGCATCCATGATATTGGATAATATTGTATAAAATTTAATACTTTATTGGACCAAATTTGCATTTGTATGACTAATATAATTTTTTAAATATTAAATTTTCAATTTAAAAATAATTATCAAATTAAAATTCTAATTTAAAAAAAATAAAATTGAATCTACATAGTCTATAAATCATAAATGATTCAAAAGAATAAATAGTAGATTTAAAGAAATATAAGTTAAGTAAAGATTCAGTTTGGATCTACATTAGTCCACCCCATCACCTACCGAAATCTCCATCGATTGAAATCCAAATTCAGTTCGATCTACAAGCGGCAGCAAATGAACAACCCCGTCATGGGCCCATAATTGAAAATATAACTCATATAAGATTTTAATAAAGATCGATCAGATATCTCTTAAAAATTATATGTATAATTCTAAATAAATATTTTTTTAAAAATCCAATATTACATTTAAGTATAATTACTAAAAAAGATTAAATAATTTGTAATTACACCCACCAATAATTATTAAGTGGAAATTGTAAGAAATGTCACATTTTTTTTGGTGAGTTGCAGTGATGTCACCGTTATAATGAGTTAAGTTTAAAATGCACATATTATGGTGAGCTACCGAAATTGCCCTTAAATAATCGATTCTTTATTCTTTAAAAGTCTCTGTCGTCTAAAAAAGTTGCCTGAAAATTAATCAACTACTCCGGGTATCTATTCAAAAAACGAGTTCCATTCCAGATATTGCACAAGAAGGTAAATTAATATTTATGATCTTCATTTTCATTTTTTCTTGTATTTCTGTATGGTATAACAATGTATGAACATTTATGAATATGTTGTCTCAATTTTTTTTGTTTATGTCTGGGAATTGTAAACTTTAAAAAAATAATGAATGAACATGTATGCATTTTTTTTTGTATATATATTTAGCCAAGTTGATTTGAAGTGGTGCAAACAAGTTTAAAATCTTGAGCATAAAAGCTGGAAAATATTTTAAAAAAGCTCGAAATATTTGAAAAAAAAACTCGATCAAATTATAAAAAAACTCGATCCATAAAATAAATGTTGGATACGTCACAAAAAAAGCTCGATCCCTCAGAAAAAAAGCTCGGTCCCGTATAAAAAAAGCTCGATTCCTCACAAAAAAACTCAATCCCTAAAATAAAAAGGTCGAGCCATATTTGAAAAAAACTCGAGCCGTATGAAAAAAAAACTCGATCCGTATTAAAAAAAGCTTGATGATGTACAAATAGAGCTCGGTCCTGAACAAAAAAAAACTCGATCCCATTCAAAAAAGCTCTATCATGTACAAAAACGGCTCGATTATATAGAAAAAAAACTCGATCAGTAAAAAAAAGCTCGATCAGTTACACTTTTGATTTTTGTTTAATCTTTTATAATTGTAAATTTTATATTACATATTTATTTCTTAATAATGGTTTTTGATGATGATTTTGACAGGACAATGGATAGGGTGAGAATAGCCATATCTTACAACGGTTGATGGGAGCAATTACCCGACGGAAATCAGAGGTATTTAGGTTCCGATAACCAAGGTTTGTATGTATCAAAGAATTTGAGTTACAACGAACTGGTGTCGATCGTGCAAACCATTGTGAAGTTTGATGAGAACAAATACAATGCTGATCTACAGTCTATATCAATTGTTCCTAGGACTACATGTCGTACATTTATAAGAAACAATGATGATGTCAGTTTATGCTAGGGGAAGATAGGGTGATCCCTCAAGTATGTGTTAGTCTAATCGAGAGGCCAACAGGAGGTGTCATTAGTGAAGATATCCCTCATCGTGATAACACCCTACAATTTCGATCGTCAGGCGGAAGCAACCAGTTGTTCATAAAAGAAGTGGGATTGATGGTCGGGAAAACATATGTGCTGTCCCATCGGAAGTAGTCGCCCATAATAATATACTGGGACCTCAATTTGACGACCTCAATTCGACGATGTATTTGGTTGTCAAATTGAGATGAATGGTAGTCAATACAACCACCAATACAATGAGATCTACAATGACATCAACAATGAGCAGAATACAGCACCGAATGTTAGGGTGATTCATGAGGTGGATAATGAGGGCAATTTCAATTCTGTACAAAATGTAGAGGACAATGAGGATGGTGAAGAACCTGTCCAAACGGAAAGACATGTAAACAGATTTAGTTCTAGTGCACCAGATATAGCTGGGACCTCCAAGGTCCGGGCTAATGTAACTCCAGATGATTCTGATAATGCCACGACATGGGTTATTCCAGGAGCAGAATCATACTCGTTTGGTATGGGTGGAAGCAGGAACTTGGTTGAAGATGAACCTACAAGCATGATATATAAAGGGTAATTTTTCCAACGAAAAAGGATTTGAAGAGACTAGTAGGCCATTTTGCAATGCGGCAGAACTTCAAGTGGAAGGTGAAAAGGTCCAATAAAACAACATTACATCTAGTTTGTTTGATGGGAAATTGTATGTGGAAGTTAAGAGCGGTGAGGAGAGATGAAGGCACATACTTTCAAGTTAGAAGTTTTGTCAACGAACACACTTGTCCGTTAGAGGAAATTCACCGTCGCCACCAACAAGCTAGTGCAGTTATAATTGGAGAAGTTATTGCACCTAGACTTCAACAACAAGATGGTAGACTAATGTGTCCGAAGGACATAATCGCCGACATGAAATCAATGTATGGAATCCAAATCATGTACAGTAAGGCACACGCCGCCCTCGATCATACGTTGTCATTGACATATGGAACGCATGAGGAAACCTTCCAACTGCTTCCATCATTTGATTACGTTTTGGAACAAACAAATCCCGGCACAATCACTGACTTACAGTGCGACGATGATGGTAAATTTCTATACTTTTTCATGTCGATTGGTGCCTCACATAGAGGATTCCAGACGTGTATGCGTCCAGTAATTACCGTTGATGCTACCCATTTGAAGGGACGATTCCGGGGTACAATGTTTGTTGCAATAGCACAAGATGGGAATGAACAGGTGTATCCAATTGCTTTTGGGTACGGCAACTCAGAAAACAACCTTTCATGGGAATGGTTTTTGGATTGCTTGAAGGGTGCCCTAGATCATATTGATGAGCTAGTTTTCATTTCCGATAGGCATGCAAGCATTGAAGCAGAGATTTCTAAAGTGTTCCCTTATGCCACTCATACCATATGTTGCTGGCACTTTGCTGAAAATATTAAGAAGTGATTTCATAGGAAGGATGTTGCCGCAATAATGGACAAAGCATCCCGCGCATACACCGAGTTTGAATATAACCGGTATAAGGAAGAGTTAAGAAACTTGCACCAGAATGCATATGATTATGTAATTGATGCCGGTCCACACAAGCGGTCCCGTGTACACTGCCCAAAAAGAAGGTATAGGGTGATGACAACAAATGCTGCAGAATGCATAAACTCATGCCTAAAATTTGCACGCCAACTGCCTATGTTGACTCTGGCTGAGTTCATTAGGAATATGCTACAATGGTGGTTTCACGATCGCTATAGAGCTGCACAAACCATGTGTCATCAGTTGACCGACGCAGCACATCTTGCTCTCTTAAAATGTGTGGAGAAGTGTGGTTTTTTGACCATAAATCCAGTAGACTGGATTATTTTCTCGGTCAAGCGGTTTGGAAAACTGTGGACTGTTGACTTAGCCTGGAAGACTGGTACTTGCAACAAATTCCAAATGGATCATTTTCCATGTTCTCACGCTCTTGCAGCGGCATGGTACATTACTTTCAAGTTTTACTGTGAGGTGATTATTACTGAAACGTGAAGCTGATCGTTTTCAATGTTTTTTATAGGGAGCGAAACTTGGACATGACAACTTTGTGTTCGGACTACTACAAGAGACAAACACTTATTGACGCGTACTCGGTTTCTATTATACCGGTGGGAGATCCTTCCACTTAGGTTGTGCAATCTGACATTGCTCAGAGGGTGATTTTTAATCCAAACTCTAAGAGACAAGCAAGACGCCTGAGGGCGGGTCGCCATGTCTCGTCTTCGGAAATGATAACTACACAATCCTGTAGAAGATGTGGACAACCAGGGCATAATTTCAGGAGATGTTCTAATCCACTTATGATTAATGAAGGTCCAAACAGAGGTGTTCCCGATGAATACCGCCACAAGTGTAGCATCTACCATTCAATTGGACACAACAAACAGACATGCCCTAACATTGACTCTAATAGGGAATGAATGACAAAGTTTTGATCACATTGTAAACATTTGGAATTGTATCAGATTGTAATAATTTGGAATTGCAATAATTACTTATTAATGAATGAATTAATATCAATGAATGAATAATGAATGAATTAATATTCATGAATTAATTACATGTCTTTGTACATAAAAAATGGTAATATACAACCAATCACTAGGCGGGCCTGGAGTTACAAAAAATCTCCACAGCCATTTTCTCCCGAATGATCCCCATGTCGTCCTCTGACCAATCAAAAGGGATTCGACCCGCCAGTAAGTACTCGATAAGTCTCAAAGTATGGGGACCATAGTTACCTCTGCAATTGGACACATAAAACACCGTAACAAATCATTCTTAAAGAATATCTAAGCACGTGAATGAAATAGAATGTCTTACAATTTTTTTGTTGGGGGACTGTAGAAGTAGGCACCACGCTAACAGAGAAAGGCTTATTTTCCTTAGGGAACGGTCGACGACTACCTCGTCGTGCAGTGTGGAACCTTGCATCATTCAACATTGAGGGTAAAAACCACCGTAATGGCCGGACCTGCTGCTTCCTGGTATAATGAGGGACTTCTTGTCTCTAGAGGTCAAATATCTCAATCTTCCCGATAATAAGGTAGACGGTCACCACCAGCCAATATTGGCCCCCAACGTTGCACGGAATCAGGACCTGTAATAGTATGCATATGGTGTTAGGTCAGGATATACGAACAGTTTATATTTTAAATCATTTACATCGTCTAACACTTACCAGGTCAACCTCGTGCCATGGGCGGTTTCCACTCGTGGTTGCTCCACAGACTGTCTGAAGGTCCTCTTCCAACCATCGGGACTGTAACACATTCCACCTTGACGTGGTCACAGCCCCATGCGAATCACGAGGCATCATCCTCTCCCACTGTAACAACATAAGTGGATGTACATACAATCATTGAAAATATCGTATTAATAATACAAAACCATAAAATGCGATTCGATTCCAAAAATTTATAACTACTTACATAAAATTGTGTATCCAATACGTTGATCCTCTGGCTGTACACAGTGGGGAATCCTCACCGACGCTTGCGAAGAATATGGAGGTATGTGTCCATATGCTGACAGACAATATAACTAATGAATTGCTAACAATACAACATTACTTACACAAACTTTAATATGAAATCACGTAAGTACGTACAGTGTCCTCCAAGTCCATGAAGTTGGACTGTATACGCATGAACCATCCGACGTCCACTGGTGCCATCACGTGCACATCACACCTGTTTAATGATTGAATTAGCTTTAGGTAAATTTGCATAAACATTAAATATACAATCATTTTTATTAGAAGAAGTTGGACTCACAGTTCCCCGTTGATGTTCCTCTTGAAGGCTTTGTATGCAGCAAGTTGGTCAGCGTCCACTAGTCCGTGGGAGTCAAAAATGTGTTCCACGGGCTCGGGCCGTGTCCTCAACCTCTTTGGGCGGTATGGATCTATGTAAGGGCTCATCAACTGCCATCTGTGCTTAACTAAACGTTTCATGTACGGTAGTCCAGTCTCCGATAAGATCTGCAGCTCGGTCGATGTGTTGGGTGGTGCAGGGGTGCTGTTGAGGCTGAATCGATGTGATGGGCGGTGGAGGGGACCGTAGACCTTGGGTCATCATGCTATCCTATGGAGGGAACCATTGAGCCTGGGTTGACATGCTGGGTGGGGGAAAACAAGGGGCCAAAGCCGCCAACTTCCTGGGCGGGGGAGGGGACCGCACGAACACCTTAGATGTCTAGGGACCGCTGTGGCTGAATCAATGTGCTGGGAGTGGGGGGGACCGCTGAGCCTGGGTGAACCCAAATAGGATAGCTGGGAGGTCTGACCCGACTGTTGTACGTGAAGCAAGCCTACTATCACTGGTATGTGACTGAGGTTGCCTCTCCAGACCTACCCCTAGTAGGTGGGTCCTGACGATGTCCACCTATCATGTCTGTCCCCCTGTATACCTATCAGTCCAGTCTCCGGGACTAAATTTTGGATCAGGAGGTGGGGGGCCATCCCGGTCTGTACGTATGGTCGACCCCTGAGGCCCTTGGATCATATCCAGTAACACTCGACGTTGTTGTTGACGATCCTCATCACTCTTCCGAATCATATCCACCAACTCCAAGTGTTGACGATGTCGATCCTCCTCACTCTTTTGGAGGGCTTCACGCACATCGTTCAACAGATCTGCCCACAGAGCCTGAAATCATGTCTACATATTTAGTACAAAACTATCAACACGTGTTAATAAAAAACACTAAACTTTGTTTTCAACTTACCTATCCATCACGTCCAACGCCCCCACGGGATTCCCCTGTAGATGTACCATGTCCAAGGGTGGTAAACCGAACCCGTCTATGCCTATGCCTTTCTCGTTGAGGGTCTGTCTCATATCCCTCACTGTCACTGGCCTTAAACCCCCAGCAGTGGGCTCAGATCCCTCACTGTCACTGGTCCTGTCTGTTAAACCCCCACCCTCTGTACCACTGTTCCCTCCAAAGGTAGTCTGATCAGGGACCGGAGGTGGCATATCATCCCTGTCATTTTCTACATACAGGTTCCCCCCTCGTTTAGTCCGGTATAGTACGGTGCCTGTCTCTCACCTGGTGTGGGCACCAATTCCTTCCTCGCAAACATTTGAAATATTAGTTTGAACAATGTAATTGTACAAATACTAACTAATAAAAACATTAACAAATTAAATACATACCCTGGCTTTGAAAATCTTTGCCAGCTTCTTTCCTCTCTGTTGTTTGGTCAACTCCTACTTCAAAATACGGGGAGTCAGATCTGCAACCCTCTGGGCACCGAACTCTTTGTCCAAATCAGGAATCACCTCGAAAGTAAATACCTGCATCAATGATAAGTCCGATAACTAACCATAACATTGAGGACAACACCAATAAAGTACAACTTATAATTCGAAGTTCTTACCAATAAGGCATGAGATAGACCCTATATGTTGTAGGTCTCCACCGTGTGTACGTCAGTGCTTTTTTCCTGCTGGTGTCGCTCAAACCCGTCTCGTCGCCCGTCAAACGCATGCTTGAATGAGTAAATAGAATATCTGTACACGTGAGCACCTCACGGGAACGCGTCGAACGTATCGAGATCCTTAACCAACCGAAACTGCCAAACTGGAATCTTGAATCTCTCACCCACCCCCATCAGTATCCAGTTCAACATATATATGAGGCAAAGCTTGACAGCATCGTACGCCTTTTCGAACTCCATGATGGTGACAACACCCCTAATCTCCTCTAACGAGACCTCATCGGCTCCAAGAAAGTACGGCTGCTGTATGCCATTCTCCACTGCTGCATACTTGGCCGTATCTAGTACAACTCCAAACCGTAATCTGGTGATCAGGTAAAATTCCACCTTCAAAAACCTCACCGACTGGTTCCCTAACATGAACTGCATCTCATCTGTTGGGCCGTTATGATACAGCTCCCTCAAAAGCAACCGATGGATACTACCACCCGAAAACTTCATCTCCCGATGCATCGTCAAGAAATGGCTGAAACATGACGCCATGAACCGACAATGATCTTCATCTGCAAATTCTGTAGGGACCCGGTTCAGCACATCGTCTATATGCCCAAGGTCATCAAAATGGTTGTGTTGAGTCAATTTGCCCTCGTATCAGTCTCCTTCTGCAGTTTTAAGCAAACCCCTCAACATATTTCTCATCTGCAATGTAATAGAAATACAACGTCATTAAACAGAACAAATTTCGTAACCAAAATTAAAAGTCTCGATCCAATGTAAAAATAGCTCGGTCCTATAAGAAATAAGCTCGATCCAAAGACAAAAAAGCTCGATCCAATTATAAAAAAGCTCGGTCCAATAAGAAATAAGCTCGATCTAAGGAGACAAAAGCTCGATCCAAGGACAAAAAAGCTTGACCCTTTAAAAAAACTCGATCCTATGAAAAAATGCTCGATCTCATAACAAAATAGCTCGATCCTGTGTAAAAAAAGCTCGATCCCGTGATGAAAAAGCTCGATCCAATGTAAAAAAAGCTCGATCCCTTTCAAAAAGGCTCGATCCTATTCACAAAACACTCGAACCCTTATAAAAAAAGCTCAACCCACCAAAACCTTATTTTCACGAAAATAAAGCTCGACCCATATACAAAAAAACTCGACCCATTAGAAAAAAACTCGATCCTATGAACAAAATGCTCGATCCCATAACAAATATGTTCGATCCTCTGTAAGAAAAGCTCGATCTTATTTAAAAAAAGCTCGATGTCATGATGAAAAAGCTCGATCTAATGAAAAAAAAAACTCAACCCTATTGAAAAAAGCTCGAATCATTTTCAAAAAAGCTCGATCTCTTTCAAAAAAGCTCGACCCTATTGAAAAAAGCTCGATTCCTTTCAAAAAAGCTCGATTCAATTCAAAAAAAGCTCGAAACATTACAAAAATAAGCTCGACTTACCAAAACCTAATTTTCACGAAAATAAAAGCTCGTCTCAACAACAAATAAGCTCGATTCTCTTGCAAAAAGTCTCGATAACCCATATTTCATCTTCCTCAACTGATATTCAAGCAAATTACAAACTCTAACCTAAACCACAATCATTCTTAGATCTCTATTTTAACCGGTTTCTACAATTTTTATCAACAAAACTCAATTCTAACATGTAATGCAAGTTAACAACAACAAAAACGATGAAAAAAAAAATTTACCTTTCTCAATCGTAGCTGTTCTCGTGTAATCTCGTTCTGGTAACTTCACCGTCGATTACTTTCCCATTGGTTTGATTGTTGCTTTTCTCTGACTTAGAAAACGATAAATTCTTCACTGTTTTAATATTTCGGGATATTTTCATCTGAACATGTTAAATGGTGCCTTTTAAACATACATTAGTAAAATTATGATATTTGCACAACACCCCCCTCAAATAGTGCTAATAATTTTTTGACCCCTAATTATTAATCAATTTCCTATTAATTGTTTGTCAAAAAAAAAAAGTTTCCTTATAATCATTTGATACATATATCATAAAAACTAAATCTATTTTCTCAAACCTTAGCTTCTCTTTTAAATACATATTTGAATTTATTTTAAGGAATACAAATTGATTGTGAAATATGGAGAATGAATCAAAATTATTAGATTAACAAAATCATTATAATATACGTATTTTTTTTTCTTTCAAATACACTATAGATTTTTTTTATCCATATTAGCCTAAACAAATTTATAGCATGTTATAGCTTAAATTTAGCTTATTATGAAACTTTGCGACTTTAAAATTATTAAGAAGAGATCAAATGATTCCACTGATTTTGATACATTAATCCTCAAGAATGGTATGTGCAAACAAGTGTTTTTTGTTCTAAGATAAAAATGTTTTATTTATATGTGCTTGGTTGAACATGAGTTGTGTAATCTTAGTTGAGTTAAATTGTTAATTCGAAGTTAGAAATTGTATTCACTTTTAGTCATTTGAGGTATGTTTGATTTTAGAAATTATTTATTTGAATAAAAAGAAATATAATAATAAAATTGATTAGATAACAAAGTAAGTTTAGATGTGTGTACTTACAAAAATACAATACAATAGAATTAAAAAAAGAGTAGTTTTTGTATTAAGTGGGGTTTATTTATAAATTTTAAAAAATTTATAGGTATACATATGATAGGGGTGTACATAAAGATTTGAAGGAATGTAAATATCATCACTCTTAATCAAAACAGACGTATAAATGACTTTAAAATGGTTCACTATATGCATAAATATTTTTATATAAAAAGACCCACCAACGGAAACTCATTTATCATTCTTACAACAACATTTAATCAATAGTGACAGTAGGTTGAATTTTGCCACAAATAATCATCTTTCATATCTCTAAAAACAAAACTCAAAACTCTTTTAAAGCGAAAAATTCATAAATCGTTGTTTCGAAGGTAATTAAATCAATACATTTATTTCTTTTTCTTCTTTTTACAAAAACTCTTTTATTTTATGTTATTATTATATAAGCTTAATTAATACTTTTGCTGCTAAAAATGTGGAACGTATAAGGTTTAAATGATATATTCTTTAATGCATTTATAAATTTTTTATTTTAGTAACTTTTTATTTACTATTTTATTGTATTATAGTTTTGAGTTTGAATTATTACATTGATTTTTTAAAAGTTTTTACTAGAGAAAAAAATAATAATCAAATAAACATATATAGAGTATTGATGGTCTCATTTCTATAGTTCGCTTCGGGCACGAAAATATTATGGCCAACCCTGCCTCCACTATGGAGATTGTTTGTCTTCATGTAATTTCCTTTTACAAAAATTGTGTTTTTTCTCAAGTCCAATCCGGCCGTGGAACACCTCCTCCAACTGCATAACTTAGTGCAGTTATAAAATATTACCAAATATTGTTCGCTGCTATTCTACTAATTTAGTATTGAACGGTATGCTAGTCATACACCAAACAAGCCATAAATATATAATCACATTCCATTTGTAAAAAAAAAAAAAAATGACAAGTTTATCCATAATTTATAAACCTTAAAACTTATAATTTAATTATTATTATTATTATTATTATTATTATTATTATTATTATTATTATTATTATTATTATATCTTTGATTCCAAAGTGACAGAGAATATTATTATACAATTAGAAACAAGTGAAATGGCAATTTTTTTTATCGGAAGGAAAATACTTTTACAATTGAGTTTATTTTTCTGGATATAAAATTGGTTTATAAAAGAAATGCGGATGAAAAAAATTAAAATTTTATGTATTTATAATATCACGACTCTCAGCAATAATCTTCATAGAATCTTATTTATTTTTAATTTTTTTGCATAAAACAAGTCTTCTAAATAAACGATTTTTATATTTAAAAAAAATAATTGAAATGTCTTTAGAAATTGAGTATAAAAATATAAAAATGATATTTTTGAGTAAATCAAAGTGTTTTTAGAAAGTTTTAAAAATTTAGGGTGTGTCTGATAACTGTTTTTCATTTGTTGTTTTTCGAAAATAAAAATAGAGTTTTTTGTTTCAGTTTCGAAATCTGAAAACGCGCCTAGTAGCATATGTGGAAAACAATATTCTAAAAATAAAAACACGTCTTGTAGGTTAACAGAAAAATTCCAAAAATTTGAATATCATATCTTCATTTTATTTCACATTATGACCTAAAAACAATTAGTTAAACATTTTATTTCACATTAATTTTATTAAATATTTCACATTATAGTATCATTAAGCATTTTATTTCACATGAAAAAGATTTAAAATCATTCAAAAAGAAAAAAAAACATGAAAGGAGTCATGAATCCGCTCTGAAAGGAGTAGATCAGCGTCTCCAACACCGAAGGAGGTGAGATCCTCCTCTGACGTCAACTATTCCAAAATTTCGATCATGAAGAGGAATAGAAGAAGAAGAATGGAGGTGAACCAGTCGACCAATGAAGAGGAAGAATGGAGACTGTAAGAGCCTCTATTTCTGATTGACATATTTCATGACAAATCACACTAGATTATTATGTAACGGATAACTTAGGTCTCTAATCGTGATTCTTTATCCACAAACTTCCGAGATCCGAAAGAGCTTCAAGAAAAGCAGTTCACTTGTTCTTGACTTCTTGAAGAGATTAGTAGCACACACTCACTTACATACATTTTAATCACTCTGCTTGCTTTGCATTTTGATGTTGCATATTGTAGTTACATTAATCACATTTCACACTTGGACTTACATGTTAATCTTTTGTCTTTGTGTGTGTGTGTTGAGTAATCCCTTTCTCGAAATTTGTTTGGAAACGTCTGCCCATGCACATCGGTGTGCTTGTTTTAGCACGGTGATTGATGTAGAAAAATGTCCATTCCTTCTCCTTGTTTTTCACCAAAATGTGGTGATTGGCAATTGCCATTCGGTAGCCCCAACCACTGAATTGACCATCGCTGGAAATCGGTGTGTCCTGACTTTTTTGTCGTTTTGTGATCGGTGGTCTTGACCGCTAAATTCAACGGCATAATGAATTATACGGTTGCCATTCGTCTAGAGCACTAGATGGAGATCGTCGTTGGTTTCTAGAAAGTTTTCAGAGCCATTAGGCGGTTGGAATTCAGTGACCCCGACCTTCTAATGGAGATCACCGTTGGGTTCTTGAATGTCTTTAGAGCCATTCGGAGGTTGGCATTCGACGGCAACGACCGTCGAATGGGACTGCCAATCGGTGCGGTTTTGGGTAAATTATAACCATCTTGTTTTCTTGACCTACAAATACACCCTTATGTTGTCTTGGCTATGTAGAACTCCCAAATACTAAACCTTATAATGACTCTTAGGTGGTGTTTGGTTACCTTGGTGGAATGATAATTGGAATGGTAATGAGAATGAGATTTGGAATGAATTGGAATGAATTGGAATGAAAAGGAATGGAAACTGATCTCTTTGTTTGGTTGGGACTTTAGAATCAATATCTGAACCAATATTATTTTGTTTGGTTAACAACTGAATAAAATGGAAGTAATTGTATTTTGACCAATACCCTTAATTACAAAAACATTTATAATAACATGATATGTTATGGATAATAAAAAAAATATGAAAGTATATATGATATTAAATTTATATATAATATTATATATATTATTATAACATATTATACATATATATTATAATATATAATATATATTATTACAATATATATATATATATATATATTATTTATATATAATATATAATATATTATATATTATGTGTTAGTAATATTAATACTGTTAATCGTAAAATTTGGTTAGGGGACCAAAGAGAAATTTCACTCTCCTAACCCTAATAAAAGCCTGAGTTCACCAGTCATTGAACCCCAGGTTCTAAGGGCGAGCCATAGAACTAACCCGTAGAAGCGAGGAAGTGTCATCGAGCTTCAGAACTGAAAGTTCCCTAAAACGTGTGTCTATAACCTAGAGGGGGAGAGGGGGGAGGGGGGAGGGGGGAGGGAGGGGGGGGGGGGGGGTGAATAGGTTTTAATGGAATCAATTACCGATTTTTTCGATTAATCAATATTAACACAAATTACCCCGAGTAAACAAGCATTTAATAAAATCAATTATGCTTAAAACAATAACAACACAAAATATTTTTGTGGAAACCCTCCAAATGGGAAAAACCACAGGCTGATATGTGCGCCACACTAGATCCTCAAATTCACTATTGAAGGAAAGTTTACAACCTAAGTTGACCTCCCGTCACACCCTCCAGTTACTAACCCTTTCACTCTACCCAACGGCCTTAATAGTGATTCTTGATCTATTTGCTTGTGCCCTAACCACTTAGTCACAAGACTTAACCTCAATGAAGAGTCAAACACAACCTAAGTGAATATGATAAAATATTCAAACATGCAAGTAATGCTAGGCAACACTAAATGCTTATCTAGGAATTTAAGAATGTCACTAAGTACAATTCCTAGATATCAATGTTCATTAAGACTTAACTAGATATAATTATGCAACAATATATCCTAGTTATCAAACAAAGAGCCAATCAACACATGTTGTAAGAAAACATGGCAAGGACTATAATGTTATCACAAAAAGCAATCAATAAGTCCTAAACAATATCTAAATGCAAAGCATAAAGATTTAACTAGAAGGGCAAAATGGTCACAAACCCTAGCTATCGCAAAATATAAATCTCAACCAACAATCAACAACCCAAGCATGTTATAAATGCAATTAAACTCAATAACATACATTTAATGAACAATAATTGCTAAACCTAGGCATACATGTCATAAGAATGAAACAGGAAATTCTAAGGTATGTAGAGATTACCTAGTCAATGACAAACAAGAGAAACCATGCTTGGAAGATGCTAGATGCTCATGGATTGAAGATTGGTTGAGTAAAACAGGATTCTTGGGAGCTCTCTCTCTCTTGGAGTCAAATTCTCTCTCAAGGAAAAGCTTGGTGAGTAAAGATGGCTTCTTGGACTCACAAGACTAAAGAGAAGAGAAGAGAACATATATATAATGTGCCCTATATGAAACGGTGTCATTTTGGAAAAGAGGCAACTGATTCCCGTCATGACCGTTGTGCTTGCTGCGGCCTAGGCAAGTGTCCAGACCTCGGTATTGCCAGCTGTGCATCGCCTTGGAATCTCCGTTGTCTGGACCGCGGTATAGGAAATGTCCAGAACGCGGTAGAGCCAGCGGTGCATCACTGGGAAACTCCATTTGGGAGACCGTCGTGTATGCAACGTGCACAGGCCGTGGTAGCAGTAGCACGTAACGTCTGGAGAACACCGTTGTGCATGCTGCGGCGGAGGCAATGCACAGGGAGCGATCTCGGCCGTAGTCAAGAGGAAAAAACTCTTCTAAGGGCAAACAAAATGCAACAAACACCCAAGCAAGATTTACGGCAATGAGGCACACAATTAAGGCAATTAAGCATTCATGCAAGATGATCAAAAACATGCATGAGAGTGTGTGTTTGCACTAAAAAATCTTCAGAAAAGGTTAAGCAAGTGATTTACCTTCTGAAGCTTGAGTTGGGTCTTGAGCAATGATGACCTAAGCTACCCTTACACATTAATCCCAAAATATGGTTGTCAACGAAATGAGCCAATCAAAAACTGAGGAACTTACAATCTCCCCTTTTGGCTATTTCGTGACAAAACCACCACTCACAATTTATCCTCTAAAAAAAAACTAAACAAAAATAGGGGTCAACAAAGTTTTTCTACATTACAAAGAGATGCCTAATAAACTAGATCTTCAAGCCATCCATCTCTTGTATAATCAATATCCCTACAAAATAAAATAACTACACTTTCCAAGGCAAGTGTATGTGAGGTGATCAAAGACATAAAAACAAGAGCGATTTGCAAACAAGCAACATGAATTAACAATGCAAATGCAAATGCTCCCCCTAAATAGGTTAACTCCCCCTCAATGAGTCAAACTCAACTCCCCTTAAATCCACACTACTCCCCCTTTTTGTCATGAGATAGACAAATGAGTATCCTCTTAATAAGGCATTAGCAAGGAGAGCTTATAGCACAAGACATATGCATAATCATATAACCAAATTTATGCAACTTAATTAAGAAGAAAGAATCAAGGAGTTTTATTAAAAAAAATGTGTGAACGAATGCTTTGCATATAAGACAAGTTGTATTGAAGATCAAAACATGGTATTTGGCAAAGTAAAATGACAAGGGTTTCCAAGATAATTCAAACCAATTTCACCCTTTGTCATGGAGTAAGCAAGATATATACTATAAAATAAATTCATTTTAAGAACAACTATATCAAACTTTATAGGCAAAACAAGACATGAGCGACTATTGCGCCCTTTTCGATTTTTCGGGGTGGAATGCCCGTATGATAGTAGCCTTGTTTAACAAGTAAAAAGAGAGAGACTTTTGGATTGTAAAATCCTTGAAATGGATACAATATCCTTATTGATTGAAGTCTTATAATTGCTTTCACACACACATTTTTGCATTTATTTTAGAGCATTCAACAATTTCATCATGCATATTACTTTAAAGCATGTCATATAAAGAATCAACATGTCATGGAGATCAATTCTAGGTCATTTAAAAAGTACTTCCCAATCAATTCTTCTATTCCAAAAATGCATGTTTGGTCATAAATAAGACATGGATTGCATGTAAAGCAAAGTTGCACACTTATTAAAAAAATATGTACAACCAATCAACTCAAACAATTAATAAAGAAGCATAAATATTATCAATGAGCACAATGCAATGCCAATTTGCTCTCTTTGCTTGAGCTCCCTATATGGGGTCAATCAAAACAAGTTAAGAGGGGATATGAGTCCTTATAGACGTACCGAGTCCATTTGATATAGTTGAGCCTATGGGTGAAACCTTAGCACAATAGCATGTGGTTCATCTTTTCTAATCCACTTAGGTGACACATTGTCATTCCCAGTGGTCAAGATCATCATATTACTCCTAGGATCATTAACACTAGCTTTCCTAGGCATATGCATATTGGCTCTACCCCTTTTTTCTTTCAATCATGCTCTTAGTTCTACACATGTTAATGTACTTGAAGCAATTTGGTCTAATATGACCATCAACACCATAAAAATTACATGAAGGAATAAAATGAGGGGTCATACCATTCCTTTGTGAGGACAAAGGTGCTTTCCCATGTCTTTGAGCTTTCCTTTGGTGTGGTATTGATTCTCTTTTCCCTTGTTGTTGAGTTGGAGAAGATTGCTTCCTTTGTTGAGCATGCGAGAAATGCTTCTTGGCTTGATGGCTTTTGGTTTGAGGGATAGTTGCTTGAAGTGCCCTAATAGGTTGAGCTTGAGCTTGACTTCTTGGTGCCATCTTGACTTGGACATTTCTAGAACACTTTCATAGTTCAATTTTCTTCTTAGGATGAAGTGGAGGAAGAGGTTCTTTGAAGTTCAAGCTCTTGACAAATATTGTCTTGCTAGGAGTTGAGGTCTCATTGTCATCTTCAAACCCTAGACCTCTCTTGTCACTTGGCTTCTTGCCAACTCCCAACATGTGGTCAAGCTTCTCCGTACTCGAAGTCATCATAGCAATCAACTCTCTAGCTTCTCTAAGCTCCTTCTTCAAGCTTTCTTCCACTTTTCTTCCATTCTTCACTTTTGCACTTAAGTGAGTCACTTCGGTTGATAGCTTGAGGTTCTCTTCCTTTAGCTTTTGAACCTCTTTCTTCATATTCAACCTTGAGCTTTGAAAATGCTCAATGAACCCTTCAAGGTTCATACTCTCTACATTTCTATTTGTAGAGTGAGATAAAGAACTCTTATCACTAGAGCCATCACTAGTGTCACTTGTTGCTATGATGGCATCATCAACATAAATAGCTTCACTTATCACTCTCTTAGCTACTTTTTCATCTACTCCTTTTTCAAGGTCACTACTTAAGGCTTTGTTGCCTTTTTCTACATCTTCCACAAAGGTGGCTCCAAAAGCCGTGTAGTTAAGAATAACTTCTTCATCACTTGAGGAATCTTCTTCACTTCCACTCTCACTTGATGAGGTAGCCACCACTTTTCCTTTCTTCTTCTTCTTTGAATTTGTACACTCGGTGGCTATATGAACAAACCCACTACATTCATAGCATTGAATTCCTTTTCTTGTAGGCTTCTCTTACCTTGGCTCACTCTTCTTCTTTGAGTCATTCTTGTGAAGTTTCATAAACCTCTTGAATTTCTTCACCATAAGAGCCGTCTCCTCATCTGAGTCATCCTCCTTCATGTTTACTTTAGATGTCTTCAAAGCTATGTTCTTTTGCTTCTTTGAAGATGTAGGTGTATAAGTCTACCTAGACTCAGAGGCTAGAAGCCTTCCAATCACTTCACTCGGCTTCATAGTCTTGTAGTTGCTATTTTCTTCCAGTGCCGTCACATTGGACTCAAATCTCTTAGGGAGTGATCTCATGATCTTTTTCTTGATCCTTTTATCTGAATATGGGTCACCTAGTTGATGGCTTTGATTTATGATGTCCATCAACTTCACTTGGAAGTCATTAAAGCACTCGTCCTCTTCCATCTGAATTGTCTCAAATTGCATTTGAATGACTTGAAGCTTGGAGTCCGTGACCACTTCGGTTCGTTCATGAGCCGTTTGTAGAATCTCCCAAGCCTCCTTTACATGCCTAGTGTTTTGAACCAACTTGTATTGATTGTCATCCATAACACACAAGATTGCATGCATAGCCTTGTTGTTCCACTTGGAAGCTTTAAATTCTTGTGTGCTCCAATGAGACTTAGGCTTGAGAACTTCATCTCCATCATCATTGGTCATCTTTGGAAGAGTGTACCCATCTTCAACCGCCATCCATGCACGGTCATCTATTTGACAAATATAAGACTCCATCTTGCCTTTCCATGAGGCATAATTATCACCTTTAAGCAAAGGTGGTCTTAGGTGGTCTTATACTTGATGCTCCCTCTTTGCTCATCCCAAGCTCACTCAAAGTGTTTGGGTTAAATGAATGAGATGCAAATGTAATGCACCACACAAGATGCAAACAACAAGAATGCACAAGCAAGACACACACAGAGCACGGATCACCTAAGTATATCTAGGCACATGCTCTGATACCAATTGAAAGATCCCTAAAACGTGTGTGTCTATAACCTAGAGGGGGGGGGGGGGGGGGGGGGGGGGGGTAAATAGGTTTTAATGGAATCAATTACCGATATTTCGATTAATCAATATTAACACAAATTACCCCGAGTAAACAAGCATTCAATAAAATCAATTATGCTTAAAACAATAACGACACAAAATATTTACGTGGAAACCCTCCAAATGGGAAAAACCACGGGCTGATATGTGCGCCACACTAGATCCTCAAATCCACTATTGAATGAAAATTTACAACCTAGGTTGACCTCCTGTCACACCCTCCAGTTACTAACCCTTTCACTCTATCTAACCACTTAGTCACAAGACTTAACCTCAATGAAGAGTCAAACACAAAATAAGTGAATATGATAAAATATTTAAACATGCAAGTAATGCTAAGCAACACAAAATGCTTATCTAGGAATTTAAGAATGTCACTAAGTACAATTCCAGGATGTCAATGTCTAAATGAATGTTCATTAAGACTTAACTAGATATAATTATGCAACAATATATCCTAGTTATCAAACAAAGAGCCAATCAACACATGTTGTCATTAAACATGGCAAGGACTATAGTGCAATAACAAAATGCAATCAATGAGTCCTAAACAATATCTAAATGCAAAACATAAAGATTTAGCTAGAATGGCAAAATGGTCACAAACCCTAGCTATCACAAAATATAAATCTCAACCAACAATCAACAACCCAAGCATGTTATAAATGAAATTAAACTCAATAACATACATTTAATAAACAATAATTGCTAAACCTAGGCATACATGTCATAAGAATGGAACAAGAAATTCTAAGGCATGTAGAGATTACCTAGTCAATGACAAACAAGAGAAACCATGCTTGGAAGATGCTAGATGCTCATGGATTGAAGATTGGTTGAGTAAAAAAGGATTCTTGGGAGCTCTCTCTCTCTTGGAGTCAAATTCTCTCTCAAGGAAAAGCTTAGTGAGTAAATATGGCTTCTTGGACTCACAAGACTAAAGAGAAGAGAAGAGAACATATATATAATGTGCCCTACACAAAACGACGTCGTTTTGGACAAGGGGCAACTGATTCCTATCATGACTGATGTGCGTGCCGCAGCCTAGGCAAGTGTCCAGACCGCGGTATCGAGAGCGGTGCATCACTTGGGAATCTCCGCTGTCTGGACCGCGGTACAGGCAATGTTCAGACCGCGGTAGAGCCAGCGGTGCATCACTGGGAAACTCTGCTTGGGAGACTGCTGTTTATGCAACGTGCACCGACCGCGGTAGCAGCAGCGTGCAACGCTTGAAGAACACCGATGTGCATGCCACGACGGAGGCAATGCACAGGGAGCGGTCCCGACCACGGTCAAGGGGAAAAAACTCTTCTAAGGGCAAACAAAAATGCAACAAACACCCAACCAAGATTTATAGAAAAGAGGCACACAATTAAGGCAATTAAGCATTCATGCAAGATGATCAAAGACATGCATGAGAGTGTGTGTGTGCACTAAAAACTCTTCAGAAAAGGTTAAGCAAGTGATTTACCTTATGAAGCTTGAGCTAGGTCTTGAACAATGATGACCTAAACTACCCTTGCACATTAATCCCCAAATATAGTTGTCAACGAAATGAGCCAATCAAAAACCGAGGAACTTACAAGAACTATCAGGAATGGAGACCGACACGACCAAATCGAGCCCCTTACGCCAACCCTGAAATTCGGGCAAAGCCAGATACTTGGTTATTCGGTCTTCCTGTGATCAAAATTACCTCGTAACCTCCTTAGAAGCCCACCAACCTCTCCAGGCATAAAAGAGGGGTCCTTTAAAGATATCAGGTTCATGCTATAACTACGTTCTAATTCGCTAAGGAAGACTCAAACCCATTTGGAAGAGAAAAAGGAAGCTCGCATAATTCATGCTCCCCCCAATGAGTGCCCACAAGGCCGTCTCAAGCTCTAAAGGATCGGGAAAGGTCAGACCGAGCTTCTGGTGCCAAAGGTCAGGCCGAACTTTTGGTGCCAAAACTAAGGCAAGGGTCTACCTCGCTCTACGAAACAACGAACAGCTAACTCGATGACCTCTATGAAGAATCATGTCATGAATACGCACAAGATCATATCTACACCCCATCAAACATTAAAACCCGGTGTACGTGTAAGACAAGAGATTGAGTCCAAAGAGGAAACAAAGTTATCTCCACCAAAGATATTCTCAAATTCGTTATTAATTCAAAGTCAACAACTTTCAAATAAAGGATCCCGCACGATAAGGAAGAAATAGATTCTTAGGATCGTGGCGGGCGATTTACAAGTTTAAACCTACTTGGACCATGTATAAATAGGTCCAAGCATGAGGAGGAACGACAAGGAAAAAAGAGAGTTTTTGAGTCTTCGGCCTAAATTTTGTAATCAGAACACGACCTCTACTATTATCTACTATTCGACAGGCACGAGGTTGTCACCTTACTGTATCCCCGAGAGATTAAGAGTGTTTAAGAGTCTTTGTGTATGATATTTATAGTTGATAATAAAAGCCATTACTTTACCGTCTACATTGCACTTATATTCATACATCTATATTTATTCTGTCAGGTTAGATACCTAAGGTACCAACCTCGACCGCCAACTACGAGGTAGTGGTCTCGAGGGTGTTAATCGAAATTTCTCACCTCTAGTAAATTCTCCGTTAACACTTTCTGGCACCGCCATAATTTTTATACTTACAAGCTTGTTGTTTTGTACGAGTGGACATGAGGCTTCACTCCTCTCAAGGACAGCTCGAAACTTCAGGACATCCGTCTGCCCCCTTAACCCTTAACCTAGAAAGAGCAGAAAAAGGGAAAGAAATCCAAGTACCGTAAGCCAACTTCACATCAGCCAGGCGTGGAGTGGGCTCTAACTCCTCTAGCAGTGAACCCAACTGTGATCAATCAGCATGCAACAGCCATTGTGGAAAATATCTGCCTCCGTCTAGCTGTAGAAGTGATTAACCCTCAACTGGCAGATCTGGCAATCTGATGGGAAGCAAGCCGACCCGCTACTAGGCAGTCTGCTTTCGATCGGTTGGGACCTCCTACCGATCCCTGCCTACCATAGGACTAGGCCTACAACTTCCATCCGAGAAAGGCTAGGGCCATACCCTCAGTCCCGGACAGGCCGAAAACCTATCGACCTAGGTAGGTTAAGTCGGTAGACGACGTTCCGTCTAGGGCACCTTACACCCCTCCTCAACCGGTGACTTCCAGAAAGGAACCTCGAACCGAAGCCGGAGGTAGCCAAAAAACTGCGTAAGTAGACCCTCCCTTTATGATGATGAAATGGAAGTACCTAGCTCGTTAGGGGATCTGACAATGAGATTTTTGAGGTTGATTCTACGAAGCACGGAAATAAGCACCTGAGGAATCAACTGGCTAAAATGCAGAAGAAGATCCAGTAGATTAAAATAGAGAAGGGTAAGGAGGTCAAAAAGGACCCTGAGGAAGATGAACGCCCCCTTTACCAGATGAATTCGGGAGGCGGAGCTTCCACCAAAGTTTTAGATGCCATCAGACAAGTTCTCTGGTATGGAGGATCCTTTGAGCCACTTAGAGAGCTTCATCCAACAGATGGAAGTCCAGAACACAACAAGATCCACTATGTACCGGATGTTCCCTACTACGTTAACTGATTGTTCAAGACTTGGTTGAGAAAGCTATCCGGTGGAAGTGTGGACTCCTTGACAAATATGTTAACTGATTTTTGCTCATAATTCCAGGGAATCAAACCCCGGATGAAAGATCCCATCCATTTACAGTATGTGATCCAGGAAAGGGGGGAAACCCTCTGGGCTTACGTGGAGTGGTTCCACAAGGAAGTCATCCAGATGGGGGTCTTCACTAAGAATGAGTCCCTTGCCAATTTCAGGCGGAACCTGTTAGAGGGTAAGCTTTTCCGATTCTTTGCAAGGTAACCTCCAGAGACCTACCAAGAGGCCTAAGATCGGGCTCTAGAGCAAATCGAAGTCGATGAGCAGCTCAAGGTCAAGATGGAGCATGATGATATGAGAACAACCAAACGATGAAAGTGTATGGAAAAACGCGCAATAGAAGCGTGATTTTTTTTTAAAAAAAGGGTTTGGTATAAATAAAATTTTTCCCTTTTTAATAACATGAACCTTAACCCTAGATTAATTGATGTATATAAAAAAAGCATCGTACCCTTTTTTTTGTGACGGTTGAACTAGCATCGAATTAAATCCACAAGATCTTCCAATCCAATCATGAACGTGAATCACCTAGGAGTATGGGCTCTCTTTCTTTAAATTAAATACCTGATGATGGAAACAAACAAAATCTTCTTTTTTGTTAGTCACAAAAATCCTCCAAGAGAAAAACTAAGAACGTCCGGTCGCTTGTGAATTATCAATCAATTTGATTGAAATCTGCGTGAACCTTGATTTGATATTGTACACAAAACCCTTTTGATGCAAAGGATACTAGTGAACTATCGAAAACAAAAACGTTCCCTCTTTTCTCTATGCTTGGCCGAATTCTTCACACAATGAGTTGGACGAAGTTTTTTTTATAACAATAAAAAAATAAATAAAAATCAACTTCTCACACCAAAAACTAAGGCTTGGTCGAAATTTACAACCTATATTTATAGGTTCACAAATTGCAAATTCCCTTAACCAATTATAATGTAAAATATACCTAGGGGGAGAAGGTGAATAGGTATATGCTCAAATTTTAATCTTCTTTAAAAACACAAGCAATCTTTACAACACTTAGTATAATATCCAAAATTATATATGACAAATCAATCGACACAAATCAACTAAGTGAAGAAATTAAATATGCTAAAAATCAACACAAGATATTTACGTGGTAAAACCTCTTAAGAGGAAACATCCACGGGTTGATACCACAACCACCGGTAAAAGCAAATCCACTATTCAAATAAGAGTTACACACTCAAGCAATCAACACATGCTCTCCGAGCTATCACTCTTACTCTACCCTTGAACCTAGTGATCTACTAAGCCGACTTCCTATCCAATACCTCATGTCTTTAGGAAGATTCCTTGCTCACCTTTCCGGATCCTCCCGACCCTAGGCAAGACTTCTTGCTCAACTATCCGAGTCCTCTCGACTCTAGTTGAGACTTCTTTGCTCAACAATCCGAGGTCTCACACCTCTTGCCGAGACTTCCACTTGCTTAGCTATGTAAGTCCTCCCGACTCTAGCTAAGACTTCCAATTGCTCAAATGAAAGAATCACTTTAAGATATGAGACTTCCTACCTCTTCACAAGGCTTCTAAGTGATCATGAATGCAAAATACAAATAAGCACTGAACATAGAAAATGATGATCAACAAATTCTATGGACATGCAACTAGATAGCTAGATTATGCTTTCAAAGAACAATCACAAATGTATCTAGGTAACCTAAGCATGTTATCAACTAAGAACCAAATCAATTAAATGAATATACCAATTGATGTAGACCTAGTCCTTAGAAAATGAAATTAAATCTAGAAATAGTCAGTCAAGCATACGAACAAAAGATTTCTAAAAACAATTTCATGTTTATCAAGTTTAGCACAAATCAATCAACTTATCCCATCTAGTCATCCTAAGCTTTTCCATAAAAGGTCAAACCGATTATAATCAGGAAATTTTTTCTTTTAAGATAATAGATTTCAACATATGAGCGTGTGTGTGCATGTGGCTCGTATTCCTATTTCTGTTTTTCAACTTGAGCAATCACAATTTTCAACTATAGTCATTTAAGCCTTCCTCCATTTCTTTTTAGGCTTTGAATCAAACATTTTTTTTAATAATTATTTTCAACACTTCTTTGATTTTTTTTAAACGTAAAAATATACAATTCATGACGGCTTTCACTCATCACAATGGTGTAGCCCTTTCCTACATAGGGTGGCTTCACAACCAAAGTGTGTAGCTCTTTTCATGAAGGTGCTCGTTGAGTTCTTATGTAGTTGCCGAAGCAAAATGGATACTAACCATACATCATCTTAAATGTACGAGTCAAAAGACTTCAAGGAGCATCCATAACTCACATATCTTCAAACTCAACTTACTCAAACTAAACATATAAGAGAAGCAAAGTGTGCACTTTTGAAAACCAATTTTTTTTAAGGCTTAAAAGCACATGATCTAAAAGCAATACAAAGAGACTTACTTAAGATCTTTACTTCTCAATAGAGTAGCTTTCATTGAATATGAAGCTCATATTTTTTAAAAGTATGCCACTCATCAATCAAACAAGCATTTCACACATCATATATAAGATCATTGTTAACAAATCACTAAATGATCTTTAGACAGCAAATGTCATCAAGAACCATATGAAAGCTATACTAGTTCTCTAATATGACATGTTACATGATGTCATGCACACATAGAGTTGAAAAGATGAATCAAGAAAGCAATCTTTAGAGTATAGATATACCTTAGCAAGCTTTTTCATCAACGTAAAGTCTTCACCCTTTTTATGAGCTCTCTTGACTTGTTTGTCCTCATGACAACAGGTTGTTGGTGTGTCTTCCCAAGAGAATAAAGACTGAATATCTCAACTCAAACAAACATATAAAATGACTTTCTCCAAAAGTCTTAACAAAGTACACCAAATAGATTTCAAAATTGAACTTCTCTAAAGTCAACCTATAAATTTTGACCATCATATTAAAAGTATGAGAATATTAAGTTCATGTATTGACTAGAGACACCAAGTTTGAATAGCAAATCGAGCATATTACAAATGGCTTAATCAAGCATCAAACTTATAACTCTTATCAAACAAGAACAAAAAGAAATATTCTCATATGTGCTACTCAATCAAGTATGAGAGCACTCACCTTTGACCATATTGGTCTTAGGTGAACCAATACAAATAACATCATAATCATTACTCATGGCAAGATGAAATGTAGAAGATAAATCATCAACTATCTTCTTCATGAAAATATCACTCATTTTAAACTCATTGGTATTGCCACGCACAAATATTTCATCAAATCCTTTCCTAAAGAGGATTAACTTGGTATGCAAGAATCCTATTCTTAGGTGGATTTACTTAGAGACCGAGAATCCTTTTCCAAAACGAATTATTTCCTATACCAAGACTCCTAATCCAACTCATTAGTGTATTTGTGACCATATTAAAGACTTCCTAATTTGACTAGATAAATAATTCCTTTTATTTATCTACTTATCAAATATAGTCTTTAATATCAATTATACTACCAACAATAGTATAATATTAGGAGACCTTCTCCTATTAGGAAAAAGATTTTGACTTTTAGTTAAATAATTAATTAATCAATAAATTAATTAATTCCCATTTAATTAGATAATAAAATAAAAAATAATATATTAGGCTTTTATATATTAGCCTTGCCGCCCATGACATTATATAGGCATATATATTATTTTTCTTATTTTATTAAATCCATTGGACCTTAATAAAAAGTCCACATGTGAAATAGACCAATTCTTACAAAAAGAAACAAGTCCAAATGCCTTAATACAATTCTAGATGGACCCCTAAATTGGTCCGGTAGAATATATCAAGTGATCCATATAAGTTCGTGTGGATTAGGGATCTTGGCGGGCTATCTAAATTTAAGCTTCAATAGACATAACCTAATCACAATCAACAAATGATTCACTTAGGTCCAATTTATTAATTTTGTTCATTCCACTAAAGAACTAAAATTGAACTCTTAAATAAAGAAATAATAAGTTAATATTTCTCATTCACACCCTAGACAATTTTAATGGAGAAAGTGTATCCTCGTGAAGAATGCCAGTAATAACCAAGAGCTCATAGACTTCCTATAGCTCTCCAAGTTACCATATTTACTCATATAACAACATTTTGAACTTGGATATTTTGACTTGTCCAGAAGCCATGTTTTAATAGACACTATTGAAAACTTAACGTTAATATTTAATATCCAATACCTCAAAACATCCATATGATGATATTCTACTCTTATTTAATAAATGGAGCCACGATGTCCATATCTATAAATGAAGTCCTCTATCGATTAACAAATGAATACCACCAAACTATCGAGGATAGTCTATGCTATATAATCGTACTCATTGATAGATCAAATGATAACAATTGCAACCAAAAGTCCATCATTTATCTCAGGACTGAGATAGACTCTCCGATTGTCTTCAAATGAAAACTTTTATCTATTGACAATTCTAGATAAAAGATTTCATTGTGATCCGATTCAATGCACTCAGTGCACTAGATTCTTTTGCCCAAAGACACCACACTTTGATGATTTTAGACTCATCATAACACATTTGATCACACCCAAATGCTAGCAAAAGAATCTACAACTTTGACAAGATAAAGTCGCCCAAACTTTTTCTTAAGTTATGAATATTATTCAAGACTAACTAAAGAGTTGTGTCTACCTCATATATATCTAGATGTATGAACAATTCTTCTTTTCTAATAGCCTTTTGACCTTATGATTATTTACTTTTGACCATTATAATAATTAAACTATAAATGCTATAAGATTTATTAAACATGAAATCACTTTATTAATATGAAAAGATTGTCAAATACATTATTATACTCTTATTATCGAGCATAATCCCAACAATCTCCCACTTGCTCTATAGCAAATGTGTCATATCTTTCATCCCCATGTTCTTTAGATGCCCATCAAAACTCTTTTGTAGAAGAGCCTTTGTAAAGGGATCTGCTAGATTTTCTGTTGACACGACCTTGGCAATCGTCACGTCACCTCTATGCACAATTTTTCCTCAGAAGGTGATACTTTCTTTCAATGTACTTCCCTCTTTTATGACTTTCTGGTTCTCTCGAATTAGCCACTGCTTCACTATTGTCACAACAGAAAGTGAACTGCTTATTCACATCAGGATCCACTTCTAAGTCAATAAAGAATTGTCGGAGCCAGACAGTCTCTTTAACAACTTTGTATGCAGCAACATGCTCGGCTTCTATGATGGAATCAACAATACAAGATTGCTTGATACTCCTCCATATGACTGTCCATCCTCCAATAGTAAACACAGATCCTGATGTTGATCTCCTGGAGTCAGAATCTGACTAAAAATCAGAATCTGTATACCCAGCGGGAATTAAATCCCCTCCAGAGTATACAAGCATATAATCTCTCGTTCTCCTGAGATACTTGAAAATATGATTGACTTTCGTCCAGTGATCAGGACTAGGCTTCGATTGAAACCTGCTAACTATGCCCACAACAAAACAAATATCTGGTCTAGTATAGAGCATTACATACATGAGACTTTCAACTGCCGATGCATATGGAACCCTACTCATGAATTGCTCTTCATGCTCATTCTTAGGAACTTGATCCTTAGAAAGATTGATTCCATGTCTGAAAGGTAACATACCTTTCTTGGTATCTTGCATGGAAAACCTAGACAAGATTTTATCTATGTATGAAGCTTGGGATAATGCAATCATTCTATTCTTTCTATCTCTTATGACTTGGATACCAAGAATATAACTTGCTTCTCCTAAGTCCTTCGTATCAAATTGTTTTTCTAACCATTCTTTTTCTGATGTCAATACACCTATATCGTTTCCAATGAGTAGTTTATCATCAACGTAAGAAACTAGGAAAATCAACTTGTCACCTTTAATCCTTTTGTATACACAGGGTTCGTCAAAGTTTTGAATAAATCCAAAACTTTTCACGGCTTGATCTAACCTTATGTTCCAGGATCTGGATGCTTGCTTCAATCCATATATAGATCTTTGCAACTTGCATACCTTTTCCTCTTTGCCTTTTTCAATATATCCTGATCATATAGATGCTTTTGTCAAGATTTCCATTAAGGAAAGTTGTCTTGACGTCCATTTGCCAAATCTCTAAGTCTAGAGATGCCACAATAGATAAGAGTATCCTAATGGATTTAAGCATGACCACATGAGATAAGGTTTCTTCATAATCGATACCTTCCTTCTATGTATAACCTTTAGCTACCAATCTAGCTTTAAAGGTTTCCACCTTTCCATCCATTCATCTTTTCCTCTTGTATACCCACTTGCACCTAATGTGTTTTATCCCTTTAGGCAAGTCTAAAAGAGACCAAACTTTGTTTTTTAACATAGATTCAATTTCGGATTGCATTGCCTTTTGCCAATGGTGACAATCAAGATCTTTTATTGCTTCCTTGTATGTATAGGGATCATCGTCGTCCGGAAGATTCTCTACAGATTCTCTTAGACCGATGAATCTCTCGGGTTGTCTACTAACCCTCCCACTACGATAAGGTATGGTAGATTGTTGATCTTATGTTGGTGCGGAACTTAAAATTGGGCTAGGTTGTGAAACCTCTTGTGGAGTTGTATCTCCTGAAAGCTCACTCAGGACAATTCTACTTTTAGGCACAAATTTATTCATAGTGTCATCTTCCAGAAAATTAAAAATGTCGAAACAAATACTTTAAGATCTGAATGACTATAAAAATAATATCGTTTTCCTCCATTTGGATACCCTACAAATATGCATGTTTCTGAACGGAACTCTATCTTTTCTGTCTTTCCTTTTAACACGTGCGCAGAACATCCAAATTGTAGGGAAAAAACCATGCGCAGCGGAAGCGTAATTTTTTTTTTATGAAATTAGGTTTTCGGTATAAATAAAACTTTTCCCTTTATAATAACAAGAACCTTAACGCTAAATTAATTGATGTATATAAAAAGTGTTGTACATTTTTCTCGTGGCGATAGAACAAGCGCCGAATTGATTCTGCAAGATCTTCCAATCCAATCACGAACGTGAATCACCTAGGATTGTGGGCTCCTTTTCTTTATCTTGTATACCTGAGGATGGAAACAAACAAAATCTCGTTCCTTATTAGTCACAATAATCCTCCAAGAGAAAAATAAAAAACGTTCGGCCACTTGTGAATTATCAATCAATTTGACTGAAACTCGTATGAACCTTGATTCGATGTTGTACACACAACCCTTTTGATGTAAAGGATACCAGTGCACTATCGAAAACAAAAACGGTCCCCTTTTTCTCCTCTTGGCCGAATTCACACTATCTCTATGAGTTGATCGCAATTTTTTCTCCCTCAAAATTCTCTTTTGCTTGGCCGAATTCTCTCTCAAGAAAAACCCAAGCTAAGCCGAAATTAATTCTTGCAATTAATTAGAGTTGGCCAAAATTCCAAACCTATATATATATATATATATATATATATATATATATAGGATCATAAGTCCTCTCCAAAGAAGGATTTACTTGGTTGGCAAGAATCCTTTCCTTAGGCGGATTTATTTGGTAGTTAAGAATACTTATCTAAAAGGAATTCTATCCTCCTCTCTTATATACATAGTTGGCGGAAATTTCAAAGAATATAATTAGGTGACTTAATTCGTTTCCTAAGAATGATTTACTTGGTAGTTAAGAATCATTTCCTTAGGTAGATTTACTTGGTTGTTAAGAATCTTTTTAAAAAAGAAATTCTATCCTACACCAAGACTCCTAATCCAACTCTATAATGTATTTATAACCATATTAAAGACTTTCTAATTTGATTAGATAAATAATTCGTTTTATTTGTCTACTTATCAAATATAGTCTTTAACATTAATTATACTACCAACAATAGTATAATTTTAGGAGGCCATCACCTACTAGGAAAAAGATTTTGACTTTTAATTAAATAATTATTTAATCACCAAATTAATTAATTTCCAATTAATTAAATAATAAAATAATATAATATAATTAAGCCATTCTAAATAGCCTTGCCGCCCAACACACATATATGGGCCAATATATTATTTTCTTATTTTATAAAATCCATTTGACCTTTATAAAAAGTCCACATGTGAACTAGACCCATTCTTACAAAAAGAATCAAGTCCACATGCCTCAATACAATTCTAGATGGACCCCTAAATTGGTCCGATAGAATATATCAAGTGATCAATGCAAGTTCGTGTGGATTAGGGATCTTGGCGGGCTATCTAGATTTAAACTCCAATAGACACAACCCAATCACAATCAACAAATGATTCACTTAGATCCGATCTATTTAATTTTAGTTCATTCCACTAAAGAACTAAAATTGAACTCTTAAATAAAGATAGAATAAGTTGATGTTACTCATTCGTACCCTAGACAACCTTATTGGAGAAAGTGTATCCTTGTGAAGAATACCAGTAATCGCCATGAGCTCATAGACTGCCTATAGCTCTCCAAGTTACCATATTTACTCATATGACCACATTTTGAACTTGGATATTTTGACTTGTCCAGAAGCCATATTTCAATAGACACTATTGAAAACTTAAAGTTAATATTTAATATCCAATACCTCAAAACATCCATATGATGGTATTCTGATCTCATTCAATAAATGGAGCCACGATGTCCATATTTATAAATGAAGTCCTCTATCGATTAACAAATGAATACCACCAAACTATCGAGGATAGACTATGCTATATAATCGTACTCATTGATAGCTCAAATGATAACACTTGCAACCATAAGTCCATCATTTATCTCAAGATTGAGATAGATTCTCTGTTTGTCTTCAAATGAAAACTTTTATCCATTGACGGTTCTAGATAAAGTATTTCATATTGATTCTATTCAATGCACCCAGTGCACTAGATTCTTTTGTCCAAAGACACCACACTTTGATGATTTTAGACTCATCATAACACATTTGATCCTACTCAAATGCTAGCAAAAGAATCTACAACTTTGACAAGATAAAGGCGCCTAACCTTTTATCTTAAGTTTTGAATATTATTCAAGACTAACTAAAGAATTGTGTCTAGCTCATACATATCTAGATGTATGAACAATTTTTCTTTTCTCATAGTCTCTTGACCTTATGATTATTTACTTTTGACAATTATAATAATTAAACTATAAATGCTATAAGATTTGTTAAACTAGAAATTAATTTATTAATATGAAAATATTATCAATACATTATTATACTCTTGCTAACGAGCATAATCCTAACAATCTCCCACTTGCTCTATAGAAAATGTGTCATATATCCCATCCCCATGTTCTCTAGATGCCCTTTTAAAACTCTTTTGTGGAAGAGCCTTTGTAAAGGGATCTGTTAGATTTTCTACTGGCGCGATCTTGGTAATCGTCACGTCACCCCTATGCATAATTTCCTTTAGAAGGTGATACTTTCTTTCAATGTGTTTCCCTCTCTTATGACTTCTTGGTTCTCTCGAATTAGCCACTGCTCCACTATTGTCACAATAGATAGTGATTTGCTTATTCGCATCCGAAACCACTTTCAAGTCAATCAAGAATTGGCGGAGCTTGACAGTCTCTTTAGCAGCCTCACGTGCGGCAACATACTCGGCTTAAATGGTGGAATCAGCAATACAAGATTTCTTGATACTCCTTCATATGACTGCCCCTCCTCCAATAGTAAACACAGATTCTAACATCAATCTCCTCGAGTCAGAATCTGACTAAAAATTAGAATATGTATACCCAACGTGAATTAAATCCCCTCCAGAGTATACAAACATATAATCTCTCGTTCTCCTAAGATACTTGAAAATATGTTTGACTGCCGTCCGGTGATCAAGACCAGGTTTCGATTGAAATCTACTAACTATGCCCAGAGCAAACCAAATATCTAGTCTAGTGCAAAGCATTATATACATAAGACTTCCAACTGCCGATGCGTATGGAACCCTAATCATGAATTGCTCTTCATGCTCATTCTTAGGAATTTGTTCCTTAGAATGTTTGATTCCATGTCTGAAAGGTAACATATCTTTCTTGGAATCTTGTATGGAAAACCTAGACAAGATTTTATCTATGTATGAAGCTTGGGATAATGCAATCGTTATATTCTTTCTATCCCTAATGACTTGGATACCAAGAATATAACTTGCTTCTCCTAAGTCCCTCATATCAAATTGTTTTACTAACCTTTTTTTTATTGATGTCAATACACCTATATCGTTTCCGAAGAGCAGTATATCATCAACGTAAAGAACCAGGAAAACCAACTTGTCACATTTAATCCTTTTGTATACATAAGGTTTATCAAGGTTTTGTATATATCCAAACCTTTTCATGGCTTGATCGAACCTTATGTTCCAGGATCTGGATGCTTGCTTCAATCCATATATGGATCTTTGCAACTTGCATACCCTTCTCTTGGCCCTTTTCAATGAATCCTTCTGGTTGCATCATATAGATGCTTTCGTCAAGACTTCCATTAAGGAAAGTTGTTGGACGTCCATTTGCCAAATCTCTAAGTCTAGGATGCCGCAATGGATAAGAGTATCCTAATGGATTTAAGCATGGCCACAGGAAAGAAGGTTTTTTCATAATCGATACCTTCCTTCGATGTATAACCATTAGCTATCAATCTAGCTTTAAATGTTTCCACATTTAAATCCATTTCTTTTTTCCTCCTTTATACCCACTTGCACTCGATGGGTTTTATCCCTTTAGGCAAGTCTACAAGAGACCAGACTTTGTTTTTGAACATAGATTCAATTTCGGATTGCATTGTCTTTTGCCACTGGCGACAATCAACATCTTCCATTGCTTCCTTGTACGTATAAGAATCATCATCGTCCGAAAGATTCTCTACAGATTCTCCTAGACCGATGTATCTCTCGGGTTATCTAACAATATTCCCACTATGACGAGGCAACTGATTCCCGTCATGACCGTTGTGCTTGATTCCTGTCATGACCGTTGGAAAAGAGGCAACTGATTCCCGTCATGACCGTTGTGCTTGCCACGGCCTAGGCAAGTGTCCAGACCTCGGTATTGCCAGCTGTGCATCGCCTGGGAATCTCCGCTGTCTGGACCGCGGTATAGGAAATGTCCAGAACGCGGTAGAGCCAGCGGTGCATCACTGGGAAACTCCATTTGGGAGACCGTCGTGTATGCAACGTGCACAGGCCGTTGTAGCAGTAGCACGTAATGTCTGGAGAACACCGTTGTGCATGCTACGGCGGAGGCAATGCACAGGGAGCGATCTCGGCCGTAGTCAAGAGGAAAAAACTCTTCTAAGGGCAAACAAAATGCAACAAACACCCAAGCAAGATTTACGGCAATGAGGCACACAATTAAGGCAATTAAGCATTCATGCAAGATGATCAAAAACATGCATGAGAGTGTGTGTTTGCACTAAAAACTCTTCAGAAAAGGTTAAGCAAGTGATTTACCTTCTGAAGCTTGAGTTGGGTCTTGAGCAATGATGACCTAAGCTACCCTTACACATTAATCCCAAAATATGGTTGTCAACGAAATGAGCCAATCAAAAACTGAGGAACTTACAATCTCCCCCTTTGGCTATTTCGTGACAAAACCACCACTCACAATTTATCCTCTAAAAAAAAACTAAACAAAAATAGGGGTCAACAAAGTTTTTCTACATTACAAAGAGATGCCTAATAAACTAGATCTTCAAGCCATCCATCTCTTGTATAATCAATATCCCTACAAAATAAAATAACTACACTTTCCAAGGCAAGTGTATGTGAGGTGATCAAAGACATAAAAACAAGAGCGATTTGCAAACAAGCAACATGAATTAACAATGCAAATGCAAATGCTCCCCCTAAATAGGTTAACTCCCCCTCAATGAGTCAAACTCAACTCCCCTTAAATCCACACTACTCCCCCTTTTTGTCATGAGATAGACAAATGAGTATCCTCTTAATAAGGCATTAGCAAGGAGAGCTTATGGCACAAGACATATGCATAATCATATAACCAAATTTATGCAACTTAATTAAGAAGAGAGAATCAAGGAGTTTTATTAAAAAAAATGTGTGAACGAATGCTTTGCATATAAGACAAGTTGTATTGAAGATCAAAACATGGTATTTGGCAAAGTAAAATGACAAGGGTTTCCAAGATAATTCAAACCAATTTCACCCTTTGTCATGGAGTAAGCAAGATATATACTATAAAATAAATTCATTTTAAGAACAACTATATCAAACTTTATAGGCAAAACAAGACATGAGCGACTATTGCGCCCTTTTCGATTTTTCGGGGTGGAATGCCCGTATGATAGTAGCCTTGTTTAACAAGTAAAAAGAGAGAGACTTTTGGATTGTAAAATCCTTGAAATGGATACAATATCCTTATTGATTGAAGTCTTATAATTGCTTTCACACACACATTTTTGCATTTATTTTAGAGCATTCAACAATTTCATCATGCATATTACTTTAAAGCATGTCATATAAAGAATCAACATGTCATGGAGATCAATTCTAGGTCATTTAAAAAGTACTTCCCAATCAATTCTTCTATTCCAAAAATGCATGTTTGGTCATAAATAAGACATGGATTGCATGTAAAGCAAAGTTGCACACTTATTAAAAAAATATGTACAACCAATCAACTCAAACAATTAATAAAGAAGCATAAGTATTATCAATGAGCACAATGCAATGCCAATTTGCTCTCTTTGCTTGAGCTCCCTATATGGGGTCAATCAAAACAAGTTAAGAGGGGATATGAGTCCTTATAGACGTACCGAGTCCATTTGATATAGTTGAGCCTATGGGTGAAACCTTAGCACAATAGCATGTGGTTCATCTTTTCTAATCCACTTAGGTGACACATTGTCATTCCCAGTGGTCAAGATCATCATATTACTCCTAGGATCATTAACACTAGCTTTCCTAGGCATATGCATATTGGCTCTACCCCTTTTTTCTTTCAATCATGCTCTTAGTTCTACACATGTTAATGTACTTGAAGCAATTTGGTCTAATATGACCATCAACACCACAAAAATTACATGAAGGAATAAAATGAGGGGTCATACCATTCCTTTGTGAGGACAAATGTGCTTTCCCATGTCTTTGAGCTTTCCTTTGGTGTGGTATTGATTCTCTTTTCCCTTGTTTTTGAGTTGGAGAAGATTGCTTCCTTTGTTGAGCATGCGAGAAATGCTTCTTGGCTTGATGGCTTTTGGTTTGAGGGATAGTTGCTTGAAGTGCCCTAATTGGTCGAGCTTGAGCTTGACTTCTTGGTGCCATCTTGACTTGGACATTTCTAGAACACTTTCATAGTTCAATTTTCTTCTTAGGATGAAGTGGAGGAAGAGGTTCTTTGAAGTTCAAGCTCTTGACAAATATTGTCTTGCTAGGAGTTAAGGTCTCATTGTCATCTTCAAACCCTAGACCTCTCTTGTCACTTGGCTTCTTGCCAACTCCCAACATGTGGTCAAGCTTCTCCGTACTCGAAGTCATCATAGCAATCAACTCTCTAGCTTCTCTAAGCTCCTTCTTCAAGCTTTCTTCCACTTTTCTTCCATTCTTCACTTTTGCACTTAAGTGAGTCACTTCGGTTGATAGCTTGAGGTTCTCTTCCTTTAGCTTTTGAACCTCTTTCTTCATATTCAACCTTGAGCTTTGAAAATGCTCAATGAACCCTTCAAGGTTCATACTCTCTACATTTCCATTTGTAGAGTGAGATAAAGAACTCTTATCACTAGAGCCATCACTAGTGTCACTTGTTGCTATGATGGCATCATCAACATAAATAGCTTCACTTATCACTCTCTTAGCTACTTTTTCATCTACTCCTTTTTCAAGGTCACTACTTAAGGCTTTGTTGCCTTTTTCTACATCTTCCACAAAGGTGGCTCCAAAAGCCGTATAGTTAAGAATAACTTCTTCATCACTTGAGGAATCTTCTTCACTTCCACTCTCACTTGATGAGGTAGCCACCACTTTTCCTTTCTTCTTTTTCTTTGAATTTGTACACTCGGTGGCTATATGAATAAACCCACTACATTCATAGCATTGAATTCCTTTTCTTGTAGGCTTCTCTTACCTTGGCTCACTCTTCTTCTTTGAGTCATTCTTGTGAAGTTTCATAAACCTCTTGAATTTCTTCACCATAAGAGCCATCTCCTCATCTGAGTCATCCTCCTTCATCTTTACTTTATATGTCTTCAAAGCTATGTTCTTTTGCTTCTTTGGAGATGTAGGTGTAGAAGTCTACCTAGACTCAGAGGCTAAAAGCCTTCCAATCACTTCACTCGGCTTCATAGTCTTGTAGTTGCTATTTTCTTCCAGTGCCGTCACATTGGACTCAAATCTCTTAGGGAGTGATCTCATGATCTTTTTCTTGATCCTTTTATCTGAATATGGGTCACCTAGTTGATGGCTTTGATTTATGATGTCCATCAACTTCACTTGGAAGTCATTAAAGCACTCGTCCTCTTCCATCTGAATTGTCTCAAATTGCATTTGAAGGACTTGAAGCTTGGAGTCCTTGACCACTTCGGTTCGTTCATGAGCCGTTTGTAGAATCTCCCAAGCCTCCTTTACATGCCTAGTGTTTTGAACCAACTTGTATTGATTGTCATCCATAACACACAAGATTGCATGCATAGCCTTGTTGTTCCACTTGGAAGCTTTAAATTCTTGTGTGCTCCAATGAGACTTAGGCTTGAGAACTTCATCTCCATCATCATTGGTCATCTTTGGAAGAGTGTAGCCATCTTCAACCGCCATCCATGCACGGTCATCTATTTGACAAATATAAGACTCCATCTTGCCTTTCCATGAGGCATAATTATCACCTTTAAGCAAAGGTGGTCTTAGGTGGTCTTATACTTGATGCTCCCTCTTTGCTCATCCCAAGCTCACTCAAAGTGTTTGGGTTAAATGAATGAGATGCAAATGTAATGCACCACACAAGATGCGAACAACAAGAATGCACAAGCAAGACACACACAGAGCACGGATCACCTAAGTATATCTAGGCACATGCTCTGATACCAATTGAAAGATCCCTAAAACGTGTGTGTCTATAACCTAGAGGGGGGGGGGGGGGGGGGGGGGGGGGGGGTAAATAGGTTTTAATGGAATCAATTACCGATATTTCGATTAATCAATATTAACACAAATTACCCCGAGTAAACAAGCATTCAATAAAATCAATTATGCTTAAAACAATAACGACACAAAATATTTACGTGGAAACCCTCCAAATGGGAAAAACCACGGGCTGATATGTGCGCCACACTAGATCCTCAAATCCACTATTGAATGAAAATTTACAACCTAGGTTGACCTCCTGTCACACCCTCCAGTTACTAACCCTTTCACTCTACCTAACCACTTAGTCACAAGACTTAACCTCAATGAAGAGTCAAACACAAAATAAGTGAATATGATAAAATATTTAAACATGCAAGTAATGCTAAGCAACACATAATGCTTATCTAGGAATTTAAGAATGTCACTAAGTACAATTCCAGGATGTCAATGTCTAAATGAATGTTCATTAAGACTTAACTAGATATAATTATGCAACAATATATCCTAGTTATCAAACAAAGAGCCAATCAACACATGTTGTCATTAAACATGGCAAGGACTATAGTGCAATAACAAAATGCAATCAATGAGTCCTAAACAATATCTAAATGCAAAACATAAAGATTTAGCTAGAATGGCAAAATGGTCACAAACCCTAGCTATCACAAAATATAAATCTCAACCAACAATCAACAACCCAAGCATGTTATAAATGAAATTAAACTCAATAACATACATTTAATAAACAATAATTGCTAAACCTAGGCATACATGTCATAAGAATGGAACAAGAAATTCTAAGGCATGTAGAGATTACCTAGTCAATGACAAACAAGAGAAACCATGCTTGGAAGATGCTAGATGCTCATGGATTGAAGATTGGTTGAGTAAAAAAGGATTCTTGGGAGCTCTCTCTCTCTTGGAGTCAAATTCTCTCTCAAGGAAAAGCTTAGTGAGTAAATATGGCTTCTTGGACTCACAAGACTAAAGAGAAGAGAAGAGAACATATATATAATGTGCCCTACACGAAACGACGTCGTTTTGGACAAGGGGCAACTGATTCCTATCATGACCGATGTGCGTGCCGCAGCCTAGGCAAGTGTCCAGACCGCGGTATCGAGAGCGGTGCATCACTTGGGAATCTCCGCTGTCTGGACCGCGGTACAGGCAATGTTCAGACCGCGGTAGAGCCAGCGGTGCATCACTGGGAAACTATGCTTGGGAGACCGCTGTTTATGCAACGTGCACCGACCGCGGTAGCAGCAGCGTGCAACGCTTGAAGAACACCGATGTGCATGCCACGACGGAGGCAATGCACAGGGAGCGGTCCCGACCACGGTCAAGGGGAAAAAACTCTTCTAAGGGCAAACAAAAATGCAACAAACACCCAAGCAAGATTTATAGAAAAGAGGCACACAATTAAGGCAATTAAGCATTCATGCAAGATGATCAAAGACATGCATGAGAGTGTGTGTGTGCACTAAAAACTCTTCAGAAAAGGTTAAGCAAGTGATTTACCTTATGAAGCTTGAGCTAGGTCTTGAACAATGATGACCTAAACTACCCTTGCACATTAATCCCCAAATATAGTTGTCAACGAAATGAGCCAATCAAAAACCGAGGAACTTACAAGAACTATCAGGAATGGAGACCGACACGACCAAATCGAGCCCCTTACGCCAACCCTGAAATTCGGGCAAAGCCAGATACTTGGTTATTCGGTCTTCCTGTGATCAAAATTACCTCGTAACCTCCTTAGAAGCCCACCAACCTCTCCAGGCATAAAAGAGGGGGCCTTTAAAGATATCAGGTTCATGCTATAACTACGTTCTAATTCGCTAAGGAAGACTCAAACCCATTTGGAAGAGAAAAAGGAAGCTCGCATAATTCATGCTCCCCCCAATGAGTGCCCACAAGGCCGTCTCAAGCTCTAAAGGATCGGGAAAGGTCAGACCGAGCTTCTGGTGCCAAAGGTCAGGCCGAACTTTTGGTGCCAAAACTAAGGCAAGGGTCTACCTCGCTCTACGAAACAACGAACAGCTAACTCGATGACCTCTATGAAGAATCATGTCATGAATACGCACAAGATCATATCTACACCCCATCAAACATTAAAACCCGGTGTACGTGTAAGACAAGAGATTGAGTCCAAAGAGGAAACAAAGTTATCTCCACCAAAGATATTCTCAAATTCGTTATTAATTCAAAGTCAACAACTTTCAAATAAAGGATCCCGCACGATAAGGAAGAAATAGATTCTTAGGATCGTGGCGGGCGATTTACAAGTTTAAACCTACTTGGACCATGTATAAATAGGTCCAAGCATGAGGAGGAACTACAAGGAAAAAAGAGAGTTTTTGAGTCTTCGGCCTAAATTTTGTAATCAGAACACGACCTCTACTATTATCTACTATTCGACAGGCACGAGGTTGTCACCTTACTGTATCCCCGAGAGATTAAGAGTGTTTAAGAGTCTTTGTGTATGATATTTATAGTTGATAATAAAAGCCATTACTTTACCGTCTACATTGCACTTATATTCATACATCTATATTTATTCTGTCAGGTTAGATACCTAAGGTACCAACCTCGACCGCCAACTACGAGGTAGTGGTCTCGAGGGTGTTAATCGAAATTTCTCACCTCTAGTAAATTCTCCATTAACACTTTCTGGCACCGCCATAATTTTTATACTTACAAGCTTGTTGTTTTGTACGAGTGAACATGAGGCTTCACTCCTCTCAAGGACAGCTCGAAACTTCAGGACATCCGTCTGCCCCCTTAACCCTTAACCTAGAAAGAGCAGAAAAAGGGAAAGAAATCCAAGTACCGTAAGCCAACTTCACATCAGCCAGGCGTGGAGTGGGCTCTAACTCCTCTAGCAGTGAACCCAACTGTGATCAATCAGCATGCAACAGCCATTGTGGAAAATATCTGCCTCCGTCTAGCTGTAGAAGTGATTAACCCTCAACTGGCAGATCTGGCAATCTGATGGGAAGCAAGCCGACCCGCTACTAGGCAGTCTGCTTTCGTTCGGTTGGGACCTCCTACCGATCCCTCCCTACCATAGGACTAGGCCTACAACTTCCATCCGAGAAAGGCTAGGGCCATGCCCTCAGTCCCGGACAGGCCGAAAACCTATCGACCTAGGTAGGTTAAGTCGGCAGACGACGTTCCGTCTAGGGCACCTTACACCCCTCCTCAACCGGTGACTTCCAGAAAGGAACCTCGAACCGAAGCCGGAGGTAGCCAAAAAACTGCGTAAGTAGACCCTCCCTTTATGATGATGAAATGGAAGTACCTAGCTCGTCAGGGGATCTGACAATGAGATTTCTGAGGTTGATTCTACGAAGCACGGAAATAAGCGCCTGAGGAATCAACTGGCTAAAATGCAGAAGAAGATCCAGTAGATTAAAATAGAGAAGGGTAAGGAGGTCAAAAAGGACCCTGAGGAAGATGAACGCCCCCTTTACCAGATGAGTTCGGGAGGCGGAGCTTCCACCAAAGTTTTAGATGCCATCAGACAAGTTCTCTGGTATGGAGGATCCTTTGAGCCACTTAGAGAGCTTCATCCAACAGATGGAAGTCCAGAACACAACAAGATCCACTATGTACCGGATGTTCCCTACTACGTTAACTGATTGTTTCAAGACCTGGTTGAGAAAGCTATCCGGTGGAAGTGTGGACTCCTTGACAAAGATGTCAACTGATTTTTGCTCATAATTCCAGGGAATCAAACCCCGGATGAAAGATCCCATCCATTTACAGTATGTGATCCAGGAAAGGGGGGAAACCCTCTGGGCTTACGTGGAGTGGTTCCACAAGGAAGTCATCCAGATGGGGGTCTTCACTAAGAATGAGACCCTTGCCAATTTCAGGCGGAACCTGTTAGAGGGTAAGCTTTTCCGATTCTTTGCAAAGTAACCTCCAGAGACCTACCAAGAGGCCTAAGATCGGGCTCTAGAGCAAATCGAAGTCGATGAGCAGCTCAAGGTCAAGATGGAGCATGATGATATGAGAACAACAAAACGATGAAAGTGTATGGAAAAACGCGCAATAGAAGCGTGATTTTTTTTTTAAAAAAGGGTTTGGTATAAATAAAATTTTTCCCTTTTTAATAACAGGAACCTTAACCCTAGATTAATTGATGTATATAAAAAAAGCATCGTACCCTTTTTTTTGTGACGGTTGAACTAGCATCGAATTAAATCCACAAGATCTTCCAATCCAATCATGAACGTGAATCACCTAGGAGTATGGGCTCTCTTTCTTTAAATTAAATACCTGATGATGGAAACAAACAAAATCTTCTTTTTTGTTAGTCACAAAAATCCTCCAAGAGAAAAACTAAGAACGTCCGGTCACTTGTGAATTATCAATCAATTTGATTGAAATCTGCGTGAACCTTGATTTGATATTGTACACAAAACCCTTTTGATGCAAAGGATACTAGTGAACTATCGAAAACAAAAACGTTCCCTCTTTTCTCTATGCTTGGCCGAATTCTTCACACAATGAGTTGGACGAAGTTTTTTTTTATAACAATAAAAAAATAAATAAAAATCAACTTCTCACACCAAAAACTAAGGCTTGGTCGAAATTTACAACCTATATTTATAGGTTCACAAATTGCAAATTCCCTTAACCAATTATAATGTAAAATATACCTAGGGGGAGAAGGTGAATAGGTATATGCTCAAATTTTAATCTTCTTTAAAAACACAAGCAATCTTTACAACACTTAATATAATATCCAAAATTATATATGACAAATCAATCGACACAAATCAATTAAGTGAAGAAATTAAATATGCTAAAAATCAACACAAGATATTTACGTGGTAAAACCTCTTAAGAGGAAACATCCACGGGTTGATACCACAACCACCGGTAAAAGCAAATCCACTATTCAAATAAGAGTTACACACTCAAGCAATCAACACATGCTCTCCGAGCTATCACTCTTACTCTACCCTTGAACCTAGTGATCTACTAAGCCGACTTCCTATCCAATACCTCATGTCTTTAGGAAGATTCCTTGCTCACCTTTCCGGATCCTCCCGACCCTAGGCAAGACTTCTTGCTCAACTATCCGAGTCCTCTCGACTCTAGTTGAGACTTCTTTGCTCAACAATCCGAGGTCTCACACCTCTTGCCGAGACTTCCACTTGCTTAGCTATGTAAGTCCTCCCGACTCTAGCTAAGACTTCCAATTGCTCAAATGAAAGAATCACTTTAAGATATGAGACTTCCTACCTCTTCACAAGGCTTCTAAGTGATCATGAATGCAAAATACAAATAAGCACTGAACATAGAAAATGATGATCAACAAATTCTATGGACATGCAACTAGATAGCTAGATTATGCTTTCAAAGAACAATCACAAATGTATCTAGGTAACCTAAGCATGTTATCAACTAAGAACCAAATCAATTAAATGAATATACCAATTGATGTAGACCTAGTCCTTAGAAAATGAAATTAAATCTAGAAATAGTCAGTCAAGCATACGAACAAAAGATTTCTAAAAACAATTTCATGTTTATCAAGTTTAGCACAAATCAATCAACTTATCCCATCTAGTCATCCTAAGCTTTTCCATAAAAGGTCAAACCGATTATAATCAGGAAATTTTTTCTTTTAAGATAATAGATTTCAACATATGAGCGTGTGTGTGCATGTGGCTCGTATTCCTATTTCTGTTTTTCAACTTGAGCAATCACAATTTTCAACTATAGTCATTTAAGCCTTCCTCCATTTCTTTTTAGGCTTTGAATCAAACATTTTTTTTAATAATTATTTTCAACACTTCTTTGATTTTTTTTAAACGTAAAAATATACAATTCATGACGGCTTTCACTCATCACAATGGTGTAGCCCTTTCCTACATAGGGTGGCTTCACAACCAAAGTGTGTAGCTCTTTTCATGAAGGTGCTCGTTGAGTTCTTATGTAGTTGCCGAAGCAAAATGGATACTAACCATACATCATCTTAAATGTACGAGTCAAAAGACTTCAAGGAGCATCCATAACTCACATATCTTCAAACTCAACTTACTCAAACTAAACATATAAGAGAAGCAAAGTGTGCACTTTTGAAAACCAATTTTTTTTAAGGCTTAAAAGCACATGATCTAAAAGCAATACAAAGAGACTTACTTAAGATCTTTACTTCTCAATAGAGTAGCTTTCATTGAATATGAAGCTCATATTTTTTAAAAGTATGCCACTCATCAATCAAACAAGCATTTCACACATCATATATAAGATCATTGTTAACAAATCACTAAATGATCTTTAGACAGCAAATGTCATCAAGAACCATATGAAAGCTATACTAGTTCTCTAATATGACATGTTACATGATGTCATGCACACATAGAGTTGAAAAGATGAATCAAGAAAGCAATCTTTAGAGTATAGATATACCTTAGCAAGCTTTTTCATCAACGTAAAGTCTTCACCCTTTTTATGAGCTCTCTTGACTTGTTTGTCCTCATGACAACAGGTTGTTGGTGTGTCTTCCCAAGAGAATAAAGACTGAATATCTCAACTCAAACAAACATATAAAATGACTTTCTCCAAAAGTCTTAACAAAGTACACCAAATAGATTTCAAAATTGAACTTCTCTAAAGTCAACCTATAAATTTTGACCATCATATTAAAAGTATGAGAATATTAAGTTCATGTATTGACTAGAGACACCAAGTTTGAATAGCAAATCGAGCATATTACAAATGGCTTAATCAAGCATCAAACTTATAACTCTTATCAAACAAGAACAAAAAGAAATATTCTCATATGTGCTACTCAATCAAGTATGAGAGCACTCACCTTTGACCATATTGGTCTTAGGTGAACCAATACAAATAACATCATAATCATTACTCATGGCAAGATGAAATGTAGAAGATAAATCATCAACTATCTTCTTCATGAAAATATCACTCATTTTAAACTCATTGGTATTGCCACGCACAAATATTTCATCAAATCCTTTCCTAAAGAGGATTAACTTGGTATGCAAGAATCCTATTCTTAGGTGGATTTACTTAGAGACCGAGAATCCTTTTCCAAAACGAATTATTTCCTATACCAAGACTCCTAATCCAACTCATTAGTGTATTTGTGACCATATTAAAGACTTCCTAATTTGACTAGATAAATAATTCCTTTTATTTATCTACTTATCAAATATAGTCTTTAATATCAATTATACTACCAACAATAGTATAATATTAGGAGACCTTCTCCTATTAGGAAAAAGATTTTGACTTTTAGTTAAATAATTAATTAATCAATAAATTAATTAATTCCCATTTAATTAGATAATAAAATAAAAAATAATATATTAGGCTTTTATATATTAGCCTTGCCGCCCATGACATTATATAGGCATATATATTATTTTTCTTATTTTATTAAATCCATTGGACCTTAATAAAAAGTCCACATGTGAAATAGACCAATTCTTACAAAAAGAAACAAGTCCAAATGCCTTAATACAATTCTAGATGGACCCCTAAATTGGTCCGGTAGAATATATCAAGTGATCCATATAAGTTCGTGTGGATTAGGGATCTTGGCGGGCTATCTAAATTTAAGCTTCAATAGACATAACCTAATCACAATCAACAAATGATTCACTTAGGTCCAATTTATTAATTTTGTTCATTCCACTAAAGAACTAAAATTGAACTCTTAAATAAAGAAATAATAAGTTAATATTTCTCATTCACACCCTAGACAATTTTAATGGAGAAAGTGTATCCTCGTGAAGAATGCCAGTAATAACCAAGAGCTCATAGACTTCCTATAGCTCTCCAAGTTACCATATTTACTCATATAACAACATTTTGAACTTGGATATTTTGACTTGTCCAGAAGCCATGTTTTAATAGACACTATTGAAAACTTAACGTTAATATTTAATATCCAATACCTCAAAACATCCATATGATGATATTCTACTCTTATTTAATAAATGGAGCCACGATGTCCATATCTATAAATGAAGTCCTCTATCGATTAACAAATGAATACCACCAAACTATCGAGGATAGTCTATGCTATATAATCGTACTCATTGATAGATCAAATGATAACAATTGCAACCAAAAGTCCATCATTTATCTCAGGACTGAGATAGACTCTCCGATTGTCTTCAAATGAAAACTTTTATCTATTGACAATTCTAGATAAAAGATTTCATTGTGATCCGATTCAATGCACTCAGTGCACTAGATTCTTTTGCCCAAAGACACCACACTTTGATGATTTTAGACTCATCATAACACATTTGATCCCACCCAAATGCTAGCAAAAGAATCTACAACTTTGACAAGATAAAGTCGCCCAAACTTTTTCTTAAGTTATGAATATTATTCAAGACTAACTAAAGAGTTGTGTCTACCTCATATATATCTAGATGTATGAACAATTCTTCTTTTCTAATAGCCTTTTGACCTTATGATTATTTACTTTTGACCATTATAATAATTAAACTATAAATGCTATAAGATTTATTAAACATGAAATCACTTTATTAATATGAAAAGATTGTCAAATACATTATTATACTCTTATTATCGAGCATAATCCCAACAATCTCCCACTTGCTCTATAGCAAATGTGTCATATCTTTCATCCCCATGTTCTTTAGATGCCCATCAAAACTCTTTTGTAGAAGAGCCTTTGTAAAGGGATCTGCTAGATTTTCTGTTGACACGACCTTGGCAATCGTCACGTCACCTCTATGCACAATTTTTCCTCAGAAGGTGATACTTTCTTTCAATGTACTTCCCTCTTTTATGACTTTCTGGTTCTCTCGAATTAGCCACTGCTTCACTATTGTCACAACAGAAAGTGAACTGCTTATTCACATCAGGATCCACTTCTAAGTCAATAAAGAATTGTCGGAGCCAGACAGTCTCTTTAACAACTTTGTATGCAGCAACATGCTCGGCTTCTATGATGGAATCAACAATACAAGATTGCTTGATACTCCTCCATATGACTGTCCATCCTCCAATAGTAAACACAGATCCTGATGTTGATCTCCTGGAGTCAGAATCTGACTAAAAATCAGAATCTGTATACCCAACGGGAATTAAATCCCCTCCAGAGTATACAAGCATATAATCTCTCGTTCTCCTGAGATACTTGAAAATATGATTGACTTTCGTCCAGTGATCAGGACTAGGCTTCGATTGAAACCTGCTAACTATGCCCACAACAAAACAAATATATGGTCTAGTATAGAGCATTACATACATGAGACTTTCAACTGCCGATGCATATGGAACCCTACTCATGAATTGCTCTTCATGCTCATTCTTAGGAACTTGATCCTTAGAAAGATTGATTCCATGTCTGAAAGGTAACATACCTTTCTTGGTATCTTGCATGGAAAACCTAGACAAGATTTTATCTATGTATGAAGCTTGGGATAATGCAATCATTCTATTCTTTCTATCTCTTATGACTTGGATACCAAGAATATAACTTGCTTCTCCTAAGTCCTTCGTATCAAATTGTTTTTCTAACCATTCTTTTTCTGATGTCAATACACCTATATCGTTTCCAATGAGTAGTTTATCATCAACGTAAGAAACTAGGAAAATCAACTTGTCACCTTTAATCCTTTTGTATACACAGGGTTCGTCAAAGTTTTGAATAAATCCAAAACTTTTCACGGCTTGATCTAACCTTATGTTCCAGGATCTGGATGCTTGCTTCAATCCATATATAGATCTTTGCAACTTGCATACCTTTTCCTCTTTGCCTTTTTCAATATATCCTGATCATATAGATTCTTTTGTCAAGATTTCCATTAAGGAAAGTTGTCTTGACGTCCATTTTCCAAATCTCTAAGTCTAGAGATGCCACAATAGATAAGAGTATCCTAATGGATTTAAGCATGACCACATGAGATAAGGTTTCTTCATAATCGATACCTTCCTTCTATGTATAACCTTTAGCTACCAATCTAGCTTTAAAGGTTTCCACCTTTCCATCCATTCATCTTTTCCTCTTGTATACCCACTTGCACCTAATGTGTTTTATCCCTTTAGGCAAGTCTAAAAGAGACCAAACTTTGTTTTTTAACATAGATTCAATTTCGGATTGCATTGCCTTTTGCCAATGGTGACAATCAAGATCTTTTATTGCTTCCTTGTATGTATAGGGATCATCGTCGTCCGGAAGATTCTCTACAGATTCTCTTAGACCGATGAATCTCTCGGGTTGTCTACTAACCCTCCCACTACGATAAGGTATGGTAGATTGTTGATCTTATGTTGGTGCGGAACTTAAAATTGGGCTAGGTTGTGAAACCTCTTGTGGAGTTGTATCTCCTGAAAGCTCACTCAGGACAATTCTACTTTTAGGCACAAATTTATTCATAGTGTCATCTTCCAGAAAATTAAAAATGTCGAAACAAATACTTTAAGATCTGAATGACTATAAAAATAATATCGTTTTCCTCCATTTGGATACCCTACAAATATGCATGTTTCTGAACGGAACTCTATCTTTTCTGTCTTTCCTTTTAACACGTGCGCAGAACATCCAAATTGTAGGGAAAAAACCATGCGCAGCGGAAGCGTAATTTTTTTTTTATGAAATTAGGTTTTCGGTATAAATAAAACTTTTCCCTTTATAATAACAAGAACCTTAACGCTAAATTAATTGATGTATATAAAAAGTGTTGTACATTTTTCTCGTGGCGATAGAACAAGCGCCGAATTGATTCTGCAAGATCTTCCAATCCAATCACGAACGTGAATCACCTAGGATTGTGGGCTCCTTTTCTTTATCTTTTATACCTGAGGATGGAAACAAACAAAATCTCGTTCCTTATTAGTCACAATAATCCTCCAAGAGAAAAATAAAAAACGTTCGGCCACTTGTGAATTATCAATCAATTTGACTGAAACTCGTATGAACCTTGATTCGATGTTGTACACACAACCCTTTTGATGTAAAGGATACCAGTGCACTATCGAAAACAAAAACGGTCCCCTTTTTCTCCTCTTGGCCGAATTCACACTATCTCTATGAGTTGATCGCAATTTTTTCTCCCTCAAAATTCTCTTTTGCTTGGCCGAATTCTCTCTCAAGAAAAACCCAAGCTAAGCCGAAATTAATTCTTGCAATTAATTAGAGCTGGCCAAAATTCCAAACCTATATATATATATATATATATATATATATATATAGGATCATAAGTCCTCTCCAAAGAAGGATTTACTTGGTTGGCAAGAATCCTTTCCTTAGGCGGATTTATTTGGTAGTTAAGAATACTTATCTAAACGGAATTCTATCCTCCTCTCATATATACATAGTTGGCGGAAATTTCAAAGAATATAATTAGGTGACTTAATTCGTTTCCTAAGAATGATTTACTTGGTAGTTAAGAATCATTTCCTTAGGTAGATTTACTTGGTTGTTAAGAATCTTTTTAAAAAAGAAATTCTATCCTACACCAAGACTCCTAATCCAACTCTATAATGTATTTATAACCATATTAAAGACTTTCTAATTTGATTAGATAAATAATTCGTTTTATTTGTCTACTTATCAAATATAGTCTTTAACATTAATTATACTACCAACAATAGTATAATTTTAGGAGGCCATCACCTACTAGGAAAAAGATTTTGACTTTTAATTAAATAATTATTTAATCACCAAATTAATTAATTTCCAATTAATTAAATAATAAAATAATATAATATAATTAAGCCATTCTAAATAGCCTTGCCGCCCAACACACATATATGGGCCAATATATTATTTTCTTATTTTATAAAATCCATTTGACCTTTATAAAAAGTCCACATGTGAACTAGACCCATTCTTACAAAAAGAATCAAGTCCACATGCCTCAATACAATTCTAGATGGACCCCTAAATTGGTCCGATAGAATATATCATGTGATCAATGCAAGTTCGTGTGGATTAGGGATCTTGGCGGGCTATCTAGATTTAAACTCCAATAGACACAACCCAATCACAATCAACAAATGATTCACTTAGATCCGATCTATTTAATTTTAGTTCATTCCACTAAAGAACTAAAATTGAACTCTTAAATAAAGATAGAATAAGTTGATGTTACTCATTCGTACCCTAGACAACCTTATTGGAGAAAGTGTATCCTTGTGAAGAATACCAGTAATCGCCATGAGCTCATAGACTGCCTATAGCTCTCCAAGTTACCATATTTACTCATATGACCACATTTTGAACTTGGATATTTTGACTTGTCCAGAAGCCATATTTCAATAGACACTATTGAAAACTTAAAGTTAATATTTAATATCCAATACCTCAAAACATCCATATGATGGTATTCTGATCTCATTCAATAAATGGAGCCACGATGTCCATATTTATAAATGAAGTCCTCTATCGATTAACAAATGAATACCACCAAACTATCGAGGATAGACTATGCTATATAATCGTACTCATTGATAGCTCAAATGATAACACTTGCAACCATAAGTCCATCATTTATCTCAAGATTGAGATAGATTCTCTGTTTGTCTTCAAATGAAAACTTTTATCCATTGACGGTTCTAGATAAAGTATTTCATATTGATTCTATTCAATGCACCCAGTGCACTAGATTCTTTTGTCCAAAGACACCACACTTTGATGATTTTAGACTCATCATAACACATTTGATCCTACTCAAATGCTAGCAAAAGAATCTACAACTTTGACAAGATAAAGGCGCCTAACCTTTTATCTTAAGTTTTGAATATTATTCAAGACTAACTAAAGAATTGTGTCTAGCTCATACATATCTAGATGTATGAACAATTTTTCTTTTCTCATAGTCTCTTGACCTTATGATTATTTACTTTTGACAATTATAATAATTAAACTATAAATGCTATAAGATTTGTTAAACTAGAAATTAATTTATTAATATGAAAATATTATCAATACATTATTATACTCTTGCTAACGAGCATAATCCTAACAATCTCCCACTTGCTCTATAGAAAATGTGTCATATATCCCATCCCCATGTTCTCTAGATTCCCTTTTAAAACTCTTTTGTGGAAGAGCCTTTGTAAAGGGATCTGTTAGATTTTCTACTGGCGCGATCTTGGTAATCGTCACGTCACCCCTATGCATAATTTCCTTTAGAAGGTGATACTTTCTTTCAATGTGTTTCCCTCTCTTATGACTTCTTGGTTCTCTCGAATTAGCCACTGCTCCACTATTGTCACAATAGATAGTGATTTGCTTATTCGCATCCGAAACCACTTTCAAGTCAATCAAGAATTGGCGGAGCTTGACAGTCTCTTTAGCAGCCTCACGTGCGGCAACATACTCGGCTTAAATGGTGGAATCAGCAATACAAGATTTCTTGATACTCCTGCTTATGACTGCCCCTCCTCCAATAGTAAACACAGATTCTAACATCAATCTCCTCGAGTCAGAATCTGACTAAAAATTAGAATATGTATACCCAACGTGAATTAAATCCCCTCCAGAGTATACAAACATATAATCTCTCATTCTCCTAAGATACTTGAAAATATGTTTGACTGCCGTCCGGTGATCAAGACCAGGTTTCGATTGAAATCTACTAACTATGCCCAGAGCAAAACAAATATCTAGTCTAGTGCAAAGCATTATATACATAAGACTTCCAACTGCCGATGCGTATGGAACCCTAATCATGAATTGCTCTTCATGCTCATTCTTAGGAATTTGTTCCTTAGAATGTTTGATTCCATGTCTGAAAGGTAACATATCTTTCTTGGAATCTTGTATGGAAAACCTAGACAAGATTTTATCTATGTATGAAGCTTGGGATAATGCAATCGTTATATTCTTTCTATCCCTAATGACTTGGATACCAAGAATATAACTTGCTTCTCCTAAGTCCCTCATATCAAATTGTTTTACTAACCTTTTTTTTATTGATGTCAATACACCTATATCGTTTCCGAAGAGCAGTATATCATCAACGTAAAGAACCAGGAAAACCAACTTGTCACATTTAATCCTTTTGTATACATAAGGTTTATCAAGGTTTTGTATATATCCAAACCTTTTCATGGCTTGATCGAACCTTATGTTCCAGGATCTGGATGCTTGCTTCAATCCATATATGGATCTTTGCAACTTGCATACCCTTCTCTTGGCCCTTTTCAATGAATCCTTCTGGTTGCATCATATAGATGCTTTCGTCAAGACTTCCATTAAGGAAAGTTGTTGGACGTCCATTTGCCAAATCTCTAAGTCTAGGATGCCGCAATGGATAAGAGTATCCTAATGGATTTAAGCATGGCCACAGGAAAGAAGGTTTTTTCATAATCGATACCTTCCTTCGATGTATAACCATTAGCTATCAATCTAGCTTTAAATGTTTCCACATTTAAATCCATTTCTTTTTTCCTCCTTTATACCCACTTGCACTCGATGGGTTTTATCCCTTTAGGCAAGTCTACAAGAGACCAGACTTTGTTTTTGAACATAGATTCAATTTCGGATTGCATTGTCTTTTGCCACTGGCGACAATCAACATCTTCCATTGCTTCCTTGTACGTATAAGAATCATCATCGTCCGAAAGATTCTCTACAGATTCTCCTAGACCGATGTATCTCTCGGGTTATCTAACAATATTCCCACTATGACGAGGCAACTGATTCCCGTCATGACCGTTGTGCTTGATTCCTGTCATGACCGTTGGAAAAGAGGCAACTGATTCCCGTCATGACCGTTGTGCTTGCCACGGCCTAGGCAAGTGTCCAGACCTCGGTATTGCCAGCTGTGCATCGCCTGGGAATCTCCGCTGTCTGGACCGCGGTATAGGAAATGTCCAGAACACGGTAGAGCCAGCGGTGCATCACTGGGAAACTCCATTTGGGAGACCGTCGTGTATGCAACGTGCACAGGCCGTTGTAGCAGTAGCACGTAATGTCTGGAGAACACCGTTGTGCATGCTGCGGCGGAGGCAATGCACAGGGAGCGATCTCGGCCGTAGTCAAGAGGAAAAAACTCTTCTAAGGGCAAACAAAATGCAACAAACACCCAAGCAAGATTTACGGCAATGAGGCACACAATTAAGGCAATTAAGCATTCATGCAAGATGATCAAAAACATGCATGAGAGTGTGTGTTTGCACTAAAAACTCTTCAGAAAAGGTTAAGCAAGTGATTTACCTTCTGAAGCTTGAGTTGGCTCTTGAGCAATGATGACCTAAGCTACCCTTACACATTAATCCCAAAATATGGTTGTCAACGAAATGAGCCAATCAAAAACTGAGGAACTTACAATCTCCCCCTTTGGCTATTTCGTGACAAAACCACCACTCACAATTTATCCTCTAAAAAAAAACTAAACAAAAATAGGGGTCAACAAAGTTTTTCTACATTACAAAGAGATGCCTAATAAACTAGATCTTCAAGCCATCCATCTCTTGTATAATCAATATCCCTACAAAATAAAATAACTACACTTTCCAAGGCAAGTGTATGTGAGGTGATCAAAGACATAAAAACAAGAGCGATTTGCAAACAAGCAACATGAATTAACAATGCAAATGCAAATGCTCCCCCTAAATAGGTTAACTCCCCCTCAATGAGTCAAACTCAACTCCCCTTAAATCCACACTACTCCCCCTTTTTGTCATGAGATAGACAAATGAGTATCCTCTTAATAAGGCATTAGCAAGGAGAGCTTATGGCACAAGACATATGCATAATCATATAACCAAATTTATGCAACTTAATTAAGAAGAGAGAATCAAGGAGTTTTATTAAAAAAAATGTGTGAACGAATGCTTTGCATATAAGACAAGTTGTATTGAAGATCAAAACATGGTATTTGGCAAAGTAAAATGACAAGGGTTTCCAAGATAATTCAAACCAATTTCACCCTTTGTCATGGAGTAAGCAAGATATATACTATAAAATAAATTCATTTTAAGAACAACTATATCAAACTTTATAGGCAAAACAAGACATGAGCGACTATTGCGCCCTTTTCGATTTTTCGGGGTGGAATGCCCGTATGATAGTAGCCTTGTTTAACAAGTAAAAAGAGAGAGACTTTTGGATTGTAAAATCCTTGAAATGGATACAATATCCTTATTGATTGAAGTCTTATAATTGCTTTCACACACACATTTTTGCATTTATTTTAGAGCATTCAACAATTTCATCATGCATATTACTTTAAAGCATGTCATATAAAGAATCAACATGTCATGGAGATCAATTCTAGGTCATTTAAAAAGTACTTCCCAATCAATTCTTCTATTCCAAAAATGCATGTTTGGTCATAAATAAGACATGGATTGCATGTAAAGCAAAGTTGCACACTTATTAAAAAAATATGTACAACCAATCAACTCAAACAATTAATAAAGAAGCATAAGTATTATCAATGAGCACAATGCAATGCCAATTTGCTCTCTTTGCTTGAGCTCCCTATATGGGGTCAATCAAAACAAGTTAAGAGGGGATATGAGTCCTTATAGACGTACCGAGTCCATTTGATATAGTTGAGCCTATGGGTGAAACCTTAGCACAATAGCATGTGGTTCATCTTTTCTAATCCACTTAGGTGACACATTGTCATTCCCAGTGGTCAAGATCATCATATTACTCCTAGGATCATTAACACTAGCTTTCCTAGGCATATGCATATTGGCTCTACCCCTTTTTTCTTTCAATCATGCTCTTAGTTCTACACATGTTAATGTACTTGAAGCAATTTGGTCTAATATGACCATCAACACCACAAAAATTACATGAAGGAATAAAATGAGGGGTCATACCATTCCTTTGTGAGGACAAATGTGCTTTCCCATGTCTTTGAGCTTTCCTTTGGTGTGGTATTGATTCTCTTTTCCCTTGTTTTTGAGTTGGAGAAGATTGCTTCCTTTGTTGAGCATGCGAGAAATGCTTCTTGGCTTGATGGCTTTTGGTTTGAGGGATAGTTGCTTGAAGTGCCCTAATTGGTCGAGCTTGAGCTTGACTTCTTGGTGCCATCTTGACTTGGACATTTCTAGAACACTTTCATAGTTCAATTTTCTTCTTAGGATGAAGTGGAGGAAGAGGTTCTTTGAAGTTCAAGCTCTTGACAAATATTGTCTTGCTAGGAGTTAAGGTCTCATTGTCATCTTCAAACCCTAGACCTCTCTTGTCACTTGGCTTCTTGCCAACTCCCAACATGTGGTCAAGCTTCTCCGTACTCGAAGTCATCATAGCAATCAACTCTCTAGCTTCTCTAAGCTCCTTCTTCAAGCTTTCTTCCACTTTTCTTCCATTCTTCACTTTTGCACTTAAGTGAGTCACTTCGGTTGATAGCTTGAGGTTCTCTTCCTTTAGCTTTTGAACCTCTTTCTTCATATTCAACCTTGAGCTTTGAAAATGCTCAATGAACCCTTCAAGGTTCATACTCTCTACATTTCCATTTGTAGAGTGAGATAAAGAACTCTTATCACTAGAGCCATCACTAGTGTCACTTGTTGCTATGATGGCATCATCAACATAAATAGCTTCACTTATCACTCTCTTAGCTACTTTTTCATCTACTCCTTTTTCAAGGTCACTACTTAAGGCTTTGTTGCCTTTTTCTACATCTTCCACAAAGGTGGCTCCAAAAGCCGTATAGTTAAGAATAACTTCTTCATCACTTGAGGAATCTTCTTCACTTCCACTCTCACTTGATGAGGTAGCCACCACTTTTCCTTTCTTCTTCTTCTTTGAATTTGTACACTCGGTGGCTATATGAATAAACCCACTACATTCATAGCATTGAATTCCTTTTCTTGTAGGCTTCTCTTACCTTGGCTCACTCTTCTTCTTTGAGTCATTCTTGTGAAGTTTCATAAACCTCTTGAATTTCTTCACCATAAGAGCCGTCTCCTCATCTGAGTCATCCTCCTTCATCTTTACTTTAGATGTCTTCAAAGCTATGTTCTTTTGCTTCTTTGGAGATGTAGGTGTAGAAGTCTACCTAGACTCAGAGGCTAAAAGCCTTCCAATCACTTCACTCGGCTTCATAGTCTTGTAGTTGCTATTTTCTTCCAGTGCCGTCACATTGGACTCAAATCTCTTAGGGAGTGATCTCATGATCTTTTTCTTGATCCTTTTATCTGAATATGGGTCACCTAGTTGATGGCTTTGATTTATGATGTCCATCAACTTCACTTGGAAGTCATTAAAGCACTCGTCCTCTTCCATCTGAATTGTCTCAAATTGCATTTGAAGGACTTGAAGCTTGGAGTCCTTGACCACTTCGGTTCGTTCATGAGCCGTTTGTAGAATCTCCCAAGCCTCCTTTACATGCCTAGTGTTTTGAACCAACTTGTATTGATTGTCATCCATAACACACAAGATTGCATGCATAGCCTTGTTGTTCCACTTGGAAGCTTTAAATTCTTGTGTGCTCCAATGAGACTTAGGCTTGAGAACTTCATCTCCATCATCATTGGTCATCTTTGGAAGAGTGTACCCATCTTCAACCGCCATCCATGCACGGTCATCTATTTGACAAATATAAGACTCCATCTTGCCTTTCCATGAGGCATAATTATCACCTTTAAGCAAAGGTGGTCTTAGGTGGTCTTATACTTGATGCTCCCTCTTTGCTCATCCCAAGCTCACTCAAAGTGTTTGGGTTAAATGAATGAGATGCAAATGTAATGCACCACACAAGATGCAAACAACAAGAATGCACAAGCAAGACACACACAGAGCACGGATCACCTAAGTATATCTAGGCACATGCTCTGATACCAATTGAAAGATCCCTAAAACGTGTGTGTCTATAACCTAGAGGGGGGGGGGGGGGTAAATAGGTTTTAATGGAATCAATTACCGATATTTCGATTAATCAATATTAACACAAATTACCCCGAGTAAACAAGCATTCAATAAAATCAATTATGCTTAAAACAATAACGACACAAAATATTTACGTGGAAACCCTCCAAATGGGAAAAACCACGGGCTGATATGTGCGCCACACTAGATCCTCAAATCCACTATTGAATGAAAATTTACAACCTAGGTTGACCTCCTGTCACACCCTCCAGTTACTAACCCTTTCACTCTACCTAACCACTTAGTCACAAGACTTAACCTCAATGAAGAGTCAAACACAAAATAAGTGAATATAATAAAATATTTAAACATGCAAGTAATGCTAAGCAACACAAAATGCTTATCTAGGAATTTAAGAATGTCACTAAGTACAATTCCAGGATGTCAATGTCTAAATGAATGTTCATTAAGACTTAACTAGATATAATTATGCAACAATATATCCTAGTTATCAAACAAAGAGCCAATCAACACATGTTGTCATTAAACATGGCAAGGACTATAGTGCAATAACAAAATGCAATCAATGAGTCCTAAACAATATCTAAATGCAAAACATAAAGATTTAGCTAGAATGGCAAAATGGTCACAAACCCTAGCTATCACAAAATATAAATCTCAACCAACAATCAACAACCCAAGCATGTTATAAATGAAATTAAACTCAATAACATACATTTAATAAACAATAATTGCTAAACCTAGGCATACATGTCATAAGAATGGAACAAGAAATTCTAAGGCATGTAGAGATTACCTAGTCAATGACAAACAAGAGAAACCATGCTTGGAAGATGCTAGATGCTCATGGATTGAAGATTGGTTGAGTAAAAAAGGATTCTTGGGAGCTCTCTCTCTCTTGGAGTCAAATTCTCTCTCAAGGAAAAGCTTAGTGAGTAAATATGGCTTCTTGGACTCACAAGACTAAAGAGAAGAGAAGAGAACATATATATAATGTGCCCTACACGAAACGACGTCGTTTTGGACAAGGGGCAACTGATTCCTATCATGACCGATGTGCGTGCCGCAGCCTAGGCAAGTGTCCAGACCGCGGTATCGAGAGCGGTGCATCACTTGGGAATCTCCGCTGTCTGGACCGCGGTACAGGCAATGTTCAGACCGCGGTAGAGCCAGCGGTGCATCACTGGGAAACTCTGCTTGGGAGACCGCTGTTTATGCAACTTGCACCGACCGCGGTAGCAGCAGCGTGCAACGCTTGAAGAACACCGATGTGCATGCCACGACGGAGGCAATGCACAGGGAGCGGTCCCGACCACGGTCAAGGGGAAAAAACTCTTCTAAGGGCAAACAAAAATGCAACAAACACCCAAGCAAGATTTATAGAAAAGAGGCACACAATTAAGGCAATTAAGCATTCATGCAAGATGATCAAAGACATGCATGAGAGTGTGTGTGTGCACTAAAAACTCTTCAGAAAAGGTTAAGCAAGTGATTTACCTTATGAAGCTTGAGCTAGGTCTTGAACAATGATGACCTAAACTACCCTTGCACATTAATCCCCAAATATAGTTGTCAACGAAATGAGCCAATCAAAAACCGAGGAACTTACAAGAACTATCAGGAATGGAGACCGACACGACCAAATCGAGCCCCTTACGCCAACCCTGAAATTCGGGCAAAGCCAGATACTTGGTTATTCGGTCTTCCTGTGATCAAAATTACCTCGTAACCTCCTTAGAAGCCCACCAACCTCTCCAGGCATAAAAGAGGGGGCCTTTAAAGATATCAGGTTCATGCTATAACTACGTTCTAATTCGCTAAGGAAGACTCAAACCCATTTGGAAGAGAAAAAGGAAGCTCGCATAATTCATGCTCCCCCTAATGAGTGCCCACAAGGCCGTCTCAAGCTCTAAAGGATCGGGAAAGGTCAGACCGAGCTTCTGGTGCCAAAGGTCAGGCCGAACTTTTGGTGCCAAAACTAAGGCAAGGGTCTACCTCGCTCTACGAAACAACGAACAGCTAACTCGATGACCTCTATGAAGAATCATGTCATGAATACGCACAAGATCATATCTACACCCCATCAAACATTAAAACCCGGTGTACGTGTAAGACAAGAGATTGAGTCCAAAGAGGAAACAAAGTTATCTCCACCAAAGATATTCTCAAATTCGTTATTAATTCAAAGTCAACAACTTTCAAATAAAGGATCCCGCACGATAAGGAAGAAATAGATTCTTAGGATCGTGGCGGGCGATTTACAAGTTTAAACCTACTTGGACCATGTATAAATAGGTCCAAGCATGAGGAGGAACGACAAGGAAAAAAGAGAGTTTTTGAGTCTTCGGCCTAAATTTTGTAATCAGAACACGACCTCTACTATTATCTACTATTCGACAGGCACGAGGTTGTCACCTTACTGTATCCCCGAGAGATTAAGAGTGTTTAAGAGTCTTTGTGTATGATATTTATAGTTGATAATAAAAGCCATTACTTTACCGTCTACATTGCACTTATATTCATACATCTATATTTATTCTGTCAGGTTAGATACCTAAGGTACCAACCTCGATCGCCAACTACGAGGTAGTGGTCTCGAGGGTGTTAATCGAAATTTCTCACCTCTAGTAAATTCTCCGTTAACACTTTCTGGCACCGCCATAATTTTTATACTTACAAGCTTGTTGTTTTGTATGAGTGGACATGAGGCTTCACTCCTCTCAAGGACAGCTCGAAACTTCAGGACATCCGTCTGCCCCCTTAACCCTTAACCTAGAAAGAGCAGAAAAAGGGAAAGAAATCCAAGTACCGTAAGCCAACTTCACATCAGCCAGGCGTGGAGTGGGCTCTAACTCCTCTAGCAGTGAACCCAACTGTGATCAATCAGCATGCAACAGCCATTGTGGAAAATATCTGCCTCCGTCTAGCTGTAGAAGTGATTAACCCTCAACTGGCAGATCTGGCAATCTGATGGGAAGCAAGCCGACCCGCTACTAGGCAGTCTGCTTTCGATCGGTTGGGACCTCCTACTGATCCCTGCCTACCATAGGACTAGGCCTACAACTTCCATCCGAGAAAGGCTAGGGCCATGCCCTCAGTCCCGGACAGGCCGAAAACCTATCGACCTAGGTAGGTTAAGTCGGCAGACGACGTTCCGTCTAGGGCACCTTACACCCCTCCTCAACCGGTGACTTCCAGAAAGGAACCTCGAACCGAAGCCGGAGGTAGCCAAAAAACTGCGTAAGTAGACCCTCCCTTTATGATGATGAAATGGAAGTACCTAGCTCGTCAGGGCATCTGACAATGAGATTTCTGAGGTTGATTCTACGAAGCACGGAAATAAGCGCCTGAGGAATCAACTGGCTAAAATGCAGAAGAAGATCCAGTAGATTAAAATAGAGAAGGGTAAGGAGGTCAAAAAGGACCCTGAGGAAGATGAACGCCCCCTTTACCAGATGAGTTCGGGAGGCGGAGCTTTCACCAAAGTTTTAGATGCCATCAGACAAGTTCTCTGGTATGGAGGATCCTTTGAGCCACTTAGAGAGCTTCATCCAACAGATGGAAGTCCAGAACACAACAAGATCCACTATGTACCGGATGTTCCCTACTACGTTAACTGATTGTTTCAAGACCTGGTTGAGAAAGCTATCCGGTGGAAGTGTGGACTCCTTGACAAAGATGTCAACTGATTTTTGCTCATAATTCCAGGGAATCAAACCCCGGATGAAAGATCCCATCCATTTACAGTATGTGATCCAGGAAAGGGGGGAAACCCTCTGGGCTTACGTGGAGTGGTTCCACAAGGAAGTCATCCAGATGGGGGTCTTCACTAAGAATGAGACCCTTGCCAATTTCAGGCGGAACCTGTTAGAGGGTAAGCTTTTCCGATTCTTTGCAAAGTAACCTCCAGAGACCTACCAAGAGGCCTAAGATCGGGCTCTAGAGCAAATCGAAGTCGATGAGCAGCTCAAGGTCAAGATGGAGCATGATGATATGAGAACAACAAAACGATGAAAGTGTATGGAAAAACGCGCAATAGAAGCGTGATTTTTTTTTTTAAAAAAGGGTTTGGTATAAATAAAATTTTTCCCTTTTTAATAACAGGAACCTTAACCCTAGATTAATTAATGTATATAAAAAAAGCATCGTACCCTTTTTTTTGTGACGGTTGAACTAGCATCGAATTAAATCCACAAGATCTTCCAATCCAATCATGAACGTGAATCACCTAGGAGTATGGGCTCTCTTTCTTTAAATTAAATACCTGATGATGGAAACAAACAAAATCTTCTTTTTTGTTAGTCACAAAAATCCTCCAAGAGAAAAACTAAGAACGTCCGGTCACTTGTGAATTATCAATCAATTTGATTGAAATCTGCGTGAACCTTGATTTGATATTGTACACAAAACCCTTTTGATGCAAAGGATACTAGTGAACTATCGAAAACAAAAACGTTCCCTCTTTTCTCTATGCTTGGCCGAATTCTTCACACAATGAGTTGGACGAAGTTTTTTTTTATAACAATAAAAAAATAAATAAAAATCAACTTCTCACACCAAAAACTAAGGCTTGGTCGAAATTTACAACCTATATTTATAGGTTCACAAATTGCAAATTCCCTTAACCAATTATAATGTAAAATATACCTAGGGGGAGAAGGTGAATAGGTATATGCTCAAATTTTAATCTTCTTTAAAAACACAAGCAATCTTTACAACACTTAGTATAATATCCAAAATTATATATGACAAATCAATCGACACAAATCAACTAAGTGAAGAAATTAAATATGCTAAAAATCAACACAAGATATTTACGTGGTAAAACCTCTTAAGAGGAAACATCCACGGGTTGATACCACAACCACCGGTAAAAGCAAATCCACTATTCAAATAAGAGTTACACACTCAAGCAATCAACACATGCTCTCCGAGCTATCACTCTTACTCTACCCTTGAACCTAGTGATCTACTAAGCCGACTTCCTATCCAATACCTCATGTCTTTAGGAAGATTCCTTGCTCACCTTTCCGGATCCTCCCGACCCTAGGCAAGACTTCTTGCTCAACTATCCGAGTCTTCTCGACTCTAGTTGAGACTTCTTTGCTCAACAATCCGAGGTCTCACACCTCTTGCCGAGACTTCCACTTGCTCAACTATCCGAGTCCTCTCGACTCTAGTTGAGACTTCTTTGCTCAACAATCCGAGGTCTGACACCTCTTGCCGAGACTTCCACTTGCTTAGCTATGTAAGTCCTCCCGACTCTAGCTAAGACTTCCAATTGCTCAAATGAAAGAATCACTTTAAGATATGAGACTTCCTACCTCTTCACAAGGCTTCTAAGTGATCATGAATGCAAAATACAAATAAGCACTGAACATAGAAAATGATGATCAACAAATTCTATGGACATGCAACTAGATAGCTAGATTATGCTTTCAAAGAACAATCACAAATGTATCTAGGTAACCTAAGCATGTTATCAACTAAGAACCAAATCAATTAAATGAATATACCAATTGATGTAGACCTAGTCCTTAGAAAATGAAATTAAATCTAGAAATAGTCAGTCAAGCATACGAACAAAAGATTTCTAAAAACAATTTCATGTTTATCAAGTTTAGCACAAATCAATCAACTTATCCCATCTAGTCATCCTAAGCTTTTCCATAAAAGGTCAAACCGATTATCATCAGGAAATTTTTTCTTTTAAGATAATAGATTTCAACATATGAGCGTGTGTGTGCATGTGGCTCGTATTCCTATTTCTGTTTTTCAACTTGAGCAATCACAATTTTCAACTATAGTCATTTAAGCCTTCCTCCATTTCTTTTTAGGCTTTGAATCAAACATTTTTTTTAATAATTATTTTCAACACTTCTTTGATTTTTTTTAAACGTAAAAATATACACTTCATGACGGCTTTCACTCATCACAATGGTGTAGCCCTTTCCTACATAGGGTGGCTTCACAACCAAAGTGTGTAGCTCTTTTCATGAAGGTGCTCGTTGAGTTCTTATGTAGTTGCCGAAGCAAAATGGATACTAACCATACATCATCTTAAATGTACGAGTCAAAAGACTTCAAGGAGCATCCATAACTCACATATCTTCAAACTCAACTTACTCAAACTAAACATATAAGAGAAGCAAAGTGTGCACTTTTGAAAACCAATTTTTTTTAAGGCTTAAAAGCACATGATCTAAAAGCAATACAAAGAGACTTACTTAAGATCTTTACTTCTCAATAGAGTAGCTTTCATTGAATATGAAGCTCATATTTTTTAAAAGTATGCCACTCATCAATCAAACAAGCATTTCACACATCATATATAAGATCATTGTTAACAAATCACTAAATGATCTTTAGACAGCAAATGTCATCAAGAACCATATGAAAGCTATACTAGTTCTCTAATATGACATGTTACATGATGTCATGCACACATAGAGTTGAAAAGATGAATCAAGAAAGCAATCTTTAGAGTATAGATATACCTTAGCAAGCTTTTTCATCAACGTAAAGTCTTCACCCTTTTTATGAGCTCTCTTGACTTGTTTGTCCTCATGACAACAGGTTGTTGGTGTGTCTTCCCAAGAGAATAAAGACTGAATATCTCAACTCAAACAAACATATAAAATGACTTTCTCCAAAAGTCTTAACAAAGTACACCAAATAGATTTCAAAATTGAACTTCTCTAAAGTCAACCTATAAATTTTGACCATCATATTAAAAGTATGAGAATATTAAGTTCATGTATTGACTAGAGACACCAAGTTTGAATAGCAAATCGAGCATATTACAAATGGCTTAATCAAGCATCAAACTTATAACTCTTATCAAACAAGAACAAAAAGAAATATTCTCATATGTGCTACTCAATCAAGTATGAGAGCACTCACCTTTGACCATATTGGTCTTAGGTGAACCAATACAAATAACATCATAATCATTACTCATGGCAAGATGAAATGTAGAAGATAAATCATCAACTATCTTCTTCATGAAAATATCACTCATTTTAAACTCATTGGTATTGCCACGCACAAATATTTCATCAAATCCTTTCCTAAAGAGGATTAACTTGGTATGCAAGAATCCTATTCTTAGGTGGATTTACTTAGAGACCGAGAATCCTTTTCCAAAACGAATTATTTCCTATACCAAGACTCCTAATCCAACTCATTAGTGTATTTGTGACCATATTAAAGACTTCCTAATTTGACTAGATAAATAATTCCTTTTATTTATCTACTTATCAAATATAGTCTTTAATATCAATTATACTACCAACAATAGTATAATATTAGGAGACCTTCTCCTATTAGGAAAAAGATTTTGACTTTTAGTTAAAAAATTAATTAATCAATAAATTAATTAATTCCCATTTAATTAGATAATAAAATAAAAAATAATATATTAGGCTTTTATATATTAGCCTTGCCGCCCATGACATTATATAGGCATATATATTATTTTTCTTATTTTATTAAATCCATTGGACCTTAATAAAAAGTCCACATGTGAAATAGACCAATTCTTACAAAAAGAAACAAGTCCAAATGCCTTAATACAATTCTAGATGGACCCCTAAATTGGTCCGGTAGAATATATCAAGTGATCCATATAAGTTCGTGTGGATTAGGGATCTTGGCGGGCTATCTAAATTTAAGCTTCAATAGACATAACCTAATCACAATCAACAAATGATTCACTTAGGTCCAATTTATTAATTTTGTTCATTCCACTAAAGAACTAAAATTGAACTCTTAAATAAAGAAATAATAAGTTAATATTTCTCATTCACACCCTAGACAATTTTAATGGAGAAAGTGTATCCTCGTGAAGAATGCCAGTAATAACCAAGAGCTCATAGACTTCCTATAGCTCTCCAAGTTACCATATTTACTCATATAACAACATTTTGAACTTGGATATTTTGACTTGTCCAGAAGCCATGTTTTAATAGACACTATTGAAAACTTAACGTTAATATTTAATATCCAATACCTCAAAACATCCATATGATGATATTCTACTCTTATTTAATAAATGGAGCCACGATGTCCATATCTATAAATGAAGTCCTCTATCGATTAACAAATGAATACCACCAAACTATCGAGGATAGTCTATGCTATATAATCGTACTCATTGATAGATCAAATGATAACAATTGCAACCAAAAGTCCATCATTTATCTCAGGACTGAGATAGACTCTCCGATTGTCTTCAAATGAAAACTTTTATCTATTGACAATTCTAGATAAAAGATTTCATTGTGATCCGATTCAATGCACTCAGTGCACTAGATTCTTTTGCCCAAAGACACCACACTTTGATGATTTTAGACTCATCATAACACATTTGATCCCACCCAAATGCTAGCAAAAGAATCTACAACTTTGACAAGATAAAGTCGCCCAAACTTTTTCTTAAGTTATGAATATTATTCAAGACTAACTAAAGAGTTGTGTCTACCTCATATATATCTAGATGTATGAACAATTCTTCTTTTCTAATAGCCTTTTGACCTTATGATTATTTACTTTTGACCATTATAATAATTAAACTATAAATGCTATAAGATTTATTAAACATGAAATCACTTTATTAATATGAAAAGATTGTCAAATACATTATTATACTCTTATTATCGAGCATAATCCCAACAATCTCCCACTTGCTCTATAGCAAATGTGTCATATCTTTCATCCCCATGTTCTTTAGATGCCCATCAAAACTCTTTTGTAGAAGAGCCTTTGTAAAGGGATCTGCTAGATTTTCTGTTGACACGACCTTGGCAATCGTCACGTCACCTCTATGCACAATTTTTCCTCAGAAGGTGATACTTTCTTTCAATGTACTTCCCTCTTTTATGACTTTCTGGTTCTCTCGAATTAGCCACTGCTTCACTATTGTCACAACAGAAAGTGAACTGCTTATTCACATCAGGATCCACTTCTAAGTCAATAAAGAATTGTCGGAGCCAGACAGTCTCTTTAACAACTTTGTATGCAGCAACATGCTCGGCTTCTATGATGGAATCAACAATTCAAGATTGCTTGATACTCCTCCATATGACTGTCCATCCTCCAATAGTAAACACAGATCCTGATGTTGATCTCCTGGAGTCAGAATCTGACTAAAAATCAGAATCTGTATACCCAGCGGGAATTAAATCCCCTCCAGAGTATACAAGCATATAATCTCTCGTTCTCCTGAGATACTTGAAAATATGATTGACTTTCGTCCAGTGATCAGGACTAGGCTTCGATTGAAACCTGCTAACTATGCCCACAACAAAACAAATATCTGGTCTAGTATAGAGCATTACATACATGAGACTTTCAACTGCCGATGCATATGGAACCCTACTCATGAATTGCTCTTCATGCTCATTCTTAGGAACTTGATCCTTAGAAAGATTGATTCCATGTCTGAAAGGTAACATACCTTTCTTGGTATCTTGCATGGAAAACCTAGACAAGATTTTATCTATGTATGAAGCTTGGGATAATGCAATCATTCTATTCTTTCTATCTCTTATGACTTGGATACCAAGAATATAACTTGCTTCTCCTAAGTCCTTCGTATCAAATTGTTTTTCTAACCATTCTTTTTCTGATGTCAATACACCTATATCGTTTCCAATGAGTAGTTTATCATCAACGTAAGAAACTAGGAAAATCAACTTGTCACCTTTAATCCTTTTGTATACACAGGGTTCGTCAAAGTTTTGAATAAATCCAAAACTTTTCACGGCTTGATCTAACCTTATGTTCCAGGATCTGGATGCTTGCTTCAATCCATATATAGATCTTTGCAACTTGCATACCTTTTCCTCTTTGCCTTTTTCAATATATCCTGATCATATAGATGCTTTTGTCAAGATTTCCATTAAGGAAAGTTGTCTTGACGTCCATTTGCCAAATCTCTAAGTCTAGAGATGCCACAATAGATAAGAGTATCCTAATGGATTTAAGCATGACCACATGAGATAAGGTTTCTTCATAATCGATACCTTCCTTCTATGTATAACCTTTAGCTACCAATCTAGCTTTAAAGGTTTCCACCTTTCCATCCATTCATCTTTTCCTCTTGTATACCCACTTGCACCTAATGTGTTTTATCCCTTTAGGCAAGTCTAAAAGAGACCAAACTTTGTTTTTTAACATAGATTCAATTTCGGATTGCATTGCCTTTTGCCAATGGTGACAATCAAGATCTTTTATTGCTTCCTTGTATGTATAGGGATCATCGTCGTCCGGAAGATTCTCTATAGATTCTCTTAGACCGATGAATCTCTCGGGTTGTCTACTAACCCTCCCACTACGATAAGGTATGGTAGATTGTTGATCTTATGTTGGTGCGGAACTTAAAATTGGGCTAGGTTGTGAAACCTCTTGTGGAGTTGTATCTCCTGAAAGCTCACTCAGGACAATTCTACTTTTAGGCACAAATTTATTCATAGTGTCATCTTCCAGAAAATTAAAAATGTCGAAACAAATACTTTAAGATCTGAATGACAATAAAAATAATATCATTTTCCTCCATTTGGATACCCTACAAATATGCATGTTTCTGAACGGAACTCTATCTTTTCTGTCTTTCCTTTTAACACGTGCGCAGAACATCCAAATTGTAGGGAAAAAACCATGCGCAGCGGAAGCGTAATTTTTTTTTATGAAATTAGGTTTTCGGTATAAATAAAACTTTTCCCTTTATAATAACAAGAACCTTAACGCTAAATTAATTGATGTATATAAAAAGTGTTGTACATTTTTCTCGTGGCGATAGAACAAGCGCCGAATTGATTCTGCAAGATCTTCCAATCCAATCACGAACGTGAATCACCTAGGATTGTGGGCTCCTTTTCTTTATCTTGTATACCTGAGGATGGAAACAAACAAATTCTTGTTCCTAATTAGTCACAATAATCCTCCAAGAGAAAAATAAAAAACGTTCGGCCACTTGTGAATTATCAATCAATTTGACTGAAACTCGTATGAACCTTGATTCGTTGTTGTACACACAACCCTTTTGATGTAAAGGATACCAGTGCACTATCGAAAACAAAAACGGTCCCCTTTTTCTCCTCTTGGCCGAATTCACACTATCTCTATGAGTTGATCGCAATTTTTTCTCCCTCAAAATTCTCTTTTGCTTGGCCGAATTCTCTCTCAAGAAAAACCCAAGCTAAGCCGAAATTAATTCTTGCAATTAATTAGAGCTGGCCAAAATTCCAAACCTATATATATATATATATATATATATATATAGGATCATAAGTCCTCTCCAAAGAAGGATTTACTTGGTTGGCAAGAATCCTTTCCTTAGGCGGATTTATTTGGTAGTTAAGAATACTTATCTAAAAGGAATTCTATCCTCCTCTCATATATACATAGTTGGCGGAAATTTCAAAGAATATAATTAGGTGACTTAATTCGTTTCCTAAGAATGATTTACTTGGTAGTTAAGAATCATTTCCTTCGGTAGATTTACTTGGTTGTTAAGAATCTTTTTAAAAAAGAAATTCTATCCTACACCAAGACTCCTAATCCAACTCTATAATGTATTTATAACCATATTAAAGACTTTCTAATTTGATTAGATAAATAATTCGTTTTATTTGTCTATTTATCAAATATAGTCTTTAACATTAATTATACTACCAACAATAGTATAATTTTAGGAGGCTATCACCTACTAGGAAAGAGATTTTGACTTTTAATTAAATAATTAATTAATCACCAAATTAATTAATTTCCAATTAATTAAATAATAAAATAATATAATATAATTAAGCCATTCTAAATAGCCTTGCCGCCCAACACACATATATGGGCCAATATATTATTTTCTTATTTTATAAAATCCATTTGACCTTTATAAAAAGTCCACATGTGAACTAGACCCATTCTTACAAAAAGAATCAAGTCCACATGCCTCAATACAATTCTAGATGGACCCCTAAATTGGTCCGATAGAATATATCAAGTGATCAATGCAAGTTCGTGTGGATTAGGGATCTTGGCGGGCTATCTAGATTTAAACTCCAATAGACACAACCCAATCACAATCAACAAATGATTCACTTAGATCCGATCTATTTAATTTTAGTTCATTCCACTAAAGAACTAAAATTGAACTCTTAAATAAAGATAGAATAAGTTGATGTTACTCATTCGTACCCTAGACAACCTTATTGGAGAAAGTGTATCCTTATGAAGAATACCAGTAATCGCCATGAGCTCATAGACTGCCTATAGCTCTCCAAGTTACCATATTTACTCATATGACCACATTTTGAACTTGGATATTTTGACTTGTCCAGAAGCCATATTTCAATAGACACTATTGAAAACTTAAAGTTAATATTTAATATCCAATACCTCAAAACATCCATATGATGGTATTCTGCTCTCATTCAATAAATGGAGCCACGATGTCCATATTTATAAATGAAGTCCTCTATCGATTAACAAATGAATACCACCAAACTATCGAGGATAGACTATGCTATATAATCGTACTCATTGATAGCTCAAATGATAACACTTGCAACCATAAGTCCATCATTTATCTCAAGATTGAGATAGATTCTCTGTTTGTCTTCAAATGAAAACTTTTATCCATTGACGGTTCTAGATAAAGTATTTCATATTGATTCTATTCAATGCACCCAGTGCACTAGATTCTTTTGTCCAAAGACACCACACTTTGATGAATTTAGACTCATCATAACACATTTGATCCTACTCAAATGCTAGCAAAAGAATCTACAACTTTGACAAGATAAAGGCGCCTAACCTTTTATCTTAAGTTTTGAATATTATTCAAGACTAACTAAAGAATTGTGTCTAGCTCATACATATCTAGATGTATGAACAATTTTTCTTTTCTCATAGTCTCTTGACCTTATGATTATTTACTTTTGACAATTATAATAATTAAACTATAAATGCTATAAGATTTGTTAAACTAGAAATCAATTTATTAATATGAAAATATTATCAATACATTATTATACTCTTGCTAACGAGCATAATCCTAACAATCTCCCACTTGCTCTATAGAAAATGTGTCATATATCCCATCCCCATGTTCTCTAGATGCCCTTTTAAAACTCTTTTGTGGAAGAGCCTTTGTAAAGGGATCTGTTAGATTTTCTACTGGCGCGATCTTGGTAATCGTCACGTCACCCCTATGCATAATTTCCTTTAGAAGGTGATACTTTCTTTCAATGTGTTTCCCTCTCTTATGACTTCTTGGTTCTCTCGAATTAGCCACTGCTCCACTATTGTCACAATAGATAGTGATTTGCTTATTCGCATCCGAAACCACTTTCAAGTCAATCAAGAATTGGCGGAGCTTGACAGTCTCTTTAGCAGCCTCACGTGCGGCAACATACTCGGCTTAAATGGTGGAATCAGCAATACAAGATTTCTTGATACTCCTTCATATGACTGCCCCTCCTCCAATAGTAAACACAGATTCTAACATCAATCTCCTCGAGTCAGAATCTGACTAAAAATTAGAATATGTATACCCAACGTGAATTAAATCCCCTCCAGAGTATACAAACATATAATCTCTCGTTCTCCTAAGATACTTGAAAATATGTTTGACTGCCGTCCGGTGATCAAGACCAGGTTTCGATTGAAATCTACTAACTATGCCCAGAGCAAACCAAATATCTAGTCTAGTGCAAAGCATTATATACATAAGACTTCCAACTGCCGATGCGTATGGAACCCTAATCATGAATTGCTCTTCATGCTCATTCTTAGGAATTTGTTCCTTAGAATGTTTGATTCCATGTCTGAAAGGTAACATATCTTTCTTGGAATCTTGTATGGAAAACCTAGACAAGATTTTATCTATGTATGAAGCTTGGGATAATGCAATCGTTATATTCTTTCTATCCCTAATGACTTGGATACCAAGAATATAACTTGCTTCTCCTAAGTCCCTCATATCAAATTGTTTTACTAACCTTTTTTTTATTGATGTCAATACACCTATATCGTTTCCGAAGAGCAGTATATCATCAACGTAAAGAACCAGGAAAACCAACTTGTCACATTTAATCCTTTTGTATACATAAGGTTTATCAAGGTTTTGTATAAATCCAAACCTTTTCACGGCTTGATCGAACCTTATGTTCCAGGATCTGGATGCTTGCTTCAATCCATATATGGATCTTTGCAACTTGCATACCCTTTCCTCTTGGCCATTTTCAATGAATCCTTCTGGTTGCATCATATAGATGCTTTCGTCAAGACTTCCATTAAGGAAAGTTGTTGGACGTCCATTTGCCAAATCTCTAGGTCTAGGATGCCGCAATGGATAAGAGTATCCTAATGGATTTAAGCATGGCCACAGGAAAGAAGGTTTTTTCATAATCGATACCTTCCTTCTGTGTATAACCTTTAGCTATCAATATAGCTTTAAATGTTTCCACATTTAAATCCATTTCTTTTTTCCTCCTTTATACCCACTTGCACTCGATGGGTTTTATCCCTTTAGGCAAGTCTACAAGAGACCAGACTTTGTTTTTGAACATAGATTCAATTTCGGATTGCATTGTCTTTTGCCACTGGCGACAATCAACATCTTCCATTGCTTCCTTGTACGTATAAGAATCATCATCGTCCGAAAGATTCTCTACAGATTCTCCTAGACCGATGTATCTCTCGGGTTATCTAACAATATTCCCACTATGACGAGGTATGGTAGATTATTTATCTTGTGTTGGTACGGAACTTACAATTGGGCTTGGTTACGAGACCTCTTGTGGAATCGTATCTCCTAAAAGCTCATTTAGGACAATTCTACTTTTAGGCACAAAATTATTCATATATTCCTATTCTAGAAATTTGGCATTTGTCAAAACAAATACTTTAAGATCTGAAGGACTATGAAAATAATATCCTTTTGTTCCTTTTGGATACCCTACAAATATGCAAGTTTCAACGGGACTCCATCTTATCTGTCTTTCCTTTTAACAAGTGCGCAAGACATCCAAATATCCTTGAGTGTTGTAAACTAGGCTTTTGCCCAGTCCACAACTCATGCGGTGTTTTAGGAACCGACTTAGATGGTACATTATTTAGAATATACATGGCAATTTGTAAAGCATATCCCCAAAATGAACTATGGAGCGTTGAATAACTCAACATAGACCTAACCATATCCAAAAGAGTTCTATTTCTCCTTTCTGCCACCCCATTTTGTTGAGGTGTGCCTGGCGCAGAAAATTGAGAATTTATTCCATTATCAATAAGATATTGCTGAAACTCACTAGATAGATATTCTCCACCACGATCGGACCTCAAGAGTTTTATGCGTTTCTCAAGCTCATTTTCTACTTCAGCTTTAAATGCTTTGAACATATCAAAAGCATCCGACTTATGTCTCATGAGATACACATAGCCAAATCTTAAGTGATCATCCGTGAAAGTGATGAAGTACTCATATCCACCTTTAGCTTGAATGCTCATAGGTCCACACACATCAGTGTGTATCAATCCTAAACATTCGATGGCTCTTGCGCCTTTGGTCGTAAACGACCTATTGGTCATTTTACCATCCAAACAAGATTCACATGTTGGTAGCTCATCAACCTTTAAGTCACTTAGAGGTCCGTCACATACCAATCTTTTAATCCTATTAAGGTTGATATGACCTAAGTACTAATGCCATAGGAAGGTTTCGTCTTTTGATAATTTTACACTTTTATGATTGGGTTCCGTTGATTCCGTGTCTAACAAGTGAGAGATATTTCCGTGCAAATAAAATAAACCGTTTTCCAATGTACCTTCGCAAACAAATTTGTTATTCTTACTAATAATAAAACCTTTATTAAAAGTAACCGAATATCCAAATTTATTTAGACAAGAGACCGAAATTAAATTCCTCTTGAAAAATGGTACATAATAAACGTTTATTAATACTAAATGCCTATAAGAATCAAAATTGATTCTAATATCTCTCACTATACTAGTGGAAACCAATGCTCCATTGCCTAAATGCAAGTTGAATTCATTCTTATCCAGTCTATTCCTTTGACCCTTTTCACCACAAAAGAAACACCTTCCTTTGATCTTGGTTACTTTCTTGGTCTCCTTCTAAGAAAGCTCAAGTTGCTTTTTCTTCTGTTATCTCTTGACCTTCTAACGGGTCTTAACAATAACAACTTTACCAACCATATGAATCCTTGTCTAGAGACATCATAATATCGGTAGCAGTCTCAATTCCTTCATGTTGCAGTTGCAACACGTTGGAGATGATGGCCATAATGTAACGTACATTTAGCCATCTCTTCTAAAGACTTCCACTACTGATACTTATCTTTTTGCTCCTGAATAGATTCATTAGTTTGGTGGTTAAGGAATATACAGAATGAACTTATACTTTTCAGCTTGCAACAACAACCAATATTCCTTTTCCATGTGACATAATTATCACCAGTTAAAGTATTATATTTTAGGATATTGATTAGGGATGGGGTCATGATTTATTTTTAATAACAAAAATTATATATAAGTAAACAATCAAGATATAGCACTTTTGAATATTTATCTTGAATTAAATAAAATAATTCAATCTTAAAAATTCAACGGTGATCCAACACCCATAAATGTCATGCCACCTTTGGGAGTACGCACCATTTACTAGTTGGACTAGGTCCCACCTAATTGTTAACATAACAACCAACGTTTTCAATTTTAGCATTGCAATTTTATTAACAAGAACTCTTGGGAGGATATTAATAAAAGTACATTGAGTGTGTTACCAAGTTATCGACCTTCAATATAATCCCTCACGAATATCCCTCCTTTGGGAGTAGATATCGTTTGGGCCAATTGTCTAGTCTATCCTTGTAAGGAAGTATCTTGCTAAATTCCATTCATGAATACCACTTGGGAGGTTATTTACGAAACATAAAGCTCAACTAAACTTGGAGGCTGTAGGTGTTCCAGAACACCTTCTCCCATTCAATTGTTTAAGGCGTATGATCGAATTCCAAAGAATAATTTACCAAGTTATCTAGATGCCAATTTAGATACTTAAACCATTCAATGCATGTTCATACCAAAAGAGATATATGAGTGGCACTCCTATTCTATATGACATGTTATCAAACAATGACAAACATTGCTATAAATAGCTACAATTTTGGTCCATCCTAGAAAAACAAGTAAATTACATATATCTTGGAATACAAGAACTCCTTTCTTGGCGAACAAGTCTTCACGCGACCTTCGTCATTCGGACACCCTTGGCTACCTCCTGTGGGCGTGCGCACCCCTTGCCCTTACCCATGGGCGTGCGCATGTCACAAGCCCATAAAGGGCTGCCATGTGCAGCCCATGGCTACAACAAGGGCTGTCGTGCTCAGCCCATGCCACAACAAACGTGGCTGCACGCTCTTCACATGCACGTTTGTTGTTACGGCTCGCACGGTCCCAAACTTGTTCCGGTTACTCCTAATTCTTCAAACCTTCGAGTCTTCGAAACTTGAATGTATTATAGAAGAATTTACATAACAAAATACTGCAGTGTTTTTATTTATTATTACAACAACAAAATAAAAAAAACTTAGCAACTACCAAGAATGAAATTATGTCTATAATAGACCACCCTTCTTCTTACGATCTCAAAACAAAATTACATTGAAATTCTAGGACCAAAATTGAGCAATAACAATCCACATATAAAACATATATATATATATATATATATATATATATATATATATATCCATACATCCCAATGTAAATATATATGTGAATACCTAGAGTGCCATCTCTTTCTAAAACATGCATATATACAATAAAGGAAAAAGATTCATGAACACATACATCAATTAATCAAGGGTACAACCTGGGCTCTGATACCAATTGTAGGGAAAAAACGGTTTAGAAACGCAACGGAAGCGTGAGAAAAATGAAAATTAGGGTTTGCGTATAAATGAAAATTTTCCCTTTTATGCAACAAGAACCTTAACCCTAGATTAATTGATGTATATAAAACTATCGTACCTTTTTCGTGTGACGATTGAACAAGCGTCAAATTGATTCCACAAGATCTTCCAGTCCAATCATGAACGTGAATCACCTAGGAGTGTGGGCTCACTTTCTTTAAATTGTATTCCTGAGGATAAAGACAAGGCAAATATCTTTTATTTGTTAGTTACAAATATCCTCCAAGAGAAAATCCAAGAATGTCCGGTCACTTGTGAATTATCAATCAATTTGATTGTAACTCGCGTGAACCTTGATTCGATGTTGTACACAAAACCCTTTTGATGTAAAGGATATTAGTATACTATCGAGTACAAAAACGTTCCCCTTTTTTCTCTACTTGGCTGAATTCACACACTATTGCTTAAAGATGATTGAATTTCGTCTAGAGTAAAATCAGATTTTTCTCCCTCAAAATTCTATGATGGCCGAATTCTTCACTAAGAAAAATAGAGCTTGGCCGAAATTCCTCTCTAATGCTCCTTAGGGCTGGCCGAATTTTACCTACTCATATTTATAGGATTATAAATCCTCTCCTAAGAAGGATTTATTTGGTTGGCAAGAATCCTTTCCTTAGGTGGATTTATTTGGTAGTTAGAATCTTTATCTAAAAGGAAATCTAATCTTCTCCTATAACCATATGAGCTGGCCGAAATTCATCTCTTTGTTATGGATTAGGAGAGTTTTTTCTTTCCTAAGAAGGATTACTTGATGGACAAGAATTCTATCCTTAGGTAGATTAACTTGGTGGTTATGAATCATTTTCAAAGAAGAATTCTACCACTAAGTAGTTTTACTTGGTGACCAAGAATTCCTTTTTCAAAAAGAATTCTATCCTACACCAAGACTCCTAATCCAACTCAATAGTGTATATATAACCATGTTAAAAACTTCCTAATTTGATTAGATAAATAATTCCTTTTATTTATCTACTTATCAAATATAGTCTTTAACATTAACTATACTACCAACAATAGTATAGTTTTAGGAGACCATCTCCTATTAGGAAAAGATTTTGACTTTTAATTAAATAATTAATTAATCAACAAATTAATTAATTGCCATTTAATTAAATAATAAAATAAAATAATATATTAAAGCTATTATTAATAGCCTTTGCCGCCCATACCTAAATATAAAAGCCATATATTATTTTTCTTATTTTATTAAATCCATTGGACCTTAATAAAAAGTCCACATGTGAACTAGACCTATTCTTACAAAAAGAAACAAGTTCACATGCCTTATTCCAATTCTAGATGGACCCCTAAATTGGTCCGGTAGAATATATCAAGTGATCCATGCATGTTCATGTGGATTGGGGATCTTGGCGGGCTATCTAAATTTAAGCTCCAATAGGTACAACCTAATCACAATCAACAAATGATTCACTTAGGTCCAATCTATTTAATTTTAGTTCATTCCACTAAAGAACTAAAATTGAACTCTTAAATAAAGATAGAATAAGTTGATGTTACTCATTCATACCCTAGACAACCTTATTGGAGAAAGTGTATCCTCGTGAAGAACACCAGTAATCGTCAAGAGCTCATAGACCACCTATAGCTCTCCAAGTTACCATATTTACTCATATGACCACATTTTGAACTTGTATATTTTGACTTATCCAGAAGCCATGTTTCAATAGACACTATTGAAAACTTAACGTTAAGATTTAATATCCAATACCTCAAAACATCCATATGATGGTATTCTACTCTCATTCAACAAATGGAGCCACGATGTCCATATCTATAAATGAAGTCCTTTATCGATTAACAAATGAATACCACCAAACTACCGAGGATAGACTATGCTATATAATCGTAGTCATTGATAGCTCAAATGATAACACTTGCAACCATAAGTCCATCATTTATCTCAGGATTGAGATAGACTCTCCAATTTTCTTCAAATGAAAACTTTTATCTATTGATGGTTCTAGATAAAGTATTTCATTTTGATCCTATTCAATGCACCCGGTGCACTAGATTCTTTTGCCCAAAGACACCACACTTTGATGATTTTAGACTCATCATAACACATTTGATCCCACTCAAATGCTAGCAAAAGAATCTACAACTTTGACAAGATAAAGGCGCCCAACTTTCTATCTTAAGTTGTGAATAATATTCAAGATTAACTAACGAATCGTGTCTACCTCATACATATCTAGCTGTATGAACAATTCTTATTTTCTAATAGTCTTTTGACCTTATGATTATTTACTTTTGACAATTATAATAATTAAACTATAAATGCTATAAGATTTGTTAAACTAGAAATCAATTTATTCAGATGAAAAAATTGTTAATTACAATATTACACTCTTGGTATCGAGCATAATCCTAACAATGTTGTCATTAAGCATGGCAAGGACTATAATGCAATCACTAATCGCAATCAATGAGTCCTAAACAATATCAAAATGCAAAGCATAGAGATTTATCTAGAAGGGCAAAATGGCCACAAACCCTAGCTATCACAAAATATAAATCTCAACCAACAAACAACCACTCAAACATGTTATAAATGCAATAAAACTTAAAAGCTTGCAATCAATGAGTAATTAATGCTATTTCTAGGTAAGCATAGCTCAGTAATGGAACAATTAATTCTAGGTCATGAAGAGATTACCTAGTAAATGAAAATAAGAAGAATACATGCTTGGAAGTTGCAAGAAGATGTTAGATGCTCATGGATTGAAGGTTGGAAGAGCCAAGATGAGTTCTTGGAAGATTTCTTTCTCTAGGAGTTACTTTCCTACTCAAAGATATGATTTTTGGCTCATAGAAAGTAAGGAAGAAGAAGAGACATTATATAAAGAGGCCCTACACGAAATGGCGTTGCTTTGGACCAGGGGCAACTGATTCCCGTCATGACCGTTGTACGTGCCGCGACTTAGGCAAGTGTCTAGACAGTGGTAGTGTGAGCGGTGCGTCGCCTGTGAATCTCCGCTGTCTGGACCCCGATACAGGCAGTTGTCCAGACCGCGTTAGAGCCAGTGGTGTAATACTGGGAAACTCCGCTTATAAGACCACTGTGCATGCAACGTGCACAGGCCGCGATAGCAGCAACGAGCAACGTCTGGAGAACACCACTGTGCATACAGCAGGCGGAGGCAATACACAGGAAGCGGTCCAGGACGCGGTCAAGGGGAAAATGATCTTCTTTGGGTAAACTAAATGCAACAGACACCCAAGTAAGATATATGGCAAAAAAGCACATAATTAAGGCAATTTAGCATTCATGCAAGATGATTAAAGACATGCATGAGAGTGTGTGTGTACACTAAAAACTCTTCAGAAAAGGTTAAGCAAGTTATTAACCTTCTGAAGCTTGAGCTGAGTCTTGAGCAATGATGGCCTAAACTACCCTTACACATTAATCCCCATATGTGGTTGTCAACGAAATAAGCCAATCAAAAACTAAGGAACTTACAATCTCCCCCTTTGGCTATTTCGTGACAAAACCACCACTCACAATTCATCCTCACAAATAAACTAAACGAAAACAGAGATCAACAAAGTTTTTCTACATTACAAAGAGATGTCTAATAAACTAGATCTTCAAGTCATCCATCTCTTGTAGAATCAACATCCCTACAAAACAAAATAACTACACTTTCCAGGACAAGTGTATGAGAGGTGATCAAAGACATAAAAACAAGAGCAATTTGCATACAATAGAAACAAGCAACATGCATTAACAATGCAAATGCAAATTCTCCATCTAAATAGGTTAACTCCCCTTCAATGAGTTAAACTCAACTCCCCCTAAATCCACACTACTCCCCCTTTTTGTCATGAGATAGATAAATGAGTATCCCCTTAAGAAGGCATTAACAATGAGAGCTTATGGCACAGAACATATGCATAATAAGATAACCAAATTTATGCAACTTAATTATAAGGAGAGAAAAAAGGAGTTTTATTATTAAAAAAAATGTGTGAACGAATGCTTTGCATACAAGACAAGTTGTACTCAAGATCAAAACATGGTATTTGGCAAAGAAAAATGACAAGGGTTTCCAAGAGAATTCAAACCAATTTCACCCTTTGTCATGGAATAAGCAAGATATAGATTGTAAAATAAATTCATTTTAAGAACAACTATATCAACCTTTACAAGCAAAACAAGACATGAACGACTATTGTGCCATTTTCGAATTTTCCGGGTGGAATGCTTGTATGATAGTAGCCTTGTTTGACAAGAAAAGAGACATAGACTTTGGGATTGTAAAATCCTTGAAATGGATACAAGATCCTTATTGATTGAAGTCTCATAATTGCTTTCACACACATTTTTGCATTCATTTTAAAGCATTCAACAATTTCATCATGCATATTACTTTTAAAGCATGTCATTTAAAGAATCAACATGTCTTGGAGATCAATTCTAGGTCATTCAAAATGTACTTCCCAATTAATTCTCCTATTCCAAAAATGCATGTTTGGTCATAAATAAGACATGGATTGCATGTGAAGCAAAGTTTCACACTTATTAAAAAAATATTCACAACCGATCATCTCAAGCAATTAATAAAGAAGCATAAATATTATCAATAAGCACCATGCATTGCCAATTTGCTCTCTTTGCTTGAGCTCCCCATATGGGGTCAATCAAAACAAGTCAAGAAGGGATATGAGTCCCTATAGACTTACCAAGTCCATTTGACCTAGTTGAGCCTATGGGTAAAACCTTAGCACAATGGCATGTGGGTTCATCTTTTCTAATCCACTTAGGTGACACATTGTCATTCATAGTGGTCAAGATTATCATATTACTCCTAGGATAATTAACACTAGCTTTCCTAGGCACATGCATATTGGCTCTACCCATTTTTATTTCAATCATGCTCTTAGTTCTACACATGTTAATATACTTGAAGCAATTTGGTCTAATATGACCATCAACACCACAAAAATGACATGAAGGAATAAAATGAGGGGTCATACCATTCCTTTGTGAGGACAAAGGTGCTTTCCCTTGTCTTTGAGCTTTCCTTTGGTGTGGTATTGATTCTCTTCTCCTTTGTTGTTGAGTTAGAGAAGATTGCTTCCTTGGTTGAGCATGCAAGAAATGCTACTTGCTTGAGGTGCTCTCATTGGTTGAGCTTGAGCTTGAGCTTGACTTCTCGGTGCCATCTTAACTTGGACATTTTTAGAAAACTCTCTTAGTTCAATTTTCTTCTTAGAATAAAGTGGAGGAAGAGGTTATTTGAAGTCCATGCTCTTGAAGTCTCATTGCCATCTTCAAACTCTAGACCTCTCTTGTCACTTGGCTTTTTGCCAACTTCCAACATTTGGTCAAGCTTCTTCGTACTCGAAGTCATCTTAGCAATCAACTCTCTAGCTTCTCTAAGCTTCTCTTTCAAGCTCTATTCCACTTTTCTTCTATTCTTTTTTTTCTCACTTAAGTGAGTCACTTCGGTTGATAGCTGAAGGTTCTCTTCCTTTAACTTTTGAACCTCTTTCTCCATATTCAACCTTGGGCTTTGAAAATGCTTAATGAACCCTTCAAGGTTCATACTCTCTACATTTCCATTTGTAGAGTGAGATAAAGTACTCTTATCCTTAGAGTCATAACTAGTGTCACTTGTTGCCATGATGGCATCATCAACATAAGCAGCTTCACTTATCACTTTCTTAGCTACTTTCTTATCCACTCCCTTTTCAAGGTCACAAATTAAGGCTTTGTTGCCTTTTTCTATATCTTCCACAAAGGAGGATCCAAAAGCCGTGTAGTTAAGAATAACCTCTTCATCACTTGAGGAATCTTCTTCACTTCCACTCTCACTTGATGAGGTAGCCACCACTTTTCTTTTCTTCTTCTTCTTCGAATTATTACACTCGGTGGCTATATGACCAAACCCACTACATTCATAGCATTGAATGCCTTTTCTGGTAGGTTTATCTTGTCTTGGATCAATCTTCTTCTTTGAGTCATTCTTGTGAAGTTTCATAAACCTCTTGAATTTCTTCACCGTAAGAGCCATCTCCTCATCTGAGTCATCCTCCTCCATCTTTACTTTGGATGTCTTCAAAGCTATGTTCTTTTGCATCTTAGGAGATGTAGGTGTAGAAGTCCACCTAGACTCATAGGCTAGAAGCCTTCCAATCACTTCACTCGGCTTCATAGTCTTGTAGTTGCTATTTTCTTCCAGTGCCGTCACATTGGACTCAAATCTCATGCAGAGTGACCTCATGATCTTTTGCTTGATCCTTCTATCTGAATATGGGTCACCTAGTTGATGGCTTTGATTTACGATGTCCATAAACTTCACTTGGAAGTCATTAAAGCACTCGTCCTCTTCCATCCGAATTGTCTGAAATTGCATTTGAAGGACTTGAAGCTTGGAATCCTTGACCACTTCGGTTCCTTCATGAGCTGTTTGTAGAATCTCCCAAGCCTCCTTTGCATGCCTAGTATTTTGAACAAACTTGTATTGGTTGTCATCCATGGCACACAAGATTGCATGCATAGCCTTGTTGTTCCACTTAGAAGCTTCAAATTTTTGTGAGCTCCAAAGAGACTTAGGCTTGGGAACTTCATCTCCATCATCATTGGTCATCTTTGGAAGAATGTACCCATCATCAACCGCCATCCTTGCACGGTCATCTATTTGACAAATATATGACTCCATCTTGCCTTTCCACGAGGCATAATTATCTTCTTTAAGCAAATGTGGTCTTATACTTGAGGCTCCCTCTTTGCTCATCCCAATCTCACTCATACTGTTTGGGTTAAATGAATGAAATGCAAATGTAATGCACCACACAAGATGTAAACAACAAAAAATGCACAAGCAAGACACACACAGAGCACGGATCACCTAAGTATATCTAGGCACCTGCTCTGATACCAATTGAAAGTTCCCTAAAAAGTGTGTGTCTATAACCTAGAGGGGGGGGGGGGGGGGGGGGGGGGTGAATAGGTTTTAATCGAATCAATTACCAATTTTTCGATTAATCAATATTAACACAAATTACCCCAATGAACAAACATACTACATCAAGTATATTGTGCGGAAATATAAATAACAACTGATGTTTACGTGGAAACCCTCCAAATGGGAAAAACCACTAGCTGATATGTGCGCCACACTAGATCCTCAAAACCATTATTGAATGAAAGTTTACAACCTAGGTTGACTTCTCATCACACCCTCTAGTTACAAACCCTTTCACTCTACCCAACGGACCTTAATAGTGTTTCTTGATCTATTTGCTTGTGCCCTAACCACTTAGTCACAAGACTTAATCTCAATGAAGAGTTAAACACCCTATGTGAATATATGATGATATTCAAACAACAAACAAGGCTAGGGTACCTTATATGCTTATCTAGGTTTATGAGATGACAATAAATGCAATCCTAGATATCAAGAGCTAAATGACATGTCATAAAGATTAGCTAAACATAGAACAAGCAATCCTATGAAGCTATCATAAAAACCAAATCAACACATGTTGTCATTAAGCATGGCAAGGACTATAATGCAATCACTAAATTCAATCAATGAGTCCTAAACAGTATCTGAATGCAAAGCATAGAGATTTAGCTAGAAGGGTAAAATGGTCACAAACCCTAGCTATCACAAAATATAAATCTCAACCAACAAACAACTACTCAAGCATGTTATAAATACAATAAAACTTAAAAGCATGCAATCAATGAGTAATTAATGCTATTTCTAGGTAAGCATAGCCTAGTAATGAAACATTTAATTCTAAGTCATGAAGAGATTACCTAGTCAATGAAAATAAGAAGAATCCAAGCTTGAAAGATGCAAGAAGATGTTAGATGGTCATGGATTGAAGGTTGGATGAGCCAGGATGAGTTCTTGGAAGCTTTCTCTCTAGGAGTTACTTTCCTGCTCAAAGATATGATTTTTGGCTCATAGAAAGCCAGGAAGAAGAAGAAGCATTATATAAAGAGGCCCTACATGAAATGGCATCGTTTTGGACAAGGGGCAACTGATTCCCGTCATGACCGCTGTGCGTGCCGGGTCTAGGTAAGTGTCCAGATCGCGGTAGCGCTAGCGGTGTGTCGTTTGTGAATCTCCGCTGTCTGGACCGCGGTATAGGCAGTTTTCCAGACCGCGGTAGAGCTAGCGGTGCAACATTGGGAAACTCCACTTAGGAGACCGCTGTGCATGCAACGTGCACAGGCCGCGGTAGCAGCAACGAGCAACGTCTAGAGAACACCGCTGTACATACCGCATCGGAGGCAATGTACAGGGAGTGGTCCCGGACGCAGTCAAGGGGAAAATGCTCTTCTACGGGTAAACTAAATGCAACAAACACCCAAGCAAGATATATGCCAAAGAAGTACAAAATTAAGGCAATTTAGCATTCATGCAAGATGATCAAAGACATGTATGAGAGTGTGTATGTGCACTAAAAAATCTTCAGAAAAGGTTAAGCAAGTGATTTACCTTCTGAAGCTTGAACTGAGTCTTGAGCAATGATGGCCTAAATTACCCTTACACATTAATCCCCAAATGTGGTTGTCAACGAAATAAGCCAATCAAAAACTAAGGAACTTACGTTATCAATAAGATATTACTGAAACTCACCAAATAGATATTCTCCACCACGATTAGACTTTAAGATTTTTATGCGTTTCTCAAGCTGATTTTCTACTTTAACTTTAAATGCTTTGAACGTATCAAAAGCATCCGACTTATGTCTCATGAGATACGAATAGCCAAATCTTGAGTGATCATCCGTGAAAGTGATGAAGTACTCATATCCACCTCTAGCTTGAATGCTCATAGGTCCACACACATCTGTTTCTGTCAGTCCTAAACATTCGATGGCTCTTGTGCCTTTGGTAAGTTTCATCTTTTGATAATTTTACTTTTTTATGATTAGGTTTCGTTGATTCTGTGTCTAACAGTGAGATATATTTCTAGGCAAGTAGAATAAACCGTTTTCCAATGTACCTTTACAAACAAATTTGTTATTCTTACTAATAATAAACCCTTATTAAAAGTAACCGAATATCCAAATTTATTTAGACAAGAGACCAAAATTAAACTCCTCTTGAATTGTGGTACATAATAAACGTTTATTAAAACTAAATTCCTATAAGAATCTAAATTGATTCTAATATCTCCCACTACACTAGTAGACACCGACGCTCTATTGTCTAAATGTAAGTTGAATTCATTCTTATTCAGTCTATTCCTTTGACCCTTTTCACCAAAAAAGAAACACTTTCCTTTGATATTGGTTACTTTCTTGGTTTCCTTCTAAGAAGGCTCAAGTTGCTTTTTCTTCTGTTGTCTCTTGACCTTCTTACGGGTCTTTAACAGTAGCAACTTACCAAGCATATGAATCTCTTGACCCTTGCCTTTCACAAGGATTTTTTCCGCGCTTTGAACATCTTGCATCAGGCCTTGCAAGGTGTAATCCTTATTATTCTAGGTGTAGTCCAACTTGAATTGATCAAAGGAATTCGACAGTGAGTTGACAATCATGTCAATTTTGGTCTCACAATCTGTCTCAACACTATTCAGTTCAACAATATTGAGATGTGCTATGACTTTCATCATGTGATCTTTCACACCCTGTCCAAGTTTCATCCTAAGATTCATAAAAGCAGTCAATGCCTCTCTCTTAGTCATCCTAAACCTTATAGCATACATCTCTTTTAGAGCCATTATTATATCGGCATCAGTCTCCATTCCTTCATAATGCTGTTGCAACACGTCAGAGATGGTGGCCATAATGTAACGTACATTAAGCCATCTCATCTGAAGACTTCCACTACATATACTCATCTCTTTGCTCCTGAGTAGATTCATTAATTCGGTTGTTAAGGAATAGACATAACGAATTTTAAGTTTTTCAATTTGCATTAACAACCCAATATTCCTTTTCCATATGATATAATTATCATCAGTTAAAGGATTATCTTTTAGGATATTGATTAGGGATGAGGTCATGATTTCTTTTTAAAAATTATATAAGTAAATAATCATGATAAAGCACTGTCTAATATTTATCTTGAACTAAAGAAAATAATTCAATTGTAAATTTTCAATGATGATCCAACACCCATAAATGTCATGCCTCCTTTGGGAGTTCGCAACATTTACTAGTTAGACTATGTCCCACCTAATTCTTAACATAACAACCAACGTTTTCAATTTTAGCCTTGTATTTTTTTATTAACAAGAACTCTTGGGAGGATATTAATAAAATTACATTGAGTGTAATACAAAGTTATCGACCTTCAATATAATACCTCATGAATATCCCTCTTTTGGGTGTAGATATCATTTGAGCTAATTGTCTAGTCTATCCTTGTAAGGAAATATCTTGCTAAATTTCATTCATGAATACCCCTTAGGGGGTTATTCACGAAACATAAAGCTCAACTAAACTTGGAGGCCGTAGGTGTTCCAAAACACCTTCTCCCAATCAATTGTTTAAGGCGTGTGATTGAATTTCAAAGAATGATTGACCAAGTTATTGTAAAGTCTTCATTTGTTGATTGACTTATTTCATGAACAAATCACATTTTTGGGGTATTATGTAAAGGTAGCTTAGGCTCTCAAGACCTCAAGAAGAGAAACAGCGAATGTAAAATTCTTGTGCTTACTTACTTTGAAGAGATAGTTGCACACACTCACAAATTCATGCATAACTTTAATTCTTATATGTTGAGTGTTTTTTTGAGTGCATTTTGATGATTCTTATTGATTTATTTGCATCTTGTAATTAAATGTTTTATGTAATGTTTGACATTAGAATAGGATGCATGTTTCATCACTCTTGAACTTGTTGAAATTATATGTTTGAGTGTTGAAATCAGGTTGTGTGCTGGTGGTGCGCTACTCAACCAGCGCACCTCACCAGCACAACATTCCAGTGGAACACCGCTAGTCATGCGCCACTTAATTGCGCCATTGCACCAGCGCAGAGTTAAAAAAAGTGGGCGTGCGCTAGTGATGCGCTACTCGTCCAACGCACCTCACCAGCGTAAACATTCCAGAGGATTTTTGCTTGTGTTGCGCCATTGGGATGCGCCACTCGTCCAACGCCTATTGTAAAAATAGGTTGTGCGCTACTCAACCAACGCACGTCACCATCACACACAGAGGAAGCTGGAACATTTTTTCCAAAATGACCTCACTTTGTTTGGATCTTATATATATAAAAATTAGTGCTTTAAGGTCGTGTAAGAGTTCAGAACATCAAATATTTTCCTTAGAACACATTTCAAAGGAAAAACACTGTCAAGAACTCATTTTTAATCACTCAAAGCATTCCTATGTGCATCAAAACTTCATCCTGTATCATCTAAGTTCATTTAGAGTACATCAATGACATCAATGAATAGGGTTGCTTTATCACATCTTGTTTGGTAAGTTCTTCACTATCTTCATACAAGTTAAGTGTTTTACTTGCTAAACATTCTCTTTAATTATTTGTATGTTGTTAGAAGATTTTCTAGATACAAATTAGAGATTGTTGTGATACCATGATTGAGTGTTGTATTGTGATAACTTCATAGGATTGTTTAATCTATGTTTAGCTAAGCTTATTGAACATGTCCTTTAGCTTATGATATCTAGGATTGCATTAATTGTCATCTCATTATCCTAGATAAGCATATAGGATTTCTTAGCCTTGTTTGTTCATTGAATATCATCACATATTCACATATGACTCTTTATCTTTTCATTGAGAAGTAAGACTTGTGTTGCTTTCGGGAGTAGGTAGCTTAAATCACAAGCAAGATGGACTAGGTTCACTTATATCGGGTTTAGGAAATGGTAGTGGATTAAACCGGATTAGGTTGTAATTCCTTTACCATTAGTGGATTCGAGGTTCTAGTGTGGCGCAATCATCAGCCCGTGGTTTTTCCCATTTTGAGGGTTTCCACGTATATCTCAAGTGTCTTTACTATTTCCGTATTTATTACACTTATGGTATTTTCGTAACTAGATAGAGGCATTTTTGTAATCTTTACCTTTAACCAAAATTGGGTAAATTTCGTTAAAATCTGTTCACCCCCCTCTAGATTAATATATTACACACCATAATATTTGTTTCAATTGGTATCAAAGCAAGTTCCTAGACATACATAGGTGATCCTTGCTCATTTTGGTGTGTGTTGCATTTTGTGTGTGTATTGATCATTCATACATTTGCATTCATATCATTCATTCATTAAACACAATGAGTGGAAACGGTGGCAACGAGGGAGCTTCCAGCACTAGACCTCTACTTCTCACCGGGTTGAATTATGCCTCATGGAAAGACAAGATGGAGTCGTATATTTGCCAAATTCATGACAGGGCATGGATGGCGGTTGAAGATGGCTACACTCCACCCATGATGACTTCTGTAGATGGAGGAGATGATGTACTCAAACAAAAGGCACAGTGGAATGCACAAGAGTTTTAGGCTTCAAAGTGGAATAGGAAGGCAATGCATGCCATCCTATATGCAATGGATGATAACCAGTACAAATTGGTTCAGAATACTAGGATAGCTAAGGAGGCATGGGATATCCTAGAAGTTTCACATGAGGGAACCGATATGGTTAAAGAATCGAAGCTTCAAGTTCTCCAAACGCAATTTGAATTGCTCAAGATGGATGAGAATGAATGCTTCAATTACTTTGAAGTAAGGTTGATGGACATTTTAACCAAAGTCATAAACTTGGTGATCTTTATTCGGATAGGAAGATCAAGCAGAAGATTATGAGATCTCTACCCGATAGATTTGAGTCTAAGGTGACGGCTTTGGAAGAGAATAGTGGTTACAAGGACATGAAGCCGAGTGAAGTGATTGGGATGCTTCTAGCTTATGAATCTAGAAAATGTCCTAACCCCACACCATCAAAAAAGAAAAAAGACATTGCTTTGAAAGTCTCTAAAGTTGAGAAGGAGGAGAGTGATTACTCAGATGAAGAAATGGCCCTGCTAATGAGGAAGTTCAAGAAATTCTACAAGTCCTAGAAGAAAGGTTTTGGATCCAAGGGTCAAGACTTGAAGAAAAAGGCTCTCTTCAAAAGGTTTGAGCCTAGGCAAGAAAAGACCGAGAAGAAAGGAGTCCAATGCTATGAATGTGGTGGAATAGGTCATTTTGCCCCGGAATGTGCAAATCACAAGAACAAGAAGAAGGGAAAAGTGATGGCTGCAACATGGAGCGAAAGTGATAACTCTAATAAAGAAGATGAGTCTTCGGATGATGAAGAACTCATGGATAACTTCATAGCATTTACATCCTCTCTTAGGAGTAAAGATGCTAGTGAAGAAGAGAATGAAAGTCAAGAGGAAGACTACTCAAGTGATGATGGATCTTCATCACAATCCACAAATGGAAGTATGGATATGATGGATCTCAAGGACTACATGGCTAAGTTTGAGAGCTCAAGGTTAAAGAAAAAAAATGAGATCAAGAGATTAAAAGAAGAAAACGTAGACCTCTCAACTTAAGTTGACCAACTAAATGAATAGTTAGAGAGATCTAAGAGGAGTGAAGAAGGATAGAAGAAAGAGCTTGAAGATGCTAGAGAGTTGTTGGCCAAGAAGAACTTTAGCACCAAAAAACTTGACCACATGCTAGATGTTGGAAAGAGGCCAAGTGACAATAAGGGGCTTGGGTTTAAAGATAAAAAGGTGTCCTCCACTCCAAGCAAGACCATTTTTGTAAGAAGCATGAACTTCAATAGGTCCTCTTCTCATCAATTACCTAGGAAGAAACTTGACCTAGGAAAGTGTTCAAGTAGTGCTCAAGTAAAGGTAGCACCAAGAAGCCTACCTCAAACTCATCCTACAAGGGCTCCTCATGCGAACTTCCGTCAACCGAAAGCTCATAAAGGGAAGATACCTATCATGCAATCTTAACCAAGGAAGCAATCAAGTCTTGCTCAACAACAAAGAAGGAATGCTCCTCAACAACAATCAAGACAACCACATAGACATGGGAAGACTCCAATGCATCCTCAAGGCTATGGTATGTTTCCTAACTTCATTCCTACATGTCATTTTTGTGGTATTGATGGTCACATTAGACCAAATTGCTTTAGATATATCAAATTTTGTAGAATTAAAAGCATGATAGAGAAGAAAAAGGCTAGAGCCATGATACATGTCCGTAGGAAAAATGGAACACTTTTGCATGACCCTAGGACATCTAGAGCCATGATACATGTCACTAGGAACAATGAAACAACTTTGCATGATCCTAGGACACATAGAGCCAATGTACCATTGACCACTAGGAAGAAAAATATTGCACCTAGGTGGATTAGAAAGGATGAACACCTTTGCCATGTTGCACAAATTGCCTTGAATGCTCATTCTTGTGATTTTTGGTATTTGGATAGTGGGTGCTCTAGGCACATGACTGGAAATAAGAGTTTCTTTGAGACTCTTGTGATGGAAGAGGGAGGAAATGTCATCTTTGGTGATGGATCCAAAAAAAAGGTTAAAGGAAAGGGAACCATTTCCATTCCCGGATTACCCTACTTGTCCAATGCTTTGTATGTTGATGGTTTAAAAGCCTACTTGATAAGCATTTCACATCTTAGTGATGAAGGACTTTTCGTCTTGTTTAGGAAAAATGATTGTTCTATCCTATTGCCAATTGGACAAACCTTGTTAAAAGGTATGAGATCTAGTGACAATTGCTATTGTCTTGATGCTAGAGGTATCTATTGCAATGTGTCCAAGGATGAACAAATTGAGTTGTGACACGAAAGACTTGGTCATATGAACTTTAGGGATTTAAGAATCTTAGATAAGTTCAATGTTGTGCGAGGCCTTCCCAAGCTTGGGAAAAAGGTTAATGGTATTTGTGGACCTTGCCAACAAGGGAAGCAAACCAAAAGTATGCATAAAAAAGGGTAAGTATGTAACCACGAAGGAACCTCTAGAGCTTCTCCACATGGATCTTATGGGTCCTATGCAAACCGAGAGTTTTGGTGGAAAGAGATACATTTTTATGTGTGTAGATGACTTCTCTAGGTACACTTGGACCTATTTCCTTAGAGAAAAATCTAAAACTTTTGACAAGTTTAAAATGCTTTGTTCTAAAATTCAAAATGAAATGAACTCCAAGATTAAAAGCATTAAGAGAATTAGGAGTGACCATAGGAAGGAATTTGAGAATGCCCATTTTGAAAACTTTTGTAATAGTTTAGGCATTTCTCATGAGTTTTCGGCTCCTAGGACACCTGAACAAAATGGAGTTGTTAAGAGGAAAAATAAGGTTCTTCAAGAAATGGCCCGTGTGATATTGCTTAGCAATAATGTCCCTAGGAATCTTTGGGCCGAAACCGTAAATACGACATGCTACGTAGGAAATAGAGTCTTCTTTTGGTCCAACACTAGGCAAACCTCCTATGAGTTATGGAAAGGTAGAAGCCAAATGTTAGCTACTTTCACACATTTGGAAGCAAATGCTACATTTTGAATGACCGTGATCAACTTGGAAAATTTGATGCTAAGAGTGATGAGGGTATCTTCATTGGCTATGCCTTGAATAGTAGAGCCTATAGAGTTTTTAATCTAAGAACTAGGACCGTAATGAAATCATCTAATGTTGTCATTGATGATACTAGGCTCAAATATAATGACCATGAGGAGAAGGTAGATTTAGTTGATGACTCCCCTTTGGAGAAGGTTGTTGATGTCTCTAATGTTGAAAAGTCTAACCTTGATGATGACATAACTCAACCTATTGATAGGATTCCTCCATTGAACTCAAAAGAACCTACTCCATGGGTTAGGAACTCCATGACAAAGATGACATTATTGGAGAAGTTAGTGAGGGTGTTATGACTAGGCATCAAATGGCTAATCTAATTAGCTACACTTGTTACACCTCTCAAATTGAACCCAAGAAAATTGATGAAGCTATAAAAAGATGAATTTTGGGTTCTATCCATGCAAGAAGAGCTTAACCAATTTGAAAGGAATAGGGTTTGGACTTTAGTTTCTAGACCCAAGAACACCAATGTGATAGGCACCAAGTGGGTATATAGGAACAAATCTGATGAGGATGGCAACATTGTGTGAAACAAGGCTAGGCTTGTAGCACAAGAGTACTCTTAAATTGAGGGTATTGACTTTGAGGAGACATTTGCTCCCGTTGCTAGGATTGAGTCCATTAGGCTTCTTTTATCCATTTCTTGTTTGCACAAGTTCAAATTATATCAAATGCATGTTAAGAGTGCCTTCCTCAATGGTTTCTTGCAAGATGAAGTGTTTGTTGAGCAATCCAAAGGGTTTGTAGATCCTCACCACCCTAATCATGTCTGTCACCTCAATAAATATATGGGTTGAAACAAGCACCAAGGGCTTGGTATGAGCGTCTCACCTAATATCTCATAGACAATGGCTATACTAGAGGTAGTGTTGACAAGACTCTATTCATCAAGAAAAACAAAGATAAGCTCTTTATAGCTCAAATCTATGTTGATGATATAGTCTTTGGCTCCACCAATGACACCAAAGTTCAACAATTTGTTGATGTCATGTCTCATAAATTTGAGATGAGTCTTGTTGGTGAGCTAAGTTACTTTCTAGGTTTACAAATTAAGCAAATGAATGATGAGATTTTCATATCTCAAGCTAAGTATGTCAAAAACCTAGTGAAGAAATTTGACATTGAAAGTGCCAAACATTGTGATACACCCATAAGTACCACTTTGAAGCTAAGCAAGGATGCTAGTGGTAAGAGTGTGGACCAAACTTTATATTGTGGCATGATTGGTAGCTTGCTCTATTTGACTGTAAGTAGGCCCGATATCTCCTTTAGTGTGGGTGTATGTGCTAGGTACCAATCGGATCCTAAGGAGTCCCATCTCTCTTCTATTAATAGAATCATTCGTTATGTGAATGGGACATCTAACTATGAAATTTGGTACTCTTTTGACACTAATGCTAGTCTTGTAGGCTTTAGTGATACAGATTGGGCAGGAAATTGTGATGATAGGAAAAGTACATCAGGCGGTTGCTTTTTCCTTGGGAACAATCTTGTCTCTTGGTTTTGCAAGAAGCAAAATTCGATTTCCTTATCTATGGCTGAGGCTGAATACATTGTTGCTGGGAGTGGATGCACACAACTCTTTTAGATGAAGCAAATGCTAGTCGACTATGGATTCAATCAAGGTACTCTTACTCTCTTTTGTGATAACATGAGTGCAATTAATATTTCAAAGAATCTGGTTCAGCATTCTCGGACTAAGCATATTGACATCCGTGATCATTTCATTAGAGAACTAGTTGAGAGCAAATGCATTGTACTTGAGCATGTAGGTACAAATGATCAACTAGCGGATCTATTTACTATACCCTTAGATGTTACTCGATTCAAGACTCTTAGTAGATCTATTGAGATTTGTTTAATGGAGTGATGTGTTGTGGTCTTTGACCCAATAAGGGGAACTCAAGGAAAGAGAGATATTGTATACTTGTTGCATCCCATTTCTTTAAAAAATGTTTATGCTCCTTTATTGATTGCTTGAGTAGCTTGGTTGCACTTATTATAGTATATTGTATTTTCTTTAATAAGAGTGAACTTTGCTTTGATTACAATCAATGTCATATTTATGTTCAAACATGCATTTTTGGACTAGGAGATCTACATATGAAATACATATTGAATGACCTATAATTATCTCCATGACATGATGATTCTTTAAGACATGCTAATGAAAAATGATAAAGCATGAATTGATGATTGCAATTGTTGAATGCAAAATACTGTGTGAAAAAGCTAGTGAGACTTAAATGTTGTATCAATGTCTCTCTTTCTTTATTAGTTGAACATGCTATTATCATACGGGTATCCTCTCAGAAAAATCAAATAGGGTGCAAAGTTGCTAATGCCATGTTTAGCTTATAAAGTTGGATATAGTGTCTTCAAACTTGATATCTATAAGAACTCTATATCATTGCTTCTCTCATGACAAATGGTGAAATTGGTTTGAATTATATTAGAAACCTTTGTCATTTACTTTGCCAAATACCATTGTTTTTGGACTTGAATGAAACATGTCTCGTATGCAAAGCAATTTTGTTTCACACATTTTCTTTCAAATAAATCTCCTTGTTTCTCTCCTATTAATAGAGTTGCATAAATGTGGCTTATATAATTATGCACCAATCTTGTATGCTCCTAGCTTTCTTTGCCTTAAGTGACCTGGTTGGGGACTTCTCCATTGCCTATATCATGACAAAAAGGGGGAGTAGCATTGACCTAACATTGTGGTGTGGTGTTAAGGGAGTATCATGTGTTGGCTTTAAAGGGAGTAGTACTTGTTTGAGGGGGAGATTACATGTAGGGGGAGTAACCCGTTGAGGGGGAGTATTGCATGAGCATTTCACGATGTCATACTCATATTATTGAATGCAATTGCTTTTGTTTTATATTTTTGATCATCTCATATGCACTTAGTTGGATAGTGTATTTGTGTTTGCTTTGTGTGTAGGGTTGATAGTTCTACAAGAGATTGAAGATCTTAAATTTTTTTTTTATGTTTATCTCTTTGTAATGTAGAATATCTTCCGGTGTTTTATTTTGTTTTGTGAGGATCAAATGTGAGTGGTAGTTTTGTCACAAAATAGCCAAATGGGGAGATTGTAAAGTCCTCATTTGTTGATTGGCTTATTTTGTGACCAAATCACATTTTTGGGGTATTATGTAAGGGTAGCTTAGGCTCTCAAGACCTCAAGAGAAGAAGCACAGAAGGTAAACTTCTTGTGCTTACTTACTTTGAATAGATAGTTGCACACACTCACAAATTCATGCATAACTTTAATTCTTATATGTTGAGTGTTTGCTTGTGTGCATTTTGATGACTCTTATTGATTTATTTGCATCTTGTAATTAAATATTTTATTTCATATTTGGCATTAGAATAGGATGCATGTTTCATCACTCTTGAACTTGTTGAAATTGTATGTTTGAGTGTTGAAATCAGGTTGTGCGCTGGTGGTGCGCTACTCGACCAGCGCAACATTCCTGTGGAACGCTGCTAGTCATGCGCCACTGAGTTATGCCATTGCACCCGCGCACAGTTGAAAAGCGTGGGCGTGCGCTGGTGATGCGCTACTCGTCCAGCGCACCTCACCGGCGCAAACATTCTAGTTGATTTGCGCTTGTATTTCACCACTGGGATGCGCCACTCGTCCAACGCCTTTTGTAAAAATAGGTTGTGCGCTGGTGGTGCGCTACTCGACCAACACACTTCACCAGTGCACACAGAGGAAGCTGGAACATTTTTTCCAAAATGACCTCACTTTGTTTGGATCTTATATATATATAACTCAGTGCTTTAAGGTCGTGTAAGAGTTCAAAACATCAAATATTTTCCTTAGAAAACATTTCAAAGGAAAAACACTTTCAAGAACTCATTTTTAATCACTCAAAGCATTCCCATGTGCATCAAAACGTCATCTTGCATCATCTAAGTTCATTTAGAGTGCATCAATGGATAGGGTTGCTTCATCACATCTTGTAATGTAAGTTCTTCACTCTCTTCTTACAAGTTAAGTGTTTTACTTGCTAAACCTTCTCTTTAATTATTTGTATGCTCTTAGAAGATTTTCTAGATACAAATTAGAGATTGTTGTGATGCCATGATTGAGTGTAGTATTGTGATAGCTTCATAGGATTGTTTAATCTATGTTTAGCTAAGCTTCATGAACATGTCATTTAGATCATAATATCTAGGATTGCATTAATTGTCATCTCATTATCCTAGATAAGCATATAGGGTTTCCTAGCCTTGTTTGTTCATTGAATATCATCACATATTCACATAGGACTCTTTATCTCTTCATTGAGAAGTAAGACTTGTGTTGCTTCCGGGAGTAGGTAGCTTAAATCACAAGCAAGATGGACTAGGTTCACTTATACGGGGATTAGGTAGTGGTAGTGGATTAAACCAAGATTAGGTTGTAACTCCTTTACCATTAGTGGATTCAAGGTTCTAGTGTGGCGCACTCAACAGCCCGTGGTTTTTCCCATTTGGAGGGTTTCCACGTATATCTCAAGTGTCTTTACTATTTCCGCATTTATTACACTTGTGGTATTTTTGTAATTAGATAAGGGCATTTTCGTAATCTTGACCTTTAACGAAAATTGGGTAAATTTTGTTAAAATCTATTCACTCCCCTCTAGATTAATATATTACACACCATAATATTTGTTTCCGTTATCTAGATGCCAATTTAGATACTTAAACCATTCAATGCATGTTCATACCAAAAGAGATATATGAGTGACATGTTATCAAACAATGACAAACATTGCATTTTTTACAACAAATATAAATAGCTTCAATTTTGGTCAATCCTAGAAAAGCAAGTAAATTACATGTCTTGGAGTACAAAAAAAAAACTACTCTTTTGGCGAACAAGTCTTCATGCGACCTTCATCGTCCGGACTCTCTCGGCTGCCTCCCATGGGCGTGCACACCCTTGGCTCTTACCCATGGGCGTGCGCATGCCACAAACCGCTAAAGGGCTGCCATGCACAGCCCATGGCTTTTATATGTCTGCCGTGTGCAGCCCATGCCACAACAAACGTGGTTGCGTGCTCTTCGCACGCACATTCGTTGTTATGGCTCACACTGTCCCAAACTTGTTCCGGTTTCTCTTAATTCTTCAAACATTCGAGCATTCGAAACTTGAGTGTATTACAGAAGAATTAAAAATAAAAATACTGCATTTTTTTTATTACTTAACAACTACCAAGAAGGAAATTATGGCGATGATAGACCACCCTTCTTGTTACAATCCCAAAAGAAAAATACATTGAAATTCTAGGACCAAAATTGAGCAATAACAAACCACGTAATATATATATATATATATATATATATATATATATATCCATACATTCCAATGTAAATATATTAGTGATTACCTAGAGTTCCATCTCTTTCTAAAAGCATGCATATATACAATAAAAAGAAAATGATTCACAAACACATACATCAGTTAATCAAGGGTACAACCAGGCTCTGATACCAATTGTAGGGAAAAAACCTCTCGCTATGGAAGCATAGAAAAAATTTATGAAATTAGGTTTTCGGTATAAATAAAAAATTTCCCTTTAAAATAACAAGAACCTTAACCCTAGATTAATTGATATATATAAAAAGTGTCGTACCTTTTTCTCGTGACGATTGAACAAGCGCCGAATTGATTCCGCAAGATCTTCCAATCCAATCACGAATGTGGATCACCAAGGAGTGTGGGCTCCCTTTCTTTATCTTGTATACTTGAGGATGGAAACAAACAAATTCTTGTTCCTTGTTAGTCACAATAATCCTCCAAGAGAAAAATCAAGAACGTCCGACCACTTGTGAATTATCAATCAATTTGATTGAAACTCGCGTGAACCTTGATTCGATGTTATACACAAACCCCTTTTGATGTAAAGGATACTAGTGTACTATCTAAAATAAAAACATTCCCCTTTTTCTCTTCTTAGCCGGATTCACACTCTCTCTATGAGTTGGTCGAATTTTTTTCTCCCTCAAAATTCTCTCTTGCTTGGCCGAATTCTCTCTCTAGAAAATCCCAAGCTAAGCCAAAATTAATTCTTGCAATTAATTAGAGTTGGCCAAAATTCCAAACCTATATATATAGGATCATAAGTCCTCTCCTAAGAAGGATTTACTTGATAGGCAAGAATCCTTTCCTTAGGTGGATTTATTTGGTAGTTAAGAATTCTTATCTAAAAGGAATTCTATCCTCCTCTTATATATACATAGTTAGCCGATATTTCATAGCATATAAGTAGGAGGCTTAATTCGTTTCCTAAGAAGGATTTACTTGGCAGTTAAGAATCATTTCCTTAGGTAGATTTACTTGGTGGTTAAGAATCCTTTTCAAAAAGGAATTCTATCCTACACCAAGACTTCTAATCCAACTCAATAATGTATTTGTAACCATATTAAATACTTCCTAATTTGATTAGATATATAATTCTTTTTATTTATCTACTTATCAAATATAGTCTTTAACATTAATTATACTACCAATAATAGTATAATTTTAGGAGACAATCTCCTATTAGGAAAAATATTTTGACTTTTAATTAACTAATTAATTAATCACTGAATTAATTAATTTCCACTTAATTAAATAATAAAATAAAGTAATATAATTAAGCCTTTCTAAATAGCCTTGCCGCCCAACACGTATATATGGACCAATATATTATTTTCTTATTTTATTAGATCGATTTGACCTATATAAAAAGTCCACGAAACAAGTCCACATGCTTTAATACAATTCTAGATGGACCCCTAAATTGGTCCAGTAGATTATATCAAGTGATCAATGCAAGTTTGTGTCGATTGGGGATCTTTGCGGGCTATTTAGATTTAAGCTCCAATAGACACAACCCAATCACAATCAACAAATGATTCACTTAGGTCCGATCTATTTAATTTTAGTTCATTCCACTAAACAACTAAAATTGAACTCTTAAATAAAAATAGAATATATTGATGTTACTCATTCATACCCTAGACAACCTTATTAGAGAAAGTGTATCCTCGTGAAGAATACCAGTAATCGCCAAGAGCTCATAGACCGCCTATAGCTCTCCAAGTTACCAAATTTACTCATATGACCACATTTTAAACTTGGATATTTTGACTTGTCCAGAAGCCATGTTTCAATAGACACTATTGAAAACTTAACATTAAGATTTAATATCCAATACCTCAAAACATCTATATAATGGTATTCTACTCTCATTCAATAAATGAAGCCATGATGTCCATATCTATAAATGAAGTCCTCTATCGATTAACAAATGAATACCACCAAACTATCGAGGATAAACTATGCTATATAATCGTACCCATTGATAACTAAAATGATAACACTTGCAACCATAAGTCTATCATTTATCTCAGGATTGAGATAGACTCTCCGATTGTCTTCAAATGAAAACTTTTATCCATTAACGGCTTTAGATAAAGTATTTCATTTTGATCCTGTAAAGTCCTCATTTATTGATTGGCTCATTTCGTGAACAAATCACATTTTTGGGGTTTATTTAAGGGTAGCTTAGGCTCTCAAGACCTCAATAGGAGAAGTACCTAAGGTAAAATTCTTATGCTTACTTGCTTTGAAGAGATAGTTGCACACACTGACAAATTCATGCATAACTCTTATTCATATATGTTGTGTGTTTATACTTGTGTGCATTTTGGTTTAAATGGCTCTTGTTAATTCATTTGCATCTTGTAATTCAAGTTTTATGTCATGTTAGGCAGTAGTATAGGATGCATTTTCATCACTCTAGGACTTGTTGATTTTGTGTGTCTTGGTGTTGAAAAAGTTGGCATTGCGCTGGTGGTGCGCTGCTCGACTAGCGCAGCCTCACCAGCGTAACATTCCAGTGGATCGCCGATTGTCATACGCCACTGAGCTGTGCCACTGCACCCGTGCAATGTTGAAAAAGTGGGTAGTGTGCTACTCGACTAGCGTAGCCTCACCAGCGCAACATTCTAGTGGATCGTCGTATGTCATGCGCCACTGTGATGCGCCACTCGACCAACGCTTATTGAAAATTTAGGTTGTGCGCTGGTGGTGCACTACTCGACCAGCACACCTCACCGGCGCATATAGCGGGAGCTGGAACATTTTTTCCAAAATGACCTCACTTTGATTGAAACTCATATATATATATATAACTCTTTATATTCAGGTCGTGTAAGAGTTTAGAACATCATATCTTTTCCTTTAAACACATTTCAAAAGGAAAACTCTTCCAAAAACTCATCTTTAAACACTCAAAGCATTCCCATGTGCATAAAAACTTCATCTTGCATCATCTAAGATCATTTAGAGTGCATCAATGGATAGTCTTGCTTCATCACATCTTGTTTGGTAAGTTCTTCACTATCTTCTTACAAGTTAAGTGTTTTGCTTGCTAAGCCATCTCTTTAATTATTTGTATGCTCTTAGAACATATTCTAGATACAAATTAGAGATTGATGTGATCACATGATTGAGTGTTGTACTGTGATAGCTTCATAGGATTGTTTGATCTATGTTTAGCTAAGCTTTTTGAACATGTCATTTAGCTCTTGATATCTAGGATTGCATTAATTGCCATCTCATAATCCTAGATAAGCATATAAGGTTTCCTAGCCTTGTTTGTTCTTTGAATATCATCATATATTCACATAGGCCATTTTATCTCTTCATTGAGAAGTAAGACTTGAGTTGCTTCCGAGAGTAGGTAGCTTAAATCGCAAGCAAGATGGACTAGGTTCACTTATACCGGGATTAGGTAGTGGTGGTGGATTTTAAACCGGGATTAGGTTGTAATTCCTTTGCCATTAGTAGATTCGAGGTTCAAGTATGGCACACTTATCAACCCGTGGTTTTTCTCATTTGGAGTGTTTCCACGTATATCTCAAGTGTCTTTACTATTTTCGCACTTATTACACTTGTGATATTATTATAACTAGCTAGGGGTATTTTCATCAAATTGTCCATTAACGAAAAATTGATAAAATTGTTTAAAATCTATTCACTCCCCCCCTCTAGATTAATATTATACACACCATAATATTTGTTTCAGATCCTATTCAATGCACCCAGTGCACTAGATTCTTTTGCCCAAAGACACCACACTTCAATGATTTTAGACTCATCATAACACATTTGATCCCACTCAAATGCTAGCAAAAGAATCTACAACTTTGACAAGACAAAGGCGCCCAACCTTTTATCTTAAACTATGAATATTATTCAAGACTAACTAAAGAATTGTGTCTACCTCATACATATCTAGATGTATGAACAATTCTTCATTTCTCATAGTCTTTTGACCTTATGGTTTTTTACTTTTGACAATTATAATAATTAAACTATAATTGCTATAAGATTTGTTAAACTAGAAATCACTTTATTAATATGAAAAGATTTTCAAATACATTATTATACTCTTGCTATCGAGCATAATCCTAACAATCTCCCACTTGCTATATAGCAAATGTGTCATATTTCTCATCCCCATGTTCTCTAGATGCCCATTAAAACTCTTTTTGTGGAAGAGCCTTTGTAAAAGGATCTGCTAGATTTTCTGATGATGCGATCTTAGTAATCGTCACGTCACCCCTATGCACAATTTCCCTTTGAAGGTGATACTTTCTTTCAATGTGTTTCCCACTCTTATGACTTATTGGTTCTCTCGAATTAGCCACTGCTCCATTATTATCACAATAGATAGTGATCTACTTGTTCGCATCAGGAACCACTTCCAAGTCAATCAAGAATTGGCGGAGCCAGAAAACCTCTTTAGCATCCTCGCATGTGGCAACATACTTAGCTTCCATTATGGAATCGGCAATACAAGATTGCTTGATAATCTTTCATATGACTTCCCCTCCTCTAATAGTAAACACAGATCCTTATATTGATCTCCTGGAGTCAGAATCTGACTGAAAATCAGAATCTCTATACCAAACATAAATTAAATCCTTTCAAGAGTATACAAGCATATAATCTCTCATTCTCCTAAGATACTTGAAAATATGTTTGACTGCCGTCCAGTGATTAAGACCAGGTTTCGATTGAAACCTACTAACTATACCTACAGCAAAACAAATATCTGGTCTTGTGCAGAGCATTGTATACATGAGACTTCCAACTGCCGATGTCTATGGAACCCTACTCATGAATTGCTCTTCACGCTCATTCTTAGGAACTTGTTCCTTAGAAAGTTTGATTCCATGTCTGAAAGGTAACATACCTTTCTTGAAATCTTGCATGAAAAACCTAGACAAGATTTTATCTATGTATGAAGCTTGGGATAAGGCAATCATTCTATTCTTTCTATCTCTTATGATTTTGATATCAAGACTATAACTTGCTTCTCCTAGGTCCTTCATATCAAATTGTTTTGCTAACCTTTCTTTTGTTAATGTCAATACACCTACATCATTTTCGATGAGTAGTATATCATCAACGTAAAGAACTAGGAATACCGACTTGTCGCTTTTAATCCTTTTGTATACATAAGGTTCGTCAAGGTTTTGAATAAATCCAAAACTTTTCACGGCTTGATCGAACCTTATGTTCCAGGATCTGGATGATTGCTTCAATCCATATATGGATCTTTGCAACTTGCATACCCTTTCCTCTTGGCCATTTTCAATGAATCCTTCTGGTTGCATCATATAGATGCTTTCGTAAAGACTTCCATTAAGGAAAGCTGTCTTGACATCCATTTGTCAAATCTCCAGGTCTAGAGATGTCGCAATGGATAAGAGTATCCTAATGGATTTAAGCATTGCAACAGGAGTGAAGATTTCTTCATAATCGATACCTTACTTCTATGTATAACTTTAGCTACCAATCTAGCTTTAAAGGTTTCCACCTTTCCATCCATTCCTCTTTTGCTCTTGTATACCCATTTGCACCTGGTGGGTTTTATCCCTTTAGGCAAGTCTACAAGAGATTGGACTTTGTTTTTGAACATAGATTCAATTTCGGATTGCATTGCCTTTTGCCAATGGCGACAATCAACATCTTCCATTGCTTCCTTGTACGTATAAGGATCATCGTCATTCGGAAGATTCTCTACAGATTCTCCTAGGCCGATGTATCTCTTGGGTTGTCTAACAACCCTCCCACTATAATGAGGTATGGTAGATTATTGATCTTGTGTTGGTACGAAACATACAATTGGTTTTGGTTGCGAAACCTCTTGTGGAATTGTATCTCCTAAAAGCTCATTTAGGACAATTCTACTTTTAGGCACAAAATTATTCATATAGTCCTCTTCTAGAAATTTAGCATTTGTCGAAACAAATTCTTTAAGATCTGAAGGATTATAAAAGTAATATCCTTTTGTTCCTTTTGGAAACCTTACAAATATGCATGTTTTTGAATGGGACTCCATCTTTTCTGTCTTTCCTTTTAACACGTGTGCAGAACATCCAAATATCCTTAGGTTTTGTAGACTAGGCTTTTACCCGATCCATAACTCATACGGTGTTTTAGGAACCGACTTAGCTGGTACATCGTTTGAAATGTACATTGCAGTTTGTAAAGCATATCCCTAAAAATAATTAGAGAGCGATGAATAACTCAACATAGAACTAACCATATCCAAAAGAGTTCTATTTCTCCTTTCTGCCACCCCATTTTGTTGAGGTGCGCCTGGTGTAGAAAACTGAGAAATTATTCCATTATCAATAAGATATTACTGAAACTCACCAGATAGATATTCTCCACCGCGATTAGACCTAAAGACTTTTATGCGTTTCTCAAGCTGATTTTCTACTTCAACTTTAAATGGTTTGAACGTATCAAAAGCTTCCAACTTATGTCTCATGAAATACACATAGCCAAATCTTGAGTGATCATCCGTGAAAGTGATGAAGTACTCATATCCACCTCTAGCTTGAATGCTCATCGGTCCACACACATTTGTGTGTATCAATCCTAAACATTCGATGGCTCTTGTGCCTTTGGTCGTAAACAACCTTTTGGTCATTTTACATTCCAAACAAGATTCACAAGTTGGTAGATCATCAACCTTTAAGTCACTTAGAGGTCCATCACTTTCCAATCTTTTAATTATATTTGACCTAGGCGCAAATGCCATAGGTAGGTTTCATCTTTTGATAATTTTACTCTTTTATGATTAGGTTTCGTTGATTCCGTGTCCAACAAGTGAGAGATATTTCTAGGCAAGTAGAATAAACCATTTTCCAATGTACCTTTACAAACAAATTTGTTATTCTTACTAATAATAAAACCTTTATTAAAAGTAACCAAATATCCAAATTTATTTAGACAAGAGACCAAAATTAAATTCCTCTTGAATTGTGGTACATAATAAACATTTATTAAAACTAAATGCCTATAAGAATCTTAATTGATTCTAATATCTCCCACTACACTAGTAGACACCAACGCTCCATTGCCAAAATGCAAGTTGAATTCATTCTTATTCAGTCTATTCCTTTGACCCTTTTCACCAAAAAAGAAACACTTTCCTTTGATATTGGTTACTTTCTTGGTATTCTTCTAAGAAGGCTCAAGTTTCTTTTTCTTCTGTTGTCTCTTGACTTTCTTACGGGTCTTTAACAGTTGCAACTTACCAAGCATATGTATCTCTTGACCCTTGCCTTTCACAAGGATTTTTTCCGCTCTTTGAACATCTTGCATCAGGCCTTGCAAGGTGTATTCCTTATTATTCAAGGTGTAGTCCATCTTGAATTGAACAAAGGATTCCGTCAGTAAGTTGACAATCATGTCAATTTTGGTCTCAAAATCTATCTCAGCATCATTTAGTTCTGCAATGCTGGGATGTGCTATGACTTTCATCATGTGATCTTTCACACCCTGTCCAGGTTTCATCCTAAGATTCATAAAGGCAGTCACTGCCTCTCATCCTAAGATCCATAAAGGCAGTCACTGCCTCTCTCTTAGTCGTCATAGACCTCATAGCAAACATCTCCTCCAGAGACATTATTATATCGACAGCAATCTCAATTCCTTCATATTGCTGTTGCAACACGTCTGAGATGGTGGCCATAATGTAACGTACATTTAGCCATATCATCTAAAGACTTACACTACTAATACTCATCTCTTTGCTCCTGAGTAGATTCATTAATTTGGTTGTTAAGGAATAGACATAACAAATTTTATGTTTTTCAATTTGCATTAACAACCCAATATTCATTTTCCATGTGACATAATTATCATCAGTTACAGTATTATTTTTTAGGATATAGATTAGGGATGGGGTCATGATTTCTTTTTAATCATGATAAAGCACTTTCTAATATTTATCTTTAATTAAATTAAATAATTCAATATTAAAAATTCAACGGTGATCCAACACCCATAAATGTCACGCTTCATTTGGGAGTTCGCAACATTTACTAGTTAGACCAGGTCCTACCTAATTTTTAACATAACAACCAACGTTTTCAATTTTAGCCTTATAATTTTTATTAACAAGAACTCTTAGGAGGATATTAATAAAATTACATTAAGTGTAACACAAAGTTATCGACCTTCAATATAATCCCTCACGAATATCACTCCTTTGGGTGTAGATATCGTTTGGGCTAATTGTCTAGTCTATCCTTGTAAGGAAGTATCTTGCTAAATTTAATTCATGAATACCTCTTGGAGGGTTATTCACGAAACATAAAACTCAACTAAACTTGGAGGTCGTAGGTGTTCCAAAACACCTTCTCCCACTCAATTGTTTAAGGCGTGTGATCGAATTCCAAAGAATGATTTACCAAGTTATCCAGATGCCAATTTAGATACTTAAACCATTCAATGTATGTTCACACCAAAAGAGATATATGAGTGGTACTCCTATTCTATATGACATGTTATCAAACAATGACAAACATTGCAATTTTTACAACAAATATAAATAGCTTCAATTTTGGTCCATCCAAGAAATGCAAGTAAATTACATGTCTTGGAATACAAAAAAAAAAACTCCTTTTTTGGCGAACAAGTCTACAAGCGACCTTCGTCGTCCAGACTCTCTCGGCTGACTCCCATGAGCATGCACACCCTTGGCCCTTACCCATGGGCGTGCACATGCCACAAACCCATAAAGGGCTGCCATGCGCAGCCCATGGCTTCCATAGGGCTGCCGTGCGCAGCCCATGCCATAACAAACGTGGTTGCGTGCTCTTCGCATGCACGTTCGTTGCTATGGCTTGCACGGTCCCAAATTTTTTCCGGTTGCTCTTAATTATATAAACCTTCGAGTCTTCAAAACTTGAGTGTATTACAGAAGAATTATAAATAAAAATACCGTAATTGTTTTTTATTACAACATCAAAATAAAAAAAAAACTTAGCAACTACTAAGAAGAAAATTATGGTGATGGTAGACCACCCTTCTTGTTACAATCTTAAAACAAAAATACATTGAAATTCTAGGACCAAAATTGAGCAATAACAAACCACATATAAAATACACACACACACACACACACACACACACACACACACACACACATATATATATATATATATATATATATATATATATATATATACATTCCAATGTAAATATATATGCGAATACCTAGAGTGCCATCTCTTTCTAAAAACATGCATATATACAATAAAAAGAAAAAGATTCACAAACACATACATCAATTAATCAAGGGTACAACCAGGCTCTGATACCAATTGTAGGGAAAAAACCACTTGCAGCGGAAGCACAGAAAAAATTTATGAAATTAGATTTTCGGTATAAATTAAAATTTTCCCTTTATAATAACAAGAACCTTAACCCTGGATTAATGGATGTATATGAAAAGTGTCGTATATTTTTCTAGTGACGATTGAACAATCGCCGAATTGATTCGGTAAGATCTTCCAATCCAATCACGAACGTGAATCACCTAGGAGTGTGGGCTCGCTTTCTCTATCTTGTATACCTGATGATGGAAACAAACAAAATCTTGTTCCTTGTTAGTCACAATAATCCTCCAAGAGCAAAATCAAGAACGTTCGGCCACCTGTGAATTATCAATCAATTTGATTGAAACTCACGTGAACCTTGATTCAATATTGTACACAAAACCCTTTTGCTGTAAAGGATACTAGTGTACTAGCGAAAACAAAAACGTTCCCATTTTTCTCTTCTTGGTCGAATTCACACTATTTCTATGAGTTGGTCGAATTTTTTCCAGAGTAAAAACCAAATTTTTTCTCCCTCAAAATTCTCTCTTGCTTGGCCAAATTCTCTCTCTAGAAAATCCTAAGCTAAGCTCTAATTAATTCTTGCAATTAATTAGAGCTGGTCAAAATTCCAAACCTATATATATATAGGATCATAAGTCTTCTCCTAAGAAGGATTTACTTGGTTAGGAAATATCCTTTCCTTAGGTGGATTTATTTGGTAGTTAAGAATCCTTATCGAAAAGGAATTCTATCCTCCTCTTGTATATACATAGTTGGCCGAAATTTCATAGAATATAATTAGGAGACTTAATTCTTTTCCTAAGAAGGATTTACTTGGTAGTTAAGAATCCTTTCCTTTGGTAGATTTACTGGGTGGTTAAGAATCCATTTCAAAAAGAAATTCTATCTTACACCAAGACTCCTAATCCAACTCAATAGTGTATTTGTAACCATATTAAAGACTTCCCAATTTGATTAGATAAATAATTCCTTTTATTTATCTTCTTATCAAATATAGTCTTTAACATTAATTTTACTACCAAAAATAGTTTAATTTTAGGAGACAATCTCCTACTAGGAAAAAGATTTTGACTTTTAATTAAATAATTAATTAATCACCAAATTAATTAATTTTCACCTAATTAAATAATAAAATAAAATAATATAGTTAAGCAATTCTAAATAGCCTTGCCACCCAACACATATATATGGGCCAAAATATTATTTTCTTATTTTATTAAATCCATTTGACCTTTAAAAAAAGTCCACATGTGAACTAGACCCATTTTGACAAAAAGAAACAAGTCCACATGCCTCAATACAATTCTAGATGGACTCTTAAATTGGTCCGGTAGAATATATCAAGTGATCCATGCAAGTTCGTGTGAATTGGGGATCTTGGCGGGTTATCTAGATTTAAACTCCAATATACAAAACCCAATAACAATCAACAAATGATTCACTTAGGTCCGATCTATTTAATTTTAGTTCATTCCACTAAAGAACTAAAATTAAACTCTTAAATAAAGATAGAATAAGTTGATGTTACTCATTCATAGATTAGACAACCTTATTGAAGAAAGTGTATACTCGTGAAGAATACCGGTAATCGCCAAGAGCTCATAGACCGCCTATAGCTCTCCAAGTTACCATATTTACTCATATGACCACATTTTGAACTTGGATATTTTGACTTGTCCAGAAGCCATGTTTCAATAGACACTATTGAAAATTTAACGTTAAGATTTAATATCCAATACCTCAAAACATCCATATGATGGTATTCTACTCTCATTCAATAAATGGAGCCACGATGTCAATATCTATAAATGAAGTCCTCTATCGATTAACAAATGAATACCACCAAACTATCGAGGATAGACTATACTATATAATCGTACTCATTGATAGCTCAAATGATAACACTTGCAACCATAAGTCCATCATTTATCTCAAGATTGAGATAGACTCTCCGATTTTCTTCAAATGAAAACTTTTATCCATTGACGGTTCTAGATAAAGTATTTAATTTTGATCCTAATAAATGCACCCAGTGCACTAAATTCTTTTGCCCAAAGACACCACACTTTGATGATTTTAGACTCATCATAACACATATGATCCCACTCAAATGCTAGCAAAATAATCTATAACTTTGACAAGATAAAGGCGCCCAACCTTTTATCTTAAGTTGTGAATATTATTCAAGACTAACTAAAGAATTGTGTCTACCTCATACATATCTAGATGTATGAACAATTCTTCTTTTCTCAGATGTCTTTTGACCTTATGATTATTTACTTTTGACAATTATAATAATTAAACTATAAATGCTATAAGATTTATTAAACTAGAAATCACTTTATTAATATGAAAAGATTCTCAAATACATTATTATACTCTTGCTACCGAGCATAATTCTAATACAAATATCCTTAAGTGTTGTAAACTACGCTTTCGCTCGGTCCATAACTCATGCGGTGTTTTAGGAACCGACTTAGATGGTACATCGTTTAGAATGTACATTGCGGTTTGTAAAGCATATCCCTGAAAAGAATTAGGAAGCATCGAATAACTCAACATAGACCTAACCATGTCCAAAAGAGTTCTATTTCTCCTTTATGCCACCCCATTTTTGTTGAAGTGTACCTGGTGCAAAAAATTGAGAAATTATCCCATTATCAATAAGATATTGCTGAAACTCACCAGATAGATATTCTCCACCACGATTCGACCTCAAGATTTTTATGTTTCTTAAGATGATTTTCTACTTCAGCTTTAAATGCTTTGAACATGTCAAAAGTATCTGATTTATGTTTCATGAGATACACATAGCCAAATCTAGAGTGATCATCTGTGAAAGTGATGAGGTACTCATATCAACCTCTAGATTGAATACTCATAGGTCCAAACACATCAGTGTGTACCAATCCTAAACATTCGTTGGCTCTTGTGCCTTTGGTCATAAACGACCTTTTGGTCATTTACCTTCCAAACAAGATTCATAAGTTGGTAGATCATCAATTTTTAAGTCACTTAGAGGTCTACCACTGACCAATCTTTTAATCGTATTAAGGTTAATATGACCTAGGCACAAATGCCATAGGTAGGTTTCATCTTTTGATAATTTTACTCTTATATGATTAGGTTCCGTTGATTCCGTGTCTAACCCTTTCACTCTACCCAACGAGCCTTAATAGTGATTTTGGATCACCAACCTTGTGCACTAATCACATAGCCACAAGCTTAACCAACATTGAAGAGATAATGGCAACCTAAGTGAATATGCAAGAATATTCTATAGGCAAAAATGCTTGGTCAAGACATTCATGCTTATCTAGGATTAATAATGACAATTAAATAAAATCCTAGATATCAATGTTCTAAATGCAAAGGCAAGAAGAATTAGCTAAAAGAGTAAAACTGTCCTAAATTTTAGCTATCACAAATTAATGCATCTAAACCAAAAATCAATACACAAGCATGTCATAAAAGCAATTAACCGTACAAGCAAGCATTTAATAAGCAATAGAGACTAAAACCCTAGGTATACTTGTCTTTGTAATGAGACTGTGAAGTCTAGAGCATGTAGAAGATACCTAGTCAAGAAGAAGATGATGCACCATGCTTGAATGATCCTAGAATGAAGCTAGATGATCATGAGATGAAGCTGGGTAGAGTAAAAATGAGTGTTTGAGAGTCCCTCTCTCTCTAGAAAAGCTAGAACATATAAAAATAGCTTCTTGGACTCTTAAAAACCAAAGAGAAGAGAAGAGAACATATATATATTTATATATGGTGTCCTACACAAAGTGGCATTGATTTGAAAGAAGGGTAACCAAATTCCGTCAGGACCGCTGGCTTTACTGTGGTACAGGTAAGTGTCCAGACCGTGGCACAGAGAGCGGTGCATCACCTGGACAACACCGCTCTGTAGGCCGCTGTGCATGCAAGTGCACAGACTGCAGTCTGGACACCATGCAACGCCTGTGAAACTCAACTTGGGAGACTGCGATGCACGCAACAAGCACAGGCCGCGGTAGCCACAACATGTAGCCTCTGGCAAACACCGCTGTGCAGACCGCAGCGCAGGCACTGCACAGAGAGCGGCCTGAGCCGCGAAATAGAGAAAAAAAACTCCTCTTTTTGAGGCACAAAAATGCATTCAACGCTCAAACAAAAATTAAGACACACAAGGCACACAAGATGGAAAATAAGCATGCATGCAAGATAATTAAAGGAAAATGCATGAGTGTGTGTGTGCACTAATACCTCTTCAATGAAAGTTAAACAAGTGATTTTACCTTTGATGCTTGAGCTTGGTTAAGAACAATGAAGCCCTAAACTACCCTTACATGTTGTTTCCCAAATATGGTTGTCAACGAAATAAGCCAATCAAACACCGAGGAACTTACAATCTCCCCATTTGGCTATTTCGTGACAAAACCACTCACTCACAAAGTATCCTCACAACAAAACAGAGGTCAACTAAAGCATTATATATTACAAGAGATACCTAAAGCAAAATCTTCAAATCTTCCATCTCTTGTAGAATGATCATCCCTACAAAATAAGGAACTACATTTTCCAAAACAAGTGTGTGAGAGCGATCAAGAAAAATAAAAACAAGTGCAATTTGCATGAATTTAGAAACAAATAACGTACAATCAACAATGCACATAAGCTAACAATACAAAGTCAACTCCCTCTAAAAATGACATTCTCCTCTTATTTGCAAAAACAACACAAGCCCCCCCTAAATCCAACATTACTCCCCCTTTTTGTCACAAGATAGGCAAATGAGTGTCTCCCAACCGGGATGCTGTAGCAAATAGAGATATTTGCAATGTAAGTGCATAATCATATACAACAACTTTATGCAATTTAATTATGAGAGAGAGAAATTCATGGAATTTTTAATGATTGGAATATGTGCGAAAAGATTTCCTTGAATGAAATACATGCAACATCAACTTCCAAAAGCATGGTATTTGGCAAAGGAAAATAACACATGAGGTTCCAAGAGAAGTCAAACCAATTTGCACGAAATTGTCAATGGAAAACAAGATATAGTTTAACATAAAATAAGAGCAACTATCAAGCTTTACAAGTTGAACAAGACATGAGCGACTATTGCGCCCTTTTAGATTTTTCCGGTCGAGATGCCTGTATGATAGTAGCCTTGTTCAACAAGTAAAGAGAGAGAGACTATTGGATTGTGAAATCCTTGAAATGGATACAATATTCTTATTGAATGAAGTCTCAAAAGTCAATTGCACACATATTTGAAATCATTTTTTAAGCATTCAATAAATTCATCATGCATAACACTTTAAGCATGTCAAGATCAAGTTTTCATAAACATGGAGATAAACTTTGGGTCAATCAAATGTACTTCCCAATCAAATTTTCTAGTCCAAAAATACATGCTTGAACACAAATGAGACAAGCATTTCGAATAAGGCAAAAACACACTTATTAAATAAAAAGTCATATAATAATATTTGCATCCAAGATACTCAAGCAATTAATTAAAGAGCATAAAATTGAACAATTATTTATTTATTAGAATGCAAGTTTGCTCTCTTTGCTTGAGCTCCCCATATGGGTCAAACACCAAAACTCATCAATGCATATGACAAATCCTAATAGACCTACTAAGAGATTTAAACTTAGTTGAATCTAATGGTTTTGTAAACAAGTCTGCTAGTTGATCATTTGTGCCCACATGTTCAATTGCAATGCATTTGCTTTTAACTAGCTCTCTAATGAAATGATGTCTAATATTAATATGCTTAGTTCTAGAATGTTGGACAGGATTTTTTGAAATATTAAAGGCACGCATGTTATCACAATAAAGGGTTAGAGTACCTTGCTCAAAGCCATAATCCACAATCATTTGCTTCATCCAAAGGAGTTGTGTGCAAGCACTCCCATCGGCTATATACTCGGCCTTGACTGCGGATAATGAGATGGAATTTTGCTTCTTGCAAAACCATGACACAAGATTGTTCCATAGGAAGAAGCAACCACCTGATGTACTCATCCTATCATCACAATTACCTGCCTAATCTGCATCACTAAAGCTAACTAAACTAGTATTAGTGTCAAAAGAGTACCATATCCCATAGTTGGATGTTCCATTTACATATCAAATGACTATCTTCACAGAGGAGAGATGGGATTCCTTGGGATTGGCTTGATACCTAGCACACACACCAACACTAAAACCTATATCGGGCCTACTAGCAGTCAAGTATAGTAAGCTCCTTATCATGCCACGATATAGACTTTGATCCACACTTTTTCCACTAGCATCCTTGCTAAGTTTCAATATGGTACTCATAGGTGTGTCACAATGCTTGGCATTCTTAAGGCCAAATTTCCTCACTAGGTTCTTGGCATATTTAGCTTGGGATATGAAGATCCCATCATGCATTTGCTTGATTTGCAATCCTAGGAAGTAATTGAGTTCACCAACCATGCTCATTTCAAACTCATGAGTCATGACACCAACAAATTGTTTAACTTTCAAGTTGTTTGTTGAACCAAAAACTATGTCATCAACATAAATTTGAGTTAAGAATAGCTCATCTTTAGTACACTTGATGAACAGGGTCTTGTCAACACTTCCTCTAGAATAGCCATTGTCAACAAGATAAAGAGTGAGACGCTCATACCAAGCCCTTGGTGCTCGTTTCAACCAATATAGAGCCTTTTTGAGACGATAAACATGATTGGGGTGATATGGATCCATAAACCCCTTGGGTTGCTCAACAAACACTTGCCCCTGCAAGAAGCCATTAAGGAAGGCACTCTTAACATCCATTTGATGCAATTTAAACTTATGCACACATGAGATGGATAAGAGAAGCCTAATGGACTCTAATCGGGCAACGGGAGCAAAAGTCTCCTCAAAGTCAATAATTTGTGAGTATTCTTTTGCTACAAGTCTAGCCTTGTTCTGTATAATGTTGCTATCCTCATCAGATTTATTCCTATAGACCCACTTGGTGCCTATCACATTAGTGTTCTTAGGCCTAGGAACTAGGGTCCAAACCTCATTTCTTTCAAATTGATTTAGCTCTTCTTGCATAACAGGTACCCAAAACTCATCACTTAAGGCTTTATCAACCTTTTGGGCTTCAATTTTAGAGGTGTAGCAAGTATAGCTAATTTGATTTGGTAATTGATGCCTAGTCCTAACACCTTCATTCACATCTCCAATAATGTCACTCTTGTTGTGAAGACTTCTGACCTAAGGAGCAGGTTCCTTGGAGTCTAAGGTAGAATCTTTATCAAGAAATTGAGAGACATCTTTCTCAAGATTTGACTTTTCATCACTTGAAGTCTGACAAATCTTCTTCAAAGGAGAATCATCAACCATACTAGTCTCCTCATCATGGTTACTAACCTTAGGCCTACAATAATCTATGATCACATTGGATGATTCCATAACACTTCGTGTCTTCAAATTAAAAACTCTATAGGCCTTACTATTTAGAGCATAGCCAATGAAAATCCCCTCATCACTTTTAGCATCAAACTTGCTAAGTTGATCACGGTCATTTAAAATGTAACACTTGCTTCCAAATAAGTGGAAGTAACTAACATCTGGCTTCCTTCCATTCCACAATTCATAAGAGGTTTGCCTAGTATCGGGCCTTAAAAACACTCTATTTCCTATATAACAAGCTGTATTCACTGCCTCGGCCCAAAGATTCCTAGGAACATTGTTTCTAAACAACATCACAAGAGCCATCTGTTGGAGGACCCTATTCTTCCTCTCTACAACTCCATTTTGTTGAGGAGTTCGAGGAGCCGAGAACTCATGGGAGATTCCAAGGCTATCACAACAAATTTCAAAGCAAACATTTTCAAATTCTCTCCCATGGTCACTCCTAATTCTCTTAATGCATTTTATGAGTGAATCCTTCTCATTTTGAATTTTAGTGCAAAGTTTTTTAAAGATTTCAAAAGTTTTAGATTTTTCTCTAAGAAAGTAGGTCTATGTAAATCTAGAAAAATCATCAACACACAGAAAGATGTACCTCTTGCCATCGAGACTCTCGGTTTGCATGGGACCCATAAGGTCCATATGAAGAAGCTCTAGCGGCTTCTTAGTTACAAGATGTTTACCTTTTTTATGCACACTCTTAGTTTGCTTTCCTTTCTGACACAGTCCACACACTCCCTCAATCCTATTTCCAAACTTAGGAAGGCCTCTCACAACATTCAACCTCTCAAGAACTTTCAATTCTTTGAAATTCATGTGGCCTAACCTTTGATGCCATAATTAAACTTGATCACAACTAGACAAATTGCAAGAGATGCCATTGGAATCAAGACAATAACAATTGTCACTTGATATCTTGCCTTTGAATAGAACTTGTCCATCTTCTCTTAGAATAGAGCAATCAACTTTGCCGAACATAACTGAAAGCCCTTCATCACTTAAATGTGATATGCTAATAAGATTGGCTTGCAAGCCATCTACATAAAGAGCATTAGGCAAGGAGGGAAAACCAGGGATGGATATGTTTCCTTTTCCTAAAACCTTCTTATGAGAACCATCACCAAAGGTGACAAATCCACCATCCTCCATCACAAGAGTTTCAAAGAAACTCTTGTTTCCAGTCATGTGCCAAGAACTCCCACTATCATGGTACCAAGTATTGGTAGCTTTGGCTTTCAGAGCTACTTGAGCTACATGACAATAATATTCATCCCTTCTAGTCTGCCTAGATGAAATATTACTATTCCTAGGAGCTATGGGTTCATTTTCTCTAAAATTCCTAGGTTCATGCATTTTGGCTCTTCTAAGCATATTCTTCTCAATCATGATTTCAAAACGACACAACTTAATAAATTTAAAACAATTCGGTCTTATGTGACCTTTAACACCACAATAATGATAAATAGGAGTAAAGTAAGAATTCATACCATATCCTTGGGCAAGCATGGAAGACTTCCCTCTCCTTTGAGTTTTCCTTTGGTGTTAAGCTGAATCCCTTCTTTGAAACATTCTTTGTGGTTGAGCCGAATTAGCTTCCCTTCTTGGTTGTAGGTGAAGAATTCTTTGTTGACTTTGAGAGCTTCTTGGAAGTTGAGGTCTTGTATGTTGAGCTCTAGCTTTTGGTGGATGAGCTTTAGCTTGAGACTTTGTTTGAGCCTTCATTTGAGCTTGCTTTGATGATTCTCCAACTTCATTTGATCTCATTTGTTGGTGTGAATCTTGAACCTCTTTATCCTCTTGACTCTTGACAAAGATGGTCTTTTTCAAGGAAGTAGCATCTTTGCCTTCCATATATCCTAAGCCCATTTTATCACTAGGACTCTTCCCACATGATAGCATCGTGTCAAGTTTCTCGGTTCTAGATGTCATCTTGGCAACCAATTTTTTTGCTTCCCTAAGCTCAATCTTCAAGTTCGCTTCACTCTTCTTATTGATCACAAGCTCTAATTTCAAGCTCTCTTCTAACTCTTTTCCACTCTTTAATTTTTCACTCAAGTGAGCTATCTTCAAAGTCAACTCTAGATTCTCTTTTTTCAACTCTTGAATCTCCTTCTTCTTTTTCAATCTAGACTTTTCAAAAAACTTCATGAAGTCTACATAGTCCGTTTCCTCATCAATCTCAAACCTAGAGTTAGAGAAGGTGCTCTAATCACTAGAGTCATCTACTTCTTCCTTATCACTCACAACTTCCTTGCTATTATGTGATGTCGTGAAGGCAATAAAGTTTGCAACTCTATTTTCATCATTCAAAGATTTTTCTTCCTCTTCTAAGTCTTTACTATCACTCCAAGTGAACGCCATGGCCTTCCCCTTCCTTTTTTTCTTCAAATTGCATATTCTGGAGCAATGTGACCAAAACCACTGCATTCATAACATTGAATGCCCTTCTTGGAGTCACTTTCTTGAGACTTTTTAATCTTCTTGAAATGAGTTTTCTTTTTCACTTCCTTTCCCTTGGACCCAAATCCTTTCCTCTCAAACTTCATGAATTTTTTGAATCTTTTAACCATGAGGGCCATTTCTTCATCCGAGTCCTCCTCCTCTTTTTCAACCTTGGCGATCTTCAAGGCAATGCTCTTTTGCTTCTTTGGAGGTGTGGGTGTGGTGTTCTATCTTGACTCATAAGCTAGAAGTCTTCCAATGACTTCACTTGGCTTCATATTCTTGTACTCACTATTCTCTTCAAGTGCCGTCACCTTTGATTCGAACCATGACAGAAGTGACCTCATAATTTTTTTGCTTGACTCTCCTATCCGAATAGGGGTCACCAAGTTGATGACTTTGGTTGACGATATCTATCAACTTCACTTGAAAGTCATTGAAGCATTCATGCTCCTCCAGCCTAATCATATCAAATTGCATTTGGAGGACTTGGAGCTTTGAGTCCTTGACTACCCAAGCCTCATTTGCAATCATAGTGTTTTGGACCAAATTGTATTGATTATCGTCTATGGCGCAAATGATGGCATGCATGGCCTTGTTGTTCCACTTGGATGCTTCAAACTCTTGAGTACTCTAACTAGACTTGGGCTTAATAGCTTTTACACCATCGTCGTTGGTCATTGTTGGAGGAATATACCCATTTTTAATAGCCATCCAAGCACGGTCCTCTATTTGACAAAGATAGGCTTCCATCTTGCCCTTCCAAGAAGCATAATTCACCCCATTGAGCAAAGGGTGTCTTGTGCTTGAGGCTCCCTCATGACTATTTAAATTTCCACTCATAGTGTTTGAGGGTAATGGATGTAATGCAAATACAATGTCACACAAAAAGAAAACAATCAAACTAAATGCAATAAGCAAGACACAGATAGAGCAAGGATCACCTAAGTATATCTAGGCACCAGCTTTGAAACCAATTGAAATTCCCTAGAAAGTGTGTGTCTATAACCTAGAAGGGGGGGGGGGGATGAATAGGTTTTACTTCGATAGATTACCAATTTTGTGAATTAATCAATATTATCGATTCTATCCCATTCTACTAAGTGTTCAAACAAAAGACAACATACTTAAAACAGTAACAACACGCAATATATACGTGGAAACCCTTCAAATGGGAAAAACCATGGGTTGTTCAGTGTGCCACACTCGATTCTCAAAATCCACTATTGAGAGAAAGTTTACTACCTAGGTTGACCTCCTGTCTACCTCCAGTTACTAACCCTTTCACTCTACCCAACGGACCTTAATAGTAATTTTGGATCTCCAACCTTGTGCACTAATCACATAGCCACAAGCTTAACCAATAATGAAGAGATAAGTGAATATGCAAGAATATTCTATAGGCAAAAATGCTTGGTCAAGACATTCATGCTTATCTAGGATTAATAATGACAATTAAATAAAATCCTAGATATCAATGTTCTAAATGCAAAGGCAAGAAGAATTAGCTAAAAGAGTAAAACTGTCCTAAATTTTAGCTATCACAAATTAATGCATCTAAACCAAAAATCAATACACAAGCATGTCATAAAAGCAATTAACCGTACAAGCAAGCATTTAATAAGCAATAGAGACTAAAACCCTAGGTATACTTGTCTTTGTAATGAGACTGTGAAGTCTAGAGCATGTAGAAGATACCTAGTCAAGAAGAAGATGATGCACCATGCTTGAATGATCCTAGAATGAAGCTAGATGATCATGAGATGAAGTTAGGTTTGAGTGTTTGGGAGTCCCTCTCTCTCTAGAAAAGCTAGAACACATAAAAATGGATTCTTGGACTCTTAAGAACCAAAGAGAAGAGAAGAGAACATATATATATGTTGCCCCACACAAAGTGGCATCGTTTTGGAAGAAGGGCAACCAAATCCTGTCAAGACCGCTAGCTGTACCGCGGTATAGACAAGTGTCTAGACCACGACACAGAAAGCTGTGCATCGCCTGGACAACACCGCTCTGTAGGCCGTTGTGCATGCAAGTGCACAGACCATGGTCTGGCAACGCTTGTGAAACTCCGCTTGGGAGACCGCGGTGCATGCAACAAGCATAGGCCACAGTAGCCACAACGTCCAGCCTCTGGTAAACACCGCTGTACAGACCGCGGCGTAGGCACTGCAAGGAGAGCGGTCTGAGCCGTGAAACAGAGAAAAAAACTCCACTTTTTGAGGCACAAAAGTGTATTCTACGCTTAAACAAAAATTAAGACACACAAGGAATACAAGATGGCAAATAAGAATGCATGCAAGATAATTAAAAGAAAATGCATGAGTGTGTGTGTGCACTAATACCTCTTCAATGAAAGTTAAACAAGTGATTTTACATTTAATGCTTGAAGCAAGTGATTTCTAAGAGAAAACTTGTTTAATGCTTGAAACAAGTTAAACAAGTGATTTCTAAGAGAAAACTAGTTAGAACCGTTCTAGTTGTTGAAGCAAAAATAATATATATATATATATATATATATATATATTATGCTCTAGTGCAACAACTTGCACCCCACCTAATAATGTTTTTTTTTAATGCACAATCTTAAATTGCATCTTATGCAATTCAATTCACATATGTGTTTTTTTTATCAAGTGAATTTTTCAATGCCACCCTTATTTGCATCACATGCAAATTCTCTCTTTTTATTATTCACGCATCACTTTATTTGTATCCTATACAAACACCTATATGTGTTGCATATCAATTGTTTCATCTGCACACACCAATTTGCATCCTATGCAAACTCTTGTGTTAATAGTTGATATATATATATATATATATATATATATATATATATTTTGATTATCCTTTCAAATATATTTAATATATTAAAAGTGATAATAAGTATTTTTAATTTAAACTTAAATTCAAATACTTAGATAAATGATTTAGTAAAAAATAAAATAATCCTATTATTTCATCTTCACCTAAATCCAAATATCAACAAATACCCTCTAATTAATAGTTAATTATTAATTCATAATTATCAATATAATTCAATAATCTAATTATTTAATTAATTTAACTATTAACATTCATTAATTAAATAACCTCATTATTCAATTAATTCCCGAATAAATACGTGCCACTTTTGTAACACAATTAATTGGACAATCCAATTAATTAACCGAGACACTCGTTACCTAAGTCGACCGGGCTAGCAAGGGGACCTAATGGACCCATAGTATTTTGAGCTCCAATAATCCTCAGAATCATTAATTAAACACTTTAATTAATATTCTTTGATTATTAACTCCGGTGTTATTCCACTAAAAACCCGAAGCTGCACTCTCTCAACTGTAGACGCTTTTACACAGACTGATACGACTCGATTTCAATCGATATAGCTATTACGCATGGTGTGATCCTCCAAAGTAGTTCATAATTAGAGCTGGGTCATAATGTTCGTTGTACCCCTCTAATTGCATATATCCTTTAAGTACCGTTGATTCTCTAATAGACAATAAATCCTATTTCTTTACAAAATTAAGAGAGCGCTCATATTGTCTAAGCCCCGAATCAACCCTTAGAGAACTACTATCTACTTCTTAGAAGAATGAGTGTATTCCACTATTGTGTGCAAACCTTCCCAGCCACAAGCCAAACCGTAATCTCAACATACAAAGCATATTGACCAGGATTTGCATCTGACTTCGTCCATGGTATATCAAAGACCACGACCTAACCTGAAGGAGTCGATAAGACACTCAGGATTAAGATCACCCACATATAGCTATCATTAGTTGATATATATGAATCTCATTGGTAAATGTATCTTGGTGAGAGATTCATATAAATCATGGCCCAGTCCTATATGATTACATCATACAATGTGTCTCCATTCCCATATCTCACATGAATGATTCAGGATAGAATCACCGTACCTTACGGAATGGACTGCAACTATAGATTAACCACAAACAAAGTACCCAACTTTATTTGCTATCTATGGACTCTTTAGATTGCATGTCTCTTACTGTATCCATCTATATATGACACTCATATACACAGTTCGAGATTATATCCGACAATCTTGGATGTTAAATATATGCAAAAGTTATAAAATAAACAACACAACAAGAATGAATTGAACTTTTCTTTTTATTTATTTCATAAATCCATTTACAAATTAAATATGTTGACGGGAAATTTGCTCGAGATGAGAAATTCCTGTTAACACCCTTGAGACCACTACCACGAAAGTGGTGGCCGGGGTCGGTACCGTTAGTTCCCGACCTATTTAAAAGGTAGACGAGAGGCTGAACAATAAATGGAAGCTTTGTTATTGATATACTGCTTTAAAGTACAAATCGCTCTCTTTTATGCTCACAGTCTCTCGAAGGTGTAGGGTGGTGGCAACTCGGTGCCTGTCGAATAGTGGAAATGAAGGTAGCCGCTCTGAATACAAAATTTAGGCTTTCCCCCCAGCCTCTATATTTTTTGTATGTATATCTATTCTTGTAGGTTGTTCTCTATTTTTCCTCCTTTTCTATCCTGCTTGGCCTCACATATTTATATCGTCCAAGTAGGATTTTAGTTGGTGAATATTTCACCCTGATCCCATGAATCCGTTCCCTTCTTATCCACCGGGATTCGTTATTTAAATTTGAATTGTTGCAGGATTTCATGATACCGTTGACAGAGATAAGTTTGTTCCCTTTTTTGAATCAAACTCTTGACGTGCATGTAAATATTAAGTGGAGATGATCCTGTGTGCACTCGTGTCATGAATTTTTATGGAGGTCTTCCTACCAGCTGCCTGTTGCCCCGTAGTGCGAGGTAGATCCCTGCTCTAGCTCTGTTCTTAGAAGCTTAAGATGGATTTTCCCTGACCCTTGGGGGCTTGAGGTGCTCTTGTAGAATTTCCTGGAAGATAGTTGTGGTAGTGTAGATTTAGGCGTGATTCTTCCTTTATGTCCAGCAAGGACAGCGGGCTTCTGGAGAGGTTGGCGAGCTTCTTTCGAATTTCTCTTGAGCTTGGAGACTTCCTCTGGCATTCACGGGACGGTTGTGGAGCTCGACCTCAGAGCCGAGGTTCCCCAACAGATGGCGAAGAAGCCCGGGTTCAAATACTCTCTTAGGGGCTCGTTTAGGTTGGGCCTGGCTTGTTTTTTGGTAGTTTTAAAGATGGTCCGGCATTCCCTGCTCCTGCGGGGTTGATTTACGATCTTTCCAGGCTTCATGATTGTTGATTATGGGTGGAAATTTTCTCTTTAACCCCTGGCCAAATTTCGCTATTAATAGAAGTCCCCTCTGCCTTGAACACCGGTGGTAGAGTTGGGGTTGGAGTCAGATTCCTTGTTTAATTGAGAAAGTTTTCCGCCATAAAGATAATTATTGAGGGTGAAATTTTCTAATTAATTACCCAATATTTGAATTTGAAATTGAGTGTTATTCGAAGAAAAATTGCTGCCATACGGCTCCAGGTGATCTTCCCGAGGATATCGCCGATAATCCTCTATTTAAGCCTGGCCTGACCGTCACTTTCTTCATACTTCCTCAAATCTAAAGTTTTCAAATTTCTTCTTCCCTATTTTCTCTACCAATTCCCCTACTTGCCTCCGCTTACTTCCAAGTCTTCCTTACCCATCAATGTCGACTTCCACAGATAGTGTTGACGCCTTAGTTGAGGGAACCGGGGGCCCTAACCTAGCTATTCGTAAGCGGGTGCGAGGGATTTCAAGCGATGAGGAATCTTCACCGCTCCGCCAGCTTCGTCGTTCTAATAGGAACTTCTCTATCGGCTCTGGCTTTTCGAACCAACCTGACAATCCTCAAAACCTAGTCGATGAAGACTCCAATGTCAGAGAGAAAATTGATGTGGTCTAGAGGACTCAAGTCACAGTGGTGGAGCTTCCTTCAGTGGTAACCCTTCCTTTCGAACCCAGAGTCATCTCAGACTCCACTATCGACCCTCAGTCGATCGGCCGTCTTTGGGACAAGTATGGTATTCCTGATACTATTTCCCTAACTGTCCCTTACTAGAATTACGATGTTTTTAGACAGCCTAAAGGCGTGCTCCATATCCACGTCGTAGCTATCGAAAGTGGGGTGAGTCTCCCTCTTCACCCCACCATTCAGCGGGCTCTCAATGCCGTTCAGCTGGCTCCACTTCAACTGATGCCTGGCTTCTGGAGGCATCTAGTAGGCTTCCTAGTATTATAGAGGGAGCAGTACGAGATGAGCAACATAACCAGGGAGCCTAGGGTTGAGGAGCTCGCCTTTCTTTTCCAGATAGGTAGCCTGGCTGGGGTTCCACGAGGCCAATTCTTTGCCAAGGCTAAGAATAGGCTCAACTTTATCATCCCCGGGGATTCAAAGAAGGACCTTGCTTGGAAAGAAGAATGGGTACTGGCGGGGGGAGACTAGGGGAGCTCCATCTTCTTCGGTGGGCATTAGCTCGAGGTTCTCACTGCCTTTAGTGACAAACCCATATAGGGTTGGGATTCCTTGCCGGCTGAGTCTGAAGTCGTGCTGAAGACTATCCTTGCTCGGAACTACATGAATCTGAAGTTTCCAACCGCCGACCCCTTTGATACCCGTAGGGTAAATAGGTACTTACGAATATCTAGTCCTACCCCTCTCAAATATCTCGATCTATCTTGCTTTTAAATGGTTGAATGGTTCAGTTCTGATGATATTGATCCCTTTCTTAACAGTGTTTGTTATTGCTTCAGCTTCTTACGAAGCCCGGCAAGCTGGGATCCCTTCTTATCCTTCTAAACCATCCTTAGGAGCTCTCTCGACTGTTTCGAAGTAAGGGGGATCGACCAATAAGGTAGTTTCCCTGCTCATTCCTTCCCCCTCACCTTCCCAAGTAAAGTCCAAGATGACACTTCTTGCATCTCGGGCGGCAAAGACTCTAAACAGATGAGGGTCTGCCTCCCAAGTCGCCAACAAGTCAGCTCAGACTCCCTCTCCAGTAGTCTATGCTTCAATCGATGCTTCCCGAGTCATATTATCCCTCTCTGATGATTCGGTTGTAACCCGGGCAGTTGAGGTTCCTAGGGAGCCCAATGTCGATATCCTTAAGGTCTCCCCTTCTCGCCCCTACCAGCAATCGAGCTCGGTGGGTCAAGACGAGGTCCTGAAGCAATTTGTGGCATCCTGTCTAGGCAGCAGGCTTTCTAGGATGACTGCGATGCCCGTGGACATCATGATTACAAAAGGGTCCGCTCTTCTAGCCGAGGTAATCATCGCTTTCACTTCTTCATTCAGCATTTTGATTTGTCATTTTCTAAAATGATTTTCCTTTGCAGGCTTTCAAGTTTTTAGGTGGCCATGTGGCATCAGGTAGCCTTCCTCCATGATCGGGTAGCCAAGGCTGAGGCTGAAGCTGAGCGAGCCATTGGGTTGCTTGCGTGGGCTCAGACCTTAGTCCAGGAGATGACCTCCAGCCAACAAGGAATGGAGACGCAGCTAGCTGAGCTTCAATACGACCATGAGAGGTTGAAGCGGGCTTTTGATCAGGAGACTCTCCGGTCGAAGCGGCGGGATAGCCAACGAGATTACTGGAAGGGAGAGGCAAAGGCCCTGGATGTAAAGAACCAAAACTTGCAAGCTCAAATTACCCAGCTCCAGGCCGAGGTGGAAGCCTCTTTTAACGAAGGGTACTTCTACGCCTCTTATCAAGTTGCAGAGGCTCTTCCTCCCCCATTCTATCTCTCTATCATCGCTGGCTGGGATAGAGAAGAGGTCATGTCACGGGCTACGGAGATGTTTCACCCTAAAAACGATGGAGCTGGTTCTTCTAGGGAGGGAGCTAGAAAGCAGTTGGAGGTGTCAGATCTACCTCCTCCTGTTCCAGCCTTTCCAGCATCTGGTCACTATGAATCCTCGAATAGGGTGCACAAAGAGGAGCTAGAAGGAGGCCTTGCTGAAGCCCGAGACCCCCACCCCCCCCCCCCCCCCCCCCCCCCCCCCCCCCCGCAGTGCTCTCAGGAGTGGAGTCAACAGAAGGCGAGAACGTGCCTGAGTCTGTGGCCAGCCTTCTTGATGCAGCTATACCGCCTGAAGTTATGGCGGTGATCAATGAAATCGTGGAGGAGGATCCTGTTGACTCCGAAGCAGCTGGGGCTGATCCCTAGGATGAGGTGGTGGAGGCGGTAGATGCAGCTGACCAGGACGAGCTGCGACCGGAGAGGGGAGCAGGGGGCGAGGTTCATTCTGTGGAGGAGGAGGAGGAGGCTAGAGGTCCTCAGGAAGACGAAGAAGCTTGAGTTCTCTCTCATGTAATCTATTTTGAATGCCCAGAAAAAGGGGTGGGCATTCCATCTTTAACTGTGTCTAGCATTTTATTATTGCTTTTGTAGCCCGGAACCAGGGATTGGGCCCCTCTTGTTTGTTGTAGCCTTGTTGAGGGATAGGCTCCCTTAATTGATAATAAAATTTTAATCTCAAATCTAACTCTGGCTTGCATGTACTTGCTTGTTCTCCCTCTAGGTTCAGCTTTTATATCGAAATGAGCTATCTTTAGGTAAAAAATAGGATAAGGAAACTATTTAGAGTCAGGCTTCCTGACTACCGAGTTTCACAGAACAATTTCCTCAATCGATAGTCCCCTTGTTGGATTGTAGGCCTGTTATAGTGAGTGACCACGTATCAAGGAAAAAATAGTGAACAACAATAACCGAAACATTTAGAGTTTAAGTAAATCAAGCCCTCAATCCCTGAGCCCTTTTGGAGGGCTGTATCTTAAGTAGATCATTAAGTAAAGAACTGTTTAGCCTCTTCTTAGGCTCAGGATCAGGAGGGCATTTGCGGTTTCAAGCTTGATTCCTTCTTGGGGGGAGTGGTAGCCCGACCAAGGCATCAAAAGGGCTATCTAGCTATTTCCTGGTCTCGAGATCTGGATGACAATTATGCTCTTACACTCAGATCCTTCTTGAGGTGGTAGCCAGACCATGGCATCAGGAGGGCTATCTAGCTATTTCCTGGTCTCGAGATCTGGATGGCAACTATGGTCTTACACTCAGATCCTTCTTGGAGGTCGTAGCCCGACCCCGGCATCATGAGCGCTATCTAGCTATATCCTGGTCTCGAGATCTGGATGGCAACTATGCTCTTACACTCAGATCCTTTATGGGGGTGGTAGCCCGACCAAGGCATCAGGAGGGCTATATAGTTATTTTCTGGCCATGAGATCTGGATGGCATATATGCTTTTACACTCAGACCCTTCTTGGCAGGGGGTAATGCCCGGCCGAGGCATCAGAAGTGGCGGAGGGGCTTCCCTGGCTTACCCCTGGTCTTGAGGCGATAATGTCGAAACTTTCCATTTACACCCGAATCATTGTAGGACATAGTTGAAGAAGGAGTAAACAAGAAAACATGCTTCATTGATATGAAGGGTGGAGTACATTATTGTGGAAAAAAATAAAATAAGCTAGTCGGAGGTCGCCTGCTCCTGAGTCCCCTGTTCAAGGGTAGAATTTCCTTAGGTGATTTGCATTCCAAGTGTGGTCGATGAGTCGGCCATTCAAATCTTCAAGCTTGAACGCCCCATTGCCGATCACCATCTTTATTAGATATGGTCCTTCCCTGTTGGGCCCAAGGACCCCATCTGATATCTTCCTGGTGTTCAACTTCACTTTCCTAAGGACTAGATCCCCTTCTTTGAAGCTCAGAGATTTAACTCTCCTGTTGAAGTACCTGACAATCTTGCTTTGGTAGATCGCTACCTTCTCAGCTATTCGATCTTGTTTCTCCTCCAGGAGGTCCAAGCTAGCTCGGAGCTTGCTTGCATTGCTCTCTGGTTCAAATCGCTGGACTCTAAAGGAGGTCAACTTGTGCTCTATAGGTAGGACTGCTTCAACCCCGATGGCCAGCGAGTATGGCGTTTCCCCGGTAGCTGTTCTTCTTGTAGTGCGGTAAGCCTAGAGGAACTCGGGAAGCTCCTCTACCCGTCGACCTTTCTTCTGCTGTAGCTTTTTCTTCAACAACTTCTTAATGGTTTTCTTCATGGATTCCACCAAACCATTGGTCTGAGGGTGGGCTACCAAAGCAAACAGAAGGTCGATTCCCAAACTTTCATAGAAATCTCTGAATTGGCCATTATCGAACTGTTTTCCGAGGTTGGTTTTGATGGTAAGAGGGGTTCCGAACCTGCAAACTACATTGGTCTTTATGAACCTTGTTGTGTTCTCTTCCGATATCTGGGAGAGTGGTCCGGCTTCAACCCACCTTGTGAAGTAGTCAATTGCTACGATAGCGTGATTGGCCTGTCCCAAAGCTGTAGGAAGTGGTCCAATCAAATCGACTCCCCACATAGCAAAAGTGTATGGCGAGCTAAGGGATGACAATCGCTCCGGAGGGAGGTGACTCAAGTTGGCGGCCTTCTGGCATGCCTCGCAGGTTTGTACCCCTTGGTGGATGGTTGGCCAATAATACCCCATGCGGAGAACCTGATATGCCAAGGCCTCTCCAACAATATGGTTCCCACATTCCCCGTGTAAAGTCCTCAATTGTTGATTGGCTTATTTCGTGAACAAATCATATTTTTGGGGTATTATGTAAGGGTAACTTAGGCTCTCAAGACCTCAAGAGGTGAAGCACCAAAGGTAAAATTCTTGTGCTTACTTGCTTTGAAGAGATATAGTTGCACACACTTACAACTCATGCATATTTCTTTTTCGTATATGTTGTGTGTTTATATGAGTGTGCATTCTTGTTTTGATAACTCGTCTTGCATGTTTATATTGACCACATATTTGCATTTGTATTGACATGCATTATGTGTTGCTCACACACACACTTACTTGCATTTGATTTGTTATGCATGTGTGCTTCATTGTTGTCTATGTGCATTCATAGTGTGGTTTTGTGTGTTGTTCGTGCTTGCACGATGGTGTGTTTGTCTTAGTGCATTGAGTGACCATTTGAGAAGGTTGTATTCTTCTCTTGGTTTGATTATGTGGAGTAAGGTGTCTAGTTTCAAAAGAGTGTATTTCAATGATTTAAATATTTTTTAAAACTGACCTTTGTATGGTCTTGTAACCATATATTTTTATACAATGATTCAAAATGAGTTTTGAAAATTTATGTATAAACTAGACACCCATACCTTTCCAACGGTACACTATTCGTAATATTTCATGACCGTTTGGATTGGTTTTGAAATCTCCAAAGTGACTACAAAAATAGGGCATCTCTGTTGTTGTCTGTTTCTGACATTTGGTCACTCAAATGACCATAACCTTTTCTACAGACGTCTAAATCGTGTTTTATAAATTGGAATAGAATATAGACTTCCATACCTTTCCAATGGTATATTATACGAAAGGTTTGGATGTCGTTTGGTCATGTTTTGGGTTGCTCGAATATCGAGCTTTTGTGCTGTAGCGGCTGCACTGGTGCACAAGCGCACCTCACCAGCGCCCCTTGGACAATAGGTGTGCGCTGGTGTGGCACTTGTCGACCAGCGCAGCTCACCAGCGCACTGAGTAAATTTTGGGCTTTTTTCAAAACGATGTAGTTTTGTTCTAGGGCTCATATTTATGTGTCATCTTCTTCCTCACTCGTTTTTCAGAGCTTCCAAACCATTTTTTTGAGTGAGAAAGTATTTGCTTTGAGAGAGAAGCTCCAAGAGTTATTCTTTAACTCTCCAAACCCAAAACCCATCATCCTTCATGCATTATTGAGTACCTTTAGGCATGGGTATTCATCTTTGATTGACTTGGTAAGTTGAACAAAAATCTCATCTTTGTCATTTATTCATGTTTTCCAAGATGATGTTTTTATTGCATTTATTAGTTGATTAAATGCTAGGACTTCATTCATTGCATCTATTTATGAGTTCCTTTGCATGATTGGGTATGTTTATTGATAGCTTGAATTTAGGACATATTTTCCCTTCTTGCTAAGTCTCTATGCATTGCATTTAGACATTGTTGATTAGGACTCATTAATTGCATTAAGTGATTGCATTATAGTCCTTGCCATGCTTGATGACAACATGTGTTGAAATGGCTTTTATGATAGCTTCATAGGATTGCTTGTTCTAAGTTTAGCTAAGTTTTATGACATGTCATTTAGCTCTTAATATCTAGGATTGCATATATTGTCATCACATAATTCTAGATAAGCATATAAGGTACCCTAGTTTTGTTTGTTGTTTGAATATCATCATATATTAACATAGGGTGTTTATCTCTTCATTGAAGAGAAGTAAGTCTTGCGTTGCATCAGGGAGTAGGTTGCTTTAAGCGTAAGCAAATTGGACTAGGTCCATTTAATACCGGGATTAGGTAGTGGTAGTGGGTTATTTAACGGGAGTAGGTTGTAACGCCTCTATCATCAGTGGATTCGTTGTTCGAGTGTGGCGCACTTAACAGCCCATGATTTTTCTAATTTGGAGGGTTTCCACGTATATCTCAAGTGTCTTTATTATTTTCGCACTTATTACACTTGTGGTATTTTTGTAATTAGATAGGGGCATTTTCGTAATCTTGACCTTTAACGAAAATTGGGAAATTTGTTTAAAATCTATTTACCCCCCCTCTAGATTAATATATTACACACCATAATATTTGTTTCACCCCGGAGTGAACCTCTCTCAAAGCCCACTTGGCATCTTCAAGGTGTAGACATCGGAGCAGGGGAAGGGATTTCCCCCTTTGGTATAAATGCCCATCCACCATACAATACCAGACCGAGAGCCTTTTAACCCTCCTAGCTTGGTCGAGCTTCCCGGGGATTTTTCCATCCTGTAGATATTCCACTATTGGATCCATCCAGCATGGATGTCGGTCCAGGGCATAAGCTTCCTTACCTGTCATAATGCTAGGTAGGGGGATCACTTGAAGAGGAACTCCAAGAGGTAGGGTCTGGCCACCATAGGTAGCTATCTTGGCTAGGACGTCAGCCCGATGATTTAGCTGTCGAGGTATTTGCTCGATTCTGAATCCCTTAAATCTAGTTTTGAGTTGCTGCACAAATTTTAGGTAAGCGATCATGTTATCCCTTTTAGCCAGATAATCCCCGAAAACTTGGTTGACCACAAGTGAAGAGTCGCTCTTAATATCCTGGTAGACAACTCCGAGCTCTCAGGCAGCTTTTATCCCAGCTAGTAGGGCTTCGTATTCTGCTTCATTGTTCTTGTATTTAAATTCGAACCTGAAACAATGGCATCACTTAGTCTGGACGATGAGGACTATGCCCGCTTCTCCCCTAGACTGCCCGAAAGTTCCGTCAGTGTAAAGAGTCCCTGACTCGCAGTCCTCCAGCCAGTTGTCAGATTCTGGAGTCCTCTCAAGGGTGACATTTGTTACCGCGGGGGTTGCATGATCTGAAGGAACTGAGAGCTCGGCTACGAAGTCCGCTAGTGCTTGAGCTTTTATCGCAGTCCTACGCTTATACTTTAAAACAAATTGGGTAAGCTCTTGGGCCCATATAACCAGTCTTCCAGAAACATCCGGCCTTTGCAAGAACTAACAGAGGGGTTGGTCCGTCACCACTACTATTGAATGAGCATGGAAGTAAGGACGAAGTTTCCTTGCCGAGTTCACCAAGGTATAAGCAAGCTTCCCCAACAGAGTATAGAGCGTGACTCACGTAGTAGATAGGTTGATGGATCCTATCCCCGCATTCCTTGACCAAGGCTCCGCTCACAGCGATTTCTGAAATGGCCAAGTATATTTGGAGCTCTTCTCCAGGATTTGGCTTGACCAGCAGTGGAGGGCTTGTTAGGTTTCTTTTCAAAGCTCGGAAAACTTGTTCACTCTCTTGATCCCACATCATGTTTTTTCCCTGCTTGATAGATTTAAAGAATGGTAGGCACTTATCGGTGGAACGAGAGATGAACCTATTGAGTGTTGTTACCTGTCCGGTCAAGGCTTGAACCTGTTTAAGAGATGTGGGGGATTCTAGATCCAGGATAGCCATGATTTTTTCTAGTTTAGCCTCTATGCCTCTCTAATGGACCATGAAGCCCAGAAACTTACCCGCGGTTACCTTAAAGGCACATTTGGAAGGGTTCAACCTCATCTGGTTTTCCCTTAGGATCCTGAAGGTCCTATGAAGGTCGTCTAGGTGGCCTTCCGAGGCTAAAGATTTAGTGATCATGTCGTCGATGTACACCTCCATCGACCTTCTGATTTTGGGCTTGAACAAACCGTTGACTAATCGCTGGTAAGTAGCTCCAACGTTTTTGAGCCCGAAGGGCATCACATTGCAGCAGTACAGGCCTTGGGCGGTGATGAAACTGGTCTTTTCTTTGTCTGCGGGATGCATCATAATCTGATTTTTATCAAAAAACACATCCATGAAGCTCAGGAACTTGTTCCCGGAGGTGGAATCGACTAGCTGATCAATTTTTAGCCGAGGGAAACTGTCCTTCTGGCATGCCCGGTTAGTCCACGCACATGTGCCACTTCCCATTTGCCTTTTTGACCATGACCACGTTGGCGATCCACTCAGGGTAGTGAGCTTCTCGAATGAAGCCTGCTTGGGTTAGTTTATCGACCTCTTCTTGAACCGCCATATTTCTTTTGGTGTTGATGTGGAGTCTTTTTTGTTTGGCAAGCTTGAAGGTCGGATCCACCGCCAATCGATGTGCAGCTAATGTCATCAGGATCCCCGGCATCTCCGCATGACTCCAGGCAAAAATGTCGTTGAACTCTGTGAGGAGCCTAATCAAGCCCTCTTTCATTCCTGGCTCAAGGGTAGCTCCGATCTTGACGACCTTCGAGAGATCGCTTATTCTGACAGGAATCTCTTCTAACCTATCGACTGGATGGCCGCTGGCCCATTCCTTTATTTGTTCTTCCATGTCGGGCACCACAAGGCCTTCTTCGGGATAATCGGTTGAACCCGTATATTCCAGGTTTAGTGCTAGAGTTATCCTACCTTGGATCATCGTCACCTGGGCGAGTTGTTTAGCTAGAGCTGCTGGGTTGGCTTACACTGCGTAGCATTTCCTAGCTGCTTGCTGATCACCCTTAACTTCCCTCATTTTGTCTCCTACCGGGAACTTCAGGACATTGTGGTAAATAGAGAGGACCCCTTTTAAGGATGACAGAAATGGCCTCTCTAATATTACATAGTAGGCCGACAGGGTATCAACCACGACGAAGTCGGTCATGATGTTTTACTGGAGAGGTACGGCTCCGATGATCACTGGTAGGATTTATGATCCTACGGGTGTGATGGAGTCCCCAGTGAACCCATATAATGGAGTAGTACAACTGTTGTAGCACAATTGCTTCATGTTTTATTTTTCCAAAGTGTCTTTGAACAGAACGTCGACCTTGCTACCTGTGTCGACGAGCACGCGGTGCACCATGAAGTTGGCAATTTGTACTGTGATGACCATTGGGTCATCGTGTGGCTGCACAGTGATATAGACATCTACTTCGGTGAAGATGATCTGTGGCAGCTAAGAGGGGTTGGTCGGTCTCTGGTGGACCTTGAAGATATCTAGCCCCTTATCCGTAAGAAAGATCTTCCTGGCATGGTTTTTCCTGGAATTGTTAGAGGTGCCTGCCAGAGTGGGACCCCCGCTGATAGTATGTATTATCTGAATCTGTTGCATCAGGTCCACCTGCTCTCCCTTCCTCTTCTCAGCATGTTCTTGGATGTCTGCTTGCACCTCTCTTCCAGTCGGAATGTTCTCCCTAACTTTTTGTAAGATCTCTATCAAGCATTCTCCCCTTATCAAAGCCTTAATCTGGTTCCGCAGGTTGTAGCATTCTGAAGTGTTGTGCCCTACGTCCTCATGAAATTCGTAATATTTGTAACGATTTCTCTTATCGACCTGGGCTTTCATAGGAGCGGGCTTCTGTAACAAACCCTTGTCCCGAATGGTAAGGTAGATTATTTCTCGAGATGTATTTAAGGGAGTGTAATGGTCGTACCCTCTCTCATCGCGAGCTATAGGGGCCACTGTCCTAGAAGGTGGCAAAGCTTGAGGAGGAGCTCGTCTATCTGGATACCTTTCCGATCTAGGCTGAGGAAGGGGAAAGCCGTATGTTGATTTATTAGGGGGTTTGTTTTGGCTTTTCTGAGCTTGCTCAGGTCTGGGAGCTTCCTTCTTTTGTTGCTTTAAGGATCTCATGTAGTCATGTTCCATCTTGACCTTGAGTTGCTCGTCCACCTCAATCTGCTCCAAAGCCCGATCATAGACTTCCTGGTAAGTTTCTGGAGGTCTCTTAGCGAAAGACTGGAAAAGATTTTCCACCCATAAGTTCCTTCGGAGGTTAGCGAGTGTTTCCTTCTCTGTGAAGACCCCTATCTGGATGACTTCTTTGTAAAAATGCTCGACATAAGCCCGAAGGGTTTCCCCTCTCTCCTGGATCGAGTATTGTAGATGGATCGGGTCCTTCAGTCGGGGCTTAACTCCCTGGAATTATGAGTAGAAATCGGTTGATAACTTGGTGAATGAATCCACGCTTCCACCATGTAACTTTCTAAACCAGGTTTTAGCATAATCAGTGAGGGTAGTGAGGAACATTCGACATATAGCTGGTTTGGTTGTGTTCTGGACCTCCATCTGTTGAACGAAGCTCTCTAAGTGGCTCAAAGGATCTTCAGTCCTAGAGAACCTGTCAGCTGGCATTTTGAACTTAGGCAGGAGCTCTGCCTCCCGGACCCTTTAGGTGAAGGGGGCGTTCATTTCACTCAGAGGATCTTTCTTGTCCTCCTTGTACTTCCCCTTCTTCATCATTTGGACCTCTTTCTGAAGCTCTGCCAACTGGTCCCTTAGTCGCTTGCTTTTGCATTTCCTTGAGTAGATCTCGGATTCCTCACCATCGGATCCTTCTGATAAACTGGCGACCTCTACCCGGTTCCTTCTTCGGAGGGGGTTTGCTAGGGGGCTTTGCTGACTTTCTTCTTCTCTATCCCCGGCTTCCCTCATTGTAGTCGTTGGGTAGAGAAGCTCTTCCTGTCCCCGGGGAAGGACATCTACCGCAGATATGACTTGTCTTGGTTGGTAGCATGGCAGCGCTTCGGGAACATGGGGCATGGGCCCTAGCTTATCCCGGATCGAGGTCAGGAGCCCCGCTCTGTTACTAGTTGATTCCCGATGAGCAGGTCCTAGGCGGTCAAAGGCTGGTTGCCTAGCCCCAGGCCTGCTTGACTCTCCTTGATTGCAGAGACCCGCTTGTTGGATAGTGACACCCTCAGCGAGTAATCGAAGGCAGACATTTTCTACAAAGGCCGCCACTTGTTGGTCAAGCTCGAACTGACTTCCCAGAGGAGGATCCAGAGCCAGTACAGTGGCTGTCTTCGTGGGAACCTGGCTATGGAGCCCGGATTTTCTCCCTTTCCTCGGGACCTTTCGTGTCGATATAGCAGAAGGTTGTCCCGACGTGCCCTACTGCCCTTGCGAGGAGCGGAGCCTCATGATTACTATGAAATAAAAAACGTTTTGAATGTAAAAAGATGGTGGTGTGAGAGGTTTCCCACAGACAGCACCAGAAAGTGTTGACGGGAAATTTGCTCGAGATGAGAAATTCCTGTTAACACCCTCGAGACCACTACAACAAAAGTGGTGGCTGGGGTCGGTGCCGTTAGTTTCCGACCTGTTTAAGAGGTAGACGAGAGGCTGAACAATAAATGGGAGCTTTATTATTGATATACTGTATTAAAGTACAAATCGCTCTCTTCTGTGCTCACAGTCTCTCAAAAGTGTAGGGTGGTGGCAACTCGGTGCCTGTCGAATAGTGAAAATGAAGGTAGCCGTGTTCTGAATACAGAATTTAGGCTTTCCCCCTGCCACTATATTTTTTGTACGTATATCTATTCTTGTAGGTTGTTCTATATTTTTCCTCCTTTTCTATCCTGCTTGGCCTCACATATTTATATCATCCAAGTAGGTTTTTAGTTGACGAATATTTCACCGTGGTCCCATGAATCCGTTCCCTCCTTATTGGACATGATTCATTATTTAATTTTGAATTGTTACGGGATATAATGATACCGTTGACTGAGATATGTTTGTTCCCTTTTTTGAATCAAACTCTTGACGTGCATGTAAATATTACATGGAGATGATCCTGTGTGCACTCGTGTCATGAATTTTCATGGTGGTCTACCTACCAGCTGCCTGTTGCGCCGCAGTGCGAGGTAGATCCCTGCTCCAGCTCTGTTCTTAGAAGCTTAAGATGGATTTTCCCTGACCCTTGGGGACTTGAGGTGCTCTTGTAGACCTTCCTATGAGGTAGCTGGGGTAGTGTAGATTTAGGCATGATTCTTCCTTTATGTCCAGCAAGGATAGCGGGCTTCTGGAGAGGTTGACAGGCTTCATTCAAATGTCTCTTGAGCTTGGAGACTTCCCCTGGCATTCACGGGACGGTTGTGGAGCTCGATCTCAGAGCCGAGGTTCCTCGATAGATGGCTTGGAGAAGCCCGGGTTCCAGTACTCTCGTGGAAGCTCGCCTAGGTCGCACCTGGCTTGTTTTCTGGTAGTTTTGAAGACGGGCTGGCCTTCTCTGCTCCTAAGGGATGGCTTTACAATCTTTCTGGGCTTTATGATTGTTGATTATTAGTGAAAAATTTCTCTTTGACCCCTGGCCAAATTTCGCTATTAACAACTTCTTTAGGGCATAAACCCCAAAAATCTCCCACTTGCACTAAAGTATGCGAGGCATGTCTCGTAACCTTAGACCATCTAGGTGACCTAAAAACACTTTCACCTGTAAGGTCTTCAGAAATGGATCAGCATGATTGTCTTGTGAGGCTATCGTGGTGACGATCACATCTCCTTTCTTCACTATCTCTCTAATGAGATGATACTTTCTCACTATATGCTTCCCTCTCTTGTGGTTCCTTGGTTCTTTGGAATTAGCCACAGCACCACTGTTGTCACAATAAAGTGTGATGGGCTTATCCAGATCTGGAACAACTTCCAGATCACTGAAGAACTTACGGAGCCAAACAGCCTCTTTAGCAGCTTCATGAGCGGCTACATATTCGGCTTCCAAGGTGGAGTCAGTAATGTAAGATTGCTTGATTCTTCTCCATACAATGGCTTCACCACCCAGGGTGAATACTGATCCAGAAGTGGATTTCCTAGAATCCCTGTCTGACTGAAAATCAGAATCCGTGTTCCTAATGGGATTAAATCTTGCATGGAATACACTAGTATATAGTCTCTCGTTCTCTAAAGATACTTGAGAATTGTCTTGACAACAACCCAATGATCCAATCCTGGGTTAAACTGGTATTTCCTAACTACTCCCACTACATAGTAGATGTCCGGTCTCATGTATAACATAACATACATAAGACTACCTACTGCCGATGCATAAGGTACAAGTCTCATATCTTTAACTTCTTGGGGTGTCTTAGGACACTGTTCCTTAGACAAGTGAACTCCATGCCTGTAAATTACCTTTCTTGGATTTCTGTAACAAATGATGCTTGAGACAATGCTATAAGTTTGTTCTTACGATCCCTTATAAGTTGCATCCCTAGAACATAACTTGTCTCTCCCAAATCTTTCATTTGGAATTGGCTAGCCATTCAGCCTTTTACATCAGACAATACTCCCATATCATTCCCAATGAGTAGGATTTTTCATCTACGTATAGGATCAAGAAAACTACTTTATTATCAATGATGCGCTTGTAGACACAAGGCTCATCGATGATCTGCTCGAAGTCGTAGGTTTTGATCACATCATCAAACCTTATGTTCCAAGATCTAGATACTTGCTTAAGCCCATAGATGGACCTTTGCAGCTTGCAAACCTTTTGCTCTTGATCTGGAGACACAAATCCCTCTGGTTGCAACATATAAATGCTCTCGTCAAGAGTGCCATTCAAGAATGTAGTCCTGACATTCATTTGCCAAAATTTAAAATCGAAATAGGCAGCAATGGATAAGAGAATCTTAATAGACTTAAACATGACTACTGGTGAGAAAGTCTCTTCATAATCGACCCTCTCTTTCTAGGCATAACCCTTGGCCACTGGCCTTGCTTTGAAGGTCTCTACCTTCCCATCAACTCCTTTTTTTTTCTGGTAGATCCACTTACACCCTATGGATTTTACCCCATCCGGTAAGTCTACAAGATCTAAGATTGAGTTAGAGTACATGGACTCCATCTCGAGATTCATGGCTTTAAGCCATTCCTCTTTATCAGGATCTTCCATTGCATTCTTAAATGTCAATGGATCATCCACACTATCAGCAGAGACAATACCTTATCCCTCAACTGTACCTAAATAGCATTAAGGTTGTCTTACAACCCTCTTGCTACGTCTAAGTGGTAGTGTATCCTGATTAGGAACCATCTAACTCTTAGATGTTTATGGATCAACAACTCTTGTTGATGAAGCACTAGTCTCACCAGGCTTCAACTCATTCAATACAATCTTAGAACAAGGTATATGGTCACTAATATAATTGTCCTCAAGAAAAGTTGCATTTGTCGATACAAATACTTTGTTATCTTCGGGACTATAGATGTGCCCACCTCTGGTCTCCTTGGAGTATCCTATAAATAGGCAGACCACAAACTTGGAGTTTAGCTTTCCAATTATGTTCTTCAGCACATGTGTTGGACACCCCCATATGTAAAAATGTCGTAAACTAGCTTTACGACGATTCCATAACTCTAGGGGAGTCTTAGGAACAGATTTGGATGGCGCCACATTCAAAATATATGCTGCTGTTTGTAACACATATCCCTAGAAAGAATTTGGTAATGATGAAAAACTAATCATAGATCTCACCATTTCTATTAGGGTTCTATTTGTCTTCTCCGCTACACCATTTTGCTGAGGTGTACCGGGAGCCATGAATGAGGAAACTATCCCATGCTCGACCATGAAGTCTTCAAACTCTTGGTCAAGGTACTCACCTCCACGATCCGATCGTACTGACTTGATAGTCCTACCTAATTGTTTCTCAACTTCAGCTTGGAATTCATTGAACATTTCAAATGTTTCCGACTTTCGTTGCATTAGGTAGACGTATCTGTATCTTGAGTAGTCATCTATAAAGGTGACATAATACTCATAACCACCTATAGCTTTAACATTCATCGGTCTGCAGATGTCTGTATGTATAAGCTCTATTGGGTCTTTAACTCTAAGCTCTTTTCCAGTAAAAGGTCTTTTAGTCATCTTACCTTCCAGACAAGATTCGCAGATAGGTAAGGTGTCAACCTTTAACTCACTTAAAGGTCCTCTTTCTACTAGTCTATCTATCCGATCAAGGTTGATATGACCAAGCCTTAGATGCCACAGATACATGTCATTATCTAGAGAAATTTTATGTCGTTTAGTTTTTGGTTTTTCAACCTTAAACATTTCGATGTTGAGCAGTGTAGTATGTATTAACGGTCTTAACACACATAAATTGTTTTCATTAATTCCTGAACAAATATTCAGACCATTCTTTCCAATAATAACATACTTATTATTAAATGAAACAGAATATTTTTGTTGTAACAACTTAGAAACCGAAATCAAATTCCGTGTAAATCCAGGAATATAAAATACATTGTCCAACAATCTATAATTATTACAAAAACGTAATCTAATTACGCCTACTGCTCGTGCCGACACAACATCCCCTGACCCAACACGTGTTGAGAAGCCTTGCTCCTCTAGTTGTGTCCAAGAATCAATCCATTGTAAAGAAGAACAACTATGGTTAGTGGCCCCCGAATCAACTATCCAGGATGAAGAATCATCTTCCAATAAACACGACTCAAGAACAAGTAAATCATATTTACTTTTCTTGGACTTCTTCTTGCTTTAGGCTTTATTGGGTTTAAGCTTACCCTATGCTTTCCTAGTAGACCTCTTCCTCTTTTTATTATTAAAGGAAGATGGTTCGGTAACATTTGCCTCACTGGTTTTGCCCTTGCAGTCCTTAGTCAAGGACTCAAAGGTAGTGAGCTCATTGAGCAACTGTGTGAGACTGAATCTTAATTTGTCCATCTCGTAGTTACTCTAAAACTGATCGAAACTCTTCAGAAGAGTCGTCAGTATGATGCACACTTGATTGGGTTCATCAATGGTCCCGCCATTGACTTTTGTCGTACTGAAGTAGGACATCATGCTCAGGATATGTTCCCGAACTAACGTACCTTCCTTCATGCAAGCGAGCATAGCGGAATGAACAGCTTCGTGTCGCTTTTGCTCGAAAGGCTGCCTGAACATAACTTGCAATGACTCAATGATTTTGATTGCTGAAGTCATTGCTTTGTACTTTGTAACAAGCACGTTTGTCTTAGAAGCCAATAGATATGTTTGGGCCTTCTCATCAGATGAGACTCATCGCTCGTATGCCTCACGAACAGTTCATGTGATATTGGCAGCAGACGTTGGAGGACATTCCTCCGTAAGCACAAACTTGAGGTCTTTGGTGACTAATATTGAATTAATGTTAAGTTTCCACTTAGTATAGTTATCACCAGTTAATTTATCGTTTAAGAGAATTTGAAGTAATACATAAGACATTATTGCTGAAATAAATAAAACATTCATTCAGTCATTTTTTTAAAACAAGTGTGAGTGCTTTGACATAAATTTAAACATGATGTATGAACATGTTTAATGAACTAGAACTACCCTAAAACTAGTTACTATACCACGACAATCCAACATACCACAAAAAAGTGCCGCCTTAGGGTCGGTCAAGTCTTCGCATGTTGGATCGAGACATTCTCAATCAAATGATATTCTAGAATAACTCTTATTCCATATTATTCAACAACAGTTTATTCAGTCAGGTTTTTAATTAACAAACTTAATCAAAACCTTCGTGAGTGTAACCCACCATTTCAGATCTCACGAGCTTAACTCGAGAATTGCCGCCTTAGGGTCGGTCAATCCCGAAATACCCTCAGAAATCCTATGCGTTAGGAAGTCAACCTTGGTATTTACCTTTGTGGAAATCCTCCTTAAGGAGGACGAAAGCAAAGTCATCACGAAGCCCCACTCGGATCTCACGGTGTTGAACTAATGATGAAGGCCACGTGGTATATATGTCATATATCCCTCTCCCACTCACTGTTTTAAATTAGGGTTTTCTATTAACCATTAATGTACCTAGACTCTACAGGATTAAACGACTACCTTTAATCAAGTTATCTAGCGCATTAACTAATTAGAAACAAATTCTAATTAACTAATAAATTATTAATGATTTTTAACAATTAAAAATCTAATCTATTAGTGAATAATCTAAGCCTTTGTAAACTATTTACTAAGGTCAGATTATTATGTTAGTGTTTATCAAGTTTTAACTATTAAAACCCTAACACTTTATTCGGATAATTTATTATTAGGTTATTAATCAAAGTAATCCTAATAAATGACCCTATTAATCTAATTTATTAAACTCTTTAATAACTAGATTAGTATTAATGAGAATTACCAAGTTTTCTAACCATTAAAAAACTAATCTCATTATTCATAGCCATTTATGTATATACCCATTTTAATCACATTAAAAAAAATACATAAAGTATCAGGCTATGATGCATGTATGACATATCAAATATATTTGTGTAGGCACATATAATCTAAATGACATACGTATTGTTAGGTTTTAGATTGTGTTGGCATTAATTCCAGATCAAAATGATGTTCACTTGTAATGATTTAGTTGTTTAGATTCATAATGATTCAAGCTTCAAAGAAGAATGAACAAGTCAAAGCAAGTTCAAAGTCTTCATAGAGAAAGGATGCAATATGGTTCTACAAAGGTATACTAAGACCTTATCTTTCTCTTACAAGGCTTAGTCACACACACAAAATTCATACATTTGTGTCCCTGCATCATTGTGTACCATTATAGGCACACACATACAATTCATTCATATGTGTCTCTGCATCGTTGTGCACCATGTATAACACATTTACACACTTGAAGATGAATGCTCATGCATTGATATGGAAATAACATGTTTTGGAAAATGCATGATTCGAGACTATTTCTATGTAGTTTGCATTCTAGTATGAATTGTGTTTGTATGTGTATATGTTTGTATAACATGGATATTGAACTTGATTTTAGTCTTAAATCATTCTTGATTGAGTTCCGGTCATTTTGGTGACTCATACTACTGATTTCAAGTTCTAAGTCAAAAGATACTACACTTTCAACTCATGTTGAATACATTGTCTTCGTCTTCGTATATCGAGTCAAATTATTATTTTATGGGTTGATTATCTTATATGTCTATGTCTGTGAGAGAGATATATTTTGTAATCCGTAAACGGATTCAAATTCTGAGTTCGGAGTCCGGAGAACGGTCGAAAAACTTGAAGGAATATCAAGGGAAAAAGAAATAGCAAAGCTCTTCTTTCCCGAGATGGCGCGTGTCCATCTCGGGGCAGAAGACTTGCTGCCCCGAGATGCCCACGCACCATCTCGGGTAGAAAGCAAGCTTGGCTGCTTCTTGTCCCTTTTGTTCATTTAATATGCCCATTTTCCATATCTTTTGTATATCCCTTCCGTCTCACATTTCATTCAAAGAAGAAATTTAAAAACTTGAGTGCAAAATTTTCTCTCTACATTTTCTCACCTTCCAAACACCATAACTTCTTCATTTGAACTCTGATTTGAGTGATTAAAAGTTGATAGTGTATGTCTATTCATTCTCCATCTTTTCTCGAAGGGTGTGAGTGAGTTTTATTGCTGTTTTTGGAGTCTAAACTCACAAAAAACTTGACTGCACCAAAATCAACTAAGGTATTGATTTTCTCTTAAAGTTTTCTTTTAAAACTTGGTCAATTGCCTTGGGTTTTCTTCTTCAACATATATATGTGTCTTGTGATTGTGTTGATTTAAGTTTTAAACTCATTTAAAGCTATGTTGAGTTTCAATTGAAATCTCACATGTTTAGTTAGGTTATGATTTTGCCTATGTTTTCACATGTTTGGGATTGTATTGTGCTAGCTTTGATTCTAGGACTATTTGATGATTTTTGATTGATTGATTTTGTGAAAAATAGTTCCTCACATGTATTAGGCTCTCTTTGGCCGATTTCTCACAATGATACATGTGTTTATGTTCTTTTGAGCTATTCATGTGTTTTGTTGAATCTATGTATATGAATATGCTTTAGAATTTTAGCTTTAATCTAAATGACTTTGTCATATGATTTTAGCATGTTTTTGGTTTATGAGATTTAAACTTGATTATATGATTAATTGAACATATCTTGTGATTCAAGTTTTAGATCCATACATGTATCTAGGTTGTAATTAATGTTGAACATATCTTACATGATCTAGATGGATTAAACGTGCATGATTGACTAGACTACATTTGAATTGTGCATTCATGCTCATGTCTAGTATTTTCCATAGGATGTGTTGATCATAACATTCTATGTTGTGTGCTTGTTTGTGTTTTGCATTCATGATCACCTAGATGCCTTGTGAGAATGAAGTCTTGACAATGGGTGTGAGATCTATGTTGTTGAGCAAGGAAGTCTTGGCAAGAGGTGTGAGACCTCAGATTGTCAAGCAAGGAAGTCTTGACTAGAGTCGGGAGGACTCGGATAGTCAAGCAAGAAGTCTTGCCTTGGGTCATGAGGATTCAGAAGGGTGAGCGAGGAAGTCTTGACTAGAGTCGGGAGGACTCGGATAGTTGAGCAAGAAGTCTTGCCTAGGGTCGTGAGGATCCGGAAGGGTGAGCGAGAAAGTCTTGACAAGAGGTGTGAGGTCTCGGATTGTTGAGCAAGAGGGAGACATCTTCATGAGTAGGATAGGAGGGTAGTTTCTAGGTGAAGGGGCCAATTAAGAGATTGTACTTGTCTTATCTACTAGTGGATTTTGTTTGCCAGTGGTTGCTAACCCGTGGATGTTTCCTCTTCGGAGGTTTACCACGTTATATCTTGTATCAACTTTTCTCTATCCATATCTCTCTTATATTTGTATTTGTTATTTGAATACTATGGATAGAACTCTTTATGTAATTTGACTTCCTTTCTATAATATAGATTGTGTATGTGTTGCAATTACTTGTTTCTATCACACTTTACTTGTTTTATATATTGATTAAGTATCTTTAATTGATATATATATTGTGATACAAGCAATCTAGAGGGAAAAACTTTTGTTTGTTTCTATGGGAGTCGAAAAAGGTGTCTAACCTATTCCCCCCCTCCCCTTACAGGTTAGCCTTGAGCGTTTAACCGTGTTTGTATTTTCACGTATGCATGAAAATGCTTTTATTATCACATAATATAAAGCATACATGTGAAACAAATATTAAGGTGTATAATATTAATCTAGAGGGGGGGGAGGGGGTGAATAGATTTTAAATAAATTTTACCCAATTTTCGTTAAAGGTCAAGTTGACGAAAATGCCCCTATCTAGTTACAAAAATACCACAAATGCAATAAATGCGGAAATATAAAAGACATTTGAGTTATACGTGGAAACTCCCAAATGGGAAAAACCACAGGCTGATGAGTGTGCCACACTAGAACCTCGAATCCACTAATGGCAAAGGAATTACAACCTAATCCTGGTTTAATCCACCACCACTACCTAATCCCGGTATAAGTGAACCTAGTTCATCTTGCTTGCCGATTTAAGCTACCTACTCCCGGAAGCAACACAAGTCTTACTTCTCAATGAAGAGATAAAATGTCCTAAGTGAATATATGATGATATTCAATGAACAAACAAGGCTAGGAAACCCTATATGCTTATATAGGATAATGAGATGTCAAATAATGCAATCCTAGATATCAAGTGCTAAATGACATGTTCAAGAAGCTTAGCTAAACATAGATTAAAAAATCCTATAAAGCTATCTCAATACAACACTCAATCATGGCATCACATCAATCTCTAATTTGTATCTAGAAAATCTTCTAAGATCATACAAATAATTAAAGAGAAGGTTTAGCAAGTAAAACATTTAACTTGTAAGAAGATAGTGAAGAACTTACCAAACAAGATGTGATGAAGCAACCCTATCCATTGATGCACTCTAAATGAACTTAGATGATGCAAGATGAAGTTTTGATGCACATGGGAATTCTTTGAGTGATTAAAAATGAGTTCTTGAAAGTGTTTTTCCTTGTAAATGTGTTCTAAGGAAAATATATGATGTTCTGAACTCTTGCACGACCTTAAGGCAACGAGTTATATATATATGAGATCCAAACAAAGGGAGGTCGTTTTGGAAAAAAAATGTTGCAGCTTCCTCTATGTACGTTGGTGATGTGCGTTGGTCGAGTAGCGCACCACCATCGCACAACCTAATTTTACAATAGGCACTGGACGAGTGGCGCATCCCAGTGGCGCAACACATGTGCAAATTCTCTAGAATGTTTGCGCTGGTGAGGCTGCGCTAGACGAGTGGCGCACCACCAACGCATGCTCATTTTTTAAAACTATGTGCGGGTACAATAGCGAAAATCAGTGGCGCAACACATGCGACGATCCACTGTAATGTTGCGCTGGTAAGGTGCGCTGGTCGAGTAGTGCATCACCAGCGCAAAGCCTGTTTTCAACACTCAAACACATAATAATCAATAAGTTCATAAGTGATGAAAAATGCATCCTATTCTAATGCCTAACAAGACATGAAACTTTAATTACAAGATGCAAATATATCAAACAAGAGTCATTTAAATCAAAATGCACACAAGTATAATCACACAACATATATGAATAAGAGTTATGCATGAATATATGAGTGTGTGCAACTATCTTTTCAAAGTAAGTAAGCACAAGAATTTTACCTTCGGTGCTTCTCCTCTTGAGGTCTTGAGAGCCTAAGCTACCCTTACATAATACCCCAAAATGTGATTTGTTCACGAAATAAGCCAGTCAACAATTAAGAACTTTACAATCTCCCCCTTTGGCTATTTCGTGACAAAACCACCACTCACATTGATCCTCGCAAAACAAAACAAAACACCGGGAAGATATTCTACATTACAAAGAGATAAACATAAAAAAACTTTAAATCTTCAATCTCTTGTAGAACTATCAACCCTACACACAAGGCCAGCACAAATACACTTTCCAAAGCAAGTGCATGTGAGATGATCAAGTGAATATAAAACAAAAGCAATTGCATTCAATAATATGAGTATGACATCGTGAAATGCTCATGCAATGCTCCCCCTCAACGGGTTACTCCCCCTACATGTAATCTCCCCGTCAAACACGTACACTCATGTAATGCTCCCCCTCAAAGCCAATACATGCTACTCCCCTAACATCACAATGCCAGGTCAATGCTAGTCCTTCTTTTTGTCATGATATAGGCAAAGGAGAAGTCCCCAACGGGGTCACTCAAGGCAAAGAAAGCAAGGAGCATACAAGATTGTTGCATAATTATTTAAGCCACATTTATGCAACTCTATTAATAGGTGAGAAACAAGGAGATTCATGTAAAGAAAATATGTGAATCAAAAATGCTTTGCATACAAGACATGTTGCATTCAAGTCCAAAAACAATGGTATTTGGCAAAGCAAATGACAAAGGTTTCCAATATAATTCAAACCAATTTCACCATTTGTCATGAGAGAAGCAAGGATATAGAGTTTTATAGATTCATGTTTTAAATGGCACTATATCCAACTTTATAAGCTAAACATGGCATGAGCAACTTTGCACCCTATTTGATTTTTCCGGGAAGATAACCGTATGATAGTAGCCATGTTCAACCAATAAAGAAAGAGAGACATTGATACAACATTTTAGTCTCACTAGCTTCTTTTCACACAATATTTTGCATATAACAATTGCAATCAATAATTCATGCTTTATCATTTTTCATTAGCATGTCATTAAAGAATCATCATGTCATGGAGATAATTATTGGTCATTCAATATGTACTTCCTATGTAGATTTCCTAGTCCAAAAATGCATGTTTGAACATAAATATGACATGGATTGTAATCAAAACAAAGTTCACACTTATTGAAGAAAATACATTGCGGGTGCAACAGTGCAACTTGGTGGCACAACACATGCGACGATCAACTGGAATGTTGTGCTGGTGAGGTGCGTTGGTCTAGTATCGCACAACCAGTGCAAAGCCTGTTTTCAACACTCAAACACATAATAATCAATAAGTTCAAGAGTGCTGAAAAATGCATCCTACTCGAATGCCTAACAAGACATGAAACTTTAATTACAAGATGCAAATATATCAAACAAGAGTCATTTAAATCAAAATGCACACAAGTATAACCACACAACATATATGAATAAGAGTTATGCATGAATATGTGAGTGTGTGCAACTATCTCTTCAAAGTAAGTAAGCACAAGAATTTTACCTTCGGTGCTTCTCTTCTTGAGGTCTTGAGAGCCTAAGCTACCCTTATATAATACCCCAAAATGTGATTTGTTCACGAAATAAGCCAATCAACAATTGAGGACTTTACAACATGAATTGACAGAGTACTGTGGATTATTTAACCTAAAAAATTAAAATCTAAAATTATAAAAAATTCCCCAAGGCATTCCTCAGTCATCTTGTAACTTTAGAAATCTTCCAGGCTCTCCAAGTTACTATGATTCATCTTATGAATCTGAAACGGGAAAATCTACACGAAACTCACTAGGTAACACTTGCCAACGGAACCATACAAGATGTGAATAGTACTGTATGAATAGTATGTATGAACAGTGTTTGATGAATAGTACCCTCGGTGAACAATGTCCATGAACAGTACCCACCGTGAATAGTGTTCGGTGAACAGTACCGCCATCGCGCGCATTTCCATTTCTCCGTTTACAAGTTACAATTTTTTTTATTTACAATACAATAACTATAAATATAAATAAAATAAAAATTATACAACCCAAAAACCCAAAATCCACAGTACCATAAAAAATTACGACCAACCATGTTTAAACTAAACAATTTAATTATAAACATCCATACAATCATAAAGATGGTGCCTACACAATCATAAAGATGGTGCCTACACAATCATACATACATGAGCATTGAAAACAATTTCCTGTTTCGAATTTTTTTTTGGCTTTGATACCAATTGTTGGAACCCCGTTCACCGGTCACGCAACAGAACTAGGTTTTAATTTTTTTTAATATAGATCATAATCTGTATCTGAAACCAGTGAACTTGGGATTGTAATTATTTTTGGAACTAATACATACAATATGTAAACACAGGAAATTGTAATCAATAAAATCAGAAGAAGAAAATCATACTAACGTTTGGAGGCTTCTTCACTTTATAATATGCTCCTGTCTGAACCAATCTTACCAACGTTTGGAGGCTCCTTCACTTTACGATGTGCTCCTGTCTAAACCACTTGATCTTCCTCGCTATGTCCCGGCACTGGTAACTACGTGTGGGCATATCACGGTCTCAGAAACTTGAATGGAGGATGTAGAGATAATTGAAGAAACTCTTTCTTTTAAGAGAAAACTATCTAGAACCGTTCTAGTTGTTGAAGAAAAAATAATATATATATATATATATATATATATATATATATATATATATATATATATATTATGCTCTAGTGCAACGACTTGCACCCCACCTAATATTGCTTTTTTTTTAATGCACAATCTCAAATTGCATCTTATGCAATTAAATTCAGATATGTGTTTTTATTTTTGATTAGGTGAGTTTTTTAATACCACCCTCATTTGCATCACATGAAAATTCTCTCTTTTCATTATTCACGCATTACCTTGTTTGTATCCTATACAAACACCTATATGTGTTACATATCAATTGTTTCATCTGCACACACCAATTTGCATCCTATGTAAAATCTTGTGTTAATAGTTGACATATATATATATATATATATATATATATATATATCTTTTAATTATCCTTTCAAATATATCTAATATAGTAAAAGTGATAATAAGTATTTTAAATTTAAACTTAAATTCAAATACTTAGATAAATGATTTAGTAAAAAATAAAATAATCCTATTATTTTATTTTCACCTAAATCCAAATATCAACTAATACCCTCCAATTAATAGTTAATTAATAATTCATAATTATCAATAAAATTAAATAATCTAATTATTTAATTAATTTAACTATTAACATTCATTAATTAAATAATATCTTTTTTCAATTAATTCCCGAATAAATATGTGTCACTTTTGTAACACAATTAATTGGACAATCCAATTAATTAACCGTGACACTTATTACCTAAATCGATCGGGCTAGCAAGGGGACCTAATAGACCCACAGTATTTTGAGCTCCAATAATCATCAGAATCATTAATTATAATTCCTTGATTATTAACTCCGGTGTTATTCCACTAAAAACCCGAAGCTGCACTCTCTCAACTGTAGACGCTTTTGCACAGACCGATACAACTCGGTGTCCATCGATATAGCTATTACACATGGTGTGATCATCCACAACAGTTCATAATTAGAGTTGGGTCATAATGTCCGTTATACCCCTCTAATTACATATTTCCTTTAAGTACTGTTGATTCTCTAATGGACAATAAATTCTATTTTCTTATGGAATTAAGAGAGCACTCATATTGTCCAAGCCCCGAATCAACCCTTAAAGGAACTACCATCTACTTCTCAGAAGAAGGAGTGGATTCCACTATTGTGTTCAAAACTTTCCAGTCACAAGCCAAACTGTAATCCCAACATACGGAGCATATTGATCTGGAACTGCATCTGACCTCACCCATGGTATATCAAAGACCACGATCTAACTTGAAGGAGTCGATAAGACACTCAGGATTAAGATCACCCACATATAGCCATCATTAGTTGATATATATAAATCTCATCGGTATACGAATCTTGGTGAGAGATTCATATAGATCATGGCCCAGTCCTATATGATCACATCATACAAGGTGTCTCCATTCCCAAATCTCATATGAATGATTCAGGATAGAATCACCGTACATTACGGAATGGACCGCAGCTATAGATTAACCACAAATAAAGTACCCATCTTTATTTGCTATCTATGGACTCTTTATATTGCACTTCTCTTACTGTATCCATCTGTATAAGACACTTATATACACGGTTCGAGATTACATCCGTCAATCTTGGATATTAAATATATGCAAAAGTTATAAAATAAACAACACAACAATAATGAAGTGAACTTTTCCTTTTATTTATTTCATAAATCTATTTACAAATTACATCTTTAGGGCATAAACCCCAACATTGACAGTAGAAAATTACCAAGCATATGAATCTCTTGACCCTTGCATTTCATGAGGATTATCTCAGTGCTTTGAACATCTTACATCAGGCATTGCAAGGTGTATTCCTTATTGTTCAAGGTGTATTCCAACTTAAATTGATCAAAGGAATCTGATATTGAGTTGACGATCATGTCAATTTTTGTCTCATCATCTATCTCAACACCATTTAGTTCAGCAATGTTGAGATGTGCTATGATTTTCATCATGTGATCTTTTACAGCCTGTCCAGGTTTCATCCTAAGATTCATGAAAGTAGTCATTGTCTCTCTTTTAGTCGTCATAGACCTCATAGCTAACATCTCCTGTAGAGACATCATTATATCGGCAACAGTCTCCGTTCCTTCATGTAGCTGTTGCAACACATCGGAGATGATGGCCATAATGTAACGTACATTTAGCCATCTCATCTAAAGACTTCCACTGCTGATACTCATCTCTTTGCTCCTGAGTAGATTCATTAGTTTGTTAGTTAAGGAATAGACATAATTAATTTATGTTTTTAAGCTTGCAATAACAACCCAATTTTCCTTTTCCGTGTGATATAATTATTATCAGTTAAAGTATTATCTTTTAGGATGTTGATTAAGGATGGGGTCATGATTTCTTTTTAATAACAAAAATTATATAAGTAAATAATCATGATAAAGCACTTTCGAATATTTATCATGAATTATAAATAAAATAATTCAATCGTAAAATTTAACGGTGATCCAGCACCCATAAATGTCACGCCTCCTTCAGGACTTCACACCATTTACTAGTTGGACTAGGTCCCACCCAATTGTTTACATAACAACCAACATTTTCAATTTTACCCTTGAAATTTTATTAACAAGAACTGTTATGAGGATATTAATAAAATTACATTGAGTGTTTTACCAAGTTATCGACCTGCAATATAATCCCTTACCAATATCCCTCCCTTGGGAGTAGATATCGTTTGGGCTAATTGTCTAGTCTCTTCTTATAAGGAAGTATCTTGCTAAATTCCATTCATGAATACCTCTTGGGAGGTTATTACATGAAACATAAAGCTCAACTAAATTATGAGGCCGTAGGTGTTCCAAAACACCTTCTCCCACTTAATTGTTTAAGCGTGTGATCGAATTCCATAGAATGATTTACCAAGTTATCTAGATGTCAATTAGATACCTAAATCATTCAATGAATGTTCATACAAAAAGAGATATATGAGTGGCACTCCTATTCTATATGACATATTATCAAAACAATGACAAACATTGCAATATTTACAAAATTATAAATAGATAAAATTTCGGTCCATCCTAGAAAAGCAAGTAAATTACATGTCTTGGATTACAAATAACTCCTTTCTTGATGAACAAGTCTTCACGTGACCTTCGTCGTTTGGACTCCCTCGGCTGCCTCCCATGGGCGTGCGCACCCTTGGCCCCTTCCCATGGGCATGTGCATGCCACAACCCCATAAAGGGCTGCCATGTGCATCTCATGGCTTCCATAGGGATGCCGTTCGCAACCCATGCCACAACAATCGTGGTCGTGTGCTCTTCGCATGCACGTTTGTTGCTATGGCTCGCACGGTCCCAAACTTATTCCGGTTGCTTCCAATTCTTCAAACCTTCGAGTCTTCGATACTTGAATGAATTACAAAAGAATTTTAAATAAAAAAAATACCGCAGTTTTTTTATTACAGAATAGTGCAGTTTTTTTTTCTTACAACAACAAAATAAAAAAAAACTTAGCAACTACCAAGACAAAAATTACGGTGATGATAGACCACCCTTCTGGTTACAATCCCAAAACAAAAATACATTGAAATTCTATGACCAAAATTGAGCAATAACAATCCACATATAAAATAGATTGTTAACAAGAAATTTGCTCAAGATGAGAAATTCCAATCAACACCCTCAAGACCACTACCACGGAGGTGGTGCCCGGGGTTAGTGCCTTAGATATCTGACCTCTTAAGATTGAAATGAATATTCGATGGCTAATGTGATGGAAAATGAGATTTTTATTATTGATCACTCGTGGTATATAGAAATCTCTCAAATACCTTCTCAATCTCTCTAGGACATAAGAGGTGGCAACCTCGTGCTTGTCGAATTGTAGATATAATGGTGGCCGTTTTCTGATCACATAATTTAGGCTCTCATCCCTCTCTTAATCTCATCATCCTCTCCCCTTTTTCTCTCTTTTTTCTATTGTATTTACACATGGTCCAAGCCAATTAAATGGGTGTATCTCCTGCTACGATTCTCTGAATCTGTTCCCTCCTTATCGGGCAGGATCCTTTTGACTTTGAATAAATAACGGACTTAAGAATATCGTTGACGAAGATAAATTTGTTTTCTTTTTTGGAATCAAACTCTTGTCTTACACGTATGTAGAGTTTAATGTTTGTTATAATGTGGATATGATCTTGTGTGTATTCATGGCATGATTCTTCATGGAAGTCATCGAGTTTGGTGTTCGTTGCTTCATAGGGCGAGGTAGACCCGTGCTTTAGTTCTGGTCTCAGAAGCTTGGGACGACCTTGTGGGCACTTACTGGAGGTAGTGTGGATTAGGTGAGATTCTTCTTTCATGTCCAAGTAGGTTACAGACCTGCCTTAGCGAATCGGAACATTAGCTACTACATGAATCTGATCCACTTAGAGGCTCTATCTTCATATCTGACGGGGACAGGGGGATTCTAGAGAGGTTGTTTGGCTTCTAACTTAGGCTACGAGTTAAATCTGACCTCGAGAATCCTTATCCTATAAGGAACTCGTTTTGTTTGTCGGGCTTCACTTCGAGTGTTTCCTGAGCTCGGAGACCTTTCCTTGCTTTCATGAAGTGTTTCTAAAGGCAGACCCCCAGAAAGCAGGGTTCCAGGATAGGTAATCTCTAGAAGCTCGGATAACCACGCATCGGGCTTTGAACAAACTCCAGTGTTCGCGTAAGGGTTCGACCTGGTCGTGTCGAGCTTCATCCCTGATAGTTCTGAAGCACGATGACTTTTCCTCACTTCTACAGGGTAGATTTATGGCCTATCCGGGGTTCGATGAATGGTGAATTTAGGCTTCGATCTAAGCTAGGAGAGTGGAAAATTTCTCTTTAGTCCTCTAGCCAAATTTAGCTATTAACAGAAGTCCCCTCTAACTTGAACACCGGTGGTAGAGTTGGGGTTGGAGTCAGATACCATGTTTTTTAATTTGGAAAATTTCCCACTTTTACTGTTACCAAATCTGGGTGGAAATCTTCACATTCAATGTACGAGTGACGTGGAGTGAATGGACTGGTCCGTTCTTCAAATAATCTGGCTATGTTACGGCCATCCTCGTGTTTCGAGGCAATCTTATAGAAGATTTCATTGACGTCACCGGCTCTTTCACCCTTATTTAATCCTGGGTTTCCTTATCTTTCTAGTCACGCTTCACTTTTTTTTTCAAATCTCTAAAACTCCCATTCTTTAGCAAACTTCTTCAACTATACCTTGTCATTTTCCTTTTTCTCAGCATCCAAACCCTGTTCTACCATGTCGAAGATCAGTCATGACTCCGTTGACTCCCTCATTAAAGGCACAGAGGTTTCCAGTCTTGCCCTAGGAAAACGGGCTCGACGAGACCTAGACAGGGATGACTCACCTCCGTCCCCGCAATGTCATCGATCGAACAGGAACGTGGCAATCGGGACTGGGTTTTCTAATCAACCATACAATCCCCTGAGCTTGGTTGATGAGGATTCCGATGAAGAGAATTGGGACGACATCGTTGGAAAAGACAAAGTCACTGTTTTCGGTCCTTCCCTGGAGAGGTGTCTTCCATATGACTTCAGGGTCATTCCAGACTCCACTGTTGACCAAAAGTCGATCAGTCGCATGAGGTCCAGATATGTCATTCCTGACAGCATCTCCCTAACAGTCCCTCACAGAAACTACGTCTTTAATCCACCTAAAGGCGTGCTCCCCATCCACGTTACGGCCTTTGAGAGCAGGGTAAGGCTCCATTTTCACCCTACCCTTCGGCGGGCTCTCAACGCCCTTTAGTTAGCTCCCTCCAACTGACACCCAGCTTCTTAAGGCATTTGATTGGCTTCCTCATGCTATAGAGGAAACATTGCGAGCTAAACAAGATGACCAGAGAGCCTGGAGCAGAGGAGCTGGCTTTCCTCTTTCAAATCGAGAGCCTGGTTGGGGTCCCCCGAGGTCAGTTCTATACCAAGGCCAAGAACAAGTTTAATTTCATCATCCCTAGAGCTTCAAGGTAGGACCCATCATGGAAAGAGGAGTGGATATTGGCTGGCGACGATTGGGGAGATCGATCTTCATAGGTGGGCATGAGTTTACGGTCCCTACGACTTTCAACAATAAGCCTTCATGGAGCCGAGATACAATGTCTACCGAGTTTGAGGTTGTGCTGAAGGCCATCCTTGCTAGGAACTACTTGAACCTGAAGTTCCAGACTGCCGACCCTTTTGATCCTAGTCGGATAAACTGCTATCTACGAATATCCGATGCTACTCCTCGTAAATACTTTGAGCCACCAAGCTTTGTGTCATTGAATGGTTCAGTTCTGATGGCTTTACCCCTTTTTTTTAACAGTTTTTGTTGCTGCTTCAGCTTCCCGTGAAGCCTTGCAAGCTCCCACTCCTCCCATTTTCTGGCAAGTCTAATCGGGAAAACCCTCTGGTTTCTCTAGAAAAGAAGAGGCTACCCGCTCCAGCTAGGGTTTCGTCTGCTCTTGCTTCATCCTCTTCCCAGCACAGGTCCAAGTTATCACTCCTCGCATCTCGGGCTGCCAAGGTACGGGTTAAAGGGGCCTCCGTTTCTCAATCCTTTAACGCAGTAATGTCAACTCCAACTCTAGGTACCCCAATTCCTACTTTTGCTCTTGTCGCCCCTGTTTCACGCTTGCCTGACACCTTTTCCCTTCTATTTACATTCTCAGCCTCTTAGTCTCCAAAGGACCCTAAAGCTGGTGTTGAAGGGGTTTCCCCTATTTGCCCGCCTGATCAATCTGGCTATGCCTTTCAAGATGAGGTTATAGGGCAATTCATTGCTTCCTTCCCTGGGGGCAGTCTTTCTATGATGGCTTCAATGCCCAAAGACATTCTAGTTACCAAGGGTTCTGCCCCTTGGTTGATGTAGTCGTCGCCTTTTATTTTCTCCAGTAATAGTTTGATTTGTCGTTTCCTAACTTGAACTCCCTTTGTAGGCCTTCAAATTTAAAGTAGCTAAGGGAAACCAGATAGTTTCTCTCCACGACCGGGTAACCAAGGATGAAGCTGAAGCTGAGCGGGCCGTGGAATTATTGGCGTGAGCGTGAGCGTGAGCACAAGCCTTGGTAAAAGAGATGACCTCTAGCCAGAGGGGGATGGAAGTACAAATGGTCGGGGCTTCAGTGCAACCATGAAAGGTTGAAGCAGTCTTTCGATCAAGAAACCCTTCGGTCTCAACGTCATGCTAGTCAACGGGATAATTGGAAGGAAGAAACGAAGGCCTTGGAAATTGAAAACCAAGGTCCGCAACCCCAAGTTGCCAGTCTTCAGTTTGAGGTAAACTCCTCATTCAGTGAGGGATACTTCTATGCCATCTACCAGGTTGTCGAAGCCCTCCCCTCCCCGTTTGACCTGTCAGTTATTGCCAACTGGGATAGGGATGAGATATTGGCCATGGTCGTAGAGATGTCTCGTCCCTTGGGTGATGAATCTGGTCCCTCTAATATGACTGAAGTCTGGAGGTAACTAGCTATGTCAGACCTTCCTCCTGTTCCTATTGTCTTCCCAACATCAGGTCACGGAGAATCCTCAAGGGGGGTTCAACCCTTGGAGCCTGAAGGAGGCCTTATAGAAGCTCAAGACCCCTCTAAAGTGTCTTCAAGGGAAAAGCCAACAATGAGAGAGAGCATGCCGGAATCAATGACCAACCTTCTCGATACATCCATCCCACCCGAGGTCATGGCAGTGGTTAGCGAGGTCTTAGAGGAGGACTCAACTGAACCACAGGCAATCGGGAACCCTTCGGTGGAAGGAGTAGCAGATACGGTCTTCCAAAATGCACCGCCACTGGAAGGAGGAGCAGGGGGTGAGGGTCACTAGGAAGGGGGAGCAAGGGACGAGGCTCACTAAGAAGAGGGAGCAGCAGAAGGGAGCCAGGAAGAAGCAGAAACCTGATGTGATTTATTCCAATTAGCTTTTGCAGCCCGGAAAAGGGAGGTGGGAACCCCGCTGTATTTATGCCATGTTTGACTAGCTTTTTTTTGTAACCCAGAACCAGGGGTTGGGCTCCCTGTTTGATTGTTGTAGACTTACCAAGGGATATGCTCCTCATTCCTTTAATGAAAACTGACTTTAAATCTTGTTCATGTTTTCTTCTATGAATTTTGACTTGATTGGTATGTACTTGCTTCATTTCTGATCTTGATCTATATGCAGCCTCTAAAACAACTTGACTTATCTCAACTTGGAAAAGTAACAAGATAGAAAAACTGCTTAAGTGTGAATGTAGGCAGATAGCTTGAGCTTTCAACTCTCAACAAAAACTTGTAGCTCAGTGACTTTAGTAGATAGTCCCCTTGTGTGATTACAGGCTAGTTCGTACCTATCACAGTAATAACTGGGGCATTAGAGTTTATGTAAAAGACCTTTCCATTCTCGATCCCCTCTATGGGGTTATAGTCCGAGTGAGGCATCAATAAGGGCTATCTAGCCATCTCCTAGTCTTGAGATTGGGATGGCAATCACGCTCTTAAACACGAGTTCTTCTTGGGGGCTGTATCCCGACCAAGGCATTAGGAGGGCTACCTAGCTGTTTCCTGGTCTTATGATCTGGACGACAACCATGCTCTTATACTCAGATCTTTTTTGGGGGTTGTAGCCAGACCAAGGCATCAATAGGACTATTTAGCTATATCCTGGTTTCGGGATCTGGTTGGCGACTATGCTCTTACACTCAGATCCTTTTTGGGGGTTGTAGCCCGACCAAGGCATCAGGAGGGCTATCTAGCTATTTCCTGGTCTTGATATCTAGATGACAACTATGTTCTTACATTCAGATCCTTCTTGGGGGTTGTAGCCCGACCAAGGTATAAAAAAGGCTATCTATCTATTTCCTGGTCTCGAGATTTGGATGGTATTTATGCTCTTACACTCAGACCCTTCTTGGCTGGGGTTAGTGCCCTGTCGAGGCATCAGGGATAGCAAAGGTGCTTCCACGGCTAATCCCTGGTCTTGGGATGATAATGTTGAATTTTCCCATGTACACCCAAATCACTGTAAGACATAGTTGAGGATGGAAAACAGGCTTTATTGATAAAAAAAGAATGGAGTACATTTTTACGTGGAATTAAAAACTAGGTGGAGGTAGCCTACTCACGAGTCCCAAGTTTAGGGGTAGAATTTTCTCTGGTGATCTGTATTCCAAGTATGATCGATGAGTCGGTTCATGTCCTCAAGCTTGTACGCCCTGTTGCAGACCACCACCTTTACTAAATAAGGTCTTTCCCAGTTGAGTCCCAGGACCCTGTACGACCTCTTCCTGGTATTCAATGTCACTTTCCTGAAAAACTAGGTCCTCTTCCTTAAAAAATGAATATCTAAGAGAATATGCATTTAGAGTATAGAGATACCTTTTTTGCACATTATATTCACCAAATATCATACTTCCGCCTTTTTTATGAGCACTCTTGCCTTGAATGTCCTCATGATATCAAGTTGACAATGTTTCACAACAAGAGTATAAAAAACATAATATCTTAACTTAATCAACACATATAACAAAAGAACTTCTTCAAAGTTAATCAACAAATTTTGACCATCATAACGACAATAATGTGAGATAACCAAGTTCAAATCAATACATGGAGTATTCAAAGCTAGCAAGCAAGAATTCTCAACACAATTGATCTATTGCCTCAAAGCTATCTCACATGTGCTTCTTATATTAGTGATAAGAGCACTCACCCTTGAACCACTTGTTCTTGGGTGTACCTACACAAACATTTTCAATATCATCCTTGACAACAATGTTAAATCTAGAGTAAAGTCCTTCAATGACTTGATTAATAAGAATATCATTAACACACTCTTCCTTAGCATGTTCAAGTTGAAGTTTAATCTCCATATCCCTAAATTCATTTCCTAATTTGCATATTTCAATATATTTATAACACCTAGGCTTAATGTGACCTATTGTGTTGCAATAATGGCAAATTGGAATAAAAGATGAGATTATACCTTTTTGAGTTGAACTAGCTTCACTAGGAGTTTGCAAATATACCTTGTTCTCCAACTTCTTCTTGGCTTTTGATATTCTCTTCTTGTGTGGTTTCTTATCAATCTCGACTTCATTAAAGTGTGTAGGAAGTGATGCTTCCAAGAGCTCCTCTTCAACTACCAAATCATCTTCCCCACTATGAGAATTAACAAGATTCCTAACACTAGACACACTAACCGAATCATTCACTAAGTCCTTGATAGCCTCCTTAGCCGTGTCTATTTCTTCCATCAATTCTTGTTCTCTCTTCTTCAAAGAAGATATCACATTATCCTTCTCAAGGTTTATCATTTCAAGTTCTCTAAACTTCTTTATAATATCATCTTTCTCACCAAGAAGTCTACGAGTAACAACCACAAACTCATCTAGTTGCTTCTTGATCAAATCATCCTTCTCAACTACTTCTCTCTGAGCATTGTCTCTAGCTTCTTCAAGTTTTTCTATCTTTTTCAACAACTCAAGATTAGTAGGAATGGAACTAGATCTTCCATCATGATTTGCATCAAATTTCTTGTTCAAAGATATTGTACTACTAACATCTAGTGGAGAATGAGAAGTCGTTAGAGCTACAAAGTTGCTCACACACTCTTCATCACTTGAAGACTCACTACTAAAGCTCTCATTATCACTAGAATTAGCATCACTCCAAGTAGCCGTAAAACTTTTCCTTTCTTGTCTTTCTTAGATGGCTTCTTGGTGCACTCACTAGCAAAGTGACCAAACCTTGACAATTATAACATTGAACCTTTTTCTTGTTCATGGCTTGACTATTCTCCACAATCCTTGGAGATGATGTTCTCTTGACTCCTTTTTCCTTAGAAGACTTGCCTTTAGGCTTGGCATTCTCATTAAGAAACTTCTTGAACCTTCTAACCAAGAGTGTCATTTAATCATTTTCATCGTCACTCTCCTCCTCTATAGCATTGAGATCGATTCCCTTACTTTTGATCTCTGGCTTCAAACACATCTCATAAGTTTGGAGAGACCCAAGCAACTCATCAATATTCATACTATCCACATCCTTGCATTCCTCAATGGCCGTCACCTTTGATTTGAATCTCTCAGGAAGAGACCTAAGGATTTTCTAATTTAAACGCTCTTTTGAGATAGGTACTCCAAGTGCTTAACATTGGTTAGCTATGTTAAGAAGCCGGAATTGGAAGTCTTCAAACTTTTCTTCCTTACCCATACTTAAACCTTTAAATTGTGATGCCAACATTTGAAGCCTCGATTTCTTCACCGCTAAGGTTCCTTCATTAGTAACTTGGAGAGTATCCCAAGCTTCCTTTATGGATTCAAGATTTTAAATGTAGGAGAATTGATGCCCATCAACTCCTCCAAAGATGGCATTCATAGCACGATGGTGCCATTTAGCAACCTCAAACTCATACGTTGTCCATTCACTCATTGGCTTGAGTATCATGGTTCCATCCCCTTGAACCTTGGTAGGAGGACTATAACCTTCTTTCACTACCATCCAAGCCCTTTCATTAATAGAGCGGATGTAGGCTTTCATCCTCAACTTCCAATACCCATAGTTAGTGCCACGAAGTAATGGTGGCCTAGTATTTGAGGCTTCTTCCGCCAATACATCATATTGTAAACCCATGACTTCAAATGCCTTGTAAAAACCATGAAAGTATCACCTCGGACTCATACTAAGTGCAATCTAGTGTCCTGCTTTGATACCAATTGAAAATAGAATCACGGTTAAATGCTCAATGCTAACCTTGAGGGGGGGTGAATAAGTTAGACATTTTTTTCGACTCTCTTAGAAACAAACAAAAGTTTGTCCCTCTAGATTGCTTGTATCACAATATATATATTAATTAAAGACAATTAATCAATATGTAAACACAAGTAAAGTGTGATACAAACAAGTAATTGTAACACATACATAATCTACATTATGGAAAGGAAGTCAACATACATAAAAAGTTCTATCCACAATACAAATATTTTAGAGATAGGGATAGAGAAAAGTTGACACAAGATATAATGTGGTAAACCTCCGAAAAGGAAACATCCACGGGCTAGCAGCCACCGGCAAAAAAAATCCACTAGTAGATAAGACAAGTACAATCTATCAAGTGACCTATTCACCTAGAAACTACCCTCCTATCCTACTCTAGAAGTTGTCGCCCTATGCTCAACAATCCGAGGCTTCACCCCTCTTGTCAAGACTTCCTTGCTCACCTTATCCGGATCCTGATGACCCAAGGCAAGACTTCTTGCTCAACTAAGTCCTCACGACTCTAGTCAAGACTTCCTTGCTCACCTATCCGAGTTCTCCCAACTCTAGGCAAGACTTCTTGCTCGACTATCCAAGGCTTTACACCTCTAGCCAAGACTTCCTTGCTCGACAATCCAAGGCTTCACACCTCTTGCCAAGACTTCTTGCTCAACACCATAGGTCTCACACCTATTGTCAAGACTTCCTTCTCACAAAGCATCTAGGTGATCATGAATGCAAAATGCAAACAAGCACGCAATATAGAATGCTATGATCATCACATCCTATGGTAAATACTAGACATGAGCATGAATGCACAAATCACATATAGTCTAGTTAGTCATGCATATGTAATCAAATCTAGATCATGTAAGATATGTTCGATATTAATTACATCCTAGATACATGCATATATCTAAACTTGAATCAAAAGATATGCTCAATAAATCACAAGATCAAGTTTAAATAACAAAAACCTAAAACATGCTAAAATCATATGACAAAGTCAAATAGATTTAAGCAAAAGTTCTAGAGCATATTCCTAATCATAGATTCAACAAATCACATGAATAGCTCAAAAGAACATAAGCACATGTATTATGTGAGGAATTCGGCCAAGAGAGCGTAATACCTGTGAGGAACTATTTTTCACAAAATCAAACAATCAAAGATCATAAAATAGTCCTAGAATCAAAGCTAGCACAATAAAATCCCAAACATGTGATAACATAGGCAAAATCAAAACCTAACTCAACATGAATGATTTCAATTGAAACTCAACCTAGTTTGAAAGTGTTCAAAACAAAAATCAAAACACTCATAATATACAAATATATGTAGAATAAGAAAACCCAAGGCAATTGACCAAATTTTAAAAGAAAATTTTGAGTGAAAATCAATACTTTAGTTGATTTAGGTGCAGTCCCGTTTTTGTATGATTAGACATCAAAAACAGCAACAAAATTAACTCAAACCTTCAGAGAAAAGATGAAGGATGAATAGAAAAACACTCTCAACTTCGAATCACTCAAATCAGAGTTCAAATGAAGAAGTTATGGTATTTGGAAGGTAAGAAAATTTAGAGAGAAAATTTCTACACACTTGATTTGAATTTCTTCTTAGAATGAAATGTGAGAGAGAGAGTTTATAAAGGAGTGGGAAACTTGGACATGTGAAATGACCAAGAGGGGCAAGATGAAGCCAAGCAAGCTTGCTTCTTTCTCCTTCTACCTTCCTTCATGTTCTTCGACCGTTCTCCGGACATGGATATATAAGATACTCAACCCAGAAACTCATAATTTGACTCGATAAACGAAGACGAAGGCAATGTATGAAATATGAGTTGAAAGTGTAGTATCTTTTGCCTTAGAACTTGAAATCAATAGTATGAGTAACCGAAATAACCGGAACTCAATCAAGAATGATTTAAGACTAAATCCAAGTTCGATATCCAAGTTCGATATCCATGTTATACAAACATATATACACACAATTACAATTTACACTAGAATGCAAACTACATAGAGATAGTTTCCAATCATGCATATTCCAAAACATGTTATTTCAAAACCAATACATGAGCATTCATCTTAAAGTGTGTGAATATGTTATACATGGTGCACAATGATGCAGGGACACATATGAATGAATTGTAAGTGTGTGCCTATAATGGTGCACAACGATGCAGGGACACAAATGTATTATATGTGTGTGTATGCCTAAGCCTTGTAAGAGAAAGATAAGGTCTTAGTATACCTTTGTAGAACCATATTGTATCCTTTCTCTTGAAGACTTAGAACTTGCTTTGGCTTGTTGTTTCTTCTTCCTTGAAGCTTGAATCATCATGAATCTAAATAACTAAATCATTACAAGTAAACATCATTTTGATATGGAATTAATGCCAATACAAACTAAAACCTAACAAAACTGCTTGTCGAGGTCAGCTACAATGATTAGAGGGGTTTCGAACCTACAAATTACATTATTTTTGATGAATCTTGTAGTATTTTCCTCCAATATTTGGGAGAGCAGTCCGGCTTCGACCCATCATGTGAAATAGTCAATCGCCACGATAACATGCTTGACTTGACAAGGAGCAGTAGGAAGCGGTCCGATCAAGTCGACTCCCCACATAGGAAAGGGGTATGGTGAGCAAAGGGATGACAGCCGCTCCGACATAAGGTAACTCAAGTTTGCGGTATTTTGGCATACTTCACAGGATCGTACTAAGTTCTTTGCATCTTGATGGACGGTTGGCCAATAATACCCCATCCGGAGTACCTGATATGCCAGAGCTTCCCTACCAATGTGGTTCCTGTATTCCCCAGAGTGAACCTCTCATAATGCTCATTTGGCTTCATCAGGATGTAAACATCGAATCAGAGGAAGGGATCTACCCCTCCTATATAGGTACCTATTTACCAGGCAATACCGGACTGAAAACCTCTTGATTTTCCTAGCTTGGTTGGGCTCTTCGAGGAGCCTCCCTTATTGGTGGTAATCCACTATTTGGTCCATCCAGTATGGCTGCTGATCCAGGGTATAAGTCTCCTTACCTGCTTCTATCCTGGTTTCGGGGATCACTTGGAGAGGAACTCCCTGTGGTAAGATCTGGCCACCATTCACAGCTATCTTGTCTAGAACGTCAGCTCGACGATTCTGTTGTCGAGGTACCTGCTCAATCTTAAATCCTTTAAATTTACTCTTAAACCATTAAACTAGCTTCAGGTAGGCAATCATGTTATCCCCTTTTACCTGATAATCCCTAGAGACTTGGTTGACTATGAGCAGCGAATCGCTCCTGATCTGCAGGTTATCGACCTTGAGCTCTGTGGTCGCCCTTATCCCGGCTAAGAGGGCTTCATACTCTGTCTCATTGTTAGTGGCTTTAAATTCAAAATTGAAATAGTGGCAACACTCAATTCCCTCTGGGTCAATTAGAACTATGCTTGCTCTTCCCTCGGCTTGCTCGGACCCTCCATCTGTGTAAAGGATCCATGACTTCAAACCTTCCGGCCAGCTATCGAATTCTGGAATCATCTCAGGGTTTATGTTTGTCTCTACGGAGGTCGCTTGGCCTAGGGGTACTGAGAGCTCTGTTACAAAGTCTGCCAAAGCCTGGGCTTTAATTGTGGTCCTGGGCTTGTACCGTAAATCAAATTGGGTGAGCTCCAGGGCCCATAAAACCAACCTTTTAGATACATATGGCCTTTGCAAGAACTAATAAAGGGGTTGGTCCGTCACAACTGCTATTGAGTGAGCTTGAAAGTAGGGATGGTGCATCCTTACCGAGGTCACAAAGGCATATGCGAGCTTCTCTAGAAAGGTATAATTCTTTTCTTGTTTGTTTAGAGCATGACTCACGTAGTAGATAGGCTGGGACCCTATCTCCACATTATTTGACCAAAGCCCCACTTACTGCGGTCTTAGAAATGGCCAAGTAGATTTATAGCTCTTCTCCAAGACTTAGCTTGACCAATAGCGGAGGGCTTGATAGCTTTTTCTTCGAGGCTTGAAAAGCTTGTTCACTCTCTTGGTCTCATTTCATGTTTCTTCCCTGCTTGATGGCTTTGAAGAATAGGAGACATTTATTAGTAGATAGAGAAATGAACCTGTTGAGCGCTGCTACCTGCCCGATCAAGACCTTAACCTGTTTAAATTACGTGGGGGACTCTAGATCCAGAATAGCCTTAATCTTTTCTGGGTTATCCTCTATGACTCTCTCATGAACCAAGAAGCCTAAAATTTCCCCACAGTTACCCCAAATGCGTATTTGGAGGGGTTCATCTCATCTGGTTCTCCCTTAAGATCACGAAAGTTCTGCGAAGGTCGTCCTGATGGCTTTCAATGGTTGAGGACTTGGTGATCATATCATCGATGTACACCTCCACTAATCTTCCAATTTTGGGCTTGAACAGCCGATTGACCAACCTATGATATGTAGCCCCCGTGTTCTTAAGCCCGGACGACATCACCTTGTAGCAATACAGACTCCGTCCGGTGATGAAACTGGTCTTTTCCTGATTGGCGGGGTGTATCATATTCTGGTTGTATCCTAAAAATGCATCCCTGAAGCTTAGGAGCTTGTTTCCTGAGGTGGAGTCAACCAACTGATCAATTTTTGGTAGAGAAAAATTGTCTTTCGGACATGCTCTGTTTAGGTCGGTATAATCGACATACGTGCGCCATTTCCCATCCGCCTTTGTGACTATGACAACGTTGATGATCCATTCGAGGTAGCATGCTTCTATGATAAAGCCCGTCTGGGTCAAATTGTTAACTTCTTCCTGAACCGTAACATTTTTTTCAGGGTAAAAATGACGCCTTTTCTGTTTGACGGGCTTGTAGGTCGGATCCACTGCCAATATGTGAGCAGCCAAAGACATCGAGATTCTCGGCATCTCATCGTGACTCCAAGCAAATATGTCATTGAATTCTTTAAGGAGCCCGATCAAACCCTTCTTCACTCCTGGTTCAAGGGTGGCTCCGACTTTGACTTCCTTCGAGTGATCGCCCATCAAGATGGAAATCTCTTCCAGCTCATGCCTAGATGACCGTTGGCCCATTCCTTTCTTTTCTTCTCTTCCTCTGGCATCACGGGGTCATCCTCTTGGTGATTTGTGGGTTATATATCTTCCAAGGTTAATACAGATGTTACCCCATCCTGGATCGTTCTCACCTGGGCAAGTTACTTTGCTAGAGCTGTTGCGTTGGCAGACACTGCATAGTATATCCTGGCTGCTTACTGGTCACTACGTACCTCCCTCACCTTGTCTCCTACTAGGAACTTTAGGACGTTGTGGTAGATGGATAGGACCTTTCAAGGATGACAGGAAAGGTCTTCTCAGTATCGTATTGTAGTCCGATGAGGTATCTACCACCATGAAGTCTGTCATAATATTTTACTGAAGGGGGGATGTTCCAATAATTACTGGGAGGATCTTCGATCCCTCAGGTATGATCGAGTCCCCAGTGAATCCATACAGCGAGCTGGTGTAACTATTGTAACACCAATGTTTCAAATTCAATTTCTCCAAAGTATCTTTGATGAGGATGTCGATGCTGGTGCCTGTGTCAACGAGCACGCGATGGACCACGAAGTTGGCAATCTGCATTGTGACCACCATGGGGTCATCATGAGGCAGCACTGTGTTATAGACGTCCACCTCGATGAAAATGATCCGTGACAACTGGGAAGGGTTGGTCGGGCTCTGGTCGACCTTGAAGATACCTCATTTTTCATCTACACGAGGGGATTTTCCTCAAGAGATTTTTCCTGGAATTATTACCTAGATTTGTTGCATCCGATCTGCCTGTCCTCCATTTCTCTTCTCAGCATGATGGCAGATCTCGGCTTGCACTTCCCTTCCGGTCTGAATGTTATCCGTAACCTGAATGTAATAATTCTACCAAACATTCTCCCCTTATTAACGCCTCGATCTGATTTCATAGGTTATAGCACTCTGAAGTGTTGTGTCCCACGTCTTAATGAAAGTCACAATACTTATAACGATTCCTCTTATCGACAGGGCTTTCATGGGTACGGGCTTCTATAGTAGTCCCTTATCCCTAATGGCGAGATAGATTGTTTCACGGGATACATTTAAGAGGGTGTAATGATCATATCCTTTCTCATCTCGAGCTATTGGGGACACTGTCTTGAGAGAAGGTGAAGCCCGCTGAGGAGTTTGTTTTGCTGGATACCTTTCCGATCCAGGTTGAGAAATAGGGAAGCGATACGTCGACCTATTAGGGGGTTTGTTCTGGCTTTTCTGAGCTTGCTATCGTTTGAGAGCTTCCATATTTTGTTGCTTTATGGCTCTCATATCGTCATGTTCCATCTTGTCCTTGAGTTGTTTGTCGACTACAATTTGCTCTTGAGCCCGATCATAGGCTTCTTGGTAGGTCTTTGGAGGCCGCTTGACAAAAGACCGAAAAAGCTTGCCCACCCACAAGTTCCTCCTTAAATTGGCCAAGGTTTTTTTCTCCGTGAAGACCCCCATCTGGATGACTTTCTTGTTGAATTGCTAAACATAAACCGGGAGGGTTTCTCATCTCTCATGGGTCACGTACTGTAGATGGATTGGATCCTTCACTCGGGGTTTAACTCCCTGGAATTACGAGCAAAAAATAGTTGATAGCTTTGTGAAGGAATTCACACTGCCAGGGTTAGCTTTCTAAACCAGGTCTTAGCATAATCCGTCAGCGTAGTCGGGAACATCCGGCACATGGTGGCCTGGGTTGTGTTCTAGACTTTCATCTGTTGGATGAGGCTCTCCAAGTGGCTCAAGGGATCCTCTGTCCAGGTGAATCTATCAGTCGGCATTTTGGATTTTTGCTGGAACTCCACATTCCGGATCCTTCTGGTGTATGGAGCATTCATCTCACTTAGAGGATCTTTCTTGTCTTCCTTGTACTTCCCCCTTTTCATCTGCTGGATCTCTTTCTGATGCTCTGCCAACTGGTCTCTCAGACGTTTGTTCTCGGGTTTCCTTGAATTAATCTCAGATTCCTCACTGTCAGACCCTTCTGATAAGCTAGCGACCTCTACCCTATTCCTTCTACGGATGGGATCTGATTAGGGGGCTTTGCTGGCTTTCTTCCTCTCTAGTCCAGGCTTCCTTCCTTGAAGTCTTTGGGTGAAGAAACTCTCACCGCTCTCGAGAACGATGTCCTCCGCGATTTAACTTGTCTTGGTTGGTAACGTGGCGGTGCTTTGGGAATAGCGTGCATGGGCCCTAACCTACCCCGTATCGAGGGTTGGGGTCATGTTCTATTATGAGATGGCTCTGAAGGGGTAGGTCCCAGGTGATCAAAGGCGGGTTGCCGAGACCCGGACTTGCTTGGTTCTCCTCTATTGCAGTGGTTTGCTTGCTGGACAGTAATACCCTCAGCGAGTAGTTAAAGGTAGGCGTTTACCTCGAAGGCTGCCGCTTGTTGGTCCAACATGGCCTGGCTTACCATAGGGGGATCCAAAGCCCGCATAATGGCTGGCTAGTCTGGGACCTGACTATGGAGCCTGGATTATTTTCTTTTCTTCGGGACCTTTCGTGTCGAAGTAGCTAAAGGTTGTCATAATGCACCGGGTTGTCCTTGGGAGGAGCGAAGCCTCATGATTACTACAAAATAACGAACTTGTGAATATAAAAATGGTAGTGTGGTTATTTCCCACAGACGGTGCCAGAAAGTGTTAACGGGAAATTTGCTTAAGATGAGAAATTCCAATCAACACCCTCTAGACCACTACCAAGGAGGTGGTGGCCGGGGACAATGCCTTAGATATCTGGCCTTTTAAGATTGAAATGAATCTTCGATGACTAATGTGATGGCAAATGATATTTTAATTATCGATCACTCGTGGTATACAGAAATCTCTCAAATACTCTCTTAATCTCTCTAGGACATAAGGGGTGGCAACCTCGTGCCTGTCGAATAGTAGATACAATGGTGGTCGTGTTCTGATCACAGAATTTAGGCTCTCTTCCCTATCTTAATCTCGTCGTCCTCTCCAATTTTTCTCTTTTTTTTTCTATTGTATTTATACATGGTCTAATCCATTTGAACAAGTGTATCACCCGCCACGATTCTCTGAATCTGTTCCCTCTTTATCGAGCGGGATCCTCAATTTAAAAGTCGTTGACTTCGAATATATAACGGACTCAAGAATATCGCTCAAGAATATCGTTGACGAAGATAAGTTTGTTTCCTTTTTGGAATCAAACTCTTGTCTTACATTTATGTAGAGTTTAATGTTCGTTATAATGTGGATAGGATTTTGTGTGTATTCACGGCATGATTCTTCATAGAGGTTTTCGAGTTAGGTATTCGTTGCTTCGTAGGGCGAGGTAGACCCATGCTTTAGTTATGGTCTCAGAAGCTTGGGATGGCCTTGTTGGAACTTACTGGGGGTAGTGTGGATTAGGTGAGATTCTTCTTTCATGTCCAGGTAGGTTACAGGCGTCCCTTAGCAAATTGGAACATTAGCTACATCATGAATCTAATCCACTTAGAGACTCTCTTCGTATCTGATGAGGACAGCAGGCTTCTGGAGAGGTTGGTGGGCTTCTGACTTAGGCTACGAGTAAAATCTGACCTCGAGAAGCCTTGACCTGGAAAGAGCTCGCTTTGTTTGTAGGGCTTCACTTCGAGTGTTTCCTAAGCTCGGAGACCTTTCCTTACTTTCATGGGGTGTTTTTGGAGGCAGGCCCCCAGAAAGCGGGGTTCCATGTTAGGTGATCTCGAGAAGCTTGGATAACCACGCATCGGGCTTTGGCTGAACTCCAGTGTTCGCGTGAGGGTTCAACCTGGTCAAGTCGAGCTTCATCCCTGATAGTTCTGAAGCTCGATGACCCTTCCTCACTTCTGCGGTGTAGATTTATGGCATGTCCGGGGTTCAATAAATGGTGAATTCGGGCTTCGATCTTAGCTAGGAGAGTGGAAAATGTCTTTGGTCCTTCAGCCAAATTTTGCTATTAACGCACACACACATACACAGACACACACACATATATATATATATCCATACATTCCAATGTAAACATATATACGAATACCTAGAGTGCCATATGTTTCTAAAACATACATATATACAATGAAAAGAAAAAGATTCACGTACACATATATAAATTAACTAAGGGTACAACCTGGCTCTGATACCGATATTAGGGAAAATTGTTCAACGGAAGTGTGAATTTTAAAAAAAAATAGTGTTTAGTAAAAATAAAATTTTTCCCTTTTTAAAAACAAGAACCTTAACCCTAGATTAATTGATGTATATAAAAAAAGTATCGTACCCTTTTTTTTGTAACGATTGAACTAACGTCTAATTGAATCCGCAAGATCTTCCAATCCAATAACGAACGTGAATCACCTAGGAGTGTGGGCTCCCTTTCTTTAAATTGTATACGTGAGGATGGAAACAAACAAAGTCTTCTTCTTTGTTAGTCAAAATAATCCTCCAAGAGAAAAACCAAGAACGTCTGGTCACTTGTGAATTACCAGTCAATTTGATTGAAATCTGTGTGAACCTTGATTCGATGTTGTACACAAAACCCTTTTGATGCAAAGGATACTAGTGTACTATCGAAAACAAAAACGTTCCCTCTTTTCTCTATGCTTGGCCGAATTCTTCACACAATGAGTTGGACAAAGTTTTTTTTTATAACAATAAAATAATAAATAAAAAACAACTTCTCATACCAAAAACTAAGGCTTGGTCAAAATTTACAACCTATATTTATATGTTCACAAATCCTCTCCTAAAGAGGATTTACTTGGTAGGCAAGAATCTTATTCTTAGGTGGATTTACTCAGTGACCAAGAATCCTTTTCCTAAACGAATTCTTTCCTACACCAAGACTCCTAATCCAACTCATTAGTGTATTTGTGACCATATTAAAGACTTCCTAATTTGACTAGATAAATAATTCATTTTATTTAACTACTTATCAAATATAGTCTTTAATATCAATTATACTACCAACAATAGTATAATATAAGGAGACCTTCTCCTATTAGAAAAAAGATTTTGACTTTTAATTAAATAATTAATTAATCAATAAATAAATTAATTTCTATTTAATTAAATAATAATATAAAAAACAATATATTAGGCTTTTATATATTAGCCTTGCCGCCCATGACATTATATAGGCATATATATTATTTTTCTTATTTTATTAAATCCATTGGAGCTTAATAAAAAGTCCACATGTGAACTAGACCCATTCTTACAAAAAGAAACAAGTCCACATGCCTTAATACAATTCTAGATGGACCTTTAAATTAGTCTGGTAGAATATATCAAGTGATCCATGCAAGTTCATGTAGATTGGGGATCTTCGCGGGCTATCTAAATTTAAGCTTCAATAGACATAACCTAATCACAATCAACAAATGATTCACTTAGGTCCAATCTATTAATTTTAGTTCATTCTACTAAAGAACTAAAATTGAACTCTTAAATAAAGATAGAATAAGTTAATAGTTCTCATTCCAACCTTAGACAATCTTAATGGAGAAAGTGTATCCTCGTGAAGAATACCAATAATCGTCAAGAGCTCATAGACTGCCTATAGCTCTCCAAGTTACCATATTTACTCATATGACCACATTTTGAACTTGGATATTTTGACTTGTCCAGAATCCATGTTTCAATAGACACTATTGAAAACTTAACGTTAAGATTTAATATCCAATACCTCAAAACATCCATATGATGATATTTTACTCTCATTTAATAAATGGAGCCACAATGTCCATATCTATAAATGAAGTCATCTATCAATTAACAATTAAATACCACCATACTATTGAGGATAGACTATGCTATATAATCGTACTCATTGATAGCTCAAATGATAACACTTGCAACCATAAGTCCATAATTTATCTCAGGGTTGAGATAGACTCTCCGATTGTTTTCAAATGAAAACTTTTATCCATTAACGGTTCTAGATAAAGGATTTCATTATGATCTGATTCAATGCACCCAATGCACTTGATGTTTTTGCCCAAAGACACCACACTTTGATGATTTTAGACTCATCAGAACACGTTTGATCCCACTCAAATGCTAGCAAAAGAATCTATAACTTTTACAAGATAAAGGCGCCCAACCTTTTTCTTAAGTTGTGAATATTATTCAAGACTAACTAAAGAATTGTGTCTACCTCATACATATCTAGATGTATGAACAATTCTTCATTTCTCGTAGTCTTTTGACCTTATGATTATTACTTTTGACAATTATAATAATTAAACTATAAAAGCTATAAGATTTGTTAAACAAGAAATCCCTTTATTAATAGAAAAGATTGTCAAATACATTATTATACTCTTGCTATCGAGCATAATCCCAACAAGAAGAAGGAAACTTTCAGACCTGAACCAATTCAGAAAAATCAGAACAAACCTCCCAATAGGTCAACCATTCCTTTCCCTGTTTCTCAACCCAAGCAAGACAGGTACCCTGTAAGGCGAACCCATTCGCAGGCCTCACCTTCTTCTAGGACAGCAGCCCCTATAACGCGAGATGAGAGAGGATACGATCACTACACCCCCTTAAATGCATCCCGTGAAATGATCTACCTTTCCATCCAGGATAAGGGGCTACTACAGAAGCCCGCACCCATGAAAGCCCTCGTCGATAGGAGGAACCGGTATAAATTTTGTGACTTCCATGAAGACGTGGGTCACAACAATTCAAAGTGCTATAACCTATGTAATCATATCGAGGCTCTGATAATGAGAGGATGCTTGATAGAGTTCTTGCAGCAAGTTAGGGATAATATTCAGACTGGGAGAGAAGTACAAACTGAGATCCGTGAGCACACTGATAAGAGAAAAAGGGAGCAGATGGATTTGATACAGCAAATCCAGGTGATACACACCATTAGTGAAGGGCCCACATTGGCTTGCACCTCCAAAACTTTTAAAAAATACCATGCGAGGAAGTTCCCTCATGTAGATGAAGGGCGAGGTATCTTTAAGGTCGACCAGAGCCCAGCTGACTTCTCTCAGTCTGCACAGATTATTTTTACTGAGTTGGATGTCTACCACACCGTGCAACCTCATGATGATCCCATGGTGATCAGGGTACAGATTGCCAACTATATGGTCCACTGTGTGCTTGTCGACACAGGCAGCAGCGTCGACATCCTTTTTAGAGATACTTTGGAGAAGCTAAATTCGAAACAGTGGTGTTATAATAGCCGCACAACCCCGCTATATGGATTCACTGGGGACTCGATCTTGACGGACTTCGTGGTGGTGGATACCCCATCGGCCTACAATGCGATATTAGGAAAACTTTTCTTGTCATCCTTGAAGGGGGTTTTGTCCATTTATCACAACATCCTAAAGTTTCCAGTAGGAGACAAGGTGTGGGAAATATGTGGTGACCAGTAAGCAGCTAGGAAATACTATACAGTGTCTGCCAACCTGACAGCTTTAGCGAAATAGTTTGTACAGGTTACGACGATGTAGGATGGGGTACACTCAGGATAACCTTGGAGGATGTAGAGCCCATAAATCACCTAGAGGATGATCCCAGGATTCCAGATGAAGAGAAGCAGAGTAGGGAATAAGTCAACGGGCATTCAATGGATGAGCTAGAAGAGATACCCATTTGGATGAATAGCCCCTCGAAGGTCGTCAAGGTCAGAGCCACCCTCGAACCAGGAATGAAGGAGGGTCTAATCGGGCTTCTCAAGGAATTCAATGACATCTTTACATGGAGTCACGACGATATGCCTGAGATCCAGATGTCATTGGATGCTCACCGTTTGGCAATGGATTCGACCTTTAATCCCGTCAAACAAAAAAGGCATCACTTTAACGTCAAATTAAATGTTGCGGTTCAGGAAGAATTGGACAAGTTGATCAGAGCAGGCTTCATCAGAGAGGCATGTTACCCCGAATGGATCGCCAATATGGTCATACTCATGAAGGTGAATGGGAAGTAGCGTATGTGCATCGATGACACCGACCTCAACCGGGTATGGTTGACTTCATGTCTGGAAACAAGCTTTTAAGCTTCATGGATGCATTCTCGGGGTACAACCAGATCACCCCGCTGACCAAGACAAGACCAGCTTCATCACAGGGCAAGGTCTATACTGCTACAAGGTGATGCCGTTTGGGCTTAAGAATACGATAGCTACATATCAACGATTGGTCAATAGGCTGTTCAAGCCTGAGATTGGAAGATCCACGAAAGTGTACATCTACGACATGATTACCAAGTCACCAACCATAGAAGGACATCATGACGACCTTCTCAGAACTTTCATGTTCCTAAGGGAAAACCTTATGAGATTGAACCTCTCCAAATGTGCCTTCGGGGTAACTGTAGGAAAGTTTCTAGGCTTCATGGTTTATGAGAGAGGAATAGAGGCTAACCCATAAAATATCAAGGCTATCCTGGATCTAGAATCCCCCACGTCACTCAAACAGGTTCAAGTATTGATCGGGTAATTAGCAGCGCTCAACAGTTTCATTTCTCGTTCCACCGATAAATGTTTCCCTTTTTTCAAAGCTATCAAGCAGGGAAGGAACATGAAATGGGACCAGGAGAGTGAGCTAGCGTTCCAAGCTTTAAGAAGTATCTGTTAAGCCCTTCGTTACTGGTCAAGCCAAGTCCGGAAGAGGGGCTGTAAATCTACTTGTCAGTTTCTAAAACTGCAGTGAATGGCGCCTTGGTCAAGGATTGTGGGGATATGGTCCAACGACTCATCTACAACGTAAGTCACACCCTAACCAAGCCAGAAAAGAATGAGACCCTTCTGGAGAAGCTCGCCTATACCCTGGTGACCTCGATAAGGAAGCTCTGTCTCTACTTTCAAGCTCACTCAATAGTAGTAGTGACGAACCAACCTCTCTAACAATTTCTGCAAAGGTCGGGCATGTCCGGAAGGCTAGTTTTATAGGCCCTGGAACTCAGCTAGTTTAATTTAAGGTATAAACCTAGGACCGTAATTAAAGCCTAGGCTTTGGTAGACTTTATGGCAGAGCTCTCAGTGCCCCCAGGCCAAGTTATCTCCACAGTAACGAATATAGCACCTAAGAAGATTCCAGAATCTGACAATCGGTCGGTAGACTGTAAGTCAAAGATCCTCTACACTGATGGAGCATCCGGGCAAGCGGGGTAAGGTACGGGCATAGTCCTGATAGACTTAGAGGGGACTGAGTGTTGCCATTATTTCATATTCAAATTTAAGGCCACTAACAATGAAGCAGAGTATGAAGCTCTCATAGCCGGAATGAACGCGGCCGTCAAACTCGCGATTGATTACTTTCAGGTCAAGAGTGACTCATTATTCATAGTTAATCAGGTTTCTAGGGACTATCAGGCCTAAGGGGATAACATGATTGCCTACTTGAAGCTAGTTCTGCTGCTTAAGATCAAATTCAAGGGATTTAAGATCGAGCAGGTGCATCGACAACAGAATCATCGAGCTGACGTCCTTGCCAAGATATATGCGAATGATGGCCAGGCCTTACCACAGGGAGTCCCTCTCAAAGTGATCTCCCTACCAAGCACAGTAGCGGGTAATAGGTCTTATACCCTAGATCGATAGCCATGCTGGATGGACCAAATAATGGTTTATCTCCAATAAGGAAGGATTCTTGAGGAGCCCGACCAAGCCAGAAGAATTAAGAGGCTCTTAGTCCGATATTACCTGGTAGATGGATACCTCTAGAGGAGTGGCATATCCCTTCCCTTGGTGCGATGTTTGCATCTTGATGATGCCAAATGGGCATTAAGAGAGGTTCATTCTGGGGAATACGGGAACCACGTTGGTGGTGAAGGTCTAGCATATCAGGTACTTTGCATGGGGTATCACTAGCCAACTATTCTACAGGATGCAAGGAACTTTGTTCAATCTTGTGAACCATGTCAGAAGACTTCCAACTTGAGCCACCTCCCACAGGATTTTCTGTCACCTCTCAGCTCTCCTTACCTCTTTGCTATGTAGGGAGTTGACCTGATTGGTCCACTTCCAACCGCTCATAGACAAGCCAAACATGCTATTGTAGCAGTCGACTATTTTACAAAATGGGTCGAAGCTGGACCACTCTTCCAGATATCAGAAGATAACATAATAAAGTTCATCAAAAACAATATAGTTTGTAGGTTCATGACCCCTCTTATCATTATAGCTGACCTCGGAAAACAGATTGATAATGGTTGATTCAAGGACTTTTGCAAAGGCTTGGGAATCGACCTTAGATTCACCTCAGTATCCCATCCTTAGACTAATGGGCTGGTGGAATCCACCAATAAAACTATCAAGATGCTGTGAAAAAGAAGTTACAACAGAGAAAGGGCAGATGGGCCGAAGAGCTTCCCGAGGTCCTCTGGGCTTACCATACTATAAAAAGAACAACCACCAGAGAAATGCCCTATTCTTTAACCTTCGAGGTTGAAACAGTTCTTCCCATCAAGTACAAACTAACCTTCTTCAGAGCTCAACATTTTGAGCTTGGAAGCAATGAGGATAAGCTTTGAGCTAGCCTAGATCTCCTGGAAGAGAAGCAAGATAGGGTAGTTGAGAAAATAGCAATTTACAAGAGCAAGATCGCCAGGTAATTTAAAAGGAGAGTTAAAGCTCAAAACGTCAAGGATGGGGACCTAGTTCTTAGAAAAGTAACCTTGAATACTAGGAAAAGGTCAGACGGGGTCCTAGGGCTCAACTGGGAAGGACCTTATTTGGTAAAGGCAGTGGTCCGAAATGGGGCATATAAGCTTAAGGACATGGATGGCCGATCCATTGATCACAACTGGAATGCAGATCACTTGAGGAAGTATTACCCTTAGACAAGGGACACGTGAGCAGACTACCTCCATTTGAGTTTCAATAAAATTTCCACCAACAATGTACTCCATTTTTTATCAATAAAATATGGTTTCTCCGTTTTTGATTGTATTCTATAATAATTTCTCCATATCCAACTAGGGTCTACACGGGTAAGTCCGACATAGTTATCTCAAGACCTAGGATTAGCTAGGGAAGCCCCCTTGCTATCCTTGATGCCTCTACAGGGTACCACCCTCTGTCAAGAAGGGTTTGAGTATAAGAGCATAGTTGCCATCCAGATCATGAGACCAGGAAATAGCTAGATAGCCCTCCTAATGCCTTGGTTGGGCTATCACCCCCAAAAAGAGCTTGAGTGTAAGAGCATAGTTGCCATCCAAACCACAAGACTAGGAAATAGCTAGATAGCCCTCATGCTGCTTCGATTGGGATATAACCCCTCAAAATGGCTTAGGATTGGAAAGCTCTCCTACTTAAACTCCAATTTTCCAATTTTTTCTGGCTACTAATCTTCCATGTGTATATGATTGCTTGCTGTGATAGGTACAAACTAGCGTATAATCACATAAGGTGACTATTCACTAAAGTCATCGAGCTACAAGTTTCTGCTGGAGTGGAGAGCTCGAGCTAGCTGTCTACTTTAACACTTAAACAAAGTTTTATATCTCATTATCTTCGCCAAGATTCGAGTAATTCAAGTTATCTTAGAGGTCACATCTAGGTCAGGATCATGAATGAAGCAAGAAGATGTCAGCCAAGTTAAAATTCATTGAAGCAAGTTCAAATGAAGTCTGCAGCCAATGCTCATTAATGTTAAGGGAGCCTATCCCCTTATTGGGCTACAATTGTCAAACAGGGAGCCCAACCCTGGTTACGAGCTATACAAAAAAAATGATGATTATCAAGCATGAATAAAGTGGGGTGCCCACCCCCGTTTCTGAGTTGCAAAGGCAAGTTGTGAATTAATTATATCAGGCTCCTATTTCCTCTTGATTCCCTTCTGCTGCTCCCTCAGCCTGGTGGACCTCGCCCCCTGCTCCTCTTGTCTCTCCCTCAAGCAGTTGCTTACCATGGCCATCTTCACCCGCTACCCCATCCTCTAAGGGATCCTCCACTGCCTGCTGCTCAGCAGGGTCCTCCTCCAAAACCATATTAACCACCCCATTACCTCAGGAAGATTGGACACATTAAGATGGGTAGCGATTGACTCCATCCCGCTCTCATTTAAAAGATTCTTCAGGGGGTCCTTGGTTTTTAGTTAGCTTCCTTCGGCCTCCATGGGCTGAGCCTCCCTCGAGGACTCTCCAGGACCTGATGCTAGAAAGGTTACAGTAGGAGGAGGGTCTGGCATAACTATTTACTTCTCGGCTATAGTTCCGCTAGAAAGATCGGTTCCATCACCATCAGGCTGAGACATCAATGCAGCCTTGGCTACTATCTCCTCCCTATCCGAACCAGCTATGATGGAGAGGTCGAAGGGAGGAGGAAGAGCTTTTGTGACCTGGTAGGAACATAAAAGTATCCATCGCCGAAGGATGCATCCACCTCAGCCTAAAGCTTGGCTACTTAGGCTTGCAGACCTTGGTTTTCAATATCAAGCGCCTTTGCTTCTTCCTTCATAGAATCCTGCTGACTAACTCGATGTTGAGACTGGAGGGTTTCTTGATCGAAAGATTGCTTCAATCTCTCGTTGTCATAATGAAGCTCAATTATCTCCGCCTCCATCCCCCTTTGGCTAGAGGCCATCTCTTGTACTAAGTCTTGAGCCCAGGCCAATAATTCCATGGCCTGCTCAGCTTCAACTTCAGCTTCAGCCCTGGGGCAGGAAGCAACGAATCGCCCTATGACCTCGTCTTGAGAGGCAGAGATGGACTGATTTGGCAAGAGAACAGAGGAAACCCCTTCAACACTAGCCTCGAGGTCCTTTGAAGCTCGCAGGGTTTGGAATGTAGATGGAGAGATAGACGCATCTGGCAAGCTTGAAGCCAGGGTGACAAGAGCAGAAGCAGGTGTTAGGACAATTATAGTAGGAGCTGATGCCGCTACATCAGCGGTTTGAGAAACAAAGTCCCTTTTACCCCACACCTTGGTAGCTCGAGACGTGAGGAGTGACATCTTGGATATGTGTTGGAAAGAGGATGGAGCAAGAGTAGAAGAAACCCTAACTGAAGTAGTTGGCCCTCCTTTCTTTGGGGAAGCTAGAGGGATTTCCTGATTCGATTTGGCAGAAGGAGGAGAAGTGTGAGCTTGTTGGGCTTCACGAGAAGCTGGAACAACAATAAAAACTGTTAAAAAAAAGGAGAGGAAAGGCGTCAGAGTCGAGCTAATCAACGAAACAAAATAAGATGGCTCAGTGTTACTTATGAGGAGTAGTATAAGAAATTCACAGATAACGATTTACTCGGTGAAAATCGAAGGGATCGATGGTTGGGAACTTCAGATTCAAATAGATCCTAATGAGGATGGCCTTCAACAAAACCTCAGACTCAGCAGGTAAGGAATCCCGACCCCACAAGGGTTTATCATTAAAAGCGATGGGAATTGCAAACTTATGCCTACCAATGAAGGTCGAGCTTCCCCCATCCTTTCCCTCTAGGATCCACTCCTTCTTCCAAGCAGGATCTTTCCTCGAAGTGCCAGGGATGATGAAATTGAGCTTGTTATTTGCCTTGGCATAAAACTGACCTTGAGGAGTCCCGGAAAAGCTTTCATTCTGAAAAAGGTATGCTATCTCCTCTGCTTAGGGCTCTCGGGTAACCTTGCTTAGCTCTCATTATTCCCTTCACAACACGACAAAGCCGATCAGATGCCTTCAGAATCTGGCTGTCAACTAAAAGGGAGCAAGCTGTAAGGCGTTGAGAGCCCGCTGAAGAGTAGGCTGAAGAGGGAGCCTGACCCAATTCTCGAAGGTCACCACATGAAGAGGGAGCACGCCTGTATGTGGATTGAAGACATCATAGTTTTTATAGGGAACTGTGAGGGTGATGCTGTCGGGAATGCACATTTAGACCTTATACGACTGATCGACTGCAGATTAACGTGTTAGGATTTAGATTGTGTTGGCATTAATTCCATATCAAAATCATGTTTGCTTGTAATGATTTAGTTGCTCAGATTCATGATGATTCAAGCTTCAAAGAAGAATGAACAACAAGTCAAAGAAAGTTCAAAGTCTTCAAAGAAAAAGGATGCAATATGGTTCTACAAAGGTATACTAAGACCTTATCTTTCTCTTATAAGGCTTCTGCACACACACACAATCCATACATTTTTATCCCTGCATCATTGTGCACCATTATAGGCACACACTTACAATTCATTCATATGTGTCCCCGCATCTTTGTGCACCATGTATAACACATTCACACACTTGAAGATGAATGCTCTTGCATTGGTATGGAAATAACATGTTTTGGAAAATGAATGATTGGAGACTATCTCTATGTATTTTGCATTCTAGTGTGAATTGTGTTTGTATGTGTATATGTTTGTATAACATGGATATTAAACTTGATTTTAGTCTTAAATTATTCTTGATTGAGTTCCGGTCATTTCGGTTACTCATACAATTTATTTCAAGTTCTATGTCAAAAGATAATACACTTTCAACTCATGTTGCATACATTGTCTTCATCTTCGTATATCAAGTCGAATTATTATTTTCTGGGTTGATTATCTTATATGTCCATGTCGATGAGAGATTTACGGTTTGTAATCCGCAAATAGATTCGAATTCCGACTTCAGAGACCGGAGAACGGTCGAAGAACACGACGGAAGGTCAAGGGAAAATGAAGACAACAAAGCTCATCTTTCCCGAGATGGAGCGTGACCATCTCGGGGCAGAAGGCTTGCTGTCCCGAGATGTCCACGCTCCATCTCGGGCAGCAAGAAAGCTTGGCAGCTTCTTGTCCCTTTTGGTGATTTTATAGGCCCATTTTCCCTCTCCTTTATATATCCCTTCCATCTAACATTTCATTCTAAGAAGAAACTTAAAAACTTGAGTGCAGAATTTTCTCTCAACATTTTCTCACATTCCAAACACCATAAATTCTTTATTTGAACTCGGAGAGTGATTAAAAGTTGAGAGTGTTTGTCTATTCATCCTCCATCTTTTCTCTGAAGGTTTGAGTGAGTTTTATTGCTGTTTCTGGAGTCTAACCTCACAAAAACGGGACTGCGCCAAAATCAACTAAGGCTTTGATTTTCTCTCAAAGTTTTCTTTTAAAACTTGGTCAATTGCCTTAGGTTTTCTTCTTCAACATATATATGTGTCTTGTGATTGTTTTGATTTAGGGACAAAAGATTTAGGGATCTTTGGAACAAAGAAGATATTTCAAGAGAGAGGCATTGACTTAGGTAAGTGTAAAGATTCTTATGTTCTTATGTGCTTAAAGGATAAAAATTGGGAATCTTGGGTGAGCATGTTAGGAATTATGAATGATACTCTTGTTAGAGAGTTTTATCTTGAATATAGAGAAAGTACCACCTTATTGGATGCTTTGATGGAGATTAGGGGAGTTGTGTTTAGACTTAACCCAAAAAACATTAACAAGTTTCTTGGGCTATCTAATGATATAGATTCTAGTTTTCTAGATATGGATGTCATTGAGAATCTTAATATCATGGGTAGAACTCTATGTGACAATGCTTCTTTTGAGTGGAAAGGTAGAGCATATATTATTCAACATGAGTTAACTAAGGCTAGTGCATTTTTGCATCTATACATTTGCACTAACATTATTGGATCTTTGAATTCAACCGAGTTGAATAAGGACAAGATCAAAATAGTGTATGCCTTGGTGACTAATCAACCTATAAACCTTGGAGATCTTCTCATGTATTACATTGATAGTGCGACTTTCTCTACTAGAGTTGATAAAAAGCTTGCATTATCGGGGTTTATAACTTCATTATGTTTAGCTCAAGGGGTTAAGAGTAGAGAAGATAATGTGTTAGTTCAACCCTTGGAAAAGTATTGTGATAAACGTGTGTCATACATGTCATATAAGAATAAGGGTAAGACTTGTGATACTTTTGGACTATTTAGTAGTTCTCAAGTTGATAGTCATGTGATTAGCACAAACATTCTTCCGGATTGGGCTATACAATTGAAGGTGAAGGTTGATGAACTTAGTGCTATAGTTGTTCAACAAGATGCTAGGATAAAAGAGTTGGAGGAATGTATTGCTTCAAGTTCAAGACCACCTCTCAAGCTTTATGTTAGATCAACTACTCGCACAACTTTCTTTGGTGGACCAAGTAGCTAGTATTTGAGTCTTGTGGTATATTTATTAACTTTTGGCATCATTTCATGTCAAAAAGGGGGAGAAAAAGATATTAGTTACTTAGTTTCTTTTTATGTTGTTTTTGTGAACTTTTAAACTTTCAATGGCATGTAATAACTAGTCTTAAGATTTGGTTAAGAATTCTTGTGTTTTGGTATGTATTAAGGGGGAGATACATGTATTTGTGGACTTAATTGTATATTCTTATCCATTTTATATGTAGCCATTTGTTGTTTTTCTCTTGTATATGTGTTGTGCTTTGAGATGAATTATAGGTTCCTTCAAGAGAAGATCAAGATGAAGTTCAAGAGTTGATGAAGATTAGTTTTAGGAATCTTACTCATTGTAATGTGAGGGAGTGACTTTGTGACCTATCTTCATTTTTATATTTGTAGTAAATGTATAGGTGTTTTGACATGGAATTTGCCAAAGGGGAAGATTGTTAGGTTTTAGACTGTGTTGGCATTAATTCCATATTAAAATGATGTTTACTTGTAATGATTTAGTTGTTTAGATTCATGATGATTCAAGATTCAAAGAAGAATGAACAAAAAGTCAAAGCAAGTTCAAAGTCTTCAAAGAGAAAGGATGCAATATGGTTCTACAAAGGTATACTAAGACCTTATCTTTCTCGTACAAGGCTTAGGCACACACACACAATTCATACATTTGTGTCCCTGCATCATTGTGCACCATTAAAGGCACACATATACAATTCATTCATATGTGTCCCTGCATCATTGTGCACCATGTATAACACATTCACACACTTGAAGATGAATGCTTATGCATTGGTATGGAAATAACATGTTTTGGAAAATGAATGATTGGAGACTATCTCCATGTAGCTTGCATTCTAGTGTGAATTGTGTTTGTATGTGTATATGTTTGTATAACATGGATATTGAACTTGATTTTAGTCTTAAATCATTCCTGATTGAGTTCCGGTCATTTCGATTTACTATTGATTTCAAGTTCTTAGTCAAAAGATACTACACTTTCAACTCATGTTGCATACATTGTCTTCGTCTTCGTATATCGAGTCGAATTATTATTTTCTGGGTTGATTATCTTATATGTCCATGTTCATGAGAGAGTTACAGTTTGTAATCCACAAATGTATTTGAATTCCGAGTTTGGAAGCTGGAGAACGGTCGAAGAACGCAAAGAAAGGTCAAAGGAAAAAGAAGACAGCAAAGCTCTTCTTTCCCGAGATGGCGCGTGGCCATCTTGGGGCAGAAGGCTTGCTGCCCCGAGATGCCCACGAGCCATCTCGGGCAGCAAGAAAGCTTGGCTGCTTCTTGTCTTTTTTGGTTATTTCATATGCCCATTTTCCCTCTCCTTTATATATCCCTTCCCTCTCACATTTCATTCTAAGAAGAAATTTAAAAACTTGAGTGCAGAATTTTCTCTCTACATTTGCTCACCTTCCAAACACCATAACTTCTTCATTTGAACTCGGATTTGAGTGATTCAAAGTTGAGAGTGTTTTTTATTCATCCTCCATCTTTTCTTTGAAGTTTTGAGTGAGTTGTATTGCTTTTTTTGGAGTCTAAACTCACAGAAACGGGACTGCACCAAAATCAACTAAGTTATTGATTTTCTCTCAAAGTTTTCTTTTAAAACTTGGTTAATTGCCTTGGGTTTTCTTCTTCAACATATATATGTGTCTTGTGATTGTTTTGATTTAAGTTTTGGACTAATTTAAAGCTATATTGAGTTTCAATTGAAATCTCACATGTTGAGTTAGGTTTTGAGTTTACCTATGTTTTCACATGTTTGGGATTGTATTGTGCTAGCTTTGATTCTAGGACTATTCGATGATCTTTGATTGATTGATTTTGTGAAAAATAGTTCCTCACATGTATGAGGCTCTCTTTGGCCGGTTTCTCACAATGATACATGTGCTTATGTTCTTTTGAGCTATTCATGTGTTTTGTTTAATCTATGTATATGAATATGCTCTAGAACTTTAGCTTTAATCTAAATGACTTTGTCATATGATTTTAGCATGTTTTTGGTTTATGAGATTTAAACTTGATTATGTGATTAATTGAACATATCTTGTGATTCAAGTTTAGATCAATGCATGTATCTAGGTTGTGATTAATGTTGAACATATCTTACATGATCTAGATGGATTAAACATGCATGATTGACTAGACTACATTTAATTTGTGCATTCATGCTCATGTCTAGTATTTTCCATAGGATGTGTTGATCATAACATTCTATGTTGTGTGCTTGTTTGCGTTTTGTATTCATGATCACCTAGATGCCTTGTGAGAAGGAAGTCTTGACAATAGGTGTGAGACCTATGTTGTTGAGCAAGAAAGTCTTGGAAAGAGGTGCGAGACCTCGGATTGTCAAGCAAGGAAGTCTTGACTAGAGTCGGGAGGACTCAGATAGTTGAGCAAGAAGTCTTGCCTAGGGTCGTGAGGATCCGAAAAGGTGAGCGAGGAAATCTTGACTAGAGTTGGGAGGACTCGGATAGTTGAGCAAGAAGTCTTGCCTAGGGTCGTGAGGATCCGAAAAGGTGAGCGAGGAAATCTTGACTAGAGTTGGGAAGACTCGGATAGTTGAGCAAGAAGTCTTGCCTAGGGTCGTGAGGATCCGGAAGGGTGAGCGAGGAAGTCTAGACAAGAGGTGTGAGGCATCAGATTGTTGAGCAAGAGGGTGACATCTTCATGAGTAGGATAGGAGGGTAGTTTCTAGGTGAAGGGGCCACTTGAGAGATTGTACTTGTCTTATCTACTAGTGGATTTTGTTTGCCGGTGGTTGCTAACCCATGGATGTTTCCTCTTCGGAGGTTTACCACGTTATATCTTGTGTCAACTTTTCTCTATCCTTATCTCTCTTATATTTGTATTTGTTCTTTGAATACTATGGATAGAACTCTTTATTTAAGTTGACTTCCTTTCTATAATATAGATTGTGTATATATTACAATTACTTGTTTGTATCACACTTTACTTATTTTATATATTGATTAAGTGTGTTTAATTGATATATATATATATATTGTGATACAAGCAATCTAGAGGGACAAACTTTTGTTTGTTTCTAAGGGAGTCAAAAAAGGTGTCTAACCTATTCACCCTCCCCTCTAGGTTAGCCTTGAGCATTTAAAAGTATTTGTATTTTCATAATGGTGGAATCTGGAATGACCTTGAAGTCATACGGAAGAGGCCTCTCTAGAGAAGGACTGACAACGGTGACTTGGCCCTTCCAAGCAGTGCCGTCCCTATTTTTTGCACCGGAATACTCATCAACCAAGCTCAAGGGATTATCTAATCTATTAGAAAACCCAATCCTGATAGCTACATTCTTGTTCGACTGACGACGCTGAATGCCTGATTCGTGGTTATCAGGGCTTCCTATGATCGAAATTACCTCGTAACCTTCCCAAAAGCCCTCCAACCTCTCCAGGCACAAAAAGAATGGGGACCTTTAAAGATATCAGGTTTGTGCTATAACTATGTTCCAATTCGCTAAGGAAAAATTGAACCCATCTAGATGAGAAAAAGGAAGCTTGCATAATCCATGCTCCCCTAATGAGTGCCCACAAGGCCGTCTCAAGCTTTAAAGGACCGGGAAAGGACAGGCCGAGCTTCTGGTGCCAAAACTAAGGTAGGGGTCTACCTCGCTCTACGAAACAACAAACATCTAACTCAATGACCTCCATGAAGAATCATATCATGAATACACACAAGATCATATCTACACCCCAACAAACATTAAAACCCGACGTACGTGTAAGGCAAAAGATTGAGTCCAAAGAGGAAACAAACTTATCTCCACCAAAGATATTCTCGAATACATTATTAACTCAAAGTTAACAAATTTCAAATAAAGGATCCCGTCCGATAAGGAGAAAACGAATTCTTAGGATCGTGGCGGGCGATTTACAAGTTTAAATCTACTTGGAGAATGTATAAACAGGCCAAAGCATGAGGAGCAACAACAAGGAAAAAAAGAGAGTCTTTGAGTCTTCGCCCTAAATTCTGTTATCAAAACACGGCCTCCATTGTTATCTACTGTTCGATAGGCATGAGGTTGCCACTCTAGCGTATCGCGGAGAGATTAAGAGTGTTTAAGAGTCTTTTTGTACGATATTCATAGTTGATAATAAAGCCATTACTTTCCCGTCTGCATTGCACTTATATTCATACATCAATCTTTATTTTGTCAGGTTAGGTACAAATACTATTATATATTATATAATACGTATAATACAAATATATTACATAATAATATATATAATATAAATATTATTATATATTTTTTAATATATAATTATATATAATATAATATATATTATATATTAGTAATATAATTATTATTAATATTAATATTGTTGACGTCAATTTCTCGATGGATGAGAAAGTCAACAACGTTGGGTTTGGTTATGACCTGTTTAGAGAGAGAGAAAGAGAATGCAATCGAAGTTATTATGACACGAGTTTACATGGTAAAACTTCGATGATCGGAGAAACATCCATGGGTGGTTGAACGCACAACCAAACCAAATCCACTATTTAAAAGAAGAATTACAACACTCGATCTCTCTTGCCTCTCTGTTGCAGTGATTCCTTTTGTCTCACTCTTTATATCGTGTATGTATCTATCTTTTTACAATAGTATTATGGGCCTATTTATACCTGCATAGAACCCTAATCCTTGTTGTACAAGTAAGAAAAAAAAATTATATTTTAATTTAGATTGGTTGCTTGTTGAAGTCGTCTTTATCTCCTTTCCTATTTCAGAGACCTTGTGAAGATCGAGTTTGAATCTTAATGGAATTCTGGTGGCATAGTCCGTTATAGGACTCATTTCCTGTTCGGTACAGTCTTCGAGAAGAATTGAGTTATTGCTTGATTTGGACTGGTTTCCTGTCTAGTGTTTTATCCTTTTAGAAACTCTTTTTGACACAGAGGTTTTACGTATTGAAGTATGATTCTCGGGTTTACCCACGTATATGAATCATATGCTGAAATTCTTTACTCGGGTTTCTTATGTTGTCCCGAGTAGAACGTAGTGTGCCGAGTACTCGTGTTCTGACTTACTCAGATTTTTATTCTCTTAGTAATGTCTTGGATGGTGTCTTCTCATTGCCAGCTCAGATGCCCATTTGGTGTTCTTTTTAAGGGATTGTCTCATCAATCGGTGACGTGTACATTCAATCAGATATACGTATAACAATACCCCTTTAAAATATTTTTGCCGAGTAGAATTCATTTTGGCGGAAATATTTTAATTGCTATGAATTCCGACTAGCCTTTTGTTTTTTCATTTCTTAATTTATATTAATGCAGGAATAATAATCCTTGAACAATTCATTGCATTAATGACGTGTCTTAATGGCAACCATGTATGTGTGGTTTGTCTCTTTACGAGATATCCCAATGATTGTGACGTTTTAAAATCCTTACGGCTTAATCTGTTCTTTCCACGACACGTGTCCTTTATTGTTTGATATTTCTATGGGTGTTTATGAGATGCGACTTATCGTCTACCAGATACGTCGTCTACATCACCAAATGTCCCTTTCTTTTCATTTTTCCCGCTTCTTGAAACCCTAGGGTTTCGTGTCTTCGACCATTTAAGTAGTTTATTTAAACTGAAGGGGACTGTTTATATCCATTTTTCGCAGATAGAAACAAAAAACCCAGATTTTCTTGCACATAGATTCATTTTGATTCTTTATCGAAGTTTTTCCTGATTTCTTCACATCTGCTTTAAAGGTCAGTTCAGATGGATCCTGTTTTGAGACAATACCTTTTTGTTATAGCTTTCAATGTGCTTGAGCGTGGAGATTTTCAATTGGTTTCTTGTGTTTGTAGATTATTGAGGGAAACCCCTCCTGATGAGCCTGATTTTCTAAATGTTAATGTTTCTGGGCTTTATCCTGATGTTCGTTTCAGTTCTAGCTCTGAATCTTCTTCCAGCTCTGAGTCTTTTGTTTCTGATCACAGGGTTCCTTTATGGTCTAGGATGGGGAAGCATTAGAGTAACCATACAATTCACAAACATGGTTCAAGCAGTATTCAGATTGGAAGGCAAGTAGTTGATGAGAAAGATGTCGAGGAAAAGCACAGTGCATTTCAAATTCCCTTCTCACTTGATTTTTTGAGTGCGTATGATGCCAGACCAAATGTGTTTGGGGAAGTAGAGATCGAGAAGTATCACACTCTGTTCGATCTGGATGATTCGGTTTTAATAGCTCTTGCTGGTGATAGAGCCGCGTGGAACCCTCATCTGGGAATGGTAGCTATTTATGGATCTATGCTCTCATGTGTTGTGACTCTTCCCCTCCAGTCTTTTATTGCTTGGTTCCTTACTGAGTTTGCTGAGGTTATTCAGACTCAACAATATCAAGCTGATCGGATAAGGTGTCTTGAAGCTTAATTGATGAAGAGTGTGGACAGCCGTGCTCAGATTGAGGCGGTCTATCAAAGGGAGACGAGCTCTGCCCAAGAGTTTATCGATCATTGTTTGGCTAAACAAATTGAGGCTGGGGAGAAAGCTTTTAATGTTGTAGAGAAGGTTGAATCCTTCTAAAATTTACTCTCTGCCGCCCAAGAGTCAATGCTCAAAGCTGAAAAAGAGGTTGAGCAAGCCAAATCGTCTTATGAGTAAAAAAATTGAAGACCTCAAGCAGCAGACCCTGACTGTCGAATGTCTTTCGAAGGAAACCTGACTAGAACTTGAAGTTTAAGAGGTTGATCATTTTAAGAGGTCCCCATCCTATGATGCTTTACTTTTTAGGGAGTTCCAACGGGGGCAGGTCTTGGCTGGCAAATTCTTCAAGTTCAAGAATCGGACAACTCATAGAGCTCGGAGCAATTGGGAATTATCCATCAAAACCATATGGACCGGTCCTTAGAGTCTCTTTGGATTCAGATGAAGGAGTGGATAGCTTACTGTCGTAGCCAGAGCAAAGAACCTCATCCTATGCATCTGGAGGTCCCATCAGAGCATTCTCTCTCTACCTTTTATGCTAGTCAGGAAGTTGGTGTGGATGGTTCAAAGCCTGATGTCGGACCGATCCCTGAAATGGAATGCAACAAATGGATGGATGCTTTTGTTGGTATAATCACCTGGCCTTCGAATGAGAGTCTCCTTCATGAGTATGAGATGGTGCCTGATTCGAGTATTGGCAAAAGTTCCAAGTCCTCAGCCCCTTAGGTGTATTTGTAAAAAATTTATGTGATCAATAAAGTTCCATATTTTGCAAAACTGTTGTCGAAAATTTGAAATGCCAAGTATTTTTATTAAACTGGCTATTGTTAATATCCGAGTAACTTTTATACCCTAAGTATCTTATTAAACTGGCTAATGCAATTTCAAGTGCCAAGTATCTTATTGAACTGGCTAATATTATTAACCGAGCCATCTTGAGACAAAGGTAAGTAGATTTATACTTGTCTCATACTCGGTTGCTACCCGGATGTTACATCGAGGCTCACCACGATCATACGTTCGAGTCCTAGCGCAAGTAACTGAGGACATCTCCTAGTTTTGTCTACGCAAGGATTTGCCGAATCGTTAAGCTTATAAATTGCTCAACACAACTGCGCTTCTCACCGGGATTTTCCCAAAGGTGCTCGAGCCGTTTTTCGGAATCTAGTGCATCTGGTTTGCCATTTGGCTATGGTCTTGGCTGACCTTTCTCGGCTGGCATGCTCCTTTGAGCTTCTCTGCCCATTCTGGAATTTTGCTAAATTAATGGCCCTGTGCATTTTATTTTTATTGTGCAATCAGTTTCTTCAAGTTTATCATATGCTTATCTTTCACATGTTCTTATTATCATGTACACATCTTTCACATGTTTTTATTATCATGTGCTCTGATTTCTAGGATCCCATGTCGGGCTTTTATTCATAACTGCAAAACTATCACTATGATGAATCTCAAGAACTGCTAAAAAATATCCTGACTAACAAAATTATCCTAACTAGAAAAAGGAAACAAATTTCAAGGATAACAAATCTTTAAATATTGGGCACTTCACGGTCGGGGTAAAACCCCTCTATTTGATCGGGCAATCCAATATGCTCTATGACTCACTATTCATTCAATTTTGTATGGGCCTTCCCATTTGTCAGCCATCGAGCCGGCAAATTTGTTATTTGTGTTCAGCGATACTTTTCTGAGCACCAAGCCTCCTAACTGGAACTTCCTAATCCGAACATGAGAGTTATTGTGCCGAGCCACTCTTTTCTGATATGCCGTATTTCGTACTCGGGATTTCTCCCTTTTTTCTTCCAACTCTTCTAGGCCTTGTAACAACATATCGATATTTTGATCTTCCTCATACAACCTGACTCTAGGTGACATATACGATGTTTCTACCGGGATGATAGCCGCTGTTCCAAATGCCAATGAAAACAGTGTTTCTCCTTTAAAAGTCCTTAATGTCGTCCAATAAGCCCATAATACTTCAGGAAGCTTTTCAACCCAACTGCTCTTTTTGGCATCTAGCTTTGCTTTGATCGTATGCTTGATGACTTTGTTCACCACTTCAACTTGTCCGTTTGTTTAAGGGTGGGCAGGTGTGGCATAATAATTTGCAGTTTTATACTTGTTGCACAGCTGCCTGAATTTTTTATTATTGAACTGAGTGTCGTTGTCAATGATAATAGTATTTGGGACTCCAAATCTATAGAGTATATTTTTCTTCACAAAGTTTATGGTATTTGCTTCTGTGATATGTACTAACGCTTCAGCTTCTACCCACTTCGTGAAATAACCAACTACCACAATTGTGTGCTTAGCTCCACCCTCTGTTGCTGCTGGTATTGGACCAATTAAGTCTAGTCCCCACATGGCGAATGGCCATGGGGATGTAAGGCTTCTAAGTTGTTCAGGGGGTTGCTGAATATCATTGGTGATCCTTTGGCAAGCGTTGCAACTTTCTGAATATCGTTATGCATCAGTGAACAGGGAAGACCAGTAGTAACCTTGCTTGAGTTTCTTGTGTGCCAAACTTTTGCCTCTTTTATGGTTCCCACATACTCCGTCATGGATCTGCTGTAGTATCAGATGTGCATCCTCCTCTGATACACATCTTTGTAGTGTTCGGGAAAACCATCTTCTGTACAGTTCTCCTCCAATTAGTGTGTATCTTATTGACCTGTACTTGATGCGTTTTGCTTCTAAGAGATCTTCCAGGAGTATATCTTCTTCTAGGTACTTTTTTAGCTGATTTATCTAACCGTCTAGCGGTGTTCAGATTTCTGAGACTTCACAATCTTTTGGCTAAGCTATGTTTGGCCTCGGAAGATGTTCTACTGTGATATTCTTTGGTTTGATTATGGTTGTTGTTGATGCTAGTTTGGATAGCACATCTACTTTTTCATTTTCTTTCTAAGGGATCTAGATGATCCTATATTCCTTGAACCATTAGAGTAGCTGCTTTGCTATGTTCAAATAAGCCATCATACATTTATATCTGGCCTGATATTTGTGTAAGACTTGGTTGACGACTACCTGTGAATCACTTAATATCTCCACCTCATCTTCTCCAAGAGCTATGCAAACTCTAAGCCCTACTAGTAATGCCTTATATTCAGCTTGGTTGTTTAATGCTTTGAAATCAAATCTCATGGCACATTCAACATCATCTCATTTCGGGGTGCAAACCACGATCCTTACCCCGCTGCCGTGAGTATTTGAGGAACCATCGACATATAATCTCCATGAGAAACTCTTGCCCAACATTCTTTTTGCTTTCAGATTTGGTTCTATGAATTCTGCTACAAAATCCGCCACTGCTTGGCCTTTGAGTGATGTCCTGGGCATGTACTGAATGCCGAACTCACTCAAATCGATTGCCCGTTTAGTTAATCTCCCTGAAATTTCTGGTTTCTAAAGGGTTTGCTTAAGAGGGCAGCCGGTGAAAACCTGGATTGTATGTTCCTGAAAGTACGGCCTTAGTTTCCTTGCTGCCGAAACCAATTCTAGAGCCATTTTTTCTGTCTGTGAATACCTGGTTTCAGTTAGGAGAAGGGCCTTACTGGTATAATACACTGTTACTGGTATAATACACTGGCCTTTGTATCCTGTCTTCTGTCCTAACTAGAATCGAGCTTACTGATATTTCTGTAAGGGACAAGTACATGTGGAGTATCTCTTCCATTTTTGGTTTTGGAGAGGATGGGAGCCTGACCTAAGTATTCTTTGATCCTCATGAATGCCCGTTCACACTCTCCGTTCTATTCAAGTCCCTTCCCTTTTTTGATTACTTCGAAAAATTGGGCACATCTATGTGGCCTTCGAGATAGACCTTCCTAAGGAAGCTAAGCATCATGTTAGGAGTTGTACCTCCTTTAACATCCTTGGTGAAGTCATTTTTTGAAGGGCTTGGATCTTCACGGAATTCGCTTCGATTACCCTCTGGTGAACTTGGAAACCAAGGAACCTTCTTGAATGAACCCCAAATAAGCAATTATTCAGATTTAACTTCATCTGATATCTTCTCAAGACATCGAATGTTTCTTATAGGTCTGAAGCATGTTCGTCTGTCGAGACACTTTTGGTTAACATGTAGTCTATTTTAAATTTCCATGTTTCTTCCTATTTGACGAGCAAATATCATAATGACCAATCTTTGATATGTTGCCCCAGCATTTTTTAAACAAAAGGGCATTACTGTATAATAGTATAAACCCTGATCATTCATGAATGCTATTTTTTCTTCATCAGCTTTATTCATCCCGATCTGATTGTATCCTGATCTGATTGAGTAATTCATGGCCTGATGTAGCATCGACCAGTTGGTCTATTCTCAGAAGTCCAAAATTATCCTTAGGGCAGGCCTTGTTCAAATCCGTGAAGTCCACGCACATTCTCCACTGGCCATTCTTCTTTTGGACTAAAACCGCATTTGCTACCTACTGAGGGCAGTTGATTTCTCTGATCGACCCCATAACGAGTAATTTCTCCACCTCTTTCTTGATTGCCCAACTTCTCTCGAGGTTGAAAGATCTTCTCTTTTGTATTACAGGTTTCACATTTGGAACCACCACCAAATAATGTGATGTTACTCGGGCATTTATCCCTACCATGTCTTCATGACTCCATGCGAACACATCTTTATATTCCCAAAGCAAATCAATCAGATCTAGCTTAACCTTTCTACTAAGTTGGCCCCGATTTTGACATTCTTATCTGGTTCATCTCCCTTTAAGATAACCTCCTCTATTGGTTCACTCTTTGATGTCTCCAGTTCTTCCCTTGGATCAAACTCGAACAACAGTGATTGTTGCTTGATTTGATCTATTTGAGTTAGAGTGCATACTTGGTGCTCACTATTATCTCTGTCTTTGTAAGTAGGGAGATTAGCTCTTTTGGCCATCTCCTGCGACCCTTTGATTGTTTCTACCCCTCATTCAGTTGGGAACTTGATCATCAATGCATAGGTAGTTGTTATCGCCTTTGTTTTGTTCAGGAAAGGTCGACCTAATAGCGCATTATAAGGCCAGTTGTCAAGATCTACCACTACAAAGTCGAGTAATACTGTTTTCTGGCAAGGAGCTACTCTGATCTTCACAAGTAGCTTTGCTATCTCGAGAGACCTAACCTCGACTCCCTTAAATCCTCTGTGTGGGGTATGGAAAGGTTACAAGTCCTTTCGATCCAATCTGAGCTGAACATAAACAGCCACATTGAGGATGTCTGTCGAGCTACCATTGTCTACTAAAATTCTTCTGACTTCTCTATGGCCAATTCGGGCACTTATGAAGAAAGCGTCATTCGGTTGGACGTCGACCCCATGTGAGTAAGCTTCAGTGAATACTATCAGGTCCCATCCTTCCTTTATTCTTTCGGGTCAGGCCGGAAGGAATTAACATCAAAATTCTGCCTTGCTTCCACCGCTTCTCGGATTTCCTATCTCCGCTCTCGATTGCTTCTTCCAGTTGATGGTCCTCCAAAGATAGTCTATATTACTTCATTTGTGTCGAAACTAGCCCTTTTATTCTGACAAGAGTTATGATCTTCTGCCTTGGTTTATTTCTTAATTCTGACTTCTCATCTTTTTTCAGGATTATATCTTGCAGATGTCATTCTCGGATAAGGGATTCTATGTAATCTCTAAGCTAGTAACATTTGGAGGTCTCATGATCGGTATCTCTACGGAACCTAAAATATTTTGTCGTGTCTCGTCGAGCAAACTGTGACTGCCTACACGGCTCCTTCACCAGATTCTTTTCTTCTAATATAACAAAAATTTCTTCCCGATTTTTGATGTAGTTCGTATTTGCTTCTTTTTTTGCTATTTCTTTTTTGTATTCCTTTATGGTTCTGTAGCTTTCACTCGACATCCTTTTGTTCGGGTCTTCCTCCATGCATGTAGCAACCTCTTGTTGCGAACTCTTCTTCTTCGGCTAATGCATATCCTCCAGCCATATCCATCATGTCTACACATCTCGTTAATCGAGCTCTCCTTAAGTTGAAGGGCAGTCGCCCATTCAGTAAGTTATTTATGAAAACTGAGATTATTGCTTCGTCATTTACGCTGCCAATTTCTGAAACCGCTTGGCCAAATCTCCCTAGGTATTTTTTAGCGACTCGTCTTTCCCTTCAGCTTAGAAAGGTAAGCCATTAACTTTTTCCTATATACATTGCTTAAGAATTATCTTGACAAGCTTCTGCTCAACTTGCTGAAACTCCCAATACTTGCCGGAGGCAATCTCCCGAACCATCTTGAGCTCGTGTCTCCAAGAGTTTATGGAAAGTTGAGACACAACAAAGGGTTGTTATGGGCATACTGGGACATAGCGCTTTTATATCGTCTGTTGTGTTCTTTAGGATCTGTAACCTTCTTGAACTGTTCCACGTCTGGCATCCTGAATCTCTCCGAGAAGGGAATTCACAGGATCATCGTCAGACAATTCATTGTATCCATATCGCCTAATCAGCACATCCATCTGGTGTCTGTTATTCTCGACTTCCTAGGCCAGGATCCTGATTACGATATCTCTATCATCCACTGGTTCTTCTCGAAGGTCGACCCATCACGTGACCGTCATACCTGTCACCATCTGCTCTTCATTCTATCCTCGACTCTCACGAGCCAAACCTTGTAAACGTATGGTCCCACGATGATGTTTACGTCGATGTCGATCACTATCCACTGATGACGATGATCGATCTCTAGGCCGGTCATATTTACAGTGCCTATCATGGCTCACCTGACCATGGCTCTGCTTTTGGTATGGCCGTTCCTATACGGGCGTTTCACGATCCTTGTCTTGGTTACGTGTCGTACCCTCAGTCTGGCTTCGGCCGAACTATAACCGATCGGAGCCTAGAAGGTGATGAAGAATTCAGCTGTTGCACCTCTCCTACGGCCAATAGGTCTATTCCTTCTTGCGCTGCATCCGTTAGCAACTATTGCAATGTATCACGGAAACGACACGTTATATCTTCGCTGGTGGGAGGAACTTACTAAATGCCAGCTAGGGGTATCGGTCAGTTCCTAGTGATTGTGGGGTCCTAAGTGGTCCCACCTATATGAGCATCATCTGGAGATTTTCAGATATCTCTAGAACTATCTTTGCTTTCGTTACCAGCCATTGATTAAACAGATCAGAGGTTCAACCCCCTCTGCTAGCGCCAATTGTGACGTCAATTTCTCGACGAATGAGAAAGTCAACAACGTTGGGTTTGGTTATGACCTGTTAAGAGAGAGAGAGAAAGAGAATGCAATTGAAGTTATTATGACACAAGTTTACATGGTAAAACTCTGATGATCGGAGAAACATCCACTGGTGGTTGAACGCACAACCAAGCCAAATCCACTAATTAAATGAAGAATTACGTCGATCTCTCTTGTCTCTCTCTTGCAATGATTTCTTTTGTCTCACTTTTTATGTCGTATAGGAATCTATCTTTTTACAGTAAGATTATGGGTCTATTTATACCTGCATAGAACCCTAATCCTTGATGTACATGTAAGAAAAAGGAATTGTATTTTAATTAAGATTGGCTGCTTGTTGAAGTCGTCTTTATCTCCTTTCCTATTTCCGAGACCTTGTGAAGATCGAGTTTGAATCTTAATGGGATTCTGGTGGCATAGTCCGTTATAGAACTCATTTCCTATTCGATGCAGTCTTCTAAAAGAATTGAGTTATTTCTTGATTTGAACTTGTTTCCTATCTGGTGTTTTATCCTTCTAGAAACTCTTTTTCACACGAAGGTTGTGCGTATTGGAGTATGATTCTTGGGTTTACCCACATATGTGAATCATTTGCTGAACTTCTTTACTCGGGTTTCTTATGATGTCCCTAGTAGAACATAGTGTGCCGAGTACTCGTGTTCAGACTTACTCGGGTTTTTATTTCTTAGTGATGTCTTGGATGGTTTCTTCCAATTGCCAGCTCAGATGCCCATTTGGCGATCTTTTTAAGGGATTGTCTTATCAATCGGTGACGTGTACATTCAATAAGATATACAAATAACAAATATTATTATATATTATATAATATATATCATATACATATATTGCATTATAAAATATATTATAAATATTATTATATAAAGCATATATATATATATATGTTAATAGCCAAATTTTGCTAGGGTCAAAAGCGAAATTTTCCACTCTCCTAGCCCGGATCCAAGCCCGAGATTACCCACCATGGAACCATGAGTCCTAGGGGTAAGCTGTGGAGCCACCCTGTAGATGCGAGGAAGAGTCGACGAGCTCTAGAAACACCCAGGGAGGAGCCCGATATGATCGGATCGAGCTCCCTACACCCAAACAAGAATTCAAGGGAAGCCCGACGCATGACAGTCCAGACTCCCCGAGCTCGAAACTACCTCATAACCTCCCTAGAAGCCCGTTGTTCTCTCCAGACGTAAAAAGGATCTATAAAGACATCAGGTTCACGCTATAGCATCGCTCCACTTCGCCAAAAGAGGCTTCGAACCTAGCTGGATAAGAAGGAGGGAGCTCGCCAAAACTCCGTTACCACCAAAGGGTGCTTACAGAGCCATATCAAGCTCCAAGTGAATGAGGAAAGGTCAGGCCAAGCTCCTAGTACCAAGACACATATATACCTCTCCCACACTTTAAGGGAGCAAACACCATGCTCGACAACCTCCATGGGGAGTCACACCTTGAAGGTACATAGGATCATATCTACAATGTAATGAACGATAAATGACCGCGTACGTGCTGGGCAATAGTTCAAAAAGGAAACAAACTTATCTCTACCAAAGATATTCTTAACTCCGTCATTAAGCCAAAGTCAATGACTTTTAAATAAAATATCCCACCCGATAAGGAGGGAATGAATTGAGAGAATCAGGGTGGGAGATTCACAAGTTTAACCTATTCGGACCATCTATAAATATGCCCAAGCATGATTGCCAAAAAACGGGAGACCTGATGGAACAAGTAACATAAAAAAGTAAGAGAGAGTCGGCTTCGGCCTAAATTCTAACTTTAGAACACGACCATCATTGTATTCTACTATTCGACAGACAAGAGATTGCCACCCTACTATATCCAGCAAAATTGAGAGTATATGAGAAATTTTTATACAACATACATGATCTATAATAAAGAGCTATATTCCAATTCTCATTGTATTCACATTTAAACACCTACCTTTGTTCGAGCAAGTTAGGTATCAAAGGTACCAACCGCGGCCACCACCTCCATGGGTATTAATTGGAATTTCTCACCATGAGTAAATTTTTTGTTAACACTTTCTGGCGTTGTCTGTGGTAATCGAACCCACGACCATGTTAATGAAATTAACAGTTACATGTTTGTAATTTGCAGGAATTATGAGGCTCCGCTCCTCCCAGGGGCAGCCCGAAGCTTCAAGACAACCTTCGGCTTCATCAACACGAAAGACCCTAAAGAATGGGAGAGAATCCGGATGCCACAACCAAGTTTCGGACCAGCCAACCGCTACGTGGGCTTCTAGTCCTCCTATGATAAGCCTGGCCGCGTTCGACCAACAAACAACAGCCTTTATGGAGAACGTACGCCTTCGCCTGCTCACCGAGGCCATTACGGTTCAACCAGCAAATCCCAACACTCAAGGACAGCTGAGCAGGCCCGGAGTCTGAAGCCCGGAGCCAGGCAGCCAACCTTCAATCGCCTAGGACCTCCTCCAGAGCCAGACTATGATAGAATCGGGCCTCAACCTTCTATCTAGGATAGGCAAGGGCTCATGCCCCTGGTTCCTGGAAGACAATCACATTACCTGCCTAAACAAGTTAAATCTGCAGTGGACTCCTTGCCCCAGGAGCAGCGAGAGGCTCCTCGCCCAGTGACTCCAAGGAGGGAAGCCCGGGCTAGAGGGGAAGGTAGCCAGCGAAGCCCTTATGCAGATCCCATTCATAGATAGGACAGGGTAGATATCACCAGTTCATTAGAGGGATCTGACACCAAGCAGTTCGAGGTTAACTCAAAAAAACTAGGGAACATGCAACCGAGAGGTCAACTAGTAAAGCTATAGAAAGAGATCCAGTCGATAAAGAACGAAAAGTACAAGGAGGACAAGAAGGATCTTTTAAGCGAGATGAATTGCTCCCTTCATCAGAAGGATCAGAGAGGCGGAGCTCCCGCCAAAAATCAAGCTGCCAACAGATAATTTTTTTGGAATAGAAGACCCTTGAGCCACCTGGAATGCTTTGTCTAGCAGATGGAAGTACAGAATACCACAAAGGCTACCAAGTGTAGGATGTTCCCTACTACCCTGACAGACTACGCAAATACTTGGTTTAGGAAGCTGCCTACTGGTAGAGTGGATTCTTTCACAAAACTGTCAACAGATTCTACTCGCAGTTCGAAGGGGTCAAACCGTATCCAAAGGATCCCATACACCTATAGTATGTGATCCAGGAGCGAGGTGAGATAATCCGGTCATATGTGGAACGCTTCCACACGGAAGTCATCATGATGGTCGCTGAGAAAAAAACTCTTGCCAACTTCTAGCGGAAGCTGTGGGCAGGTAATCTTTTCCTATCATGTGTCAAACGACCTCCAAATACCTACCAGAAGGCCTATGATCGGGCTCTAGAGCAAGTCGAAATCGATGAACAACTCAAGGTCAAGAAGAAGCATGGCTATATGAGAACGACGAAGCGCCAGAAGAAGGAAGCTCCCAGACCTAAGCAAGCTTAAACTTTTAAAAAAATATTGATCATATCTATATTTGAAAAGTAAAATTTATATTTAAATTATCAATAAGGGGATAAGTTCTTAGAAAAGTGACCTCGAATACAAGGAAGAGGTCCGATGAAGTCCTAGAACCCAACTGGGAAAGACCTTACTTGGTAAAGATAGTGGTCCACAACGGGGCATACAAGCTTGAAGACTTGGATGGCCGACCCATTGATCACACCTAGAATACAGATCACCTGAATAAGTACTATCATTAAATAAGGGACTTGTGAGCAAACTACCTCCATTTAGGTTTCAATAAAATCCCCAACAACAATGTACTTCATTTTTTTTATCAATAAAGTCTACTTTCTCCATCTTTGATTATATACTGCATTAATTTCTCCATATCTAGTTAGGGTCTACACGGGTAAATTCGACATAAACACCTCAAGACCAGGGATTAGCCGGGGAAGCCCCCTCGCTATTCTTGATGCCTCGGTCGGGCACACCCCCTACCAGGAAGGGTTTGAGTGTAAAAGCATAGTTGCCCTCCAGATCTCGAGACAGGGAAATAGATAGATAGACCTCCTAATGCCTTGGTTGGGCTACTACCCCCAAGAAGGGTCTGAGTTTAAGAGCATAGTTGCCATATAGATCTCGAGACCAGGAAATAGCTAGATAGCCCTCCTGATGCCTTGGTCGGGCTACAACCCCTAAGAAAGGTCTACGTGTAAGAGCATAGGTGCCATCTAGATCTCGAGACCAGGAAATAGCTAGATAACCCTCCTTATGCCTTAGTCAGGCTGCCACCCCCAAGAAGGGTCTGAGTGTAAGAGCATAGTTGTCATCCAGTCCTCGAGACCAAAATAGCTGTCAAGCCTTCCTAATGCCTCGGTCAGGCTATAATCCCATAGAAGGACCCGGGCTTGGAAAGTTTTCTTACCTAAAATCCAATGTCCAAGTTATTACTGGTTACTAATCCTCCATGTGCATATAGTTTTTTACTATGACAGGTGAAAATTAGCCTGAAATCATATAAGGGGACTGCTCACTAGAGTCATCGATCTATAAGTTTCAGCTGAGAGCTAAGAGCTCGAGCTAACAGTCTACTTTCACACTTAAAACAAATTTATTATTTTTCACCAAATTCAATTAAGTCAAGTTATTTCAGAGGTCGCATATATGTCGAGAACATGAATGAAGTAATGAGATGTCAGTCAAGTTAAAATTCATTGAAGCAAGTACGAATGAAATATAAAGCCAGTCTTCATTAATGATACGAGAGCCTATCCCCTAGAAAGGTTACAGTAATCAAGCAGAGAGCCCAAACCCTGGTTTCGGGCTACAGAAGATGAAAGAATGGTGAAAGAGAAGCTCACTAGATATAACATAAATAAAAGCAGGATGCCCACCCCTCTTTTCGGGCAGCAAAGTTAAGTGCTGAAAAGACTGTATCTGGCTCCAGATTCCTCTTAGTCCTCTCCTGCTATTCCTCCTTCAGGTTGTTCTTCACCATGACCGCCCTTGCCTGCTACCCTCTCTTTCGAAGGATCCTCCATTGCCTGCTGCTCAGCTGGGTCCTCTTCCAGAACCTTATTAACCACCACCATAACTTCAAGAGGGATGGCTGCATTAAGAAGGCTTGCTAAAGACTCTATCCTTTTATGCTCAACCTTAAATTCTTCTTTTGAGGACACTTCAGGATGATTATGGACCTCCACCCAGGTTTTTGGCAGATCCCCCTCGGGTTTTAAAGGCTAGGCCTTGCTAAAGGTGCTTCCTAGCTCCAACTAAGCTAGACTGACCCGCTCCGTCACCATCAGGGAGAGACATCTCTGCAGCCTTGGTCATGATTTCCACACTGTCCCAGCCGGTGATACTAGAGAGGTCAAAAGGAAGAGGGAGGGCTTTGGCGACCTGGAAGGAGGATTAAAAATACCTGTCACTAAAGGAGGAATCCACCTCCGTTTACAACTTGGGCACTAGATCATGCAAGGCCTGGTTCTCAACTCCTAGCGTCCTAACATCAGCCTTCCAAAAGTCCTGCTGTCTTGCTCGATGTTCACACTGGAGGGTTTCTTAGTTGAAAGATCGCTTCAATATTTCATAGCCACAATGAAACTCGACTAGCTCCGCCTCCTCCCTCTTTTAGGTAGAGGTCATCTCTTGTACTGGATCTTGAGCCCGCGCTAACAACTTCATGGCCCGCTCAGCTTTAGCTTCAGCTTTGGTTGCCCAATCGTCGAGATAGGCCACCTGGTGGCCAATGGCCACGTTGAATTTGAAGGCCTATAAAGGAGTTCAAGTTAGAAAGTGACGAACCAAACTATTACAAAAGAAGATAAAAGATGACGATTACCTCAGCCAGAAGGGTAGACCCCTTGGTGATCAGGATTTCTACGGGCAATGAAGCCATTATAAAAAGACTACCTCCGAGGCAGGAATTAACGAATTTCCCTAAGACCTCGTCTAGAGTGTTAGACCCAGATTGATTTTTTGGGCGAACATGAGGAACCCCTTCAACACCAGCCTAGGGGCCTTTTAAAGCTCAGGCGGCTGGGAATGTAGGTGGAGAGATAGAAATGTCTGACAAGTTGGAAGCGGGGGTGACAGGAGCAGAAGCTGGAGGAGGGACAACTAGAGCAGGAGTTGCCCTTGCTGCGTTAGCTGACTAAGAAATAAGGGCCCTCTTACCCCGCACCTTAGTAGCCCGCGATGCGAAGACCACCATCTTGGACCTATACTGGGAAGAGGACAAAGCAAGAGCAAATGAAGCTCCATCTGGAAAAGTTGGCCCTCCTTTATTTGAAGAAGCCAAAGGATTCCCGACTCGGTTTGGTAGAAGGGGGAGGGGCACGAGCTTGTTGGGCTTTACGGGAAGCTGGAGCAACAACAAAAACTGTTAAAAAAAAGAGAGAAGGGAGAAGCTGTTAGAATTGAACTAGTCAACAAAAACAAAATATGATGGTTCAATGTTACTTATGAAGGGTAGCATCAGAGATTCACAGATAGCGGTTTACTCTGCGAGAATAGAAAGGGTCAGCAATTGGGAATTTCAAATTCAAGTAATTCCTTACAAAGATGGCCTTCAACATAAATTCGAACTCAACGAGTATGGAATCTCGGGCTCATGATGGTTTATCATTGAAAGCCGTGGGAACCGCAAACTCATGCCCTCCAATGAAGGTTGAGCTTTCCCAGTCATATCTCTCTAGGATCCACTCCTCATTCCAAGCAAGGTCCTTCCTCGAACCACCAGGGATGATGAAATTGAGCTTGTTCTTTACCTTGGCATAGAACTGACCTCGTGAAGCTCCGGACAGGCTTCAAATTTGAAAGAGGTACGCTAGCTCCTTTGCTCCGGGCTCCCTGGCAACTTTGCTTAGCTCGCATTATTCCCTCCACAGCACGAGAAAGCCGATCAGGTGCCTCTTGAAGCCAGGCATCAGCAGGAGAGGCTCTAGCTGTAGGGCACTGAGAGCCTGTCGAAAGGTGGGATAGAGAGGAAGCCTGACCCAGTTCTCAAAGGCCGATACATGGATAGGGAGCACGCCTTTGGGCGGATTGAAGATGTCATAATTTCATTGGGGAACTAGAAGAGAGACGTTGTCATGAATACCATACTTGGACCTCAGGCGGTCAATTGATTGCGAATCAACAGTAGAATCTAGGATGACCCTAAAGTCATAGGGAAGAGGCCTCACTAGAGGAGGGCCATCATCCACGACTTGATCCTTCCAAGCAACGTCGTCCCTCTCTTCTTCGTTAGAGCCTTTGTCGACCAAGCTTGAGGGATAGTCAGGTCGATTAGTGAACCCAGTTCCTATGGCCACGTTTCTATTTGACCGGTGACGTTATGGGTTCGGGGGAGAATCGTCACTGTCGAAATCTTTTCTTGCCCATTTTCCCTAGGCAAGGCTAGAAACTTCTGCACCATCAACAAGGAAATCAACGGAGTCATGGCTGACTTTCGACATAACGGAATAAGGTTTGGAGGCAGATGAAAAGAGAATGAACATAAGCGTAGCTGAAGAGGGTAGCAAAAGAGAGGGAATTTTGAAAATTTGAAGTTTAAAAAAAAATGTGAAGAAAGTGATGAAGGAGTTGGGTATAAATAGAAGACATCTACGAAATCTTCGATAGGATTGCCTCGACACCCGGAATAGCCATAGCACAGCCAGATTGTTTCGGGGAATTACACCAGTCTATGCTCGCGACATCACTCATGCAATTAATGAGAAGGTTTCCTCTGAGATTTTTGGTAATGATAATGGAAGAAAAATTTTGGATTAAAATAGGAAATCTGACTCTAACCCCAACTCAATCACTGTTGTTCAAGTCAGAGGGGACTTCTGTTAATAGCCAAATTTAGCTAGGGACCAAAGAGAAATTTTTCACTTTCTTGACCCGATTCCAAGCCTGAGATTACCTACCCGGAAGAAGTGAGGAAAGGTCAATGAACTTAGGAAGCATCCAAGGTGAAGCCCGACACAAACGAATTGAGCTCATTTTACCAAATCAAGGCTCCCCGATGTCAAAACTACCTTGTAACCTCCCAAGAAGCCCGTCATCCTCTACAGACCTAAGTGAGAGTCTGTTAATTAATGGGCACATATCTCATAATTGCCTCATCTAGACGAGAGAAGATTTAGACCAATCTGGACAGGTAGTAGGAAGCTTGCCTAAAGCCCCGCTGTCACCAATGAGGGCACATGGGGTTATCCCAATCTCTAATGGACCTGGGAAGGTCGGTCCGAGCCCCTAGTACCATAACCAAGGCATGAATTTACCTCACCCCATGAAATAGTGAAAACCATACTCGACGACCTCCTAGAAGAATCACGCCATGAAGGCATATAATCATATCCACACCTAATAAACATTAAATCGCCACATATGTGTGGGGCAAGAGATTGAGTCCAAAGAGGAAACAAACTTATCTCTAACAGAGATATTCTCAACTCCGTCATTAATCCAAAGTCAATGAATTTTAAATAACAGGTCTCACCCTATAAGGAGGGAGGGGATTCAGAGAATAATGGCGGGAGAATCACAAATTTAACCTATTTGGACTGTGTATAAATACACCCAAATATGCACTAAAAAAGGGGGTCAATGAAGGAAAAGAAACAAAAAGATGAGTCAAGGCCTAGATTTTGATATCAGAACACGGCCGTCGTTGTAGTCTACTATTCGACAGGCACGAGGTAGGTACAAAGTATCTACCCCGGCCGCCACCTCCACGTAGCGGTTTCGAGGGTGTTAGCTAAAATTTCTCACCCCGAGTAAATTTTCCGTTAACAAATATGAATTTCGGATAATAATAATAAAATATAAAAGTATAAATTAATATATATATACATATTATATAGTATATATATACATATATATTATTTAATAAATATAATGTATATATTATGTATAATATATATATATATATATACTATAATATATATATATATATATATTATAATAATTGTGAATAGCCAAATTTGGCTAGGGACCAAAGGATAATTCTCCACTTCCCATCCTTCATGCAAGGGTCCAAATTCGGGTTTATATCAAGGTCCCCGAGAGTGAGCTACCACGCGATCCTGCAGGAACAAGGCGAGACCTCCTATACCATTTGAGCATCTTGCAAGCATCTAGGCTGACCAAAGAAAGCCCGACGTGACCGCGTCAAGCTCCTTATGCCAGGATAAAATCCCGAAGCTAGGTCGACGTGGAAAGACCTGGGTTCCTCGATGTCGAGGTATCTCACGACACTTTCCTAGAGCATGCTACCATCTCTACTTTCGCCAAGAGACCTCCAGGGTGCTAAACTTGTCCTGCAAATGCCCTTCTGCCTCGTCGAGATACAATCTCAACTTGTCCGAGCAGAAAAGGAAGAAGCCCGTAAAGCCCCATCATCTCCAGAAAGCGCCAACACTATTAGGGCAAGATCCACTGTAAATCCCGACATGGTTAAATCAAGTCTCATATAGTAAGATCGGTACTTGAGCGTACCTCGACACTAACGTCACCTCAGGTAACCTCCAAAAAGTACCTCGCCAAAGTGACAAACGAAACCAAAGTTCTCCTCCAAACAGCGTAGGAAGAGAGGGTTGACTTTTATGACATTTACGATACCATTAAGGAGGCCAAACCGTATTAATGGAGGTAGTCAACCCAATTAATGAGGTCAAACCGTATTAATTGAGATAGTCAATCATATTAATGAGCTCAAATTGTATTAATAGAGGTAGTCAACCATATTATTGAGGTCAACAGTATTAATGGAGGTAGTCAAACCTATTAATGTTATAATTAATGCCATTAAGGGAAGATTAGTCAACTTTTTAATGGCCACCGTTAATGAGAGTGTCCAAATAGGAAACAAACACCTTTGCCTCCAATATATCCTCCATAAATGATTATTCAAGTTCAACTACAATAGAAAATCCGGTTTATCAAGGAAGGGAGGTCAATCCATTGATTTTCAACTTGCACGCTAGGGTAACAACCTTAATGACATGTATAAATCGATTTGATCTTGACTCCAACAAGAAGGCTCCATTACATGCTTGATTCGACGCCTAACTACACATAACAATTCTCACCAGAAATGTCTCACTACAGTCTACATACTTCGTCTAAGTTCTCCCTACATCATCATTGTGGTATCGTCTCAATGACTTGTATTACCTCTTCAGAAACATATCGGAATTGGCTAATTTTCTATTACTATTCTAAGCTCTCCGGAGCAAATACGTTGTACTACTTTATCATATTTGTAAGCTTCTTGTAGCATCGTTTGATATATATATACAAGGAAGGGTCTTTCGGCATCCTCTAGATTCTACCTCGGGGTTTTTCAGCATGTGAGCATTCATGATGCTTTTTCCCCCTTGGTCAGTCCACCTCCATCTACAAAAGACTTGTCTTTCTCTTATTATCTCTTGTATTATTCATGTATGTATATGTATGAGCTAGATTCCTAACCCGTTTGACCTAGCACTCTTATCCTCCCATTTACATGCCAAAGTCGCATGTCAAGATGGGGAGAAACTACCCAAACCCATCTAAAAGAAGTTGATGAGCTCTCTTGCACCCTCCCTACGAGAGCAGACAGGGTTCCCACACAGAAGCCATACATGCCCCCCTTCTTACTCACTATTTAGGTTGGAGAACTACAAGAAGAAATTAGGATCTAGGACTGAGCTCTGGGCACCAGGGTGGGTTATGAACCCGACCAAAAGCACTTAGAGGCAAGGAATCGCTACCTGGTGGTCTACTCTTTCGTGAACACATCAATATCATCGATGAACACCAATCCTACCTCTTTGTTCGTTATTTGGATCGCGAACACCTAGAGAGGAGACTGAATGCCAGGGACTAGGAACTAGGATCAACCCCTTTACACCAGCAAAGGAACCTCGACCTCCCCATATCTTCTCTATAGGCATGAAGCCTGAAGGGCGGAATGACTTGTCTCCTGCCTACCACATCATCCTCCATATTCATACAAGATCACTAAGGTACGAGGTACCTACCTCGACCATCACCTTCGTGGTAGTGGTCTCGAGGGTGTTAATAGGAGTAAATTTTTGGTTAACAATAATAATAATAATAATAATATATTGTTAATAGCCAAATATGGCAAGGGCTCATAAGGAAATTTTCTACCAAAAAAAGAACTCGGTAGATAGCACCTCAAAGCACTAGGTGGGCCCAAAGTGTAGTGGCCTACCTCGATGTACCAGGTCCGGCACGACCCAGGGATCTCGACATCATTGTAAGAGTAGGATGACGTTCCTGCTCCTTCACGGGCCCACCAGTTGGTGCATGGACACCACGACAACGATCTGTACTTCTATTGAGGTATGTATTCTACCTTTCTAGCAGGAAGAAAGATGCCCGTAAAGCTCCTAGAAAATCATAAGGCTCCAGTAAGATCAACCAAGCACCTCACCATCGAAATGGTACCTCAATAGAGTAACCAATCAAGTGTCGTACCACCAGAATGGTACTCTAAGGTATCCCGCTAGCAGAGTGGTACCTTAGGATTCCTCATCCTCACCATCTCCATCGGTCAAGCGTTACCTCCCCAGGGTGGTACCTCAGGGCACCCCATCAATAGACTAGTACCCTGAGGTACCCAGCCATGACACCAGATCAATGTTATGAGGTACCACATAACCATTAGAGAGTATCGAATTATCCGCAAACAATATGAAAAAGGTCCACGAGTACACCATCATAATTGAAGAGTTTAAAAAGGAAACAAACACCTTTTTCCCACCAAGATATTCTCCGTATAATCTCCAGGATCATCGCGTTAAACAGAAAATCCCGTCAAATGGGGAAGGAGGATCAATCAGTTTAACTTTGACTTGCTTGCCAAGGGAAAACCCTGGACTTCACATATAAATAAGAGGAAAATAGATAAGGGGGGATATCCACTAATCGACATAAACGTGTTTGCCTTTTACGTTTGTTTAAGTGAAATACAGAGAGAGTGATCGAATGTCTAATTTCGTTGTATTAGAGTATGTATTTTGATTCATTAATAATAAAAAAGAACCATGTTTTATTCCACCATTTCATTTGTCTTCATTCTCCTATCGAACTTACACGTGTAACTGGTACTGATGGTACCTAACCTCGACTACGATCCACCGAGGTCATGGGTCTGAGGTTGTTAACTGGAATTCCTCACCTAGAGTGAATTTTCAGCTAACACTTTTTGGAGCCATCTGTGGAAACTTCCACACCTTTTTTTTTAAAAAAAATCATGTGTTTGAGTTTTATTTTGTAGATACAACCATACCATGAAGCTTTGATCCTCCCATGGGCAACTCAAGGTATCCTGTACCAGTCCATGGTCTCCATGCAAAATGCTCGAATGAGAGGCAAGAGATCGAAACACCTGGATCCTACTCTAACACCGGTTAATACCGCTCAAGCTCCAGCTCTAGCTCTCTTAATGATAGGCCAAGCCATTCTAGGTCAGCCGTTATGGCTTTCATCGAAAGTGTCCGATAACGACTTGTTGCAGAGGGAATCACCCCTTAACCAGTAGAACCAAATGTCCGTGAGAAGCCCATCCGGTTGAGGACTAGGACTACTGCTTTAGACAAAAGGGAGACTTGAGATGATGCAGGAGGTATTAGAAGAAGTCACCGAGAAAACCCTTATCATGAAAACAACCAGGGGGAATCCCATCTCTTCGAAAGGATCGAACAATGAGAGCTCTGAGATAGAGTAAAAGAACATTGGAAACAAGTGCCTACGGGATCAGTTAGCACAGATACAGAAGGAGATCCATGAGCTGAAGAGGAGTAAGCATAAGGAGAACCAAAAGGATTCCTTGGGCGAGATAAATGCCCCTTTCTCCCGAAGGATCAGGAAAGCAAAACTTTCCCTACACTTTAATATGCCATCAGATAATTTTTCTGGAACAAAGGACCGTCAGTGCCACCTAAAGAGCTACATCCAGTAGATAGAAGTCCAGAATGTGACCAGAGCATCTATGTGCGTAATGTTCACGACTACGCTGACTGATTATGCAAAGACTTGGTTCAGAAATCTACCAGCAGGCAGTGTAAATAACTTTACCATATTATCTAGGGATTTCCGCTCCCAGTTTCAAGAGGTCAAACAGCGACTCAAAGACCCAATCCATCTATAGTATGTGATTTAGAAGCGTGGGGAAACGCTCAGGTCTTTAGTGGAAAGGTTCCACAAAGAGATTATCCAGATAGGAGTCTTCACTGAGAAAAATACATTGGCCAACTTTTGCAGGGACCTGCGGGAAATGAGACTATTTCGGTCTTTTCTCAAGCGCCCTCTAGAAACTTATCAAGAGGCCTATGACAAAGCCCTTGAGCGAATTGAGATAGATAACCAGCTAAGGGCTAAAATCTAACACGACGATATGAGGACCGCTAAGCACCAGAAGAAAGAGGCGCCCAAATCTACACTGGTCAAGAAAGCCTAGAAAAGACCTCCCAACCAGTCTACATACCACCCGCCACCTCTCTAACCTTACTGGGCTGGTATCCAGCTAGGCGCACCCCTCATCGAGCTTTGCCTTCTACAAGGGTAGTAGCCCCCGTGACCCATTACGAGAGAGGTTACAGCAACTACACCCCCCTCCCCCTGAACAGTTCTGGTGAGACAATCTACCTGACTTTCCGAGATAAAGGCTTACTCTGAAAGCCAGCTCCAATGAAGTAACTAACTGACACAATGAACCAGTACAAATACTGTGATTTCCATGATGACGTGGGGTATAACACCTCAGAATGATTTAGTTTATGGAACCTAATCGAGGCGTTAGTAAGAGGTTGCTGCTCGGTGGAGTTCTTACAGTAGGTCCGTGACAACATCCACACAAGAAATGAGGCACATGCAGAGATCTGGACCATGCTGAGAAAAGGAAAGGAGAGCAGAAGAACCAGATGCAGCAAATCCAAGTCATACATACTATCAGTCGTGGCTCCACCTTGGTTAAAACCTCTAACAACTCCAGAAAAAACCACGCTAGAAAGATACCCCAAGTCGAGGAAAGATAAGGAATTTTCAAGGTCGATCAGGGCTCCGTGGGACCTCCCAATCTGCTCAAATCATTTTCACCGAAGTTGATGTATACAACATCGTTTAGTCGCATGATGATCCCATGGTGGTCATGGTGCAGATCACTAATTGTTTAGTCTACTGCATGTTGATCGACACAGGTAGCAGCGTGAACATCATATTCAAGGACACCTTAGAGAAGCTCAACTTGAAAAAGTGGTGCTACAATAGTTGCACTACCCCTATATGGCTTCACCGGAGACTCAGTTGCGCCAATGGGATCAAAGATTTTACCAATAAACATTGGAACTGCACCACTGCAGCAGAATGTAATGACTGACTTCGTTGTGGTCGACACCCCATCGGCCTACAATGCCATTTTGGGAAGTTTCTTGTCTTCAAGGGGGTACTGTCAATCTACCACGACATCCTGAAGTTTTCAGTAGAGAACGAGGTGGGAGAGCTAAAAGGAGATTAGCAGGACACCTATAAGTGCTACACGGTATCTACAAATCCTACCGCACTAGCAAAACAATGTGCTCAAGTAGTCGTGGTATAGAGACAAACCCCGAGGTTCTGGGAACTACTGAAGAAACAACACATGAATCAAAAAGTGGCTTCCAAGATGCGGATGAAGAAGAGGATAACCGGGGATGGGCCAATGGTCACCCCATGGATTTGTTGGTAGAGATCCAAATCAGAGGAGACGATACATCCAGGGTAGTCAAAATTTGCACTACCTTGGAACCAGGAATACAACGACATTTTTTATTGGAGCCATTACGAGATGCCAGGGATCCCCATCTCCTTGGAAGCTCACAGGTTGGCAGTTGACCCTACCTTTAAGCCGGTCAAGCAAAAAGGCTACACTTCAACACCGAGAGAATTGTAGCTATACAGTTGGAGATTGATAAATTGACAAAAGCCAATTTCATTATGGAATCGCGATACCTCGATTGGATCGTGAACGTGGTCATGGTAACTAAAGCAAACAGGAAGTGGCATATATTCATTGATTACACAGACCTTAACCGTGCCTTTCCGAAGGAGAGTCTTCCCCTGCCCAAAATCAATAAGTTAGTGAACTCTACCACAGAAAACAAGCTCTTAAGCTTTATGGACAGTTTTTCGTGGTACAACCAGATCATGATGCACTCCGCATACCAAGACAAGAGTAGTTTCATCACCAGGCAGGGCCTCTACTACTACAAGGTGATGGCTTTCGGCCTTAAGAATGAAGGTATAAATTCACGACATGATTACCAAGTCTCAGGTAGTAGAAGAGCACCAGAATCGCGTTCACATAACCTTCCAAATTCTGAGGGATAACTGAATGCGGCTGAACCCCACCAAGTGTTCATTCAGGGTAACTGCAGTAATTTTCCTTGGGTTCATGGTCTATGAGTGGGGTATATAGGCCAACCCGTAGAAGATCGGAGCCATACTAGACCTGGAGTCCCCAACCTCGCTCAAGTAGGTTCAGGCCTTGATCGATCGGGTGGAGGAGCTCAATCGTTTCATCTCGTGATCAATGAATAAATGTCTTCCTTTCTTCAAGGTGATCAAATAGGGAAGGAATATGAAATGGGACCAGAACAATATGTAGGATTTTTATTCTCTTAAGACCTATCTGTCTAGTCAGCCACTGCTGGTCAAACCGAAACCCGAATATGAGGTGCAGATTTATTTGGCAGTATCCGAGACGGTTGTAAATGGGGCATTGGTTATAGAGTGTGGGGATAGGATCTAGCGACCTATCTACTATTTGAGTCATGCATTAACCAAGCTCGAGAAAAATTACGTCCTTCTCGTAAAACCTGCTTTCATCTTAATGACCTCAGTGAGGAAGCTCCGCCCCTACTTCCAGGCTCATACTGTAGCGACGGCAACTGACCGACCTCTTTGTCAATTCTTACAGATGCTAGATGTGTTTGGGAGGTTAGTCTTTTGGGCTTTCGAGCTCACTTAGTTCGACTTGAAGTACAAGTCTAGAACCACCATCAAAGCCCAGACGCTAGCAGACTTCGCGGCAGAATTCTTAGAACCTCTCAACTCCGATGCTCCCCTGAAAGTGGGGTAAAATTTAGAGAAAGGGCCGGGTATTGATGACTGGCAAACCAGCTGCATTCCTTGGGTCCTTTTCACCGATAGGGCATCTAGATAGACTGAGGGAGGGGTAGGTATTGTCCCTATAGATGCAAAAAAAGCAGAATGTTGCCACAACCTTAGGTTTGAGTTCAAGACTACAAACAATAAGGCGGAGTACGAAGCCCTCATGGCAGAAATAAGGATAACTCTCGAGCTCGGGGTAGATTACTTTCATGTCACGAGTGATTCCTAGCTCGTCGTCAACCAGGTCAGAGGTCTCTACTGGGTTAAGGGGGTAACATGGCCGTTTGTCTCAAACAAGTCCAATTGCTCAAGAACCAGCTCAAGGGATTTATGATAGAGCATATCCCACGCCATCAGAATCACAGGGTAGACGTCTTAGCAAAGATAGCTGCCAATGGGGGGCAAGCTCTACCCAAAGGAGTACCCTTCCAGGTGATCTCCCAATCCATCATAGCAACGGGAAAAGAAATATGTTTAGTAGATCGATCTCCATGCTGGATAGACCTCATAGCCACCTACCTCCAAGAGAGAAAGCTTCTAGAGGACCCCGACCAGGCTTGCAAAGTCAAAAGGATCTCTATTCGTTATCGCCTAGTAGACGGGTACCTCTACAGGCGAGGAAAATCTCTTCAATTACTTCAGTGCCTACATCTCGATGATAACAGCTAGACACTAAGAGAGGTCCACTCTGGGGACTATAGAAGTCACGCCGGTGGAGAAGCGTTAGCATACCAGGTGCTTCACATAGGATAATACTGGCCAACAATACACCAGGATGCGAAGTCGTTTGTACAGTCATGTAGACACTGCCAAACGACTTTAAGCTTGAACCATCCTCAGAACACCTATTGTTAATTAGCTCGCCATATACGTTCACGTTCTGGCGGATTGATTTGATCAAACCACTTCCTAACGCTCTCGGTCAGGCCAGACACTTAATTGTTGCAATTGACTACTCCACTTGCTAGATAGAAACGGGGCCATTGTTCCAGATTATAGAAGAAAACACCACAAGGTTTGTTATGACAAATGTAGTATACAGGTTTGGTACCCCGATCGCCATCATCACCGACCTCGAAAAGCAGTTTGACAGTGTTCGATTCCGAAGTTTTTGTGAAGATTTGGGAATCAACCTCCATTTTGCCTCAGTAGCCCATCCTCAAACCAATGGCTTAGTAGAGGCTACCATCAAGAAACTCTTGAAGAAAAAGCTCCAATAAAAAAAGGGTAAGTGGGCAGAGGAGTTACCTGAGGTACTGTTGGCCTACCAGACCACCAAAAGGACTACAATAAGGGAAACGCCTTACTCCCAAGCTTTTGGGATAGAAACGGTTTTACACATCGAGCACAAACTGATCTCGTTCTAGGTCCAGTACTTCAAACTGGAGAGTAATAAAGCTAAACTCAGAGCTACACTGGACTTCCTAGCAGAGAAACAGGACAGCAGTAGAGAGGGTAGCAGTCTACCGGAGCCGGATTGCAAGGTACTTCAATAAGAGGGTTAAAGGCTAGTGCTTCAAAGAAAGAGACTTAGTACTCCATAAGGTGACCTAGAACAACAGGATCTGATCAGATGAGGCCTTAGTACTAAATTAGGAAGATCCTTAACTAATAAAGGTAGTGGTCCAGAGTGGTGCCTGAAAGCTCGAGGATATGTACGGACGACCCATCGTCTATACATAGATTGCAGATCAACTAAAGAGGTTCTACCCTTAAGCAGGGAACTCCAAGCAGTTCTGTTTTACCCCAATGTCAGAATTAATTGCCTTTTAAACATTTCTTTACACCTATTTCCACCCTTAATAAAATTTCCAGCTAGTTTTCTCAAAGTCTTTTCTGCATCTCCATTTTGTTTATGCTTTCACTAGTGGAAATTCACCATGATGGCCTTAAGCTGGGAAAGCTGTATGGCCATCCTGATGCCTTGGCCGGGCACCTCCCCTGCCATGAAGGATTTCAACATAAGAGAATAGTAGCCTGTTGGATCACGAGACTAGAGACCAGAGACCAGTCGGGGAAGTCCCCTCACCATCTCTGAAGCCTTGACCGAACGCCACCCCTTCACCATCTCTGATACCAGGTGCATAGTTGCCTACTAGATCGAGATCACCATAAAATGGTACCTCCCTCGTACAAGGGCTGGAGGCACCTGGATCAGTTCAACCAAAGTACCATAACCCCAAGGAATAGGGATACTTGGTACCTAGATTCTCCAAGAAGGGGAAATTAGTACGACAAAGGGTCCCACAAAGACCATCTCGATTAAAGTACCTCAGTAACCTAGTACCAATAACCTATCTACTCCTACATTTCTTTTCACCAAATAATTCAAATTGTTTTGTGTTCTAAGGTCCCGATTGAGCCAAACGCACACTGGGGACTCAAGTTAGTGACTAGGAGTGCCTCAACCAAACCGTCGCTGGGGTACCATGGTGAAATTCCTCAAAAGTGTGTCAATTCTAACCTAGAGGAGGGGGGGTGAACAGGTTTTAATTAATATAATTACCACTTTTTCGTTAAGAATTCAATATTAAAAAAACAACCCCAATCTAGTCAAAACAACAATCAAGTGTAAAATACAAAAAGTAAATAGCACTTGATTTTTATGTGGAAACCTTCAACAAGGAAAAACCATGGGTTGATATGTGCAACACACATCTGATCCTCAAATCAACGATTGAATGAAAGTTTACAACCTATGTTGACCTTCCATCACACCCTCCAGTTACTAACCTTTTCACTCTACCCAGAAGGCCTTAATAGTGATTCTTGATCAACATGCTTGTGCACTAACCAATTAGTCACAAGACTTAACCTCATTGATGAGTCAAAATAACCTAAGTGAATATGATGAAATATTCAAACATGCAAGTAGTGCTAGGCTACACTAAATGCTTATCTAGGAATTCAATGATGTCAATAAACGCAATTCTTAGATATCAATGTCAAAATGCAAGTGCAAGAAGACCTAACTAGATATAGCTATAAAAGTCTAATATCTAGTTATCAAATAAAAGACAATCAACAAAAGTTATCATGAAACATGGCAAAGAATAATCAATGCAATTAAAAAATTCAAGCAATTAAACCTAAACAATATCTAAATGCAATGCATAGAGATTTAGCTAGAAGGGTAAAATCGTCTGAAATGATAGTTATCACTAATCAATGTTCTCAGCCAATAACTAACATCATAAGCATGTTATAAAAGATATTAAACACAAGAACATGCATTTAATTAGCAATAAAAACTAAAACCTAGGTATAAATGACATAGTAATGAAACAATGAAGTCTATGGCATGTAAAGTTTACCTAGTCAAAGAAAACGAGAAGACCTATGCTTGGATGATGCATAATAATGCATGAAGGATGATAGGTTTGGAGAGTTAATCAAGCTTTAATGAAGCTTTCTCTCTCAATAAACTCTCTCTCTCTCTCAATCTAGGGTATGGTTTTGAGGGTCACTAAAATAAAGAAGATGAGTTAAGGATGAATTTATAATACCCAAGTGAAATGACATCGTTTTGAAGTTAGAAAACAACATCTTGTCATGACCACTGTGCATACCATGGTATAGGCAAGTGTCCAGGCCATGGTTTACATAGCATGGCATGGCTGGACATGACCGCTCCAGAGACTGATGGCTAGGCATGTACACCAAAAGCAGTATAGACAGCGGTACACGCCTAACAGCAAAACCATTCAAGCTTCAAGCGAACCAAAACATAACCAAACGACATCCAAAACTTTCATATAATATACTGTTGGAAATGTATGGAAGTCTAATTTCTAATCCAATTTAAAAAACATGATTTGGATGTCTGTAGAAAATGTTATGGTCATTTAAGTGACCAAAGATCAGAAGCGGACAACTACAGAGTTGCCCTGTTTTTGTGCTCAATTTAGAGATTTAAAAACCAATCCAAATGGTCATGAAATATTACAAATAACATACCGTTGGAAAGGCATGAATGTCTAGTTTGGACAAAAATTTTCAAAACTCATTTTGAAGCATTTAATAAAAAGATATGGTCACAAGACCACACAAAGGTCAGTTTTGACAAACATTTAAATCATTGAAATCAACTCTTTTGAAACTAGACACCTTACTCCATATAACAAAACCAAGAGAAGAATTAGACCTTCTCAAATGGTCAGTTAACATGCTAAGATAAGCACACTATTGTGCAAGCATGGACACAACACAAGTACACCATATAAAACCACACTTAAATCTAGAAATGAGGTGCATGTATCATTGTGAAGGAATGCACACATGAGTAACAACGAATAAATGCATGTCAATACAAATTCATGTAAGTGTGTGCATGCAATGTGTAATTGATGCACACATGTAAGCAATAAGGAATATAAATGAATGGTGAACAAAACATGCATGAATTGTGTGTGTGCAACTAAATCTCTTCAAAGAGTTAAGCAAGTGATATACCTTCGAAGCGTGAGCTTGGTCACGAACAAAGATCACCAAAACTACCATTACATGTTAATCCCCAATTGTGGTTTGTCAGTCAAAATAAGCCAATCGAAAACCATGGAACTTACACATGGTACAACGAATAATAGAGGATCCCTAGTACATAAGCGTTTATTACATGCTATCCCATCGAAGTCCTACTACATGAACCATTCAAAATGTTAATGCAAAGTCCTCAAGGGATCAAAGAGTTAAGTAAACAGAAGGTCGTATGGTCATAAGGGATGCGAAGTCAACAACCTTACTAAGTACCTGGAAGAGATGTCAATTACTCAATCGATACTGATCCTTTACACTTAGTGGGATTTATAACCTCCTAGAATTACCAGATTTTTATTTCAGTCAGACATACACAGAGTTAGTCAGAGTAAGGGTAAATTAGATATAGATAAAAAGAAGAAAGAGGATATAATTCAAAAAGACAAGGGAGCTCATCCCCTCCTTTGAGCTACATCAGATCAAGCAAGGAATCACATCCACTGGTTCCAGACTACAAAAACATGAGGTATAGATTATGAAGCTTGGTTCATGATAAAACAGGGTGCCCACCCCCACTTCCAGGCAACAAAAATAAAGTTGAGATCAAGGACAAGTGTCTGCCTCTCCCTGGTGGTCTCCTCCTCCAACTTACTCCTATAGTGGTTGCTCACCTTCCTTTTACACCACAGCTTGCTCTTCGATCAGCACCTGGGCAATATCAGCTAGGATCTCAAGAGGAACTCTCTCAGTCTGAGAAGCCGGAGTAGCCCTTGCCTCAAGCTGCTCCTCCACTGGCTTCGCCAGTCACAGCCTTTGCCAAGGCTATATTAGCTTGGTCTTCTGCTACTTTGTTAGGGGTACGTTGATCCTTCATTACGCCTTGAGTAGCGACCAGCTCTTCTTCAACCACCCTTAGAGTAGGTAAAACCTCTATGATCCCAGATTTTTGCTCTTCATCATCAACACCTTCATCAACACCAATAGCTCTAGAGGGACCTGCCCTGTCACCAGTCAGATTAGACAACTTCTATGCTGTCTCCAGAATTTCATACTGGTTCCAATCAGTAATAAGGGACAATGTGAAATGAGGTGGTAGAGCTTCTGCCGTCTGAAACATCGTGTAAAGGTACCTATCACGAAAAGAGGAGTCAACCTCAGCTTCCAAGTTGGCCACTTGAGCACAAAAAGATTGATTTTCTGTCTTCTACACCTTATCTCTTTTCCTCCAGTTGCTTTTTACCATGCCTCGTCGCTCATACACAAGGGTTTCTTGATCAATAGAGGATTTCAACCTCTCCAAGTCATAGTGTGCATCCTCCAGTACCTTCTCGATCTCATTCAGGTTAAGCTTCACCGCCTACAATACGCCCATGGTTTGGTCAAGCTCCCCTCTGGCGACCGTAATGTCAGACTCAGCCTTCTCAGCATGAGTCCTCAGCGAGGCCATCTGGTGACTCACCGCTACATTATACTTGAAATTCTGTAATACACAGAAACCATATTAGTCGATACAGAGATACCAGTTATGTGAAAGCTAAAATAAAAACGAGATAGGATATGGTAACACACTTACCTCAATAACAAAGGAAGCACTCTTGGTGAGCAGAACCTCAAAGGGCATTGAGGTCATCGTAGTAAGGCCTACACCAGAACAAGATAGAATAAACCACTCTATGACCTCGTTCTGGCCTGAAATCCCTTGTTGAGGTCGAGGTCGATTTTTCCCTTAAGAAGATATTGATGTGGTAGTAGCTGTTGTCTCAAAACCCACGTCAGCTCGGGAAGGAACTTAAGCAGGTGGAAGAGATGGAATGGGAGTAGTTGCTATAGAAGTAGAGGCGACTGCAGTAAGAGAAACAACAGAGTCGAAGCAGCGGAGCCTTGACCCTTTACCCTAGTCAGCCAGAAAGTGAACACATCCATCTGAGAGGTAGGACCAGAAGGCCTGGTAAGAGTGCCCTGGGGATCCTAGTAGGGGTATGCCCACTACCTCTAATCGCACGAGAAGAAGGAGGAGTCATAATAGCTTGAGTAATAGAAGACCTAAGTGGGGTAGGACCTGGCAAAGGAAGAATATCATCCAGTAACCTAGGCTCCTGCTGAGATAGTAACAGAATAGCTAAAACTGCACAATTCAATAAGGGATTAGAATAAACAAATGACAAATGAGGATTCCAAGGTAACAAAAGCAGAAAGATTTGACACATCTAGGGTAGCAGGAGAAATGCACAGATATCGATTCACCCGACTGGTTTCGTAGGCATCTGAGGTGGGATGCCTTAGGTTAATAAAGTTCCTGCACAATGATTGCCTATAGAATCGCCCTAGACTTTGTAGCAATGAGAATTTTTTCCCAGGTTGGCTTGCCACTAAACCGGGTTGGGACCTATATTCGGTGCCCTCGATGAAGATCGAGCTCACCCATTCTCCACTCAACATCACCAATTCTCCCTTCTAAGGGTTATCTTTCTGGGTAGCATCAAGGATTATGAAGTTCAGACGGTTCTTCATCCGATGGTAGAGCTGTCCCCTTGAACCAGAGGAGTTAGCAGTAACCTGGAAAAGAGATGCCAACTCGTCCAGTTTTGGTTCCCGATCGATACCCTCATTAGTTCCTTCCATAGGATGAGAAAACCAACTAGGTGTCTCCAGAAATCGGGTGTCAATTGAAGGGGGTGAGCTGCAATGCATGAAGGGCCCTACCAATAGAGGGAAGAAGGGACTCTGCTTTGAAAGCCGCGATGTGGATGGGACACACACCGGGTAGAGGAGTGGATACACCATAGTTTCTGTAAGGTACAGTAATAGATATGATATCTAAAATTGCAAACCTCTCTCTCAGAGGATTGATCAATTCGACGGCGGGAGTGGAATCAGGGATGATTCTAAAATCATACAGGAGGGTTAGTACCCCTTCTACTGTAAAGGCGGTGGCCTCGACCCGACCCTCTATAGCCTCAACCTCGCATGACTCCCCACTGAGTCTCTTTCGATAATTTCAAGTAGGGCATCTGGATTGTTTGAGAAGTCAGCCCCAATGGCGACGTTCTGGCTAGAGCGACGTTGCATTTACAGAGGTGGGGCGTTGCTTTCCCCGCTATCTTCTTCCCGATCTCATTTCTTATCAGCGAGCCTCATGGAGTCACCTTCCATCAACCTCTCGATGCTATTGTGATTGGATTTGGACATATCAATGGTGGATTTGAAGTTAGAAAGACGCGAAAAAAGAGAAAACTAGAGAAAAGTGAAGAGAATATAAAGCTTAATGATGTTTGAAATTTGGAAGAAGGGATTTTTGAAGGCATGAGGGAAATGAAAAGAAGTAGCTAGGTATATATAAAAGTGATATCGTGGTAATCTATAATGGTAGTGTGATCGATGAGATGAGATTTTTACCTCGATACCTGTATGCCACCAAAAACGTCGTCTTTTTTAAATGGGAAACATCTCCTAGCTTAACACATGGCTGCTACATTAATGAGAAGAATTATTTCTAGATTCTAGAAACCTATTCAAAAATGGAAAATTTTCCAAGCGAGATAGGAAATCTAACTCCAACCCTAACTCAATCACCAGTGTTCAAGTCAGAGGGGACTTCTGTTAATAGCAAAATTTGGAAAGGGCTCAAAGGGAAATTTTTCACCAAAAATAGCACCCTGCAGAGAGCACCTCCAAGCATTAGATGGGCCTAAGCCATAGTGGCCTACCTCGCTGTACTAGGTCCAGCACGACCCAGGGATCTCGATGTCGTTGTAAGAGTATGATAAAGTTTCTGCTCCTTCACGGACCCCCAGTTGGTGCCTAGACACCATGATAACGATCTGTACTACTATCGAGGTACATATTCTACCTCTGTACCAGGAAGAAAAAAGCCAACAAAGCTGCTAAAAAATCATAAGGCTCTGGGAAGATCAACCAAGCTCCTCGCCACCAGAATGGTACCTCGAAATACCTCGACAGAGTAACCAATCAAGCACCATACCACTAGAATAGTACTCTAGGGTATCCTGCTAGTAGACTGGTACCTCTGGATTCCTCGTCCTCATTATTTCCATTGGTCAAGTGCCACCTCCTCATGGTGGTACCTTATGGCACCCCGTCAAAAGACTAGTACCCCGAGGTACCTCGCCATGACAATAGATCAATGCTTTGAGGAACCACATGGCTAATAGAGAGCATCAGATTATCCGTTGACACTAAGAGAAATATCCACGTGTACACTATCATAATTGAAGAGTTTAAAAGGAAAACAAACACTCTTTCCTACCAATATATTCTCCACCTAATCTCCAGGATCATCACGTTAAATAGAAAATCCCGTCAAACAAGGAAGAAAGATAAATTTGGTGACCTCCGACTTGCTCGCTAAGGGAAAACCTTAGACTTGATGTATAAATAGGAGGAGAATATCGATGGGGGGGGGATCCACTTATCGTTAGAAATGTGTTATCCAGACGACTTAATGCTCTCTGTGCCACGGTCTGGACACTTGCCTGGACCGTGGCACAGTCAGCTGTCCAAATGCGTTTTGGTTACGTTTTTGCCAAAAAACGATGCAGTTTCACTTTAGGCTTCATATATATACATCATCTTCTTCCCAACTCATTTTTTGAGAGCTTCCTAACCTATTTTTGAGAGAGAGATATTGTTCTTTAGAGAGAGAAGCTCCAATAAGCCATTTTTACTCAACCTTCCTTAAAATCCAAATCATCAAGCACCTTTCAAGCATATCTCTCTCTTGTTTGTTCATGACTAGGTATTTTCTACATGTTCTGATCTTTATGTTTTCATTACTAAGACATGTATACCTAGGGTTTTAGTCTTTATTGCATACTAATTGCTTGCTTGTATGTTAAATTGCTTTTATGACATGCTTAAGTATTGATTGTTGGTTGAGATGCATTAATTTGTGATAGCTAGCATTTAGAACGATTTTGCCCTTCTAGCAAATTCTTCTTGCCTTTGCATTTAGAACATTGATATCTAGGATTTGCTTTAATTTTCATTATTAATCCTAGATAAGCATGAATGTATTGACCTAGCATTTTTGCATATTGAATATTCTTGCAAATTCACTTAGGTTGCCATTATCTCTTCATTGTTGTTTTAGATTGTGGCTAAGTGGTTAGTGCACAAGGCTAGTGATCCAAAATCGCTATTAAGCCCCGTTGGGTAGAGTGAAAGGGTTAGTAACTGGAGGATTAGACGGGAGGTCAATCTAGGTTGTGAACTTTTACTCAATAGTGGATTTTGAGGATAGAGGGTGGCGCTCTAAATAGCCCGTGGTTGCTATTTGTCGAATCTTCCCAACTACGCTGATGGATTACGCTAAGACCTGGTTCAGAAAGCTATCGGCTAGGAGTGTGGATTCCTTCATGAAACTGTAAACTGATTTTTGCTCACAGTTCAAGGGAGTTCAACCATGATTGGAGGATCTAATCCATCTACAGTACGTGAGCCAAGAGAGAAGGGAAACCCTCTGGGCTTATATCGAGCGTTTCCGCAAGGAAGTCATCAAGATGGGGGTCTTCACCAAGAAAGAAACCTCACCAATTTCAAGAAGAACTTGTATGTAGGCAAGCTTTTCCTGTCTTTTTCCAAGCGGCCTCTAGAGACCTACCAAGAAGCCTATGATAGGGCTCTGGAGAAAATTAAAGTCGATGAACAGATCAAGGTCAAAATGGAACACGACGGTATAAGAACCGTAAAGCGACAGAAGAAGGAAGCTTCCAAACCAGAGCAAGCTTAGAAAAGCCAAAACAAACCCTCAAACTGGTTGATGTATCGCCTCCCCATTTCTCAACCCCGGTCGGAAAGGTATCCCACAAAACGAACTCCTTTGCGGGATTCGCTTCCTCCTATGATGGTGGCTCCAATAGCTCGAGATGAGAGAGAATATGATCATTACACTCACTTAAATGTATCCCATGAAATAATCTATCTCGCCATTCTGGATAAAGGGTTACTACAGAAGCCCGCACCCAAGAAAGCCCCCGTCGACAAGAGGAATCATTATAAGTATTGTGACTTTCACGAAAACGTGGGACACAGCACTTCAGAGTGCTATAACCTATGAAATTAGATTGAGGATTTGATAAGAGGAGGATGTTTGGTAGAATTCTTACATCGAGTCAGGGATAACATACAGACTGGAAGGGAAGTGCAAGACGAGATCCGCGAACACACTGAGAAAAGAAAAAGGGAACAGGCAGATCTGATGCAGCAAATCCAGATAATACATACCATCAGCGGAGGGCCTACTCTGACTGGTACCACCAATAATTCCAAGAAAAACCACACAAGAAAAGTCCCTCATGTGGATGAAGGGCGGGATATCTTCAGGGTTGACCAGAGGCCAACCAACACCTCCCAATTATCACAGATCATTTTCTCCAAAAAGGATGTTTACAACACCGTGCAGCCTTATGATGATCCTATGGTGATCACGATACAGATTGCCAACTGCATGGTGCACCATGTGCTTATTGACACAGGCAGTGGCGTCGACATCTTATTTAAAGACACCTTAGAAAAACTGAACTTGAAACAGTGGTGTTACAATAGTTGCACTACCCCGCTGTATGGGTTCACTGGGGACTCAATCATACTCGTAGGATAAAAAATCCTACCAGTAATCATTAGAGCCACTCCTCTCCAACAGAATGTCATGAAAGACTTCGTGGTGGTGGATACCCCGTCAGCCTACAATACAATATTAGGAATGCCATTTTTATCATCTTTGAAAGGGGTTCTATCCATCTACCACAACGTCCCGAAGTTCCCAGTAGGAGACGAGGTGGGGGAAGTACATGGTGACCAGCAAGCAGCCAGGAGATGCTATATAGTGTCTGCCAACCCAACAACTCTTGCAAAACAATTTACCCAGATAACAATGATCCAAGATGGGGCAACACCAGTATTGACCTTAGAAGATGAAGGAACCACGAATCATATAGCAGATGATCCTGTGGTGCCAGACGAGGAGAAGTAGATAAGGGAATTGTCTAGTGGGCATCCAATGGATGGGATAGAAGAAGTATCCCTCCGAATCAACGATCCCCCAAAGGTTGTCATGGTCAAAGCCACCCTTGAGCCGGGAGTGAAGGAAAGTTTGATCGGGCTCCTCAAATAGTTCAGTGACATCTTTACTTGGAGCCACGACTAAATGCCTTGGATCCCGATGACTTTGGCTGCTCATTGATTGGCAGTGGATCCGACCTTCAAGCCAATCAAACAAAAAAGGCATCACTTCAACACTGAAAGAAATGTTTCGGTTCAGAAAGAAGTGGACAAATTGACCCAAGCTGGCTTCTTCGGATAATCACACTACCCTGAATGGATCGCCAATGTAGTCTTGGTCACAAAGGCAAATGGGAAGTGGCACATGTGCATAGATTATACCGACATCAATCGGGCATGGCCGAAAGACAGTTTTCCTCTACAAAAAATTGATCAATTAGTTGACTCCACCTCTAGAAACAAACTCTTGAGCTTCATGGATGCATTTTCAGGATACAATCAAATTATGATACACCCAGTTGACTAGGAACATACTAGTTTCAACACTGGACGGGGTTTGTATTGCTACAAGGTGATGCCTTTTGGGCTTAAAAACGTAGGAGCTACATATCAACGGTTAGTCAATCGACTGTTCAAGACCGAAATTGGAAGATCAATAGAGGTGTACATCGACGACATAATCACCAAGTCATCAACCTCTGAAGGCCATCTGGGCAACCTTCGCAGAACCTTCATGATCTTAAGGGAGAACCAGATGAGATTGAACCCCTCCAAATGCGCATTTGGGGTGACTGCGGGAAAGTTTCTTGGCTTCGTGGTTAATGATAGAGGTTAACCCCGAAAAGATTAAGGCTATCCTGGATCTAGAGTCCCCCACGTCATTTAAACAGGTTCAAGTCCTGACAGGGCAGGTAGCAGCGCTCAACAGGTTTATTTCTCGGTCTACCGACAAATGTCTTCCATTCTTCAAAGCCATCAAACAGGAAAAAAACATGAAATGGGATCAGAAGAGTGAACATGCTTTTCGAAACAAATATTATGGTGTGCTTAATATTAATCTAGAAGGGGTGAATATATTTTAAATAAATTTACCCAATTTTGGTTAAAGGTCAAGATTACGAAAATGCCCCTAGCTAGTTACAATACAATCACAAGTGTAAATATACGGAAATATAAATGACACTTGTGATATACGTGGAAACCTTCCAAATGGGAAAAACCACGGGCTGATGAGAGCGCCACACTAGAACCTCGAATCCACTAATGGCAAGGAATTACAACCTAATCCCGGTTTAATCCACCACCACTATCTAATCCCAGTAAAAGTGAACCTAGTTCATCTTGCTTGTGCTTTAAGCTACGTACTCCTGGAAGCAACACAAGTCTTACTTCTCAATGAAGAGATAAAGTGTCATAAGTGAATATATGATGATATTCAATGAACAAACAAGGCTAGGAAACCCTATATGTTTTCTAGGATAATAAGATGACAATTAATGCAATCCTAGATATTAAGTGCTAAATAACATGTTCAAATAGCTTAGCTAAACATAGATCAATCAATCCTATGAAGCTATCATAATACAACACTCAATCATGTCATCACAACAATCTTAAATTTGTATCTAGAAATATTCTAAGAGAATACAATTAATTAAAGATATGGTTTAGCAAGCAAAAACACTTAACTTGTAAGAAAATAGTGAAGGGCTTACCAAACAAGATGTGATGAAGCAACCTTATCCATAGATGCACTCTATATGAACTTAGATGATGCAAGATGAAGTTTTGATACACATGGGAATGCTTTGAGTGATTAAAAATGAGTTATTGAAAGTGTTTTTCCTTTGAAATGCGTTCTAAGGAAAATATATGATATATTGAACTCTTGCACGATCTTAAGACAATGAGATATATATATATATATGAGATCCAAACAAAGTGATGTCGTTTTGGAAAAAAACTTTCCAGCTTCTTCATTGTACACTGGTGATGTGCGCTGGTTGAGTAGCGCACTGCCTAAAAATTTCAATAGGCGCTGGTCAACAGGCGTTGCACAGTGGCGCAACACAAGCACAAAATCATTGGAATGTTTACGCTGGTGAGGCTGCGCTAGACGAGTGGCGCACCACCAACACATGCACATTTTTCCAACTATGCGCGGTTGCAGCATCGCACCTCAGTGGCGCATGACTAGCAACAGTCCACTGTGAATGTTGCGCTGGTGGGGTGCACTTATCGAGTAGCGCACCACCAGCGCAAGGCCTATTTTTTTTAACACTCAAATGCACAAAAAACAATAAGTTCAAGAGTGATGAAATTGCATCCTATTTTAATGCCTAGCATGACATACAACTTTCATAGCAAGATGCAAATAGGTCAACAAGAGTCATTTAAACTAAAATGCACACAAGAAAACACTTAACATATATGATCAAGAGTTATGCAAGAATATATGAGTGTGTGCAACTATCTTTTCAAAGTAAGTAAGCACAAGAATTTTGACCTTTGGTGCTTCTCCTCTTGAGGTCTTGAGAGCCTAAGCTACCCTTACATGAACACAAACATTGTGGTTGTTCGCGAAATAAGCCAATCAACAAATGAGGACTTTTCAATCTCCCAATTAGGCTATTTCGTGACAAAACTACCACTCACATTGATCCTCACAAAACAAAACTGAAAAACACCGGGAAGATATTCTACATTACAAAGAGATAAACATAAAAAAAACTTCAAGTCTTCAATCTCTTGTAGAACTATCAACCCTACACACAAGGCAAGCACAAATACACTTTCAAAAACCAAGTGCATGTGAGATGATCAAGTGAATCTAAAACAAAAGCAATTGCATCCAATAATATGAGTATGACATCATGAAATGCTCATGCAATGGTCCCCCTCAACTGGTTACTCCCCCTACATGTAATCTCCCCCTCAAACAAGTACACTCATGCAATGCTCCCCCTCAAAGCCAACACATGCTACTCCCCTAACATCAAAATGTTAGGTCAATGATACTCCCCCTTTTTGTCATGATATAGGTAAAGGAGAAGTCCCCAACCGGGTCACTCAAGGCAAAGAAAGAAAAGAGCATACAAGATTGTTGCATAATTATATAAGCCACATTTATGCAACTCTATTAATAGGAGAGAAACAAGGAGATTTATTTGAAGAAAAAGTGTGAGTTAAAAATGCTTTGCATACAAGACATGTTGCATTCAAGTCCAAAAACAATAGTATTTGGCAAAGCAAATGACAATGGTTTCCAAAATAATTCAAACCAATTTCACCATTTGTCATGAGATAAGCAAGGATATAGATTGTTCATAGATGTCAAGTTTTAATAGCACTATATCCAACTTTATAAGTGAAACATGGCATGAGCAACTTTGCACCCTACTTAATTTTTTCGGGAGAATACCAGTATGATAGTAGCCATGTTCAACTAATAAAGAAAGAGAGACATTGATTAAACATTTTAGTCTCACTAGCATTTTTCACACAATGTGTTGCATTTAACAATTGCAATCATCAAATCATGCTTTATCATTTTTCAATAGCATGTCATTTAAAGAATTATCATGTCATGGAGATAATTATGGGTCATTCAATTATGTACTTCCAATGTATATCTCCTAGTTCAAAAATGTATGTTCGAACATAAATATGACATGGATTGTAATCAAAGCAAAGTTCACACTTATTTTAAAAAAATACAATATACTATAAGTGCAACCAAGCTACTCAATCAATCAATAAAGAGGCATAAACATTTAAAGAAAAATGGATGCAACAAGTATACAATAACTCTATTTGCTTGAGTTCCCCATATGGGGTCAAAGACCACAACACATCACTCCATTAAACAAATGCCAATAGATCTACTAAGAGTCTTGAATCGAGTAGCATCTAAGGGTTTAGTAAATAGATCCGCTAGTTGATCATTTGTACCTACATGCTCAAGTACAATGCATTTGCTCTCAACTAGTTCTCTAATGAAATGATGACGGATGTCAATATGCTTAGTCCTAGAATGCTGAACCGGATTCTTTGAAATATTAATTGCACTCATGTTATCACAAAAGAGAGTAAGAGTAACTTGATTGAATTCATAGTCGATTAGCATTTGCTTCATCCAAAGAAGTTGTGTGCATCCACTCCCAGCAGCAATGTATTCAGCTTCAGCCATGGATAAGGAAATCAAATTTTGCTTCTTGCAAAACCAAAAGACAAGATTGTTCCCATGGAAAAAGCAACCGCCCGATGTACTTTTCCTATCATCATAATTTCCTGCCCAATCTGCATCACTAAAGCCTGCAAGACTAGTATTATTGTCAAAAGAGTACCAAATCCCATAGTTGGATGTCCCATTCACATATCGAATGATTCTCTTAACGGAAGAGAGATGAGACTCCTTAGGATCCGATTGGTATCTAGCACAAACACCCACACTAAAATAGATTCCGGGCCTACTTGCGGCCAAATAGAGCAAGCTACCAATCATGCCACGATATAAAGTTTGGTTCACACTTTTACCACTAGCATCCTTGCTTAGCTTCAAAGTGGTACTCATGGGTGTATCACAATGTTTGGCACTTTCAAGGCCAAATTTCTTCACTAGGTTTTTGGCATATTTAGCTTGGGATATGAAAATCCCATCATCCAGTTGCTTAATTTGTAAACCTAGAAAGTAACTTAACTCACCAACAAGACTCATCTCAAACTCATGAGACATGACATCAATAAATTGTTGGACTTTGGTGTCATTTGTGGAACCAAAGACTATATCATCTACATATATTTGAGCTATGAAGAGCTCATCTTTGTTTTTCTTGATGAATAAAGTCTTGTCAACACTACCCCTAGTGTAGCCATTGTCTATGAGATATTGGGTGAGACGCTCATACCAAGCCCCTGGTGCTTGTTTCAACCCATACAAAGCTTTGTTGAGGTGATAGACATGATTAGGGTGGTGAGGATCTACAAACCCTTTGGGTTGCTCAACAAATACTTCCTCTTGCAAGAAACCATTGAGGAATGCACTCTTAACATCCATTTGATATAATTTGAACTTGTGCAGCAAAAAAGAAATGGATAAAAGAAGCCTAATGGACTCAATCCTAGCAACGGGAACAAAGGTCTCCTCAAAGTCAATACCCTCAATTTGAGAGTACCCTTGTGCTACAAGCCTAGCCTTGTTTCGCACAATGTTGCCATCCTCATCAGATTTGTTCCTATGTACCCACTTGGTGCCTATCACATTGATGTTCTTGGGACTAGGAACTAGAGTCCAAACCTCATTCCTTTTAAATTTGTTAAACTCTCCTTGCATAGCAAGAACCCAAAATTCATCTTTTAAAGCTTCATCAATTTTCTTGGGTTCTATTTGAGAGGTGTAACAAGTGTAGCAAATTAGATTAGCCATTTGATGTCAAGTCCTAACACCCTCACTAACTTCTCCAATAATGTCATCTTTGGCATGGAGTTTCCTAACCCATAGAGAAGGTTCTTTTGAGTTCAAATGAGGAATCCTATCAATAGGTTGATTTATGTCATCATCAAGGTTAGTCCTTTCAACATTAGAGACATCAACAACCTTCTCCAAAGGGGAGTCATCAACTAAATCTACCTCCTCTTCATGGTCATTAGTTTTGAGCCTAGTATCATCAATGACAACATTAGATGATTCCATCACGGTCCTAGTTCTTAGATTTAAAACTCTATAGGCTCTACTATTCAAGGCATAGCCAATGAAGATACCTTCATCACTCTTAGCATCAAATTTGCCAAGTTGATCACGATCATTCAAAATGTAGGATTTCCTTCCAAAGGTGTGGAAGTAGCTAACATTTGGATTTCTACCTTTCCGTAACTCATAGGAGGTTTGCCTAGTTTGGGGCCTAAGAAAGACTCTATTTCCTATGAAGCATGCCGTATTGACGGCTTCAGCCCAAAGGTTTCTTGGGACATTATTGCTAAGCAACATCACACGGGCCATTCCTTGAAGAACCCTATTTTTCCTCTCAACAACTCCATTTTGTTGAGGTGTCTTAGGAGCTGAAAACTCATGAGAGATGCCTAGACTATTGCAAAAGTTTTCAAAATGGGCATTCTCAAATTCCTTCCCATGGTCACTCCTAATTCTCTTAATGCTTTTAATCTTGGAGTTCATTTCATTTTGAATTTTGTAACAAAGAATTTTAAACTTATCAAAAGTTTCAGATTTTTCTCTAAACAAATAAGTCCATGTGTACCTAGAGAAGTCATCTATACATACAAAAATGTATCTCTTTCCACCTAAACTCTCAGTTTGCATAGGACCTATAAGATCCATATGGAGAAGCTCTAGAGGTTCCTTGGTGGTAACATATTTGCCATTTTTGTGCATACTCTTGGTTTGCTTCCCTTGTTGGCAAGGTCCACAAACACCATTAACCTTTTTCCCAAGCTTGGGAAGTCCTCGCATAACATTGAACTTATCTAAGATTCTTAAATCCCTAAAGTTTATGTGACCAAGTCTTTCATGCCACAACTCTATTTGTTCATCCTTGCAAACATTACAAGACACACTTCTAGCCTCAAGACAATAGCAATTGTCACTATACCTCATACCTTTTCATAAGGTTTGTCCATTAGGCAATAGAATAGAACAATCATTTTTCCTAAACAAGACGGAGAGTCCATCATCACTAAGATGTGAAATGCTTATTAAATTGGCTTTTAGACCATCAACATACAAAGCATTAGACAAGGAGGGTAATCCGGGAATGGAGATGGTTCCCTTTCGTTTGACCTTCTTTTTGGATCCATCACCAAAGGTGACATTTTCTCCCTCCTCCATCACAAAAGTCTCTAAGAAACTCTTATTTCCAGTCATGTGCCTAGAGCACCCATTATCCAAATACCAAAAATCACAAGAATGAGCTTTCAAAGCAATTTGTCCAACATGGCAAAGAAGTTCATCCTTTCTAATCCACCTAGGTGCAGTATTTTCCTTCCTAGTGGTCAATGGTACATTGGCCCTAAATGTCATAGGATCATGCAAAGGTGTTCCACTTTTCCTAGTGACATGCATCATGGCTCTAGATGTCCTAGGATCATGCATCATGGCTCTAGATTTCCTAGGAACATGCATCATGGCTCTAGCCTTTTTCTTCTCTATCATGCTTTCAATCCTACAAAATTTAATATACCTAAAGCAATTTGGTCTAATGTGACCATCAATACCACAAAAATGACATGTAGGTAAAAAGTTAGGAATTATACCATATCCTTGAGGATGCATTGGAGCCTTCCATGTCTTTGTGGTTATCTTGCTTGTTGTTGAGGAGCTTTCCTTCTTTATTGTTGAGCAAGACTTGATTGTTTCCTTGGTTGAGCTTGCATGATAGGTATCTTCCCTTTGTGAGCTATTTGTTAAGGGAAGTTAACTTGAGGAGCCCTTGTAGGATGAGCTTGAGGTGGGCTTCTTAGTGCCACCTTCACTTGAGCACTACTTGAACACTATCCTAGATCAAGCTTTATTCTAGGAGTTTGATAAGAAAAGGACCTATTGAAGTTCATGCTTCTTACAAAAGTGGTCTTGCTTGGAGTGGAGGACATCTTATCATCTTCAAACCCAAGCCCCTTCTTATCACTTGGCCTCTTTCCAACATTTAGCATGTGGTCAAGTTTTTTTGGTGCTAGAGTTCATCTTGGCCAATAACTCTCTAGCATCTTTAAGCTCTTTCTTCAATCCTTCTTCACTCCTCTTAGATCTCTCCAACTCTTCATTTAGTTGGTCAACTTGAGTAGAGAGGTCCAGGTTTTCTTCTTTCAATCTCTTGATCTCATTCTTGTTCTTTAACCTTGAGCTCTCAAACTTAGCCATGTAGTCCTTGAGATCCATCCTATCCACACTTCTATTTGTGGGTTGTGATGAAGATCCATTATCACTTGAGTAGTCTTCCTCTTGACTTTCATTCTCTTCTTCACTAGCATTTTTTCTTCTAAGAGAGGATGTAAATGCTATAAAGTTAGCCATGAGTTCTTCTTCATCCGAAGACTCATCTCCTTCATTAGAGTTATCACTTTCACTCCATGTGGCAACCATCACTTTTCCCTTTTTTCTTGTTCTTGTGATTTGCACATTCAGGGGCAAAGTGACCTATTCCACCATATTCATAGCATTGGACTCCTTTCTTCTCGGTCTTCTCTTGCCTAGGCTCAAACTTCATGAAGGGAGCCTTTTTTCTTGAAGTTTTCACCCTTGAATCTAACACTTTTCTTCTCGGACTTGTAGAATTTCTTGAACTTCCTCATTAGCAAAGCCATCTCTTCATCCGAGTCATCACTCTCCTCCTTCATAACTTTGGAGGCTTTCAAAGCAATATCTTTTTGCTTTCAAAGCAATATCTTTTTGCTTTTTTGATGGTGTGGGGTTAGGACAAATCCTAGATTCATAAGCTAGAAGCCTTCCAATCACTTCACTCGGCTTCATGTCCTTGTAACCACTACTCTCTTCCAAAGCCGTCACCTTAGACTAAAATCTATCGGGTAGAGATCTCATAATCTTCTGCTTGATCTTCCTATCCGAATAAGGATCACCGAGTTGATGACTTTGGTTTACAATGTCCATCAATCTTATTTCAAAGTCATTGAAGCACTCGTTCTCATCCATCTTGAGCAACTCAAATTGCGTTTGGAGAACTTGAAGCTTCGATTCTTTAACCACATTGGTTCCCTCATGAGCAACTTTTAGGATATCCCATGCCTCCTTAGCTATCCTAGTTTTCTGAACCAATTTGTATTGGCTATCATCCATTGCACATAGGATGACATGCATTGCCTTCCTATTCCACTTTGAAGCCTCAAACTCTTGTGCATTCCACTGAGCCTCTGGTTTGAGTACATCATCTCCTCCATCAGTAGGAGTCATCATGGGTGGAGTGTAGCCATCTTCAACTGCCATCAATGCTCTGTCATGAATTTGGCATATGTACGACTCCATCTTGCCTTTCCAAGAGGCATAATTCAACCCGGTGAGGAGTGGAGGTCTAGTACTGGAAGCTCCCATATTGCCACCGTTTCCACTCATTGTGTTAATGAATGAATGATATGAATGCAAGTGTATGAATGGTCAACACAAACACACAAAATGCAACACACACCAAAATGAGCATGGATCACCTATGTATGTCTAGGAACCTGCTTTGATACCAATTGAAACAAATATTATAGTGTGCTTAATATTAATCTAGAGGGGGGGTGAATAGATTATAAACAAATTTACCCAATTTTGGTTAAAGGTCAAGATTACGAAAATACCCCTAGCTAGTTACAATAAAATCACAAGTGTAAAAATGCGAAAATATAAACGACACTTTATACTTGGGAACCCTCTAAATGGGAAAAACCACGGGCTGATGAGTGCGCGACACTAGAACCTCGAATCCACTAATGGCAAGAAATTATAACCAAATCCCAAATTAATCCACCACAACTACCTAATCCCGGTAAAAGTGAACCTAGTTCATCTTGCTTGTGCTTTAAGCTACCTACTCCCGGAAGCAACACAAGTCTTACTTCTCAATGAAGAGATAAAGAGTCCTAAGTGAATATATGATGATATTCAATGAACAAACAAGGCTAGGAAACCCTATATGCTTATCTAGGATAATGAGATGACAATTAATGCAATCATAGATATCAAATGCTAAATGACATGTTCAAATAGCTTAGCTAAACATAGATCAATCAATCCTATGAAGCTATCACAATACACCACTTAATCATGTCATCACAACAATCTCTAATTTGTATCTAGAAATATTCTAAGAGAATACAATTAGTTAAAGATATGGTTTAGCAAGCAAAAACACTTAACTTGTAAGAAGATAGTGAAGGGCTTACCAAACAAGATGTGATGAAGCAACCCTATCCATAGATGCACTCTAGATGAACTTAGATGATGCAAGATGAAGTTTTGATGCATATGGGAATGCTATGAGTGATTAAAAATGAGTTCTTGAAAGTGTTTTTCTTTTGAAATGTGTTATAAGAAAAATATATGATATATTGAACTCTTGCACGACCTTAAGACAATGAGATATATATATATATATGAGATCCAAACAAAGTGATGTCGTTTTGGAAAAAAAACGTTCTAGCTTCTTCATTGTGCGCTGGTGAGGTGTGCTAGTCGTGTAGCGCACCACCAGCGCACTGCCTAAAAATTTCAATAGGCGCTGGTCAACAGGCGCTGCACAGTGGCGCAACACAAGCGCAAAATCACTGGAATGTTTGCGTTGATGAGGTTGTGCTAGACAAGAGGCGCACCACCAGCGCATGCACATTTTTCCAACAATACGCAGTTGCAGCAACACACCTCATTGGTGCATGACTAGCGACAGTCCACTGTGAATGTTGCGCTGGTGGGGTGCGCTTGTAGAGTAGCGTACCATCAGCGCAAGGCCTATTTTTTTTACGCTCAAATGCACAAAAAACAATAAGTTCAAGAGTGATTAAATTGCATCCTATTTTAATACCTAACATGGCATAAAACTTTCATAGCAAGATGCAAATAGTTCAACAAGAGTCATTTAAACCAAAATGCACACAAGAAAATACTCAACATATATGATCAAGAGTTATGCAAGAATATGTGAGTGTGTGCAACTATCTTTTTAAAGTAAGTAAGCAAAAGAATTTTACCTTTGGTGCTTCTCCTCTTGAGGTCTTGAGAGCCGAAGCTACCCTTACCTGAACCCCAACATTGTGGTTGTTCACGAATTAAGCCAATCAATAAATGAGGACTTTTCACTTTTCAAGCCTTGAAAAATATCTGTCAAGCCCTCCGCTACTTGTCAAACCAAGTCCTGGAGAAGAGCTGCAAATCTAATTGGCCGTATCAGAGACCGCAGTAAATGGGCCCTTGGTTAAGGAATGTAGAGATAGGTCCAGCAGCTTATCTACTACGTAAGTCATGCTTTAACCAAGCCCGAGAAAAATTATACCCTTCTGGAGAAGCTCGCTTATGCCTTGGTATACCATGCAAGGAAGCTCTGACCCTACTTTCAAGCTTATTTAATAGCAGTAGTGACTGACCAACCCCTTAGTCAATTCTTGCAAAGGCTGGATGTATCCAAGAGGTTGGTTTTATGGACCTTAAAGCTCACCCAGTTTGATTTAAGGTATAAGCCCAGGACCGCAATAAAAGCCCAGGCTTTGGCAGACTTTGTAGCAAAGCTCTCAATGCCCCTAAGCCAAGCGACCTCCGCAGCAACAAACATAACCCCTAAAAGGATTCCAGAATCTGACAGCTAGCCAGAAGATTGCAAGTCATGGATCCTCTACACTGATGGACCATCCGGGCAAGCCAGGGGAGGAGCTGACGTAGTTCTAATCGACCCAGAAGGGACTAAGTGCTGCCACTGTTTCATATTTGAATTTAAAGCCACTAACAATGAGGCAGAGTATGAAGCACTCTTAGCCGGAACAAGGGCGGCCGTAGAGCTTGGGGTCGACTACCTACAGATCAGGAGTGACTCGTTGCTCATAGTCAACCATGTCTCTAGGGATTATCAGGTAAAAGTGGATAACATGATTGCCTACCTAAACCTAGTTCAACAGCTTAAGAGTAAATTCAATGGTTTTAAGATTGAACAGGTACCTCGACAACAGAATCGTCAAGCATACATCCTAGCCAAGATAGCTACGAATGGTGGCCAGACCTAACCACAGGGAGTCACTCTCCCAGTGATTCCCCTACCAAGCACAGTAGCAGCTAACGAGACTTATACCCTGGATCGGCGACCATGCTGGATGGACCCAATAGTGAATTATCTCTAAGAATGAAGGCTCTCTAGGGAGCCCGACCAAGCTAGGAGAATCAAGAGGTTGTCAGTCCGGTATTGTTTTGTAGATGGGTATTTATACAAGAGGGGTAGATCCCTTCATTTGCTTCGATGCTTACATCCTGAAAATGCCAAATGGGCATTGAGAGAGGTTCAGTCTAGGGAAAGCCAGAACCACATTGATGGGAAAGCTTTAGCATATCAGGTACTCTGCATGGGGTACTATTGGCCAACCATCCATCAAGATGCAAATAACTTAGTACGATCATGCAAAGAATGCCAGAAGATCGTAAACTTGAGTCACCTACCGCTGGAGCGATTGTCATCCTTTAGCTCACCATACCCCTTTGCTATGTGGGGAGTCGACTTGATCGTACTACTTCCTACTGCTTCTGGTCAAGCCAAGCATGATATCGTAGCGATTGACTATTTCACAAGGTGGGCTGAAGCCGAACCGTTTTCCCAGATATCGGAAGAAAATACAACAAGATTCATAAAAAATAATGTTGTTTGCAGGTTCAGAACTTCTCTTGCCATTATAGCTGACCTCGGTAAGCAGTTTGATAATGGCTGGTTCAAAGACTTTTACGAGGGCTTGGGAATCGACCTTAGGTTTGCTTCAGTAGCCCACTCCTAGACTAACGGGTTGGTGAAATCAATCAATAAGATGATTAAGAAGCTGTTGAAAAAAAAGTTGCAGCAGAAAAAGGGTAGATGAGCTAAGAAGCTTCCCGAGGTCCCCTGGGCTTACCGCACTACTAGGAGAACAGCTACCGGGGAAACGCCTTATTCTCTAGCCTTTGGAGTTAAAGCGGTACTTTCCATTGAGCGTAAACTGACATTCTTTAGAGTTAAACACTTTAATTTAGGTAGCAACGAGGATAAGCTTTGTGCTAGCTTAGATCTCTTGGAAGAAAAACAAGATCGGGTAGCAAAGAAGGTAGTAATTTACCAAAGCAAGATTGCCAGATACTTTAATAGGAGAGTTAAAGCTCGAAACTTTAAGGAAGGGGGCCTAATTCTTAAGAAAGTTACATTGAATACCAGAAAGAGATCCGACGGGGTCTTGGGACCCAACTGGGAAGGTCCTTACTTAGTAAAGGTGGAGGTCCGTAACGGGGCATACAAGCTCGAGGACATGAATAGCTGACTCATCGATCATACTTGGAATGCAGATCACCTGAAAAAATTATACCCCTAAACAGAGAATTCTTGAGCAGGTTACCTCCGTCTAGTTTTTAATCTCCAGCAATAATGTACTCCTTTATTTTTATCAATAAAGCCTATTTTTTCTCCATCTTCAACTATGTTCTATAGTGATTTGGGTATTCATGGAAAATTCGACATTATCGTCCTAAGACCAGGGATTAGCCGGGGAAGCCCTCTCGCTATCCTTGATGCCTCGGCCGGGCACTATCCCCCGCAAGAAGGGTCTGAGTGTAAGAGCATAGTTGCCATCTAGATCTCAAGACTAGAAAATAGCTGGATAGCCATCTTGATGCCTTGGTCAGGCTACCACCCCCAAAAAGGATCGGAGTGTAAAAGCATAGTTGTCATCCAGATCTCAAGACTAGGAAATAACTGGATAGCCCTCTTGATGCCTTGATCCGGCTAACATCCACAAAAAGGATCTGAGTGTAAGAGCATAGTTGCCATCCAGATTTCATGACCAGGAAATAGCTGGATAGCACTCCTGATGCCTTGGTCGGGCTACCACCCCTAAGATGGGTCTGAGTGTAAGAGCAAAGTTGTCATCCAGATCTCAACGCTAGAAGATGGCTAGATAGCCCTCCTTGATGCCTCACCCGAGCTATGACCCCTTAGAGAGGCTCGAGAATGGAAAGCTATTTTACTCCAAATGACCCAGTTGTTACTAGTCACTAATTCTCCGTGTATATGTTGTTTCTTACTGTGACAGGTGCGGACTAGCTTACAATCACACAAGGGGACTATTTACTAAAGTCATTAAGCTACAAGTCTCTATCGAGAGTTGAAAGATCAAGTTAGTTGTCTACTTTCACATTTAAGCAATTTTCCTATCTTGTTACTTTTACCAAGTTCTGAGCTAGATTACTGTAGAGGCTGCACCTAGATCGAGATCAGAAATGAAGCAAGTACATGCCAATCAAAATTCGAACCAAAACTAAAGTTAATTTTCATTAATGAAATGGGGAGTCTATCCCCCAATAAGGCTACAGCAATCAAACAGGGAGCCCAACCCCCGGTTCCGGGCTAAAAAAAAAATGATGATGATGATCAAACATGAGTAAAAATGGGATGCCCACCCCCCCCCCCCCATTTCGGGCATTCAGAATAAGCTACAAGAAGATGGATTCAATCTTCTACATCCTCCCGATGTCCTCCAGCTTCCCCTTCCCTGAGGATGAACCTAGCCCCTTGTTCCTTTTTCTGGTGGTCGCTCATCCTGGTTAGCCACCTCTATCACCTCTTCCTGAGGATGCCCCTCGATTGCCTGTTGCTCAGATAGGTCTTCTTCCATGACCTCGCTAACCACCGCCATGACCTTAGGTGGTATGGCTGCATTAAAAAGGTTAGCCATTGACTCTGGCATGATCTCTCTCACTGCTGGCTCCTCTCTTGAAGGCACCTTAGAGGGACCTCAGACTTTAGTAAGGCCTCCTTTTGGCTCTGTGGGTTTAACCCCCCTTGAGGATTCTCTGGGACTTGACGCTGGGAAGGTCAAGACAGGAGGAGGTAGATTGTGATCGGTGGTCTAGACCACTAAATTCAACGGCATAATGAATTATACGGTTGCCATTCATCTAGAGAACTAGATGGAGATCGTCGTTGGTTTCCAGAAAGTTTTCAGAGCTATTAGGCGGTTGGAATTCAGTGACCAAAATCTCCTAATGGAGATCACCGTTGGGTTCTTGAATGTCTTTAGAGCCATTCGGAGGTTGGCATTCGACGACAACGACCGTCGAATGGGACTGCCAATCGGTGCGGTTTTGGGTAAATTATAACCATCTTGTTTTCTTGACCTATAAATACACCCTTATGTTGTCTTGTCTAGGTAGAACTCCCAAATACTAAACCTTATAATGACTCTTAGGTGGCGTTTGGTTACCTTGGTGGAATGATAATTGGAATGGTAATGAGAATGAGATTTGGAATGAATTGGAATGAAAAGGAATGGAAAACTGATCTCTTTGTTTGGTTGGGACTTTAGAATCAATATCTGAACAAATATTATTTGTTTGGTTAACAACTGAATAAAATGGAAGTAATTGTATTTTGACCAATACACTTAATTACAAAACATTTATAATAACATGATATATTATGGATAATAAAAAAAATGAAAGTATATATGATATTAAATTTATATATAATATTATATATATTATTATAACATATAACATATTACACATATATATTATAATATATAATATATATTATTACAATATATATATATATAATATATTATATAGTATATAGTATATATTATGTGTTAGTAATATTAATAATGTTAATCGCAAAATTCGGTTAGGGGACCAAAGAGAAATTTCACTCTCCTAACCCGAATCAAAGCCTGAGTTCACCAGTCATTGAACCCCAGGTCCTAAGGGCGAGCCATAGAACTACCCCGTAGAAGCGAGGAAGTGTCATCGAGCTTTAAAACTGAAAGTTCCCTAAAACGTGTGTGTCTATAACCTAGAGGGGGGGTGAATAGGTTTTAATGGAATCAATTACCTATTTTTTGATTAATCAATACTAACAAAAATTACCCTGAGTAAACAAGCATTCAATAAAATCAATTATGCTTAAAACAATAACAACAAAAAATATTTACGTGGAAACCCTCCAAACGGGAAAAACCACGGGCTGATATATGCGCCACACTAGATCCTCAAATTCACTATTGAATGAAAGTTTAAAACCTAAGTTGACCTCCCGTCACACCCTCCAGTTACTAACCCTTTCACTCTACCTAATGGCCTTAATAGTGATTCTTGATCTATTTGCTTGTGCCCTAACCACTTAGTCACAAGACTTAACCTCAATGAAGAGTCAAACACAACCTAAGTGAATATGATAAAATATATAAATGCAATTAAACTCAATAACATACATTTAATGAACAATATTGCTAAACCTAGGCATACATGTCATAAGAATGGAACAAGAAATTTCTAAGGCATGTAGAGATTACTTAGTCAAGGACAAACAAGAGAAACCATGCTTGGAAGATGCTAGATGCTCATGGATTGAAGATTGGTTAAGTAAAACAGGATTCTTGGGAGCTCTCTCTCTCTTGGAGTCAAATTCTCTCTCAAGGAAAAGATTGGTGAGTAAAGATGGCTTCTTGGACTCACAAGACTAAAGATAAAAGAAGAGAACATATATATAATGTGCTCTACATGAAACGACATCGTTTTGGACAAGAGGCAACTGATTCCCGTCATGACAGTTATACGTGCCACGACCTAGGCAAGTGTCCAGACCACGGTATTGTGAGCGGTGCATCGCTTGGGAATCTCCGCTGTCTGGACCGCAGTACAGGCAATGTCCAGACCGTGGTAGAGCCAGCGATGTATCACTAGGAAACTCCGCTTGGGAGATCGTTGTGTATGCAACGTGCACAGGTCGTGGTAACAGCAACGTGCAATGCTTGGAGAACACCGTTATGCATGCTGTGGCGGAGGCAATGCACAGGGAGCGGTCTCGGCCGCGGTCAAGGGGAAAAAAATCTTCTAAAGGCAAACAAAATGCAACAAACACCCAAGCAAGATTTACGGCAAAGAGGCACACAATTAAGGCAATTAAGCATTCATGCATGATAATCAAAGACATGCATGAGAGTGTGTGTGTGCACTAAAAACTCTTCAGAAAAGGTTAAGCAAGTGATTTACCTTCTGAAGCTTGAGTTGGGTCTTGAGCAATGTGGCCTAAACTACCCTTACACATCAATCCCAAAATATGGTTGTCAATGAAATGAGCCAATCAAAAACTGAGGAACTTACAATCTCCCTCTTTGGCTATGTCGTGAAAAACCCACCACTCACAATTTATCCTCTAAAAAAAACTAAACAAAAAACAGGGGTCAACAAAGTTTTTCTACATTACAAAGAGATGCATAATAAACTAGATCTTTAAGCCATCCATCTCTTGTATAATCAATATCCGTACAAAACAAAATAACTACACTTTCCAAGACAAGTGTATGTGAGGTGATCAAAGACATAAAAACAAGAGCGATTTGCAAACAAGCAACATGAATTAACAATGCAAATGCAAATGTTCCCCCTAAATAGGTTAACTCCCCCTCAATGAGTCAAACTCAACTCCCCCTAAATCCAAAATAATTCCCTTTTTTTTGTCATGAGATAGACAAAGGAGTATCCTCTTAATAAGGCATTAGCAAGGAGAGCTTATGGCACAAGACATATGCATAATCATATAACCAAATTTATGCAACTTAATTAAGAAGAGAGAATCAAGGAGTTTTATTAAAAAAAATGTGTGAAAGAATGCTTTGCATATAAGACAAATTGTATTGAAAATCAAAACATGGTATTTGGCAAAGTAAAATGACAAGGGTTTCCAAGAGAATTCAAACCAATTTCACCCTTTGACATGGAGTAAGCAAGATATATACTGTAAAATAAATTCATTTTAAGAACAACTATATCAAACTTTACAGGCAAAACAAGACATGAGCGACGATTGTGCCCTTTTCGATTTTTTCGGGTGGAATGCCCGTATGATAGTAGCCTTATTCAACAAGTAAAAAGAGAGAGACTTTTGGATTGTAAAATCCTTGAAATGGTTACAAGATCCTTATTGATTGAAGTCTCATAATTGCTTTCACACACACATTTTTGCATTCATTTTAGAGCATTCAATAATTTCATTATGCATATTACTTTAAAGCATGTCATATAAAGAATCAACATGTCATGGAGATCAATTCTAGGTCATTCAAAAAGTACTTCCCAATCAATTCTCTTATTCCAAAAATGCATGTTTGGTCATAAATAAGACATAGATTGCATGTAAAGCAAAGTTGCACACTTATTAAAAAATTATGCACAACCGATCATCTCAAGCAATTAATAAAGAAGCATAAATATTATCAATGAGAACCATGTCTTGCCAATTTGCTCTCTTTGCTTGAGCTCCCCATATGGGGTCAATCAAAACAAGTCAAGAGGGGATATGAGTCTTTATAGACTTACCAAGTCCATTTGACCTAGTTAAGCCTATGAGTGAAACCTTAGCACAATGGCATGTAGGTTCATCTTTTCTAATCCACTTAGGTGACACATTGTCATTCCCAGTGGTCAAGATCATCATATTACTCTTAGGATCAATAACACTAGCTTTCCTAGGCACATGCATATTGGCTCTACCCCTTTTTTCTTTCAATCATGCTCTTTGTTCTACACATGTTAATGTACTTGAAGCAATTTGGTCTAATATGACCATCAACACCACAAAAAGGACATGAAGGAATAAAATGAGGGGTCATACCATTCCTTTGTGAGGACAAAGCTGCTTTCCCATGTCTTTGAGCTTTCCTTTGGTGCGGTATTGATTCTCTTCTCCCTTGTTGTTGAGTTGGAGAAGATTGCTTCCTTTGTTGAGCATGCGAGAAATGCTTCTTGGCTTGATAGCTTTTGGTTTGAGGGATATTTGCTTGAAGTGCCCTCATTGGTTGAGCTTGAGCTTGACTTCTTGGTGCCATCTTGACTTGGACATTTCTAGAACACTCTCCTAGTTCAATTTTCTTTTTAGGATGAAGTGGAGGAAGAGGCTCTTTGAAGTTCAAGCTCTTGACAAATATTGTCTTGCTAGGAGTTGAGGTCTTCTTGTCATCTTCAAACCCTAGACCTCTCTTGTCACTTGGCTTCTTGCCAACTCCCAACATGTGGTCAAGCTTCTCCGTACTCAAAGTCATCTTAGCAATCAACTCTTTAGCTTATCTAAGATCATCCTTCAAGCTTTCTTCCACTTTTCTTCCATTCTTCACTTTTTCACTTAAGTGAGTCACTTCGATTGATAGCTTGAGGTTCTCTTCCTTTAGCTTTCGAACCTCTTTCTTCATATTCAACCTTGAGCTTTGAAAATGCTCAATGAAACCTTCAAGGTTCACACTCTCTACATTTCCATTTGTAGAGTGAGATAAAGAACTCTTATCACTAGAGCCATCACTATTGTCACTTGTTGCCATGATGGCATCATCAACATAAATAGCTTCACTTATCACTCTCTTAGCTACTTTTTCATCTACTCTTTTTTCAAGGTCACTACTTAAGGCTTTGTTGCCTTTTTCTACATCTTCCACAAAGGTGGCTCCAAAAGCCGTGTAGTTAAGAATAACCTCTTCATCACTTATGGAATCTTCTTCACTTCCACTCTCACTTGATGAGGCAGCCACCACTTTTCCTTTCTTCTTCTTCTTTGAATTTGTACACTCGGTGGCTATATGACCAAACCCACTACATTCATAGCATTGAATGCCTTTTCTTGTAGGCTTCTCTTACCTTGGCTCACTCTTCTTATTTGAGTCATTCTTGTGAAGTTTCATAAACCTCTTGAATTTTTTAACCATAAGAGCCGTCTCCTCATCTCAGTCATCCTCCTTCATCTTTACTTTAGATGTCTTTAAAGCTATGTTCTTTTGCTTCTTAGGAGATGTAGGTGTAGAAGTCCACCTAGACTCATAGGCTAGAAGCCTTCCAATCACTTCACTCGGCTTCATAGTCTTGTAGTTGCTATTTTCTTCCAGTGCCATCACATTGGACTCAAATCTCTTGGGGAGTGACCTCATGATCTTTTGCTTGATCCTTATATCTGAATATGGGTCACCTAGTTGATGGCTTTGATTTATTATGTCCATCAACTTCACTTGGAAGTCATTAAAGCACTCGTCCTCTTCCATCCGAATTGTCTCAAATTGCATTTGAAGGACTTGAAGCTTGGAGTCCTTGACCACTTCGGCTCCATCATGTGCCGTTTGTAGAATCTCCCAAGCCTCCTTTACATGCCTAGCGTTTTGAACCGACTTGTATTGATTGTCATCCATGGCACACAAGATTGCAAGCATAGCCTTGTTGTTCCACTTGGAAGCTTCAAATTCTTGTGTGCTCCAATGAGACTTAGGCTTGAGAACTTCATCTCCATCATCATTGGTCATCTTCGGAAGAGTGTACCCATCTTCAACCGCCATCCATGCACGGTCATCTATTTGACAAATATAAGACTCCATCTTGCCTTTCCATGAGGCATAATTATCACATTTAAGTAAAGGTGGTCTTATACTTGATGCTCCCTCTTTGCTCATCCCAAGCTCACTCATAGTGTTTGGGTTAAATGAATGAGATACAAATGTAATGCACCACACAAGATGCAAACAACAAGAATGCACAAGCAAGACACATACAGAGCACGGATCACCTAAGTATATCTAGGCACATGCTTTGATACCAATTGAAAGTTCCCTAAAACGTGTGTGTCTATAACCTAGAGGGGGGGGGGGGGTGAATAGGTTTTAATCGAATCAACTACCGATTTTTCGATTAATCAATATTAAAACAAATTACCCCAAGTAAACAAGCATTCAATAAAATCAATTATGCTTAAAACAATAACAACACCAAATATTTACGTGGAAACCCTCCAAATGGGAAAAACCATGGGCTGATATGTGGCCACACTAGATCCTCAAATCCACTATTGAATGAAAGTTTACAACCTAGGTTGACCTCCCGTCACACCCTACAGTTACTAACCCTTTCACTCTACCTAAAGGCCTTAATAGTGATTCTTGATCTATTTGCTTGTGCCCTAACCACTTAGTCACAAGACTTAACCTCAATGAAGAGTCAAACACAACCTAAGTGAATATGATAAAATATTCAAACATGCACGTAATGCTAAGCAACACTAAATGCTTATCTAGGAATTAAAGAATGTCACTAAGTATAATTCCTAGATATCAATGTCTAAATGAATGTTCATTAAGACTTAACTAGATATAATTATGCAACAATATATCCTAGTTATCAAACAAAGAGCCAATCAACACATGTTGTCATAAAACATGGCAAGGACTATAATGTAATAACAAAATGCAATCAATGAGTCCTAAACAATATCTAAATGCAAAGCATAAAGATTTAGCTTGAATGGCAAAATGGTCACAAACCCTAGCTATCACAAAATATAAATCTCAACCAACAATCAACAACCCAAGCATGTTATAAATGCAATTAAACTCAATAACATACATTTAATGAACAATAATTGCTAAACCTAGGCATACATGTCATAAGAATGGAACAAGAAATTCTAAGGCATGTAGAGATTACCTAGTCAATGACAAACAAGAGAAACCATGCTTGGAAGATGTTAGATACTCATGGATTGAAGATTGGTTGAGTATAAAAGGATTCTTGGGAGCTCTCTCTCTCTTGGAGTCAAGTTCTCTCTCAAGGAAAAGCTTAGTGAGTAAAGATGGCTTCTTGGACTCACAAGACTAAAGAGAAGAGAAGAGAACATTTATATAATGTGCCCTACACAAAACGGCATCGTTTTGGACAAGAGGCAACTGATTCCCACCATGACAGATGTGCGTGCCGCAACCTAGGCAAGTGTTCAGACCTCGGTATCGCGAGCGGAACATCGCTTGGGAATCTCCGCTGTCCAGACCACGGTACAGGCAATGTTCAGACCACGGTAGAGCCAGCGGTGCATCACTGGGAAACTCCGCTTGGGAGACCGCTGTGTATGCAATGTGTACAGACATCGGTAGCAGCAGCGTGCAACGCCTGGAGAACACCGATGTGCATGCCGCGGCGGAGACAATGCACAAAGAGCAATCCCGATCGCGGTCAAGGGGAAAAAACTCTTCTAAGGGCAAATAAAAATGCAACAAACAGCCAAGCAAGATTTATGGCAAAGAGGCACACAATTAAGGCAATTAAGCATTCATGCAAGATGATCAAATACATGCATGAGAGTGTGTGTGTGCACTAAAAACTCTTCAGATAAGGTTAAGCAAATTATTTTCCTTATGAAGCTTGAGCTGGGTCTTGAACAATGATGGCCTAAACTACCCTTGCACATTAATCCCCAAATGTGGTTGTCAATAAAATGAGCTAATCAAAAACTGAGGAACTTACAAGAACTATCAGGAATGGAGACCGACACGACCAGATCGAGCCCGTTACGCCAACACTGGAATTCGGGAAAAGCACGATACGTGGTTATTTGGGCTTCCTGTGATCAAAATTACCTCGTAACCTCCCTAGAAGCCCACCAACCTTTCCAGGCATAAAAAGAGGGGGCCTTTAAAGATATCAGGTTCATGCTATAACTACGTTCCAATTCGCTAAGGAATACTCGAACCCATTTGGAAGAGAAAAATGAAGCTCGCATAATTCATGCTCCCCCCAATGAGTGCCCACAAGGCCGTCTCAAGCTCTAAAGGATCGGGAAAGGTCAGACCGAGCTTCTGGTGCCAAGGGTCAAGGCAAGCTTCTGGTGCCAAAACTAAGGCAAGGGTCTACCTCACTCTACGAAACAACGAACAGCTAACTCGATGACCTCTATGAAGAATCAACAAGATCATATCTACACCCTATCGAACATTAAAACCCGGTGTACGTGTAAGACAAGAGATTGAGTCCAAAGAGGAAACAAAGTTATCTCCACCAAAGATATTCACAAATTCGTTATTAATTCAAAGTCAACAACTTTCAAATAAAGGATCCCGCACGATAAAGAAGAAATAGATTCTTAGGATGTATAATTCAAAGTCAACAATTTACAAGTTTAAACCTACTTGGACCATGTATAAATTGGTCCAAGCATGAGGAGGAACGACAAGGAAAAAAGAGAGTTTTTGAGTCTTCGGCCTAAATTTTGTAATCAGAACACGGCCTCCACTATTATCTACTATTCGACAGGCACGAGGTTGTCACCTTACTGTATCCCCGAGAGATTAAGAGTGTTTAAGAGTCTTTGTGTATGATATTCATAGTTGATAATAAAAGCCAATACTTTACCGTCTGCATTGCACTTATATTCACACATCTATATTTATTCTGTCAGGTTAGGAACCTAAGGTACCAACCTCGACCACCACCTATGTGATAGTGGTCTCGAGGGTGTTAATCGAAATTTCTCAACTCTAGTATATTCTCCGTTAACACTTTTTGGCACCGCCATAATTTTTATACTTACAAGCTTGTTGTTTTGTACAAGTGGACATGAGGCTTCACTCCTCTCAAGGACAGCACGAAACTTCAGGACATCTGTCTGCCCCCTTTACCTAGAAAGAGCAGAAAAAGGGAAAGAACTCCAAGCACCGTAAGCCAGCTTCACATCAGCCAAGCGTGGAGTGGACTCCAACTCCTCTAGCAGTGAACCCAGCTGTGATTTATCATCATGCATCAGCCATTGTGGAAAATGTCTGCCTCTGTCTAGCTACAGAAGTAATTAACCCTTAACTGGCAGATCTGGGAATCTGATGGGAAGCAAGCCGACCCGCTGTCAGGCAGCCTGTTTTTGATCGGTTGGGACCTCATACCGATCCCTGCCTACCATAGGACTAGGCCTACAACTTCCATCCGGGAAAGGCTAGGGCCATGCCCTCAGTCCCGGACAGGCCGACCAACTATTGACCTAGGCAGGTTAAGTCGGCAGACGACTTTCCATCGAGGGCACCTCACAACCCTCATCGACCGATGACTTTCAGAAAGGAACCTCGAGCCGAAGTCGGAGGTAGTTGAAAAAATGCGTAAGTAGACCCTACCCTATATAACGACGAAATGGAAGTACCTAGCTCGTTAGGGGGATCTGACAATAAGATTTCTGAGGTTGATTCTACGAAGCACGGAAATAAGCGCCTAAGGAACCAACTGGCTAAAATGCAGAAGAAGATCCAGTAGATTAAAATAGGGAAGGGTAAGGAGGTAAAAAAGGACCCCTGAGGAAAATGAACGCCCCCTTTACCAGATGAATTTGGGAGGCGGAGCTTCAACTAAAGTTTAAGATGCCATCAGACAAGTTCTCCGGTATAGAAGATCCTTTGAGCCACTTGGAGAGCTACATCCAACATATGGAAGTCCATAACACAACAAGAGCCACTATGTACTAGATGTTCCCTACTACGTTAACAGATTGTTTCAAGACCTGGTTTAGAAAGCTATCCGATAGAAGTGTGGACTCCTTCACAAAGCTGTCAACAGATTTCTGCTCATAATTCCAGGGAATCAAACCCCGGATAAAAGACCCCATCCATTTACAGTATGTTATCCAGGAAAGGGGGGAAACCCTCCGGGATTACATGGAGTGGTTCCACAAGGAAGTCATCCAGATGGGGGTCTTCACTAAGAAGAAGACCCTTGCCAATTTCAGGCGGAACCTGTTAGCGGGTCAGCTTTTCAGATTCTTTGTAAAACGACCTTCGGAGACCTACCAAGAGGCCTACGATCGGGCTCTAGATCAAGATGGAGCATGACGATATGAGAACAGCAAAACGATGAAAGTGTATGGAAAATCACGCAATAGAAGCGTGATTTTTTTTTTAAAAAAAAGGGTTTGGTATAAATAAATTTTTTCCCTTTTTAATAACAGGAACCTTAACCCTAGATTAATTGATGTATATAAAAAAAAGTATCGTACCCTTTTTTTTATGACGGTTGAACTAGCGTCGAATTAAATCCACAAGATCTTCCAATCCAATCACGAACATGAATCACCTAGGAGTATGGGCTCCCTTTTTTAAAATTGTATACTTGATGATGGAAAAAAACAAAATCTTCTTTTTTGTTAGTCACAATAATCCTCCAAGAGAAAAACTAAGAACGTCCGGTCACTTGTGAATTATCAATCAATTTGATTGAAATCTGCATGAACCTTGATTTGATATTGTACACAAAACCCTTTTGATGCAAAGGATACTAGTGAACTATCAAAAACAAAAACGTTCCATCTTTTATCTATGCTTGGCCGAATTCTTCACACAATGAGTTGGACAAAGTTTTTTTTTATGACAATAAAAAAATAAATAAAAATCAACTTCTCACACCAAAAAATAAGGCTTGGTCGAAATTTACAACCTATATTTATAGGTTCACAAATTGTAAATTCCCTTAACCAATTATAGTATAAAATATACCTAGGGGGAGGAGGTGAATAGGTATATGCTCAAATTTTAATCTTCTTTAAAAACACAAGCAATCTTTACAACACTTAGTATAATATCCAAAATGATATATGACAAATCAATCGACACAAATCAACTAAGTAAAGAAATTAAAGATGCTAAAAATCAACACAAGATATTTACGTGGTAAAACCTCCTAAGAGGAAACATCCACGGGTTGATACCACAACCACCGGCAAAAGCAAATCCACTATTTCAAATAAGAGTTACACAATCAAGCAATCAACACATGCTCTCCAAGCTATCACTCTTACTCTACCCTTGAACCTAGTGATCTACTAAGCTGACTTCCTATCCAAGACCTCTTGTCTCTAGGAAGATTCCTTGCTCACATTTCCGGATCCTCCAGACCCTAGGCAAGACTTCTTGCTCAACTATCCGAGTCCTCTCGACTCTAGTTGAGACTTCTTTGCTCAGCAATTCGAGGTCTCACACCTCTTGCCGAGACTTCCACTTGCTTAGCTATCCAAGTCCTCTCGACTTTAGCTAAGACTTCCAATTGCTCAAATCAAAGAATCACTTTAAGACATGAGACTTCCTACCTCTTCACAAGGCTTCTAAGTGATCATGAATGCAAAACGAAAATAAGCACTCAACATAGAAAATGATGATCAACAAATTCTATGGACATACAACTAGATAGCTAGATTATGCTTTCAAAGAACAATCACAAATGTATCTAGGTAACCTAAGCATGTTATCAACTAAGAACCAAATCAATTAAATGAATATACCAATTGATTTAGACATAGTCCTTAGAAAATGAAATTAAATCTAGAAATAGTCAGTCAAGCATAAGAACAAAAGATTTCTAGAAACAATTTCATGTTTATCAAGTTTAGCACAAATCAATCAACTTATCACAAATCTAGCTAAACTTGAAAATCAAAACAACAAACCACAAAATGATATCAAAATCATCTTAGTCATGCTTCTTAATCAAAAGGCATCAATCAATAAAAAGATCCAAGAAGAAAACTAAGAAGAAGATGATTTTACCAACAAGGATGAAATCTCGAACTGAAAATCTGAACACCGTGAATAATCAAGACATCCTTTTGGTTCTGAAAATGCTTGGGATTTGTAGATCTCTTCAAAACACTCGATTTCGGTTTTTGAATCAAGTCAATCCGAGTTGTAATGAGAGAGATATCACCAATTATTTTTTTGAAAAGTTGCTTCAAAAATATGCAGGTCAAAAATGAATATATGAAAATATTCAAGGGACCTCTCAAAATATGCCGCGCCAACAAGAGCTCACGGAAGAGACACTAAGATGCTCAATGAACGACGACGCATTGCAGCAAAAGAAGCACAAGACGATAGGTTTCACGTGAATGCGTCACACTATAAAAAGTTGATGAATTAAAAATTATTCCACGCAATGAGCTCACGCTAGAAGCATTCAAGTTCAACAATAGAAAATCAAGCATGTGACTCCAATTGATTTGATTGATCATCCACACCAAACATTATATGCATGCAATATATGTAATAAAAACCTCTTTAAATCGTGAAACAAAAAACAGCCGAGATGTGCCGTGGGGATCTTGTGACCATAGAGATATTTTTGGCGAGATGGTCATGCGCCAATTCGGCCAAGGTGGGAAATGGTAATTTGCCATTATTATTATTATTATTTTATATACCTTTAGTATTCTTCGACCGTTCTTCGGTCTCCAAACTCTGAATTCGAATCCGTTTACGGATTACAAAACGGAACTCTCTCACGAACATGGATGACTATGAAACTCAACCCAGAAAAAAAAAATTGTCTCGATATATGAATACGAAGACAATGCATGCAACTTGACTGGAAAGTTTCATAAATTTTTACTCGGAACTCGAAATCAAGTGTATGAGTAACCGAAATGATCGGAACTCAATAAGGAACAATATAACATCAAATTCAAGTCCAATATCCATGTTATATAAATATATAAACATACAAACACATTTCACACAAGAATGCAAACTGTATAGAGATAGTCTCCAATCATGCATTTGTCCAAAACATGTTACTTTCATACCAATGCATGAGCATTAAACTTCAAGTGTGTGAATGTGTTATACTAAATGATGTGCTACGATGCAGGGACACAAATGTATGAATTGTGTGTGTGTGCTCCTACGCCTTGCAAGAGGAGGAAGAATCGTGATACCTTAGCATCCAAGTAAGCATATATCCTCTTGAAGACGAACTTTGCATGCGAAGTCGCTTTTCATCTTTGAAGCCCGATCTCATCACGAACCACCTAAGCAACTAAGCAATACAAACAAAGAGCGTTTTGTTATGGAATCAAGCCAACACAAATCTAAAACCTAACAACCTCACCATACAATGATAACTCATAGTTGATTTCATTCTCACATCCTCACATTACAATGAAAACCCTAAACTAACATATCTTCAAGTCTTCATGAGTCTTCAAGATTCTCCTCTTTAATCATCAAGGCACCTATGAGACAAGCACAACCAAACAAACAAGAGATCTTCTACAATGAAGATTGGTGAGATATATCCACAAAAATCAAACAAGAAATCATTTATCTCATATAAAAGTTCACTTTAAAGCACTCCTTTTAGTTCATTAACCTCAAAATATAAGAATTCTTTACTCCCCCATAAGAAAAGAATTCCCCCTTAATACAAGAATGTCAATAATCCACCAAGAGGTACATTTCTTCCACACATTGTGAGGTATACATTTCTCCCCCTTTTTGTCAAGGAATAGTCAAAGAAACAAACAAGGGACAGTCAAGGGAAAAGAGGTCAATATATGAGATAAGAAACATGCATTTTCAATATTCAATTATGTCATGTTTTTTTATCTAAATAAAAACATGTGAAAAAAGAGAACAAAGTCTAGCATACTATGCTCCCCCTTGATAAGTGCTCTATCTAAGATTAAGATAGGATATTGTTCACAATGATATCCACACAATCACACAATCAAGCAATTTTAAAGAAATTCAACAAAATAAGCTCCACAAACTATGAGAGATACACCAAGATTTTCAATCTCTCTCATAATTCTTCTAAAATTGCTAGCAAATAAAATTCACTTGTAAGCAAAATAAGTGTGTGTGTGGATTTGCTTCAAACATATATAAAGGAGTAATTGGATCATCAACATTCAAACCATATCAACATCTAGTCATCCTAAGCTTTTCCATAAAAGGTCAAACCGATTATCATCCGAAATTTTTTGCTTTTAAGAGAATAGATTTCAACATATGAGCATGTGTGTGCATGTGGCTCGTATTCTTATTTCTTTTTTTCAACCTGAGCAATCACAATTTTCAACTATAGTCATTTAAGCTTTCCTCCATTTCTTTTTAGGCTTTGAATCAAAGATTTTTTTTAATAATTATTTTCAACACTACTTTGATTTTTTTTTTAAACTTAAAAATATACACTTCATGACGGCTTTCACTCATCACAATGGTGTAGCCCTTTCCTACATTGGGTGGCTTCACAACCAAAGTGTGTAGCTCTTTTCATGAAGGTGCTCGTTGAGTTCTTATGTAGTTGCCAAAGCAAAATAGATACTAACCATACATCATCTTAAATGTACGAGTCAAAAGACTTCAAGGAGCATCCATAACTCACATATCTTCAAACTCAACTTACTCAAACTAAACATATGAGAGAAGCAAAGTGTGCACTTTTGAAATCCAATTTTTTTTAAGGCTTAAAAGCACATGATCTAAAAGCAATACAAAGAGACTTACTTAAGATCTTTACTTCTCAATAGAGTAGCTTTCATTGAATATGAAGCTCATATTTTTTAAAAGTATGCCACTCATCAATCAAACAAGCATTTCACACATCATATATAAGATCATTGTTAACAAATCACTAAATGATCTTTAGAGAGCAAATGTCATCAAGAACCATATGAAAGCTATACTAGTTCTCTAATATGACATGCTACATGATGTAATGCACACATAGAGTTGAAAAGATGAATCAAGAAAGCAATCTTTAGAGTATAGATATACCTTAGCAAGCTTTTTCATCAACGTAAAGTCTTCGCCCTTTTTATGAGCTCTCTTGGCTTGTTTGTCCTCATGACAACAAGTTGTTGGTGTGTCTTCCCAAGAGAATAAAGACTGAATATCTCAACTCAAACAAACATATAAAATGACTTTCTCCAAAAGTCTTAACAAAGTACACCAAATAGATTTCAAAATTGAACTTCTCAAAAGTCAACCTACAAATTTTGACCATCATAGTAAAAGTATGAGAATATTAAGTCCATGTATTGACTAGAGACACCAAGTTTGAATAGTAAATCGAGCATATTACAAATGGCTTAATCAAGCATCAAACTTATAACTCTTATCAAACAAGAACAAAAAGAAATATTCTCATATGTGCTACTCAATCAAGTATGAGAGCACTCACCTTTGACCATATTGGTCTTAGGTGAACCAATACAAATAACATCATGATCATTACTCATGGCAAGATGAATTCTAGAAGATAAATCATCAACTATCTTCTTCATGAAATATCACTCATTTTAAACTCATTGGTATTGCCACGCACAAATATTTCATCAAATCCTTTCCTAAAGAGGATTAACTTGGTATGCAAGAATCCTATTCTTAGGTGGATTTACTTAGAGATCGAGAATCATTTTCCAAAACGAATTATTTCCTATACCAAGACTCCTTATCCAACTCATTAGTGTATTTGTGACAATATTAAAGACTTCTTAATTTGTCTAGATAAATAATTCATTTTATTTATCTACTTATCAAATATAGTCTTTAATATCAATTATACTACCAACATTAGTATAATATTAGGAGACCTTCTCCCATTAGGAAAAAGATTTTGACTTTTAGTTAAATAATTAATTAATCAATATATTAATTAATTCCCATTTAATTAAATAATAAAATAAAAAATAATATATTAGGCATTTATATATTAGCCTTGCCGCCCATGACATTATATAGGCATATATATTATTTTTCTTATTTTATTAAATCCATTGGACCTTAATAAAAAGTACACATGTGAAATAGACCAATTCTTACAAAAAGAAACAAGTCCAAAAGCCTTAATACAATTCTAGATGGACCCCTAAATTGGTTCGGTAGAATATATCAAGTGATCCATGTAAGTTCGTGTGGATTAGGGATCTTGGCGGGCTATCTAAATTTAAGCTTCAATAGACATAACCTAATCACAATCAACAAATGATTCACTTAGATCCAATTTATTAATTTTGTTCATTCCACTAAATAACGAAAATTGAACTCTTAAATAAAGAAATAATAAGTTAATATTTCTCATTCACACCCTAGACAATCTTAATGCAGAAAGTGTATCCTCGTGAAGAATACCAGTAATCGCCAAGAGCTCATAGACCACCTATAGCTCTCCAAGTTACCATATTTACTCATATGACCACATTTTGAACTTGGATATTTTGACTTGTCGAGAAGCCATGTTTTAATAGACACTATTGAAAGCTTAACGTTAAGATTTAATATACAATACCTCTAAACATCCATATGATGATATTCTACTCTTATTTAATAAATGGAGCCACGATGTCCATATCTATAAATGAAGTCCTCTATCGATTAACAAATGAATACCACCAAACTATCAAGGATAGACTATGCTATATAATCGTACTCATTGATAGCTCAAATGATAAAACTTGCAACCAAAAGTCCATCATTTATCTCAGGACTGAGATAGACTCTCCGATTGTTTTCAAATGAAAACTTTTATCTATTGAAAGTTCTAGATAAAAGATTTCATTGTGATCTGATTCAATGCACCCAGTGCACTAGATTCTTTTGCCCAAAGACACCACACTTTGATGATTTTAGATTCATCATAACACATTTGATCCCACCCAAATGCTAGCAAAAGAATCTACAACTTTGACAAGATAAAGGCACCCAAACTTTTTCTTAAGTTGTGAGTATTATTCAAGACTAACTAAAGAATTGTGTCTACCACATACATATCTAGATGTATGAACAATTCTTCTTTTCTAATAGTCTTTTGACCTTATGATTATTTACTTTTGACCATTATAATAATTAAACTATAAATGCTATAAGATTTATTAAACATGAAATCACTTTATTAATATGAAAAGATTGTCAAATACATTAGTATACTTTTATTATCGAGCATAATCCCAACAATCTCCCACTTGCTCTATAGCAAATGTGTCATATCTTTCATCCCCATGTTCTTTAGATGCCCATCAAAACTCTTTTGTGGAAGAGCCTTTGTAAAGGGATCCGTTAGATTATCTACTAACACGACCTTGGTAATCGTCACGTCACCCCTATGAGTAATTTTTCCTCGGAAGGTGATACATTCTTTCAATGTGTTTCCCTCTTTTATGACTTCCTGGTTCTCTCGAATTAGCCACTGCTCCACTATTGTCATAATAGAAAGTAATCTGCTTATTCACATCAGGAACCACTTCTAAGTCAATAAAGAATTGTCGGAGCCAGATAGCCTCTTTAACAGCCTTGTATGCAGCAACATACTAGGTTTCCATGATGGAATCAACAATACAAGATTGCTTGATACTCCTCCATATGACTGTCCATCCTCCAATAGTAAACACAGATCCTGATGTTGATCTCCTGGAGTCAGAATCTGATTAAAAATCAGAATCTGTATACCCAGCGGGAACTAAATCCCCTCCAGAGTATACAAGCATATAATCTCTCGTTCTCCTAAGATACTTGAAAATATGATTGACTGTCGTCCAGTGATCAGGACTAGGCTTCGATTGAAACCTGCTAACTATGCCTACAACAAAACAAATATCTGGTCTAGTAAAGATCATTACATACATGAGACTTCCAACTGTCGATGCATATGGAACCCTACTCATGAATTGCTCTTCATGCTCATTCTTAGGAACTTGATCCTTAGAAAGATTGATTCCATGTCTAAAAGGTAACATACCTTTCTTGGTATCTTGAATGGAAAACCTAGACAAGATTTTATCTATGTATAAACCTTGGGATAATGTAATCGTTCTATTCTTTCTATCTCTTATGACTTGGATACCAAGAATATAACTTGCTTCTCCTAAGTCCTTCGAATCAAATTGTTTTGCGAACCATTCTTTTACTGATGTCAATACACCTACATCGTTTCCAATGAGTAGTATATCATCAACGTAAGAAACTAGGAAAATCAACTTGTCACCTTTAATCCTTTTGTATACACAGTGTTCGTCAAGGTTTTGAATAATCCAAAACTTTTCACGGCTTGATCGAACCTTATGTTTCAGGATCTGGATGCTTGCTTCATTCCATATATGGATCTTTGCAACTTGCATACCTTTTCCTCTTTGCCTTTTTCAATATATCCTTCTTGTTGCATCATATAAATGCTTTCGTCAAGATTTCCAATAAGGAAAGTTGTCTTGACGTCCATTTGCCAAATCTCTAAGTCTAGAGATGCCGCAATGGATAAGAGTATCCTAATGGATTTAAGCATGACCACATGAGATAAGGTTTCTTCATAATCGATACCTTCCTTCTATGTATAACCTTTAGCTACCAATATAGCTTTAAAGGTTTCCACCTTTCCATCCATTTATCTTTTCCTCTTGTATACCCACTTGCACCCAATGTGTTTTATCCCTTTAGACAAGTCTACAAGAGACCAATTTTTTTTTTTTTTAACATAGATTCAATTTCAGATTGTATTTCCTTTTGCCAATGGCGACAATCAAGATCTTTTATTGTTTCCTTTTATGTATAGGGATCATCGTTGTCCGGAAGATTCTCTACAGATTCTCTTATACTGATGAATCTCTCGGGTTGTCTACTAACCCTCCCACTACAATAAGGTATGGTAGATTTTTGATCTTATGTTGGTGCGGAACTTACAATTGGGCTAGGTTGTGAAACCTCTTGTGGAGTTGTATCTCCTGAAAGCTCACTCAGGACAATTCTACTTTTAGGCACAAATTTATTCATATTGTCCTCTTCTAGAAAATTAAAAATGTCGAAACAATTACTTTAAGATCTGAAGGACTATAGAAATAATATCTTTTTCCTCTATTTGGATACCCTACAAATATGCATGTTTCTGAACGGAACTCTATCTTTTCTGTCTTTCCTTTTAACACGTGCGCAGGACATCCAAATTGTAGGGAAAAAACCATGCGCAGCGGAAGCGTAGAAAAAATTTATGAAATTAGGTTTTCGGTATAAATAAAAATTTTCCATTTATAATAACAAGAACTTTAACCCTAGATTAATTGATGTATATAAAAAGTGTTGTACCTTTTTCTCGTGACGATTGAACGAGCGCCGAATTGATTCTTCAAGATCTTCCAATCCAATCACGAACGTGAATCACCTAGGAATGTGGGCTCCCTTTCTTTATCTTGTATACCTGAGGATGGAAACAAACAAAATCTTGTTCCTTATTAGTCACAATAATCCTCAAAGAGAAAAATCAAGAATGTTCGGCCACTTGTGAATTATCAATCAATTTGATTGAAACTCGCATGAACCTTGATTCGATGTTGTACACAAAACCCTTTTGATGTAAAGGATACCAGTGCACTATCGAAAAAAAAAACGGTCCCCTTTTTCTCCTCTTGGCCGAATTCACACTATCTCTATGAGTTGATAGAAATTTTTTCTCCCTCAAAATTCTCTTTTGCTTGGCCGAATTCTCTCTCAAGAAAATCCCAAACTAAGCCAAAATTAATTCTTGCAATTAATTAGAGCTGGCCAAAATTCCAAACCTAAATATATATATATATATATATATATATATATATATAGGATCATAAGTCCACTCCAAAGAAGGATTTACTCGGTTGGCAAGAATCCTTTCCTTTGGTGGATTTATTTGGTAGTTAAGAATACTTATCTAAAAGGAATTCTATCCTCCTCTTATATATACATAGTTGGCCGAAATTTCATAGAATACAATTAGGTGACTTAATTCGTTTCCTAAGAATGATTTACTTGGTAGGTAAGAATCATTTCCTTAGGTAGATTTACTTGGTGGTTAAGAATCCTTTTAAAAAAGGAATTCTATTCTACACCAAGACTCCTAATTCAACTCAATAATGTATTTATAACCATATTAAAGACTTTCTAATTTGATTAGATAAATAATTCTTTTTATTTGTCTACTTATCAAATATAGTCTTTAACATTAATTATACTACCAAAAATAGTATAATTTTAGGAGACCATCTCCTACTAGGAAAAAGATTTTGAGTTTTAATTAAATAATTAATTAATCACCAAATTAATTAATTTCCAATTAATTAAATAATAAAAAAATATAATATAATTAAGCCATTCTAAATAGCCTTGCCGCCCAACACACATATATGGGCCAATATATTATTTTCTTATTTTATTAAATCCAATTGACCTTTATAAAAAGTCCACATGTGAACTAGACCCATTCTTACAAAAAGAATCAAGTCCACATGCCTCAATACAATTCTAGATGGACCCCTAAATTGGTCTAGTAGAATATATCAAGTGATCCAAGCAAGTTCGTGTGGATTAGGGATCTTGGCGGGCTATCTAGATTTAAGCTCCAATATACACAACCCAATCACAATCAACAAATGATTCACTTAGGTCCGATCTATTTAATTTTAGTTCATTCCACTAAAGAACTAAAAGTGAACTCTTAAATAAAGATAGAATAAGTTGATGTTACTCATTCATACCCTAGACAACCTTATTGGAGAAAGTGTATCCTCGTGAAGAATACCAGTAATCGCCAAGAGCTCATAGACCGCCTATAGCTCTCCAAGTTACCATATTTACTCATATGACCACAATTTGAACTTGGATATTTTGACTTTTCGAGAAGCCATATTTCAATAGACACTATTGAAAACTTAACGTTAATATTTAATATCTAATACCTCAAAACATCCATATGATGGTATTATATTCTCATTCAATAAATGGAGCCACGATGTCCATATTTATAAATGAAGTCCTCTATCGATTAACAAATGAATACCACCAAACTATCGAGGATAGATTATGCTATATAATCGTACCCATTGATAGCTCAAATGATAACACTTGCAACCATAAGTCCACCATTTATCTCAAGATTGAGATAGACTCTCTGTTTGTCTTCAAATGAAAACTTTTATCCATTTACGATTCTAGATAAAGTATTTCATATTGATTCTATTCAATGCACCCAGTGCACTAGATTCTTTTGTCCAAAGACACCACACTTTAATGATTTTAGACTCATCATAACACATTTGATCCCACTCAAATGCTAGCAAAAGAATCTACAACTTTGACAAGATAAAGGCGCCCAACCTTTTATCTTAAGTATTGAATATTATTCAAGACTAACTAAAGAATTGTGTCTACCTCATACATATCTAGATGTATGAACAATTTTTCTTTTCTCATAGTCTCTTGACCTAATGATTATTTACTTTTGACAATTTTAATAATTAAACTATAAATGCTATAAGATTTGTTAAACTAGAAATCACTTTATTCATATGAAAAGATTATCAAATACATTATTATACTCTTGCTATCGAGCATAATCCTAACAATCTACCACTTGCTCTATAGAAAATGTGTCATATATCCCATCCCCATGTTTTCTAGATGCCTTTTTAAAACTCTTTTGTTGAAGAGCCTTTGTAAAGGGATCCGTTAGATTTTCTACTGATACGATCTCGGTAATCGTCACGTCAACCCTGTGCACAATTTCCCTTAGAAGGTGATACTTTCTTTCAATGTGTTTCCCTCTCTTATGACTTCTTGGTTCTCTCGAATTAGCCACTGATCCACTATTGTCACAATAGATAATGATCTGCTTATTCGCATCCGGAACCACTTTTAAGTCAATCAAGAATTGGCGGAGCCAGACAGTCTCTTTAGCAGCCTCACATGTGGCAACATACTCGGCTTCAATGGTGGAATCAACAATACAAGATTTCTTGATACTCCTCCATATGACTGCCCCTCCTCCAATAGTAATCACAGATCCTGACATTAATCTTCTTGAGTTAGAATCTGACTAAAAATTAGAATCTGTATACCCAACGTGAATTAAATCCCTTCCGGAGTATACAAGCATATAATCTCTCATTCTCCTAAAATACTTGAAAATATGTTTGACTGCCATCCAGTGATCAGGACCAGGTTCCGATTGAAACCTACTAACTATGCCCAGAGCAAAACAAATATCTAGTCTAGTGCAGAGCATTGTATACATAAGACTTCCAACTGTCGATACGTATGGAACCCTACTCATGAATTGCTTTTCATGCTCATTCTTAGGAATTTGATCCTTAGAAAGTTTGATTCCATGTCTGAAAGGTAACATACCTTTCTTGGAATCTTACATGGAAAACCTAGACAAGATTTTATCTATGTATGAAGCTTGGGATAATGCAATCGTTCTATTCTTTCTATCCCTAATGACTTGGATACCAAGAATATAACTTGCTTCTCCTAAGTCCCTCATATCAAATTGATTTACTAACCTTTCTTTTATTGATGTCAATACACCTACATCATTTTCGAAGAGCAGTATATCATCAACGTAAAGAACTAGGAAAACCAACTTGTCGCATTTAATCCATTTGTATACACAAGGTTCATCAAGGTTTTGTATAAATCCAAAACTTTTCACGGCTTGACCGAACCTTATGTTCCAGGATCTGGATGCTTGCTTCAATCCATATATGGATCTTTGCAACTTGCATACCTTTTTCTCTTGGCCCTTTTCAATGAATCCTTCTGGTTGCATCATATAGATGCTTTCGTCAAGACTTCCATTAAGAAAAGCTGTTTGGACGTCTATTTGCCAAATCTCTAAGTCTAGAGATGCCTCAATGGATAAGAGTATCCTAATGGATTTAAGCATGGCCACAGGAAAGAATGTTTTTTCATAATCGATACCTTACTTCTGTGTATAACCTTTAGCTACCAGTCTAGCTTTAAAGGTTTCCACCTTTCAATCCATTTCTCTTTTCCTCTTGTATACCCACTTGCACCCGATGGGTTTTATCCCTTTAGGCAAGTCTACAAGAGACCAGACTTTGTTTTTGAACATAGATTCAATTTCGGATTGCATTGCCTTTTGCCAATGGCGACAATCAACATCTTCCGTTGCTTCCTTGTACGTATAAGGATCATCGTCGTCTGAAAGATTCTCTACAGATTCTCCTAGACCGATGTATCTCTCGGGTTGTCTAACAACCCTCCCACTACGACTAGGTATGGTAGATTGTCGATCTTGTGTTGGTACGGAACTTACAACTGGGCTTGGTTTCGAGACCTCTTATGGAATTGTATCTCATAAAAGCTCATTTAGGACAATTCTACTCTTAGGCACAAAATTATTCATATAGTCCTATTCTAGAAATTTGGCATTTGTCGAAACAAATACTTTACGATCTGAAGGACTATAAAAATAATATCCTTTTGTTCCTTTTGGATACCCTACAAATATGCAAGTCTTTGAATGGGACTCCATCTTATCTGTCTTTCCTTTTAACATGTGCGCAGGACATCAAAATATCCTTAAGTATTGTAAACTAGGCTTTCTCCCAGTCCACAACTCATGCGGTGTTTTAGGAATCGACTTAGATGGTACATTATTTAGAATATACATGGCAGTTTGTAAAGCATATCCCTAAAAAGAACTAAGGAGCGTTGAATAACTCAACATAGACCTAACCATATCCAAAAGAGTTCTATTTCTCCTTTCTGCCACCCCATTTTGTTGAGGTGTGCCTGGTGCAAAAAACTGAGAAATTATTCCATTATTAATAAGATATTGCTGAAACTCACCAGATAGATATTCTCCACCACGATCGGACCTCAAGATTTTTATACGTTTCTCAAGCTGATTTTCTACTTCAGCTTTAAATGCTTTGAACATATCAAAAGCATCCGACTTATGTCTCATAAGATACACATAGCCAAATCTTAAGTGATCATCCATGAAAGTGATGAAGTACTCATATCCACCTCTAGCTTGAATGCTCATAGGTCCACACACATATGTGTGTATCAATCCTAAATATTCGATGGATCTTGCGCCTTTGGTCGTAAACGACCTATTGGTCATTTTACTTTCCAAACAAGATTCACAAGTTGGAAGATCATCAACCTTTAAGTCACTTACAGGTCCGTCACATACCAATCTTTTAATTCTATTAAGGTTTATATGACCTAAGCGCAAATGCCATAGGCAGGTTTCATCTTTTGATAATTTTACTCTTTTATGATTGGGTTATGTTGATTCTGTGTCTAACAAGTGAGAGATATTTCCATGCAAATAAAATAAACCGTTTTCCAATGTACCTTTGCAAACAAATTTGTTATTCTTACTAATAATAAAACCTTTTTTAAAAGTAACCGAATATCCAAATTTATTTAGACAAGAGACTGAAATTAAATTCCTCTTGAAAATTGGTACATAATAAACGTTTATTAATACTAAATGCCTATAAGAATCAAGATTGATTCTAATATCTCCCACTACACTAGTGGACACCAACGCTCAATTGCCTAAATGCAAGTTGAATTCATTCTTATCCAGTCTATTCCTTTGACCCTTTTAACCACAAAAGAAACACTTTCCTTTGATCTTGGTTACTTTCTTGGTCTCCTTCTAAGAAGGCTCAAGTTGCCTTTTCTTTTGTTATCTCTTGACCTTCTAACCGGTCTTAACAATAGCAACTTTACCAACCATATGAATCCTTGTCTAGAGACATCATAATATCGGTAGCAGTCTCAATTCCTTCATGTTGCTGTTGCAACACGTTGGAGATGATGGCCATAATGTAACGTACATTTAGCCATCTCTTCTAAAGACTTCCACTACTGATACTCATCTCTTTGCTTCTGAGTAGATTCATTAGTTTGGTGGTTAAGGAATATACAGAATGAACTTATACTTTTCAGCTTGCAACAACAACCAATATTCCTTTTCCATGTAACATAATTATTACCAGTTAAAGTATTATATTTTAGGATATTGATTAGGGATGTGGTTATGATTTCTTTTTAATAACAAAAATTATATATAAGTAAACAATCATGATATAGCACTTTGAATTTTTATCTTGAATTAAATAAAATAATTCAATCGTAAAAATTCAACTGTGAACCAACACCCATAAATGTCACGCCTCCTTTGGGAGTACGCACCATTTACTAGTTAGACTAGGTCCCACCTAATTGTTAACATAACAACCAACGTTTTCAATTTTAGCCTTGCAATTTTATTAACAAGAACTCTTGGGAGGATATTAATAAAAGTACATTGAGTGTGTTACCAAGTTATCGACCTTTAATATAATCCCTCACGAATATCCCTCCTTTGGGAGTAGATATCGTTTGGGCTAATTGTCTAGGCTATCCTTGTAAGGAAGTATCTTGCTAAATTCCATTCATGAATACCTCTTGGGAGGTTATTTACGAAACATAAAGCTCAACTAAACTTGGAGGCTGTAGGTGTTCCAGAACACCTTCTCCCATTCAATTGTTTAAGGCGTGTGATCGAATTCCAAAGAATAATTTACCAAGTTATCTAGATGCCAATTTAGATACTTAAACCATTCAATGCATGTTCATACCAAAAGAGATATATAAGTGGCACTCCTATTCTATATGACATGTTATCAAACAATGACAAACATTGCAATATTTGAAAAAAAATATAAATAGCTACAATTTTGGTCCATTCAAGAAAAACAAGTAAATTACATATATCTTGGAATACAAGAACTTCTTTCTTGGCGAACAAGTCTTCACGTGACCTTCGTCGTTCGGACACCCTTGGCTACCTCCCATGGGCGTGCTCACCACTTGCCCTTACCCATGGGTGTGCGCATGTCACAAGCCCATAAAGGGCTGCCATGCGCAGCCCATGGCTACAACAAGGGCTGTCGTGCTCAGCCCATGCCACAACAAACGTGGTTGAGCGCTCTTCGCACGCACGTTCATTGTTACGGCTCGCACGGTCCCAAACTTGTTCTGGTTACTCCTAATTCTTTAAACCTTCGAGTCTTTGAAACTTGAATGCATTATAGAAGAATTTACATAACAAAATACTGCAGTTTTTTTTTATTACAACAACAAAATAAATAAAAAACTTAGCAACTACCAAGAGGGAAATTATGGCGATAATATACCACCCTTCTTGTTACGATCCAAAAACAAAATTACATTGAAATTCTAGGACCAAAATTGAGCAATAACAATGCACATATAAAACATATATATATATATATCCATACATTCCAATGTAAATATATATGCGAATACTTAGAGTGCCATCTCTTTCTAAAACATGCATATATACAATAAAAGAAAAAGATTCACGAACACATACATCAATTAATCAAGGGTACAACCTGGGCTCTGATACCAATTGTAGGGAAAAAACGGTTTAGAAACGCAACGGAAGGGTGAGAAAAATGAAAATTAGGGTTTGTGTATAAATTAAACTTTTCCCTTTTATGCAACAAGAACCTTAACCCTATATTAATTGATGTATATAAAAGTATCGTACCTTTTTCGTGTGACGATTGAACAAGCGTCAAATTGATTCCGCAAGATCTTCCAATCCAATCACGAACATAAATCACCTAGGAGTGTGGGCTCCCTTTCTTTAAATTGTATTCCTGAGGATGGAGATAAAGCAAATATCTTTTCATTGTTAGTTTCAAATATCCTCCAAGAGAAAAATCCAAGAACGTCCGGTTACTTGTGAATTATCAATCAATTTGATTGTAACTCGCGTGAACCTTGATTCTATGTTGTACACAAAACCCTCTTGATGGAAAGGATATTAGTATACTATCGAGTACAAAAACGTTCCCCTTTTTTCTCTACTTGGCCGAATTCACACATTATTGCTTAGAGATGATTGAATTTCATCTAGAGTAAAATCATATTTTTCTCCCTCAAAATTCTATGATGGTCGAATTCTTCACTTTGAAAAATAGAGCTTGGCCGAAATTTCTCTCTAATGCTCCTTAGGGCTGGCCGAATTTTACCTACTCATATTTATAGGATTATAAATCCTCTCCTAAGAAGGATTTATTTGGTTGGCAAGAATCCTTTCCTTAGGTGGATTTATTTGGTAGTTAGAATCCTTATATAAAAGGAAATCTAATCTTCTCCTATAACCATATGAGCTGGCCAAAATTCATCTCTTTGTTATGGATTAGGAGAGTTTTTTCTTTCCTAAGAAGGATTACTTGATGGACAAGAATCCTATCCTTAGGTAGATTAACTTGGTGGTTATGAATCCTTTTCAAAAAAGAATTCTACCACTAAGTAGTTTTACTTGGTGACCAAGAATTCCTTTTTCAAAAAGAATCCTATCCTACACCAAGACTCCTTATCCAACTCAATAGTATATATGTAACCATATTAAAGACTTCCTAATTTGATTAGATAAATAATTCCTTTTATTTATCTACTTATCAAATATAGTCTTTAACATTATCTATACTACCAACAATAGTATAGTTTTAGGAGACCATCTCCTATTAGGAAAAGATTTTGACTTTTAATTAAATAATTAATTAATCAACAAATTAATTAATTGCCATTTAATTACATAATAAAATAATATAATATATTAAAGCTATTATTAATAGCCGTTGCTGCCCATAACTAAATATAAAGGCCATATATTATTTTTCATATTTTATTAAATCCATTGGACCTTAATAAAAAGTCCACATGTGAACTAGACCTATTCTTACAAAAAGAAACAAGTTCACATGCCTTATTCCAATTCTAGATGGACCCCTAAATTGGTCCGGTAGAATATATCAAGTGATCCATGCAAGTTCGTGTGGATTGGGGATCTTGGCGGGCTATCAAAATTTAAGCTCCAATAGACACAACCTAATCACAATCAACAAATGATTCACTTAGGTCCAATCTATTTAATTTTAGTTCATTCAACTAAAGAACTAAAATTGAACTCTTAAATAAAGATAGAATAAGTTGATGTTACTCATTCCTACCCTAGACAACCTTATTGGAGAAAGTGTATTCTCGTGAAGAATACCAGTAATCGCCAAGAGCTCATTGACCGCCTATAGCTCTCCAAGTTACCATATTTACTCATATGACCATATTTTGAACTTGGATATTTTGACTTATCCAGAAGTCATGTTTCAATAGACACTATTGAAAACTTAAACGTTAAGATTTAATATCCAATACCTCAAAACATCCATATGATGGTATTCTACTCGCATTCAATAAATGGAGCCACGATATCCATATCTATAAATGAAGTCCTCTATCGATTAACAAATGAATACCACCAAACTACCGATGATAGATTATGCTATATAATCGTACTCATTGATAGCTCAAATGATAACACTTGCAACCATAAGTCCATCATTTATCTCAGGATTGAGATAGACTCTCCGATTGTCTTCAAATGAAAACTTTTATCTATTGACGGTTCCAGATAAAGTATTTCATTTCGATCCTATTCAATGCATCCGGTGCACTAGATTCTTTTGCCCAAAGACACCACACTTTGATGATTTTAGACTCATTATAACACATTTGATCCCACTCAAATGCTTGGAAAAGAATCTACAACTTTGACAAGATAAAGGCGCCCAACCTTCTATCTTAAGTTGTGAATATTATTCAAGACTAACAAAAGAATTGTATCTACCTCATACTTATCTAGATGTATGAACAATTCTTCTTTTCTAATAGTTTTTTGACCTTATGATTATTTACTTTTGACAATTATAATAATTAAACTATAAATGCTATAAGATTTGTTAAACTAGAAATCACTTTATTCATATGAAAAAATTGTTAATTACAATATTACACTCTTGCTATCGAGCATAATGCTAACAATGTTCTCATTAATCATGGCAAGGACTATAATGCAATCACTAAATGCAATCAATGAGTCCTAAACAATATTTAAATGCAAAGCATAGAGATTTAGCTAGAAGGGCAAAATGGTCACAAACCCTAGCTATCACAAAATATAAATATCAACCGAAAACAACTACTCGAGCATGTTATAAATGAAATAAAACTTAAAAGCATGCAATCAATGAGTAATTAATGCTATTTCTAGGTAAGCATAGCCTAGTAATGGAACAATTAATTCTAGGTCATGAAGAGATTACCTAGTCAATGAAAATAAGAAGAATCCATGCTTGGAAGATGCAAGAAGATGTTAGATGCTCATGGATTGAAGGTTAGATGAACCAAGATGAGTTCTTGGAAGCTCTATTTCTCTAGGAGTTACTTTGCTACTCAAAGATATGATTTTTGGCTCATAGAAAGTAAGGAAGAAGAAGAGACATTATATAAAGAGGCCCTACAAGAAATGGCGTCGCTTTGGATAAGGGGAAACTGATTCCTGTCATGACCACTGTGCGTGCCGCGGCCTAGGCAAGTGTCTAGATCGCAGTAGCTTGAGCGGTGCGTCGCCTGTGAATCTCTGCTGTTTGGACCGCAGTACAGGCAGTTGTCTAAACCGCGGTAGAGCCAGTGGTGCAACACTGGGAAACTCCCCTTAGGAGACCGCTGTGCATGTAACGTGCACAGGCCGCGGTAGCAGCAGCGAGCAACGTCTGGAGAACACTGTTGTGCATACCGCGGCAGAGGCAATGCACAGGGATCGGTCAAGGGGAAAATGCTCTTCTACGGGTAAACTAAATGCAACAAACACCCAACCAAGATATATGGCAAAGAAGCACACAATTAAGGCAATTTAGGATTCATGCAAGATGATCAAAAACATGCATGAGAGTGTGTGTGTGCACTAAAAACTCTTCAGAAAAGGTTAAGCAAGTGATTTACCCTATAATGCTTGAACTGAGTCTGGAGCAATGATGGCCTTAACTACCTTTACACATTAATCCCCAAATGTGGTTGTCAACGAAATAAACCAATCAAAAACTGAGGAACTTACATTATCAATAAGATATTAGTCAAACTAACAAGATAGATATTCTCTACCACGATCAGACCTCAAGATTTTTATGCGTTTCTCAACCTGATTTTCTACTTTAACTTTAAATGCTTTGAACGTATCAAAAGCATCCGACTTATGTCTCATGAGATACAAATAGCCAAATCTTGAGTGATCATCCGTGATAGTGATGAAGTACTCATATCCACCTCTAGCTTGAATGCACATAGGTCCACACATATCTGTGTGTGTCAGTCCTAAACATTCGATGGCTCTTGCGCCTTTGGTAAGTTTCATCTTTTGATAATTTTACTCTTTTATGATTAGGTTCCGTTGATTCTGTGTCTAACAGTGAGAGATATTTCTAGGCAAGTAGAATAAACTGTTTTCCAATGTACCTTTACAAACACTTTCATTTGATCTTGGTTACTTTCTTGGTTTCCTTCTAAGAAGGCTCAAGTTGCTTTTTCTTTTGTTGTCTCTTGACCTTCTTACGGGTCTTTAACAATAGCAACTTACCAAGCATATGAATATCTTGACCCTTGCCTTTCACAAAGATTTTTTCCACGCTTTGAACATCTTTCATCAGGCCTTGCAAGGTGTATTCCTTATTATTCAAGGTGTAGTCCAACTTGAATTGATCAAAGGAATTCGACAGTGAGTTGACAATCATGTCAATTTTGGTCTCACAATCTTTCTCAACACTATTCAATTCAACAATGTTGAGATGTGCTATGACTTTCATCATGTGATCTTTCACACCCTGTCCAAGTTTCATCCTAAGATTCATAAAAGCAGTCAATGCCTCTCTCTTAGTCGTCCTAAACCTAATAGCATACATCTCCTTTAGAGACATCATTATATCTGCAACAGTCTTCATTCCTTCATATTGCTGTTGCAACACGACAAAGATGGTGGCCATAATGTAACGTACATTTACCCATCTCATCTGAAGACTTCCACTACTGATACTCATCTCTTTGCTCCTGGGTAGATTCATTAATTTCGTTGTGAAGGAATAGAAATAATGAATTTTATGTTTTTCAATTTGCATTAACAACCCAATATTCCTTTTCCATATGACATAATTATCATCAGTTAAAGTATTATCTTTTAGGATATTGATTAGGGATGGGGTTATGATTTCTTTTTAATAACAAAAATTATATAAGTAAATAATCATGATAAAGCACTTTCTGATATTTATCTTGAATTAAATAAAATAATTCAATCGTAAAAATTCAATGGTGATCCAACACCCATAAATGTCACGCCTCCTTTGGGAGTTCACAACATTTACTAGTTAGACTAGGTCCCACCTAATTGTTAACATAACAACCAACGTTTTCAATTTTAGCCTTGTAATTTTTTATTAACAAGAACTCTTGGGAGGATATTAATAAAATTACATTGAGTGTAATACCAAGTTATCGACCTTCAATATAATTCCTCATGAATATCCCTTCATTTGGGTGTAGATATCGTTTGAGCTAATTGTCTAGTCTATCCTTGTATGTTGAATATCCCTCCTTTGGGTGTAAATATCGTTTGAACTTTAATTCTTATATGTTGAGTGTTTTCTTGTGTGCATTTTGATGACTCTTATTGATTTATTTGCATCTTGTAATTAAATGTTTTATGTCATGTTTGACATTAGAATAGGATGCATGTTACATCACTCTTGAACATGTTGAAATTATATGTTTAAGTGTTGAAATCAGGTTGTGAGCTGGTGGTGCACTACTCGACCAGCGCACCTCACTGGCGCAACATTCCAATGGAACGCGGCTAGTCATGCTCCACTGAGTTGCGCCATTGCACCCACGCAGAGTTGAAAAAAGTGGGCGTGCGCTGGTGATGCGCTACTCGTCCAACGCACCTCACTAGCACAAACATTCCAGAGGATTTGTGCTTGTGGTGCGCCATTGGGATGCGCCACTCGTCCAGCGTCTATTGTAAAAACAGGTTGTGTGCTACTCTACCAACGCACGTCACCAGCGCACACAGAGGAAGCTGGAACATTTTTTCCAAAATGATCTCACTTTGTTTGGATCTTATATATATATAACTCAGTGCTTTAAGGTCGTGTAAGAGTTCAGAACATCAAATATTTTCCTTAGAACATATTTCAAAGGAAAAACACTGTCAAGAACTCATTTTTAATCACTCAAAGCATTCCTATGTGCATTAAAACTTCATCATGCATCATCTAAGTTCATTTAGAGTACATCAATGGCCTCAATGGATATGGTTGCTTTATCACATCTTTTTTGGTAAGTTCTTCACTATCTTCTTACAATTTAAGTGTTTTACTTGCCAAACCTTCTCTTTAATTATTTGTATGCTATTAGAAGATTTTCTAGATACAAATTAGAGATTGTTGTGATACCATGATTGAGTGTTGTATTGTGACAACTTCATAGGATTGTTTAATCTATGTTTAGCTAAGCTTCTTGAACATGTCATTTAGCTCATGATATCTAGGATTGCATTAATTGTCATCTCATTATCCTAGATAAGCATATAGAGTTTCCTAGCCTTGTTTGTTCATTGAATAACATCACATATTCACATATGACTATTTATCTTTTCATTGAGAAGTAAGACTTGTGTTGCTTCCGGGAGTAGGTAGCTTAAATCACAAGCAAAATTGACTAGGTTCACCTATATCGGGATTAGGTAGTGGTAGTGGATTAAACCAGGATTAGGTTGTAATTCCTTTACCGTTAGTGGATTCGAGCTTCTAGTGTGGCGCACTCATCAGCCCATGGTTTTTCCCATTTGGAGGGTTTCCACGTATATCTCAAGTGTCTTTACTATTTTCGCATTTATTACACTTGTGGTATTTTTGTAACTAGATAGAGGCATTTTTGTAATCTTTACCTTTAACGAAAATTGGGTAAATTTGGTTAAAATCTATTCACCCCCTCTCTAGATTAATATATTACACACCATAATATTTGTTTCAATTGGTATCAGAGCAGGTTCATAGACATACATAGGTGATCCTTGCTCATTTTGGTGTGTGTTGCATTTTGTATGTGTATTGATCATTCATTCATTTGCATTCATTCATAACACAATGAGTGGAAACGGTGGCAACGAGAGAGCTTCCAGCATTAGACCTCTACTTCTCACCGGGTTGAATAATGCCTCATGGAAAGGCAAGATGGAGTCGTATATTTGCCGAATTCATAACAGGGCATGGATGGCGGTTAAAGATGGCTACACTCCACCCATGATGACTTCTGCAGTTGGAGGAGATGATGTACTCAAACCAAAGGCACATTGGAATGCACAAGAGTTTGAGGCTTCAAAGTGGAATAGGAAGGCAATGCATGCCATCCTTTATGCAATGGATGATAACCAGTACAAATTGGTTCAGAATATTAGGATAGCTGAGAAGGCATGGGATATCCTAGAAGTTGCACATGAGGGAACCGATATGGTTAAAGAATCGAAGCGTCAAGTTCTCCAAACGCAATTTGAATTGCTCAAGATGGATGAGAATGAATGCTTCAATGACTTTGAAGTAAGGTTAATGGACATTGTGAACCAAAGTCATAAACTTGGTGATCCTTATTCGGTTAGGAAGATCAAGCAGAAGATTATGAGATCTCTACCCGATAGATTTGAGTCTAAGGTGACGGCTTTGGAAGATAATAATGGTTACAAGGACATGAAGCCGAGTGAAGTGATTGGGATGCTTCTAGCTTATGAATCTAGGAAATGTCCTAACCCCACACCATCGAAAAAGCAAAAAGACATTGCTTTGAAAGCCTCCAAAGTTGAGAAATAGGAGAGTGATGACTCGGATGAAGAAATGGCCCTGCTAATGAGAAAGTTCAAGAAATTCTACAAGTCCGAGAAGAAAGGTTTTAGATCCAAGGGTCAAGACTTGAAGAAAAAGGCTCTCTTCAAAAGGTTTGAGCCTAGACAAGAAAAGACCGAGAAGAAAGGAGTCCAATGCTATGAATGTGGTGGAATAGGTCACTTTGCCCCGAAATGTGCAAATCACAAGAACAAGAAGAAGGGAAAAGTGATGGTTGCCACATGAAGTGAAAGTGATAACTCTAATGAAGGAGATGAGTCTTCGGATGATGAAGAACTCATGGCTAACTTCATAGCATTTACATCCTCTCTTGGAAGCAAAGATGCTAGTGAAGAAGAGAATGAAAGTCAAGAGGAAGACTACTCAAATGATGATGGATCTTCATCACAATCCACAAATGGAAGTGTGGATAGGATGGATCTCAAGGACTACATGGCTAAGTTTGAGAGCTCAAGGTTAAAGAAAAAGAATGAGATCAAGAGATTAAAAGATGAAAATCTAGACCTCCCAACTCAAGTTGACCAACTAAATGAAGAGTTGGAGAGATCTAAAAGGAGTGAGGAAGGATTGAAGAAAGAGCTTGAAGATGCTAGAGAGTTGTTGGCCAAGAAGAACTCTAGCACTAAAAAACTTGACCACATGCTAGATGTTGGAAAGAGGCCAAGTGACAATAAGGGGCTTGGGTTTGAAGATAACAAGGTGTCCTCCACTCCAAGCAAGACCATTTTTGTAAGAAGTATGAACTTTAATAGGTCCTCTTCTCATCAATTACCTAGGAAGAAACTTGACCTAGGAGAGTGTTCAAGTAGTGCTCAAGTGAAGGTAGCACCAAGAAGTCTACCTCAAGCTCATCCTACAAGGGCTCTTCAAGCTAACTTCTTTTAACCAAAAGCTCATAAAGGGAAGATACCTTTCATGCAAGCTCAACCAAGGAAGCAATCAAGTCTTGCTCAACAACAAAGAAGGAAAGCTCCTCAACAACAATCAAGACAACCACATAGACATAGGAAGGCTCCAATGCATCCTCAAGGTTATTGTATGTTTCCTAACTTCATTCCTACATGTCATTTTTGTGGTATTGATGGTCACATTAGACCAAATTGCTTTAGATATATCAAATTTTGTAAAATTGAAAGCATGATAGAGAAGAAAAAGGCTAGAGCCATGATGCATGTCCGTAGGAAAAATGGAACACTTTTGCATGATCCTAGGACATCTAGAGCCATGATACATGTCACTAGGAACAATGAAACAACTTTGCATGATCCTAGGACACTTAGATCCAACGTACCATTGACCACTAGGAAGAAAAATATTGCACCTAAGTGGATTAGAAAGGATGAACACCTTTGCCATGTTGCACAAATTGCCTTGAATGCTTATTCTTGTGATTTTTGGTATTTGGATAGTGGGTGCTCTAGGCACATGACTGGAAATAAGAGTTTCTTTGAGACTCTTGTAATGGAGGAGGGAGGAAATGTCATCTTTGGTGATGGATCCAAAAATAAGGTTAAAGGAAAGGGAACCATTTCCATTCCCGGATTACCCTACTTGTCCAATGCTTTGTATGTTGATGGTTTAAACACCAATTTGATAAGCATTTCACATCTTAGTGATGAAGGACTTTCCATCATGTTTAGGAAAAATGATTGTTCTATCCTATTGCCAAATGGACAAACCTTGTTAAAAGGTATGATATCTAGTGACAATTGTTATTGTCTTGAGGCTAGAGGTATCTCTTGCAATGTGTCCAAGGATGAACAAATTGAGTTGTGGCATGAAAGACTTGGTCACATGAACTTTAGGGATTTAAGAATCTTAGATAAGTTCAATGTTGTGCGAGGCCTTCCCAAGCTTGGGAAAAAGGTTAATGGTATTTGTGGACCTTGCCAACAAGGGAAGCAAACCAAAAGTATGCATAAAAAGGGCAAGTATGTACCCACCAAGGAACCTCTAGAGCTTCTCCACATGGATCTTATGGGTCCTATGCAAACCGAGAGTTTTGGTCGAAAGAGATACATTTTTGTATGTGTAGATGACTTCTCTAGGTACACTTGGACCTATTTCCTTAGAGAAAAATCTGAAACTTTTGACAAGTTTAAAATGCTTTGTTCTAAAATTCAAAATGAAATGAACTCCAAGATTAAAAGCATTTAGAGAATTAGGAGTGACCATGGGAAGGAATTTGAGAATGCCCATTTTGAAAACTTTTGCAACAGTCTAGGCATTTCTCATGAGTTTTCGGCTCCTAGGACACCTCAACAAAATGGAGTTGTTGAGAGGAAAAATAGGGTTCTTCAAGAAATGGCCCGTGTGATGTTGCTTAGCAACAATGTCCCTAGGAATCTTTGGGCTGAAGCAGTCAATACGACATGCTACATAGGAAATAGAGTCTTCTTTAGGCCCCACACTAGGCAAACCTCCTATGAGTTATGGAAAGGTAGGAAGCCAAATGTTAGCTACTTTCACACATTTGGAAGCAAATGCTACATTTCGAATGACCGTGATCAACTTGGAAAATTTGATGCTAAGAGTGATGAGGGTATCTTCATTGGCTATGCCTTGAATAGTAGAGCCTATAGAGTTTTTAATCTAAGAACTAGGACCGTAATGGAATCATCTAATGTTGTCATTGATGACACTAGGTTCAAATATAATGACCATGACGAGGAGGTAGATTTAGTTGATAAATCCCCTTTAGAGAAGGTTGTTGATGTCTCTAATGTTGAAAAGACTAACCTTGATGATGACATAACTCAACCTATTGATAGGATTCCTCCATTGAACTCAAAAGAACCTGCTCCATGGGTTAGGAACTCCATGACAAAGATGACATTATTGGAGAAGTTAGTGAGGGTGTTAGGACTAGGCATCAAATGGCTAATCTAATTAGCTACACTTGTTACACCTCTCAAATAGAATCCAAGAATATTGATGAAGCTTTAAAAAATGAATTTTGGGTTCTTACCATACAAGAAGAGCTTAACCAATTTGAAAGGAATGGGGTTTGGACTCTGGTTCCTAGACTCAAGAACACCAATGTGATAGGCACCAAGTGGGTATACAGGAACAAATCTGATGAGGATGGCAACAATGTGTGAAACAAGGCTAGGCTTGGAGCACAAGGGTACTCTCAAATTGAGGGTATTGACTATGAGGAGACATTTACTCCCGTTGCTAGGATTGAGTCCATTAGGCTTCTTTTATCCATTTCTTGTTTGCACAAGTTCAAATTATATCAAATGGATGTTAAGAGTGCCTTCCTCAATGGTTTCTTGCAAGATGAAGTGTTGGTTGAGCAACCTAAAGGGTTTGTAGATCCTCACCACCCTAATCATGTTTGTCACCTCAACAAAGCTTTATATGGGTTGAAACAAGCACCAAGGGCTTGGTATGAGCATCTCACCTAATATCTCATAGATAATGGCTACACTAGAGGTAGTGTTGACAAGACTCTATTCATCAAGAAAAACAAAGATGAACTATTTATAACTCAAATCTATGTTGATGATATAGTCTTTGGCTCCACCAATGACACCAAAGTTCAACAATTTGTTGATCTCATGTCTTATAAATTTGAGATAAGTATTGTTGATGAGCTAAGTTACTTTATAGGTTTACAAATTAAGCAAATGAATGATGAGATTTTCATATCTCAAGCTAAGTATGTCAAAAACCTAGTGAAGAAATTTGACCTTAAAAGTGCCAAACATTGTGATACACCCATAAGTACCACTTTGAAGCTAAGAAAGGATGCTAGTGGCAAGAGTGTGGACCAAACTTTATATCGTGGCATGATTAGTAGCTTGCTCTATTTGACCGCAAGTAGGCCTGATATCTCTTTTAGTGTGGGTGTTTGTGCTAGATAACAATCGGATCCTAAGGAGTCTCATCTCTCTTCCGTTAAGGGAATCATTCGATATGTGAATGTTACATCCAACTATGGGATTTGGTACTCTTTTGACACTAATGCTAGTCTTGCAGGCTTTAGTGATGCGGATTGGGCAGGAAATTGTGATGATAGGAAAAGTACATCGGGCGGTTGCTTTTTCCTTGGGAACAATCTTGTCTTTTGGTTTTGCAAGAAGCAAAATTTGATTTCCTTATCCATGGCTGAGGCCGAATACATTGCTGCTGGGAGTGGATGCACACAACTCCTTTGGATGAAGCAAATGCTAGTCGACTATGGATTCAATCAAGGTACTCTTACTCTCTTTTGTGATAACATGAGTGCATTTAATATTTCAAAGAATCCGGTTCAGCATTCTAGGACTAAGCATATTGACATCTGTCATCATTTCATTAGAGAACTAGTTGAGAGCAAATGCATTGTACTTGAGCTTGTAGGTACAAATGATCAACTAGCGGATCTATTTACTAAACCCTTAGATGTTGCTCGATTCAAGACTCTTAGTAGATCTATTCTGATTTGTTTAATGGAGTGATGTGTTGTGGTCTTTGACTCCATAAGGGGAACTCAAGGAAAGAGAGCTATTGTATACTTGTTGCATCCCATTTCTTTAACAAAGGTTTATCCTCCTTTATTGATTGCTTGAGTAGCTTGGTTGCACTTATTATAGTATATTGTATTTTCTTTAATAAGTGTGAACTTTGCTTTGATTACAATCCATGTCATATTTATGTTCAAACATGTATTTTTGGACTAGGAGATCTACATATGAAGTACATATTGAATGACCTATAATTATCTCCATGACATGATGATTCTTTAAGACATGCTAATGAAAAATGATAAAGCATGAATTGATGATTGCAATTGTTGAATGCAAAATACTGTGTGAAAAAGCTAGTGAGACTCAAATGTTGTATCAATGTCTCTCTTTCTTTATTAGTTGAACATGCTATTACCATACGGGTATCCTCTCAGAAAAATCAAATAGGGTGCAAAGTTGCTCATACCATGTTTAGCTTATAAAGTTGGATATAGTGTCTTCAAACTTGATATCTATAAGAACTCTATATCCTTGCTTCTCTCATGACAAATGGTGAAATTGGTTTGAATTATATTGGAAACCTTTGTCATTTACTTTGCCAAATACCATTGTTTTTGGACTTGAATGCAACATGTCTCGTATGCAAAGCATTTTTGTTTCACACATTTTCTTTCAAATAAATCTCCTTGTTTCTCTCCTATTTATAGAGTTGCATAAATATGGCTTATATAATTATGCACCAATCCTTTATGCTCCTAGCTTTCTTTGCTTTAAGTTACCCGGTTGGGGACTTCTACTTTGCCTATATCATGACAAAAAGGGGGAGTAGCATTGACCTAACATTGTGGTGTGGTGTTAAGGGAGTAGCATGTGTTGGATTTAAAGGGAGTAGTACTTGTTTGAGGGGGAGATTACATGTAGGGGGACTAACCCGTTGAGGGGGAGCATTGCATGAGCATTTCACGATGTCATACTCATATTATTGAATGCAATTGCTTTTGTTTTATATTTTTGATCATCTCATATTTACTTGGTTGGATAGTGTATTTGTGCTTGCTTTGTGTGTAGGGTTGATAGTTCTACATGAGATTGAAGATCTAAAGTTTTTTTTTTTATGTTTATCTCTTTGTAATGTAGAATATCTTCCGGTGTTTTATTTTGTTTTGTGAGGATCAGATGTGAGTGGTGGTTTTGTCAAGTAATAACCAAATGGGGAGATTGTAAAGTCCTCATTTGTTGATTGGCTTATTTCGTGAACAAATCAAATTTTTAGGGTATTATGTAAGGGTAGCTTAGGCTCTCAAGACCTCAAGAGGAGAAGCACTGAAAGTAAAATTCTTGTGCTTACTTACTTTGAAGAGATAGTTGCACACACTCACAAATTCATGCATAACTTTAATTCTTATATGTTGAGTGTTTTCTTGTGTGCATTTTGATGACTCTTATTGATTTATTTGCATCTTGTAATTAAATATTTTATTTCATGTTTGGCATTAGAATAGGATGCATGTTTCATCACTCTTGAACTAGTTGAAATTGTATGTTTGAGTGTTGAAATTAGGTTGTGTGCTGGTGGTGTGCTACTCGACCAGCGCAGCATTCCAGTGGAACGCCGCTAGTCATGCGCCACTGAGCTATGACATTGCACCCGCGCACAGTTGAAAAAAGTGGGCGTGCGTTGGTGATGCGCTACTCGTCCAATGCACCTCACCAGCGCAAACATTCTAGAGGATTGCGCTTATGTTGCGCCACTAGGATGCGCCACTCGTCCAGCGCCTATTGTAAAAATAGGTTGTGCGCTGGTGGTGCGCTACTCGACCAGCGCACGTCACCAGTGCACACAGAGGAAGCTGGAACGTTTTTTCCAAAATGACCTCACTTTGTTTGGAACTTATATATATATAACTCAGTGCTTTAAGGTCGTGTAAGAGTTCAAAACATCAAATATTTTCCTTAGAACACATTTCAAATGAAAAACACTTTCAAGAACTCATTTTTAATCACTCAAAGCATTCTCATGTGCATCAAAACTTCATCTTGCATCATCTAAGTTCATTTAGAGTGCATCAATGGATAGGGTTGCTTCATCACATCTTGTTTGGTAAGTTCTTCACTATCTTCTTACAAGTTAAGTGTTTTACTTGCTAAACCTTCTCTTTAATTATTTGTATGCTCTTAGAATATTTTCTAGATATAAATTAGAGATTGTTGTGATTCCATGATTGAGTGTTGTATTGTGATAGCTTCATAGGATTGTTTAATCTATGTTTAGCTAAGCTTCATGAACATGTCATTTAGATCATGATATCTAGGATTGCATTAATTGTCATCTCATTATCCTAGATAAGCATATAGGGTTTCCTAGCCTTGTTTGTTCATTGAATATCATCACATATTCACATAGGACTCTTTATCTCTTCATTGAGAAGTAAGACTTGTGTTGCTTCCGGGAGTAGGTAGCTTAAATCACAAGCAAGATGGACTAGGTTCACTTATACCGGGATTAGGTAGTGGTAGTGGATTAAACCGGGATTAGGTTGTAACTCCTTTACCATTAGTGGATTCGAGGTTCTACTGTGGCGCACTCATCTGCCCGTGGTTTTTTTCCATTTGAAGGGTTTCCACGTATATCTCAAGTGTCTTTACAATTTCCGCATTTATTACACTTGTGGTATTTTTGTAACTAGATAGGGGCATTTTAGTAATCTTGACCTTTAACGAAAATTGGGTAAATTTTGTTAAAATCTATTCACCCCCCCTCTAGATTAATATATTACACACCATAATATTTGTTTCAGTTATCTAGATGCCAATTTAGATACTTAAACCATTCAATGCATGTTCATAGCAAAAGAGATATATGAGTGGCACTTCCATTCTATATGACATGTTATCAAACAATGACAAACATTGCAATTTTTACAACAAATATAAATAGCTTCAATTTTGGTCCATCCTAGAAAAGCCAGTAAATTACACGTCTTGGAATACAAAAAAAACTCATCTTTTGGCGAATAAGTCTTCACGCGACCTTCATTGTCCGGACTCTCTCGGCTGCCTCCCATGGGCGTGCACACCCTTGGCTCTTACCCATGGGCGTGCGCATGCCACAAACCCATAAAGGGCTGCCATGTGCAGCCCATGGCTTCCATATGTCTGCCGTGCGCAGCCCATGCCACAACAAACGTGGTTGCGTGCTCTTCGCACGCACGTTCGTTGTTATGGCTCACACGGTCCCAAACTTGTTCCGGTTGCTCTTAATTCTTCAAACATTCGAGCCTTCGAAACTTGAGTGTATTACATAAGAATTATAAAAAAAATACTGCATTTTTTTATTACTTAGCAACCACCAAGAAGGAAATTATAGCGATGATAGACCACCCTTATTGTTACAATCCTAAAAGAAAAATACATTGAAATTCTAGGACCAAAATTGAGCAATAACAAACCACGTAATATATATATATATATATATATATATATATATATATATATATCCATACATTCCAATGTAAATATATATGCGATTACCTAGAGTGTCATCTCTTTCTAAAAGCATGCATATATACAATAAAAAGAAAATGATTCACGAACACATACATCAATTAATCAAGGGTACAACCAGTCTCTGATACCAATTGTAGGGAAAAACCTCACGCAATGGAAGCATAGAAAAAATTTATGAAATTAAGTTTTCGGTATAAATAAAATTTTTCCCTTTATAATAACAAGAACTTTAACCCTAGATTAATTAATGTATATAAAAAACGTCATACCTTTTTCTTGTGACGATTGAACAAGCGCCAAATTGATTCCGCAAGATCTTCCAATCCAATCACGAATGTTGATCACCTAGGAGTGTGGGCTCCCTTTCTTTATCTTGTATACTTGAGGATGGAAACAAATAAAATCTTGTTCCTTGTTAGTCACAATAATCCTCCAAGAGAAAAATCAAGAACGTCCGGCCACTTGTGAATTATCAATCAATTTGATTGAAACTCGGATGAACCTTGATTCGATGTTGTACACAAAACCCTTTTGATGTAATGGATACTAGTGTACTATCGAAAATAAAAACGTTCCTCTTTTTCTCTTCTTAGTAGAATTCACACTATCTCTATGAGTTGGTCGAATTTTTTTCTCCCTCAAAATTCTCTCTTGCTTGGCCGAATTCTCTCTCTAGAAAATCCCAAGCTAAGCCAAAATTAATTCTTGCAATTAATTAGAGTTGGCCGAAATTCCAAACCTATATATATATGATCATAAGTCCTCTCCTAAGAAGGATTTACTTGGTTGGCAAAAATCCTTTCCTTAGGTGGATTTATTTGGTAGTTAAGAATCCTTATCTAAAAGGAATTCTATCCTCCTCTTATATATACATAGTTAGCCGAAATTTCATAGCATATTAGTAGGAGACTTAATTCATTTCTTAAGAAGGATTTACTTGGTAGTTAAGAATCCTTTCCATAGGTAGATTTACTTGGTGGTTAAGAATCCTTTTCAAAAAAGAATTATATCCTACACATAGACTCCTAATCCAACTCAATAATGTATTTGTAACCATATTAAAGACTTCCTAATTTGATTAGATAAATAATTCTTTTTATTTATCTACTTATCAAATATAGTCTTTAACATTAGTTATACTACCAACAATAGTATAATTTTAGGAGACAATCTCCTATTAGGAAAAAGATTTTGACTTTTAATTAAATAATTTATTAATCACTAAATTAATTAATTTCCACTTAATTAAATAATAAAATAATATAATATAATAAAGCCATTCTAAATAACCTTGCCGCCCAAAACGCATATATGGACCAATATATTATTTTCTTATTTTATTAGATCAATTAGACCTTTATAAAAAGTCCACATGTGAACTAGACCCATTCTTACAAAAATAAACAAGTCCACATGCCTCAATACAATTCTAGATGGACCCGTAAATTGGTCCAGTAGATTATATCAAGTGATCCATGCAAGTTTGTGTGGATTGGGGATCTTGGCGGACTATCTAGATTTAAGCTCCAATAGACACAACCCAATCACAATCAACAAATGATTCACTTAGGTCCGATCTATTTAATTTTAGTTTATTCCACTAAAGAATTAAAATTGAACTCTTAAACAAAGATAGAATAAGTTGATGTTACCCATTCATACCCTAGACAATCTTATTAGAGAAAGTGTATCCTCGTGAAGAATACCAGTAATCGCCAAGAGCTCATAGACCGCCTATAGCTCTCCAAGTTACCATATTTACTCATATGACCACATTTTGAACTTGGATATTTTGACTTGTCCAGAAGCTATGTTTCAATAGACACTAATGAAAACTTAACGTTAAGATTTAATATCCAATACCTTAAAACATCCATATGATGGTATTCTACTCTCATTCAATAAATTGAGCCACGATGTCCATATCTATAAATGAAGTCCTCTATCGATTAACAAATGAATACCACCAAGCTATCAAGGATAAACTATGCTATATAATCGTACTCATTGATAACTCAAATGATAACACTTGCAACCATAAGTCCATCATTTATCTCAGGATTGAGATAGACTCTCCGATTGTCGGCTCTAGATAAAGTATTTCATTTTGATCCTGTAAAGTCCTCATTTATTGATTGGCTCATTTCGTGAACAAATCACATTTTTGGGGTTTATGTAAGAGTAGCTTAGGCTCTCAAGACCTCAATAGGAGAAGCACCTAAGGTAAAATTCTTGTGCTTACTTGCTTTAAAGAGATAGTTGCACACACTGACAAATTCATGCATAACTCTTATTCATATATGTTGTGTGTTTATACTTGTGTGCATTTTGGTTTAAATGACTCTTGTTAATTCATTTGCATCTTGTAATTCAAGTTTTATGTCATGTTACGCATTAGTATAGGATGCATATTCATCACTCTAGGACTTGTTGATTTTGTGTGTCTAGGTGTTAAAAAAGTTGGCATTGCGCTGGTGCTGCGCTGCTCGACTAGCGCAGCCTCACCAAAGTAACATTCCGGTGGATCGCCGCTTGTCATGCGCCTCTGAGATGTGCCACTGCACCCGCGCAATATTGAAAAAATGGGTAGTGCGCTACTCGACTAGCGCAGCCTTACCAGTGCAACATTCTAGTGGATCGTCGCATGTCATGCGCCACTGTGCTGCGCCATTCGACCAACGCCTATTGAAAATTTAGGTTGTGAGCTAAAGGTGTGCTACTCGACCAGCGCACCTCACCGGCGCATATAGCGGGAGCTGGAACGTTTTTTCCAAAATGACCTCACTCTGATTGAAACTCATATATATATATATATATATATAACTCTTTATATTCAGGTCGTGTAAGAGTTTAGAACATCATATCTTTTCCTTTAAACACATTTCAAAAGGAAAACTCTTCCAAGAACTCATCTTTAAACACTCAAAGCATTCCCATGTGCATAAAAACTTCATCTTGCATCATCTAAGATCATTTAGAGTGCATCAATGGATAGTTTTGCTTCATCACATCTTGTTTGGTAAGTTCTTCACTATCTTCTTACAAGTTAAGTGTTTTGCTTGCTAAGCCATCTCTTTAATTATTTGTATGCTCTTAGAACATATTCTAGATACAAATTAGAGATTGATGTGATCACATGATTGAGTGTTGTATTGTGATAGCTTCATAGGATTGTTTGATCTATGTTTAGCTAAGCTTTTTGAACATGTCATTTAGCTCTTGATATCTAGGATTGCATTAATTGCCATCTCATAATCCTAGATAAGCATATAAGGTTTCCTAGCCTTGTTGGTTCTTTGAATATCATCATATATTCACATAGGCCATTTTATCTCTTCATTGAGAGGTAAGACTTGTGTTGTTTCCTAGAGTAGGTAGCTTAAATCGCAAGCAAGATGGACTAGGTTCACTTATACCGGGATTAGGTAGTGGTGGTGGATTTTAAACAGGGATTAGGTTGTAATTTCTTTGCCATTAGTGGATTTGAGGTTTGAGTATGGCGCACTTATCAGCCCGTGGTTTTTCCTATTTGGAAGGTTTCCACGTATATCTCAAGTGTCTTTACTATTTTCGCACTTATTACACTTGTGATATTATTGTAACTAGTTAGGGGTATATTAGTCAAATTGTCCATTAACGAAAAATTGATAAAATTGTTTAAAATCTATTCACTCCCCCCCTTTAGATTAATATTTTACACACCATAATATTTGTTTCAGATCCTATTCAATGCACCCAGTGCACTAGATTCTTTTGCCCAAAGACACCACACTTTAATGATTTTAGACTCATCATAACACATTTGATCCCACTCAAATGCTAGCAAAAGAGTCTACAACTTTGACAAGATAAAGGCGCCCAACCTTTTATCTTAAGCTGTGAATATTATTCAAGACTAACTAAAGAATTGTGTCTACCTCATGCATATCTAGATGTATGAACAATTCTTTTTTTCTCATAGTCTTTTGGCCTTATGATTTTTTACTTTTGACAATTATAATAATTAAACTACAAATGCTATAAGATTTGTTAAACTAGAAATCACTTTGTTAATATGAAAAGATTGTCAAATACATTATTATACTCTTGCTATCGAGCATAATCCTAACAATCTCCCACTTGCTCTAAAGAAAATGTGTCATATCTCTCATCCCCATGTTGTCTAGATGCCCATTAAAACTCTTTTTGTGGAAGAGCCATTGTAAAGGGATCTGCTAGATTTTCTGATGATTTGATCTTAGTAATCGTCACGTCACCCCTATGCACAATTTCCCTTAGAAGGTGATACTTTCTTTCAATGTGTTTCCCACTCTTATGACTTCTTGGTTCTCTCAAAATAGCCGCTGCTCCATTATTGTCACAATAGATAGTGATCTACTTTTTCGCATCAGGAACCACTTCCAAGTCAATCAAGAATTGGCGGAGCCAGACAGCCTCTTTAGCATCCTCGCATGCGGCAACATACTCAGCTTCCATTATGGAATCGGCAATACAAGATTGCTTGATACTCTTTCATATGACTTCCCCTCTTTCAATAGTAAACACAAATCCTTATATTGATCTCCTAGAGTCAGAATCTGACTAAAAAACAGAATCTGTATACCAAACATAAATTAAATCCCCTCAAGAGTATACAAGCATATAATCTCTCATTCTCCTAAGATACTTGAAAATATGTTTGACTGCCGTCCAGTGATTAAGACCAGGTTTCGATTGAAACCTACTAACTATTCCCACAGCAAAACAAATATCTGGTCTTGTGCAGAGCATTGTATACATGAGACTTCCAACTGCCGATGCGTAAGGAACCCTACTCATGAATTGCTCTTCACTTTCATTCTTAGGAACTTGTTCCTTAGAAAGTTTGATTCCATGTCTGAAAGGTAACATACCTTTCTTGGAATCTTGCATGGAAAACCTAGACAAGATTTTATCTATGTATGAAGCTTGGGATAAGGCAATCATTCTATTCTTTCTATCTCTTATGACTTGGATATCAAGACTATAACTTGCTTCTCCTAAGTCCTTCATATCAAATTGTTTTGCTAACCTTTCTTTTATTAATGTCAATGCACCTACATCATTTTCGATGAGTAGTATATCATCAATGTAAAGAACTAGGAAAACCAACTTGTCGTTTTTAATCCTTTTGTATACATAAGGTTCATCAAGGTTTTGAATAAATCCAAAACTTTTCACGGCTTGATTGAATCTTATGTTCCAGGATCTGGATGATTGCTTCAATCCATATATGGATCTTTGCAACTTGCATACCCTTTCCTCTTGGCCATTTTCAATGGATCCTTCTGATTGCATCATATAGATGCTTTCGTCAAGACTTCCATTAAGGAAAGCAGTCTTGACATCCATTTGTTAAATCTCTAGGTCTAGAGATGTCGCAATGGATAAGAGTATCCTAATGGATTTAAGCATGGCCACAGGAGAGAAGGTTTCTTCATAATCGATACCTTCCTTCTGTGGATAACCTTTAGCTACCAATCTAGCTTTAAAGGTTTCCACCTTTCCATCCATTCCTCTTTTCCTCTTGTATACCCATTTGCACCTTATGAGTTTTATCCCTTTAGGCAAGTCTACAAGAGACCAGACTTTGTTTTTGAACATAGATTCAATTTCGGATTGCATTGCCTTTTGCCAATGGTGAAAATCAACATCTTCCATTGCTTCCTTGTACGTATAAGGATCATCATTGTCCTAAAGATTCTCTACAGATTCTCCTAGGCCGATGTATCTCTCGGGTTGTCTAACAACCCTCCCACTACAATGAGGTATGGTAGATTATTGATCTTGTGTTGGTACGGAACATACAATTGGTTTTGGTTGCGAAACCTCTTGTGGAATTGTATCTCCTAAAAGCTCATTTAGGACAATTCTACTTTTAGGCACAAAATTATTCATATAGTCCTCTTCTAGAAATTTAGCATTTGTCAAAACAAATTCTTTAAGATCCGAAGGATTATAAAAGTAATATCCTTTTGTTCCTTTTGGAAACCCTACAAATATGCATGTTTCTGAACAGGACTCCATCTTTTCTGTCTTTCCTTTTAACAAGTGTGCAGAACATCCAAATATCCTTAGGTGTTGTAAACTAGGCTTTCGTCCGATCCATAACTCATGCGGTGTTTTAGGAACCGACTTAGCTGGTACATCGTTTAGAATGTACACTGCGGTTGTAAAGCATATCCCCAAAAATAATTAGGGAGCATTGAATAACTCAACGTAGAACGAACCATATCCAAAAGAGTTCTACTTCTCCTTTCTGCCACCCCATTTTGTTGAGGTGTACCTGGTGCAGAAAACTAAGAAATTATCCCATTATCAATAAGATATTACTGAAACTCACCAGATCGATATTCTCCACCGCGATCAGATCTAATGAATTTTATGCGTTTCTCAAGCTGATTTTCTACTTCAACTTTAAATGGTTTGAACGTATCACAAGCTTCCAACTTATGTCTCATTAAATACACATAGCCAAATCTTGAGTGATCATCCGTGAAAGTGATGAAGTACTCATATCCACCTCTAGCTTGAATGCTCATAGTTCCACACACATTTGTGTGTTTCAATCCTAAACATTCGATGGCTCTTGTGCCTTTGTTCGTAAACAAGATTCACAAGTTGGTAGATGATCAACCTTTAAGTCACTTAGAGGTCCATCACTTTCCAATCTTTTAATTATATTTGACCTAGGCGCAAATGCCATAGGTAGGTTTCATATTTTGATAATTTTACTCTTTTATGATTAGGTTTCGTTGATTCCGTGTCCAACAAGTGAGATATATTTCTAGGCAAGTAGAATAAACCGTTTTCCAATGTACCTTTACAAACAAATTTATTATTCTTGCTAATAATAAAACCTTTATTAAAAGTAACCAAATATCCAAATTTATTTAGACAGGAGACCAAAATTAAATTCCTCTTGAATTGTGTTACATAATAAACATTTATTAAAACTAAATGCCTATAAGAATCTAAATTGATTCTAATATCTCCCACTACACTAGTAGACACCAACGCTCTATTGCCTAAATGTAAGTTGAATTCATTCTTATTCAGTCTATTCCTTTGACCCTTTTCACCACAAAACAAACACTTTCCTTTGATATTGGTTACTTTCTTGGTCTTCCTCTAAGAAGGCTCAAGTTGCTTTTTCTTCTGTTGTCTCTTGACTTTCTTACGGGTCTTTAACAGTTGTAACTTACCAAGCATATGAATCTCTTGACCCTTGCCTTTCACAAGGATTTTTTCCGCCCTTTGAACATCTTGCATCAGGCCTTGCAAGGTGTATTTCTTATTATTCAAGGTGTAGTCTAACTTGAATTGATCAAAGGAATCCGGCAGTAAGTTGACAATCATGTCAATTTTGGTCTGAAAATCTATCTCAACACCATTTAGTTCAGCAATGTTGAGATGTGCTATGACTTTCATCATGTGATCTTTCATACCCTGTCCAGGTTTCATCATAAGATTCATAAAGGCAGTCACTGCCTCTCTCTTAGTCATCCTAGACCTCATAGCAAACATCTCCTCTAGAGACATCATTATATCGACAACAATCTCAATTCCTTCATATTGCTGTTGCAACATGTCTGAGATGGTGGCCATAATGTAACGTACATTTAGCCATCTCATGTAAAGACTTCCACTACTGATACTCATCTCTTTGCTCTTGAGTAGATTAATTAATTTGGTTGTTAAGGAATAGACATAACGAATTTTATGTTTTTCAATTTGCATTAACAACCCAATATTCATTTTCCATGTGACATAATTATCATCAGTTACAGTATTATTTTTTAGGATATTGATTAGGGATGGGGTCATGATTTCTTTTTAATAACAAAAATTATGTAAGTAAATAATCATGACAAAGCACTTTCGAATATTTATCTTGAATTAAATAAATAATTCAATATTAAAAATTCAACGGTGATCCAACACCCATAAATGTAACACCTCATTTGGGAGTTCGCAACATTTACTAGTTAGACTAGGTCCCACCTAATTGTTAACATAACAACCAACGTTTTAAATTTTAGCCTTGTAATTTTTTATTAACAAGAACTCTTGGGAGGATATTAATAAAATTACATTAAGTGTAACACAAAGTTATCGACCTTCAATATAATCCCTCACGAATATCCCTCCTTTGGGTATAGATATCGTTTGGGTTAATTGTCTAGTCTATCCTTGTAAGGAAGTATCTTGATAAATTTAATTCATGAATACCCCTTGGGGGGTTATTCATGAAACATAAAGCTCAACTAAACTTGGAGGTCATAGGTGTTCCAAAACACCTTCTCCCACTCAATTGTTTAAGGCGTGTGATCGAATTCCAAAGAATGATTTACTAAGTTATCTAGATGCCAATTTAGATACTTAAACCATTCAATGCATGTTCACACCAAAAGAGATATATGAGTGGCACTCCTATTCTATATGACATGTTATCAAACAATGACAAACATTGCAATTTTTACAACAAATATAAATAGCTTCAATTTTGGTCCATCCTAGAAAAGCAAGTAAATTACATGTCTTGGAATACAAAAAAAAAACTCCATTTTTGGCAAACAAGTCTACACGCGACCTTCGTCGTCCAGACTCTCTTGGTTGACTCCCATGAGCGTGCACACCCTTGGCCCTTACCCATGGGCGTGCACATACCACAAACCCATAAAGGGCTGCCATGTGCAGCCCATGGCTTCCATAGGGCTGCCGTGCGCAGCCCCTGCCACAACAAACGTGGATGCGTGCTCTTTGCAGGCACGTTCGTTGCTATGGCTCGCACGGTCCCAAAAATTTTTCGGTTGCTCTTAATTCTTCAAACCTTCCAGTCTTCGAAACTTGAGTATATTACAGAAGAATTATAAATAAAAATACTGCAATTTGTTTTTATTTCAACATCAAAAAAAAAAAAAAACTTAGCAACTACTAAGAAGGAAATTATTTTGATGGTAGACCACCCTTCTTGTTACAATCCCAAAACAAAAATACATTTAAATTTTAGGACCAAAATTGAGCAATAACAAACCACATATAAAACACACACACACACACACATATATATCTATACATTCCAATGTAAATATATATGCGAATACCTAGAGTGCCATCTCTTTCTAAAAACATGCATGTATACAATAAAAAGAAAAAGATTCACAAACACATACATCAATTAATCAAGGGTACAACCAGTCTCTGATACCAATTGTAGGGAAAAAACCACGTGCAGCGGAAGCACAGAAAAAATTTAAGAAATTAGATTTTCGGTATAAATTAAAATTTTCCCTTTATAATAACAAGAACCTTAACCCTGGATTAATGGATGTATATAAAAAGTGTCGCATATTTTTCTCGTGACGATTGAACAATTGCCGAATTGATTCCGTAATATCTTCCAATCCAATCACGAACGTGAATCTCCTAGGAGTATGGACTCGCTTTCTCTATCTTGTATACCTGAGGATGGAAACAAACAAAATCTTGTTCCTTGTTAGTCACAATAATCCTCCAAGAGAAAAATCAAGAACGTCCGGCCACCTGTGAATTATCAATCAATTTGATTGAAACTCGCGTGAACCTTGATTGGATATTGTACACAAAACCCTTTTGCTGTAAATGATACTAGTGTACTATCGAAAACAAAAACGTTCCCATTTTTCTCTTCTTGGCCGAATTCACACTATCTCTATGAGTTGGTCGAATTTTTTCCAGAGTAAAAACCAAATTTTTTCTCCCTCAAAATTCGCTCTTGCTTGGCCAAATTCTCTCTCTAGAAAATCCCAAGCTAAGTTGAAATTAATTCTTGCAATTAATTAGAGCTGGCCAAAATTCCAAACCTATATATATATATAGGATCATAAGTCCCCTCCTAAGAAGAATCTATTTAATTTTAGTTCATTCCACTAAAGAGCTAAAATTGAACTCTTAAATAAAGATAGAATAAGTTGATGTTACTCATTCATAGCATAGACAACCATATTGGAGAAAGTGTATACTCGTGAAGAATACCAGTAATCGCCAAGAGCTCATAGACCGCCTATAGCTCTCCAAGTTACCATATTTACTCATATGACCACATTTTAAACTTGGATATTTTGACTTGTCCAGAAACCATGTTTCAATAGACACTATTGAAAATTTAACGTTAAGATTTAATATTCAATACCTCAAAACATCCATATGATGGTATTCTACTCTCATTCAATAAATGGAGCCACGATGTCAATATCTATAAATAAAGTCCTCTATCGATTAACAAATGAATACCACCAAACTATCGAGGATAGACTATGCTATAAAATCGTACTCATAAATAGCTCAAATGATAACACTTGCAACCATAAGTCCATCATTTATCTCAGGATTGAGATAGACTCTTCGATTTTCTTCAAATGAAAACGTTTATCCATTGACGGTTCTAGATAAAGTATTTCATTTTGATCCTATTCAATGCACCCAGTGCACTAAATTTTTTTGCCCAAAGGCACCACACTTTGATGATTTTAGACTCATCATAACACATATGATCCCACTCAAATGCTAGCAAAATAATCTATAACTTTGACAAGATAAAGACGCCCAACCTTTTATCTTAAGTTGTGAATATTATTCAAAACTAACTAAAGAATTGTGTCTACCTCATACATATCTAGATGTATGAACAATTCTTCTTTTCTCATAGTCTTTTGACCTTATGATTATTTACTTTTGACAATTATAATAATTAAACTATAAATGCTATAAGATTTGTTAAACTAGAAATCACTTTATTAATATGAAAAGATTCTCAAATACATTATTATACTCTTGCTACCGAGCATAATTCTAATACAAATATCCTTAAGTGTTGTAAACTAGGCTTTCGCTCGGTCCATAACTCATGCAGTATTTTAAGAACCGACTTAGATGGTACATCATTTAGAATGTACATTGCGGTTTGTAAACCATATCCCCCGAAAAGAATTAGGAAGCATCGAATAACTCAACATAGACCTAACAATGTCCAAAAGAGTTCTATTTCTCCTTTATGCCACCCCATTTTGTTGAGGTGTACCTTGTGCAAAAAAACAGAGAAATTATCCCATTATCAATAAGATATTGTTGAAACTCACCAGATAGATATTCTCCACCACGATTAGACCTCAAGATTTTTATGCGTTTCTTAAGCTGATTTTCTACTTCAGCTTTAAATGCTTTGAACATGTCAAAAGCATCTGACTTATGTTTCATGAGATACACATAGCCAAATCTAGAGTGATCATCTGTGAAAGTGATGAGGTACTCATATCCACCTCTAGCTTGAATGCTCATAGGTCCACACACATCAGTGTGTACCAATCCTAAACATTCGTTGGCTTTTGTGCCTTTGGTCATAAACGACCTTTTGGTCATTTTACCTTCCAAACAAGATTCATAAGTTGGTAGATCAGCAATCTTTAAGTCACTTAGAGGTCTATCACTGACCAATCTTTTAATCCTATTAAGGTTAATATGACCTAGGCACAAATGCCATATGTAGGTTTCATCTTTTGATAATTTTACTCTTGTATGATTAGGTTCCGTTGATTCTGTGTCTAACAAATGAGAGATATTTCTATGCAAATAGAATAAACCGTTTACCAATGTACCTTTACAAATAATTTTGTCATTCTTACTAATGATAAAAAATTTATTAAAAGTAACCGAATAACCAAATTTATTTAAACAAGAAACTGAAATTAAATTCCTCTACAATTGAGGTACATAATAAACGTCTATTAAATTTAAATGCCTATACGAATCTAAACTAATTCTAATATCTTCCACCGAACTAGCAAACACCAAAGCTCAATTGCCTAAACGCAAGTTGAATTCATCCTTATTCAGTCTATTCCTTTGACCCTTTTCACGACAAAGGAAACACTTCCCTTTGATCTTGGTTACTTTCTTGGTCTCTTTCTAAGAAGGCTCTGAAATTCCCTAGAAAGTGTGCGTCTATAACTTAGAGGGGGGGGGGGGGGTGAATAGGTTTTACTTCAATAGATTACCAATTTTATGAATTAATCAATATTATCGATTCTACCCCATTCTACTAAGTGTTCAAACAAAAGACAACAAACATAAAATAGTAACAACACGCAATATATACGTGGAAACCCTCCAATTGGGAAAAACCATGGGCTGTTCAGTGCCCCACACTCGATCCTCAAAATCCACTATTGAGATAAAGTTTACAACCTAGGTTGATCTCCTGTCTAACCCTCCAGTTACTAACCCTTTCACTCTACCCAACGAGCCTTAATAGTGATTTTGGATCATCAACCTTGTGCACTAATCACATAGCCACAAGCTTAACCAACATTGAAGAGATAATGGCAACCTAAGTGAATATGCAAGAATATTCTATATGTAAAAATACTAGGTCAAGACATTCATGCTTATCTAGGATTAATAATGACAATTAAATCAAATCCTAGATATCAATGTTCTAAATGCAAAGGCAAGAAGATTTAACTAGATGGGTAAAACCGTCCTAAATTCTAGCTATCACAAATTAATGCATCTCAACCAACAATCAATACCAAAGCTTGTCATAAAAGCAATTAACCATACAAGCAAGCATTTAATAAGCAATAGAGACTAAAACCCTAGGTATACATGTCTTTGTAATGAAACTATGAAGTCTAGAGCATGAAAAAGTTACCTAGTCAAGAAGAAGATGATGCTCCATGCTTGAATGATCCAGAATGAAGCTAGATGATCATGAGATGAAGTTTGGTAGAGTAAAAATGAGTGTTTGGGAGTCCCTCTCTCTCTAGAAAAGCTAGAACACATAAAAATGGCTTCTTGGACTTTTAAAAACCAAAGAGAAGAGAAGAGAACATATATATATGGTGCCCTACACAAAGTGGCGTTGATTTGGAAGAAGGGCAACCAAATTCTGTCAGGATCGTTGGCTGTACTGTGGTACAGGTAAGTGTCCAGACAGCGGCATAAAGAGCGGTGCATCACCTGGACAACACCGCTCTGTAGGCCGCTGTGCATGCAAGTGCACATACCACAATCTAGACAGCATGCAACGCATGTGAAACTCCGCTTGGGAGACTGTGGTGCATGCAACAAGCATAGGTCGCGGTAGCCACAATGTGTAGCCTCTGGCAAACACCGCAATGTAGGCACTGCACAAAGAGTGGTCTGAACCGCGAAACAGAGAAAAAAAACTCCTCTTTTTGAGGAACAAAAATGCATTCAACGCTCAAACAAAAATTAATACACACAAGGCACACAAGATGGCAAATGAGCATGCATGCAAGATAATTTAAAGAAAATGCATGAGTGTGTGTGTGCACTAATACCTCTTCAATGAAAGTTAAACAAATGATTTTACCTTTGATGCTTGAGCTTGGTTACGAACAATGAAGCCCTAAACTACCCTTACATATTGTTTGCCAAATATGGTTGTCAACAAAATAAGCCAATCAAACACCGAGGAACTTACAATCTCCCCATTTGGCTATTTCGTGACAAAACCACTCACTCACAAAGTATCCTCACAACAAAACACATAAGAAACAACAAGAGGTCAACTAAAGCATCCTATATTACAAGAGATACCTAAAGCTAAATCTTCAAATCTTCCATCTCTTGTAGAATGATCACCCCTACAAAACAAGGAACTACATTTTTCAAGACAAGTGTATGAGAGCGATCAAGAAAAATAAAAACAAGTGCAATTTGTATGAATTTAGAAACAAGTAACATACAATCAACAATGCACATAAGCTAACAACACAAAGTCAACTCCCCCTAAAAATGACATTCTCCTCTTATATGGAAAAAAAACAACACAAGCTCCCCCTAAATCCAACATTACTCCCCCTTTTTGTCACAAGATAGGCAAATGAGTATTTCACAACCGGGATGCTGTAGCAAAGAGAGATATTTGCAATGTAAATGCATAATCATATACAACAAATTTATGCAATTTAATTATGAGAGAGAGAAATTCAAGGAAGTTTTATTGATTGGAACATGTGCGAAAAGATTGCCTTGAATGAAATACATGCAACATCAATTTCCAAAAGCATAGTATTTGGCAAAGGAAAATAACACATGAGGTTCCAAGAGAAGTCAAACCAATTTGTACGAAATTGTCAATGGAAAACAAGATATAGTTTAACATAAAATAAGAGCAACTATCAAGCTTTACAAGTTGAACAAGACATGAGCGACTATTGCACCCTTTTAGATTTTGCCAGGCGAGATGCCTGTACGATAGTAGCCTTGTTCAACAAGTAAAGAGAGAGAGACTTTTGGATTGTGAAATCCTTGAAATGGATACAATATCCTTATTGAATAAAGTCTCAAAATTCAATTGCACACATATTTGCAATCATTTTTTAAGCATTCAATAAATTCATCATGCATAACACTTTAAGCATGTCAAGATCAAGTTTTCATAAACATGGAGATAAAATTTGGGTCAATCAAATGTACTTCCCAATCAAATTCCCTAGTCTAAAAATACATACTTGAACACAAATGAGACATGCATTCCGAATAAGGCAAAAACACACTTATTAAATAAAAGTCATATAATAATATATGCATCCAAGATACTCAAGCAATTAATTAAAGATCATAAAATTGAACAATTATTTACTTATTAGAATGCAAGTTTCCTCTCTTTGCTTGAGCTCCCCATATAGGTCAAACACCAAAACTCATCAATGCATATGACAAATCCCAATAGACCTACTAAGAGATTTAAACTTAGTTGAATCCAATGGTTTTGTAAACAAGTCTGCTAGTTGATCATTTATGCCCACATGTTCAAGTGCAATGCATTTGCTCTTAACTAGCTCTCTAATGAAATGATGTCTAATGTTAATATGCTTAGTTCTAGAATGTTAGACATGATTTTTTGAAATATTAATGGCACGCATGTTATCACAATAAAGGGTTAGAGTACCTTGCTCAAAGCCATAATCCACAATCATTTGCTTCATCCAAAGGAGTTGTGTGCAAGCACTCCCAGCGGCTATATACTCGGCCTCGATTGTGGATAATGAGATGGAATTTTGCTTCTTGCAAAACCATGACACAAGATTTTTTCGTAGGAAGAAGCAACCACCCGATGTACTCTTCCTATCATCACAATTACCTGCCAAATCTGTATCACTAAAGCCAACTAAACTAGCATTAGTGTCAAAAGAGTACCATATCCCATAGTTGGATATCCCATTCACATATCGAATGATTCTCTTCACAGAGGAGAGATGAGATTCCTTGGGATTGGCTTGATACCTAGCATACACACCAACACTAAAACCTATATCGAGCCTACTAGCAGTCAAGTATAGTAAGCTTCTTATCATGCCACGATATAGACTTTGATCCACACTTTTTCCACTAGCATCCTTGCTAAGTTTCAATATGGTACTCATAGGTGTGTCACAATGCTTGGCATTTTCAAGGCCAAATTTCCTCACTAGATTCTTGGCATATTTAGCTTGGGATATGAAGATCCCATCATGCATTTGCTTGATTTCAATCCTTGGAAGTAATTGAGTTCACCAACCTTGCTCATTTCAAACTCATGAGTCATGACACCAACAAATTGTTTAACTTTCAAGTTGTTTGTGGAACCAAAAACTATGTCATCAACATAAATTTGAGTTATGAATAGCTCATCTTTAGTACACTTGATGAACAGGGTCTTGTCAACACTTCCTCTAGAATATCCATTGTCAACAAGATAAAGAGTGAGACGCTCATACCAAGCCCTTGGTGCTTGTTTCAACCAATATAGAGCATTTTTGGGACGATAAACATGATTGGGGTGATATGGATCTATAAACCCCTTGGCTTGCTCAACAAACACTTTCTCCTGCAAGAAGCCATTGAGGAAGGCACTCTTAACATCCATTTGATGCAATTTAAACTTATGCACACAAGAGATGAATAAGAGAAGCCTAATGGACTCTAATCGGGCAACGGGAGCAAAAGTCTCCTCAAAGTTGATACCCTTAATTTGTGAGTATCCTTTTGCTACAAGTCTAGCCTTATTTTGCATAATGTTGCCATCCTCATCGGATTTATTCCTATAGACCCACTTGGTGCCTATCACATTAGCATTCTTAGGCCTAGGAACTAGGGTCCAAACCTCATTTCTTTCAAATTGATTTAGCTCTTCTTGTATAATAAGTACCCAAAACTCATCACTTAAGGCTTCATCAACCTTTTGGGGTTCAATTTTAGAGGTGTAGCAAGTATAGCTAATTGGATTTGCAAATTGGATTTGCTAATTGATGCCTAGTCCTAACACCTTCATTCACATCTGCAATGATGTCACTCTTGTTGTGAAGATGTCTGACCTAAGGAGCAGGTTCCTTAGAGTCCAAGGTAGAATCTTTATCAAGAAATTGAGAGACATCTATCTCAAGATTTGACTTTTCATCACTTGAAGTCTCAAAAATCTTCTTCAAAGGAGAATCATCAACCATACTAATCTCCTCATCATGGTTACTAACCTTAGGCCTACAATCATCTATGATCACATTGGATGATTCCATAACACTTCGTGTTTTCAAATTAAAAACTCTATAGGCCTTACTATTTAGAGCATAGCCAATCAAAATCCCCTCATCACTTTTAGCATCAAACTAGCTAAGTTGATCACGGTCATTTAAAATGTAACACTTGCTTCCAAATAAGTTGAAGTAACTAGCATCTGGCTTCCTTCCGTTCCACAATTCATAAGAGGTTTGCATAGTACCGAGACTTAAAAACACTCTATTTCCTATATAACAAGCTGTATTCACTTCCTCGGCCCAAAGATTCCTAGGAACATTATTGCTAAACACATCACATGAGCCATCTCTTGGAGGACCCTATTCTTGCTCTCAACAACTCCATTTTGTTGAGGAGTTCGAGGAGCTGAGAACTCATGGGAGATTCCAAGGCTATCACAAAATTTTTCAAAGTAAACATTTTCAAATTCTCTCCCATGGTCACTCCTAATTCTCTTAATGCATTTTATGTGTGAATCCTTCTCATTTTGAATTTTAGTGCAAAGTTTTTTAAAGATTTCAAAAGTTTCAGATTTTTCTCTAAGAAAGTAGGTCTATGTAAATCTAGAAAAATCATCAACACACAGAAAGATGTACCTCTTGCCATCGAGACTCTCGGTTTGCATGGGACCCATAAGGTCCATATGAAGAAGCTCTAGCGGCTCATTAGTGACAAGATGTTTACTCTTTTTATGCACACTCTTAGTTTGCTTTCCTTACTGACACAGTCCACACACTCATTCAATCCTATTTCCAAACTTAGGAAGGCCTCTCACAACATTCAACCACTCAAGAACTTTCAATTCTTTGAAATTCATATGGCCTAACCTTTGATGCTATAATTCAACTTGATCACAACTAGACAAATTGCAAGAGATGCCATTGGAATCAAGACAATAACAATTGTCACTTGATCTCTTGCCTTTCAATAAAACTTGTCCATCTTCTCTTAGAATAGAACAATCAACTTTGCCAAACATAACCGAAAGCCCTTCATTACTTAAATGTGATATGCTAATAAGATTAGCTTGCAAGCCACCTATATAAAGAGCATTAGGCAAGGAGGGAAAATCGGGGATGGATATGTTTCCTTTTCCTAAAACCTTCTTATGAGAACCATCACCAAAGGTGACAAATCCACCATCCTCCATCATAAGAGTTTCAAAGAAACTCTTGTTTCCAGTCATGTGCCTAGAACACCCACTATCATGGTACCAAGTATTGATAGCTTTGGCTTTTAGGGCTACTTGAGCTACATGACAATAATATTTATCCCTTCTAGTCCACCTAGATGAAATATTACAATTCCTAGGAGCTATGGGTTCATTTTCTCTAAAATTCCTAGGTGCATGTATTTTGGCTCTTCTAAGCATATTCGTCTCAATCATGCTTTCAAAACGATACAACTTAATAAATTTAAAACAATTCGGTCTTATGTGACCTTTAACACCACAATAATGATAAATAAGAGTAAAGTAAGAATTCATACCATATCCTTGGGCATGCATGGAAGACTTCCCTCTCCTTTGAGTTGTCCTTTGGTGTTGAGCCGAATCCCTTCTTTAAAACATTCTTTGTGGTTGAGCCGAATTAGCTTCCCTTCTTGTTTGTAGGTGAAGAATCCTTTGTTGACTTTGAGAACTCCTTGGAAGTTGAGGTCTTGTATGTTGAGCTCCAGCTTTTGGTGGATGAGCTTTAGCTTGAGACTTTGTTTGAGCCTTCATTTGAGCTTGCTTTGATGATTCTCCAACTTCATTCAATCTCATTTGTTGGTGTGAATCTTGAACCTCTTTATCCTCTTGACTCTTGACAAAGATGGTCTTTTTCAAGGAAGTAGCATCCTTGCCTTCCATATATCCTAAGCCTATTTTATCACTGGGACTCTTCCCACATGATAGCATCTTGTCAAGTTTCTCGGTTCTAGATGTCATCTTGGCAACCAATTCTTTTGCTTCCTTAAGCTCAATCTTTAAGTTCACTTCACTCTTCTTAGTAATCACAAGCTCTAATTTCAAGCTCTCTTCTAACTCTTTTCCACTCTTTATTGTTTCACTCAAGTGAGTTATCTTCAAAGTCAACTCTAGATTCTCTTTTTTCAACTCTTGAATCTCCTTCTTCTTTTTCAATCTAGACTTTTCAAAAAACTTCATGAAGTCTACGTACTCCATTTTCTCATCAATCTCAAACCTAGAGTTAGAGAAGGTGCTCTCATCACTAGAGTCATCTACTTCTTCCTTATCACTCACAACTTCCTTGCTATTATGTGATGTCGTGAAGGCAATGAAGTTTGTAACTCTATTTTCATCATCCAAAGATTTTTCTTCCTCTTCTAAGTCTTCACTATCACTCCAAATGGACGCCATGGCCTTCCCCTTCCTTTTTTGCTTCAAATTTGCATATTCTGGAGCAATGTGACCAAAACCACTGCATTCGTAACATTGAATGCCCTTCTTGGAGTCACTTTCTTGAGACTTTTCAATCTTCTTGAAAGGAGTTTTCTTTTTCACTTCCTTTCCCTTGGACCCAAATCCTTTCCTCTCAAACTTCATGAATTTTTTGAATCTTTTAACCATGAGGGCCATTTCTTCATCCGAGTCCTCCTCATTTTCTTCAACCTTGGCGATCTTCAAGGCAATGCTCTTTTGCTTCTTCGGAGGTGTGGGTGAGGTGTTCCATCTTGACTCATAAGCTAGAAGTCTTCCAATGACTTCACTTGGCTTCATATTCTTGTACTCACTATTCTCTTCAAGTGCTGTCACCTTTGATTCGAACCATGACAGAAGTGACCTCATAAATTTTTTGCTTGACTCTCCTATCCGAATTGGGGTCACCAAGTTGATGACTTTGGTTGACGATATATATCAACTTCACTTGAAAGTCACTGAAGCATTCATGCTCCTTCATCCTAATCATATCAAATTGCATTTGGAGGACTTGGAGCTTTGAGTCCTTGACTACCCAAGCCTCCTTTGCAATCATAGTGTTTTGGACCAACTTGTATTGATTATCGCCTATAGCGTAAAGGATGGCATGCATGACCTTGTTGTTCCATTTGGATGCTTCAAACTCTTGAGTACTCCAACTAGACTTGGGCTTAAGAGCTTCTACACCATCGTCATTGGTCATTGTTGGAGGAATATACCCATTTTCAATAGCCATCCAAGCACGGTCCTCTATTTGACAAAGATAGGCTTCCATCTTGCCCTTCCAAGAAGCATTATTCACCCTATTGAGCAAAGGGTGTCTTGTGCTTGAGGCTCCCTCATGTTGAGGGTAATGGATGTAATGCAAATACAATGTCACACAAAAAGAAAACAATCAAACTAAATGCAATAAACAAGACACACACAGAGCAAGGAAGGTTTTACTTCGATAGATTACCAATTTTGTGAATTAATCAATATTATCGATTCTACCCCATTCTACTAAGTGTTCAAACAAAAGACAACAAACATAAAACAGTAACAACACGCAATATATACGTGGAAACCCTCCAAATGGGAAAAACCACGGGTTGTTCAGTGCGCCACACTCGATCCTCAAAATACACTATTGAGAGAAAGTTTACAACCTAGGTTGACCTCCTGTCTAACCCTCCAGTTACTAACCCTTTCACTCTACCCAACGGACCTTAATAGTAATTTTGGATCACCAACCTTCTGCACTAATCATATAGCCATAAGCTTAACATATAATGAAGAGATAAGTGAATATCCAAGAATATTCTATAGGTAAAAATGCTAGGTCAAGACATTCATGCTTATCTAGGAATAATAATGACAATTAAATGAAATCCTAGATATCAATGTTCTAAATGCAAAGGCAAGAAGAATTAGCTAAAAGAGTAAAACTGTCCTAAATTTTAGCTATCACAAATTAATGCATCTAAACCAACAATCAATACACAAGCATGTCATAAAAGCAATTTACCGTACAAGCAAGCATTTAATAAGCAATAGAGACTAAAACCCTAGGTATACTTGTCTTTGTAATGAAACTATAAAGTCTAGAGCATGTAGAAGTTACCTAATCAAGAAGAAGATGATGCTCCATGCTTGAATGATCCTAGAATGAAGCTAGATGATCATGAGTTGAAGTTGGGTTGAGTAAAATTGAGTGTTTGGGAGTCCCTCTCTCTCTAGAAAAGCTAGAACACACAAAAATGGCTTATTGGACTCTTAAGAAACAAAGAGAAGAGAAGAGAACATATATATATGGTGCCCTACACAAAGTGGCATCGTTTTGGAAGAAGGGCAACCAAATCCCGTCAGGACCGCTAGCTGTACCGCGGTATAGGCAAGTGTCCAGACCACGACACAGAGAACGGTGCATCGCATGGACAACACCGTTCTATAGGCCGTTGTGCATGCAAGTGCACAGACCATGGTCTGGACATCATGCAACGCTTGTGAATTTCTGCTTGGGAGACCGCGGTGCATGCAAAAAGCATAGGCCACAGTAGCCACAGTAGCCACAACGTGCAGCCTCTTGTAAACACCGTTGTACAGACCGCGGCATAGGCACTGCAAGGAGAGCGGTCTGAGCCGTGAAACAGAGAAAAAAAATCCTCTTTTTGAGGCACAAAAGTGTATTCAACGCTCAAACAAAAATTAAGACACACAAGGCATACAAGATGGCAAATAAGAATACATGCAAGATAATAAAAAGAAAATGCATGAGTGTGTGTGTGCACTAATACCTCTTCAATGAAAGTTAAACAAGTGATTTTACCTTTAATGCTTGAAGCAAGTGATTTCTAAGAGAAAACTTGTTTAATGCTTGAAACAAGTTAAACAAGAGATTTCTAAGAGAAAACTAGCTAGAACCGTTCTAGTTGTTAAAGCAAAAATAATATATATATTTATTATGCTCCAGTGCAACGACTTGCACCCCACCTAATATTGTTTTTTTTAATGCACAATCTTAAATTGCATCTTATGCAATTCAATTCACATATATGCTTTTTTTTTATCAAGTGAATTTTTCACTGCCACCCTTATTTGCATCACATGCAAATTCTCTCTTTTTATTATTCACGCATCACCTTGTTTGTATCCTATACAAACTGTTATATGTGTTGCATATCAATTGTTTCATCTGCACACACCAATTTGCATCCTATGCAAACTCTTGTGTTAATAGTTGATATATATATATTGATTATCCTTTCAAATATATCCAATATATTAAAAGTGATAATAAGTAATTTAAATTTAAACTTAAATTCAAATACTTAGATAAATGATTTAGTAAAAAATAAAATAATCCTATTATTTTATCTTCACCTAAATCCAAATATCAACAAATACCCTCTAATTATTAGTTAATTAATAATTCATAATTATCAATATAATTAAATAATCTAATTATTTAATTAATTTAACTATTAACATTCATTAATTAAATAACCTCATTATTCAATTAATTCCTGAATAAATACGTGTCACTTTTGTAACACAATTAATTGGACAATCCAATTAATTAACCGAGACACTCGTTACCTAAGTCGACCGGGCTAGCAAGGGGACCTAATGGACCCATAGTATTTTGAGCTCCAATAATCCTCAGAATCATTAATTAAACACTTTAATTAATATTCCTTGATTATTAACTCTGGTGTTATTCCCCTAAAAATCCGAAGCTGCACTCTCTCAACTGTATACGCTTTTACATAGACCGATACAACTCGGTTTCCATCGATATAGCTATTACACATGGTGTGATCCTCCAAAGTAGTTCATAATTAGAGCTGGGTCATAATGTTCGTTGTACCCCTCTAATTACATATATCCTTTAAGTACCGTTGATTCTCTAATGGACAATAAAGCCTATTTCTTTACAAAATTAAGAGAGCGCTCATATTGTCTAAGCCCCGAATCAACCCTTAGAGAACTACCATCTACTTCTCAGAAGAATGAGTGGATTCCACTATTATGTGCAAACCTTCCCAGCCACAAGCCAAACCGTAATCCCAATATACAAAGCATATTGATCAGGATTTGCATCTGACCTCATCCATGGTATATCAAAGACCACGACCTAACCTGAAGGAGTCGATAAGACACTTAGGATTAAGATCACTCACATATAGCTATCATTAGTTGATAAAAATGAATCTCATCGGTAAACAGATCTTGGTGAGAGATTCATATAAATCATGGCCCAGTCCTATATGATCACATCATACAATGTGTCTCCATTCCCATATCTCATATGAATGATTCATGATAGAATCACCGTACCTTACGGAATGGACTGCAACTATAGATTAACCACAAACAAAGTACCAACCTTTATTTGCTATCTATGGACTCTTTAGATTGCACGTCTCTTACTGTGTCCATCTGTATATGACACTCATATACACAGTTCGAGATTTCATCCGACAATTTTGGATGTTAAATATATACACACAAGTTATAAAATAAACAACACAACAAGAATGAATTGAACTTTTCCTTTTATTTATTTCATAAATCCATTTACAAATTACATATGTTGAAAGAAAAATTGGCTCGAGATGAGAAATTCCTGTTAACACCCTTGAGACCACTACCACGAAAGTGGTGGCCGAGGTCGGTACCGTTAGTTCCCGACCTATTTAAAAGGTAGACGAGAGGCTGAACAATAAATGGGAGCTTTATTATTGATATACTGCTTTAAAGTACAAATCACTCTCTTGTATGCTCACAGTCTCTCGAAGGTGTAGGGTTGTGGCAACTCGGTGCCTATCGAATAGTGGAAATGAAGGTAGCCGCTCTGAATACGGAATTTAGGCTTTCCCCCCTGCCTCTATATTTTTTGTACGTATATCTATTCTTGTAGTTTGTTCTCTATTTTTCCTCCATTTCTATCTTGCTTGGCCTCACATATTTATATCATCCAAGTAGGATTTTAGTTGGCGAATATTTCACCGTGATCCCATGAATCCGTTCCCTCCTTATCCACCGGGATTCGTTATTTAAATTTGAATTGTTACGGGATTTCATGATACTGTTGACGGAGATAAGTTTGTTCCCTTTTTTGAATCAAACTCTTGACGTTCATGTAAATATTACGTGGAGATGATCCTATGTGCACTCGTGTCATGAATTTTCATGGAGGCCTTCCTACCAGCTGCCTGTTGCCCCGTAGTGTGAGGTGGATCCCTGCTCCGGCTCTGTTCTTAGAAGCTTAAGATGGATTTTCCCTGACCCTTGAGGGCTTGAGGTGCTCTTGTAGACCTTCTTGGGAGGTAGTTGTGGTAGTGTAGATTTAGACGTGATTCTTCCTTTATGTCCAGCAAGGACAGCGGGCTTCTGGAGAGGTTGGCAGGCTTCTTTCGAATTTCTCTTGAGCTTGGAGACTTCCCCTAGCATTCACGGGATGGTTGTGGAGCTCGACCTCAGAGCCGAGGTTCTTCGATAGATGGCCTGAAGAAGCCCAGGTTCTAATACTCTCATGGGGGCTCGTTTAGGTCGCGCCTGGCTTGTTTTTTGGTAGTTTTAAAGACAGACAGACATTCCCTGCTCCTGCGGGTGGCTTTAAGGTCTTTCCGGTCTTTTCGGGCTTCATGATTGTTGATTATGGGTGGAAAATTTCTCTTTGTCCCCTAGCCAAATTTCGCTAGTAACAGAAGTCCCCTCTGACTTGAACACCGGTGGTAGAGTTGGGTTGGAGTCAGATTCCTTATTTAATTGAGAAAGTTTTCCGCTGTAAAGATAATTAATGAGAGCGAAAATTTCTAATTAATTACCCAATATTTGAATTTGAAACTGAGTGTTATTCGAAGAAAAATGGTTGCAATACTGCTCCAGGTGATATTTTTGAGGATATCACCGATAATCCTCTATTTAAGCCCGGCTTGACCGTCACTTTCTTCATACTTCCTCAAATCTCAAGTTTTCAAATTTCTTCTTCCCTGTTTTCTCTACCGATTCCCCTACTTGCCTCCGCTTACTTCCAAGTCTTCCTTACCCATCAATGTCGACTTCCACAGATAGTGTTGACGCCTTGGTTGGAGAACCGGGGGCCCTAACCTTGCTCCTCATAAGCGGGTGCGAGGGATTTCAAGCAATGAGAAATCTTTCCCGCTCCGCCAGCGTCGTCGTTCTAATAGGAAAGTCTCTATAGACTCTGGCTTTTCGAACCAGCCTGACAATCCTTTGAACCTAGTTGATGAAGACTCCGATGTCGGGGAGAAAATGGATGTGGTCGAGAGTGCTCAAGTCACAGTGGTGAAGCTTCCTTCAGTGGTAACCCTTTCTTTAGAACCCAGGGTCATCTCCGACTCCACTATCGACCCTCAGTCGATCGGCCGTCTTTGGGACAACTATCGTATTCCTGATACTGTTTCCCTAACTGTCCCCCACCAGAATTATGATGTTTTTAGCCCGCCTAAAGGCATGCTCCCTATCCACGTCGTTGCTTTTGAAAGCGGGGTGAGTATCCCTCCTCACCCCACCATTCGACGGGCTCTCAATGCCCTTTAGCTGGCTCCACTTCAACTGATACCTTGCTTTTTGAGGTATCTAGTCGGCATCCTAGTATTATAGAGGGAGCAGTACGAGATAAGCAACGTAACCAGTGAGCCTAGGCTGAGGAGCTCGACTTTCTTTTCCAGATAGGTAGCCTGGCTAGGGTTCCACGAGGCCAATTCTTTGCCAAGGCTAAGAATAGGCTCAACTTTATCATCCCCGGGGATTCAAAGAAGGACCTCGCTTAGAAAGAAGAATGGGTACTAGCGGGTGGAGACTAGGGAGCTCCGTCTTCATCGGCGGTCATTAGCTCGAGGTTCCCACTGCCTTTAGTGACAAACCCACATGGGGTCAGGATTCCTTGCCCGCTGAGTCTGAAGCAGTGCTGAAGACTATCCTTGCTCAGAACTACTTGAATCTGAAGTTTTCAACCGCTGACCCTTTCGATTCCCACAGGGTAAACAGGTACCTGTAGATATCCGGTGCTACCCCTCGTAAGTATCTCGATCTATCTTGCATTTAAATGTTTGAATGGTTCAGTTATGATGATATTGATCCCTTTCTTAATAGTGTTTGTTACTGCTCCAGCTTCTTGCGAAGCCCGACAAGCTGGGATCCCTTCTTCTCCTTTTAAACCATCCCTAGGAGCTCTCTCGGCTATTCCGAAGAAAGGGGGATTGACCACTAAGGCAGTTGCCCCGCTCATTCCTTCCCCCTCACCTTCCCAAGTGAAGTCCAGGATGACACTTCTTGCAACTCGGGCGGCAAAGGCTCTAAGCCGAGGAGGGTCTACCTCCCAAGTCACCAACAAGTCGGCTCCAGCTCCCTCTCCAGTAGTCTATGCTTCAATCGATGCTCCCCGAGTCATATTATCCCTTTTTGATAATCTGGTTGTTACCCTGGCAGTTGAGGTTCCCAGGGACCCCGATGTCGATATCTCTAAGGTCGCCCCTTCTCGCCCCCACGAGCAATCGAGCTCGGTGGGTCAGGACGAGGTCCTTAAGCAATTTATGGCATCCTGTCTAGGCAGTGGGCTTTCTAGAAAAACCGCAATGCCCGTGGACATCATGATTACAAAAGGGTCCGCCCTTCAAGCCGAGGTAATCATCGATTTCACTTTTTCTTTCAGCATTTTGATTTGTCATTTTCTAATATGATTTTCCTTTATAGGCTTTCAAGTTTTTTGGTGGCCATGGGGCATCAGGTAGCCTTCCTCCGTGATCGGGCAGCCAATGCTGAGTCTGAAACTGAGCCAGCCATTGGGTTGCTTGCGCGGGCTCAAACCCTAGTCTAAGAGATGACCTTCAGCCAACAAGGAATGGAGACGCAGCTAGCTGTGCTTAAATGCGACCATGAGAGGTTGAAGCGGGCTTTTGATCAGGAGACTCTTCGGTCGAAGTGGCGGGCTAGGCAGCGGGATTACTTGAAGGGAGAGGCGAAGGCCCTGGATGTTGAGAACCAAACCTTGCAAGCTCAAATTTCCCAGCTCCAGGTCAAGTGGATGCCTCTTTTAACGAAGGGTACTTCTACGCCTCTTATTAAGTTGCAGAGGCTCTTTCTCCCCTTTTCGATCTCTCTAGCATCGCTAGCTGGGATAGAGAAGAGGTCATGTCATGGGCTATGGAGATGTTTCACCCTAAAAATGATGGAGCAGATATTTCTGGGGAGGAAGCTGGGAAACAGTTAGAGGTGCCAGATCTACCTCCTCATGTTCCAGCCTTTCCAGCATCTGGTCCAGACGAATCCTCGAAGGAGGTACATAAGGAGGAGCTAGAATGAGGCCTTACTGAAGCCCGAGACCCCCTCACAGTGCTCTCAGGGGTAGAGTCAACAGAAGGCGGGAACGTACCTGAGTCAGTGGCCAGTCTTCTTGATGCAGCTATACCGTCTAAAGTTATGGCGGTGATCAATAAAATAGTGGAGGAGGTTCCTGTTGATCCCAAGGCAGCTCGGGATGATCCCTAGAAGGAGGTGGCGGAGGCGATAGATACAGCTAACCAGGACAAGCTGCGGCTGGAGAAGGGAGCAAGGGGCGAGGTTCATTCTGTGGAGGAGGAGGCTAGAGGTCCTCAGGAAGACAAAGAAGCTTGAGTTCTCTCCCAAGTAATCTATTTTGAAGTTCGGAAAAAGGGGTGGGCATCCCATCTTCAATTGTGTCTGGAATTTTATTATTGCTTTTGTAGCCTGGAACCAGGGATTGGGCCCCCCTTGCTTGTTGTAGCCTTGCTGGGGGATAGACTCCCTAACTTGATAATTAAATTTTAATCTCAAATCTGACTCTGGCTTGCATGTACTTGCTTGTTCTCCTTCTAGGTCCAACTTTTATATCGAAATGAGCTATCTTTAGGGAAAAAACAGGATAAGGAAACTGTTTAGAGTCGGGCTTCCTGACTATCGAGTTTTGAAGATCAATTTCCTTAATCGATAGTCCCCTTGTTGGATTGTAGGCCGGTTATATTAAGTGACCACGTATCAAGTAAAAAATAGCGAACAACAATAACCGGAACATTTAGAGCTTAAGTAAATCAAGCCCTCCATCCCCGAGCCCCTTTGAAGGGCTGTATCCCAAGTAGATTGTTAAGTAAAGAACTGTTTAGCCCCTTCTTAGGCTCGAGATCAGGAGGGCTTCCGTGCTTTCAAGCTTGATTCCTTCTTGGTGGGAGTGGTAGCCCGACCAAGGCATCAGAAGGGCTATCTAGTTATTTCATGGACTCGAGATCTGGATGGCAATTATGCTCTTACACTCAGATCCTTCTTGGGGTGGTAGCCCGACCAAGGCATCAGGAGGGCTATCTAGCTATTTCCTGGTCTCGAGATCTGGATGGCAACTATGCTCTTACACTCAGATCCTTCTTGGGGGTCGTAGCCCGACCAAGGCATCATGAGTGCTATCTAGCTATATCTTGGTCTCGAGATCTGGATGGCAACTATGCTCTTACACTCAGATCCTTCTTTAGGGTGGTAGCCCGACCAAGGCATCAGGAGGGCTATATAGATATTTTCTGGCCTTGAGATCTGGATTGCATATATGCTCTTACACTCAGACCCTTCTTGGCAGGGGGTAGTGTCCGGCCGAGGCATCAGAAGTGGTTGAGGGGGTTCCTCTGCTTACCCTTGGTCTTGAGGCGATAATGTCGAAACTTTCCATGTACACCCGAGTCATTGTAGGATATAGTTGAATGAGGAGTAAACATGAAAACTTGCTTTATTGATATGAAGGGTGGAGTACATTATTGTCTGAAAAAATAAAAGAAGCTAGTCGGAGATCGCCTACTCCTGAGTCCCTTGTTCAATGGTAGAATTTCCTTAGGTGATCAACATTCCAAGTGTGGTCGATGAGTCGGCCATTCATATCTTCAAGCTTGAATGCCCCATTACGGATCACCATCTTTATTAGGTATGGTCCTTCTCTGTTGGGCCCTAGGACCCCATCTGATCTCTTCCTAGTGTTCAACATCACTTTCCTGAGGACTAGATCCACTTTTTTGAAGCTCCGAGCTTTAACCCTCCTGTTGAAGTACTTAACAATCCTGTTTTGGTAGATCGCTACCTTCTCAACTATTCGATCTTGTTTCTCCTCCAGAAGGTCCAAGCTAGCTCAGAGCTTGCTTGCATTGCTCTCCAGCTCAAATCAATGGACTCTAAAGGAGGTCAACTTATGCTCTATAGGTAGGATTGCTTCAACCCCGATGGCCAGCGAGTATGGCGTTTCCCCGGTAATTGTTCTCCTTATAGTACGGTAAGCCTAGAGGAACTCGGGAAGCTTCTCTACCCATCGACCTTTCTTCTGCTGTAGCTTTTTCTTCAACAACTTCTTAATTGTTTTCTTTGTGGATTCCACCAAACCATTGGTCTGAGGGTGGGCTACCGAAGCAAACCGAATGTCGATTCCCAAACCTTTACAGAAATCTCTAAATTTGCCATTATCGAACTGTTTTCTGAGGTCGGTTATGATGGCAAGAGGGGTTCTGAACCTACAAACTACATTGGTCTTGATGAACCTTGTTGTGTGTCTCTTTCGATATCTGGGAGAGTGGTCCAGCTTCAACCCACATTGTGAAGTAGTCAATTGCTACGATAGCGTGCTTGGCCCGTCCCAGAGCTGTAGGAAGTGGTCCAATCAAATCGACTCCCCATATAGCAAAAGGGTATGGCCAGCTAAGGGACGACAAGCGCTTCGGAGGGAGGTGACTTAAGTTGGCGGCCTTCTGGCATGCCTCGCAGGTTTGCACCAAGTTCTTAGCATCTTAGTGGATGGTCGGCCAATAATACCCCATACGGAGAACCTGATATGCCAAGGCCTCTCCACCAATATGGTTCCCACATTCCCCGTGTAAAGTCCTCAATTGTGGATTGGTTTATTTTTATGAACAAATCACATGTTTGGGGTATTATGAAAGGGTATCTTAGGCTCTCAAGACCTCAAGAGGAGAAGCACCAAAGGTAAAATTCTTGTGCTTACTTGCTTTGAAGAGATATAGTTGCACACACTTACAACTCATGCATATTTCTTATTCGTATATATTGTGTGTTTATATGAGTGTGCATTCTTGTGTTGATAACTCTTCTTGCATGTTTATATTGACCACATATTTGCATTTGTATTGACGTGCATTATGTGTTGCTCACACACACACTTACTTGTATTTGATTTGTTATGCATGTGTGCATCATTGTTGTCTATGTGCATTCATAGTGTGGTTTTGTGTGTTGTTCAAGCTTGCACGATGGTGTGTTTGTCTTAGTGCATTGAGGGACCATTTGAGAAGGTCGTATTCTTCCCTTGGTGGTTATGTGGAGTAATGTGTCTAGTTTCAAAAGAGTGTATTTCAATGATTTAAATGTTTTTTAAAACTGACCTTTGTATGGTCTTGTACCCATATATTTTTATACAATGATTCAAAATGAGTTTTGAAAATTTCTTTATAAACTAGACACCCATACCTTTCCAACGGTACATTATTCGTAATATTTCATGACCATTTGGATTGGTTTTGAAATCGCCAAAGTGACTACAAAAATAGGGAATCTCTGTTGTTGTCCATTTCTGACCTGTGGTCAATCAAATGACCATAACCTTTCCTACAGACGTCTAAATCATGTTTTATAAATTGGAGTAGAAATTATACTTCCATACCTTTCCAATTGTATATTATACGAAAGGTTTGGATGTCGTTTGGTTATGTTTTGGGTCGCTCGAATATCAAGCACACCTCACCAGCGCCCCTTGGACAGTAGGTGTGCGCTGGTGTGGCGATTGTCGACCAGTACAGCTCACCAGCGCACTGAGTAAATTTTGGGCATTTTTCAAAATGATGTAGTTTTGTTCTAGGGCTCATATTTATGTGTCATCTTCTTCCTCACTCGTTTTTCAGAGCTTCCAAACCATTTTTTAGAGTGAGAAAGTATTTGCTTTGAGAGAGAAGCTCCAAGAGTTATTCTTTAACTCTCCAAACCCAAAACTTATCATCCTTCATGCATTATTTAGCATCTTTAGGCATGGGTATTCATCTTTGATTGACTTGGTAAGTTGAACAAAAATCTCAACTTTGTCATTTGTTCATGTTTTCCAAGATGATGTTTTTATTGCTTTTTATTAGTTGATTAAATGCTAGGACTTCAATCATTGCATCTATTTATGAGTTCCTTTGCATGATTGGGTTTGTTTGTTGATATGGCTTTTATGATAGCTTCATAGGATTGCTTGTTCTATGTTTAGCTAAGCTTTATGACATGTCATTTAGCTCTTGATATCTAGGATTGCATATATTGCCACCACATAATTCTAGATAAGCATATAAGGTACCCTAGCCTTGTTTGTTGTTTGAATATCATCATATATTAATATAGGGTGTTTATCTCTTCATTAAAGAGAAGTAAGACTTGTGTTGCATCAGGGAGTAGGTTGCTTCAAGCGTAAGCAAATTGGACTAGTTCCATTTAATACCGGGATTAGGTAGTGGTAGTGGGTTATTTACCGGGAGTAGGTTGTAACGCCTCTATCATCAGTGGATTCGTTGTTCGAGTGTGGCGCACTTAACAGCCCGTGGTTTTTCCAATTTGGAGGTTTCCACATATATCTCAAGTGTCTTTATTATTTCCGCACTTATTACTCTTGTGGTATTTTTGTAACTAGATAAGGACATTTTCGTATTCTTGACCTTTAACGAAAATTGGGTAAATTTGTTTAAAATCTATTCACCCCCCTCTAGATTAATATATTACACACCATAATATTTGTTTCACCCTGGAGTGAAGCTCTCTCAAAGCCCACTTGGCATCTTTAGGGTGTAGACATCAGAGCAGGGGAAGGGATTTTCCCCTTCGGTATAAATGCCTATCCACCATACAATACAAGACCGAGAGCCTTTTAACCCTCCTAGCTTGGTCGGGATCCCCGGTGAGTTTTCCATCATGTAGATATTCCACTATTGGATCTATCTAGCATGGATGTCGGTCCAGGGCATAAGCTTCCTTACCTGTCATAATGCTAGGTAGGGGGATCACTTGAAGAGGGACTCCGTGAGGTAAGGTCTGGCCACCATAGGCAGCTATCTTGGCTAGGATGTCAGCCTGATGATTTAGCTGTCGAGGTATCTGCTCGATTCTGAATCCCTTAAATATGGTTTTGAGTTGCTGCACCAATTTTAGGTAAGCGATCATGTTATCCCTTTTAGCCTGATAATCTGCGGATACTTGGTTGACCACAAGTGAAGAGTCGCTCTTGATATCCAGGTAGTCAACCCCCGGGATTTTTGGCAGCTTTTATCCCAGCTAGCAGGGCTTCGTATTCCGCTTCATTGTTCATGGCTTTAAATTCGAACCTGAAACAATAGAATCACTCAGTTTCTTCTGGGACGATAAGGATTATGACCTCTCCTCCCCCAGATTGCCCGAAAGCTCTGTCAGTGTAGAGAGTCCATGACTCGTAGCCCTCCAGCCAGTTGTCAGATTCTGGAGTCCTCTCAAGGGTGACATTTGTTACCGCAGGGGTTGCACAATCTGAAGGAACTGAGAGCTTTGTTACGAAGTCCGCTAGTGCCTGAGCTTTTATCGCGGTCCTAGGCTTATACTTTAAATCAAACTGGGTATCTCTAGGGCCCATAGAACCAGCCTTCTAGAAACATCCAGCCTTTGTAAGAACTGACAGAGGGGATGGTCTGTTACCACTGCTATTGAATGAGCATGAAAGTAAGGAAGGAGTTTCCTTGCCGAGGTCACCAAGGCATAAGCGAGCTTCTCCAACAGAGTATAGTTCTTTTCGGGCTTGGTTAGAGTGTGACTCATATAGTATATAGGTTGCTGGATCCTATCCCCGCATTCCTTGACCAAGGCCCCGCTCACAGCGGTTTCTGAAAAGGCTAAGTGTATTTGGAGCTCTTCTCCAGGATTTGGCTTGACAAGCAGTGGACTGATCCCACGTCATGTTTCTTTCCTACTTGATAGCTTTGAAGAATAGTAAGCACTTATCGGTGGAATGAGAGATGAACCTATTGAGTGCTGCTACCTGTTCGGTCAAGGCTTGAACTTGTTTAAGAGATGTGGGGGATTCTAGATCCAGGATAGCCATGATTTATTCTGGGTTAGCCTCTATGCCTCTCTCATGGACCATGAAGCCCAGAAACTTCCCCGCAGTTACCCTAAAGGCACATTTGGAAAGGTTCAACCTCATATGGTTTTCCCTTAGGATCATGACGAAGGTCGTCCAGGTGGCCTTCCGAGGTTGAAGAGTTAGTGATCATGTCGTCGATGTACACCTCCATCGACCTTCAGATTTTGGGTTTAAACAAACGGTTGACTAATCGCTGGTAAGTAGCTCTAGTATTTTTGAGCCCAAAGGGCATCACCTTGCAGCAGTACTGGCCTTGCACGATGATGAAACTGGTCTATTCTTGGTCCGTGGGATGCATCATAGTCTGATTGTAGCCGGAAAACACGTCCATGAAGCTCAGAAGCTTGTTCCTGAAGGTGGAATCGACCAGCTGATCAATTTTTAGCAGAGGGAAACTGTCCTTCGGGCATGCCCTGTTGAGGTTGGTGTAAATTCACGCACATGTGCCACTTCCCATTTGCCTTTATGACCATGACCACGTAGGCGATCGACTCGGCGTAGCGGGCTTCTCGAATGAAGCTTGCCTGGGTTAGTTTATCGACCTCTTCTTGAACCGCTATATTTCTTTCGATGTTAAAGTGGTGTATTTTTTATTTGACAGGCTTGAAGGTAGGATCCACTGCCAATCGATGTGCAGCTAATGTCATCGGGATCCCCGGTATCTCCGTATGACTCTAGGCGAAAATGTCATTGAACTCTGTGAGGAGCCTAATCAAGCTCTTTTTCATTTCTGGCTCAAATGTAGCTCTGATCTTTACGAGCTTCGGGGGATCGCTTATTCGGATAGGAATCTCTTCTAACCTATCTACTGGATGGCCGCTGGCCCATACCCTTATCTGTTCTTCCATGTCGGGCACCACAAGGCCTTCTTCAGGACAATCGGTGGAACCCACATCTTCTAGGTTTAGTGCTGGAGTTATCCTACCTTGGATTGTCGTCACTTGGGCTAGTTGTTTAGCTAGAGCTACTGGGTTGGCTGACACTGCGTAGCATTTCCGAGCTGCTTGCTGATCACCCCAAACTTCCCCCATTTTGTCTCCTACCAGGAACTTCAGGACATTGTGGTAAATAGAGAAGACCCCTTTCAAGGATGACAAAAATGGCCTCCCTAATATTGCATTGTAAGCCGACGGGGTATCCACCACCACGAAGTCAATCATGATGTTTTGCTGAAGAGGTGTGGCTCCAATGATCACTGGTAGGATTTTTGATCCTACGGGTGTGATGGAGTCCCCCGTGAACCCATATAATGGAGTAGTACAACTGTTGTAGCACCATTGCTTCAAGTTTAGTTTTTCCAAAGTGTCTTTAATTAGAACGTCGACCTCGCTACCTGTGTCGACGAGCACGTGGTGCACCATGAAATTGGCAATTTGTACTGTGATGACCATTAGGTCATCGTGTGGCTGCACAGTGTTATAGACATCTGCTTCGGTGAAGATGATCTGTGACAGCCGGGAGGGGTTGGTCGGTCTCTAGTCGACCTTGAAGATATCCAGCTTCTCGTCCCTATGAGGGACCTTCCTCGCATGGTTTTTCCTGAAATTGTTATAGGTGCCGGCTAGAGTCCGCTGATAGTATGTATTATTTGAATCTGTGGCATCAGGTCCGCCTGCTCTCCCTTCCTCTTCTCAGCATGTTCTCGGATCTCGGCTTGTACCTCTCTTCCAGTCTGAATGTTCTCCCTGACTTGTTGTAAGAACTCTATCAAGCATCCTCCCCTTATCAAAACCTCGCAGGTTGTAGCATTCTGAAGTGTTGTGCCCTACGTCCTCATGAAATTCATAATATTTATAACAATTTCTCTTATAGACCGGGGCATTCATGGGAGCGGGCTTCTGTAACAAACCCTTGTCCCGAATGGTGAGGTAGACTGTTTCTCAGGATGTTTTTAAGGGAGTGTAATGGTCGTACCCCCTCTCATCGCGAGCTACAGGGGCCACTGTCCTAGGAGGTGGCAAAGCTTGATGAGGAGCTTATCTATCTGGATACCTTTCTGATCAGGGCTGAGGAAGGGGAAAGCCGTATGTTGATTTATTAGGGGGTTTGTTTTGGCTTTTCTAAGCTTGCTCGGGTCAGGGAGCTTCCATCTTTTATCATTTTACGGCTCTCATGTCGTCATGTTCCATCTTGATCATGAGTTGCTTGTCGACCTCAATCTGCTCTAAAGCCCGATCGTAGACTTCCTGGTAAGTTTCTAGAGGTCTATTAGAGAAAGACCGGAAAAGCTTTCCCACCCACAGGTTCCTTCGAAAGTTGGCGAGTGTTTTCTTCTGGTGAAGACCTGGATGACTTCTTTCTGAAAATGCTCGACATAAGCCCGGAGGGTTTCCCTTCTCTCCTGGATCGTGTATTGTAGATGGATCGGGTCCTTCAGTTGGGGCTTAACTCCCTGGAATTGTGAGTAGAAATAGGTTGATAACTTGTTGAAGGAATCCATGCTTCCACCAGGTAACTTCCTAAACCAGGTTTTAGCATAATCCGTGAGGGTAGTGAGGAACATTCGACATATAACGGCCCTGGTTGTGTTCTGGACCTCCATCTGTTGAACGAAGCTCTCTAAGTGGCTCAGAGGATCTTCAGTCCCAGAGAACCTGTCAGCTGACATTTTGAACTTAGGCGGGAGCTCTGCCTCCCAGACCCTTCTGGTGAAGGGGGTGTTCATTTCACTTAGAGGATCTTTCTTGTCCTCCTTGTACTTCCCTTTCTTCACCAATTGGACCTCTTTCTGAAGCTCTGCCAACTGGTCTCTTAGTCGCTTGCTTTTGGATTTCCTTAAGACGATCTCAGATTCCTCTCCATCGGATCCTTCTGATGAACTGGCGACCTCTACCCAGTTCCTTCTTCGGAGGGGGTTTGCTTGGGGGCTTTGCTGACTTTCTTTTTCTCTATCCCCAGCTTCCCACCTTGTAGTCTTTGGGTAGAGGAGCTCTTCCCGTCCTCGAGGATGGACATCTACCGCAGATATGACTTGTCTTGGTTGGTAGCGTGGCAGCGCTTTGGGAACATGGGGCATGGGCTCTAGCTTATCCCAGATCGAGGTCGGGAGCCCCCTTCTGTTACAAGTTGATTCCCGATGGGCAGGTCTCAGGCTATCAAAGGCGGGTTGCCTAGCCCCAGGCCTGCTTGACTCCCCTTGATTGCAGAGACCCGCTTGTTGGATAGTGATACCCTCAGCGAGTAATCGAAGGCGGACATTTTCTACAAAGGCCACCGCTTGTTGGTCAAGCTCGAATTGACTTCCCAGAGGGGGATCCAGAGCCCGTACAGTGGCTGGCTTGGTGGGAACCTGGCTATGGAGCCCGAATTTTCTCCCTTTCCTCAGGACCTTTCGTGTCGATGTAGCAGAAGATTGTCCCGACATACCCTGCTGCCCTTGCGAGGACTGGAGCCTCATGATTACTATGAAAAATCAAACTTTTTGAATGTAAAAAGATGGTGGTGTGAGAGGTTTCCCACAGACGGTGCCAGAAAGTGTTGACGTGAAATTTGCGCGAGATGAGAATTTTCTGTTAACACCCTCGAGACCACTACTACAAAAGTTTTGGCCGGGGTCGGTACCGTTATTTCCCGACCTGTTTAAAAGGTGGACGAGAGGCTGAACAATAAATGGGAGCTTTATTATTGATATACTGCTTTAAAGTACAAATCGCTCTCTTGTATGCTCACAGTCTCTCGAAAGTGTAGGGTGGTGGCAACTCGATGCCTTTCGAATAGTGGAAATGAAGGTAGCCGTGTTCTGAATACAAAATTTAGGCTTCCCCCCCTGCCACTATATTTTTTGTACGTATATCTATTCTTGTAGGTTGTTCTCTTTTTTTTCTCCTTTTCTATCCTGCTTGGCCTCACATATTTATATCATCTAAGTGGGTTTTTAGTTGGTGAATATTTCAATGTGATCCATGAATCCGTTCCATCCTTATTGGACGGGATTCGTTATTTAAATTTGAATTGTTGCGGGATTTCATGATACCGTTGACTGAGATAAGTTTGTTCCCTTTTTTGAATCAAACTCTTGGCGAGCATGTAAATATTACATGGAGATGATCCTGTGTGCACTCGTGTCATGAATTTTCATGGAGGTCTACCTACCAGTTGCCTATTGCCCCGTAGTGCGAGGTAGATCCGTGCTCTAGCTCTTTTCTTAGAAGCTTAAGATGGATTTTCCCTGACCCTTGGGGGCTTGAGGTGCTCTTGTAGGCCTTCCTAGGAGGTAGCTGGGGTAGTGTAGATTTAGGCATGATTCTTCCTTTATGTCCAGCAAGGATAGCGGGCTTCTAGAGAGGTTGACAGGCTTCTTTCGAATTTCTCTTGAGCTTGGAGACTTCCCTTGGCATTCACAGGACGGTTGTGGAGCTCGACCTCAGAGCCGAGGTTCCCCGATAGATGGCCTGGAGAAGCCCGGGTTCCAGTACCCTCGTGGAGGCTCGTCTAGGTCTCACCTGGCTTGTTTTCTGGTAGTTTTGAAGACGGACCGGCCTCCTCTACTCCTACGGGGTGGCTTTACGGTCTTTCCGGGCTTCATGATTGTTGATTATTATTGAAAAATTTCTCTTTGACCCTGGCCAAATTTTGCTATTAACAATTTCTTTAGGGCATAAAGCCCAAAAATCTCCCACTTGCACTAAAGCATGTGAGGCATGTCTCGTAACCCTAGACCATCTAGGTGACCTAAACACACTTTCATCTGTAAGGTCTTCGTAAATAGATCAGCATGATTGTCTTGTGAGGCTATCGTGGTGACGATTACATCTCCTTTCTGCACTATCTCTCTAATGAGATGATAGTTTCTCTATATATGCTTCCCTCTCTTGTGGTTTCTTGGTTCTTTGGAATTAGCCACAGCACCGCTGTTGTCACAATAAAGTGTGATGGGCCTATCATGATCTGGAACAACTTCCAGATCACTGAAGAACTTACGGAGCCAAACAGCCTCTTTAGCAGCTTCATAAGCGGCTACATATTCAGCTTCCATGGTTGAGTCAGTAATGCAAGATTGCTTGATACTTCTCCATACAATGGCTCCACCACCAAGGGTAAATACTGATCATGACGTGGATTTCCTAGAATCCCTGTCTGATTGAAAATCAGAATCCGTATTCCAAATGGGATCAAATCCTGCATGGAATACACTAGCATATAGTCTCTCGTTCTCCAAAGATACTTGAGAATTGTCTTGACAGCAACCCCATGATCCAATCATGGGTTGGACTGGTATTTCCTAACTACTCCCACTACATAGTAGATGTCTGGTCTCATGTATAACATAACATACATAAGACTACCTACTACCGATGCTTAGGGTACAAGTCTCATATCCTTAACTTCTTGGGGTGTCTTAGGACACTGTTCCTTAGACAAGTCAACTCCATGCCTGTAAATTACCTTTCTTGGATTTTTGTAACAAAAATCGCACAAGAATCTTGTCGATATATGATGCTTGAGACAATGCTATAAGTTTGTTCTTAAGATCCCTTATAAGTTGGATCCCTAGAACATAACTTGTCTCTCCCAAATCTTTCATTTGGAATTGGCTAGCCATTCAGCCTTTTACATCAAACAATACTCCCATATCATTCCAATGAGTAGGATATATCATCTACGTATAGGATCAAGAAAACTACTTTCTTATCAATGATGCGCTTGTAGACACAAGGAACATCGACGTTCTGCTCGAAGCCATAGGTTTTAATCACATCATCAAACCTTATGTTCCAAGATCTAGATGCTTGCTTAAGTCCATAGATGGACCTTTCCAGCTTGAAAACCTTTTGGTCTTGATCGGGAGACACAAATCCCTCTGGTTGCAACATATAAATGCTCTCGTCAAGAGTGCCATTCAAGAATGTAGTCCTGACATTCATTTGCCAAATTTTATAATCGAAATAGGCAGCAATGGATAAGAAAATCTTAATAGACTTAAACATGGCTATTGGCGAGAAAGTCTCTTCATAATCTACCCTCTCTTTCTAGGTATAACCCTTGGCCACTAGCCTTGCTTTGAAGGTCTCTACCTTCCCGTCTACTCCTCTCTTTCTCTTGTAGATCCACTTACACCCAATGGATTTTACCCCATCCGGTAAGTCTACAAGATCCAAGACTGAGTTAGAGTACATGGACTCCATCTCAAGATTCATGGCTTTAAGCCATTCCTCTTTATCAAGATCTTCCATTGCATTCTTAAATGCCAATGGATCATCCACACTATCAACAGAGACAATACATTGTCCCTCACTTATACCTAAATAGCATTTAGGTTGTCTCACAACCCTCTCGCTACGTCTAGGTGGTAGTGTATCCTGATTAGGAACCATCTAACTCTCAGATGTTTATGGATTAACAACTCTTGTTGATGAAGCACTAGTCTCACTAGGCTCCAACTCATTCAATACAATCTTAGAACAAGGTTTATGGTCACTAATATAATTGTTCTCAATAAACATTGCATTTGTCCATATAAATACTTTGTTATCTTAGGGACAATAGATGTGCCCATCTCTGGTCTCCTTGGAGTATCCTATAAATAGGCAGACCACATACTTGGAGTTTAGCTTTCCAATTCTGTTCTTCAGCACGTGTGCTGGACACCCCCATATGCGAAAATGTCGTAAACTAGCTTTACGACCATTCCACAACTCTAGGGGAGTCTTAGGAACAGATTTGGATGGCGCCACATTCAAAATATATGCTGCTGTTTGTAACGCATATCCCCAGAAGGAATTTGGTAATGATGAAAAACTAATCATAGATCTCACCATTTCCATTAGGGTTCTATTTGTCCTCTTCACTATACCATTTTACTAAGGTGTACCGGGAGCCATGAATGAGGAAACTATCTCATGCTCGACCATGAAGTCTTCAAACTCTTGGTCAAGGTACTCACCTCCACAATCCGATCGTAGTGACTTGATAGTTCGACCTAATTGATTCTCAACTTCAGCTTGAAATTCATTGAACATTTCAAATGTTTTCGACTTTCGTTACATTAGGTAGACGTATTTGTATCTTGAGTAGTCATCTATAAAGGTGACATAATACTCATAACCACCTATAGCTTTAACATTAATCGGTCCGCAGATGTCTGTATGTATAAGCTCTATTGGGTCTTTAGCTCTAAGCCTTTTTCCAGTAAAAGGTCTTTTAGTCATCTTACCTTCCAGACAAGATTCGCAGACAGGTAACGTGTCAACCTTTAACTCACTTAAAGGTCCTCTTTTTACTAGTCTATCTATCCGATCAAGGTTGATATGACCAAGCCTTAGATGCCACAGATACATGTCATTATCTAGAAAAATTTTATGTCGTTTAGTTTTTGATTTTCAACCTTAAACATTTCGATGTTGAGCAGTGTAGTATGTATTAACGGTCTTAACATACACAAATTGTTTTCATTAATTCCTGAAAAAATATTTATACCATTCTTTTCAATAATAACAGACTTATTATTAAATGAAACATAATATTTTTGTTCTAACAACTTAGAAACGGAAATCAAATTCCGTGTAAATCCAGGAATATAAAATACATTGTCCAACAATCTATAATTATTACAAAAACATAATTTAATTACGGCCACTGCTCGTGCCGACACGACATCCTCTGACCCTACACGTGTTGAGAAGCCTTGCTCCTCTAGTTGTGTCCAAGAATCAATCCATTGTAAAGAAGAACAAATATGGTTAGTGGCCCCCGAATCAACTATCCAGGATGAAGAATCATCTTCCACTAAACACGACTCAAGAACAAGTAAATCATATTTACTTTTCTTGGACTTCTTCTTGCTTTGGGCTTTCTTGGGTTTAAGCTTACCCTACGCTTTCCTAGTAGATCTCTTCCTCTTCTTATTATTAAAGGAAGATGGTTCGGTAACATTTGCCTCACTGGTTTTGCTCTTGCAGTCCTTAGTCAAGGACTCAAAGGTAGTGAGCTCATTGTGTAACTGTGTGAGGCTGAATCTTAATTTGTCCATCTCGTAGTTACTCTAAAACTAATCGAAACTCTTCAGAAAAGTCATCAGTATGATGCTCACTTGACTGGGTTCATCAATGGCCCCGCCATTGACTTCTGTCGTACTAAAGTAGGACATCATACTCAGGATATGTTCTCGAACTAACATAACTTCCTTCATGCAAGCGAGCATAGTGGAATGAACAGCTTCGTGTCGCTTTTGCTCGAAGGGCTGCCCGAACATAACTTGCAATGACTTAATGATTTTGAATGCTGAAGTCATTGCTTTGTACTTTGTAACAAGCACATCTGTCTTAGAAGCCAACAGATATGTTCGGGCCTTCTCATCAGATGAGACTCATCACTCTTATTCCTCACGAACAGTTCATGTGGTATTGGTAGCAGACATTGGAGGACATTCCTCCGTAAGCACAAACTTGAGGTCTTTGGTGACTAATATTGCATTAATGTTAAGTTTCCACTTAGTGTAGTTATCACCAGTTAATTTATCGTTTAAGAGAATTTGAAGTAATGCAAAAGACATTATTGCTGAAATAAATAAAACATTCATTCATTCATTCATTTTTTTTAAACAAGTGTGAGTGCTTTGACATAAATTTAAACATGATGCATGAACATGTTTAATGAACTAGAACTACCCTAAAACTAGTTACTATACCACGACAATCCAACATACCACAAAGAAATGCCGCCTTAGGGTCGGTCAAGTCTTCGCATGTAGGACCGAGACATTCTCAATCAAATGATATTATAGAATAACTCTTATTCCATATTATTCAACCATCATTTATTCAGTTAGGTTTTTAATTAACAAACTTAATCAAAACCTTCGTGAGTGTAACCCACCATTTCAGATCTCACGAGCTTAACTCGAGAATCGCCGCCTTAGGGTCGGTCAATCCTGAAATACCCTCAGAAATCCTATGTGTTAGGAAGTCAACCTGGGTATTTACCTTTGTAAAAATCCTCCTTAAGGAGGACGAAAGCAAAGTCATCACAAAGCCCCACTCGGATCTCACAGTGTTGAACTAATGATGAAGGCCACATGATATATATGTCATATATCCCTCTCCCACTCACTGTTTTAAAATTAGGGTTTTCTATTAACCGTTAATGTACCTAGACTCTACAGGATTAAACGACTACCTTTAATTAAGTTATCTAGCGCATTAACTAATTAGAAACAAATTCTAATTAACTAATAAATTATTAATGATTTTTAACAATTAAAAATCTAATCTATTAGTGAATAATCTAAGCCTTTGCAAACTATTTACTGAGGTCAGATTATTATGTTAGTGTTTACCAAGTTTTAACTATTAAAACCCTAACACTTTATTCGGATAATTTATTATTAGGTTATTAATCAAATTAATCCTAATAAATGACCCTATTAATTTAATTTATTAAACTCTTTAATAACTAGATTAATATTAATGAGAATTACCAAGTTTTCTAACAATTAAAAAACTAATCTCATTATTCATAGCCATTTATGTATATACCCATTTTAATCACATTAAAAAAAATACATAAAGTATCAGGCTATGATGCATGTATGACATATCAAATATATTTGTGTAGGCACATATAATCTAAATGACATACGTATTGTTAGGTTTTAGATTGTGTTGGCATTAATTCCATATCAAAATGATGTTCACTTGTAATGATTTAGTTGTTTAGATTCATAATGATTCAAGCTTCAAAGAAGAATGAACAACAAGTCAAAGCAAGTTCAAAGCCTTCATAGAGAAAGGATGCAATATGGTTCTACAAAGGTATACTAAGACCTTATCTTTCTCTCACAAGGCTTAGTCACATACACACAATTCATACATTTGTGTCCCTGCATCATTGTGCACCATTATAGGCATTCATATACAATTCATTCATATGTGTAGCTGCATCGTTGTGCACCATGTATAACACATTCACACACTTGAAGATGAATGATCATGCATTGGTATGGAAATAACATGTCTTGGAAAATGCATGATTGGAGACTATCTCTATGTAGTTTGCATTCTAGTGTGAATTGTGTTTGTATGTGTATATGTTTGTATAACATGGGTATTGAACTTGATTTTAGTCTTAAATCATTCTTGATTGAGTTCCTGTCATTTTCTTGACTCATACTACTGATTTCAAGTTCTAAGTCAAAAGATACTACACTTTCAACTCATGTTGAATACATTGTCTTCGTCTTCGTATATCGAGTCAAATTAATATTTTATTAATTATCTTATATGTCTATGTTCATGAGAGAGTTACAGTTTTTAATCCATAAATGGATTCGAATTCCGAGTTCGAAGGCCGGAGAACGGTCGAAGAACGCGAAGGAAGGTCAAGGGAAAAAGAAATAGCAAAGCTCTTCTTTCCTGAGATGGCGCGTGTCCATCTCGGGGCAGAAGACTTGCTGCCCCGAGATGCCCACGTGCCATCTCAGGCAGCAAGAAAGCTTGGCTGCTTCTTGTCCCTTTTGTTCATTTCATTTGCCCATTTTCCCTCTCTTTTGTATATCCCTTCCCTCTCACATTTCATTCAAAGAAGAAATTTAAAAACTTGAGTGCAGAATTTTCTCTCTACATTTTCTCACCTTCCAAACACCATAACTTCTTCATTTGAACTCCGATTTGAGTGATTAAAAGTTGATACTGTTTGTATATTCATCCTCCATCTTTTCTCTAAGGGTGTGAGTGAGTTTTATTGCTGATTTTGGAGTCTAAACTCACAAAAAACTGGACTGCACCAAAATCAACTAAGGTATTGATTTTCTCTCAAAGTTTTCTTTTAAAACTTGGTCAATTGCCTTGGGTTTTCTTCTTCAACATATATATGTGTCTTGTGATTGTTTTTGTTTAAGTTTTAAACTCATTTAAAGCTACGTTGAGTTTCAATTGAAATCTCACATGTTTAGTTAGGTTCTGATTTTGCATATGTTTTCACATGTTTTGGATTGTATTGTGCTAGCTTTGATTCTAGGACTATTTGATGATCTTTGATTGATTGATTTTGTGAAAAATAGTTCCTCACATGTATTAGACTCTCTTTGGCCGATTTCACACAATGATACATGTGCTTATGTTCTTTTGAGCTATTCATGTGTTTTGTTGAATCTATGTATAGGAATATGCTTTAGAATTTTAACTTTAATCTAAATGACTTTGTCATATGATCTTAGCATGTTTTTGGTTTATGTGATTTAAACTTGATTATGTGATTAATTGAACATATCTTGTGATTCAAGTTTTAGATCTATGCATGTATCTAGGTTGTAATTAATGTTGAACATATCTTACATGATCTAGATGGATTAAACGTGCATGATTGACTATGCTACATTTGATTTGTGCATTCATGCCCATGTCTATTATTTTCCATAGGATGTGTTGATCATAACATTCTATGTTGCATGCTTGTTTGCGTTTTACATTCATGATCACCTAGATGCCTTGTGAGAATGAAGTCTTGACAATGGGTGTGAGACCTATGTTGTTGAGCAAGGAAGTCTTGGCAAGAGGTGTGAGACCTCTGATTGTAAAACAAGGAAGTCTTGACTAGAGTCGGGAGGACTTGGATAGTCAAGCAAGAAGTCTTGCCTTGGGTCGTGAGGATCCGGAAGGGTGAGCGAGGAAGTCTTGACTAGAGTCGGGAGGACTCGGATAGTTGAGCAAGAAGTCTTGCCTAGGGTCATGAGGATCCGGAAGGGTGAGCGAGGAAGTCTTGACAGGAGGTATGAGGTCTCGGATTGTTGAGCAAGAGGGCGACATCTTCATGAGTAGGATAGGAGGGTAGTTTCTAGGTGAAGGTGCCACTTGAGAGATTGTACTTGTCGTATCGACTAGTGGATTTTATTTGCCGGTGGTTGCTAACCCGTGGATGTTTCCTCTTCGGAGGTTTACCACGTTATATCTTGTGTCAACTTTTCTCTATCCCTATCTCTCTTATATTTGTATTTGTTATTTGAATACTATGGATAGAACTCTTTATGTAAGTTGACTTCCTTTCTATAATATAGATTGTGTATGTGTTACAATTACTTGTTTGTATTACACTTTACATTTTTTTATATATTGATTAAGTATCTTTAATTGATATATATATTTTGATACAAGCAATCTAGAGGGAAAAGCTTTTGTTTGTTTCTAAGGGAGTCGAAAAAGGTGTCTAACCTATTCCCCTCCCCCCCCCCCCCAATTTCTAGGTTAGCCTTGAGCATTTAACCGTGATTGTATTTTCACGTATGCATGAAAATACTTTTATCATCACATAATATAAAGCATACATGTGAAACAAATATTATGGTGCGTAATATTAATCTAGAGGGGGGGGGGGGGGGTGTGAATAGATTTTAAATAAATGTTACCCAATTTTCGTTAAAGGTTAAGTTGACGAAAATGACTCTATCTAGTTACAAAAATACCACAAATTTAATAAATGCGGAAATATAAAAGACACTTGAGATATACGTGGAAACTCCCAAATGGGAAAAACCACGGGCTGATGAGTGTGCCACACTAGAACCTCGAATCCACTAATGGCAAAGGAATTACAACCTAATCCTGGTTTAATCCACCACCACTACCTAATCCCTGTATAAGTGAACCTAGTTCATCTTGCTTGCGATTTAAGCTACCTACTCCCGGAAGCAACACAAGTCTTACTTCTTAATGAAGAGATAAAATGTCCTAAGTGAATATATGATGATATTCAATGAACAAACAAGGCTAGGAAACCCTATATGCTTATATAGGATAATGAGATGTCAAATAATGCAATCCTAGATATCAAGTGCTAAATGACATGTTCAAGAAGCTTAGCTAAACATAGATTAAAAAATCCTATGAAGCTATCACAATACAACACTCAATCATGGCATCACAACAATCTCTAATTTGTATCTAGAAAATCTTTTAAGAGCATACAAATAATTAAAAAGAAGGTTTAGCAAGTAAAACACTTAACTTGTAAAAAGATAGTGAAGAACTTACCAAACAAGATGTGATGAAGCAACCCTATTCATTGATGCACTCTAAATGAACTTAGATGATGCAAGATGAAGTTTTGATGCACATGGGAATGCTTTGAGTGATTAAAAATGAGTTCTTGAAAGTGTTTTTTATTGGAAATGTGTTCTAAGGAAAATATATGATAATCTAAACTCTTGAACGACCTTAAGGCAATGAGTTTTATATATATGAGATCCAAACAAAGTGAGGTCGTTTTGGAAAAAAAATGTTACAGCTTCCTCTGTGTGCGTTGGTGATGTGCGCTAGTCGAGTAGCGCACCACCAGCGCACAACCTAATTTTACAATAGGCGTTGGATGAGTGGCACATCCCAGTGGCGTAACACATGTGCAAATTCTCTGAAATGTTTGCGCTGGTGAGGCTGCGCTAGACGAGTGGCGCACCATCAACGCACGCCTATTTTTTTAAACTGTGCATGGGTGCAACAGCGCAACTCAGTGGTGCAACACATGCGATGATCCACTGGAATGTTGGGCTGGTAAGATGCGATGGTCGGGTAGCGCACCATCAGCGCAAAGCCTGTTTTCAACACTCAAACACATAATAATCAATAAGTTCAAGAGTGATAAAAAATGCATCATATTATAATGCCTAAAAAGACATGAAACTTTAATAACAAGATGCAAATATATCAAACAAGAGTCATTTAAATCAAAATGCACACAAGTATAACCAAACAACATATATGAATAAGAGTTATGCATGAATATGTAAGTGTGTGCAACTATCTCTTCAAAGTAAGTAAGCATAAGAATTTTACCTTCGGTGCTTCTCTTCTTGAGGTCTTGAGAGCCTAAGCTACCCTTACATAATACCATAAAATGTGATTTGCTCATGAAATAAGCCAATCAACAATTAAGGACTTTACAATCTCCCCCTTTGGCTATTTCGTGACAAAACCACCACTCATATTGATCCTCACAAAACAAAATAAAACATCGGGAAGATATTCTACATTACAAAGAGATAAACATAAAAAAAACTTCAAATCTTCAATCTCTTGTAGAACTATCAACCCCTACACACAAGGCCAGCACAAATACACTTTCCAAAGCAATTGCATTCAATAATATGAGTATGACATCGTGAAATGCTCATGCAATGCTCCCCCTCAACGGGTTACTCCCCCTACATGTAATCTCCCCCTCAAACACGTACACTCATGTAATGCTCACCCTCAAAGCCAATACATGCTACTCCCCTAACATCACAATGCCAGGTCAATGCTACTCCTCCTTTTTGTCATGATATAGGCAAAGGAGAAGTCCCCAACGGGGTCACTCAAGCCAAAGAAAGCAAGGAGCATACAAGATTGTTGTATAATTATTTAAGCCACATTTATGCAACTCTATTAATATGAGAGAAACAAGGAGATTCATGTAAATAAAATGTGTGAACCAAAAATGCTTTGCATACAAGACATGTTGCATTCAAGTCCAAAAACAATGGTATTTGGCAAAGCAAATGACAAAGGTTTCCAATATAATTCAAACCAATTTCACCATTTGTCATGAGAGAAGCAAGGATATAGAGTTTTATAGATTCATGTTTTAAATGGCACTATATCCAACTTTATAAGCTAAACATGGCATGAGCAACTTTGCACCGTATTTGATTTTTCCAGGAGGATACCCGTATGACAGTAGCCATGTTCGACCAATAAAGAAAGAGAGACATTGATACAAAATTTTAGTCTCACTAGCTTCTTTTCACACAATATTTTGCATTTAACAATTGCAATCAATAATTCATGCTTTATCATTTTTCATTAGCATGTCATTAAAGAATCATCATGTCATGGAGATAATTATAGGTCATTCAATATGTACTTCCTATGTAGATTTCCTAGTCCAAAAATGCATGTTTGAACATAAATATGACATGGATTGTAATCAAAGCAAAGTTCACACTTATTGAAGAAAATACATTACAGGTGCAACAGTGCAACTCGGTGGCGCAACACATGCGACGATCCACTGGAATGTTGTGCTGGTGAGGTGCGTTAGTCGAACAGCGCACCACCAGCGCAAAGCCTGTTTTCAACACTCAAACAAATAATAATCAATAAGTTCAAGATGATGAAAAATGCATCCTATTCTAATGCCTAACAAGACATGAAACTTTAATTACAAGATGCAAATATATCAAAAAAGAGTAATTTAAATCAAAATGCACACAAGTATAGCCACACAACATATATGAATAAGAGTTATGCATGAATATGTGAGTGTGTGCAACTATCTCTTCAAAGTAAGTAAGCACAAGAATTTTACCTTTGGTGCTTCTCCTCTTGAAGTCTTGAGAGCCTAAGCTACCCTTACATAATACCCCAAAATGTGATTTGTTCACGAAATAAGCCAATCAACAATTAAGGACTTCACAACATGAATTGACCGAGTACTGTGGATTATTTAACCTAAAAAATTAAAATCTAAAATTATAAAAAATTCCCCAAGGCATTCCTCAGTCATCTTGTAACTTTAGAAATCTTTCAGGCTCTCCAGGTCACTATGATTCATCTTACGAATCCGAAACGGGAAAATCTAAACGGAACTCACTAGGTAACACTTGCCAACGGAACCATGCAAGATGTGAATAGTACTATATGAATAGTACGTATGAACAGTGTTTGATGAATAGTACCCTCGATGAACAATGTCCATGAACAGTACCCACCGTGAATAGTGTCCGGTGAACAGTACCGCCATCGCGTGCATTTCCATTTCTCCGTTTACAGGTTACAATTTTTTTCTATTTAAAATGCAATAACTATAATAATAAATAAAATAAAAATTATACAACCCAAAAACCCAAAATCCACTGTACCATAAAAAATTACGATCAACCATGTTTAAATTAAACAATTTAATTATAAACATCCATACAATCATAAAGATGGTGCCTACACAATCATACATACATGAGCATCGAAAAAAAATTCCTGTTTCGTAAATAAAATTGGCTTTGATACCAATTGTTGGAACCCTGTTCACCGGTCACGCAACAAAACTAGGTTTTAAATTTTTTTAATATAGATCATAATCTCTATCTGGAACCAGTGAACTTGGGATTGTAATTATTTTTGGAACTAATACATACAATATGTAAACATAGGAAATTGTAAACACAGGAAATTGGAGCTAATACATACAATACTAACGTTTGTAGGCTCCTTCACTTTATAATATGCTCCTATCTGAACCAATCTTACCAACATTTGGAGGCTCCTTCACTTTACGATATGCTCATGTCTAAACCACTTGATCTTCCTTGTTATGTCCCGGCAGTGGTAACTGCGTGTGGACGCATCGCGATCTCAGGAACTTGAATGGAGGATGTAGAGATAATTGAAGAAACTCTTTCTTCTAAGAAAAAACTAGCTAGAACCGTTCTAGTTGTTGAAGAAAAAATAATATATATATATATATATATATATATATATATATATATATATTTATTATGCTCTAGTGCAACGACTTGCACCCCACCTAATATTGTTTTTTTTAATGCACAATCTCAAATTGCATCTTATGCAATTAAATTCACACATGTGTTTTTTTTTTTGATTAGGTGAGTTTTTCAATACCACCCCCATTTGCATCACATGCAAATTCTCTCTTTTTATTATTCACGCATCACCTTGTTTGTATCCTATACAAACACCTATATGTGTTACATATCAATTGTTTCATCTGCACACACCAATTTACATCCTATGTAAAATCTTGTGTTAATAGTTGATAATAAGTATTTTAATTATCCTTTCAAATATATCTAATATAGTAAAAGTGATAATAAGTATTTTAAATTTAAACTTAAATTCAAATACTTAGATAAATGATTTAGTAAAAAATAAAATAATCCTATTATTTTATCTTCACCTAAATCCAAATATCAACTAATACCCTCCGATTAATAGTTAATTAATAATTTATAATTATCAATAAAATTAAATAATCTAATTATTTAATTATTTTAACTATTAACATTCATTAATTAAATAATCTCTTTTTTCAATTAATTCCCGAATAAATACGTGTCACTTTTGTAACACAATTAATTGGACAATCCAATTAATTAACCATGACACTTGTTACCTAAATTGATCGGGCTAGCAAAGGGACCTAATGGACCCACAGTATTTTGAGCTCCAATAATCCTCAGAATCATTAATTATAATTCCTTGATTATTAACTCCGGTGTTATTCCACTAAAAACCCGAAGTTGCACTCTCTCAATTGTAGACGCTTTTGCATAGACCGATACAACTCGGTGTCCATCGATATAGCTATTACACATGGTGTGATCCTTCATAGTAGTTCATAATTAGAGTTAGGTCATAATGTCCGTTATACCCCTCTAATTACATATTTCTTTTAAGTACCGTTGATTCTCTAATGGACAATAAATCCTATTTCCTTATGGAATTAAAAGAGCACTTATATTGTCTAAACCCCAAATCAACCCTTAAGGGAACTACCATCTACTTCTCAGAAGAAGGAGTGGATTCCACTATTGTTTTCAAAACTTTCCAGTCATAAGCCAAACTGTAATCCCAACATACGGAGCATATTGATCTGAAACTGCATCAGACCTCACCCATGGTATATCAAATACCACGATCTAACTTGAAGGAGTTGATAAGACACTCACGGTTAAGATCACCCATATATAGCCATACTTAGTTGATATATATAAATCTCATCAGTAAACAAATCTTGGTGAGAGATTTATATAGATCATGGCCCAGTCCTATATGATCACATCATACAAGGTGTCTCCATTCCCATATCTCATATGAATGATTTAGGATAGAATCATCGTACATTACCCGGAATGGACCGCAACTATAGATTAACCACAAATAAAGTACCCATCTTTATTTGCTATCTATGGACTCTTTAGATTGTACTTCTCTTAATGTATCCATATGTATAAGAAACTTATATACACAGTTCGAGATTACATCCATCAATCTTGGATATTAAATATATGCATAAGTTATAAAATAAACAACACAACAATAATGAAGTGAACTTTTCCTTTTATTAATTTCATAAATCCATTTACAAATTACATTTTTAGGGCATAAACCCCAACATTGACAGTAGCAAATTACCAAGCATATGAATCTCTTGACCCTTGCATTTCACGAGGATTATCTCGGTGCTTTGAACATCTTACATCAGGCATTGCAAGGTGTATTCCTTATTGTTCAAGGTGTATTCCAATTTAAATTGATCAAAGGAATCTGACAGTGAGTTAACGATCATGTCAATTTTCATCTCATCATCTATCTCAACACCATTCAGTTCAGCAATGTTGAGATGTGCTATGATTTTCATCATGTGATCTTTTACAGCCTGTCCAGGTTTCATCCTAAGATTCATAAAAGTAGTCATTGTCTCTCTTTTAGTCGTCATAGACCTCATAGCTAACATCTCCTATAAAGACATCATTATATCGGCAACAGTCTCCGTTCCTTCATGTTGCTGTTGCAACACATCGGAGATGATGGCCATAATGTAACGTACATTTAGCCATTTCATCTAAAGACTTCCACTGCTAATACTCATCTCTTTGCTCCTGAGTAGATTCATTAGTTTGTTGGTTAAGGAATAGACATAATGAATTTTTGTTTTTAAGCTTGCAATAACAACCAAATTTTCCTTTTCCATGTGATATAATTATCATCAGTTAAAGTATTATCTTTTAGGATGTTGATTAAGGATGGGGTCATGATTTCTTTTTAATAACAAAAATTATATAAGTAAATAATCATGATAAAGCACTTTTGAATATTTATCATGAATTATAAATAAAATAATTCAATCGTAAAATTTAACGGTGATCCAGCACCCATAAATGTCACGCTTCCTTTAGGACTTCACACAATTTACTAGTTGGACTAGGTCCCACCCAATTGTTTACATAACAACCAACATTTTCAATTTTACCCTTGAAATTTTATTAACAAGAACTCTTGGGAGGATATTAATAAAATTACATTGAGTGTTTTACCAAGTTATCGACCTGCAATATAATCCCTTACAAATATCCCTCCTTTGGGAGTAGATATCATTTGGGCTAATTGTTTAGTCTCTTCTTATAAGGAAGTATCTTGCTAAATTCTATTCATGAATACCTCTTGGGAGGTTATTACAAGAAACATAAAGCTCAACTAAATTCGGAGGCCGTAGGTGTTCCAAAACACCTTCTCCCACTTAATTGTTTAAGCGTGTTATCGAATTCCATAGAATTATTTACCAAGTTATCTAGATGTCAATTAGATACCTAAATCATTCAATGCATGTTCATACAAAAAGAGATATATGAGTGGCACTCCTATTCTATATGACATATTATCAAAACAATGACAAACACTGCAATATTTACAAAAATATAAATAGCTAAAATTTTGGTCCATCCTAGAAAAGCAAGTAAATTACATGTCTTGGATTACAAACAACTCCTTTCTTGACGAACAAGTCTTCACACGACCTTTGTTGTTTGGACTCCCTCGGTTACCTCCCATGGGCGTGCGCACCCTTGGCCCCTTCCCATAGGCATGTGCATGCCACAACCCCATAAAGGGCTGCCATGTGCATCTCATGGCTTCCGTAGGGATGCCGTGCACAGCCCATGCCACAACAATCGTGGACGTGTGCTCTTCGCACGCACATTTGTTGCTATGGCTCACACTGTCCCAAACTTATTCCGGTTGGTTCCAATTCTTCAAACCTTCGAGTCTTCGATACTTGAATGTATTACAAAAGAATTTTAAATAAAAAAAATGCCACAGTTTTTTTTATTACAACATAGTGCAGTTTTTGTTTTCTTACAACAACAAAATAAAAAAAAAACTTAGCAACTACCAAGAAGGAAATTGCACCGATGATAGACCACCCTTCTGGTTACAATCCTTAAACATAAATACATTGAAATTCTATGACCAAAATTGAGCAATAACAATCCACATATAAAACAGATTGTTAACAAGAAATTTGCTCAAGATGAGAAATTCCAATCAACACCCACAAGACCACTACCACAGAGGTGGTGGCCGGGGTTAGTGCCTTAGATATCTGACCTCTTAAGATTGAAATGAATATTCAATGGCTAATGTGATGGAAAATGAGATTTTAATTATTGATCACTCGTGGTATATAGAAATCTCTCAAATACCCTCTCAATCTCTCTAGAACATAAGGGGTGGCAACCTCGTGCCTGTCGAATAGTAGATATAATGGTGGCCGTGTTCTGATCACATAATTTAGGCTCTCATCCCTCTCTTAATCTCGTCATCCTCTCCCCTTTTTCTCTCTTTTTTCTATTGTATTTACACATGGTCCAAGCCATTTGAACGGGTGTATCTCCTGCCACAATTCTCTGAATCTGTTACCTCCTTATCGGGCAGGATCCTTTTGACTTCGAATAAATAACAGACTCAAGAATATCACTCTAGAATATTTTTGACGAAGATAAATTTGTTTCCTTTTTGGAATCAAACTCTTGTCTTACACTTATGCAGAGTTTAATGTTCGTTATAATGTGGATATGATCTTGTGTGTATTCATGGCATGATTCTTCATGGAAGTCATCGAGTTAGGTGTTCGTTGCTTCATGGGGTGAGGTAGACCCATGCTTTAGTTCTGGTCTCAAAAGCTTGGGACGACCTTGTTGTCACTTACTGGAGGTAGTGTGGATTAGGCGAGATTCTTCTTTCATGTCCAAGTAGGTTACAGACATCCCTTAGCAAATTGGAACATTAGCTACTGCATGAATTTGATCCACTTAGAGGCTCTATCTACGTATCTGATGGCAGCGGGCTTTTAGAGAGGTTGTTTGGCTTCTGACTTCGGCTACGAGTTAAATCTGACATCGAGAATCCTTGTCCTGGAAGGAACTCGCTTTGTTTGTCGGGCTTCACTTCGAGTGTTTCCTAAGCTCGAAGACCTTTCCTTGCTTTCATAGGGTGTTTCTAGAGGCAGACCCCCAGAAAGCAGGGTTCCAAGATAGGTGATCTCGAGAAGCTCGGATAACCACGCATCGGGCTTTGGCCAAACTCCAGTGTTCGCGTAAGGGTTCGACCTTGTCATGTCAAGCTTCATGCCTGATAGTTCTGAAGCACGATGACCCTTCCTCACTTCTATGGGGTAGATTTATGGCCTATCCGGGGTTCGATGAATGGTGAATTTGGGCTTCGATCTGAGCTTGGAGAATGGAAAATTTCTCTTTAGTCCTCTAGCCAAATTTTGCTATTAACAGAAGTCCCCTCTAACTTGAACACCGGTGGTAGAGTTGGGGTTGGAGTCAGATACCTTGTTTTTTAATTTGGAAAATTTCCCACTTTTACTGTTACCAAATCTGGGTGGAAATCTTCACATTCAATGTTCGAGTGACGTGAAGTGAATGGACTGGTCCGTTCTTCAAATAATTTGGATCCTCGTGTTTCGAGGCAATCTTATCTAAGATTTCATTGATGTCACCTGCCCTTTCACCCCTATTTAATCCCCGGTTTCTTCATCTTTCTGGTCACGCTTCACTTTTATTTTTCAAATCTCCAAAACTCCCTTTCTTTAGCAAACTTCTTCAGCTACACCCCTGTCCTTTTCCTTTTTCTCAGCCTCCAAACCCTGTTCTACCATGTCGAATATCAGTCATGACTCCGTTGACTCCCTCGTTGAAGGCACAGAGGTTTCCAGTCTTACCCAAGGAAAGCGGGCTCGACGAGACCTATACAGGGAGGACTCACCTCCATCCCTGTAATGTCATCGATCGAACAGGAATGTGGCAATCGGGACTGCGTTTTCTAATCAACCAGACAATCCCCTGAGCTTGGGTAATGAGGATTCCGATGAAGAGAATAGGGACGACATCGTTGGAAAGGATAAAGTCACTGTTGTCGGTCCTTCCCTAGAGAGGTGTCTTCCATATGACTTCAGGGTCATTCCAGACTCCGCCGTTGACCAAAAGTCGATCAGTCGCATGAGGTCCAGATATGTCATTCCTGACAACGTCTCCCTAACAGTCGCTCACAGAAACTACAACGTCTTTAATCCACCTAAAGGCGTGCTCCCCATCCACGTTACGGCCTTTGAGAGCGGGGTAAGGGTCTATTTTCATCCTACCCTTCGGCGGGCTCTCAACGCCTTTTAGTTAGCTCCCTCCAACTGACACCCAGCTTCTGGAGGCATCTGATTGGCTTCCTCATGCTATAGAGGGAACAGTGCGAGCTAAACAAGATAACCAGGAAGCCCGGAGCAGAGGAGCTGGCTTTCCTCTTTCAAATTGAGAGCTTGGTTAGGGTCCCCCGAGGTCGGTTCTACACCAAGGCCAAGAACAAGTTTAATTTCATCATCTCTAGAGCTTCAAGGAAGGACCCAGCCTGGAAAGAGGAGTGAATATTGGCTGGCGACGATTGTGGGAGATCAATTTTCATAGGTGGGCACGAGTTTACGGTCCCTACGACTTTCAACCATAAGCCCTCGTAGAGCCGAGATAACTTGTCTACCGAGTTTGAGGTTGTGCTGAAGGCCATCCTTGCTAGGAACTACTTGAACCAGAAGTTCCCGACTGCTGACTCTTTTGATCCTAGTTAGATAAACTGCTATCTATGAATATCCGATGCTACTCCTCGTAAATACTTTGAGCCATCAAGCTTTGTGTCGTTGAATGGTTCAGTTCTGATGGCTTTACCCCTATTTTTTTAACAGTTTTTGTTGCTGCTTTAGCTTCCCGTGAAGCCTTGCAAGCTCAAACTCCTCCCCTTCTGCCAAGTCAAATCGGGAAAACCCTCTGGTTTCCCCAGAAAAGAAGAGGCTACCTACTCCAGCTAGGGTTTCGTCTGCTCTTGCTTCACCCTCTTCCCAGCACAGGTCCAAGTTATCACTCCTCGCATCTCGGGCTGCTAAGGTATGGGTTAAAGGGGCCTCCGTTTAACAAGCCTCCGACGCAGTAATGTCAACTCCCGCTCTAGGTACCCCAATTCCTACTTTTGCTCTTATCGCCCCTGTTTCACGCCTGCCTCACACCTCTTCCCTTCCATCTACATTCTCAGCTTCAATCTGGCTATGCCTTTCAAGATGAGGTTATAGGGTAATTTGTTGCTTCCTTCCCTAGGGGCAGTCTTTCTATGATGGCTTCAATGCCCAAAGACATTCTGGTTACCAAGGGTTCTGCCCCTTGGCCTATGTAGTCGTCGCCTTTTATTTTCTCCAGTAATAGTTTGATTTGTCATTTCCTAACTTGAACTCCTTTTGTAGGCCTTCAATTTTAATTAGCTAAGGGCAACCAGGTAGCTTCTCTCCACGACCGGGTAGCCAAGGCTGAAGCTGAAGCTGAAGCTGAGCGGGCCATATAATTGTTGGCGTGAGCTTGAGCGCAAGCCTTGGTAAAAGAGATGACCTCTAGCTAGAGGGGGATAGAAGTACAACTGGTCGGGCTTCAGTGTGACCATGAGAGGTTGAAGCGGTCTTTCGATCAAGAAACCCTTTAGTCTCAACGTCGTGCCAGTCAACGGGATAATTGGAAGGGAGAAGCGAAGGCACTGGAAATTAAAAACCAAGGTCTGCAAGCCCAAGTTGCCAAGCTTCAGTTTGAGGTAAACTCCTCATTCAGTGAGGGATATTTTTATGCCTCCTAAAAAGGTTGTCGAAGCCCTCCCCTCCCCGTTTGACCTGTCAGTTTTTATCAACTGGATAGGGATGAGATATTGGCCATGGTCGTAGAGATGTCTCGTCCCTTGGGTGATGAATCTGGTCCCTATAATATGGCTGAAGTCGGGAGGTAACTAGCTATGTCAGACCTTCCTCCTCCTCCTATTGTCTTCCCAACATCAGGTCATGGAGAATCCTCAAGGGGGGTTCAATCCTTGGAGCCTGAAGGAGGCCTTATAGAAGCTCGAGACCCCTCTGAAGTGTCTTCAAGAGAAAATCCAACAATGAGAGAGAGCATACCGGAATCAATGACCAACCTTCTCGATGCAACCATCCCACACGAGGTCATGGCAATGGTTAACGAGGTCTTAGAGGATGACCCAACTGAACCACAGGCAATCGGGAACCCTTCGATGGAAGGAGTAGCAGAGATGGTCTTCCAAAATGAGCAACCATCGAAAGGAGGAGCAGCGGGTGAGGCTCACCAGGAAGAGGGAGCAGAGGGCGAGGCTCACTAGGGAGGGGGAACAGCAGAAGGGAGCCAGGAAGAAGCAGAAACCTAATGTGATTTATTCCAATTAGCTTTTGCAGCCCAAAAAAGGAAGGTGGGAACCCCGCTGTATTTATGCCATGTTTGACTAGCTTTTTTTTTGTAACCCAGAACCAAGGGTTGGGCTCCCTGTTTGATTGCTGTAGCCTTACCAGGGGATAGGCTCCCCATTCCATTAATGAAAACTTACTTTAAATCTTGTTCATGTTTTCTTCAATGAATTTTGACTTGATTGGCATGTACTTGCTTCATTTCTGATCTTGATCTAGGTGCAGCCTCTAAAACAACTTGACTTAACTCAACTTGGGAAAAGCAACAAGATAGAAAAACTGCTTAAGTGTGAATGTAGACAGATAGCTTGAACTTTCAACTCTCAACAGAAACTTGTAGCTCAGTGACTTTAGTAGATAGTCCCCTTGTGTGATTACAGGCTAGTTCGTAACTAGGGCATTGGAGTTTACGTAAAAGACCTTTCCATTCTCGAGCCCTTCTACGGGGTTATAGCCCGAGTGAGGCATCAATGAGGGCTATCTAGCCATCTCCTAGTCTTGTGATTGGGATGGCAATTGCGCACTTAAACTCGAGTTCTTCTTGGGGGTGGTAGCCAGACCAAGACATCAGAAGGGCTACCTAGCTGTTTCCTGGTCTTATGATCTGGACGACAACCATGCTCTTATACTCAGATCCTTATTGGGGGTTGTAGCCTACCCAAGGCATCAAGAGAGCTATTTAGCTATATCCTAGTCTCGGGATCTGGTTGGCGACTATGCTCTTACACTCAGATCCTTCTTGGGGGTTGTAGCCTGACCAAGGCATCAGGAAGGCTATCTAGCTATTTCCTGGTCTTGATATCTAGATGATAACTATGCTCTTACGTTCATATCCTTCTTGGGGGTTGTAGCCCGACCAAGGTATCAAAAAGGCTATCTAGCTAATTCCTAGTCTCGAGATCTGGATGGTAATTAGGTTTTTACACTCAGACCCTTCTTGGCTGGGGTTAGTGCCCTACCGAGGCATCAGGGATAGCGAAGGGGCTTCCCCGGCTAATCCCTTGTCTTGGGATGATAATATTGAATTTTCCTATGTACACCCAAATCACTGTAAAACAGGCTTTATTGATAAAAAAAGAATAAAGTACATTTTTACGCGGAATTAAAAACTAGGTGGAGGTAGCCTACTCACGAGTCCCAAGTTTAGGGGTAGAATTTTCTCTGGTGATCTGCATTTCAAGTATGATCGATGAGTAGGTTCATGTCCTCAAGCTTGCACGCCCCGTTGCAGACCACCACCTTTACAAAATAAGGTCCTTCCCAATTGGGTCCCAGGACCCTGTTTGACCTCTTCCAGGTATTCAATGTCACTTTCCTGAGAACTAGGTCCTCTTCCTTAAAAAATGAATATCTAAGTGAATATGCATTTAGAGTATAGAGATACCTTTTTTGCACATTATATTCACCAAATATCATACTTCCGCTCTTTTTATGAGCACTCTTGCCTTGAATGTCCTCATGATATCAAGTTGACGATGTTTAACAACAAGAGTATAAAAAGCATAATATCTCAACTCAATCAACGCATATAACAAAAGAACTTCTTCAAAGTTAATCAACAAATTTTGACCATCATAACAACAATAATGTGAGATAACCAAGTTCATATCAATACATGGAGTATTCAAAGCTAGCAAGCAAGAATTCTCAACACAATTGATATATAGCCTCAAAACTATCTCACATGTGCTTCTTATATTAGTGATAAGAGCACTCACCCTTGAACCACTTGTTCTTGGGTGTACCTACACAAACATTTCCAATATCATCCTTGACAACAATGTTAAATCTAGAGTAATGTCCTTTAATGACTTGATTAACAAGAATATCATTAACACACTCTTCCTTAACACTTCCAACACAAGTTTTGTCAAGTTGAACAAGATTAGTATTCTTTCTACTCCACAACTTCTTCTCATGCTTAGCAATATTATTATGTTTCTTAACTTTCAAGACCTTAGCATGTTCAAGTTGAAGTTTAATCTCCTTATCCCTAAATTCATTTCCTAATTTGCATTTTTCAATATATTTATAACACCTAGGCTTAATGTGACCTACTGTGTTGCAATAATGGAAAATTGGAATAAAAGATGAGATTATACCTTTTGGAGTTGAACTAGGTTCACTAGGAGTTTGCAAAGATACCTTGTTCACCAACTTCTTCTTGGCTTTTGATATTCTCTTCTTGTGTGGTTTCTTATCAATCACGACTTCATCAAAGTGTGTAGGAAGTGACGCTTCCAAGAGCTCCTCTTTAACTACCAAGTCGTCTTCCCCACTATAAGAGTTAACAAGATTCCTAACACTAGACACACTAACCGAATCATTCACTATGTCCTTGATAGCCTCCTTAGCCGTGTCTATTTCTTCCATCAATTCTTGTTCTCTCTTCTTCAAAGAAGATATCACATTATCCTTCTCAAGGTTTATCATTTCAAGTTCTCTAAACTTCTTCATAATATCACCTTTCTCACCAAGAAGTCTACGAGTAACAACCACAAACTCATCTAGTTGCTTATTGATCAAATCATCCTTCTCAACTACTTCTCTTTGAGCAATGTCTCTAGCTTCTTCATGTTTTTCTATCTATTTCAACAACTCAAGATTAGTAGGAATGGAATTAGATCTTCCATCATGATTTGCATCAAAGTTCTTGTTCAAAGATATTGTACTGCTAACATCTAGTGGAGAATGAGAAGCCGTTAGAGCTACAAAGTTGCTCACAAACTCTTCATCACTTGTAGACTCACTACTAAAGCTCTCATTATCACTAGAATTATCATCACTCCAAGTAGCTGTAAAACTTTGCCTTTCTTGTCTATCTTAGATGGCTTCCTGGTGCACTCACTAGCAAAGTGACCAAAACCTTGACAATTATAACATTGAACCTCTTTCTTATTCATGGCTTGACTATTCTTCACAATCCTTGGAGATGATGTTCTCTTGACTCCTTTTTCCTTAGAAGACTTGCCTTTAGGCTTGGCATTCTTCTTTAGAAACTTCTTGAACCTTCTAACCAAGAGTGTTATTTCATCATTTTCATCATCACTCTCCTTCTCTATAGCATTGAGAGCGATTCCCTTACTTTTGATCTCTGGCTTCAAGCACATCTCATAAGTTTGGAGAGACCCAAACAACTCATCAATATTTATACTATCCACATCCTTGCTTTCCTCAATAGCCGTCACCTTTGATTTGAATCTCTTAGGAAGAGACCTAAGGATTTTCCAATTTAAATGCTCTTTTAAGATAAGTACTCCAAGTGCTTGACATTGGTTAGCTATGTTAAGAAGCTCGAATTGGAAGTCTTCAAACTTTTTTCCTTACCCATACTTAAACATTTAAATTGTGATGCCAACATTTGAAGCCTCGATTTCTTCACCGCTAAAGTTCCTTCATTAGTAACTTGGAGAGTATCCCAAGCTTCCTTTACGGATTCAAGATTTTGAATGTAGGAGAATTGATGCCCATCAACTCCCCCAAAGATGGCATTCATAGCATGATGGTGCCATTTAGCAACCTCAAACTCATTCGTTGTCCATTCACTCATTGGCTTGAGTATCATGGTTCCATCCTCTTGAACCTTGGTAGGAGGACTATAACCTTCTTTCACTACCATCCAAGCCCTTTCATCAATAGAGCGGATGTAGGCTTTCATCCTCAACTTCCAATACTAATAGTTAGTGCCACGAAGTAATGGTGGCCTAGTATTTGAGGCTTCTTCCGCCATTACATCATATTGTAAACCCATGACTTCAAACGCCTTGCAAAAACCATGAAAGTATCACCTCAGACTCATACTAAGTGCAATCTAGTGTCCTGCTCTAAAACCAATTGAAATACAATCACGGTTAAATGCTCAAGGCTAACCTTGAGGGGGGGGGGGGGGGGGTGAATAAGTTAGACATCTTTTTTGACTCTCTTAGAAAAAAACAAAAGTTTGTCCCTTTAGATTGCTTGTATCACAATATATATATTAATTAAAGACAATAAATCAATATGTAAACACAATTAAAGTGTGATAAAAACAAGTAATTGTAACACATACATAATCTACATTATTGAAAGGAAGTCAACATACATAAAAAAGTTCTATCCACAATACAAATATTTAAGAGATAGGGATAGAGAAAAGTTGACACAAGATATAACGTGGAAAACCTCTGAAGAGGAAACATCCACGGGCTAGCAGCCATCGGCAAACAAAATCCACTAGTAGATAAGACAAGTACATTCTCTCAAGTGACCTATTCACCTAGAAACTATCCCCTTATCCTACTCTAGAAGTTGTCGCCCTATGCTCAACAATCCGAGGCTTCACACCTCTTGTCAAGACTTCCTTGCTCACCTTATCCGGATCCTCACGACCCAAGGCAAGACTTCTTGCTCAACTAAGTCCTCACGACTCTAGTCAATACTTTCTTGCTCACCTATCCGAGTTCTCCCAACTCTAGGCAAGACTTCTTGCTCGACTATCCAAGGCTTTACACCTCTAGCCAAGACTTCCTTGCTCGACAATCAAAGGCTTAACACCTCTTGCCAAGACTTCTTGCTCAACACCATAGGTCTCACACCTATTGTCAAGACTTCCTTCTCATAAGGCATCTAGGTGATCATGAATGCAAAATGCAAACAAGCACGTAGTATATAATGCTATGATCAACACATCCTATGGTAAATACTAGACATGAGCATGAATGCACAAATCACATATAGTCTAGTTAGTCATGCATATGTAATCAAATCTTGATCATGTAAGATATGTTCAATATTAATCACATCCTAGATACATGCATATATCTAAACTTGAATCAAAATATATGTTCAACAAATCACAAGATCAAGTTTAAATCACCAAAACCTAAAACATGCTAAAATCATATGACAAAGTCAAATAGATTTAAGCAAAAGTTCTAAAAGATATTCCTAATCATAGATTCAACAAATCACATAAATAGCTCAAAAGAACATAAGCACATGTATTATGTGAGAAATTCAGCCAAGAGAGCATAATACATGTGAGGAACTATTTTTCGCAAAATCAAACAATCAAAGATCATAAAATAGTCCTAGAATCAAAGCTAGCACAATAAAATCCCAAACATGTGATAACATAGGCAAAATCAAAACCTAACTCAACATGAATGATTTCAATTGAAACTCAACCTATCTTTGAAAGTGTTCAAGACAAAAATCAAAACACTCACAATATACAAATATTTGTAGAAGAAGAAAACCCAAGGCAATGGACCAAGTTTTAAAAGAAAACTTTGAGAGAAAATCAATACCTTAGTTGATTTAGGTGCAGTCCCGTTTTTGTATGATTAGACACCAAAAAAAGCAACAAAATTAACTCAAACCTTCAGAGAAAAGATGGAGGATGAATAGAAGAACACTCTCAAATTCGAATCACTCAAATCATAGTTCAAATGAAGAAGTTATGGTATTTGGAAGGTGAGGAAATTTAGAGAGAAAATTTCTGCACACTTGATTTGAATTTCTTCTTAGAATGAAATGTGAGAGAGAAAGAGTTTATAAAGGAGTGGGAAACTTGGACATGTGAAATGACCAAGAGGGGCAAGATGAAGCCAAGCAAGCTTGCTTCTTTCTCCTTCTACATTCCTTCATATTCTTCGACCGTTCTCCAGACATGGACATATAAGATACTCAACCCAGAAAATAATAATTCGACTCGATATACGAAGACGAAGGCAATGTATGAAATATGGGTTGAAAGTGTAGTATCTTTTGACTTAGAACTTGAAATCAATAGTATGAGTAACTGAAATGACCAGAACTCAATCAAGAATGATTTAAGACTAAATCCAAGTTCAATATCTATGTTATACAAACATATACACACACAAACACAATTCACACTAGAATGCAAATTACATAGAGATAGTTTCCAATCATGCATACTCCAAAACATGTTATTTCCAAACCAATACATGAGCATTCATCTTAAAGTGTGTGAATGTGTTATACATGGTGCACAACGATGCAGGGACACATATGAATGAATTGTATGTGTGTGCCTATAATGGTGCATAACGATGCAGGGACACAAATGTATTATATGTGTGTGTGCCTAAGCCATGTAAGAGAAAGATAAGGTCTTAGTATACCTTTGTAGAACCATATTGCATCCTTTCTCTTGAAGACTTAGAACTTGCTTTGACTTTTTGTTTCTTCTTCCTTGAAGCTTGAACCATCATGAATCTAAACAACTAAATCATTACAAGTAAACATCATTTTGATATGGAATTAATGCCAACACAAACTAAAACCTAACAAAACTGCTTGTCGAGGTCAGCTACAATGATTAGAGGGGTTTCGAACGTACAAATTACATTATTTTTGATGAATCTTGTTGTATTTTCCTCCAATATTTGGGAGAACGGTCCGGCTTTGACCCATCTTGTGAAATAGTCAACCGCCACGATAACATGCTTGGCTTGACAAGGAGCAGTAGGAAGCGGTCCGATCAAGTCGACTCCCCACATAGCAAAGGGGTATGGTGAGCAAAGGGATGAGAGCCGCTCCGACAGGAGGTAACTCAAGTTTGCGGTCTTTTGGCATACTTCACAGGATCGTACTAAGTTCTTTGCATCTTGATGAACGCTTGTCCAATAATACCCCATCTGGAGTACCTGATATTCTAGAGCATCCCTACTAATGTGGTTCTTGCATTCCCCGGAGTGATCCTCTATTAATGCCAATTTGGCATCATCAGGATGTAAACATCGAAGCAGAGGAAGGGATCTACCCCTCCTGTATAGGTACCCATCTACCAGGCAATACCAGACTGAGAGCCTCTTTATTTTTCTAGCTTGGTTGGGCTCTTCGGGGAGCCTCCCTTCTTGGAGGTAATCCCCTATTTGGTCTATCCAGAATGGCTGCCGATCCAGGGTATAAGTCTCCTTACCTTCTACTATCCTGGGTAAGGGGATCACTTAGAGAGGGACTCCCTGTGGTAAGATCTGGCCACCATTCACAACTATCTTGTCTAGGACGTCAGCTCGATGATTCTGTTGTCAAAGTACCTGCTCAATCTTAAATCCTTTAAATTTACTCTTAAACCGTTAAACTAGCTTTAGGTAGGAAATCATGTTATCTCTTTTTACCTGATAATCCCTAGAGACTTGGTTGACTATGAGCAGCGAATCACTCTTGATCTGCAGATAATCGACCCTGAGCTCTGTGGTCGCCCTTATCCCGGCTAAAAGGGCTTCATACTCTGTCTCATTGTTAGCGGCTTTAAATTCAAATTTGAAATAGTGGCAGCACTCAATTCCCTCTAGGTCAATTAGAACTATGTCTGCTCCTCCCTTGGCTTAACCGGATGCTCCATCTGTGTAGATGATCCATGACTTGTAACCTTCCGACCAGCTATCGGATTCTGGAATCATCTCAGGGTTTATGTTTGTCTCTACGGAGGTCGCTTGGCTAGGGGGTACTGAGAGCTCTTTTACAAAGTCCGCCAAAGCCTGGGCTTTAATTGTGGTCCTAGGCTTGTACCTTAAATCAAATTAGGTGATCTCCAGGGCCCATAAAACCAACCTTCCAGATACATATGGCCTTTGCAAGAACTGACAAAGGGGTTGGTCCGTCACTACTGCTATTGAGTGAGCTTGAAAGTAGGGACGGAGCATCATTGCCGAGGTCACAAAGGCATATGCGAGCTTCTCTAGCAGGGTATAATTCTTTTCTGGTTTGGTTAGAGCATGACTCACGTAGTAGATAAGCCGTTGGACCCTATCTTCACATTCTTTGAACAAAGCCCCATTTACTGCAATCTTAGAAACAGCCAAGTAGATTTACAGCTCTTCTCCAAGACTTGGCTTGACCAATAGCGGAGGGCTTGATAGCTTTTTCTTTGAGGCTTGAAAAACTTGTTCACTCTCCTAGTCTCATTTCATGTTTCTTCTCTGCATGATGGATTTGAAGAATGGGAGACATTTATCAAATGAACCTGTTGAGCACTGCTACCTACCGGGTCAAGACCTTAACCTGTTTAAGTGACGTGGGGGACTCTAGATCTAGGATAGCCTTAATCTTTTTTGGGTTATCCCATATGACTCTCTCATGAACCACGAAGCCTATAAATTTCCCCAAAGTTTACCCAAAAGCGCATTTGGAAGGGTTCATCTCATCTGGTTCTCCCTTACGATCATGAAAGTTCTGCGAAGGTCGTTCTGATGGCTTTCAACAGTTGAGGACTTGGTGATCATATCGTCGATGTACGCCTCCATTGATCTTCCAATTTCTGGCTTGAACAACCGATTGACCAACCGTTGATATGTAGCCCCCGCGTTCTTAAGCCCGAACGACATCACCTTGTAGCAATACAGACCCCGTCAGGTGATAAAACTAGTCTTTTCCTGGTCGGCGGGGTGCAACATATTCTGGTTGTATCCTAAAAATGCATCCCTGAAGCTTAGGAGCTTGTTTCCTTAGGTGGAGTCAACCAAGTAATTAATTTTTGGTAGAGGTAAACTGTCTTTCGGACATGCCCGGTTTAGGTCAGAATAATCGATGTACGTGCGCCATTTCCCATCCGCCTTTATGACTATGACCACGTTGGTGATCCATTCGAGGTAGCATGCTTCTCTAATAAATCCCGCTTGGGTAAATTTGTTCAATTCTTCCTGAACTGTAACATTTCTTTCGATGTTAAGATGACACCTTTTCTGTTTGACGGGCTTGAAGGACTGATCCACTGCCAATCGGTGAGCAGCCAAAGACATCGGGATTCTCGGCATCTCGTCCTGACTCCAAGAGAAGATGTCATTGAATTCTTTGAGGAGCCCGATCAAACCCTCCTTCACTCCCGGTTCAAGAGTGGCTCTGACTTTGACTTCCTTAGAATGATCGCCCATCTGGATGGGAATCTCTTCCAGCTTATCCCCTAGATGATAGCTGGCCCATTCCCTTCTCTGTTTCTCTTCCTCTGGCATCACGGGGTCATCCTCTTGGTGATTTGTGGGTTATATATCTTCCAAGGTTAATACAGGCGTTGCCCCATCCTGGATCGTTGTCACCTGGGGCAATTTACTTTGCTAGAGCTGTTGTGTTGGCAGACACTGCATAGCATCTCCTGGCTGCTTACTGGTCACCACGTACCTCCCTCACCATGTCTCCTACTAGGAACTTTAGGATGTTGTGGTAGATGGATAGGACCCCCTTCAAGGATGACATGAGAGGTCTTCTCAGTATCGCATTGTAGATAGATGAGGTATCTACCACCATGAAGTCTATCATAATATTTTGCTAAATAGGGGATGTTCAAACAATCACTGGGAGGATCTTCGATCCCTCAGGTATGATCGAGTCCCTAGTGCATCCATACAGCAAGCTGGTGTAACTATTGTAACACCAATGTTTCAAATTCAGTTTCTCCAAAGTATCTTTGAAGAGGATGTCGACGTTGTTGCCTGTGTCAACGAGCACGCGATGGACCACGAAGTTGGCAATCTGCATTGTGACCACCATGGGGTCATCATGAGGCAGCATTGTGTTATAGACATCCACCTCGATGAAAATGATCCGTGACAACTGGGAAGGGTTGGTCGGGCTCTGGTCGACCTTGAAGATACCTCACCTTTCATCTACACGAGGGATTTTTCTCATGAGATTTTTCCTGGAATTATTACCTGGATTTGTTGCATCAGATCTGCCTGTCCCCCTTTTCTCTTCTCAGCATGATAGCGGATCTCGGCTTGCACTTCCCTTCCAGTCTGAATGTTATCGGTAACCTGAATGTAATAATTCTACCAAACATCCTTTCCTTATCAATGCCTCGATCTGATTTCGTAGGTTAGAGCACTCTGAAGTGTTGTGTCCCACGTCTTCGTGAAAGTCACAATACTTATAATGATTCCTCTTATCGACGGGGCCTTCATCGGTACGGGCTTCTAGAGTAACCCCTTGTCCCGAATGGCGAGGTAGATTGTTTCACGGGATACAGTTAATGGGGTGTAATGATCATATCCTTTCTCATCTCGAGCTATTGTGGACACTGTCCTGAGAGAAGGTGATGCCCGCTAAGAAGTATGTTTTTCTAGATACCTTTCCGATCCGGGTTGAGAAATAGGGAAGCGATATGTCGACCTATTAGGGGGTTTGTTCTGGCTTTTCTGAGCTTGCTCTCGTTTAGGAGCTTCCTTATTCTGTCGCTTTATGGCTCTTATATTGTCATGTTCCATCTTGACCTTGAGTTGTTTTTCGACTACAATTTGCTTTAGAGCCAGATCGTAGGCTTCTTGGTAGGTCTTTGGAGGCCGCTTGACAAAAGACCGAAAAAGCATGTCCACCCACAAGTTCCTCCTGAAATTGGCCAGGGTTTCTTTCTCCGTGAAGACCCCCATCTGGATGACTTCCTTGTTTAATTGCTAAACATATGCTCGGAGGATTTCTCATCTCTCATGGGTCACGTACTGTAGATGGATTAGATCCTTCACTCTGGGTTTAACTCCCTGGAATTATGAGTAGAAATCAGTTGATAGCTTTGTGAAGGAATTCACACTGCCAAGGGTAGCTTTCTAAACCAGGTCTTAGCATAATCCGTCAGCGTAATAGGGAACATCCGGTACATGGCGGCCTGAGTTGTGTTCTGGACCTCCACCTGTTGGACGAAGCTCTCCAAGTGGCTCAAAGGATCCTCTATCCCGGAGAATCTAACAGTCGGCATTTTGAATTTTGGTAAGAACTCCACGTTCCAGATCCTTCTGGTGAAGGGAGCATTAATCTCACTTAGAGGATCTTTCTTGTCTTCCTTGTACTTCCCCCTCTTCATCTGATGGATCTCTTTCTGATGTTCTACCAACTGGTCTCTCAGACTTTTGTTCTCGGGTTTCCTTGAATTAATCTCATATTCCTCACTGTCAGACCTTTCTGATGAGCTAACGACCTCTACCCGATTCCTTCTACGGATGGGATCTGCCTAGGGGGCTTTGATGGCTTTCTTCCTCTCTAGCCCAGGCTTCCCTCCTTGAAGTCGTTGGGTGAAGAAACTCTAGCCGCTCTCGGGAACGATGTCCGCCGTGATTTAACTTGTCTTGGATGGTAACATGGCGGTGCTTTGGGAATGGGGGGCATGGGCCCTAACCTACCCCGTATCGAAGGTTGGGGTTCTGTTCTATTATGAGATGGCTCCGGACGGGTAGGTCCCAGGAGATCAAAGGCGGGTGGTCGAGACCCGGGCTTGCTTGGTTCTCCTCGATTGCAGAGGTTTGCATGCTGGATAGTAATACCCTCAGCTAGTAGTTGAAGGCGGACATTTACCACGAAGGTTGCCGCTTGTTGGTCCAACATGGCCTGGCTTACCATAGGGGGATCCAAAGCCCGCATAATGGCTGGCTGGTCTGGGACCTGACTATGGAGCCCGGATTTTTTTCCTTTCTTTGGGACCTTTCGTGTCGACGCAGCAGAAGGTTGTCACAATGCGCCGGGCTATCCTTAGGATGAGCGAAGCCTCATGATTACTGCAAAATAAAGAACTTGTGAGTATAAAAATGGTGGTGTGGTTATTTCCCACAGACGGTGCCAGAAAGTGTTAATGGGAAATTTACTCAAGATGAGAAATTTCAATCAACACCCTCAAGACCACTACCACGGAGGTGGTGGCCGGGGACAGTGCCTTAGATATCTAGCCTCTTAAGATTGAAATGAATATTCGATGACTAATGTGATGGCAAATGATATTTTTATTATCGATCACTCATGGTATACAGAAATCTCTCAAATACCCTCTTAATCTCTCTAAGACATAGGGGGTGGCAACCTCGTGCCTGTCGAATAGTAGATACAATGGTAGCCATGTTCTGATCACAGAATTTAGGCTCTCTTCCTTCTCTTAATCTTGTCGTCTTCTCCTCTTATTCTTTTTTTTTTCTATTGTATTTATACATGGTCTAATCCATTTGAACAGGTGTATCACCCGCAATGATTCTCTGAATCTGTTCCCTCTTTATCGGGCGGGATCCTCAATTTAAAATTTGTTGAAATTTACAACCTATATTTATAGGATCACAAATCCTCTCCTAAAAAGGATTTACTTGGTAGGCAAGAATCTTATTCTTAGGTGGATTTAATCAGTGACCAAAAATCCTTTTCCAAAACGAATTCTTTCCTACACCAAGACTCCTAATCAAACTCATTAGTGAATTTGTGACCATATTAAAGACTTCCTAATTTGACTAAATAAATAATTCATTTTATTTAACTACTTATCAAATATAGTCTTTAATATCAATTACACTACCAACAATAGCATAATATAAGGAGACCTTCTCCTATTAGAAAAAAGATTTTGACTTTTAATTAAATAATTAATTAATCAATAAATTAATTAATTTCCATTTAATTAAATAATAATATAAAAAAATAATATATTAGGCTTTTATATATTAGCCTTGCCGCCCATGACATTATATAGGCATATATATTATTTTACTTATTTTATTAAACCCATTGGAGCTTAATAAAAAGTCCACATGTGAACTAGACTCATTCTTACAAAAAGAAACAAGTCCACATGCATTAATACAATTCTAGATGGACCCTTAAATTGGTCTGGTAGAATATATCAAGTGATCCATGCAAGTTCGTGTAGATTGGGGATCTTCGCAAGCTATCTAAATTTAAGCTTCAATAGACATAACCTAATCACAATCAACAAATGATTCACTTAGGTCCAATATATTAATTTTAGTTCATTCCACTAAAGAACTAAAATTGAACTCTTAAATAAAGATAGAATAAGTTAATAGTTCTCATTCACACCTTAGACAATCTTAATGGAGAAAGTGTATCCTCGTGAAGAATACTAGTAATCGTCAAGACCTCATAGACTGCCTATAGCTCTCCAAGTTACCATATTTACTCATATGACCACATTTTGAACTTAGATATTTTGGCTTGTCCAGAAGCCATGTTTCAATAGACACTATTGAAAACTTAACGTTAAGATTTAATATCCAATACCTCAAAACATCCATATGATGATATTTCACTCTCATTTAATAAATGGAGCCACGATGTCCATATCTATAAACGAAGTCATCTATCAATTAACAAATGAATACCACCATACTATTGGGGATAGACTATGCTATATAATCGTACTCATTAATAGCTCAAATGATAACACTTGCAACCATAAGTCCATCATTTATCTCAGGATTGAGATAGACTCTCCGATTGTCTTCAAATGAAAACTTTTATCCATTGACGGTTCTAGATAAAGGATTTCATTATGATCCGATTCAATGCACCCAATGCACTTGATGCTTTTGCCCAAAGACAACACACTTTGACGATTTTAGACTCATCATAACACATTTGATCCCACTCATATGCAAGCAAAAGAATCTACAACTCTTACAAGATAAAGGCGCCCAACCTTTTTCTTAAGTTGTGAATATTATTCAAGACTAACTAAAGAATTGTGTCTACCTCATACATATCAAGATGTATGAACAATTTTTCATTTTTCGTAGTGTTTTGACCTTATGATTATTAGTTTTGACAATTATAATAATTAAACTATAAATGCTATAAGATTTGTTAAACTAGAAATCCCTTTATTAATATGAAAAGATTGTCAAATACATTATTATACTCTTGCTATCGAGCATAATCCCAACAAGAATAAGGAAACTCTCAGACCTGTACCAATTCAGAAAAATCAGAACAAACCTCCCAACAGGTCAACCATTCCTTTCTCTGTTTCTCAACCCAAGCAAGACAGGTACCCTGTAAGGCGAACCCATCCGCAGGCCTCGCCTTCTCCCAGGATAGTAGCCCCTATAACGCGAGATGAGAGAAGATACGATCACTACACCCCCTTAAATGCATCCCGTGAAACAATCTACCTTTCCATCTGGGATAAGGGGCTACTACAGAAACCTGCACCCATGAAAGCCCTCATCGATAGGAGGAACCGATATAAGTTTTGTGACTTTCATTAAAACGTGGGTCACAACACTTCGAAGTTCTATAACCTATGTAATCATATCGAGGCTCTGATAAGGGGGGGATGCTTGATAGAGTTCTTACAGCAAGTTAGGGACAATATTCAGATTGGGAGGGAAGAACAAGCTGAGATCCGTGAGCACATCGAGAAGAGAAAAAGGGAGCAGATGGATTTGATATAGCAAATCCAGGTGATACACACCATCAGTGAAGGGCCCACATTGGCTGGCACCTCCAAAACTTTTAGAAAATACCATGCGAGAAAGGTCCCTTATGTAGATGAAGGGCGAGGTATCTTCAAGGTTGACCAGAGCCCAGCTGACCCCTCTCAGGCTGCACAGATTATTTTTACTGAGGCGGATGTCTACCATATCTTGCAACCTCATGATGATCCCATGGTGATCACGGTACATATTGCCAACTATATGGTCCACTGTGTGCTCGTCGACACAGGCAGCAGAGTCGACATCCTTTTTAGAAATACTTTAGAGAAGCTAAATTCGAAACAGTGGTGTTACAATAGCCGCACAACCCCACTATATGGATTCACTAGAGACTCGATCTTGATGGACTTCGTGGTGGTCGATACCCCATCGGCCTACAATGCAATTTTAGGAAGACTTTTCTTGTCATCCTTGATGGGGGTTTTGTTCATTTAACACAATGTTCTAAAGTTTCCAATAGAAGACAAGGTGGGGGAAATATGTGGTGACCAGCAAGCAGCTAGTAAATACTATACAGTGTCTGCCAACCTGACAGCTTTAGCGAAACAGTTTGTACAGGTTACGATGATGCAGTGTGGGGTACACCCAGGATAACCTTGGAGGATGTAGAGCCCATAAATCACCTAAAGGATGATCCCAAGATTCCAGATGAAGAGAAGCAGAGTAGGGAATGGGCCAGCGGGCATTCAATGGATAAGTTAGAAGAGATACCCATTCGGATGGATAACCCCTCGAAGGTCGTCAAGGTCGGAGCCACCCTCGAACCAGGAGTGAAGGAGAGTTTGATCAGGCTTCTCAAAGAATTCAATGACATCTTCACATGGAGTAACAACGAAATGCCTGAGATCCAGATATCATTGGCTGCTCACCGTTTGGCAATAGATTCGACCTTCAAGCCCGTCAAACAAAAAAGGCATCATTTTAACGTCAAAAGAAATGTTGGGTTCAGGAAGAATTGGACAAGTTGATCAGAGCAGGCTTCATCAGAGAGGCCTGTTACCCCGAATGGATCGCCAATATGGTCATACCCATGAAGATGAATGGGAAGTGGCATATGTGCATCGATGACACCGACCTCAATCGGGTATGGTTGACTTCAAGTCTGGAAACAACCTTTTAAGCTTCATGGATGCATTCTCGGGGTACAACAAGATCAAGATGTATCTCGCTGACCAAGATAAGACCAGCTTCATCACCAGGCAAGGTATGTACTGCTACAAGGTGATACCGTTTGGGCTTAAGAATACGAGAGCTACATATCAACGGTTGGTCAACATGTTGTTCAAGCCCGAGATTGAAAGATCCACGAAAGTGTACATCTACAACATGATTACCAAGTCACTAACCATAGAAGGACATCATGACAACCTTCAAAGAACTTTCATGTTCCTAAGAGAAAACCATATGAGATTGAACCTCTCCAAATGTGCCTTCGGGTTAATTGCAGGAAAGTTTCTAGGCTTCATGGTTCATGAGAGAGGAATAGAGGCTAACCCATAAAAGATTAAGGCTATCCTGGATCTAGAATCCCCCACGTCACTCAAACAGGTTCAAGTATTGATCAGGCAATTAGCAACGCTCAACAGTTTCATTTCTCGGTCCACCGATAAATGTTTCCCTTTTTCAAAGCTATCAAGCAGGGAAGGAACATGAAATGGGACCAGGAGAGCGAGCTAGCATTCCAAGCTTTGAGAAGTATTTGTCAAGCTCTTCGTTACTGGTCAAGCCAAGTCCGGAAGAGGGGTTATAAATCTACTTGTCAGTTTCTAAAACTGCAGTGAGTGGCGTCTTGGTCAAGGATTGTAGGGATAGGGTCCAATGACTTATCTACAACATAAGTCACACCCTAACCAAGCCAGAAAAGAATGAGACCCTTATGGAGAAGCTCGCCTATACCCTGGTGACCTCGATAAGGAAGCTTCGTCCCTACTTTCAAGCTCACTCAATAGTAGTAGTGATGAACCAACCTCTCTAACAATTTCTGCAAAGGCAGGACATGTCCGGAATGCTTGTTTTATGGGCCCTGGAACTCACCCAGTTTTATTTAAGGTATAAACCTAGGACTATAATTAAAGCCTAGGCTTTGGCAGACTTCATGGCAGAGCACTAAGTGCCCCCAGACCAAACGATCTCCAAAGTGACGAATGTAGCACCTAAGAAGATTCTAGAATCTGACAGTTGGCCGGTAGACTGTAATTTAAAAAAAGATCCTCTACACTGATGGAGCATACGGGCAAGTCGGGTAAGGTGCGGGCATAGTCCTGATAGACCTACAGGGGACTGAGTGTTTCCATTATTTCATATTCGAATTTAAGGCCATTAACAATGTAGCAGAGTATGAAGCTCTCATAGCCGAGATGAACGTGGTCGTCGAACTCGCGGTTGATTACCTTCAAGTCAAGAGTTACTCATTATTCATAGTTAATCAGGTTTCTGGGGACTATCAGGCCTAAGGGGATAACATGATTGCCTACTTGAAGCTAATTCTGCTGCTTAAGATTAAATTCAAGGGATTTAAGATTTAGCAGGTGCATAGACAACAGAGTCGTCGAGCTGACATCCTAGCTAAGATAGCTGTGAATGGTGGCCAGGCCTTACCACAGGGTGTCCCTCTCCAAGTGATCTCCCTACCAAGCACAGTAGCGGGCAATGAGTCTTATACCCTGGATCGACAGCCATGTTGGATGGACTCAATGATGGTTTATCTCCAAGAAGGAAGGATTCTCGAGGAGCCCGACCAAGCCAGAAGAATTAAGAGGCTCTCAGTCCGATATTGCCTGGTAGATGGATACCTCTAGAGGAGTGGCATATCCCTTCCCCTGGTGCGATGTTTGCATATTGATGATGCCAAATGGGCATTAAGAGAGGTTCATTCTAGGGAATACGGGAACCACGTTGGTGTTGAAGGTCTGGCATACCAGGTACTCTGCATGGGGTATCACTAGCCAACTATTCATCAGGATGCAAAGAACTTTGTTCAATCATATGAACCATGTCAGAAGACTTCCAACTTGAGCCACCACCCACCGGATTGTCTGTCACCTCTCAGCTTACCTTACCTCTTTGTTATGTAAGGAGTCGACCTGATCGGTCCACTTCCAACCGCTCACGGACAAGCCAAACATGCTATTGTAGCAGTCGACTATTTTACAAAATGGGTCGAAGCTGGACCACTTTTCCAGATATCGGAAGAGAACACAATAAGGTTCATCAGAAATAATATATTTTGAAGGTTCAGGACCTCTTATCATTATAGCTGACATCGAAAAACAGATTGATAACGGTTGATTTAAGGACTTTTGCAAAGGCTTGGGAATCGACCTTTGATTCACCTCGGTAGCCTATCCTTAGACTAATGGGCTGGTGGAATCCACAAATAAAACTAACAAAAAGCTGTTGAAAAAGAAGTTACAGCAGAGAAAAGAGCAGATGGGCCGAAAAGCTTCCCGAGGTCCTCTGGGCTTACCATACTACAAAGAGAACAACCACTAGAGAAATGCCCTATTCTTTAACCTTCGGGGTTGAAACAGTTCTTCCCATCAAGCACAAACTAACCTTCTTCAGAGTTCAACATTTTGAGCTTGGAAGCAATGAGGATAAGCTCTGAGCTAGCCTAGATCTTCTGGAAGAGAAGCAAGATCGGGTAGTTGAGAAAATAGCAATTTACCAGAGCAAAATCGCTAGGTACTTTAAAAAGAGAGTTAAAGCTCAAAACTTCAAGGAAGTGGACCTACTTCTTAGAAAAGTAACCTTGAATACTAGGAAAAGGTCAGACGGGGTCCTAGGGCTCAACTGGGAAGGACCTTATTTGGTAAAGGAAGTGGTCCGTAATGGGGCATATAAGCTTGAGGACATTGATGGCCGATCCATCGATCACAACTGGAATGCAGATCACTTGAGGAAGTATTACCCTTAGACAGGGGACACGTGAGCAGACTAACTCCATTTGAGTTTTAATAAAATTTCCAACAACAATGTACTCCATTTTTATCAATAAAATATGCTTTCTTCATTTTCGATTGTATTCTATAATAATTTCTCCATATCCCACTAGGGTCTACACGGGTAAGTCCGACATAGTTATCTCAAGACCAAGGATTAGTCGGGGAAGCCCCCTTGCTATCCTTGATTCCGCGACCGGGTACCACCCCCCGTCAAGAAGGGTTTGAGTATAAGAGCATAGTTGCCATCCAGATCATAAGACCAGGAAATAGCTAGATAGCCCTCTGATGCCTTGGTTGGGCTATCACCCCCAAGAACGGCTTGAGTGTAAGAGCATAGTTGCCATCCAAGCCATAAGACTAGGAAATAGCTAGATAGCCCTCATGCTGCCTTGATCGGGCTATAACCCCTCAAAAGGGCTCGGGATTGGAAAGTTATCCTAATTAAACTCCAATGTTCCAGTTATTTCTGGCTACTAATCTTCCATGTGTATATGATTGCTTGTTGTGATAGGTACAAGCTGGCGTATAATCACATAAGGTGACTATTCACTAAAGTCATCGAGCTACAAGTTTCTGCTAGAGTGGAGAGCTCGAGCTAGCTGTCTACTTTAACACTTAAACAAAGTTTTATATCTCATTATCTTTGCCAAGATTTGAGTAATTCAAGTTATCTCAGAGGTCACATCTAGGTCAGGATCAGGAATGAAGCAAGAAGATGTCAGTCAAGTTAAAATTCATTCAACAAGTTCAAATGAAGTCTAAAGCCAATGCTCATTAATGTTAAGGGAGCCTATCCCCTTATTGGGCTACAATTGTCAAGCAGGGAGCCCAACCCTGGTTACGAGCTATACAAAAAAAATGATGATGATCAAGCATGAATAAAGTGGGGTGCCCACCCCCGTTTCTGGGTTGCAAAGGCAAGTTGTGAATTAATTATATCAGGCTCCTGTTTCCTCTTGATTCCCTTCTGCTGCTCCCCCATCCTGGTGGACCTCACCCCCTACTCCTCTTGTCTCTCCCTCAAACAGCTGCTTACCATGACCGTTTTCACCCACAACCCTAACCTCTAAAGGATCTTCCACTACCTGCTGCTCAGCAGGGTCCTCCTCCAAAACCTCATTAACCACCGCCATTACCTCAGGAGGAATGGACGCATTAAGAAGGGTAGCGATTGACTCCATCCCATTCTTTCCAACCTCCAACTCTTCTTTAAAAGATTCTTCAGGGGGTCCTTTGTTTTTGGTTGGCTTCCTTCAGCCTCCGTGGGCTGAGCCTCCCTCTAGGACTCTCCAGGACCTGATGCTAGAAAGGTTACAGTAGGAGGAGGGTCTGGCATAACTATTTACTTCTCGGCTATAGTTCTGCTAGAAAGATCGGTTCAATCACCATCGGGGTGAGACATCAACGCAGCCTTGGCTACTATCTCCTCCCTATCCGAACCAGCTATAATGGAGAGGTCAAAGGTAGGAGGAAGAGCTTTTGTGACCTGGTAGGAAGCGTAAAAGTATCCATCGCTGAAGGATGCATCCACATCGGCCTAAAGCTTGGCTACTTATATTTGTAGACCTTGGTTTTCAATGTCAAGCGCCTTTGCTTCTTCCTTCCAAGAATCCTGCTGACTAGCTCGATGTTGAGACTAGAGGGTTTCTTAATCGAAAGATTGCTTCAATCTCTCGTTGTCACAATGAAGCTCAACTATCTCCGCCCCCATCCCCTTTTGGCTAAAGGCCATCTCTTGTACTAAGTCTTGAGCCCATGCCTATAATTCCATGGCCCGCTCAGTTTCAGCTTCAGCCTTGGTTGCCCGATCATGGAGAGAAGCCATCTGGTGGTCTATGGCCACATGGAATTTGAAGGCCTACAAAAGAGTTCAAATTAGGAAATGACGAACCAAACTACTGCATGAGAAGATAAAAATCGATGATTATCTCGACCTAGAGGGCATATTCCTTGGTGATCAGAATATATATGGGTATTGAAGCCATCATAGAAAGACTGCCTCTGGGGTAAGAAGCAACGAATGTCCCTATGACCTCGTCTTGAGAGGCAGAGATGAACTGATTTGGCGGGCGAATAGGGGAAACCCCTTCAACACTAGCCTCGAGGTCCTTTAAAGCTCAGAGGGTTGGAAATGTAGATGGAGAGATAGACGTATCTGGCAAGCTTGAAGCCAGGGTGACAAGAGCAGAAGCAGATGTTAGGACAATTATAGTAGGAGCTGATGTCGCTACATTAGCGGCTTGAGAAACAAAGTCTCTTTTACCCCACACCTTGGTAGCTCGAGACGTGAGGAGTGATATCTTGGATCTGTGTTGGGAAGAGGATGGAGCAAGAGCAGAAGAAACCCCAACTAAAGTAGTTGGACCCCTTTCTTTATGGAAGCTAGAGGGATTTCCTGATTCGATTTGGCAGAAAGGGGAGAAGTGCGAGCATGTTGGGCTTCACGGGAAGCTGGAACAACAACAAAAACTGTTAAAAAAAGGTAAAAAAAAAAAAAAAAAAAAAAAGAGGAAAGGCGTCAGAGTCGAGCTAATCAACGAAACAAAATAAGATGGCTCAGTGTTACTTACGAGGAGTGGCATAAGAAATTCACAGATAACGATTTACTTGGTGAAAATCGAAGGTATCGATGGTTGGGAACTTCATATTCAAATAGTTCCTAACGAGGATAGCCTTCAGCACAATCTCAGACTCGGCAGGTAAGTAATCCCGACCCCATGAGGGTTTATCATTGAAAGCGATGGGAATTGCAAACTTATGCCTACCAATGAAGGTCGAGCTTGCCCCATCCTTTCCCTTTAGGATCCATTCCTCCTTCCAAGCAGGATCTTTCCTCGAAGCGTCACGGATGATGAAATTGAGGTTGTTATTTGCCTTGGCATAAAATTGACCTTGAGGAGTCCCGGACAAGCTTCCAATATGAAAAAGGTATGTTATCTCCTCAGCTAAGGGCTCACGGGTAACCTTGCTTAGCTCACATTATTCCCTCTACAACACGAGAAAGCCGATCAGATGCCTTCAGAAACTGGCTGTCAACTGAAGAAGAGCTAGCTGTAAGGCGTAGAGAGCCCGCTGAAGAGTAGGATGAAGAGAGAGCCTGACCTCATTCTCGAAGGTCGCCATATGAATGGGGAGCATGCCTTTATGTGGATTGAAGACATCATAGTTTCTGTAGGGAACTGTGAGGATGATGCTGTCAGAATGCATATTTAGACCTCATACGACTGATCGACTGCAGATTAACGTGTTCGGATTTAGATTGTGTTGGCATTAATTCCATATCAAAATGATATTTACTTGTAATGATTTAGTTGTTTAGATTCATGATGATTCAAGCTTCAAAGAAGAATGAACAACAAGTCAAAGAAAGTTCAAAGTCTTCAAAGAGAAAGGATGCAATATGGTTCTACAAAGGTATACTAAGACCTTATCTTTCCCTTATAAGGCTTAGGCACACACACACAATCCATACATTTTTATCCCTGCATCATTGTGCACCATTATAGGCACACACATACAATTTATTCATATGTGTCCATGCATCATTGTGCACTATGTATAACACATTCACACACTTGAAGATGAATGCTCATGCATTGCTATGGAAATAACATGTTTTGGAAAATGCATGATTGAAGACTATCTCTATGTAGTTTGCATTCTAGTGTGAATTGTGTTTGTATATGTATATGTTTGTATAACCGGTCATTTTGGTTACCCATACTATTGATTTCAAGTTCTATGTCAAAAGATAATACACTTTCAACTCATGTTGCATACATTGTCTTCATCTTCGTATATCAAGTCGAATTATTATTTTTTGGGTTGATTATCTTATATGTCCATGTCCATGAGAGATTTATGGTTTGTAATACGCAAACAGATTCGAATTCCGAGTTCGGAGACCGGAGAACGATCGAAGAACGCGAAGGAAGGTCAAGGGAAAAAGAAGACAGCAAAGCTCTTCTTTCCCCAAGATGGCGCGTGGCCATCTTGGGGCAGAAGGCTTGCTGCCCCGATATGCCCATGAGCCATCTCGGGCAGCAAGAAAGATTGGCTGCTTCTTGTCTTTTTTGGTCATTTCATATGCCCATTTTCCCTCTCCTTTATATATCCCTTCCCTCTCACATTTCATTCTAAGAAGAAATTTAAAAACTTGAGTGCAGAATTTTCTATCTACATTTGCTCACCTTCCAAACACCATAACTTCTTCATTTGAACTCGGATTTGAGTGATTCTAAGTTGAGAGTGTTTTTATATTCATCATCCATCTTTTCTCTGAAGGTTTGAGTGAGTTGTATTGCTGTTTTTGGAGTCTAAACTCACAAAAACGGGACTGCACCAAAATCAACTAAGGTATTGATTTTCTCTCAAAGTTTTCTTTTAAAACATGGTCAATTGCCTTGGGTTTTCTTCTTCAACATATATATGTGTCTTGTGATTGTTTTGATTTAAGTTTTGAACTCATTTAAAGCTATATTGAGTTTCAATTGAAATCTCACATGTTGAGTTAGGTTTTGATTTTACCTATGTTTTCACATGTTTGGGATTGTATTGTGCTAGCTTTGATTCTAGGACTATTTGATGATTTTTGATTGATTGATTTTGTGAAAAATAGTTCCTCACATGTATGAGGCTCTCTTTTTGGCCGATTTCTCACAATGATACATATGCTTATGTTCTTTTGAGCTTTTCATGTGTTTTGTTTAATCTATGTATAGGAATATGCTCTAGAACTTTAGCTTTAATCTAAATGACTTTGTCATATGATTTTAGCATGTTTTTGGTTTATGAGATTTAAACTTGATTATGTGTTTAATTGAACATATCTTGTGATTCAAGTTTTAGATCTATACATGTATCTAGATTGTAATTAATGTTGAACATATCTTACATGATCTAGATGGATTAAACATGCATGATTGACTAGACTACATTTAATTTGTGCATTCATGCTCATGTCTAGTATTTTTCATAGGATGTGTTGATCATAACATTCTATGTTGTGTGCTTGTTTGCGTTTTGCATTCATGATCACCTAGATGCCTTGTGAGAAGAAAGTCTTGACAATAGGTGTGGACCTATGTTGTTGAGCAAGAAAGTCTTGGAAAGAGGTGCGAGACCTCGGATTGTCAAGCAAGGAAGTCTTGACTAGAGTCGGGAGGACTCGGATAGTTGAGTAAGAAGTCTTGCCTAGGGTCGTAAGGATCCAAAAGGGTGAGTGAGGAAGTCTCGACTAGAGTTGGGAGGACTCGGATAGTTGAGCAAGAAGTCTTGCCTAGGGTCGTGAGGATCCGGAAGGGTGAGCGAGGAAGTCTTGACAAGAGGTGTGAGGCCCCAGATTGTTGAGCAAGAGGGCGACATCTTCATGAGTAGGATAGGAGGGTAGTTTCTAGGTGAAGTGGTCACTTGAGAGATTGTACTTGTCTTATCTACTAGTGGATTTTGTTTGCCGGTGGTTGCTAACCCATGGATGTTTCCTCTTCGGAGGTTTACCACGTTATATCTTGTGTCAACTTTTCTCTATCCCTATCTCTCTTATATTTGTATTTGTTCTTTGAATACTATGGATAGAACTCTTTATGTAAGTTGACTTCATTTCCATAATATAGATTGTGTATATGTTACAATTACTTGTTTGTATCACACTTTACTTATTTTATATATTGATTAAGTGGGTTTAATTGATATATATATTTTGATACAAGCAATCTAGAGGGACAAACTTTTGTTTGTTTCTAAGGGAGTCAAAAAAGGTGTCTAACCTATTGACCCTCCCCCCTAGGTTGGCCTTGAGCATTTAACCGTCTTTGTCTTCTCATAACGGTGGAATCTGGAATGACCTTGAAGTCATAGGGAAGAGGCCTCTCTAGAGAAGGACTGACAACGGTGAATTGGCCCTTCCAAGCAGTGCCGTCCCTATTTTTCTCACCGGAATACTCATCAACCAAGCTCAGGGGATTATCTAATCGATTAGAAAACCCAATCCTTATAGCTACATTCGTGTTCGACTGAAGACGCTGCAGGGTCGGAAATGAGTCTTCACCGTCAAGGTCTCGTCGAGCTCATTTTATTTGGGCAAGACTGGAAACCTCTACACCATCAACGAGGGAATCAATGGAGTCATATTAGATTTTCAACATGATAGAATAGGGTTTGGAGGCTAAGAAAAAGAGAAAGGACAGAGGCGTAGCTGAAGAATTTTGCAAAAAAGAAGGATTTCTGAAAATTTGAAGTTTAAAAGTGAGGCGTGAGGAAAATGATGAGGAAGCCGGGTTCAAATAGAGGTGGGAGAGGCAGTGATGTCAACAAAATCTTTAGAGGGATTGCCTCAAATCGCGGGATGATCGTGACATAGCCGGATTATCTCGGGGAATATACTGGTCTTTTTATACCACGTTATTGGTATAATTAATGAGGAGATTTCTACCTAGATTTGGTAACGGTAAAAAAGGAAAATCTTCCCAATTAAAACAAGGAATCTGACTCCAACCCCAACTCAATCACCAGTGTTCAAGTCAGAGAGGACTTATGTTAATAGTAAAATTTGGCTAGGGGACCAAGGAAAAATGGTCCACTCTCCTAACCCTAATCAACGCCCCGAGTTCACCAGTCATTGAACCTTGGGTCCTAAGGGTGAACCATAAAACTACCACATAGAAGCGAGGAAGGTTTAATAAGCATCAGAACTCTCAGGAATGGAGCCCGAAACTACTAGATCTAGCTCTTTATGCCAACAGTGGAATTCGGGTAAAGCCTGATTCGTTGTTATCCGGGCTTCCTATGATCGAAATTACCTCGTAACCTCCCCAAACGCCCGCCAACCTCTCCAGGCACAAAAAGAATGGGGGCCTTAAAAGATATCAGGTTTGTGCTATAACTATGTTCCAATTCGCTAAGGAAAAATCGAACCCATCTAGATGAGAAAAAAGAAGCTTGCATAATCCTCGCTCCCCTAATGAGTGCCCACAAGGCCGTCTCAAGCTTTAAAGGACCAGGAAAGGTCAGGCCGAGCTTCTGGTGCCAAAACTAAGGTAGGGGTCTACCTCGCTCTACGAAACAACAAACATCTAACTCGATGACCTCCATGGAGAATCATATCATGAATACACATAAGATCATATCTACACCCCAACAAACATTAAAACCCGGCATACGTGTAAGGCAAAAGATTGAGTCCAAAGAGGAAACAAACTTATCTCCACCAAAGATATTCTCGAATACGTTATTAACTTAAAGTCAATAAATTTCAAATAAAGGATCCCGTCCGATAAGGAGAAAATGAATTCTTAGGATCGTGGCGGGCGATTTACAAGTTTAAACCTACTTGGACAATGTATAAACAGGCCAAAGCATGAGGAGCAACAACAAGGAAAAAATAGAGTCTTTGAGTCTTCGACCTAAGTTCTGTTATCAAAACACGGCCTCCACTATTATCTACTATTCGACAGGCATGAGGTTGCCACCCTAGCATATCCCGGAGAGATTAAGAGTGTTTAAGAGTCTTTTTGTACGATATTCATAGTTGATAATAAAGCCATTACTTTCCCGTCTGCATTGCACTTATATTCATACATCCATCTTTATTTTGTCAGGTTAGGTACAAATACTATTATATATTATATAGTATGTATAATACAAATATATTACATAATAATATATATAATATAAATATTATTATATATTTTTTAATATATAATTATATATAATATAATATATATTATATATTAGTAATATAATTATTATTAGTATTAATATTGTTGACGTCAATTTATCGATGGATGAGAAAGTCAACAACGTTGGGTTTGGTTATGGCCTGTTAAGAGAGAGAGAAAGAGAATGCAATCGAAGTTATTATGACACAAGTTTACATGGTAAAGCTCCGATGATCGGAGAAACATCCATGGGTGGTTGAACGCACAACCAAGCCAAATCCACTATTTAAAAGAAGAATTACAACACTCGATCTCTCTTGCCTCTCTCTTGCAGTGATTTATTTTGTCTCACTCTTTATATCGTGTATGTATCTATCTTTTAACGGTAAGATTATGGGCCTATATATACCTGCATAGAACCCTAATCCTTGTTGTACAAGTAAGAAAACGGAATTGTATTTTAATTAAGATTGGTTGCTTGTTGAAGTCGTATTTATCTCCTTTCCTATTTCGGAGACTTTGTGAAGATCGAGTTTGAATCTTAATGAAATTCTGGTGTCATAATCCGTTATAGGACTCATTTCCTGTTCGGTACAGTCTTCGAGAAGAACTGAGTTATTGCTTGATTTGAACTGGTTTCCTGTCTAGTGTTTTATCCTTTTAGAAACTCTTTTTGACACAGAGGTTTTATGTATTGAAGTATGATTCTCGGGTTTACCCATGTATGTGAATAATATGCTGAAATTCTTTACTCGGGCTTCTTATGTTGTCCCGAGTAGAACATAGTGTGCCGAGTACTCGTGTTCGGACTTACTCAGAATTTTATTTCTTAGTAATGTCTTGGATGGTGTCTTCTCATTGCCAGCTCAGATGCCCATTTGGTGTTCTTTTTAAGGGATTGTCTCATCAATCGGTGACGTGTACATTCAATCAGATATACGTATAACAATACCCCTTTAAAAAAAATTTGCCGAGTAAAATTCATTTTGGTGGAAATATTTTAATTGCTATGAATTTCGACTAGCCTTTTGTCTTTCCTTTCTTAATTTCTCATTAATGCAGGAATATTAATCATCAAACAATTCATTGCACTAATGATGTGTCTTAACGGCAACCATGTATGTGTGGTTTGTCTCTTCACGTGATATCCCAATAATTGTGACGTTTTGAAATTCTGACGGCTTAATCTGTTCTTTCCAGGACACGTGTCCTTTATTGTTTGGTATTTCTATGGGTGTTTATGAGATGCGACTCGTCGTCTACGTCACCAAATGTCCCTTTCTTTTGATTTTTCCCGATTCTTGAAACCCTAGGGTTTCGTGTCTTCGACCATTTAAGTAGTTTATTTAAACTGAAGGGGACTGTTCCTATCCATTTTTCATAGATAGAAACAAAAAACCCAGATTTTCTTGCGCATAAATTTGTTTTGATTCTTCATCGAGGCTTTTCCTGATTTCTTCACATCTGCTTTAAAGGTCAGTTCGGATGGATCCTATTTTGCGACAATGCCTTTTTGTTATAGCTTTCAATGTGCATGTGCGTGGATATTTTCAATTGGTTTCTTGTGTTTGTAGATTATTGGGGGAAACTCCTCCTGATGAGCTTGATTTTTTTAATGTTAATGTTTCCGGGCTTTATCCTGATGTTCATTTCAGTTCTAGCTCCGAATCTTCTAATAGCTATGAGTCTTTTGTTTCTGATCATAGGGTTCCTTTATGGTCTAGGATAGGGAAGCATTAGAGTAACCGTACAATTCACAAACATGGTTCAAGCAGTATTCAGATTGGAAGGCAAGTAGTTGATGAGAAAGATCTCGAGGAAAAGCACAGTGCATTTCAAATTCCCTTCTCACTTGATTTTCTGAGTGCGTATGATGCCAGACCGAATGTGTTTAAGGAAGCAGAGATCGAGAAGTATCATGCTCGGTTCGATCTGGATGATTCGATTTTAATAGCTCTTGCTGGTGATAGAGCCGCATGGAACCCTCCTCCGGGAATGGTAGCTATTTATGGATCCATGCTCTCCTGTGTTGTGACTCTTCCCCTCCAACCTTTTATTGCTTGGTTCCTTACTGAGTTTGTTGAGGTTATTCAGACTCAACAACATCAAGCTGATCTGATAAGGTTTCTTGAAGCTTAATTGAAGAAGAGTGTGGACAGCCGTGCTCGGATTGAGGCGGTCTATCAAAGGGAGACGAGCTCTGCCCAAGAGTTTATCAATCATTGTTTGGCTAAACAAATAAAGGCCGGGGAGAAAGCTTCTGATGTTGAAGAGAAGGTTGAATCCTTCAAAAATTTACTCTCTGTCGCTGAAGAGTCAATGCTCAAAGTTGAACAAGAGGTTGAGCAAGCCAAATCGTCTTATGAGCAAAAAAATTGAAGACCTTAAGCGGCAGGCCCTGACTGTCGAATGTCTTTCGAAGGAAACCTGACTAGAACTTGAAGTTTAAGGGGTTGATCATTTTAAGAGGTCCCCAGCCTATGATGCCCTACTCTTTAGGGAGTTCCAAAGGGGGCTAGTCTCGGCTGGCGAATTCTTCAAGGTCAAGAATAGAACAACTGATAGAGCTCGGGCCAATTGGGAATTATCCATAAAAAACCATGTGGACCAGTCCTTGGAGTCTCTTTGGATTCAGATGAAGGAGTGGATAGCTTATTGTCCTAGCTAGAGCAAAGAACCTCATCCTATGCATTTGGAGGTCCCATCAGAGCATTCTCTCTCAACCTTTTATGCTAGTAAGGAAGTTGGTGTGGATTGTTCAAAGCTTGATGTCGGATCGATCCCTAAAATGGATTACAACGAATGGATGGATGCTTTTGTTGATATTATCACCTGGCCTTCGAATGAGAGTCTCCTTCGTAAGTATGAGATGGTGTCTGATCCAAGTATTGGCAAAAGTTCCAAGTCCTCAGCCCCTTAGGTGTATTTGTAAAAAATTTATGTGATCAATAAAGTTCCATATTTTGCAAAACTGTTGTCGCAAATTTGAAATGCCAAGTATTTTTATTAAACTGGCTATTGTTAATATCCGAGTAACTTTTATACCCTAAGTATCTTATTAAACTGGCTAATGCAATTTCAAGTGCCAAGTATCTTATTGAACTAGCTAATATTATTAACCGAGTCATCTTGAGACAAAGGCAAGTAGATTTATTCTTGTCTCATACTCGGTTGCTACCCGAATGTTACATCGAGGCTCACCACGATCATACGTTCGAGTTCTAGTGCAAGTCACTGAGGACATCTTCTAGTTTTGTCTACATAAGGGTTTACCGAATCGTTAAGCTTATAAATTGCTCAACACAGCTGCGCATCTCACCGGGATTTTCCCAAAGGTGCTCGAGCCGTTTTTCGGAATATAGTACATCTGGTTTGCCATTTGGCTATGGTCTTGGCTGACCTTGCTCGGCTGGCATGCTCCTTTGAGCTTCTCTGCCTATTCGGGAATTTTGCTAAATTAATGGCCCTGTGCATTTTATTTTTATCGTGAAATCAAGTTCTTCATGTTTATCATATGCTTATCTTTCACATGTTCTTATTATCATGTGCACATCTTTCACATGTTTTTATTATCATGTGCTCTGATTTTCGGGATCCCATGTCGAGCTTTTATTCATAACTGCAAAACTATCAATATGATGAATCTCAAGAACTGCTAAAAAATATCCCGACTAACAAAATTATCCTAACTAGAAAAAGGAAACAAATTTCAAGGATAAAAAATCTTTGAATATTGGGCGCTTCACGGTCGGGGTAAAACCCCTCTATTTGATCGGGCAATCCAATATGCTCTATGACTCGTTATTCCTTCAATTTTGTATGGGCCTTCCCATTTGTCAGGCAACGAGCCGACAGATTTATTCTTTGTGTTCAGCGATACTTTTCTGAGCACCAAGCCTCCTAACTGGAACTTCCTATTCCGAACATGAGAGTTATAGTGCCGAGCCACTCTTTTTTGATATGCCACATTTTGTACTCGGGATTTCTCCCTTTTTTCTGCCAACTCGTCTAGGCCTTGTAACAACATATCAACATTTTGATCTTCATCATACAGCCTGACTCTAGGCGCCATATACGATGTTTCTACTGGGATGCCAGCCTCTAATCCATAAGCCAATGAAAATGGAGTTTCTCCTGTAGAAGTCCTTGATGTCGTCCAATAAGCCCATAATACTTCAGGAAGTTTTTCAACCCAACTGCTCTTTTTGGCATCTAGCTTTGCTTTGATCATATGCTTGATGACTTTGTTCACCAGTTCAGCTTGACCGTTTGTTTAAGGGTGGGCAGGTATGGCATAATAATTTGCAATTTGATACTTGTTGCACAGCTGCCTGAATTTTTGATTGTCGAACTGGGTGCCGTTGTCTGTGATAATAGTATTTGGGACTCCAAATCTGTAGAGTATATTTTTCTTTATAAAGTTTGTGGTATTTGCTTCCGTGATATGTACTAATGCTTCAGCTTCTACCAACTTCGTGAAATAATCAACGGCAACAATTGCGTGCTTAGCTCCACCCTCTGTTGCTGCTGGTATTGGACCAATTAAGTCTAGTCCCCACATGGTGAATGGCCATGGGGATGTGAGGCTTCTAAGTTGTTCAGAGGGTTGCTGAATATCATTGGTGATCTTTTGGCAAGCGTTGCAACTTTCTGAATATCGTTGTGCATCAGTGAACAGGGAAGACCAGTAGTAACCTTGCTTGAGTTTCTTGTGTGCCAAAATTTTGCCTCCTTTATGGTTCCCACATACTCCGTCATGGATCTGCTGTAGTATCAGATGTGCATCCTCCTCTGATACACATCTTTGTAGTGTTTGGGAAAACCATCTTCTGTACAGTTCTCCTCCAATCAGTGTGTATCTTATTGACCTGTACTTGATGCGTTTTGCTTTTAAGAGATCTTCCAGGAGTATATCTTCTTTCAGGTACTTTTTTAGTTGATTTATCTAACTGTCTGGCGGTGTTTGGATTTCTGAGACTTCACAATCTTTTGGCTAAGCTATGTTTGGCCACGGAAGATGTGCTACTACGATATTCTTTGGTTTGATTATGGTTGTTGCTGATGCTAGTTTGGATAGCGCATCTACTTTTTCATTTTCTTCCTAAGGGATCTAGATGATCCTATATTCCTTGAACCGTTAGAGTAGCTGCTTTGCTATGTTCAAATAAGCCATCATACATTCATCTCTGGCCTGATATTCGTCTAAGACTTGGTTGACGACTACCTGTGAATCACTAAATATCTCCACCTCATCTGCTCCAAGAGCTATGCAAAATCTAAGCCCTGCTAGTAATGCCTTATATTCAACTTGATTGTTTAATGCTTTGAAATCGAATTTCATGGCACATTCAACATCATCTCCTTTTGGGGTGCATACCACGATCCCTACCCTGCTGCCATGAGTATTCAAGGAACCATCGACATATAATCTCCATGAGAAACTCTTGCCCAACATTCTTCTTGCTTTCAGATTTGGTTCTGTGAATTCTGCTACAAAATCCACCACTGCTTGGCCTTTGAGTGATGTCCTGGGCATGTACTGAATGCCGAACTCACTCAAATCGATTGCCCATTTAGTTAATCTCCCTGAAATTTCTGGTTTCTAAAGGGTTTGCTTAAGTGGGCAGTCGGTGAAAACCTAGATTGTATGTGCCTAAAAGTATGGCCTCAGTTTCCTTGGTGCCAAAACCAATGCTACAACCATTTTTTTCTGTCTATGAATACCTGGTTTCAGTTGGGAGAAGAGCCTTACTGGTATAATACACTGTTACAGGTATAATACACTGGCCTCTGTATCCTGTCTTCTGTCCTAACTAGAACCGAGCTTACTGATATCTCTGTAAGGGACAAGTACATGTGGAGTATCTCTTTCATTTTTGGTTTTGAGAGGATGAGAGCCTGACCTAAGTATTCTTTGATCCTCAGGAATGCTCGTTCACACTCTTCGTTCCTTTCAAATCCCTTCCCTTTTTTGATTACTTTGAAAAATTGGGCACATCTCTGTGGCCTTCGAGATAGACCTACCTAAGAAAGCTATGCATCATGTTAGGCGTTGTACCTCATTTAAAATCCTTGGTAAAGTCATTTTTTGAAGGGCTTGGATCTTCACGAAATTCGCTTCGATTACCCTATGGTGAACTTGGAAACCAAGGAACCTTCCTGAAACAAGCAATTATTTAGATTTAACTTCATCTGATATCTTCTCAAGACATCGAATGTTTCGTGTAGGTCTGAAGCATGTTCGTCTGTCGAGACACTTTTGGTTAACATGTCGTCTATTTTAAATTTCCATGTTTCTTCCTATTTGACGAGGAAAGATCATATTGACCAATCTTTGATATGTTGCCCCAGCATTTTTTAAGCAAAGGGCATTACTGTATAATAGTATAAACCCTGATCATTCATGAATGCTATTTTTTCTTCATCAGCTTTATTCATGCCGATCTGATTGAGTAATTCATGGCCCGATGTAGCATCGATCAGTTGGTCTATTCTCAGAAGTTCAAAATTGTCCTTGGGGCAGGCCTTGTTCAGATCCGTGAAGTCCACGCACATTCTCTACTGGCCATTCTTCTTTTGGACTAAAACCACATTTGCTACCCACTGAGGGTAGTTGATTTCTCTGATCGACCCCACAACGAGTAATTTCTCCACCTCTTTCTTGATTGCCCTACTTCTCTTGAGGTTGAAAGATCTTCTCTTTTGTATTTCAGGTTTCACATTTGGATCCACCACCAAATGATGTGATGTTTCTCGGACATCTATCCCTACCACGTCTTCATGACTCCATGCGAACACATCTTTACATTCTCTAAGCAAATCAATCAGATCTAGCTTAACCTTTTCTACTAAGTTGGCCCCGATTTTGACATTCTTATCCGGTTCATCTCCCTTTAAGATCACCTCCTCTATTGGTTCACTCTTTGATGTCTCCAGTTCTTCCCTCGGATCGAACTCGAACAACAGTGATCGTTGCTTGATTTGATCTGGTTGAGTTAGAGTGCATACTTGGTGCTCACTATTATCTTTGCCTTTGAAATCAAAGAGATTAGCTCTTTTGGCCATCTCCTGCGACCCTTTGATTGTTTCTACCCCTCATTCAGTTGGGAACTTGATCATCAATGCATAGGTAGCTGTTATCGCCTTTGTTTTGTTCAGGAAAGGTCGACCTAATAGCGCATTATAAGGCCAGTTGTCCAGATCTACCACTACAAAGTCGAGTAATACTATTTTCTGGCAAAGAGCTACTCTGATCTTCACAAGTAGCTTTGCTATCTCGAGAGACCTAACCTCGACTCCCACACGGCTCCTTCACCAGATTCTTTTCTTCTAATATAGCTAAAATTTCTTCCCGATTTTTTAGAAGTGTGGTGTAGTTCGTATATTTTCCTCGGAACTTTTCCGTGGTCTGGTCAATATTACGTCCACTTCCCTCATCTTTGCTTCTTTCTTTGCTATTTCATTTTTGTATTCCTTTATGGTTCTGTAGCTTTCACTCGACATCCTTTTGTTTGAGTCTTCCTCCATGCATGAAGCAACCTCTTGTTGCTAACTCTTCTTCTTCGGCTAATGCATATCCTCTAGCCATATCCATCATGTCTGCACATCTCGTTAATCGAGCTCTCCTTAAGTTGAAGGACAGTCGCCCATTCTGTAAGTTATTTATGAATGCAGAGATTATTGCTTCGTCATTTACGCTGCCAATTCCTGAAACCGCTTGGCCAAATCTCCCTAGGTATTTTTTAGCGACCCGTCTTTCCCTTGCTTCAGCTGAGAAAGGTAAGCCACTGACTTTTTCCTATGTACATTGCCTAAGAATTGTCTTGAAAATCTTCTGCTCAACTTGCTGAAACTCCCAATACTTGTCGGAGGCAATCACCCGAACCATCTTGAGCTCGTGTCTCCAAGAGTTTGTGGAAAGTTGAGACACAATAAAGGGTTATTGTGGGCATACTGGGACATAGCGCTTTTATATCGTCTGTTGTGTTCTTTAGGATCTGTATCCTTCTTGAACTGTTCCACGTTTGGCATCCTGAATCTCTTCGGGAAGGGGGTTCACAGGATTCCCTAGTGAAAGGGCTAACAGAATCATCGTCAGACAATTCATTGTATCCGTATCGCCTAATCAGCATATCCATCTGGTGTCTGTTATTCTCGACTTCCTAGGCCAAGATCCTGATTACGATATATCTATCATCCACTAGTTCTCCTCGACAGTCGACCCATCACGTGACCGTCATATCTGTCACCATCTGCTCTTCATTCTGTCCCCGAGTCTCACTAGCCAAACCCCGTAAGCATATGGTCCCACGATGATGTTTACATCGGTGTCGATCACTATCCATTGATGACGATGACCGATCTCTACGCCGGTCATATTTACGATGCCTATCATGGCTCACCTGGCAATGGCTCCACTGTTGGTGTGGCCGTTCCTATACAGGTGTTCCATGATCCTTGTCCTGGTTACGTGTCGTACCCCCAGTCTGGTTGATTGGGTCTAAGTTCCTAATAGCTTGTGGTGCATCTGGTATCGGCCGAACTATAACGTATCGGAGCCTAGAAGGTGATGAAGAATTCAGCGGGTGCGCCTCTCTTATGGCCAATAGGTCTATTCCTTCTTACGCTGCATCTGTTAGAAACTGTTGCAATGTATCACGGAAATGACACGTTATATCCTCGCTAGTGGGAGGAACTTGCTGAATGCCAGCTAGGGATATCGGTCAGTTCCTAGTGATTATGGGATCCCGAGTGGTCCCGCCTATATGAGCATCATCTGGAGATTTTCAGATATCCCTAGAACTGTCTTTGCTTCCGTTACCAGCCATTGATTAAACAGATCAAAGGTTCATCCCCCTCTGCTAGCGCCAATTGTGACGTCAATTTCTCGACGGTTAAGAAAGTCAACAACGTTGGGTTTGGTTATGACCTGTCAAAAGAGAGAGAGAAAGAGAATGCAATCGAAGTTATTATGACACAAGTTTACATGGTAAAACTCTGATGATCGGAGAAACATCCACGGGTGGTTGAACGCACAACCAAGCCAAATCCAGTATTTAAATGAAGAATTACATCGATCTCTCTTGTCTCTCTCTTGCAATGATTTCTTTTGTCTCACTCATTATGTCGTGCAGGTATCTATCTTTATACAGTAAGATTATGGGTCTATTTATACCTGCATAGAACCATAATCCTTGATGTACAAGTAAGAAAAAAGAATTGTATTTTAATTAAGATTGGTTGCTTGTTGAAGTCTTCTTTATCTCCTTTCCTATTCCAGAGACCTTGTGAAGATCGAGTTGGAATCTTAATGGGATTCTGGTGACTCATTTCCTATTCAGTGCAGTCTTCTAGAAGAATTGAGTTATTGCTTGATTTGAACTGGTTTCCTATCTGGTGTTTTATCCTTCTAGAAACTCTTTTTGACACGAAGGTTTTACGTATTGGAGTATGATTCTTGGGTTTACCCACATATGTGAATCATTTGTTGAACTTCTTTACTCGGGTTTCTTATGCTGTCCCTAGTAGAACATAGTGTGTCGAGTACTCGTGTTCAGACTTACTCGGGTTTTTATTTCTTAGTGATGTCTTGGATAGTTTCTTCCAATTGCTAGCTCAGATGCCCATTTGGCGATCTTTTTAAGGGATTGTCTTATCAATCGGTAACGTGTACATTCAATAAGATATACATATAACAAATATTATTATATATTATATAATATATATCATATACATATATTGCATTATAAAATATATTATAAATATTATTATATAATGCATATATATATATATATATATATATATATATGTTAATAGCCAAATTTTGCTAGGGTCAAAAGGGAAATTTTGCACTCTCCTAGCCCAGATCCAAGCCCGAGATTACCTACCATGGAACCAAGGTTCCAGGGGGTAAGCTGCGGAGCCACCCTGTAGATGCCAGGAAAAGTCGACGAGCTCTGGAAACACCCAGGGAGGAGCCCGATATGATCGGATCGAGCTCCCTACACCCAAACAAGAATTCAAGGGAAGCCTGACGCATGACAGTCCAGACTCCCCGAGCTCGAAACTACCTCATAACCTCCTTAGAAGCCCGCCGTTCTCTCCAGACATAAAAAGGACCTATAAAGACATCAGGTTCACGCTATAGCATCGCTCCACTTTGCCAAAGGAGGATTCGAACCTAGCTGGATAAGAAGAAGGGAGCTCGCCGAAACTACGTTACCACCAAAGGGTGCTTACAAAGCCATATCAAGCTCCAAGTTAACGAGGAAAGGTCAGGCCAAGCTCCTAGTACCAAGACACATATATACCCCTCCCACACTTTAAGGGAGCAAACACCATGCTCGACAACCTCCATGGGGAGTCACACCTTGAAGGTACATAGGATCATATCTACACTGTCACGAACGATAAATGACCGCGTATGTGCTGGGCCAGTGGTTGAGTTCAAAAAGGAAACAAACTTATCTCTACCAAAGATATTGTTAACTCCGTCATTAAGACAAAGTCAATGACTTTTAAATAAAATATCCCACTCGATAAGGAGGGAATGAATTGAGAGAATCAGGGTGGGAGATTCACAAGTTTAGCCTATTCGGACCATCTATAAATATGCCCAAGCATGATTGCCAAAAAAAGGGAGACCTGATGGAACAAGTAACATAAAAAAGAAAGAGAGAGTCGGCTTCGGCCTAAATTCTAACTTTAGAACACGACCATCATTGTATTCTACTATTCGACAGGCAAGAGATTGCCACCCTGCTATATCCAGCAAAATTGAGAGTATATGAGAAATTTTTATACGACATACATGATCAATAATAAAGAGCTATATTCCAATTCTCATTGTATTCACATTTAAACACCCACCTTTTTTTGAGCAAGTTAGGTATCAAAGGTACCAACCGCGGCCACCACGTTCGTGGTGGTGGTCTCAAGGGTATTAATTGGAATTTCTCACCTTGAGTAAATATTTTGTTAACACTTTCTGGCGTCGTCTGTGGTAATCGAACCCACGACCACGTTAATCAAATTAATAGTTACATGTTTGTTATTTGCAAGAATTATGTGGCTCCGCTCCTCCCTGGGGCAGCTCGAAGCTTCAAGATAACCTTGGGCTTCATTAACACGAAAGACCCCAAAGAATGAGAGAGAGAAAGGATGCCACAACCAAGTTTCGGACTAGCCAACTGCTACGCGGGCTTCTGGTCCTCCTATGATAAGCCAGTCCGTGTTCTACTAACAAACAACAACCTTCATGGAGAACGTACTACTTCGCCTGCTCGCTGAAGACATTACGGTCCAACCAGCAAATCCCAACACTCACGGACAGCTGAGCAGGCCCGGAGCCCGGAGCCCTGAGCCAGGCAGCCCACCTTCGATCGCCTAGAACCTCCTCCTCAAGAGCCAGATCGTGATAGAATCAGGCCTCAATCTTCTATCTAGGATAGGCTAGGGCCCATGCCCCTGGTTCCTGGAATACAATCACATTACCAGCCCAAACGAGTTAAATATGCAGTGGACGCCTTGCCCCAGGAGCAGCGAGAGGCTCCTCCCCCAGTGACTCCAAGGAGGGAAGCCCGGGCTAGAGGGGAAGGTAGCCAGCGAAGCCCCCAGGCAGATCCCATTCATATATAGGACCGGGTAGATATCACCAGTTTATCAGAGGGATCAGACAGCAAGCAGTCCGAGGTTAACTCAAAAAAATTAGGGAACATGGGCCAGAGAGGTCAACTGGTAAAGCTATAGAAAAAGATCCAGCAGATAAAGAACGAAAAGTACAAGGAGGACAAGAAGGATCCTTTGAGCGAGATGAATGCTTCCTTCATCAGAAGGATCAGGGAGGCGGATCTCCTACCGAAAAACAAGCTGCCAACAGATAAAATTTTTGGAACAAAGGACCCTTGAGCCACCTGGAATGCTTCATCTAGCAGATGGAAGTCCAGAATACCACCAAGGCTACCAGGTGTAGGATGTTCCCTACTACCCTGTTAGACTACGCAAATACTTGGTTTAGGAAGCTGCCTGCTGGTAGAGTGGATTCTTTCACAAAACTGTCAACAGATTTCTGCTCGCAGTTCGAAAACTGTATCCAAAGGATCCTATACACCTATAGTATGTGATCCAGGAGTGAGGTGAGACACTCCTATCATACGTGGAACGCTTCCACAAGGAAGTCATCCGGATGGGAGTCTTCGCTGAGAAAAATACTCTTGCCAACTTCCAGCGGAACCTGTAGGCAGGTAAGTTTTTCCTATCCTGTGTTAAACGACCTCTTAAGACCTACCAGGAGGCCTATGATCGGGCTCTAGAGCAATTCGAAATCGACGAACAACTCAAGGTTAAGAAGGAGCATAACGATATGAGAACGACGAAGCGTTAGAAGAAGGAAGCTCCCAGACCTAAGCCAGCTTAAACTTTTTAAAAAATATTGATCATATCTATATTTGAAAAATTAAATCTATATTTTAATTATCAATAAGGGGATAAGTTCTTAGAATAGTGACCACAAATACAAGGAAGAGGTCAGATGAATTCCTAGGACCCAACTGGGAAGGACTTTACTTGGTAAAGATAGTGGTCCACAACGGGGCATAGAAGCTTGAAGACTTGGATGGCTGACCCATCGATCACACCTAGAATGCAGATCACCTGAAGAAGTACTACCCTTAAATAGGGGACTCGTGAGCAAACTACCTCCATTTAGGTTTCAATAAAATCCCCAACAACAATGTACTTCATTTTTTTATCAATAAAGTCTGCTTTCTCCATCTTTGATTATATACTGCATTAATTTCTCCATATCCAGTTAGGGTCTACACGGGTAAATTCGACATAAACACCTCAAGACCAGGAATTAGCTGGGGAAGCCCCTCGCTATCCTTGATGCCTCGGTCGGGCACCACCCCTACTAAGAAGGGTTTGAGTATAAAAACACAGTTGCCCTCCAGATCTCGAGACCGGGAAATAGCTAGATAGACCTCATAATGATTTGGTTGGGCAACTACCCCCAAGAAGGGTCTGAGTGTAAGAGCATAGTTGCCATCTAGATCTCGAGACTAAGAAATAGCTAGATAACCCTCATGATGCCTTGGTTGGGCTACAACCCCTAAGAAGGGTCTGAGTGTAAGAGCATAGGTGCCATCCAGATCTCGAGACCAGGAAATAGCTAGATAGCCCTCCTTATGCCTTAGTCAGGCTGCCACCCCCAAGAAGGGTCTGAGTGTAAGAGCATAGTTATCAATCAATCCTCGAGACCAAAATAGCTGCCAAGACTTCCTAATGCCTCGATCAGGCTATAACCCCATAGAGGGACCCGGGCTTGGAAATTTTTGTTACCAAAAATCCAATGTCCAAGTTATTACTGGTTACTAATCCTCCATGTGCATATAGTTTTTTACTATGATAGGTGAAAATTAGCCTGAAATCATATAAGGGGACTGCTCACTAGAGTTATCGATCTATAAGTTTCAGCTGAGAGCTAAAAGCTCGAGCTAACAGTCTACTTTCACACTTAAAACAAATTTATTATTTTTCACCAAATTCAATTAAGTCAAGTTATTTCAGAGGTCGCATATATGTCGAGAATAGGAATGAAGTAATGAGATGTCAGTCAAGTCAAAATTCATTGAAGCAAGTACGAATGAAATATAAAGCCAGTCTTCATTAATGATACGAGGGCCTATCCCTTAGAAAGGCTACAGTAATCAAGCAGAGAACCCAAACCCTGGTTTTGGGCTACAGAAGATGAAAGAATGGTGAAAACGAAGCTCACTAGATATAACATAAATAAAAACAGGGTGCCCACCCCCTTTTTCGGGCAGCAAAGTTAAGTGCTGAATAGACTGTATCTGGCTCCAGATTCCTCTTGGTCCTCTCCTGCTATTCCTCATTCAGGTTGTTCTTCGCCATGACCCCCTCGCCTGCTACCCTCTCTTCCGAAGGATCCTCCATTGCCTGCTGCTCAGCTGGGTCCTCCTCCAGAACCTCATTAACCACCACCGTAACTTCAGGAGGGATGGCTGCATTAAGAAGGCTTGCTAAAGACTCTATCCTTTTGTGGTCAACCTAAAATTCTTCTTTTGAGGACTCTACAGGATTATTATGGACCTCCTCCCTGGTTTTTGGTAGGTCCCCCTCGGGTTGTGCAGGTTAGGCCCCGCTAGAGGTGCTTCCCAGCTCCAGCTAAGCTAGAATGACCCGCTCTGTCACCATCAGGGCGAGACATCTCTGCAGCCTTGGTCATGATTTCCTCGTTGTCCCAGCTAGTGATACTAGAGAGGTCAAAAGGAAGAGGGAGGGCTTTAGAGACCTGGAATGAGGCCTAAAAATGCTTGTCACTAAAGGAGGCATCCACCTCCATTTACAACTTGGGCACCTGACCGTGCAAGGCCTGGTTCTCGACTCCTTGCATCCTAACATCAGCCTTCAAGAAGTCATGTTGTCTTGCTCGATGTTCAGACTGGAGGGTTTCTTAGTCGAAAGATCGCTTCAATCTTTCATTGCAATAATGAAGCTCGACTAGGTCCGCCTCCTTCCCTGTTTAGCTAGAGGTCATCTCTTGTACTGGATCTTGAGCCCGCGCTAACAACTTCATGGCCCGCTCAGCTTCAGCTTCAGCTTTGGTTACCTGATCGCCGAGATAGGTCATCTGGTGGCCAATGGACACGTTGAATTTAAAGGCCTATAAAAGAGTTCAAGTTAGAAAGTGATGAACTAAACCATTACAGGAGAAGATAAAAGATGACGATTACCTCAGCCAAGAGGGCAGACCCCTTGGTGATCAGGATTTCTATGGGCATTGAAGCCATTATAGAAAGACTATCTCCGGGGCAGAAAGCAACGAATTTCCCTAAGACCTCGTCTAGAGTGTTAGAGCCAGATTGATTTTTTGGGCGAACATGGGGAACCCCTTCAAGACCAGCCTCGGAGTCTTTTAAAGCTCAGGGGGCTGGGAATGTAGGTGTAGAGATAGAAACGTCTGGCAAGTTAAAAGCGGGGGTGACAGGAGCAGAAGCAGGAGGAGGGACAACTAGAGCAAGAGTTGCCCTTGTTGCGTTAGCTTCCTAAGAAATAGGGGACCTCTTACCCAGCACCTTAGTAGCCCGCAATGCAAGGACCGCCATCTTGGACCTATACTGGGAGGAGGACAAAGCAAGAGCAGATGAAGCTCCAGCTAGAAAAGTTGGCCTCCCTTTATCTGAGGAAGCCAAAGGATTCCTGACTCGATTTGGCAGAAGGGGGAAGGGTACTAGCTTGTTGGGCTTTACGGGAAGCTGGAGCAACAACAAAAACTGTTAAAAATAAGAGAGAAAATGGAAGCTGTCAAAATTGAACTAGTCAACAAAACAAAATATGATGGTTCAATGTTACTTATGAGGAGTAGCATCAAAGATTCACAGATAGTGGTTTACTCTGCGAGAATAGAAGGGGTCAGCAATTTGGAATTTCAGGTTCAGGTAATTCATAGCAAAAATGGCATTCAACACAAATTCGAACTCAGCGAGCAAGGAATCTCGGCCTCTTGATGGTTAATCGTTGAAAGCTGTGGGAACCGCAAACTCATGCTTGCCAATGAAGGTTGAGCTTCCCCAGTCATATCTCTCTAGGATCCACTCCTCATTCCAAGCAAGGTCCTTCCTCGAATCGCCAGGGCTGATGAAATTGAGCTTGTTCTTTACCTTGGCATAGAACTGGCCTCGTTGAGCTCCGGATAGGCTTCAAATCTGAAAGAGGTACGCCAACTCCTCTGCTCCGGGCTCCTTGGTAACTTTGCTTAGCTCGTATTGTTCCCTCCACAGCATAAGAAAGCCGATCAGGTACCTCTTGAAGCCAGGCATTAGAAGGAGGGGCGCTAGCTGTAGGGCACTGAGAGCCTGTCGAAGGGTGTGATGGAGAGGAAGCCTGACCCTGTTCTCGAAGGCCGTTACATGGATAGGGAGCACGCCTTTGGGCGGATTGAAGATGTCATAATTTCTTTGGGGAACTATAAGAGAGACGTTGTCAGGAATACCATACTTGGACCTCAGGCGGTCGATTGATTGCGGATCAACAGTAGAATCTGGGATGACCCTAAAGTCATAAGGAAGAGGCATCACTAGAGGAGGGCCAGCATCCACGACTTGACCCTTCCAAGTGATGTCGTCCCTCTCTTCTTTGTCAGAGCCTTTGACCAAGCTTGAGGGACAGTCTGTTCGAATAGTGAACCCAGTTCCTATGGCCACGTTTCTATTTGACCGGTGACGTTGTGGGTTCGGGGGAGAATCTTCACTGTCGAAATCTTTTAGTGCCCATTTTCCCTAGGCAAGGCTAGAAACTTCTGTACCATCAACAAGGGAATCAATGGAGTCATGGCTGACTTTCGACATAACGGAATAAGGTTTGGAGGCAGATGAAAAGAGAATGAACATAAGCGTAGCTGAATAGGGTAGGAAAAGAGAGGAATTTTTGAAAATTTTAAGTTTAAAAGAAAATGTGAAGAAAATGATGAAGGAGTTGGGTATAAATAGAAGACATCTATGAAATCTTCGATAGGATTGCCTCAAAACCCGGAATAGCCATAACACAGCCGGATTGTTTCGGGAATTACACCGGTCTATGCTTGCCACATCACTCATGCAATTAATGAGAAGGTTTCCTCTGAGATTTTTGGTAATGATAATGTAGGGAAAAATTTCGGATTAAAATAGGAAATCTGACTCTAACCCCAACTCAATCACTGTTGTTCAAGTCAGAGGGGACTTCTGTTAATAGCCAAATTTAGCTAGGGACCAAAGAGAATTTTTTCACTCTCTTGACCCGATTCCAAGGCTGAGATTACCCACCCGGAATAAGTGAGGAAAGGTCACCGAACTTAGGAAGCATCCAAGGTGAAGCCTGACACAAACGAATTGAGCTCATTCTACCAAATCAAGGCTCCTCAATGTCGAAACTAACTTGTAACCTCCCAATGAGCCCCCCATCCTTTACAGACCTAAGTGAGAGTCTGTTAATCAATGGGCACAAACCTTAGAATTGCCTCATCTAGACAAGAGAAGATTTAGACCAATCTGGACAGGTAGAAGGAAGCTCGCCAAAAGCCCTGCTGTCACCAATGAGAGCACATGGGGTTATCCCAATCTCCAAGGGACCTGGAAAGGTCGGTCCGAGCTCCTAGTACCATAACCAAGGCATGAATTTACCTCACGCCATGAAATAGTGAAAACCATACTCGACGACCTTCTAGAAGAATCACGTCATGAAGGCACATAATCATATCCATACCTCATAAACATTAAATCGCCACATACGTGTGGGGCAAGAGATTGAGTCCAAAGAGGAAACAAACTTATCTCTAACAGAGATATTCTCAACTCTGTCATTAATCCAAAGTCAATGACTTTTAAATAACAGATCTCACCCTATAAGGAGGGAGGGGATTCAGAGAATAATGGCGGGAGAATCACAGATTTAACCTATTTGGACTGTGTATAAATACACCCAAATATGCACTAAGAAGGGGGGTCAATGAAGGAAAAGAAACAAAAAGATGAGTCAAGGCCTAGATTCTGAAATCAGAACACGGCCGTTGTTGTAGTCTATTATTCGACAGGCATGAGGTTGCCACCTTGTTGTATCCTAGTGGGATTGAGAGTGATCGAGAGATTTTTGTATGGAATACTCGATCTATAATATAGAGATATATTCTCATTTTCATTATATTCACGCTTGAACACCCACCTTTATAAAAACAAGGTAGGTACGAGGTATCTACCCCGACCGCCACCTCCAGGTAGCGGTCTCGAGGGTGTTAGCTAAAATTTCTCACCCCGAGTAAATTTTCCGTTAACAAATATAAATTTTGGATGATAATAATAAAATATAAAAGTATAAATTAATATATATACATATTATAAAGTATATATATACATATTTATTATTTAATAAATATAATGTATATATTATCTATAATATAATATATATTATGTATAATATATATATATATATATATTTATATTTACTATAATATATATATATATTATAATAATTTTTAATACCCAAATTTGGCTAGGGACCAAAGGATACTTTTCCACTTCCCATCCCTCATGCAAGGGTCCAAATTCGGGTTAATATCAAGGTCCTCGAGAGTGAGCTACCACGCGATCCTGCAGGAACAAGGCGAGATCGCCTATACCATTTGAGCATCTTGCAAGCATCAAGGCTGACCAAATAAAGCCCGACGTGACCACGTCAAGCTCCCTATGCCAGGATAAAAGCCCGAAGCTAGGTCTACATGGAAAGACCTGGGTTCCTCGATGTCGAGGTATCTCACGACATTTTCCTAGAGCATGTTACCATCTCTACTTTCGCCAAGAGACCTCCAGGGTGCTAAACTTGTCTTGCAAATTCCCTCCTGCCTTGTCAAGGTACAATCTCAACTTGTCCGAGCAGAAAAGGAAGAAGCCTGCAAAGCCCCATAATCTCCAGAAAGCGCCAACACTATTAGGGCAAGATCCATTGTAAATCCCGGCATGGTTAAATCAAGTCTCCTATAGTAAGATCGGTACTTGAGCGTACCTCGACACTAATGTCACCTCAGGTAACCTAAAAATAGTACCTCGCCAAAGTGACAAACGAAACCAAAGTTCTCCTCCAAACAGTGTAGGAAGAGAGGGTTGACTTTTATGATATTTACGATACCATTAAGGAGGACAAACCGTATTAATGGAGGTAGTAAACCCAATTAATGAGGTCAAACCGTATTAATTGAGATAGTCAACCATATTAATGAGGTCAAATTGTATTAATAGAGGTAGTCAACTATATTATTGAGGTCAACAGTATTAAAGGAGGTGGTCAAACCTATTAATGTTATAATTAATGCCATTAAGGGAAGATTAGTCAACTTTTTAATGGCCACCGTTAATGAGAGTGTCCAATTAAGAAACAAACACCTTTGCCTCCAATATATCCTCCATAAATGATTATTCAAGATCAACTACAATAGAAAATCCCGTTTATCAAGGAAGGGAGGTCAATCCATTGATTTTCAACTTGCACGCCAGGGTAACAACCCTAATGACAACATGTATAAATAGATTTGATCTTGACTCCAATAAGAAGGCTCCATTACATGCTTGATTCAAGACCTGACTACACAGAACAATTCTCACCAGAAATGTCTCACTACAGTCTACATACTTCGTCTAAGTTCTCCCTACATCATCATTGTGGTATCGTCTCAATGACTTGTATTACCTCTTCAGAAACATATCAGGATTGGCTAATTTTCTATTACTATTGTAAGCTCTCCGGAGCAAATACGTTGTACTACTTCATCATCTTTGTAAGCTTCTCGTAGCGTTGTTTGATATATATATACAAGGAAGGGTCTTTCTGTATCCTCTAGATTCTGCCTCGGGATTTTTCAGCATGTGATCATTCATGATGCTTTTTCCCCCTTTGTCAGTCCACTTCCATCTACATAAGACTTGTCTTTCTTCTATTATCTCTTGTATTATTCATGTATGTATATGTATGAGCTAGATTCCTACCCCGCTGGACCTAGCACTCTTATCCTCCCATTTACATGCCAAAGTCGCATGTCAAGATGGGGAGAAACTACCCAAACCCATCTAAAGGAAGTTGACGAGCTCTCTTGCACCCTCCCTACGGGAGCAGACATGGATCCAACACAGAAGCCATACAAGCCCCCCTTCTTACTCACTATTTAGGTTGGGGAACTACAAGAAGAAATCAGGATCTAGGACTGAGCTCTGGGCACCAGGGTGGGTTCTGAACCCGACCAAAAGCACTTAGAGGCAAGGAATCGCTACCGGGTGGTCTACTCTTTCGTGAACACATCAATATCATAGACGAACACCAATCCTACCTCTTTTTTCGTTATTTGGATCGCGAACACCTAGAGAGGAGACTGAATACCAGTGACTAGGAACTAGGATCAACCCATTTACATCAGCAAAGAAACCTCGACCTCCCCGTATCTCCTCTATAGGCATGAAGCCTGAAGGGTGGAATGACTTGTCTCCTACCTACCACATCATCCTCCATATTCATACAAGATTACTAAGGTACGAGGTACCTACCCCGACCATCACGTCCGTGGTAGTGGTCTCGAGGGTGTTAATAGGTGTAATTTTTTGGTTAACAATAATAATAATAATAATAATATATTGTTAATAGCCAAATATGGCAAGGGTTCATAAGGAAATTTTCTACCAAAAAAAGCACTCGGTAGATAGCACCTCAAAGCACTAGGTGGGCCCCAAGTGTAGTGGCCTACCTCGCTATACCAGGTCCGGCACGACCCAGGGATCTCGATATCATTGTAAGAGTAGGATGAAGTTCATGCTTCTTCAAGGGCCCACCAGTTGGTGCCTGGACACCACTACAATGATCTGCACAAGTTACAACGATCTAGGATATGGAGACACCCAGGAAGACCCTGTAAGACACGGAGCTTGCTGATAATCCAGAGGATTAACCTCTAATGCTGGATGAGGAAGAACCGAGTAGAGGATATGCAAACGAGTACCTTACGGATAAGCTAGAAGAGATGCTCATCGAAAATGATGATCCCTCCAAGGTTGTCAAGGTCGGAGCAACCCTCGAGATGCCTGGGATTCCTAGAATTCCAATATCATTGGCTACTCATTGATTAGCAGTCGATCCAACCTTCAAGCCCATCAAGCAGAAGAGTCATCACTTTAACATTGAAAGGAACGTTACGGTTCAAGAGGAAATGTATAAGTTTATTAGAGCAAGCTTCATTAGAGAAGCACGCTACCCTGAATGGATTGCCAACGTGGTCATGGTCATGAAGGTGAATAAGAAGTGCCGTATATGTGTCGACTACACCAAACTCAACTAGGCGTGTCTAAAAGACAGCTTTCCTCTACCCAAAATTGACCAACTGGTTGACTCCAAGGTCAGAAACAAGCTCCTCAGCTTCATGGACGCATTTTTAGGGTACAACAAGATTATGATACACGCCGCCGATGAAGAAAAGACCAATGTCATCAAGGAGCAAGGATTTTATTACTACAAGGTGATGCATTTCAACCTTAAAAATGTGGGAGCTACCTACCAGCGATTGGTCAATCGATTGTTCAAATTGGAGACAAGGAGAACAATGGAGGTGTACATAGACAATATGATCACCAAATCCTTGGAAATAGAAGAACACCACGAACATCTCCACATAACTTTCTAGATAGCAAGGGAGAATCGACTACATCTAAAATTCAACAGGTTCATTTCGCATTCCATGGATAAATGTCTTACCTTTTTCAAAGCCAACAAACAAAAGAGGGATATGAAATGGGACAAGGACAGCGAGTGAGCTTTTCAGGACTTAAATGAGTACCTCGCCAGCCCACCACTGTTAGTTAAGCCAATGTCGCGGGAAGAATTTTAGATGTACCTGGCAGTGTTAGAAACGGCAGTAAGCGGGGCTTTGGTCAATAAGTGCTGGGATGGGATCAAGCGACCTATCTACTATGTTAGCCATGTGTAATCCAAACACGAGAAGAACTACCTCCTCCTTAAGAAGCTCACCCTTGCCCTGGTTACCTCGGCTAGGAAGCTCTATTCTTATTTTCTAGCCCATATAGTGGTAGTGGTGACAGACTATCCTCTACGCCAATTTTTACAAAGGCAGAATGTATCTGGGAGGCTAGTCTTGTGGGCTTTAGAGTTCACCCAGTTTGACCTGAAGTACAAATCTCAAATGACAATCAACGCTTAATCCCTAGCAGACTTTATAGTTGAGTTCTCAGCCCTCCCAAGCTAAGAGACACCGGCAACACTAGGTCTAGCTCCCGAGAAACTTCAAGAGGGCAACAATTGGCCAGAATACTGTAGAGCATGAACCCTTTACACTGATAAAGCTTCTGGGCAAGCAGGGGGAGGTGGTGATATAGTCCTGATCGATCCTGTAAAAATGGAATGCTATCACTGTTTTAGGTTTGAATTTAAAGGAACCAATAATGAAGCAGAGTAAGTAGCTCTCATAGTCAGAATGAAGGTCAACATCGAGCTTGGGGCTGATTATTTGCACGTCAAGAGTGAATCACTGTTTACTGTCAAACAGTTTATAGGACTTTACCAAGCCAAAGGCGACAACATGGCAGCCTACCTAAACCTAACCCAGCAACTAACGGAAAAGTTAAAGGGATTTCGGATTGAGCAGATACCTCGACAACAAAACCACCGATAGATGTCTTAGCAAAGATAGCTGTAAATTGTGGTCAAGCTCTACCTAAGAGAGTACCCCTCCAAGTGATCCCCCAGTTGAGCATAATTACAGGTAAAGAAATCCACCATGTGGATCGACTTCCCTATTGGATATACCCGATAGATGTCTACCTTCTGGAAGGAAAGCTTCCCAAGAACCCTGACCAAGCCCGAAAGGTCAAGAGATTATCAGTTCGGTATTGCTTGATAGATAGAAACCTCTATCGAAGGGGAAAGTTTCTTCCTCTACTTTGATGTCTTCATCCGAACGATGCTAAATGGTCATTAAGAGAGGTCTATTCTAGGGACTACGAAAATCACATTGGTGAGGAGGCTTTAGCATATCAAATGCTCATGGGGTATTACTGGCCAGCTATTCACCAAGACGCGAAGAGTTTTATACAGTTCTGTGAACTGTGTCAGAGGACCTCGAACTTGAGTCACCAACCACCGAACGGCTATCATCTCTCAGTTCACCCTACACCTTTTCCATGTGGGGGGTTGACCTGATCGGATCTCTTCCTACTGCTCATGGGCAAGCTAAGTACGCTATCGTGGTAATTGACCATTTTACAATGTGGGTCGAGGTAGAACCTCTCTTCTAAATTTCAGAAGAGAATACGATGAGGTTCATCAAAACCAGCGTGGTGAAGATTTGGGACTCCACTCATCATTGTAAATAACCTAGGCAAACAGTTTGACAATGCCCGATTCAAATACTTCTATGAAAGTTTTGGAATCGACCTCAAGTTCGATTCAGTAACCAACCCTTAGACTAATAGGCTGGTCAAATCCACTAACAAGACTATCAAGAAGCTATTAAAGAAGAAATTGAAGGAGAAGAAAGGCTAGTGGGTCGAGGAGCTTCCTTAGGTTCTCTGGGCATATCAGACCACGAAGAGAATGGCTACAGGAGAAATACCCTATTCTCTGGCCTTCATGGTCCAAGTAGTCCTCCACATCGAGCACAAACTAACCTCGTTCAGGGTATAACACTTTGAACCGGAAAGTAACAAGGTCACGTTCCAAGCCAGTCTAGACCTCCTATAAGAGAAACAAGAAAGGGTAGTTGAGAAGGTGGCGGTGTACTAGAGCATGATCGCTAGGTATTACAACAGAAATGTCAAATCTAAGAAATTCAAGAATGGGGATTTGGTTATCAGGAAAATGACCCTGAACACCCAGAAAAAATCGGATGGAGTCCGAGGACCCAACTAGAAGGGCTGTATTTGGTAAAGGTTGTGGTCCACAAAGAGGGCATACAAGCTGGAACACATGGAGGGTCGATCCATCGACCACACCTGGAATGCTGAGCATTTGAGGAAGTTCAATCCCTAGGCAGGGGACTCTTGAGTAGGCAACCTCTATTTAGGTTTTAATAAAGTTCTTAACAATAGTGTACTCCATTTTAATCATCAATAAAGTCTGCTAATAATTTATCCATCTCCGATTGTATTCTCAATTAGCTGTTAGTTTCTTCATATCCGATTATGTTCTCCATGAGCAAATTCACCATAACTGCCTCGAGACCAGGGATCAGTCGGGGGAGCCCCCTCACTATCCCTGATGCCTTGGTTGGGCACCACCCCCGCCAAGAAGGTCTTGAGTGTAAAAGAATAGTTGTCATCCAGATCTCGAGACCAGGATAGCAAAATAGTCGTTCTGATGCCTTGGTTTGGCTACCACCCCCAAGAAAGGGTTGTGTGTAAGAGCATAGTTCCTATCCATATCTCGAGACAAAGATAGCTAGATAGTCTTCCTGATGCCTTGTTCGGGCTACCACCCCCAAGAAGAGTCTGAGTGTAAGAGAATAGTTGTCATCCAAATCTTGAGACTAGGATAGCTAGATAGCCTTCTTGATGCCTTGGTCGAGCTACCACCACCAAGAAGGTTCTAAGTGTGAAAGCATAGTTATCATCCAGATCCCGAGACCAGGATAGCTAGACAGCATTCCTGGTGCCCTGATCAGATTACCACCTCTGAGAAAGGTCCAGGCGAAAATACAAGATCATATGTTGTGATCGAGCTCACTTTAACAAGATACCTTCCGAAATGTTGGAGAAAAGCTAATTAGATTAAAGCTAGTTCAAGGAATCATCAACGATGCGAGACACAATGCAAGGGGACTCCTCCCAAAAACATGAATTCCTACCAAGTTCTGAGAATTGGAGCTAGATTTCTATCCAACTAGTATGCTTGCACATAACAGATTCAAATTTTTTCTTTACCCAATTTAATTAAGTCAGGATTGTGCTGAAGATCGCATCCAGGTCGAGCTCAGAAATTAAGCAACAAATCCCCAGCCAAGTTTGAAGTTCACGATCAGGGTTAATCAAGGTAAAAGAAATGAAAACCAATTTTCAGTGACAGTAAGAGAGCATATCCCCTCGCAAAGGTTACATTCATCAAACAGGGAGCCCAATCCATGGTTCTGGGATACACAGAGGAAAAAAATATATATACAGTAAGAATTGATAAAACTGGTCATTAGTAGATTGTATCAAGCTTCAACATCATCCTGGTGCCCTCCGCTACTCCTCCTCCTTGCTGATATCCACCCATTGCTTCTTTTTTTGGTGGTTGCTCATCTTGGATGCCCTCTCCTGCTACCCTTTCCTCTAGAGGTTCCTCAATTGCTTACTACTCAGCTTGGTCCTCCTCCAAGACCTCATTAACCAAAGCTACAACCTCAGGGGAATGGCCATATGCAAAAGGGTAGTCGCTACCTCTGTTTTGCTATGTTCAACCTCTGAATCTATTCTGGAAAGCTCTCCAAGGTAGTTTCTAGCTACCTCCTAGGTTTTTGGTCGACTCCCCTTGGCCTGCGCAGGCTGAACCCCACTTGAAGATTCCCTATGACTTGAAACTGGAAGGACTGTAGGAGGAAGGAGGAGATCTGCCATGACAGGTTATTTACCAATTCAAACCACATTTGAGGGTTCTGTTCCATCACCAACAGGATAAGATATCTCTGTGACCTTGGTCATAATCTTTTCTTTATCCCTGTTGGCAATAACTGATAGATCAAAGGGAAGAGGAAGGGCTTCAGCGACCTGGAAAGAGGCATAAAAACACCCATCACTAAAGGAGGCATTCACCTTGGCTTGCAGCTTGGCCACCTGAGCATGCAGGGTCTGATTCTCGATGTCTAGCATCTTAGCCTCAGCATTCCAAGTATCCCTTTGTGTAGCCCGACTTTCAGAGTGAAGGGTTTCTTGATCAAAGCACCGCTTTAGCCTCCCATAATCGCAGTGAAGCTCGGTTAGCGTTGCCTCCATCTCTCTTTGGTTGGATGTCATCTCCTAGACTAGAGCTTGAGCTCGTGTAAGCAACCATATGGCCCTTTCAACTTCAGCCTCAGATTTAGCTGCACGATCATGAAGAGAGGCCACATGATGACCAATGGCCACATTGAATTTGAAAACCTACAAATTAAAAAAATTCAAGTTAGAAAATGATCAAGCTAGTCGTCACAAGAAAAGATGAAAGATGATGGTTACCTCGGCCAAAAGAGCGGACTCCTTGGTGATCAGGATATCTACGGGTATTAAATCCATCAGGGAAAGGCTTCCACCTGGGCAGGATGCAACGAACTGCCCCAAGACCTTAGCAAGCATGGTAGAGCTCAGTTGATGTTAAGGGCAAACGGGAGGAACCTCCTCAACACCAGAATTGTGGTCCTCCGAAGTTCAAGGAGTTGGGAACGTAGATAGAGGGGTAGAAACATCAGGTAAGTTAACCGTGGGGGTGGTAGAAGTAGCGACAGCAGCAGATGAGGCAATCGAAGAAGGAGCAGAAATAGTTGCATCAACAGCATGAGAAGTAGAGGTTCTCTTGATCCGTACCTTGGTAGCCCGTGATGCGATGAATGCCATTTTGGACTTAAGTTGAGATGGGGATGGAGCAGTAGCAGGTGAAATCCTAGCAAGAACAGTTGGCCCCCCTTTCTCTGAGGTAACCAAAGAGACTTCTCGGGTCAATCTGGTAGGAGTAGGAGGAGGAGAAGGAGGAGGAAGAGGGGAGGCGTGCGAGCTTGCTGGGCTTCGCAGGAAGCTAGAGCAACAATAGAGACTGTTAAAAAAAGAGGATATCAGAACCAAGCTAACTAATGAAATGAAGCAAAAAGGTTTATTCCGATTTTACTTATAAGGAATGGTAGTGGATATACGCAGGTACAAATTCACCCTACGAGGATCAAAAGAATCGGCTAAAGGAAACTTCAGGTTCAAAAAGTTTCGACAGATGATAGCCCTCAGGATAGCCGCGAATTCAACGGGTAGAGAATCCCTGTCCCATAAAGGCTTGTCACTAAAAGCGGTCGGGACCTCAAACTCATGCCCGCCGATGAAGATCGAGCTTCCTCAATCATCCCCCGCTAGAATCCATTCCTCCTTCTAGACGATGTCCTTCTTGGAAGGGTCAGGAATGATAAAGTTGAGTTTGTTCATGGCTTTCACGAAGAATTGACCTCTGGGGCCGCCAGATAGGCTGCCAATCCGGAAAAGGTAGACTAGCTCCTCTGCTATGGGCTTCCTGATAACCTTGCTCAGCTTGCACAGTTCCCTCCATAGCACGAAGAAGCTGATTAGATGTCTTCATAAGCTAGGCGTCAATTGGAGAGGAGCTAGTTGTAAGGCATTGAGAGGAGGGTAGGGTGAAGGGGAAGCCTGACCTTTTTCTTTAGAGTCGCGACATGAACTGGAAGCACCTCTTTAGAAGGGTTGAAGACGTTGTAATTCTTGGAAGGAATGGAGATGGAAACACTGTCGGGGATGCCATACTTGGCCTTCAGATGATTAATCGACTTTGGGTCAGTGGTAGAATCCGGGATGACCCTGAAGTCGTAGAGAGGAAGTCATTCTGTAAAGGGACAAGTAACCATAACTTGATCCCTTCCAGCCATAGTTCTCCCAGGTTCCTTGTCAGAATATTCGTCGACCAAACTCAAAGGGTCATCAGGCCTATTAGAGAACCCGGTCCTAATAACCAAGTTTCTATTCGACCGGTGATGTTGGGGGGTTAAGAGGAAAGTCATCGCTCTCAAAGCTCTTTCATGTTAATTTCCCATGAGAGAGACTAGTGACCTCCTTGCCCTCTACTGTGAAGTCGACAGAATCACGGTTGGCTTTCGACATGGTGGAGAAAGGTTTCGAGTTAGATGAAAGAAAAGATGGAAGCGTTACTCGAGAAGGTAACAAAAGAAAGATTTTTTCTTTGAAAAATTGAAATATGAAAGGATTAAAGCGTGGAAAAGACAATGAAACAATTGAGTTTAAACAGAGGTGAATGGAGCAGTACCCTATGATGTCAGCGACGCAGAAGCAAAATCTTCGGTGAAAATTGTCTCGAATCTCAGGACTGGCGTAACGTAGCTGGATTGTTTTAAGAAGCACACTGGTCTCTGCTTGCTACGTCTCTTGTTCATTTAATGAGCGGATTTCCACCAAGATTTCAGTACCAACAATGGAGGAAAAATTTCCCACTTAAAACTTGAAGTCTGACTCCAACCCCAATTTAATCACTGGTGTTCAAGTCAGAAGGGACTTCTGTTAATAGCCAAATTTGGCTAGGGACCAAAGGAAAATTTTCCACTCTTCTAGCCAGGGTCCAAATCCGAGATTACCTAGCAGGGTACCGAGGTTCCTGGGGTCGAGCAATTGGGCGACCCTGTAGAAGTGAAGAAATGTCATCACTCCCTAGGAACAACCCTCGATAAAGCTCGACATGATTAGATCAAGCTCCTTACATCGAAATAAGAACCCAAGGCAAGACCAAAATAGGACTATCCAGGCTCCCAAAGGTTGATATTACCTCACAGCCCGCCATCCTCTCCTAACACAGAGAGAGATACGTAAGGCATCAAGCTTGTACTATAATTTTGCTTTATCTAGTAGAGGAAGGAGGCAAGTCTATCTAGACAAGTAAGAGGAAGGTCACAGAAGCTCCATCATTGCTAACATGGTCATTTCAAGCTCTAAAAGGGACTTGGAAAGGTCGGATCGAGCTTCTAATATCAAGACAAGAGTATAGATCTACCTCTCCTTTCAAAATAATGATTGCCATATTCGGTGACCTCCATGACGTATCTTACAAGGGTAATATACATGATCACCTTCACTCTCCAATTTTCATTGAAACACTACGTACGTGTAGGGCAAGTGAATGAGTTCAAAGACGAAGTAAACTTATCTCTATCCCAGATATTCTCAATTCTATCATTAAGCCAAAGTCAATGACATTCAAATAGAAAATCCTGTCCGATAAGAAGGGACTTGATTTAGAAAATAATGGCTGGAGGATCACAAGTTTAACCTAGTTGGACTATGCATAAATACGCCCAAGCATGCATGAGATCGATGGAGAAAAAAAAAGAGGAAGAGAAAGAAAGAAAAGGGAGAGAATAAATGAGTTTTGACTCGGTCTAAATTTTATTATCAGAACACGGCCACCGTAGTTATCTACTTCTCGACAGTCATGAAGCCACCAAACCCATTATACTCAAGAATGACTATGAGCGTTTGAACGACTTCTGGATGCACCATATGATTCAATAATAAATTAGTGACATTTTCCCTTATGTGTCTAAGTATTTTGTGATGTCATTCATCATCTTTTTCACAGTCAAATATACGAACCAGGTATCAAATTTACCAACCCCGGCCGCCACCTCCATGGTAATGGTCTCGAGGGTGCTAACCGAAATTCTTCACCCCGAGTGAATTTTTGGTTACCAAAATTATTAATGATTTTGATTCAATAATTGATAGAATTTTATCATCAATTGGATGATTATGTTTCACGTAGTGACTAATCATTAAGATTTTGAGAAATTCGTCGATTATCAATTATTGATGAGGTTAAAATTAATAATTTGTTTTGAATTTTCTCGTGAATCGAGTGATTATGATTCCTATAGTGACTAATCATTTCGATTTTGAGAATTTAGTTGGCTAGCGGTAATTAATTTGGTAAGTTTTAATAATTTATAGAATATTCACTTGAATTGGATGATTATGTTTCAAGTAGTGACTAATCATTAAGATTTTGAAATGTTCGTTGGTTATCAATTATTAAATTTGAAATGCAAAGATGGAAATGCATGTTTTAATCATCTCCGTATGAGGGTTATCACATGTGATATGTGAAGTTCTTCTCCGTAGGAGGTTCATCATCTTGAGGTATTCATCTATAGAACTACAATGATAGAATAATATGTATATGATGATTGATGTTTTCTCCGTAGGAGGTTCATTATCTTGAGGTATTCACTTATACAATATGTTGTGAATGTTAGACACATGTGATGGGTGACGTTCTTCTCCGTAGGAGGTTCGTCATCTTAAGGTATTCATTTATATAATGTGATATATATGTTAGAAATTTTGGAAATTGCCTATAATATAATTTCATTTAATTGAATGAAAGTGCCCAACACTTAATGATGCCTACATATTCTATATGCTCACAAATAATATCTACTCAACATAAATTTAAGAAGGTTATATTTTTCTCATTATTTTACATAATTTTTTTTAAATATATATATATATGTGTGACCGTGTTGGATTGATTAAGAGAAATATATAAATTTATGTAGGAGGTGGTGATATTGGATTTGCAGTTCTTGGTTTACAATTGTATAACCTATGAAATTATTATAGAATTAGATGGTTACGTTGCTACGTAGTAGACTAACCATTAATATTTCATTAAAATTTTTATTTCATTGAAAACATTAATTGATTATATTAGAAATTATTATAAAGTTGGATGGTTGTGTTTCTACATAGTGGACTGACCATTAAGATTTTATAGTGATCTTTTGATAAAATTATATAATCAATTATGTTTGGAATATTTATTGGGTTGGATGGCTATATATTCACGTAGTTGTTAAGATTCCATAATATTCGTTGGATTGTCAATGATTAAGGTTTTGAACTGTGTTGAGATAAAACTATACATGTGTTGATCATCTGCCTAAGAGAGTCATTACTTGTGTAAGTTTTTTGAGCATTGAAGAATAAAGAGTGATGTCTAATCTGTCAAAGAGGTTAATCACTTGTACGAAAGTTGTAACACGTGCTTTGTGGTTTTTGTCCAAAAGACAGATCACGATGTTGTGTTGGGTTTCCAAGAAGGTTAAATAATTATTTATAATGATTATGAAAATCGATGTGAGCATGAGTAAATTATCATTTAATTCTTTTTTAAACACCTCTACTATTTCTAAATACATGTCATTAGAATATTGGTTGATGGACCTTTTTGATGGATTAGATGAGATTAAATGAGATGCTCATATTGGTTTTCACCTTAACAAGGATGAAATGATAAATGAAGTTTAGTGAACCCACTGTCGAAAGTTTGTTAAGGTCTAGTGCCTTATAAATAGATGGAGATTAATATATTCTATGAAGTTATGCCTTTTGTTTGTTATTTTGATAAAGGTGATAGCGTACAAACACCATAGGAAGTAGTCTGGAAATTTTGACAATTCAACATAACAAGTCAAAGAAAATACCGAGAACATAAAATAATTTGCTATCGCAAGAAAAGGTACCCCTTGATTTACGTTTTGATTATTTGATTGATTATCAATTAAGCTCTTATTAGGTTGTTTCTTGTTATACATTTTATATTATAAATTCGTCCAATGAACTCAATATTTAACAGGGACTAACTGATTAAGATGTTTTATTTGAATTATATGAATTCATGGTAACATTTAGGTTATCTTTATATTCTAAAAGTTTTATTAGATGATATTTCTTATTTTGGTCCTGCAATGCATAGTACAATTTTCATAATAGAACTGAGGATTTAAATTAATATCTTGAAGTTTATTTGATATAATAGATATTATATGGTGATTTTTGTAAATAATAATCTTTATGGATCTTCAGACTCTTCTCATATTCTAAGTTATACTAATAAGTTTTAGAATTAAATTGATGATTATTCTTGTAGTTTAGTTATAATCTTTTTAATCACATGACCAAAGGTAGAATGGAAATAATTGATTCATAGGGCATTTTGATTATTTTTAAATTCTCAGTTTTAAGTCTTTTAATTAATTGTATTAAAAGTGATATCCAAAAAGATAAGGAGAGAGTTACAAAGGTTAGAAACTATTGGTAATAGTTTATAGAATATGTTCTATTTTATTTATAAGAATAATTGCATTTATGCATTATACATTCTTGGGGGGGGGGCGGGGGGGGGGGGGGGGGGGGGGGGGTGATGTTGTTAAGAATGTATAATTTCAAAGACTTGCATTTAAGGATGAAATCGTATCTTTTGATATTTATATTGAATAAATGTCATGTTTGTAGAATTGCAGTTTTGGATGTCATTGGAGTTAAGGTTTTGACTTAGTTTTCAAACAGTTGCAAACTTATTGGTTGAAAATGATTTTTTAAAGTAATAATATTTTCAACTTAATGTTGAAAGCTATGTGGTCAGATTTATGGCTAGAAGGTTTTACTTGAAAATTAGTATTAAGTTGCATACTTAAAAACTTCATTGACATGGTTAATCAAGTTTCCAGACAATGGTGTTTAGTTTAAAAAAGTATTGGCATTTTATGACTTATTAAAAGTTTTATTATGCCTTTAGACATAACCGAGAGTCAGTGAGAATAAGTTTATTTCCCATGTGTTCTGTGATGTCATTTATGCGACATTAAGAATTTTATCTCTAGTATTTTGAGGTGAAAAATCTCAAACAAGCTTATTTTGATAATTCTATTGAGAAAATATATTAATAGAGCACTTAAAGTAATGATATGATTACAAGTTTACTTTTTTGAGGTACTTATTGATAAAAGTGATAAACTTACATAAGTTTTTAATTCCTCAAGTAAATAAGAGCATTCTCATAAGAAAAAGGTCATGTAATTATCTCCAAATGATAGATTGATGTAAGCTTAGTATATATGTATTGATTATATTATTACATTAGTAGACTTTGCGGATTTCAAACCAATTTGGCATGTATTGTTGAATAATAACTAAAAAAAGGGGAAGTTTCATAGTATTTGTAGAGGTTAACTGTTTCATGCTCACAAGTATGTATGTATAAATAAATATGTGGCTTTACATATTGCAACTCTTAAGAATTTTGATTGTGAAATCATATTTTAAGATAGATTGTGATAATTTTATTGCATTTATTTTCTCTAAATATGATAAGAGATCTCGAAAGTTTAATCATATGGATATTGTGGTGAGAGAAAGATTTAAGAGTTGTGAGTTTCTAATAGCCACAAGTAAAATAACTCTTGATACACTAACCAAGATATTTGACTTCAGAGGTTTTGTGAAGCATGTCATATCATGTATTCGATGATTGATATTTTTGATGTGTTTGGTTAGTGGGAGTTGTCTTTAATTAGATTAACTGCATTTATTCTACGTAAATTGTTTCATATTCTCGAGAATATATTGTATATGCATATTAATATGTTTGCCTTATTTGTTATTGTGTGCACACGAATGGTTTGTTATGGCAAGATATATCAAGCTTTTAGCTTGAGGGAACAGGTCACTCATAAGGTACAAAGTTTCCACCGATGAGTGAACATTACTTAAGACAGAAAGTTTTTGCCCATTTTAAGGGAGGTGTAACTCATGGTCAAAGTGTTTGGCCAATGAGTGTAAAATGCTTTAGACATTAAGTTTGCTCATGTTAAGCTGTTTCGTATAATGTGAAGTTGGACCTATATGGAAATAGGCATGATGATCACATATGCATGTAATTTCCATATCATACATACATTCCATTTTACCCTAGGTAGGTAGAGCTAAGGGTATTTTGATTACATATGGTTTTATGTCGATTAAAGATGTAATGATCTTTGTAGTTGGATACTTAAAGTTCTATTGGACTAAGGGGAAAGAAGGTGTTACTCTTTTAAACATTACTTGTGGCTACATTTGTTAATTCGGAGATTCATTTTCCAAAATATATTTTTAAATCCAAAATAATAATATATATATTGCTCAAGTGGGAAAATGCAAGATTTTTATAAAATTATAAGCAACATTTGACATTATATTTTGAGTTTATGAAAAACCAAATTGATTGGAGTGTTTCAGTAAGTGAGAGTTGACAGGATAAAGCCCGTTATTAATGTGAACAATATTATTAGGCTTGGTGCACCTTAGCTACATTAAATATATGTAGGATATGGTATGTGCTATTGTATATGTCTGGCCAAATATTCCTTTTAAGACTAGCCATCCTATTAGGGTTTTGAGAATCCTTTATGGGTTAAGATTCTAGGAAGTTATACTATCTATAGGGGTCCCTATTCTCACTCATAATAATTTTTTACATAATTGTCTCCCCATTAGACAATCTGAGAAAGGTGAGTAGAGAGTAGAAGACTCTCTATCATTTCTACTGTTCTATTCAGGTTATTGCTCCATTATGGACTCGGGATTAAGACTCTCTATGAGTTGGACGGTTTCTGCTGCGATTCTAGGTACACATCTATTCATACTTATGCATGCAACACGAGATTTAATTATTTCTTTTTATAATGCTTACATCTACCACATAGGAAGATCTCTTCCCCGACTCCGTTGCTTACATCCTAATGATGCTAGTTGGGCATTTACCAGAGGAGAAGCATTGGCATATCAGGTGCTTTGATTGGGTTACTACTGGCTAACCATGCACCAAGTGCGAGGATGTTTGTACAGTCATGTGGACCTTGCTAGAGGACATCTATTTTAAACCATCTACCTCCGGAGCATCTCTCCTTAGTCAATTTACCTAATCCCTTTGCTATATGGGGAGTTGACTTGATCGGAAAACTCTTTATTGCTCCTGGTCAAGCTAAGCACGATATAGTCACCATCGACTACTTCACCCGTAGGATAGAAGTGGGACTGCTCTCTCAAATTACAAAATAAAACACCAACAAATTAATCTGAACTAAAATGGTTTGTAGGCTCGGTACCCCGACGATCATCATTACTAGTCTAGGCAAGTAGTATAACAATGTGCGGTTCAGGGATTTTTGTGAAGACCTAGGTATCGACCTTCGCTTTACATCGATAGCTCATCCCCAAACCAATGGCATAGTAGAAGCTACGAATAAAACCATTAAAAAGTTCCTAAATAATAAACTACTAAAGAAAAAAGGCAAGTCGGTAGAAGAGCTTCTCAAGGTACTCTGGGCCTACCAAACCACCAAGAGAACCGCAATCGGGGAAACACCCTACTCCTTAGCTTTCGGGGTAGAGGCAGTCCTACCCATCGAGCACAAGTTGACCTCATTCCAGGTTCAATACTTAGAGCCAGAAATAAATGAGGTCAAGCTAAGGGCTAAGTCGGACCTCCTGAAGGAAAAGCAAGATAAGATAGTAGAAAAAGTTACAGTCTATTATAGCCGAATCGCGAGATACTTCAATAGGAAGGTTAGAGCTTACAGTTTTAAGGAAGGGTACCTAGTACTCTAGAAAGTGACCCAGAAAGCTAGAATCCAGTCAGATGGGGTCCAGGTTCTAGGCCTCAACTGGAACGACCCCTACCTGGTAAAGGTAGTGGTTCGAAGCGAAGCCTACAAGCTTGAGGACATGGATGGGCATCTTATCGACCACACCTAGTACGCAGACCATTTGAAGAGGTTTTATCCATAAAAGACCGGGGACTCTTAGGTTGACCATTTCTACCTTAAATCAGTATCGGTACTAGCATATCGTGAACGTTTCATACTACCATTTAATTACCAATAAAATCACTGTTTGTTTCTCAATCGCCACTTGTGTCTATTTTTGCCACAGGAATTCGCCATGATCGCCATGAACCGGGAAAGGCCATATGGCCACCCCAATGTCTTGGCCAAGTACCACTCCCCCTCCAAGAAGAGTTTAAGCATAAGTACATGGTTACCATCCAGATCTCGAGATCAGGATAGCTAAATAAGCATTCATGATGTCCTTGGTCGGGCGACCCCCGTAAGAAGGGTCTGAGCATAAGTGCATAGTTGTCAGCTAGATCACGAGACCAAGATAGCCGAATGACAATCCTGATGTCTTTGTCGGGCTACCACCCCAAAAAGGTTCTAGGCGTAAGTGCATATTTAGTTGCTAGATCAAGATCGGCATGGTATGGTACCTCCCTTGTACAGGGATGAAAGGTACCTAGAATAGATCGACTAGGTTTTTTGCCTAAGTATCACAATTCCTAATATGTGAATGCTTGATCCTTTGGTTATCAAGGAAGGATATACACCTCAACCATAGTACCATCTGGGTATCGAGGTACCACACATGGGAAGGTCCCTGGTTTCCAAGCTCTAACTATAAGAAATTTCACAAAAGTCTTGATGTAGAAATAGTACAGGCAATAATAACGGCCTCACCTAAAAACCAGGGGATCACGCAGATAGAGGCTCTGTGTACCGAGGCTAGCAGGATTAAATTTTGACTAAGTATTTGGAGCTGAATCCAATCACCTACTCTACTTGACTTTTTGTACTTTGCAGGTTTTTAAGTTTTTCCTTACTGGATTTTATTAAGTTAGGTATACCTAGGGGACTGCTCCTAGATCAAGTTAAGAGATAAAGCAGGACTCAGTCAACCAAGATAAAGATCAACTAGATACTGGAATGAAGAAAGAAGAAGTTATTATTCTTAGGATTCAGGGAGGCCATCCCCTCTTTTAAGCAACATCAAGACAATCAGGGAGCCCGTTCCCAGTTTTTAGGTTACATAGTTGTCAAAAAAAAAAAGATAACAGGAATTGATAAGTCTTGTTCATAATCAAGTAGGGTGCCCACCCCTATTTCCTGGCAACAAAGAAAGAAAATAAATCATAATGTTGGGTCACGCATCGACTCCACCTTGGTGGCTTCCTTCTTTAGCCCTTTCTCTTGGCCTCTGCTTCTTTACTTCGTTTATGGATTCATCAACAGCCTACTTCTCCACCACTAGCTATGCTCCCTGAACTGAAACCTCAACCTCAACCTTAACCTCAACCTGAGCTTGACCAGAATGGACCCCTACCTCGACATCCTAGGATGCAGCCTCAACTCCAACTTGCTCGTTTACCTCATTGGAAGTGGGTTAATCCTCTATTGTCCCAGTAGTTTTGGATAAGGGAAACAAGCAAGATTGAAGCTCCCTCTTCGGTCTGGGATGTAATTTCATTTTAGATCTTCGAGGGAGGATCCTCACTGATAGCTCCTTTGTTTAGTAGAATAGAATAGGCAAGCCGCAGATTTTAATCATCACCTGTGCCATCATCGGCTCTAGCAGTTCGTGAAGGTTCTGTTCCATCAGTAGACGGGATTGACATCTTTCTAGCTTTTCCCAGGATCTCATCCTTATTCCAATAAATGAAGACGGTCAGATCAAAAGAAGAAGGTAGCGCCTAAGCCCATGAAACGTAGCTTAGAAATAACCATCCCCAAAGCAGAAGTCAACCTTGGCTTCCAAGCTTGCCACCTTATCGCGCAGAGCTTAGATCTCTTCTTCTAGCTACAGGACTTTGTCCCTCACAAGGTCCCTATCTAAGGCGTAACGCTTTGATGGGAGGACCTCGGTATCAAATGTGTGTTTGTTTCGTTTCACTCTATCTTGGACATTCTCAAGGGATTTGATGGTCTGGCCTATGGCCTAGCTCAAACCTTGGTTATCAGCCTGCAGTTGAGCGTGCTCAGCCTGGACCTTCTCAAGCTTGGCTTCAGCGTCTTCAATGCACCTCTGCATTGAAGTCATCTAGTGGCTCACTATGAGATTGTATTTAAAAGTCTACAAGTCACAGAAATCAAGTTAGCTATCGTCCAAATACAAGAAGGTATGGGATAAAATAGAGTGAAGCAGAATATCCTTTTTACCTCAGCTATGAGGGCGGACCCCTTGGTAAGTAGGATTTCAGATGGCATCGAGGTCAGAGGACTCAAACTCCTACCAGGACAAGTCAAGATGAACCGGTCCAAGACCTCATTTTGACCGGTAATCCTCGGTCGAGATCGAGTTCGATCTTGTGGAGCCAGAACAGTAGTGGCAGTAGCAGTTTCTAAACTTCCACCTAATGTGGGAGGCACTAAAGTAAGCGGGGGAGATGGAACAGTAGCAGCAGCAATGGTAGAGGTAGTACCAGAAACAGCAATGGTAGAAACAGCAAAAAGAAGTGGCAGCAGGAGCAGTAAAATCCTGACCTCTCACCCTGGTCAACTGGGATACGAATACATTCATTTGAGTTGTGGGACCGGGAGGGAAGGATAGAGGTACCCTAGGAATCCCAATAGAAATGTGCCCATCACTCTTCACCGTGACAGGAGGTGGAGGAGTTTTAGTTGTTGGGGCGATAGGGAATCCAGACAGGGTAAGAACCAGAGGCGCAAGTGAATCTTCTTGCAGTCCAGACTCCCTCTAGACCAGTAATGGGATAGAAGAAAGTGTAAAAATTAGTAAAGAGTTAGAATACCCCAATGTCAAGCAGGAAACGTGCATCAACAGAAACAAAGAGGCTAATCGTTACTAGGGATGCATAGGTAGCGGTATACTCTGCTTGGATTGTAAGTAACATAGGTAGGATACTCGGTTTACATATGTCCGGTCAATGATCACCTTCATGAACAACCTGGATTTTATGGGTAGAGAAGCCTTTCCCCAAACTGGCTTGTCATTGAACCGGTTAGGGATTTGGAACTCCATCCCCCAATGTAAATGGAGTTCCCCCAGTCTTCGCCAACGACCACTCATTCCTCTCTCCAGGAGGCGTCTTTCCTGGTAGCTCCAGGTACGATGAACTGTCGAAACAAAGAATTGCCCCTTGGGACCAGAAGTTAGAGTAGTAATTTAAAAAAGGAACCTCAGCTCATCTATTCTTAGTTTCCTATCGATGTTTTCCTTCTCGCACTGCCTCTTTCTCAGAACGAGAAAACCCACCATGTGTCTCCAAAACCCCGGTGTCAATTGGAGAGGAGCAAGTTGAAAGGCGTGAAGCATCTTACGGAGAGAAGGATGAAGAGGCAACCTTACCCCACTTTCAAAAGCAGTGGTATGAATAGGGAATACACCAGAGGAAGGATTGTACTCATCATACCTCATGTGGGGAATGGCGATTGCAATGCTATTAGGAATGTTGAATCTCTCCCTCAGACAATTGACCAATTCAGCCGTAGCGGTGAAGTCAGGAATGATCCTAAAATCATGAGGAAAGGAGAGTACCCTTCTAGATGTAGCAACAACGACCTTGATTTGTTCTCTACTGGACTCGACCTCACCTGATTTCTCACCCGAATCCCCTTTAACTATTTCCGGATGAGCATCTGGGTTATTCAAAAAGTTGGTCATGATGGCAACGCTCTGGCTTGAACGACGAAGAAGTGGGGGAATATCACTCTCTACCCTATCTTCTTCTTGAGTTCATTTACCATGGACGGAGCTTGGAGCGATCCTCTCCTCCAGCCTATCAATGTTGTTGCCATTAGAGTTTGATATAGTAGAAGCAAAGATTGGTCTGGAAACTGAAGAGAGAAGGTTGGGAAGAAGCGAAGAAGGTAGAGAAAGCCTAGAGATTCTTTGAATTTTAAAAGTAGAAGATTTGGAAGCATGGAAGAAACGAAGAGGAGTATGGGTTTAAATAGGCATAATAAAACGGTAACGGGTAACGAAAGCGTGATCAAGAAGGTGAAATTCTCGGCCTCAAAGCTGGCATGCCAAAAATCTCTCCTCTTTCAAACTTGTACCTCACCCTCATTTGACACATGGACATTACATTTAATATGAAAATATCCTCCCAAATTTAGTAACTGGACGAAAAACAGAAAATTTCCCAAAGAAATATGAAATCTGACTCTAACCCCAAATCAATCACTGGTGTTCAAGTAAGAAAGGACTTTTGTTAATATCCATTTAAGGCCATGGTATCTCAGTATCGTTGTAGGAGCAAGATGAAGCTCCTATACCTTCAAGGACCATCCTATTAGTACCTAAGTACCCTAACAATGACTTGTTACCTTGTCAAGGTACATATCTTACCCCTCGACCAAGATAGGAGATGCCAATAAGGCTCCTAAACTATCATAAAGCTCCAGCATAATTGATCAAGCACCACGTTACGAGAATGGTACCTCCAGGTACCTTGCCAGTAGGACAGCATCTCTAGGTACCTCACCATCGGGTCGATCAGGCATCACGTCGTTAGAATGGTACCTCAAGATGCCTCACTAGTAGAATAGTACCTCGGGGTACCTCATCATCGAGATGGACGAGCACCACGTCGCTAGGTGTATGCTTTAAGGTGTCAAGCCACTAATAGATGAAATCGAAATTATTCTCCAAACAACAAACAAGCTCCACGTACAAACAACCATAATGAAAGAGTCTGAAAAGGAAACAAACACGATTGTCTCTAGGATATCCTCCGCCAACCGATTCTCTATGGTCAACCACATTAAATAGAAAATCCCGCCAAATGAGGGAGAAGATCACCCAGTGATCTTCGGTTTATACGCCAAGGAAAAACCCTAGTGACTCCATGTATAAATACAGAGGTGATGGCACGAAGAAAAGGACCGAAAAAGGATCGACGTCTAGAGCCTGAAAAGCTATCGCTTAGTTCTAAAGGAGAATTAAGCCTAGCCATCGTCGATGTTAGTTAGATCCACTTATCGACATACACGAGTTCTCCACCACCAATTAGTTTAAGAGAAAAGATTGATTGAGAGTCATTGTCAAATTACTGTACTCATTTCATTATTGAATAAAATAACGTCATTCAGTTCATTATCATCCCTTTCTTACATTTCGTCCAATCCTACATATGAAACTGGTACCGAAGGTGCCTAACCCGACCGCAATCATCCTAGGTTACGATCTTGAGGGTGTTCGTTAAGATTCCTCACCTCGAGTGAATTTTCGGTTAATAATATATATATATATATCATTATAATATTTATTATGATTCAATATATATTAATATAACATAATATATATATAAATTATTTACAATATATATTTATATGAAGTATAATAATATAATATAATCTAATATATATATTTATATTATTTTTGGAATAGAGTGAAACAAATATTATGGTGTGTATAATATTAATCTAGAGGGGGGTGAATAGATTTTAATCAAATTTTATCAAATTTTCGTTAATGGTCAAGTTGACGAAAATACCCCTAGCTAGTTACAACAATATCACAAGTGTAATAAGTACGGAAATATTAAAGACACTTGAGATATACGTGGAAACCCTCTAAATGGGAAAAACCATGGGCTGATGAGTGCACCACACTTGAACCTCGAATCCACTAATGGTAAAGGAATTACAACCTAATCCCGGTTTAAAATCCACCACCACTACCTAATCCCGGTATAAGTGAACCTAGTCCATCTTGCATAAGATTTAAGCTACCTACTCCCGGAAGCAACACAAGTCTTACGTCTCAATGAAGAGATAAAAATGCCCTATGTGAATATATGATGATATTCAATGAACAAACAAGGCTAGGACACCTTATACGCTTATCTAGGATAATGAGATGACAATTAATGCAATCCTAGATATCAAAAGCTAGATGACATGTTCAAACAGCTTATCTAAACATAGATCAAACAATCCTATGAAGCTATCACAATACAACAATCAATCATGTTATCACAGCAATCTCTAATTTGTATCTAGAATATGTTCTCAGAGCATACAAATAATTAAAGAGATGGCTTAGCAAGCAAAACACTTAACTTGTAAGAAGATAGTGAAGAACTTACCAAACAAGATGTGATGAAGCAAAACTATCCATTGATGCACTCTAAATGATCTTAGATGATGCAAGATGAAGTTTTTATGCACATGGGAATGCTTTAAGTGTTTAAAGATGAGTTCTTGGAAGAGTTTCCTTTTGAAATCTGTTCTAAGGAAAAGATATGATGTTCTCAAATCTTACACGACTTGAATACAAAGAGTTATATACATATATATATATATATATATATATATATATATATATATATATATATGAGTTTCAATCAAAGTGAGACCGTTTTGGAAAAAATGTTCTAGCTCCCGCTATGTGCGTTGGTGACGTGCGCTGGTCGAGTAGCGCACCACTTGCGCACAGCCTAATTTTTCAATAGGCGCTGAGGAAGTGGTGCAGCTCAGTGGCGCATCACATACGATGATCCACTGGAATGTTGCGCTGGTGAGGCTGCACTAGTCGTGTAGCGCACCACCAGCTCACTACCCATTTTTTTAACTTTGCGCGGGTGCAGTGGCGTAGCTCAGTGGCACATGACAACTGGCGATCCATTGGAATGTTGCCTTGGTGAGGCTGCGCTAGTCGAGTAGTGCACCACCAACTCAATGCCCACTTTTTCAACACTCAAACACACTATTTCAACAAGTCATAGAGTGATGAAGATGCATCCAATACTAATGCCTAACATGACATAAAACTTTAATTACAAGATGCAAATATATCAACAAGAGTCATTTAAACCAAAATGCATACAAGTATAAACACACAACATATATGAATAAGAGTTATGCATGAATTTGTGAGTGTGCAACTAACTCTTCAAAGCAAGTAAGCACAAGAATTTTACCTTTGGTGCTTCTCCTCTTGTGGTCTTGAGAGCCTAAGCTACCCTTACATAACACCCCAAAAATGTGATTTGTTCACGAAATAAGCCAATCAATAAATGAGGACTTTACAATCTCCCTATTTGCCAATTTCATGACAAAGTTACCACTCACATTGATCCTCACAAAACAAATTAAAACACCAGGAAGATATTCTACATTACAAAGAGATTTACAAAAAAACATCAAATCTTCAATCTCTTGTAGAACTATCAAACCTACACACAAAACAAACACAAATACACTTTCTGATCCAAGTGCATGTGAGATGATCAAGTGAATATAAAACAAAAGCATTTGCATTTAAGAATATGAGTATGACATCGTGTAATGCTCCACTTCATGCAATGCTCCTCCTCAACGGGTTACTCCCCCTACATGTAATCTCCCCAACAAGTACTACTCCCATTCAAACAAACAATGCGACTCCCCTAGCACCACACAAGGTAACACATGATACTCCCCCTTTTTGTCATGATATAGGCAAAGGAGAAGTCCCTAACCGGGTCACTCAATGCAAAGAAAGAAAGGAGCATACAAGATTGTTGCATAATTATATAAGCCATATTTATGCAACTCAATTAATAGGAGAGAAACAAGGAGATTTATTTGAAGAAAATGTGTGAATCAAAAATACTTTGCATACAAGACATGTTGCATTCAAGTCCAACAACTATGGTATTTGGCAAAGAAAATGACAAAGGTTTCCAATATAATTCAAACCAATTTCACCATTTGTCATGAGAGAAGCAAGGATATAGAGTTTTTATAGATATCAAGTTTTAATGGTACTATATCCAACTTTATAAGAGAAACATGGCACGAGCGACTTTGCACCGTATTTGATTTTTTAGGGTAGGATACCCATATGATAGTAGTCATGTTCAACTAATAAAGAAAGAGAGACATTGATAAAACATTTTAGTGTCACCAGCTTTTTCACACAATATTTTGCATTCAACAATTGCAATTATCAATTCATGCTTTATCATTTTTCATTAGCATGTCATTAAAGAATCATCATGTCATGGAGATAATTATAGGTCATTCAATACGTACTTCCTATGTAGATCTCCTAGTCCAAAAATGCATGTTTAAACATAAATTTGACATGGATTGTAATCAAAGCAAAGTTCACACTAATTGAAGAAAATACAATATAATATAGTATAAGTGCAACCAAGCTACTGAAGCAATCAATAAAGGAGCATAAACATTTTCAAAAAAAAATTGCATGCAACAAGTATACAATAGCTCTCTTTGCTTGAGTTCCCCTTATGGGGTCAAAGACCAAAAATCATCACTCCATAAGACAAATCCCAATAGATCTACTAAGAGTTTTGAATCGAGTAGCATCTAAGGGTTTAGTAAATAGATCTGCTGGTTGATCATTAGTACCTACAAGCTCAAGTACTATGCATTTGCTCTCAACTAGTTCTCTAATGAAATGTTTACGGATGTCAATATGCTTAGTTCTAAAATGTTGAACCAGATTCTTGGAAATGTTAATTGCACTCATGTTATCACAAAAGAGAGTAAGAGTACCTTGATTGAATCCATAGTCAACTAGCATTTGCTTCATCCAAAAGAGTTGTTTTCATCCACTCCCAGCAGCTATGTATTCGGCCTCAGTTGTGGACAAAGAGATCAAATTTTGCTTCTTGTAAGACCAAGAGACAAGGTTGTTCCTAAGGAAAAAGCAACCGCCCGATGTACTTTTCCTATCATCACAATTTCCTGTCCAATCTGCATCACTAAAGCCTACAAGACTAGCATTAGTGTGAAAAGAGTACCAAATTCCATAGTTAGATGTCCCATTCACATAACGAATGATTCTCTTAACGGAAGAGAGATGGGACTCCTTAGGATCCGATTGGTACCTAGCACACACACCCACACTAAAAGAGATATCGGGCCTACTTGTAGTCAAATAGAGTTAGCTACCAATCATGCCACAATACAAAGTTTGGTCCACACTTTTACCAATAGCATCCTTGCTTAGCTTCAAAGTGGTGCTCATGGGTGTATCACAATGTTTGGCACTTTCAAGGCTAAATTTCCTCACTAGGTTTTTGGCATATTTAGCTTAAGATATGAAAATTCCATCATCCATTTGCTTAATTTGTAAACCTAGAAAGTAACTTAGCTCACCAACAAGACTCATGAGACATGACATCAACAAATTGTTAGACTTTGGTGTTATTTGTGGAACCAAAAACTATATCATCAACATAGATTTAAGCTATAAAGAGCTCATCTTTGTCTTTGTTGATGAAGAAAGTCTTATCAACATTAGCCTTAGTGTAGCCATTGTCTATAAAAAATTGTGTGAGACGCTCATACCAAGCCCTTGATGCTTGTTTCAACCCATATAAAGCTTTCTTGAGATGATAGACATGATTATGGTGGGGAGGATCCACAAACCCTTTGGGTTGCTCAACAAACACTTTCTCTTGCAAGAAACCATTGAGGAAGGTACTCTTAACATCCATTTGATATAATTTGAACTTGTGCAAACAAGATATGGATAAAAGAAGCCTAATGGACTCAATCCTAGCAACGGGAGCAAATGTCTCCTCAAAGTTAATACCCTCAATTTGAGACCACCCTTATGCTACAAGCCTAGCCTTGGTTCGCACAATGTTGTCATCCTCATCGGATTTGTTCCTAAATAACCACTTGGTGTCTATCACATTGGTGTTCTTGGGCCTAGGAACTAGAGTCCAAAACTCATTCCTTTCAAATTGGTTAAGCTCTTCTTGCATAGCAAGAACCCAAAATTCATCCTTTATGGCTTCATCAAATTTCTTGGGTTATATTTGAGAGGTGTAGCAAGTGTAGCTAATTAGATTAGCCATTTGACGCATAGTCCTAACACCCTCACTAACCTCTCCAATTATATCATCTTTGTCATGGAGTTTCCTAACCCATGGAGCAGGTTCTTTGAGTCCAAGTGAGGAATCCTATCAATAGGTTGTGTTATGTCATCATCAAGACTAGTCTTTTCAACATTAGAAATATCAACAACCTTCTCCAAAGGGGAATCATCAACTAGATCTACCTCATCCTCATGGTCATTAGATTTGAGCCTAGTATCATCAATGACAATATTAGATGATTCCATTTCGGTCCTAGTTTTTAAATTGAAAACTCTATAGGCTCTACTATTCAAGACAGCCAATGAAGATACCCTCATCACTCTTAGCATCAAATTTTCCAAGTTGATCACGGTCATTCAAAATGTAGCATTTGCTTCCAAAGGTGTGGAAATAGCCAACATTTGGCTTTCTACCTTTCCATAACTCATTGCAGGTTTGCCTGCGGCCTTTGAAAGACTCTATTTCCTATGTAGCACGCCGTATTGATGGCTTCGGCCCAAAGATTCCTTGGGACATTGTTGCTAAGCAACATCACACGGGCCATTTATTCAAAAACCCTATTTTTCCTCTCAACAACTCCATTTTGTTGAGATGTCCTAGGAGCCGAAAACTCATGAGAAATGCCTAGACTATTGCAGTAGTTTTCAAAATGGGCATTCTCAAACTCCTTCCCATGGTCACTCATAATCCTTTTAATGCTTTTAATCTTGGAGCTCATTTCATTTTGAATTTTGGAACAAAGCATTTTAAACTTGTCAAAGGTTTTAGATTTTTCTCTAAGAAAAAAAGTCCAAGTGTACCTAGAGAAGTCATCTACACACACAAAAATGTATCTCTTTTCACCTAAACTCTTGGTTTGCATGGGACCCATAAGATCCATGTGGAGAAGCTCAAGAGGTTCCTTGGTGGATAAATACTTGTTCTTTTTATGCATACTTTTGGTTTGCTTCCCTTGTTAGCAAGGTCCACAAACACCATTTACCTTTTTCCCAAGCTTGGGATGGCCTCGTACAACATTGAACTTATCTAAGATTTGTAAATCCCTATAGTTCATGTAACCAAGTCTTCCGTGCCACAACTCAATTTGTTCATCCTTGGACACATTGTAAGAGACACCTCTAGCCTCAAGACAATAGCAATTGTTGCTAGATCTCATACTTTTTAACAAGGTTTGTCCATTTGGCAATATGATAGAACAATCATTTTTCCTAAACAAGACAGAAAGTCCATCATCACGGAGATGTGAAATGCTTATCAAATTAGCTTTTAGATCATCAACATACAAATCATTAGATAAGGAGGGTAATCCGGGAATGGAAATAGTTCCCTTTTTTTTAACCTTATTTTTGGATCCATCACCAATTGTGACATTTCCTCCCTCCTCTGTCACAAGAGTCTCAAAGAAACTCTTATTTACAGTCATGTTCCTAGAGCACCCACTATCCAAGTACCAAAAATCAGAAGAATGAGCTTTCAAGGCAATTTATGCAACATGGCAAAAGTGTTCATCCTTTCTAATCTACCTAGGTGCAATATTTTCCTTCCTAGTAGTCAATGGTACATGGGCTCTAAGTGTCCTAGGATCATGCAAAGGTGTTCCATTTTTCCTAGTGACATGCATCATGGCTTTGGCCTTTTTCTTCTCTATCATGCTTTCAATTCTACACAATTTAATATATCTAAAGCAATTTGGTCTAATATGACCATCAATACCATAAAAATGAAATATAGGAATAAAGTTAGGAATCATACCATATCCTTGATGATGCATTAGAGTCTTCTCATGTCTTTGTGGTTGTCTTGATGGTTGTTGAGGAGCTTTCCTTCTTTGTTGTTGAGCAAGACATGATTGCTTCCTTGGTTGAGCTTGCATGATAGGTATCTTCCCTTTATGAACTTTCAGTTGAGGGAAGTTAACTTGAGGAGCCCTTGTAGGATGGGCTTGATGTAGGCTTCTTGGTGCCACCTTCACTTGAGCACTACTTGAACACTCTTCTAGGTCAAGTTTCTTCCTAGGCGATTGATAAGAAGAGGACCCATTAAAGTTCATGCTTCTTACAAAAATGGTCTTGCTTGGAGTGGAGGGCATCTTGTCATCTTCAAACCCAAGCCCCTTCTTGTCACTTGGCCTCTTTCCAACATCTAGCATGTGGTCAAGTTTTTTAGTGCTAGAGTTCATCTTGGCCAATAACGCTGTAGCATCTTCAAGCTCTTTCTTCAACCCTTTTTCACTCCTCTTAGATCTCACCAACTCTTCATTTAGTTGGTCAACTTGAGTTGAGAGGTCTAGGTTTTCTTCTTTTAATCTCTTCAATTCATTCTTGTTCTTTAACGTTGAACTCTCAAACCTAGTCATATAATCATTGAGATCCATCCTTTCCAAATTTCCATTTATGGATTGCGATGAAGATACATCATCACTTGAGTAGTTTTCCTCTTGACTCTCATTTTCTTCTTCACTAGCATCTTTGCTCCTGTGAGAGGACGTAAAGGCTATGAAGTTAGCCATGAGTTCTTCATCATCCGAAGACTCATCTCCTTCATTGGAGTTATCACTTTCACTCCATATGGCAGCCATCACTTTTCCCTTTTTCTTGACCTTGTGATTTGTACATTCCGGGGCAAAGTGACCTATCCCACCACATTCATAGCATTGGACTCCTTTCTTCTCGGTCTTTTCTTGCCTAGGCTAAAACTTTTTGAATGGAGCCTTTTTCTTGAAGTCTTGACTCTTAGATCCAAAACCGTTCCTTTCGGACTTGTGGAATTTCTTAAACTTCCTCATTAGCAAGGCCATTTCTTTATCTGAGTCATCACTTTCCTCCTTCTCAACTTTGGAGGCTTTCAAACCAATATCCTTTTGCTTTTTCGATTGTGTGGAGTTAGGACAGTTCCTAGATTCATAAGCTAGAAGCCTCCGAATCACTTCACTTTGTTTCATATCCTTGTAACCACTATTCTCTTCTAAAGCCATCACCTTAGACTCAAATCTATCAGGTAGAGATCTCATAATCTTCTGCTTGATCTTCCTATCCGAATAAGGATCACCAAGTTGATGACTTTGGTTCACAATGTCCATCAACCTCACTTCAAAGTCATTAAAGCACCAGTTCTCATCCATCTTGAGCAATTCAAATTGCATTTGGATAATTTGAAGCTTCGATTCCTTAACCACATCGGTTCCCTCATGTGCAAGTTCTAGGATATCCCATGCCTTCTTAGCTATCCTAGTATTTTGAACCAACTTGTACTGGTTCTCATCCATTGCACATAGGATGTCATGTATTTCCTTCCTATTCAACTTTGAAGCCTCCAACTCTTGTGTGTTCCACTGTGCCTTTGGTTTGAGTACATCATCACCTCTATCTACAGGAGTCATCATGGGTGGAGTGTAGCCATCTTCAAGCGCCATCCATGCCCTGTCATGAATTTGGCAAATATACGACTCCATCTTGGCTTTCCAAGAGGCATAATTCAATCCGATGAGAAGTGGAGGTCTAGTGCTAGAAGATCCCTCGTTGCCACCGTTTCCACTCATTGTGTTTATGAATGAATGATATGAATGCAAGTGTATGAATGATCAACACAAACACACAAAATGCAACACACCAAAATGAGCAAGGATCACCTATGTATGTCTAGGAACCTGCTCTGATACCAATTGAAACAAATATTATGGTATGTATAATATTAATCTAGAGGGGGGGTGAATAAATTTTAATCAAATTTTACCAAATTTTCGTTAATGGTCAAGTTGACAAAAATACCCCTAGCTAGTTACAACAATATCACAAGTGTAATAAGTGCGGAAATAGTAAAGACACTTGAGATATACGTGGAAACCCTCTAAATGGGAAAAACCACGGGCTGATGAGTGCGCCACACTTGGACCTCGAATCCACTAATGGCAAAAAAATTACAACCTAATCCCGGTTTAAAATCCACCAGCACTACCTAATCCCGGTATAAGTGAACCTAGTCCATCTTGCTTGAGATTTAAGCTACCTACTCCCGGAAGAAACAAAAGTCTGACTTCTCAATGAAGAGATAAAAATTCCCTATGTGAATATATGATGATATTCAAAGAACAAACAAGGCTAGGACACCTTATATGCTTATCTAGGATAATGAGATGACAATTATTGCAATCCTAGATATCAAGAGCTGAATGACATGTTCAAAAAGCTTAGCTAAACATAGATCAAACAACCCTATGAAGCTATCACAATATAACACTCAATAATGTCATCACAACAATCCCTAATTTGTATCTAGAATATGTTCTAAGAGCATACAAATAATTAAAGAGATGGCTTAGCATGCAAAACACTTAACTTGTAAGAAGATAGTGAAGAACTTACCAAACAAGATGTGATGAAGCAAAACTATCCATTGATGCACTCTAAATGATCTTAGATGATGCAAGATGAAGTTTTTATGCACATTGGAATGCTTTGAGTGTTTAAAGATGAGTTCTTGGAAGAGTTTTCCTTTTGAAATGTGTCCTAAGGAAAAAATATGATGTTCTGAACTCTTACACGACCTGAATACAAAGAGTTATATATATATATATATATTATTTTCAATCAAAGTGAGGTCGTTTTGGAAAAAACGTTCCAGCTCCCTCTATGTGCATTGGTGAAGAACGCTGGTTGAGTAGCACACCACTAGCGCACAGCCTAATTTTTCAATAGGCGCTAGTGGAGTGGCGCAGCTCAGTGGCGCATCACATGTGACGATCCACTGGAATGTTACGCTGGTGAGGCTGAGCTAGTCGAGTAGCGCACCACCATCTCACTGCCCACTTATTCAACTTTGTACAGGTGCAGTGGGCAGCTTAGTGGAGCATGACAAGCGGCGATCCACTGGAATGTTGTGCTAGTGAGGCTGCGCTAGTCAAGTAGCGCACCACCAGTGCAATGCCCACTTTTTCAACACTCAAACATACTATTTCAACAAGTCCTAGAGTGATGAAGATGCATCCTATACTAATGCCTAACATGACATAAAACTTTAATTATAAGATGGAAATATATCAACAAGAGTCATTTAAACCAAAATGCACACAAGTATAAACACACAACATATATGAATAAGATTTATGCATGAATTTGTGAGTGTGTGCAACTATCTCTTCAAAGCAAGTAAGAACAAGAATTTTACCTTTGGTGCTTCTCCTCTTAAGGTCTTGAGAGCCTAAGCTACCCTTACATAACACCCCAAAATTGTGATTTGTTCACAAAATAAGCCAATCAATAAATGAGGACTTTACATAGAGTTAGAGCATAGAGGGTTATTTTTGGAAGAGAAAATGTGTTAATGGAATTGAATGGACATTCCATTGGTGTTTGGATGGAATGCACATTCCACCAGAATGGTGGAATCCCCTTTCCGTTGCATTTTAACTAACCAAACAAATGGAATAACTTTCAATCCATTCTATTCCATCCAACCAAACATGACCTTAGGCTTTGTTTGTTAAGATGAAGAGATAGAGGGAGGGAGAGGGTTTGAGGGAGAGGGGTTAGAGGAGAGCTCAAATCATTTGCTTGGTTGGAGAGACAAGATAGAGGAAATGAGAAAGTGAGGGATCTATCTTTCTTCCGCGCCCACCAAAAGGAACCTTCCCATCGTTGGGCGAATGAGAAAATGACGGATATAATAGGAGGGAAATCACAATAATACCTTCCAATATTTTATTATCCTCCAATTTATAAAAGGGTAATATAGTAAATTTACAAATTATTTGTCAATCCAACCATTGAACTCCCTTTTCAATACAAAATAACATTAAGGATATATGTTATCATCACCATCCCTTATACTCTCTTCCCATTTTAATTCATCCATCCATCTTGCTCTCTCTCCCTCTTACCAAACATAGGATTAGAGTTCCATTGAGTGAGAGGTTCAAATATCGGATTTTTAACTCTTAAAATCCCAAACCCCCATGCATTCAAGCATCATCAAGTAATAATTATGCATAGGTCTTCATAGCATATTGACTTGATAAGTTGGATTCTTCACTACTCATCATCTAGTGCCTCATCTACTTAGATATCTCATTAAATGCATCTCTTGATTGTGAGGTTATTGCTTTTATTATATTTTGTGACATGTGTTGATTGTGATTTATTTGATGACTAGGTTTTAGATTTACATATCTATATCTAGTTAGGTCTTTATGAACATTCATATAGACAAATTGATATCCAAGATTGTTTGATTGCCATCATAAATCTTTAGATAAGCATTTAATGTAGCCTGACATTATTTACATATTAAAATATTGTTATATATTCATTTAGGTTGTTTATTTCTTCATTGAGTGTCAAGATTTGTGGCTACGGGAGTGTAGTGCACAAGCATGGTCTATAATCACTATAAAAGGCATGCGAGTAGCAGTGTTGTGTTATGTTCCGAGAATGGTGTAACTAGAGGTCAACCTAGGTCATAAGCAACATTACATATAGTGTATTTTAGGATTGAAGTGGCTAGATGGATAGCCCTTGAGTTTTTACCTTGTTGGGGTTTCTCATGTAAATCAAATCAAAGTGTCATTTATCTTTTCACACTATATTTACTTTGATTGATTGATTTGTTTAAATTTGCTTGGGTGATTTGTGACTAATATTTACAAATCAAAAAAGAAGGTAATTAATTGGATTAAAACATATTCACCCCCTCTAGATAGTATTAGACACACTCTTATGTATTTTTAGGAATGAAGAAGAATAGTGGAAACCAGTCGACGAATATTGAAGAAGAGGAAGAAGAAGAAGAAAAAATAGGTGAGTTTTCTTTTTTAAATGAAAAAACATAAAACATGTTTTCCGTGTTTTTAAATTTTAACACTGGTTTTGTTTTAGTTCTTCAAAAACAAAAAGAAAAACGATTAATTAACACTATAGGCTTGTCTGGTGGCTTTTTTAAACCTATTTTCCTTTTCGTTTTCGGAACACTAAAACGAAAATGGGATGAAAAATAGCCACTGGATAAGCCATTAGTGTTTTTTTTTCTTTCTAGAATGAATTTGTCTTTCAAAAAAAAAGGAGTATAAAGGGGAAAATTGAATTGTAAAGAAAAAATCTCAAATTTAACGGTTAATAATCATGTTTTTGAGCAATTACTAAATAAAAACACTTAAAAAAAACGGTTCCCCTTCCTCACACACTTTCAATAGCAAGCTGGGAAGATAAGATTCAACGTACAAGAAAGGAAGAAAGAAGTTACGAGATAAGGAGAAAGAAACCAAAGCAACAATGAGAGAGATGCTTAAAAAAGTTGCGACTTTCAGAATTTCAAATCCAAAGGAAATTATAACACCATTTGAGAGGATGAAGCAAGTTAAATGATTGTAAGTGGGAACTTGTCATCCCAAAAAAATTACGAAAACATCGACTAAATAACATTCTGAATCAATAGAGCACGCCCTGCCATGAATTAGCCAATCTAACCATTTTCTTATTGATGAGTCAATTCTTACAAATGGATAAGTGTGTTTTTTTTCCTTTTGTGTGTATGTGTTATAATGAGATTTTTGCTCTCAATTTGATCCAGTTGATTTACATACAAATTAAAATGGCAATAATTTCTACAATGTTGTGAAACTGAATCTACATGTCTACTCTACCAGAAAATCTTCAATGTATCCGGTCATTGAAGACGAGATATGTGGCAAGAAAATCACATGTCACTTATGACACAACCATGTATTATCTTTAGTGGTTGAGTACACCATTCAACAGTACATCTAAATATGAATGAGGACATTTTTTCCGTCGTTACATCCCAACCCTATTCATGCACATATGAATGAAAACAGAAACATGAAAATGAATTATATATATTTTACATCTAAATATAATGACAACTTGTTTGTTTTTTAAAGATAAAATTGTTAATTTGACATTTATACCTATTTTACTATTAACTGTTATGTATTTCAATTTAATATGATACAAACAACTAAATAAAACAAAATTAATAAATCATAAATCATTTTTAAGTTAATAATAATAAGATATTATTCATGATTAAGATATGATAAATTATTATACATAATTGATTTTATTTTTTAGGATTTAAATAAAGGTTAAAACTAAAGTTGAAAGTGAGAAATGATTATGGTTATTTATTTATTTATTTTATAGTATTTTATCATAAGTAATAGATTAAAGGAAAGAAATTTGTATAATATAAAATTATGATAATATGGGAAATATGTTATCTTAGGGATGATAATTTTTGAAAGAAATATTTAAATGCAATTCAGTAATTTAGAATTAAGTTAAAAGTCATAATTTTTTACTTTTTATTTTCAGTTTTATATATATATATAAGTGGTCAAGCAATTCAATAGAATCAATTTAGACCGATTAAGAGTTAAATGCAAAAAACAAACGACTAATTAGATCTATTTGTAGGATGATACAAACCCATTTTGGGTATGTTTGTGAGAGTCTTGCGGAAGTAGGAGTGTAGGACTATGTGTTAACCAAACTTGCTCGGGATGAGAAATTCCAGTTAACACCCTCGGGACCACTACCACGGAGGTGGTGGCCGGGGTTTGGTACCTAGAGTACCAAGGATCTGTTAGGATTATGCTCGATAGCAAGAGTATAATATTGTATTTGACAATCTTTTCATATTAATAAAGTGATTTCTAGTTTAACAAATCTTATAGCATGTATAGTTTAATTATTATAATTGTTAAATGTAAATAATCATAAGATCAAAAGACTATGAGAAAAGAAGAATTGTTCATACATCTAGATATGTATGAGGTAGACACAATTCTTTAGTTAGTCATGAATAATATTCACAACTTAAGATAAAATGTTGGGCGCCTTTATCTTGTCAAAGTTGTAGATTCTTTTGCTAGCATTTGAGTGGGATCAAATGTGTTATGATGAGTCTAAAATCATCAAAGTGTGGTGTCTTTGGGCAAAAGAATCTAGTGCACTTGGTGCATTGAATAGGATCACAATGAAATACTTTATCTAGAACTGTCAATAGATAAAAGTTTTTCATTTGAAGACAATCGGAGAGTCTATCACAATCCTGAGATGAATCATGGACTTATGGTTGCAAGTGTTATCATTTGAGCTATCAATGAGTACGATTATATAGAATAGCCTATCATCGATAGTTTGGTGGTAGTCATTTGTTAATCGATAGAGGACTTCATTTATAGATATGGACATTGTGGCACCATTTATATAATGAGAGTAGAATACCATTATATGGATGTTTTGAGGTATTGGATATTAAATCTTAACGTTAATTTTTCAATAGAGTCTATTAAAAAATGGCTTCTAGACAAGTCAAAATATCTAAGTTCAAAATGTGGTCGTATGAGTAAATATTGTAACTTGGAGAGCTGTAGGCGGTCTATGAGCTCTTGGCAATTATTGGTATTCTTCATAAGGATACACTTTCTCCTATAAGGTTGTCTAGGGTATGAATGAGTAACATCAACTTATTCTATCTTTATTTAAGAGTTCAATTTTAGTTCTTTAGTGGAATGAACTAAAATTAAATAGATTGGACAGAAGTGAATCATTTGATTATTGTGATTGGGTTGTGTCTATTGGAGCTTAAATTTAGATAGTTCGCCAAGATCCCCATGAAATTCCCTTGATCTTTATAGTGTGAATATACCTAGAGGGTGAATAGGTATATGTTCCAATTTTTATCTTCTTATAAAAACAATGCAATTCTAACAATGTTTAATGAAAATTGCAAACAATGACACACAATATTTACGTGGTAAAACCTCCAAAAAGGAAACATCCACGGGTTGATACCATAACCACCGGCAAAAGCAACTCCACTATTTCAAAGCAACTCCACTATTTCAAATAGAGTTACACTCTCAAGCAATCACACATGCTCTACAAGCTCTCACTCTCACTCTATCTTGAACCTAGTGATCTACTAAGCCGACTCCCTATCCAAGACCCCCTATCTCTATGAAGATTTCTTGCTCACCTATCCGGATCTTCCCTACCCTAGGCAAGACTTCTTGCTCAATTATCCAAGGCCTCACGCCTCTAGCCAAGACTTCCATTCTTGACAATTCGAGGTTTCACGCCTCTTGTCAAGCTTCGTTGCTCAACAATCCGAGGATTCACACCTCATGTCGAGACTTCCACTTGCTTAGCTATCCAAGTCCTCCCGACTCTAGCTAAGACTTAAAAATGCTTAAATCAAAGAATCACTCTAAGATATGAGACTTTCCACCTCTTCACAAGGCATCTAAGTGATCATGAATGCAAAACGCAAATAAGCACTCAACATAGAAAATGATGATCAACAAATTCTAAGGACATGCAACTAGATGACTAGATTATGCTTTCAAAGATCAATCACAAATGCATCTAGACAACTTAAGTATGTTTTCAACTAAGAACATAGATATAAAAATATAGACATCAATTTAAACAAAACCTAGTTCTTAGAAAATGAAATTAGATCTAGAAACAATCAATCAAGCATAAGAACAAAGGATTTTTAGAAACAATTTCATGTCTATCAAGTTTAGCACAAATCATTCAATATATCACAAATCTAGCTAAGCTTGAAAATCAAATAAACAAACCACAAAATGATATCAAAATCATCCTAGTCATGCTTCTTTATCAAAAAACATCAATCAATAAGAAGATCTAAGAAGAAAACTAAGAAGAAGATGATTTTACCAACAAAGATGCAATCACGAACTGAAGATCAGATCACAACAGACAATGTAGATGTCCTTTGGTTCTATAAATGCTTGGGTTTTGTATAAATCTTCAAGACACTCGAAATCGGTTTTTGAATCAAGTGATTCGGAGTAGAAATGAAGAAGTTATCACAAAAACAAAAATCAAAATGTTGAGAGAAAAATTCTGCAATTGTTCTTCAATTTCTCAACATGTTCTTATCTATTGAAATGAGAAGGAATGAGAGATTTTAAAGAGTGAAAAGCCAAAAAGACATTTTTGCCCTTCTTCCTTAGTGTCTCCCCGAGATGGAGCGTGGGCATCTTGGGGCAGAGCACTCTTGTGGCTGAGATGGCCACGCGCCATCTCGGGATGGTGCTTGGTGATGGCTTAATCCATCGCACCTTACCCCTTACGCTCTTCTCGCGTTCCTCGACCGTTCTTTGGCCTCCGAACTCCGAATTTGAATCCGTTTAAAGATTACAAACCGGAAATCCCTTACAGACATTGAAATATAATATAATCAACCCTTAAAATAATAATTTGACTCGATATATGAAGACAAAGACAATGTATGCAACATGAGTTGAAAGTGTAGTATCTTTTGACTTAGAACTTGAAATCAATAGAATAAGTAACCGAAATGACCGGAAATCAATCATGAACAATCTAAGACTAAAATCAATTTCAAGATCCATGTTATATAAACATATAAATAAACAAACAAATTTCACACAAGAATGCAAACTATATAGAGATAGTCTCCATTCATGCATTTTCCAAAACATGCTACTTTCATACCAATGCATGAGCATTCAACTTCTAGTGTGTGAATGTGTTATACCAAATGATGCGCTACGATGCAGGAACATAAATTTATGAATTGTGTATGTGTGCGCAAATAAAGATGCACAACAAAGCAAGGACACATATGAATGAATTGTGTGTGTGTGCGTCTACGCCTTACAAGAGGAAGAAGGATCTCGATACCTTAGCATCCAAGAACAGTACCAATCCTCTTGAAGACGAACTTTACATCATGAGAAGTTTCTTTTCTTTCTTGAAGCTCTTATCATCACAAACCACTTAAGAAACTAAGCAATACAAAGAAATAAAGTTTAGTTATGGAATCAAGCCAACACAAATCTAGAACCTAACAATCTCCCCCTTTGGCTATTCCATGACAAAACCTCTACCTCACCATACAATGATCTCTCATAATCAATGTTGATTGCATTCTCACATCCTCACATTATAAAGAGATATTCCTAGACTAAAATATCTTCATGAGTCTTCAAGAATATCTTCACATATTCAAAGCACCTGTGAGACAAGAACAACCAAAAGAAATCTTCTACAAAGAAGATAGGTGAGATAAACAAACAATATACAAATACCAAACAAAAGATCCCTTAACACTTCTTATCTCATGCAAACACAAGAATTTTCTCCCCCTTACTTTCTCCCCTTAAGAAAAAATTTCTCCCCTTTATATCAAAAGTAAGTAACATGGTGAGGAAACACTTTCTCCCCCTTTTTGACAAGGAAAGACAAAAACATATAACATAATCTAGAGAGAGATAAATGTCAAATGAAAATACATGATAGAATCATGAGATAGTGAGCAAACAAGTTGTATAGAGAACTAAGTTTAACAAACTAAGCTCCCCCTTAACATATGATCCACATGTTAACAAGCAAGTTAACTTGTTCACAAGGGAATCACACATTTCAAGCAATAAAAGATAGTAAACCATTATTGTCCAAAATTAATAAGAGAATCATAGATTTTCATTACTCTTTCAAAGATAATTTCTCATTGCTAATAAATCAAGCACATTATACAAAAATGTGTGTGTGTGAAAATGCTTCAAGCATATATAAAAGGATTTATTGTGATATCAACATGCAAACTATTTCAACACCTATTCATCTAAAGCTTTTCCAATCAAGGTCAAACCGATTATCATCCGGATTTTTTGCTTTAAATAGAATAGATTTCAACATATGAGCATGTGTGTGCATGTGGCTCGTCATCCAATTTCTATTTTTCAATCCGAGCAATCACAATTTTCAACTATACTCCATTTTAAGCCTTCCTCCATTTCTTTTTAGGCTTTGTATCAAAGATTTTTGTTTTAAATAATTATTTTTCAACACTTCTTTGATTTTTCTAACGTAAACATATACACTTCATGACGGCATTTACTCATCACAATGGTGTAGCCCTTTCCTACATTGGGCGGCTTCACAACCAAGGTGTGTAGCCCTTTCCATGAAGGTGCTCGTTGAGTTCTATGTAGATGCCGAAGCAAAATGGATACTAATCATAGGTCATCTATCATGTACTAGACAATGAACTTCAAGATGCATCCATAATCTATATGCTTTCAAACTCAACTACTCAAACTTAAACATATAGGAGAAGCATTGGTGCACTTTTAAAAACAAGATTTACAAAGACTTAAGTGCATGATCTAGAAGCAATAAAAGCTATTTTATCAAGATCATTACTTCTCACATGAGTAGCTCTCAAAGAAATAGATATACAATATAGTTTTGCTTATCAGGCCACTCATAACCACACACAAGCATTAATCAACACAAATCATGCCAATGGATCTTCTAAGAGATACAACTCTCTCTTTATCCAAGGGCTTTGTGAACAAGTCCGCAAGTTGATTCTTAGTAGGCATATGTTCAAGAGTTGCTATAGAATGTTCAACAAGTTCTCTAATGAAATGATGCCTAATGTCTATATGCTTTGTGTGTGAGTGTTGAACCGGATTTTTAGAGATGTTGATGGCACTCATATTATCACAATAGAGAGTCATTTTACCTTGATTTATCTCATAATCCTTGAGAATTTGTTTCATCCATAGAAGTTGTGTGCAAGCACTTCCAGCCGCAATGTACTCGGCTTCGGATGATGAAAGAAAGACGGAATTTTGTTTCTTTCTTAGCCAAGCAATCAAATTATTCCCCAAGTAAAAGTAACCGCCGAATGTGCTTTTATGATCATCAATGTTTCCTGCCCAATCCGTATCACAAAAGCCAACAAGAATATCATTAGCATCAAAGGAATAGAATAAACCAAGATTATGTGTTCCTTTTATATACCTAATGATTATTTTAACGGCTTTCAAGTGAGATTCTTTTGGATTAGCTTGAAACCTAGCACACAAACCTACACTAAAACAAATATCCAGCCTACTAATCGTTAGGTAGAGAAGGCTACCTATCATGCTCCTATAGAGACTTTGATCAACATTTTTTCCATTTTCATCTTTGTCAAGTTTTAATGGTGTACCCATAGGTGTTTCTAATTCTTTTCCACTTTCAAGGCCAAATTTCTTAACAAGATTTCTAGCATATTTAGATTGATACAACATGATACCATTGCTAGATTGTTTCACTTGCATGCCTAGAAAGTAATTGAGTTCACCTGCCATACTCATTTCAAATTCTCTTGACATAACATTCACAAAATCATCAACCTTGGTTTTACATGTAGACCCAAACACTATATCATCAACATATATTTGTGCAACAAAAATGTCATTGTTATAATGCTTTACAAATAATGTTTTATCAATACCACCTCTCCTATATTGGTTGTCAATAAGATATTGAGTCAACCTATCATACCAAGCTCTAGGGGCTTGCTTTAGGAGATAAAGAGCCTTTTTCAACTTAAACACATGATTACGAGAGTATGGGTCTAAAAAACCCTTAGGTTGTTCAACATACACTTCTTCTTGAAGGTATCCATTGAGAAAAACACTTTTGACATCCATTTGAAACAATTTGAATTTCTTAAGACATACAATGGACAACAAAAGTATAATGGACTCAAGACGTGCAACGGGTGCAAAAGTCTCATCAAAGTCTACACCCTCAACTTGAGTGTATCCTTGAGCCACTAGTCTAGCTTTATTTCTCACTATCTTGCCACATTCATCGGTCTTATTCCTAAACACCCATTTTGTACCAATCATATTGATATCTTTTGGTCTAGGAACTAATGACCACACTTCATTCCTCTCAAATTGATTTAGTTCTTCTTGCATGGCATTAACCCAATATTCATAAATAATTGCTTCTTCATTAATATTCTTGGGCTCAATTTGAAAAGTGTAGCAAGCATATGAAATTTGGTTAGCTAGTTGCCTTCTAGTTCTAACCCCTTCATTCAAATCACCTATGATGTCTTGTTGGTAATGCATGTTCCTAAGTCTAGAATTAGAATTTTCAACATCTTTTTGGTCATCATTCAAACCATTTTCTAATTGTTGACTTTCTTCTTTAGCAACACTACCATTATCATCATTATGACTAGATTCACTTTTATCATAACTAGTAGCATCAATAGGTGCTTTAGTGTCATTCAACAAATGTTCTTTAGGTTCATTGACATCATGATTATCACACAAATCAAGCATGCTAAGATCATCTATTTTCACATTAATAGACTCCATAATAGTCTTAGTTTTCAAGTTGAACACTCTATATGCACGACTATTATTAGCATACCCAAGAAAGAGACCAGTATCACTTTTAGCATCAAACTTTCCTAAGTGATCTCTATCATTCAAAATAAAACACTTACTCCCAAAAGTGTGGAAGTTACTCACATTGGGCTTCTTACCCTTCCAAAGTTCATAGGAGGTTTGTTTTGTGTCGGGCCTTCTAAAAACTCTATTAGTGATATAACATGCTGTATTAACCGCTTCGGCCCAAAGATTTCTAGGGACTTTCTTGCTATTAAGCATTACCCTAGCCATCTCTTGCAAGACACGATTCTTCCTTTCAACAATACCATTTTGTTGAGGAGTTCTAGGAGCCGAGAACTCATGTGAAATCCCATGATCATCACAAAACTCACTAAATCTAGCATTTTCAAATTCACTCCCATGATCACTCCTAATGCGACATATTTTCTTGATTCCAAGACCTTTTTCATTTTGAACTTGATTACAAAACTTCTTAAAGTAACCAAAAGTTTCGGTATTGTCTCTAAGAAAATATACCCAAGCAAACCGAGTAAAAACATCAACACATATAAAAATGTATTTCTTGCCATTTATTCTTTCGGTTTGAATTGGTCCCATTAGGTCCATATGCACAAGTTCTAAGGGCTTCTTGGTAGCAAAATTAGTGTTCTTTTTATGGGACACTTTGGTTTGTTTACCTAATTGACAAGGTTCACAAACACCATCAAGCTTTTTACCAAGACTAGAAAGACCTCTAACAATGTTATTTCTCAAGCTTATTTAAATCTTTAAAATTCATGTGGCCCATGCCATAATTCAAGCTTGTTGCACTCATGTGCCATATTACATGTTAGTGGATCAACCTCTAAACAATAGTAATTGTCCGAAGACCTTTTGACTTTCAAAACAATTTTTCCCTTTTATCAATTATCGTGCACACATCCTTGTTAAAGCTAACTTCTTTAAAAATTTCACATAAGTGAGTGATGCTTATTAGATTAGCTTGTAGACCATCTAAATACAAGGTGTCACAAAGTTTAGGCAATCCAGGGATACAAATTGTTCCCTTGCCTAGAACTTGCTTTTTGGTGCCATCACCAAATGTAACCCATCCACCATCATTCATAACAAGATTCTTAAAGAATTCCTTGTTACCGGTCATATTCCTAGAGTAACCGCTATCTAGGTACCAACAATAGGATGAATTAGCTCTTAAAGCATATTGTGCAACCAAACATTGTGTTGTGTTTTTCTTAATCCAAACTTTCTTGACAAGTTTCTCATTCCTACTTTTATTAACATGCTTTGACTTGTTTTTAGGTACATTGACTCCATTAGTCACATTTTCAAACAAATCAAACAAAGCATTATCAACTTTCTTATGCATAGTAGAACGAGGCACAACACAAGATTTAACAAACAAATCATCAACACGTTTATTCTCAACATGCTTTTCCAAGGTCTTCTTAGATCTAATTCTAGATCCATACATGGATGTTGCCTAGGACCATTCAAAGACATATCATGCAAATCATTGGAAATTCTACATTTACGAATGTATTCATAACATCTAGGTCTTATGTGTCCTACCATGTTGCAATAATGACAAATAGGTATGAATTTGAGAAGTTTACCATTTGCTTGAGCATTCAACTCATTTTGCCTTCTCACATTTTTACCTCTTTGGTGTGCAACACTTGATGTATTGCCTTTTGCATTTGATGATGATGTAGCTTGTCTTTGGCAATGTTGAGTCTTTTCCTTGACTTTCATTGTTAATGTTGAGGCACCTCCGGTAGCATTCATGGCTTTACCGTTAGAGAGTGTACCTACATTTAAATTGCTACAACTTTGACAAAGGTAGATTTGTCAGATGAAGGAGTTGATTTTTCATTAACATATCCTAAACCTCTTTTGTCGCTTGAAGGCTTTCCAAACTTAATGAGAGCTTTCATTTTGTTAGAGCTAAATAACATCTCGTTAATCATCTCTTTAACCTCATTAAGTTTGTCATTAAGCACTTTCTCTTGATTCTCATGCTCATTAAGTTTTGCTCTAAGCACATTTTCAATTCTCCTAGCACGATCAAGAGATTCATCTCTTTGCTCAATTTCATGCTTCAAAATACTTAATCTATCATTGCTATCATTCAAATTTTTCTCAAGATTAAGAATTTTGTCATAAAGATCAATAACACACTTTGAGCTACAATCATGATTTTCTAACTTCTTAGTGAGAGACTTATTGATCTTAGAGATCCTTTCATTTTCTTGAATAAGATCTTTGATCTTTTGATCATATAAGTCAATAGACTCACCTTCAACAAAAGAAGCCACAAAATAACAAATTTCTTTAATCATGATGAAACAAATGAAGATAACAAACACTACAAAGAAGATCTATCTAAGTGCGTCTAGACACCGGCTCTGACACCAATTATAATTCCCTAGATCTTTATAGTGTGAATATACCTAGAGGGGGGTGAATAGGTATATGTTCCAAATTTTATCTTCTTATAAAAACAATGCAATTCTAACTATGTCTAAAGAAAATTGCAAACAATGACACACAATATTTACGTGGTAAAACCTCCAAAGAGGAAACATCCACGGGTTGATACCACAACCATCGGTAAAAGCAAATCCACTATTTCAAAGCAACTCCACTATTTCAAATAGAGTTACACTCTCAAGCAATCACACATGCTCTACAAGCTCTCACTCTCACTCTATCTTGAACCTAGTGATCTAATAAGCCGACTCTCTATCCAATACCCCCTGTCTCTAGGAAGATTTCTTGCTCACCTATCCGGATCCTCCCGACCCTAGGCAAGACTTCTTGCTCGACTATCCAAGGCCTCACGCCTCTAGCCATGACTTCCATTCTTGACAATTCGAGGTTTCACGCCTCTTGTCAAGCTTCGTTGCTCAACAATCCGAGGATTCACACCTCATGTCGAGACTTCCACTTGCTTAGCTATCCAAGTCCTCCCGACTCTAGCTAAGACTTAAAAATGCTTAAATCAAAGAATCACTCTAAGATATGAGACTTTCCACCTCTTCACAAGGCATCTAAGTGATCATGAATGCAAAACGCAAATAAGCACTCAACATAGAAAATGATGATCAACAAATTCTAAGGACATGCAACTAGATGACTAGATTATGCTTTCAAAGATCAATCACAAATGCATCTAGACAACTTAAGTATGTTTTCAACTAAGAACATAGATATAAAAATATAGACATCAATTTAAACAAAACCTAGTTCTTAGAAAATGAAATTAGATCTAGAAACAATCAATCAAGCATAAGAACAAAGGATTTTTAGAAACAATTTCATGTCTATCAAGTTTAGCACAAATCATTCAATATATCACAAATCTAGCTAAGCTTGAAAATCAAATAAACAAACCACAAAATGATATCAAAATCATCCTAGTCATGCTTCTTTATCAAAAAACATCAATCAATAAGAAGATCTAAGAAGAAAACTAAGAAGAAGATGATTTTACCAACAAAGATGCAATCACGAACTGAAGATCAGATCACAACAGACAATGTAGATGTCCTTTGGTTCTATAAATGCTTGGGTTTTGTATAAAACTTCAAGACACTCGAAATCGGTTTTTGAATCAAGTGATTCGGAGTAGAAATGAAGAAGTTATCACAAAAACAAAAATCAAAATGTTGAGAGAAAAATTCTGCAATTGTTCTTCAATTTCTCAACATGTTCTTATCTATTGAAATGAGAAGGAATGAGAGATTTTAAAGAGTGAAAAGCCAAAAAGAAGTTTTTTCCCTTCTTCCTTAGTGTCTCCCGGATATAACGCGTGGGCATCTCGGGGATGGTGCTTGGTGATGGTTTAAGCCATCGCACCTCACACCTTGCGCTCTCCTCGTATTCTTCGACCATTCTTTGGCCTCCAAACTCCGAATTCGAATCAATTTGAAGATTATGAACTGGGACTCCCTCACAGACATGTACATATAAGATAATCAACCCATAAAATAAGAATTCGACTTGATATATGAAGACATAGACAATGTATGCAACATGAGTTGAAAGTGTAGTATCTTTTGACTTAGAACTTGAAATCAATAGAATGAGTAACCGAAATGACCGGAAATCAATCATGAACAATCTAAGACTAAAATCAATTTCAAGATCCATGTTGTACAAACATATAAACAATTAAACACATTTCACACAAGAATGCAAACTGCATAAAGATATTCTCCAATCATGCATTTTCCAAAACATGCTACTTTCATAATAATGCATGAGCATTCAACTTCAAGTGTGTGAATGTGTTATACCAAATGATACGCTATGATGCAGGGACATAAATATATGAATTGTGTGTGTGTGCACAAATAAAGATATACAACTAAGCAGGGACACATATGAATAAATTGTGTGTGTGTGCGCCTACGCCTTGCAAGAGGAAGAAGAATCTCGATACCTTAGCATCTAAGAATAGTACAAATCCTCTTGAAGACGAACTTTGCATCATGAGAAGTTGCTTTTCTTCCTTGAAGCTCTTATCATCACGAACCACTTAAGCAACTAAGCAATACAAGGAAATGAAGTTTTGTTATGGAATCAAGCCAACACAAATCTAGAACCTAACACCCCAATCCACAGGAACTTGCATGGATCACTTGATATATTCTACCGGACCAATTTAGGGGTCCATCTAGAATTGTATTAAGGCATGTGAACTTGTTTATTTTTGTAAGAAAAGGTCTAGTTCACATGTGGATTTTTTATAAAAGGTCCAATGGATTTAATAAAATAAGAAAAATAATATAAGGCCCATATACATGTGTTGGGCGGAAAGGCTATTGAGAATAGCTTAATTACATTATTTTTATTTTATTATTTAATTAAATGAAAATTAATTAATTTGCTGATTAATTAATTATTTAATTAAAAGTCAAAATCTTTTTCCTAGTAGGAGTTGGTCTCCTAAAATTATACTATTTTTGGCAGTATAATTAATATTAAAGACTATATTTGATAAGTAGATAAATAAAATGAATTATTTATCTAATCAAATTATGACGTCTTTAATATGGTTACAAATACACTATTACGTTGGATTAGGAGTCTTGGTTGAGGATAGAATTCCTTTTTGAAAATGATTCTTAACCACCAAGTAAATCTACCTAAAGAAAGTATTCTTAACTACCAAGTAAATCCTTCTTAGGAAAGGATTTGTGATCCTAATCTATATCCTATAAAATTCGGCCAGCCCATATATATATATACAAAAGGATAGAATTCCTTTTAGACAAGGATTATTAACTACCAAATAAATCCACCTAAGGAAAGGATTCTTGCCAACCAAGTAAATCCTTCTTAGGAAAGGATTTATGATCCTATATATATGTGTGTGTTATTTTCGGCCAGCCCTAAGAATTCTATGATGAAAATTTCGGCCATGCTAGGTAATTTTCAAAAGAGAATTTGGCATAGCAAGAGATAATTTTGAGGGAGAAAAATTTAGTTTTTGCTCTAGACAAAATTCGATCAACTCATAGATAAAGGGTTTGGAATTCGGCCAAGGAGAAAAGAGAAAAAGAGAACGTTTTTGTTTTTGATAGTACACTAGTATCCTTTACATCAAAAAGGTTTTGTGTACAACATCGAATCAAGGTTCACGCAAGTTTCAATCAAATTGATTGATAATTCACAAGTGACCGGACGTTCTTGGATTTTTCTCTTGGAGGATTTTGTAACTAACAAATAAAGGATTTTGTTTGATCCTCAGGTATACAATTTAAAGAAAGGGAGCCCACACTTCTAGGTGATTCACGTTCATGATTGGACTAGAAGATCTTTCGAAATCAATTCGGCACTTGTTCAATCGTAACGAGAAAAAGGTACGATACTTTTATGTATGTCAATTAATCTAGGGTTAAGGTTCTCATTGCATAAAAGGGAAATTTTTATTATTATTATTTATACGCAAACCCTAATTTCATTTTTCTCACGCTTCCGTTGCTTTTTGATCCGTTTTTTCCCTACAGGATCGTTTTGAACAAGAGTGATGGTGGGTGTAAGAATAATGTGCACGCGAATGTTGTAGACAATGATAACCCTGTTTTATTATTGAGATTGGGATTACAACACTCTAATGGGTAACACTAAATCCCAGGCAAACCAACGGAGATGGCAATTTTGTTCATGTCGAGAAGTAGAAAATAACGATGGTCGTGTTCTGATTACAGAAGTTAGGTCGGAGTCCCCCCATCTTCGTTCATGTTGGGCTTATTTTTACATGGTCCAAGAAGGTTAAACTTGTGAATCTCCTGTCGTGATTCTTTGTATCCATTCCCTCCTTATCGGGCAGGATATTTTATTTGAATGTCATTAACTTTGAATTAATAACGGATTTGAGAATATCTTTGGTGGAGATAAGTTTGTTTCCTCTTTGGACTCAATCTCTTGCCTTACACGTACGCTGTGTTTTAATGTTAGTTGGAGTGTAGATATGATCTCGTGTGTATTCATGGCGTGATTCTTCAAGGAGGTTGTCAAGTACACTGTTCGTTGTTTCATATGGTGTTGTAGATCCATGCCCCAGTCTTGGTACTAGGAGCTTGGTCAAACCTTTCCAGGTCTCTTGGAGCTAAGGATAGCTTCGTGGGCACCCTTTGATGGTAGCGGGGCTCAGGTGGTCTCTCTCCTTATTGTCTGGATAGGTTCAAAACTTCCTTTAGTGAAGTGGAGCAATGCTACAGCTTGAACTTGATATCTTTTCACGTGTGAAAAGGATGGCGAGCTTTCAAGGAGGTTGCAAGGTAGTTTTGATCTCGGGGAGCCCGGATAGCCATGCGTCGGGCTTTACCCAAATTCTAGCTTTGGTGTAAGAAGCTCGATCTGAACGTGTTAGGCTCCACCCTTAATGGTTCTGAAGCTCGATAATCTTTCCTCGCTTCTACGGGGTGGCTTCGTGGCTCGCCCCTAGGACCCCGGTTCAATGATGGGTAAACTCGGGCCTTGATCCGGGCTAAGAGAGTGGAAATTTTCTTTTTGGTCCCTAGCCAAATTTGGCTATTAACAGAAGTCCCCTCTGACTTTAACACTGGTGATTGAGTTGGGGTTGGAGTCAGATTTTATATTTTAATAGGGCAATTTTCCCTCCTTTATCATTACCAAAGATCTCGGAGGATATCTTCTCATTAATTGCACGAATGACGTGGCGATCATTAACTGATATACTCTCCAAAACAATTCAGCTACGTTACTGTTATTCCCGATATTTGAGGCAATACTACTGAAGATTTCATCCACTTCACTACTCCCTTCGCTTCTATTTGCACCCATTCGCTTCACCGCCTTCATTACGCTTGCTCTTAAACTTCAAAAAAAAAACCTCTTTTTTGCTACCTCCCTCAGCCACATCTCTGTCTCTCCTTTATCTGCCTCCAAAACTTGTTCCATTATGTTAAAAGTTAGTCATGACTCTGTCGATTCTCTGGTTGATGGTGATGAGTTTCTAGCCTTGCCCTTAGGAAACGGACTCGAAGAGACTTCAACGGCGACGATTTTTCCCCAAACCCACAACATCGTCGGTCAAATAGGAATGTGGCCTTTGGAACCAGGTTTACTAACTAACCAGATTGCCCCTTAAACTTGGTCAACGAAGACTCCGACAAAGAGGACAGGGATGACACTGCTGGGAGGGGTCAAGTCACGGTTGCCAGTCATCCTCGGGTAAAGCCTCTTCCCTATGACTTTAAGGTCATTATAGACTTCACCATTGACTCGAACTCGATCGATCATTTGAGGTCCAAATATGGTATTCCTGACAACGTCCTCCTCATAGTCCCTCACAGAAATTATGATGTCGTCAATCCGCCCAAAGGCGTGCTCCTATCCATGTAGCATCCCTCGAGAATGGTGTCAGACTTCCTCTCCATCCTACCCTTCGTCGGGCTCTCAGTGCCCTACAGCTAGCTCCCATTCAGCTAACGCCAGACTTCTGGAGGCATCTGATTGGCTTTCGCGTGCTGTAAAGGGAGCAGTGCAAGCTGAGCAAGGTCACTAGGGAGGTCGAAGCAGAGGAACTGGCCTACCTCTTTCAAATCGGGAACCTAGCCAGAGTTCCTCGAGGTCAGTTTTATGTGAAGGCCAAGAACAAGCTCAATTTTATCGTTTCTGGCACTTCAAAAAAGGATTCTACTTAGGAGGAGGAATGGATCCTCGCGGGGATGACTAAGGAAGCTCAATTTTCATTGACGGGTATGAGTTTACGGTTCCCTAGACTTTTAATGATAAACCATTGTGGGATCGGGATTCCTTACCTGCTGAATCTGAAGCTGTGTTGAAGGTTATCCTTACTAAGAGCTACATGAACCTGAAGTTCCTAACCATCGACCTCATTGACTTGCGTAGAGTGCATCAATACTTGTGAATCTCTGATGCTATTCCTCGTAAGTAACCCTAAACCACTACACTTTGTTTCGTTGGTCAGCTTGGTTCTGACATCTCTATTCTTTTCTCTTCTCCTTTTAATAGTTTTTGTTGTTGCTTCAGCTTCTCATGAAGCCGGGCAGCCAAGGCAAGCCCGCACTCCTCTGTCTTCTACTAGACCAGAGCAAGGGGTTTCTTCCAGTCCTCCGGCAGGGACTAGAGCCATTCCTGCTCTGTTCCCCTCCCCACCAAGCTATAGGTTGGCCATCCTCGCATCGAGAGCTTCGAGGGCGCTAAACTAGGTAAAGTCCTCTTCCCAGGCTGTCGATTCAACCACCCCCGACCCTTATATTACTTATGTTGCTACTGCTACTATTGTTGTTCTGACAGTTTCCTTACCTGGTGTCTCTGCCACTCCATATATGCTCCAAGCTCCTCAAGTTTTGACGGACCCCGAGGCTGGTGTTCCAGAGGTTCCTTATGCCCACTCCCACCATCAGTCGAGCTCTGTGGGGTAGGACGAGGTCTTGGAGCGGTTCGTCACGTCTAGCCCGAATGGTGGGCTCTCTATGATGGCTTCAATGCCTGTGGACATCATGCTTACCAAGGGGTCCACTCTTCTGGCTAAGGTAAATCTCTTCTTACTCCTTTATTTATGGTTCATTAGCTCGGTCAGTGTCTAACCTTGGCTTTACATCATGTAGGCCTTTAAATTCAACTTTGCTATGGGCCACCAGGTAGCCTCCCTCCGTGACCGTGCTGTAAAAGCTGAGGCAAAAGCTAAGAAAAGAAAAGTCTTAATATACCTTTGTAGAATCATGAAGCAATTTTCCCTCTGAAGACTTGAACTTGCTTGAATAGTTGTCATTTCCTCTTTGAAGCTTGAATCATCATGAATCCTAGACAACTAAACAATACAAAGGAAATGTTGTTTTGATATAGAATAATGCCAACAAAACTCACAGACCTAACAATCTCCCCCTTTGGCAAATTCTATGTCAAAACACCTATACAAAATACTAAAACACATAAAATGAAGATTGGTCACAAAATCACACCCCCACATTACAATGAGTTAGTTCCTTAAGACTAATCTTCAACAAGTCTTGAACTTCTTCTTAATCTTCTCTTGTAGCCACCTAAAATCAACTTAAAGCACAAAGCATATCCAAGAGAAAGACACATATGGCAATATACAATTATGGCAAGAATTAAACATTTAAATCCAAAATGAATCATGTATCTCCCCCTTAATACATGTTATCTCAAAGATATTCTTCACCAAATGAAATCACAATATTACATGCCATAAGAAGTTCAATACTTGACAAATATTCAAAGAAGATATGCTAAAACAATATCATATTTCTCCCCCTTTTTGACATAAAATTATGCCAAAGAACAAAAATGATATCTTGAGATCAAATAATGAAACAATTGGTGATCTCACATAATGTTCGGAGACGGATGCCTTACTTGAAGAATTCATTTATTTCAAGCATCTAGCTCCCATATCTTCTCCCTTGATTCTAGTTTGCTTTTCCATGTTAACCTATCAAAGGTTATTCAAATCTATACACCACAACAAACTCATCAAGGTATAGTGAATCACAAATGCATAAATTTTACTCTTAAGCATATAGGTCATTTCTACCAAGTTCAACAATTGCATTAACAATCATATTAACCCCAAATATGAAGGAATTGGTATCAACGACAATCATATCAACCTCAAACAAGAAAAGATTTGATTACAACCACAACTACTATCATTCAAAGTAAGGAGGAATTTTCTGCAATTACAATCAATTAAATTGATTAAAACCACAATTACTATCACCCTATGCAAGGAGGAATTTTCTGCAACTATAACCAATTGGATTGATTACAATTACAATTACTATCGACCCCAAACAAAGAGGAATTCACTGTAACTACAATCAATAGAATTAATTACAATTACAATTACTATCGACCCCAAAACAAAGAAGAATTCATTGCAACTATTCTCATTTCATTCAAGAATGAAGGAATTGTTGCAATCCCAAATAAAGAGAAGTTGACTGCAAATACAATCATACAATTATTACAAAAATGTTTCATGCATTATTTGTGATCACACATACAAAGGCATAAGTTAATACAAAGAATCATCATGCAAATCAAGAAACATGAAATAGCATCTACAAGATTCATTATATCAACCAAAGAATATGCCAACAAATATCAACTTGAAACATGTGAACAGATCATAAAAGAGAACAAAGTCTATTATACCATGCTCCCCCTTGATAAGTCCTCTATCTAAGATCAAGATAGAATAATGTTCACAATAAATCCACACAATCACACATTCAAGCAATTTTAAAGCAATTCAACAAGATAAGCTTCACAAACTATGAGAGATACATCAAGATTTTCATCTCCCTCATAATTCTTCTAAAAATTGCTAGAATATCAAAATACTCTATAAGCAAATAGTGTGTGTGTGTGTTCAAGTATATACAAAAGGAGTGATTGTGATATCAACATGCAAACCACTTCAACACCTATCCATCTAAAGCTTTTCCAATCAAGGTCAAACCGATTATTATCCGAATTTTTTCTTAAAATAGAATAGATTTCAACATGTGAGCGTGTGAGTGCATGTGGCTCATCATTCCATTTCTGTTTTTCAACCCGAGCAATCACAATTTTCAACTATACTCCATTTTAAGCCTTCCTCCATTTCTTTTTAGGCTTTGAATCAAAGATTTTTCTTTTATTGATTCTTTTTCAACACTTCTTTGATTTTGCATACATAAACATAAATCCATGTAGATTATGGATCCTTTCCTACATTGGGCGGCTTCACAACCAAAGTGTGTAGCTCTTTCCATGAAGGTGCTCATTGAGTTCTATGTAGTTGCTGAAGCAAAATGGATACTAACCATAGGTCATCTATCATGTACTAAGCAATAAACTTTTAGATGCATCCATAATCTACATATTTTCAAACTCAACTACTCAAACTTAAACATATAAGAGAAGAAAGGTGCAATTTTTGAAAATCAAGTTTTTTTTATGGCTCAAAAGTACATGATCTAAGAGCAACAAGTAAAGACTTATTCAAGATCATTACTTCTCTAATGAGTAGCTTTCAAAGAATATGAAGCTCATATTTTCAAAAAGTATGCCACTCATCATTCAAGCAAGCATTTCAAGCATCATGAGTAAGATCTTTGTTAACACATCACAAAAAAAAAATTATAGAGCAAATGTCAATAAGGACCATATGAATACTATACTAGTTCTCTAATATGACATGCTATATGATGCAATGCAAGCATAGAAATGACTTTCTCCAAAAGTCTTAACAAGATAATCACCAAATAGATTTCATAAGAGTAACTTCTCAAAAGTTAATCAATGGATTTTGACTATCAAAACAAAGTTAAGTGAGATAGTTAAGTTCATGTCTAGACGTGGAGTATTCCAAGCTAGCTAGCTAGAATTCTCAACACACTTGACACTTAGCCTTAAAGCTAACTCACATGTGCTACTTACACTAGAGGTACAAACACTCACCCCTTGAACCATTTGTTCTTGGGTGAAATTTCACACAAAAATCATGATCATTTCTCATGGCAAAAATATCTTCTCTATAAAGATATTACTCATGTAAAACACATCATTATTGCCATCAACAAAGATATCATCAAGACTATACGTATGATCATATGAAACACTCATTTTCACCCAAATCTTCTTAACTATTTTCTTCACATGATTATCATTATCACACACAAGATTCAAAGTATTTTCATGCAAGAAACATTCATAGAAGATTTTCACATCTCATTAGCAAGCATCACATTCCCTAGTTTGCATCATCTCATATATTCAGGACAATATAGCAAAATTAGCAAACCGGAATAAATTTCGAGATGTTAATATTTAGGTGAGAGTGTACCGATGGTGAAGACTCTTTAATTTCCTTGATTTTGCAGTTGACCTTGGAAGACATGGCCTTTGAAATCCTTTTGTTCCTTAGTGACTTGCCTTTAGTTGTAGGAGACTCCACTTGCTCATCTACAATGCCTAAGTCACCTGAATCTCCATGAAGATTACTAAAACTCTTTGGCATTCATGATTGCCAACTCCTCTTCCTTGCCTTTGATCATTACCTTCAAGAAACAAAAGAAAATTATTAGCAAAATCATATGTTAATCTATCTACCATACGAGCTTCTTCAACCATCTTCTTTTCTAGACATTTGATCACTTCACTCTTCACTTCAACTTTCTTTAACGCTTCATCTCTTTCCTTGTCAAGAGTTTGAACTCTTGCAATCAAGTAGAAGTTGGTGGTCTTTGACATGCAATTCTCTTCATTGAGTTGCAAAGGCAAGTAATCATGCCTAGATCGATCATCCTCCGGAAAAAGCTTCTTCATCTTTGCTTTTGTCACTAACTTTATTTTCAAGCTTATCAACAAAATTGTTAGTGGACAAATGAAATATAAAGCAAGAAGAGTCATTTTCACAACCAACGAAGGAGGACAACCAAAAATAAACAATTGTAGACTAGAGGTTGATATCCATGATTAGTAAATAACCTTGTAAATCCCGAATCACACTAACTACCCGCTCTGATACCAATTGTAAGAATGTGTACAAGGTTACACTAAACAACCTAGAGGGGGGGTGAATAGGTTGTCACTCACTTTCGACAAATCTTTTGAGACTAGTGACAAAACCTTGATAAGCATACAAATCAACATTCAACATGATTGTTATGAGAAAACAATATATTCATGTATGCTCAAATCTCTACTCTTAGTCTACAAAACATACAACAAGAATCAATGTATCTTATGAACAAGTATTTTCAATGTAGACAAAATTCCATAAGTTGTACTTAGAGTATTACAAAGTGGTATTTTACAACTTGAATGGAATATCACAAGTTACAAAGTTATCTAACATGCACAAACAATATTATATAAGGAAGTCAACTTACATAAAGAGTTCTATCCATAATAATCAAATAACAAATACAAATACTAGAGAGTTAGAGATAGAGAAAAGTTGACACAAGATATAACGTGGTAAACCTCCGAAGAGGAAACATCCACGGGCTAGCAGTCACCGGCAAACAAAATCCACTAGTAGATAAGACAAGTACAATCTCTCAAGTGACCCCTTCACCTAGAAACTACCCTCTTATCCTACTCATGAAGATGTCGCCCTAATGCTCAACAATCTGAGGTTTCACACCTCTTGTCAAGACTTCCTTGCTCACCTTATCTGGATCCTCACCACCCAAGGCAAGACTTCTTGCTCAACTAAGTCCTCACGACTCTAGTCAAGACTTCATTGCTCACCTATCTGAGTTCTCCCAACTCTAGGCAAGACTTCTTGCTTGACTATCCAAGGCTTCACACCTCTAGCCAAGACTTCCTTGCTTGACAATCCAAGGCTTCACACCTCTTGCCAAGACTTCTTGCTCAACAACATAGATCTCCCACCTATTGTCAAGACTTCCTTCTCACAAGGCATCTAAGTGATCATGAATTCAAAATGCAAACAAGCACGCAAAATAGAATAAGATGATCAACAAATTCTATGGAAACTAGAATTAATCAATGAGCACACAAAGTATATTTTCTATTTTTTAATCCGAAAATGACACCACACAAGATGATGCATGAGCATATGAAAAGTATGGATTAGGTACACTCCATGAAGATCTAGACATAGACAATAAAGTTCACAAAACAAGATTGTCTAGATCTTATGCATGAATACAAATCTAGAGCATGCCAAATTTCCAAACACACACTTTAAACCTAGATTTTATTCATATTATTGAAGCTTGAAATAAACATGTTCATGAAGTACATATTCAAGACTTATTACTAACATAAAAATGCTAGAAACACAATATATGATCAATCAAATCTCTAGCAATCATTTAGAGCATATATTCACAAAATAGTCAATTAAAATCTAATAGACTCTAAATATATAATCAAATGTGCTAATCCTAAATTTATTCAACAAATGAGTTCTAGCACATGATAAGACTATTAATCATGAAATTTAAGTCAATCAAAGCACAAATAGTCTTAGATAAGATGCTAGCACAATACAACTCACAATCATGTGAAACCATAGGTTTAATTGAAACCTAACTCACAATCAAGTTTCTAATTAAGCACAACTAGCAATTAATTGATGATCTATCACTCATCAACATATGTTCAAGTCAATTACACATAAGTAGGAAGAAGACCCAAGGTATTTGAACATTAGAATCAAGGAAATCAAAAGATAAACAAATACCTTGACAATTTCGAGTGCAGTCACGAAAATGGTGTGATCCACCAGAAAACTTGACAAATGACTTCAAGGTTACTTGGAGATGATAGAGGACTTCAATACGAAACTTCTCCAACTTGAATCACTCAAATCAGATAAGAAATGAGAGAGATATGGTGATTCAAAGTTGAGAGAAAAAACCTGGAAATTTTCTGCACTACATTTTCTTCTTCCGTGAGTTCAAATGAGAGAGAAAAGAGATATATAAAGGAGAGGGAAGAGATATATGTGAAAAGACCAAAGCTACCCCTTCAAGATGCTTCCCCGAGATGGCATGTGGGCATCTCGAGGCAGCAAGGAGTTGCAGCCGAGATGGCCACGCGCCATCTCGGGCTTGCACCTCTTGTTGGCCTTTCGGCCATGGTGCAACTCCCATGCGCTTCCCTCACGTTCTTCGACCGTTCTCCGGCCTCCGAACTCGAAATTCGAATCCATATGTGGATTATGAACTGTAACTCTCTCACGGACATGGAAATATAAGATACTCAACCCAGAAAATAATAATTCGACTCGATATATGAAGACGAAGACAATGTACGCAACATATGTTAAAAGTGTAATATCTTTTGATTTAGAACTTGAAATCAATAGTATGAGTAACCGAAATGACTAAAACTCAATCAAGAATGATTTAAGACTAAAATAAAGTTCAATATGCATGTTATACAAACATATACACATACAAACACAATTCACACTAGAATGCAAACTACATAGAGATAGTCTCCAATCATGCATTTTCCAAAACATGTTATTTCCATACCAATGCATGAGCATTCATCTTCAAGTGTATGAATGTGTTATACATGGTGCACAATGATGCAGGGACACAAATGTATGATATGTGTGTGTGTGCCTAAGCCTTGAAAGAGAAAAGAAAGGTCTTAATATACATTTGTAGAATCATGAAGCACTTTTCCCTTTGAAGTCTTGAACTTGCTTGAATAGTTGTCATTTCCTCTTTGAAGCTTGAATCATCATAAATCCTAGACAACTAAACAATACAAAGAAAATGTTGTTTTGATATAGAATAATGCCAACAAAACTCACAGACCTAACATGTGTAACTGTCTTGAGGACCAGATCCCCTTCCTTGAAGCTCTTAGCCTTCACTCTTTTGTCAAAACACCTCGCAATCTTGCTCTGGTAGATTGTCACCTTCTTTGCCACTTGTTTGTGTTTTTCTTCCAAGAGGTCTAGACTAGCTCTGAGCTTGATATCGTTGCCTTTTGGTTCAAAATGTTGTACCCTGAACGAGGTCAGCTTATGTTCTATGGGGAGCACGGCTTCAACCCCGAAGGCCAGAGAATAAAGTGTTTTCCTGGTTGTTGTTCTCCTCATGGTCTGATAGGCCCAGAGGACCTTAGGAAGCTCTTCAACCCATTTTCCTTTCTTCTGTTGCAGCTTCTTTTTCAAAAGCTTCTTGATGGTTTTGTTAGTTACTTCAACCAAGTCGTTGGTTTACGGATAAGCTATCGATGCAATCCGAAGGTCGATACCTAACCTCTCGCAATTATCTCTTAACCTTGCATTATCAAACTGATTTCCCAAGCCAGTAATCCAGCGAGGAACCGAACCTGTATACCACATTCGTCTTGATGAACTTGGTAGTATTTTCTTCTGAGATTTGGGAAAGAGGGATTGCCTCGACCCACCGGGTGAAGTACTCAATAGCGATTATAGAATGTTTTGCTTGTCCAGGGGCTATAGGAAACGGTCCGATCAGGTCAACCCCCCATATAGCAAACGGGTAAGGTGAACTGATCGAGGATAGTCGTTTAGGAGGTCGATGACTTAGGTTTGAGGTCTTTTGGCATGGACTGTAAGATTGGACAAACCCCTTTGCATCATGGTGGATAGTCGACCAATAGTAACTTATACGAAGCACCTGGTAGGCCAGAGCCTCGCCACTAATATGATTTCCACAGTCCCCAGCATGAACCTCTTTTAGCTTCCATCTGGCATCATCGGAATGCTAGGATCACAGCAAAGGAAGGGACTTGCCTCTTCTGTAGAGGTACCCACCCTTTAGGCAATTTCGGACCGAAGCTCTTTTGATTTTTTGGGCTTGTCGGGCTCCTCTAAGAGCTTTCCTACCTAGAGGGAAGCAACTATGGGATCTATCCAGCATGGATGCCGCTCTACAGGACATATTTCTCCACTCACTGTTATACTTGGTTGGGAAATCACATGAAAAGGAACTCCCTTTGGTAAGGCTTGGCCTCCATTCGTAGCCATCTTGGCCAAAACATCTGCTCGATGATTATGTTTTTAAGGTACTTGTTCGATCTTGAATCCCTTGAATTTATACTTGAGATGCTGAACTTGCTTTAAGTAGCCAATTATGTTATCTCCTTTTGCCTGGTATACCCCGAAAACTTGATTGACTACTAGTAATGAATCACTTTTGACATGTACGTAACCGGTTCCAAGCTCAATGGCTACTTTCATCTCTGCTAGGAGCGCTTCATACTCGGCCTTGTTGTTGGTAGCCTTGAACTCGAATTTGAAGCAATGGAAGATTTCAATCCTCTCCAGATCTGTCAAAACTGTACCGGTTCCTCCCCTAGCTTACCCCGAAGCTCTATTGGTGTTGAGGATCCATGTTTTACAATCTTTTGAAGACTGTTTGGCTCGACGAGCTTGAAGTCAGCTAAAGCTTGGGCTTTGATTGTAGTTTTGGCCTTGTACTTCAAATCGAACTGAGAAAGCTCCAAGGCCTATAATATTAACCTTCCAGATATATGCGGCCTCTGTAGGAATTGGCAGAGGGGTTAATCTGTCACCACCAAAACCGAGTGAGCTTGGAAGTAAGGCCGTAACTTCCTAGTTAAGGTGATTAGGGCGAAATCGAGCTTTTCTAGGAGGGTGTAGTTTTTCTCTAGCTTGGTCAGCACATGGCTCACATAGTAAATGGATTGTTGTACTCTATCTCCACACTCATTGACCAAAGCCCCACTCACTACTATTGTAGAGACAGATAGGTAAATCTGGAGTTCCTCACCGGGGATTGGTTTAACTAACAGCAGTAGGCTAGCCAGATACTCCTTTAAAGCTAGGAAAACCTGCTCACTTTCCCGATCTCATTTCATATTCTTCCATTGTTTGATAATTCTGAAGAAAGGAAGACACTTATCCATGGAACGAGAGATGATTCGATTAAGAGCTACAATACTCCCTTTCAGGACCTGCACCTGCTTCAGTGAAGTCTGGGAATCCTGGTCCAGGATGGCTCTGATTTTTTCCAGATTAGCCTTAAAACCTCTCTCGTTCACCATAAAGCCCAAGAACTTTCCCGCAGTTACCCTTAATGCACATTTGGAAGGGTTCAAATGAATCTGGTTTTCCTTCAAGATCAGAAAGGTTCTGCGAAGGTCTTTATAATGCTCTTCTGTGGTTTATGACTTGGTGATCATTTCATCGATGTATACTTCCATCGACCTTCCAATTTCAGGCTTGAATAATCGATTGACCAACCGCTGATATGTAGCTCCCACATTCTTAAGCACGAACGGCATCACCTCATAGCAGTATGATCTGGTTATACCTCGAGAATGAGTCCATAAAGCTCAGGAGCTTGTTCTCTGCTGTTGAGTCAACCAACTGATCGATTTTTGTGAGAGGAAAACTATCCTTCATGCATGCCCGATTGAGATCAGTGTAGTCGACACACATTCACCATTTTCCATTTGCCTTAGTGGTCATCACTACGTTGGTATGCCAGTTGGGATATCAGGCTTCCCTAATGAAACTGGCCTTAATCAACTTGTCAACCTCCTTCTGGATTACGACATTTCTCTTCGCATTGAAATGACACCTCTTTTATTTAACTGGATTGATGGTGGGATCGATCGCCAATCTGTGGAATGCCAATGACAAGGGGATCCCTGGCATCTCATCATGGCTCTATGTAAAAATATTGTTAAACTCCCAGAGCAACTTGATCAATCCCTCTTTTAACCAAGCTTCGAGTGCAGCCCCGACCTTCACCACTTTGGTCGAGTCATCTTCTCTGATCGGGACTTCTTCCAACTTGTCAACAAGCTATCCGTTGGCCCATTCTCTCCCTCGCTCTTCTTCTTTCGTGACATGGGAATCACTTTCTAGATGATCAGTTGGCTCTGAATCCTCCTAGTTCATCCATGATACTTCCTGGTTTAGGATTGTTAACACTTGTGAGAATTGTCTTGCCAGTACTATCGGGTTAGAAGAGACCGTATAACATTTTTTAGCAGCTAGTTGGTCACCACGTACCTCACCTACTTGGTTCCCGACTGGAAACTTTAAGGTGTTATGGTAGATTGACAGAACTCCCTTGATGACTGATAGGAATGGCCTTCTTAGTATTGTGTTGTAGGCCATTGGAAGGTCAACTACAACGAAGTCTATCATTATGTTTTGTTGGAGGGGTGTGGTTCCTACGATCACGGGGAGTATCTTCGATCCCACTGGCAAGAAAGAGTCGCCTGTGAAACCATACAAATGATTCGTGCAGCTATTATGGCACCATTACTTCAGGTTAAGTTTCTCCAAAGTATCTTTGAAAAGGACATCCAAACTACTGTCAAAATCGATAAGCACGCGATTGACCTCGCAGTTAGCAATCTATATTGTGACCACTAACGGATAGTCGTGGGGCTAAACAGTGTTATAAGCGTCCACCTCGAAAAAGATAATCTGAGCCGACTAAGAAGTGCCTGCAATGCTCTGTTCCAACTTAAAAATGCTTCGACCTTCCTCCACGCAGGGAATCTTCCTCATGTGGTTCTTCCAGGCATTATTGGAGGATCTAGCCAAGGTAGGACCGCTACTGATAGTATGGATGACTTGGATTTGCTGCATCAAATCCTTTTGTTTACCTCTTCGCTTCTCCTCGTCTTCCTGGATCTGTACTTGCACCTCCTTCCCTGTCTGGATGTTGTCTCTGACTTATTATAAGAACTCTACCAAGCATCCTCCCCTTACCAGAGCCTCTATCTTGTTGCGTAAGTTGTAACACTCTAATGTGTTATGCCCAATGTGTTCATGGAAGTCACAGGACTTGTACCGGTTCCTTGCATTGGCTGACGCTTTCATTGGTGTTGGCTTCCTCACCAACCCTTTATCTCGGATAGGCATGCCCACGGTTCCAATTTTGGAAGGAGCCAGAATAGAAACCGGAACCGGAACCATAGACCGACAGTTTCGATTCTGGTTCTGGTTCCACCGGTTCCGTCGGTTCGGTTCCTTTTTTTATTATTATACATTAATACTCATTTCAAAAAAAAAAACAAAACATAAGACATGTAATAATGTGAAATAGTAAATGATTTTTGTTGTGTAAGGCCGTAAGCCGAAATTAAAATTGAAAAAAAAATACTAAATACATAAATTGAAATAAATGTATAAAACTAAAAAAGAAAAAAAAATGGTCTTGCACTTAATTTGTACCAAAATTAAGTTGCCTACGTGTCCTTTTGGGGTTTAAAGGAATCAAAGACCACGTAGTTCTTTTACATTTTATTGTCTTTTACATATGTAATTCTGTAAGTCTGTAACTAATCGCTGTCTTCCGTTCCGGTTCCGGTGCCGGTGGTGTGATCATTATCGAAGAAATCGTAAATCACTTATGCCTCCATTTCTTGTTGTCTATATTCAGCCTTTGTCCAATCATCAACACACACTTGGACTTGAATTGATTCTGGAATCAAAAGTGACCTTCTTGCATACAGAATATTTCCACCCGTGCTAAACTCTTGTTCCACAGCCACTATAGAAACCGGTGTTGCAAGAATCTGTTTGGCTATTATAGACAAGATTGGGAAGTGCTTTTGATGTTTTCTCCACCAATGTAGAATATCAAATTGATCCACATCAACGTCTCCTATAAACTCAAAATTGGTATTGTGATAAGTTTCAATCTCAGGATACGAGACCGAACTTGATAAAGAATAAGAAGAACCTCGTAATCTTTTGATTTTTTGGGATAAAAGTGTAGACCCTGCCCCCAACACTCCAGAAGATCAAGTTTGGGAGACATTTTCATTTTGTGGAACACTAATGTTCAATGATGGACCATAAATTCTACGATATTCATCATATAACTGATAAAATAATGTCTTAATTGTTGCATAATAAGTATTAAATTCTAATTCTATACCTAAACAATTATAATAAAGAGTTAAATAATCTGTCAATGCATCTAGTTTACAACGTGGGTCAAAACACAATGGAAGCAGGTAAATAGTTGGAAACTCCCTATAATAGTCTAACCATTTTTTTCATAGCTTTAATGCATGCCTCTAATTTTATATCAGATGAACAGTCAGCAAATGCACCAGCAATATTACAACCCTCAATAATAAATAATTGAGTAGTAAGATAATAAATACATGACAAATTGTTAGTAGCACTATTAAAAACTTTTAATAAATTACAAATTTTTGCACAAATATCCCAATGGTGTGCATAAAAATTGATTTGACTTACATTATATTGAATAAAAGAAACTAATAAAGCCCTATATTCATAACTTTGACAAAGCAATTTATAAGTAGAGTTCCAACGTGTTGGAACATCACGAGAAAATCTAATGGGATGCATACCTGCCTGTTTACAAAATCTTATCCACGATTTCATAACATTAGGATGTTTCCACAAATATTAGAGGGCATCCTTAATGGGTTTAATAAAAGCTTGAAGAATTTCTAAACCTTTTTGAATGCATAAAATTAAAACATGGCAATCACATCTTTGATGAAAAAATTTACAATTAAAATAAGGCCTGTATAATTCAATTAAAGCAGGAATAGATGTCGTATTATTAGAAGCATTATCAAAACCAATTGATAAAATTTTGCTTTCAATTTTATGCTATTCAAAAATGATTTTCATATTTTTATAAATATTATCAGCAGTATGTGCATCATCAAAAACTCTAAATGCAATAATTATATTTTGTATTGTCCATGCTTTGTCCATATAATGACAAGTTACACCTAAGTATGAATGCATTCGTCAATGGTCAGCCCATATGTCAGCACATACGGAAACACGACCTTTATAGTTCACAAAATATTGTTTCAAAATCATTTTTTCCTTTTTATAAATATCATACATTGTACGTGTGAGAGTGGTTCTAGGGACATGACATGCAGCAGGATTTAATGCTTTATGACAATATTTAATAAAACCAACTTTTTTACCAAAACTAAAAGGTAAATGCTCTACAGGTACCATCCTAGCTAATTCTTCTCTATTAGCTTGATCACTATATTTAAATAATTGAGTGTTAGGGGTAGAAAACCTGGAAATTTGAGATTGTGTACTCCCCTTGGCAAGTTCTGCTGGATGACGGATCGTAATATGCTTCCTATATGTGTCGTATCCTTCAGATTTAGTCCACTTGTATTCTTTAGGGCATTAATTGCACACCGCCCAACATGTTCCATTCGGTTTCGTAACTTTCTTCATATGGAGAACGAATAGATTAGATTTGGCCTGTATCTTATCCTTCTCTAATGCATCTTTAAAATTTGGATCTGTAGCGAAATCAGGTATATTTTCTGATTGGCTTGTCATATTACCGGGGCTAGGGCTGGGCTGGCTATCATTGGGTTCAAAAATTATTAAAGGGGGATTTGGATTGGCTGTATAGTTTAGGGATTCAAGATAGGCTTGTCGTTGCAGGAACTCATGGTAAGCGGTGTCGTCAAAATCGATATTATCCAGCTGGTCTAGATCCGACTCCGACATACGCCCCTTACTGGTCTTGGAAACAGAATGCCTTGGTGGAATGTCTCTTACTCAACTTCCACTTCCACTTGCCATTAAAAAAATTAATTTGTAAACAAAACTCTTCGAAAAATTTAAATAAACGGATGAAAATAAAATTAAAAATTTTACTGAAATATATTTTAAAAAATTGTTGACAAGGATTTTTAAATGATTAAAAAAATTAATTGCAACACAATAAATATAAACAAATAAACAATTGACTAATTGAGAGATAATTGAAAAGAATTAAGAGAATTGAAAGAGAGTTGAGGGAGAGTTGAGAGAGAAATGGTGTGAAAAGAAATGAATTAGGGGGGTATGTATAGGAAATTAAAAGGAAAAGAAAAAAAAACAGCCATTGTTAGGCCCAACGGTCAGCAGACCGTTGGAGCCCAACGTCCCGCTGACGTCATCAGGACGTTTGGCACCAACAGTTTGTTTTTTAAAAAATCAATTTTTTTTGAAAAAAATGGCCTGGAACTGATGGTTTCAGAATCGAAACCGAATCACCGGTTCCGGGCCAATTTTTTAGGAGATGAACCGAAACTGAACCTTCACCCCCACGTTCTTGTTATGGTTCTAGAATGGGTTCCACGGTTCCGGATACGGTTACGGTTCATTTCACACGGTTATGGTTCGGTTCCACAGTTCGGTAACCGAACCGTGGTCATGTCTAATCTCGGATGGCGAGGTAGATTGTTCCCGGGGTGCATTCAGAGAGGTATAATGGTCGAACCCCCTCTCATCTCGGGTTATAAAAGCTACCCCCTTTAGAGGAGAGAAAGCCTGATGAGGAGTTTTCCTTACTGGAAACCGATCTCGTTGAGGTTGAAAAGGGGGGAGGGAGGAAGGTATGTCAACCTGTTAGGGGGTTTGTTCTGAATCCTCTAAACCGGTGCCAACATAGGTGCCTCTTTCTTTTGCCGCTTCGCCGCTCTAATGTCGTCATGCTCCAACTCCAGCCGAATGCTTCTTGATAGGTTTCTGAAGTGTGCTTGGTGAATGATCGGAATAGCTTTCCTGCCCATAGATTTCTACAAAAGTTGGCTATAGTCTCTTTCTCTGTGAAGACTCCCATTTGGATAACCTCCTTGTAGAACTGCTCCACATAAGATCGAAGGATTTCTCCTCTTTCCTGAATCATGTATTACAGATGGATGGGATTCTTTGATCTGGGTTTGACATCTTGAAATTGTAAGCAAAAATTCGTTGACAGCTTCGTGAAGGAGACCACACTTTCAGCGGGTAACTTTCTGAACCAGGTATTCACATAGCCTTTCAGAGTGGCAGGGAACATCCGACACATGGCGACCCTAGTTGTGCTTTGGACCTCCACTTGTTAGACGAAACTTTCTAAGTGGCTCAAAGGGTCCTCCGTGCCAGAGAACTTATCTGAAGGTATCTTAAATTTTGATGGGAGTTTTAGTTCCCGAATCCTTCTAGTAAAGAGAGCATTCATCTCACTCAGGGGGTTCTTTTTGACCTCCTTACCTTTTTCTTTTTTCAATTGCTGGATCTTTTTCTGTATTTTAGCTAGCAGGTCCCCCGAACGCTTATTTCCATGCTTCTTGGAATCGAACTTGGAGCTCTCACTATCAGATCTCTCCATTGAGCTGGACACTTTAACTTTATCCTCTTCAAGGGTAGGCTCTGGGTGTGCAGTTCGTCGGCTACTTTCAGCCTCAGCTTGAGGTTCTCTTCTAGAAATTACCGATCGATGGTGGCTACGAGATGCCCTTAGTAGGGCATCTGCAGCTGACTTGACCTATCTAGGTTGGTAGTAGGTCTGCCTATCAAGGATCAGGGGCATGGGTCCTAGATTATCCCGGACTGAAGTTGTAGGCCTTGTCCTGTTGTAGGTAGGGATCGATAGAGGGGGACCCAGCCGATCGAAGGCAAGCTACTTGGCGGCGGGTCTGCTAGCCTCTCTTCGGGTTCCCAGATCTACCATTTGAGGATCAATTCCTTCTACAGCTTGACGAAGGTGGACGTTCTCCGTGATGGTCACTACATGCTGGTTGATCATATCTCGGTTCACCGTTAGAGGGGTTAGAACCCGCTCTACGACTGGCTAACATGAGGCTGGCTTGTAGTGCTTGGACTTTCTTCCCTTTTTTTTGCCCTTTCTTGGTTGTCGGGGCAGACTAATGTCACGAGGTCTCGGGCAGTCATTGAGAGGAGCGAAGCCTAATAGTCACTACAAAATAACAAACTTGTAAATGTAAAAATAATGGTGTGGGGTTCCCACGGACGGCGCCAGAAAGTGTTAACCAAAAACTTGCTCGGGGTGAGAAATTCCAGTTAATACTCTCGAGACCAAACTATGGAGGTGGTGGCCGTGGTTTGGTACCTAGAGTACCAAGGATCGTTTTTAACAAGAGTGATGGTGGTGTAAGAATAATGTGCATGTGAATGATGTAGACAATGATAACCATGTTTTATTATTGAGATTAGGATTACAACACTCTAATGGGTAAAACTAAATCTCTGGAAAACTAATGGAGATGGCGATTTCGTTCGTGTCGAGAAGTAGAAATAGCAATGGTCGTGTTCAAAATATAGAATTTAGGCCGGAGTCCCCCGTCTTAGTTCACGTTTGGCGTATTTATGCATGGTCCAAGTAGGTTAAACTTGTGAATCTCCTGACATGATTCTTTGAATCCATTCCCTTCTTATCGGGCGGGATATTTTATTTGAAAGTCATTGAATTTGAATTAATAACGTATTCGAGAATATATTTGGTGGAGATAAGTTTGTTTCCTCTTTGGACTCAATCTCTTCCCTTACACATACGCAGTGTTTTAATGTTCGTTGGAGTGTAGATATGATCTTGTGTGTATTCATGGCATGATTCTTCATGGAGGTCGTCGAGTACGGTGTTTGCTGTTTCATATGGTGTGGTAGATCCATGCCCCGGTCTTGGTACTAGGAACTTGGTCGAACCTTTCCAGGTCTCTTGGAGCTGGGGATAGCTTCGTGGGCACATTTTGGTGGTAGAAGGGCTCAGGCAGGCTCCCTCCTTTCAAAACTTCCTTTAGCGAAGTGGAGCAACGTTGTAGCCTAAGCCTGATGTCTTTTTACGTCTGAAGAGGATGGCGGGCTTCCGAAGAGGTTGCGAGGTAGTTTCAAACTCGAGGATCCCGGATAGCCATGCGTCGGGCTTTCCCCAAATTCTAGCTTTGGTGTAAGGAGCTCAATCTGATCGTGTTGGGCTTCACCCCTAAAGGTTCTGAAGCTTGATGACCTTTTCTCGTTTCTACGGGGTGGCTTCGTGGCTCGCCCTCGGGACCCGGGGTTCAATGATGGGTAAACTCTGGCCTTGATCCGGGTTAGGAGAGTGAAAAAAATTTCTTTGGACTCTAGCCAAATTTGGCTATTAACACTACGTATATAATCTTTTTTATTAATAAATAAATTTAAAAATAATTTAACATATTTAATTAAAAAATATAAAATTATAATTTTATTTAAATATTTTTTAGATTTTAATAATTAAATAATATATTATTGTTAATTTGTTGTCTAATTTTAAAATATTATCAAATTTAGTCCAATTTGGTGTTTTACCAAACAAAATATAGTATTAATTTAATTCAGTCTTATTTTTGTCTAAATATATATACCAATCCGGAATCCCGTCCTGGGAAACAGAATTAAGTTCCTAATTTTGAATTCCAAGATTTACCAGTGTATTTGGGAATTAATTTCAGTGGATCCCATACATACAAATAAGAAATTAAGTTTCTAGAAGAAAGCGAACTTGATTTCCTCACTCAAATCAAGTTCCCTTTCCCGATTATAATGGGAGTTCCTGTATTTTTATTAAAATATCCCCATATAAAATTAATAAAAAAAAAACCATAGATATATTTTTTCATTAATATCTAATATGAAATTACGTTGCATATATATATATATATATATATATATATATATATATACACGATTTTATTAGAAAAATAAAAAATGTTGGTATAAAAAAACAGAATTTCGACAAAAAGATAAAATAAAATTGTGAACTATTATAAATTCGCTTATTGCAAAAGTGGCTTGATATTATTATATATATACGATTTTATTAGGAAAATAAAAAATGTTGGTATAAAAAAAACCGAACTTCGACAAAAAGGTAAAATAAAATTGTGAACTATTATAAATTCGCTTATTGCAAAAGTGGCTTGATATTATTATATATACTAACACAACTCTTAAAATTGAACTATTCACATTAATAGTAAATTTAATAAATTTCTATTTATTTACAAAAATGTCATTCTAAAAGATAAGAAAAATAAAATAAAAAAATAAAATAAAATGACACTCAACCATTACTACAATACGACCACCACTCTCTTTTTCTTTTTCTCCTACCTACCATCCTTCTCTCTTTCACTCAATTAGGGATGACAATTAAACCCGAACTCGTGATACCCTCTCGAACCCAACCCGCTTGGAGAGGGTTTGGTATGTGAAATTAGAACCTTGTAGGCGGGTTTGGATTTAAAATCTCAACCTGTCACGAGTTCGGGTTCGGGTTCGGGTTCAGGTGTGGCAAAAAAACCAAACCCGAATCCGAGAACCCATTTGATTAAATAATTATTTATCAAATAATATTATAATAATTATTTTTATATTTCGTTTTTGTATTACATCACATACACTTGGCCCCCATTATTTGTCTTTTCAGATTTTGTCTTCATTTTCTTTTCTTCTCGATCTTCAACCCCCGCACTCTCTCTTCAAAATTAAAACTCATCTTCTCCATTTATTTTCACTGCAACTTAATTTATATTTTTTTTCTCTTCAAAATTTAAACTCTTCTTCTTTTTCATATATTCTTCTTCTCACACATTTTTATACCTTTTTTTGCTCTTACTTTTTTTTTCATTTTCTCTGAAGTCTGAAAGAAAAAAAACTAATGTGGATGGCTATCGGTATCTAGGTTTGACTCTAATCGAGTTATGCACACGGGAGTGAGTCGCTTTTGAATATCAAATCCTCAGAAGTTCGTGGGTTCTTGAGCAAGCCTGGATGTTGCTAAAATCCATGTGAAACATGAACCTGAACCCACTATATTTTGTGGGTTCGTGGATGGGTTTGGATGTCATTTTCTTTTGTAGGTTTGGGTTTGGTTTTTTCCAAACCCGTCCGAACCCGACCCATTGCCATTCCTACTCTCAATCTCTCTATCCATCTTTTTCTTTCAAAATAAAAAATCAAAATAGAAAATAAAATGACACTCAATCACTGCCACAGTACCAATAATTCAAACTTCAATAAAACATAGCTAAAAAATTGCTAGACTTGCTTTTTAAATTTGGTTGATGAACAAAGTTTTATATATAGTGCAACTGAATTTCAAATAACAAATATTGAAAAAAAAAATACTATGAAATAAAGATCCAATTTGACTTGACTGTAAATTTATACAGCCAAAATTAAAAAATATGATTCAACTTATTTTCTTTCGGTTTTTGAGTCTGCTTAGCTTTAAGAGATGTCATAAGTTTAATATACACTATATTTAATGTTTGTTACACTTACCCATTCAATTCAATAAATTCATTTTAATAGACAAAATATGTGTAATCCATGATACTTTTGTTTTACATTAATATTTAATGCATATACTTTTGTTTCTCATATTAATATTCAACACATTATGCATATATTGTTTTCATATTTTTATGTATTTATATCAATATAACTGATATTTTTATTTGGTATAGAATAATTAATTTACTTTATTATCATTTTATGTTTGATTAAAATATATTTTATACTTTAATTTTGTTTGTTTCATAATTTAGATAAATAAAATTTTAAATTATGAATAAAAAAATTTAAAATTGAAAATAATATATAAAACGGTATAATACTCTCGCGGGCCATTTTACTAGTATATATCTATATTTTTTACAAAAGAGTATTTTTGTAAGCAACTTTATACAAATTTTATGTTGGAAAATTTGAGACAAACTATCGGTTTGAGAGGGTTATTTGAGTATGATCGGTTTTATGAAAATAAAATATCAATGTATATTCGAATTCTCCTTCGTGAGAGATTTGAAAAGGTATACTCAAACTCACAAATCGAATAGTGGGTGAATGGGAAATTGAGTCTCAAAGTGAGCTCATTGAGTAGAGGAAAAAGAACATCACACATTGGTTGGGTAAAGAACTTATATGTAATAAATAAGTAAATGTGTAATAGTAGCTTATCAACATGTGTGGCATAAAGGCTCTCTCTCGCACGCGTAGGGTGGGAGGGAGGGGGTGGGGGTGGTGCAGATCAAGGACCTCAAACCTTCGATTGCACGACTCGTGTGTGGGCGCGACTTGTGTACAAGAATGCCATTTCGGTTGGACCGTGAGAGTACAACCGAAATTTTGCTACTATTTTGAATTTAATTTTTTCCTAATTCAGTTTGTTAATAAGAAAAGAATTAATTCTTTCCCTAAGTCAAACCTTTTAAATGAATGACAAGGAAGAATGGTAATTTCCATTTTGATTAAGGAAATTAATTGAATTAAGGAAATAGTCTATTTCCGTTTTGGATTCTGATACTTACTTGATCACTAAGTGATTAGAATAAATGATCAATAAGGAATAAATTTTTTAGAAGATTATTCTTTAATTAACTTTTCTTTATCATTCAAAACGTAGTCAGTAAGAAATTTCCAAATCAATCTATTTGATTTCGGTTTTATAAGAAACCCTAATCTACACCTCATGATTGGCAATCTCAAATCACGAAATTAAAAAGAGTGGTAGCTTTCTCTCTCTTCTCGTTGTTTCTCTTTTCTATATCTAGTAAGTTCAAGCTTAATTTGAGTTCGTTGAGAGTGGTTGTGCTTCGTGTTGGGATTATGCTCGATAGCAAGAGTGTAATAATGTATTTGACAAGCTTTTAATATTAATAAATTTGATTTCTAGTTTAACAAATCTTATAGCATTTATAGTTTAATTATTGTCAAAAGTAAATAATCATAAGGTCAGAAGACTATGAGAAAAGAAGAATTGTTCGTACATCTGGATATGTATGAGGTAGACACAATTCTTTATTTAGTCTTAAATAATATTCACAACGTAAGATAAAGGTAGGGGGCATTTATCTTGTCAAAGTTATAGATTCTTTTGCTAGCATTTGAGTGGGATCAAAAGTGTTATGATGAGTCTAAAATCATCAAAGTGTGGTGTCTTTAGGCAAAAGAATCTAGTGCACTATGTGCATTGAATAGGATCATAGTGAAATGCTTTATCCAGAACCGTCAATGGATAAAAGTTTTTACTTGAAGACAACCGGAGAGTCTATCTCAATCCTAAGATAAATGATGGACTTATAGTTGCAAGTGTTATCATTTGAGCTATCAATGAGTACAATTATATAGCATAGTCTATCATCGATAGTTTGGTGGTATTCATTTGTTAATCAATAGAGGACTTCATTTATAGATATGGACATCGTGGCTCCATTTATTAAAGGAGAGTAAAAAATCATCATATGGATGTTTTGAGGTATTGGATATTAAATCTTAACGTTAAGTTTTCAATAATGTCTATTGAAATATGGCTTCTAGACAAGTCAAAATATCCAAGTTCAAAATGTGTTCATATGAGTAAATATGGTAACCTGGAGAGCTATAGGCGATTTATGAGCTCTTGGCGATTACTGGTATTCTTCACGAGGATACACATTCTCCATTAAGATTGTCTAGGGTATGAATGAGCAATATTAACTTGTTCTATCTTTATTTAAGAGTTTAATTTTTGTTCTTTAGTGGAATGAACTAAAACTAATAGATCGGACCTAAGTGAATCATTTGTTGATTGTGATTAGGTTATGTCTATTAGAGCTTAAATTAAGATAGCCCGCCAAGATCCCCAATTCACACAAACTTGCATGGATCACCTGATATATTCTATTATACCAATTTTTTGATCCATCTAGAATTGTATTAAGGCATGTGGACTTGTTTCTTTTAGTAAGAATGGATCTAGTTCACATGTGGACTTTTTTATTTAAGTCCAATGGATTTAATAAAATAGAAAAAACAATATTTAGCCCATATATATATACTTGGGCGGCAAGGGACTATTTATTAGCCTTCTTTATTGTTTTTTTAAATTTTATTATTTAATTAAATGAAAATTAATTAATTAATTGTTTAATTAAAAGTTAAAATCTTTTTCCTAGTAGGAGATGGCATCCTAGAGTCATATTATTGTTGGTAATATGATAAGTATCAAATACTATATTTGATAAGTACATAAATAATAGGAATTTATTTATCTAGTTAAATTAGGAAGTATTTGATTTCTATTAGGACTCTAATTGACAATTGGTTAAATTAGGAATTTTTTTTATTTAGTCACAATTTAATTATATTCAATGATTGGTTATTGAATAAATATACTATTTGAGTTGGAGTAGGAGTCTTGGTATAGAAAAGAATTCTTCCTTGAAAAGGATTCTTGGTCACCAAGTAAATCCTCCTAAGTAAAGGATTCTTGCCCACCAAGTAAATCCTTCTTAGGAGAGGATTTGGTCTCCTAAATTAAAAGGTTGAAGAATTCGGTCACTATATATATGATAGTGTAGAATTGGTGAAAATACAATCACGGTTAAATGTTCAAGGCTAACCTAGAGGGGGGGTGAATAGGTTAGGCACCTTTTTCGATTCCCTTAGTAACAAACAAAAGTTTGTCCCTCTAGATTGCTTATATCACAATATATATATTAATTAAAGACAATTAATCAATATATAAACACAAGTAAAGTGTGATACCAACAAGTAATTGTAACACATACACAATCTATATTATAAAGAGGAAGTCAACATACATAAAGAGTTATATCCACAATACAAATATTAGAGAGATAGGGATAGAGAAAAGTTGACACAAGATATAACGTGGTAAACCTCCGAAGAGGAAACATCCACGGGCTAGCAGCCACCGGTAAACAAAATCCATTAGTAGATAAGACAAGTACAATCTTTCAAGTTACCTCTTCACCTAGAAACTACCCTCCTATCCTACTCTAGAAGTTGTCGCCCTATGCTCAACAATCCGAGGCTTCACACCTCTTGTCAAGACTTCCTTGCTCACCTTATCTGGATCTTCACAACTCAAGGTAAGACTTCTTGCTCAACTATCCGAGTCTTCTTGACTCTAGTCAAGACTTCCTTGCTCACCTTATCCGGATCTTCACAACCCAAGGCAAGACTTCTTGCTCAACTATCCGAGTCTTCCCGACTCTAATCAAGACTTCCTTCCTCACCTGTCCGAGTTCTCCCAACTCTAGGCAAGACTTCTTGCTTGACTATCCAAGGCTTCACACCTCTAGCCAAGAATTCCTTGCTCGACAATCCGAGGCTTCACACCTCTTGCCAAGACTTCTTGCTCAACACCATAGGTCTCACACCTATTGTTAAGACTTCCTTCTCACAAGGCATCTAGGTGATCATGAATGCAAAACGCAAACAAGCACGCAACATAAAATGCTATGATCAAAACATCCTACGGAAAATACTAGACATGAGCATGAATGCACAAATCACATATAGTCTAGTTTATCATGCATGAGTAGTCAATCTAGATTATGTAAGATATGATCAACATTAATCATAAACTAGATTCATGCATATATCTAAACTTAAATCACAAGATATGATTAACAAATCACAAGATCAAGTTTAAATCACAAAAACCTAAAACATGCTAAAATCATATGACAATGTCAAATAGATCTAAACATAAGTTCTAGAGCATATCCTAATCATAGATTCAACAAATCACATGAATAGCTCAAAAGAACATAAGCACATGTATTATGTGACAATTTCGGCCAAGAGAGCCTAATACATGTGAGGAACGATTTTTCTCAAAATCAATCAATCAAAGATCACAAAATAGTCCTAGAATTAATGCTAGCACAATACAATCCCAAACATGTGATAACATAGGCAAAATTAAAACCTAACTCAACATGTATGATTTCAATTAAAATTCAATCTAGCTTTGAAAGTGTTCAAAACACAAATCAAAACACTCACAATATACAAATATATGTAGAAGAAGAAAACCCAAGGCAATTGACCAAGTTTTAAAAGAAAACTTAGAGAGAAAATCAATACCTTAGTTGATCTAGGTGCAGTACCGTTTTTATATGATTAGACACCAAAACGAGATGTAAAATTAACTCAAACCTTCAGAGAAAAGATGGAGGATGAATAGATGAACACTCTCAACTTTGAATCACTCAAATCGGAGTTCAAATGAAGAAATTATGGTGTTTGGAAGGTGAGTAAATTTAGAGAGAAAATTCTGCACACTTGATTTGAATTTCTTCTTAGAATGAAATGTGAGAGAGAGAGAGATTATAAAGGACTGGGAAAGAAGAAAGCAAGAAAGACCAAAATAGCCCTCTTTAGAAGTGCTCCCCCGAGATGGCGCGTGGGCATCTTGGGGCAGCAAGGTTGTGCGGCCGAGATGGCCACGCGTCATCTCGGGCATGCACACCTCCATGGCCTTTTGGCCATGGTGCATTCCCATAGCGCTTCCCTCGCGTTCTTAGACCGTTCTCCGGCCTCCGAACTCGGAATTTAAATCTGTTTACGGATTACAAACCGTAACTCTCACACGGATATGGAAATATAAGATACTCAACCTAGAATATAATAATTCGACTCGATATATGAAGACGAACACAATATATGAAACATGAGTTGAAAGTGTAGTATCTTTTGACTTAGAACTTGAAATCAATAGTATGAGTAACCGAAATGACCGGAACTCAATAAAGAATGATTTAAGACTAAATCCAAGTTCAATATCCATGTTATACAAACATATACACACACAAACACAATTCACACTAGAATGCAAACTACATAGAGATAGTTTCCAATCATGCATATTCCAAAACATGTTATTTCCAAACCAATGCATGAGCATTTATCTTAAAGTGTGTGAATGTGTTATACATGGTGCACAATGATGCAGGGAAATATATGAATGAATTGTATGTGTGTACCTATAAAGGTGTACAACGATGCAGGGACACAAATGTATGATATGTGTGTGTGCCTATAATGGTGCACAACTATGCAGGGACACAAATGTATGATATGTGTGTGTGTGTGCCTAAGCCTTGTAAGAGAAAGATAAGGTCTTAGTATACCTTTGTAGAAACAAATTGCATCATTTCTCTTTGAAGACTTAGAACTTGCTTTGACTTGTTGTTTCTTCTTTCTTGAAGCTTGAATCATCATGAACCTAAACAACTAAGTCATTACAAGTAAACATCATTTTGATATGAAATTCATGCCAACACAAACTAAAACCTAACAATTGGCCAACCTAAGTTTTAGAGAGAAAAATTTCGAACACTTCCTTTTCTTGAAGAGAAATTTCAGCCAAACCCTAATCTAAGAGAGAGAACTATTAGCCAAAAGAGGATTTTAAGTGTAGAAAATCCGGATCTTGCTCTAGGTAAATTCGTCCAACTCTAAAAGTTGGTGTGTGAAAATTTGACAAAGAGAAAAAGGAAGAAAGAACGTTTTGTATTCGATAGTGCACTAGTAGCCTTTACATTAAAAGGTTTTGTGTACGACGTCGAATCTAGGTTTACACGAGTTTCAATGCGAGTTTCAATCAAATTGATTGATAATTCACAAGTGACCTAATGTTCTTTGTTTTTCTTCTTGGAGGATTATTGTGACTAACAAATAAAGAGATTTTGTTTGTTTCTATCCTCAGGTATACAATTAAAAAAAAATGAACTCACACTTCTAGGTGATTCACGTTCGTGATTGGATTGGAAGATCTTGCGGATTCAATTTGGTGCTAGTTCAATTGTCACAAAAAAAATATGGTACGATACTTTTATTATACATTAATTAATATAGGGTTAAGGTTCTTTCTTTTGTAGGGAAAATTTTTAAATATATCAAACCCTCATTCTACGCTTCCGCCGTGTTTTGAACCGATTTTTCCCTACACTTTGCACTTCCACTGTTGAATCATTGTATCCTGGGAGACAACCGCTATACACATATGGTGTAATATACAGAAAAATTGTCTTAAGGACACCGTGTGAAACATGGGCCTCAATTCTCTATCCTTTTTTTTTGTTCGTTACTTACTGCAGATTCGAACCAGATTGTTTTTTGCGTATTACAATCAACAATCTTAATACAATTTCTTTTCCCCTTCTATACTTTTACAAAACGTTTTCTTTAAACTTTCTGGTTTTGGTTTCTGGTACAGATCGTAATAAACTTGAAACTTCAGTGCTTCGGGTTTAAAATCAAATAGATCTGTGGAAATTGGGTCTATTTTTCAAACACTGATTTCAGTTAAAAAACTTTAATTTGAGGAAATCGGGTCTACGTTAAGACACTGATTTCAATTATAAAAAACTGATTTATATTTTGGGCAAATCGGGTATTAATAGACACTGATTTCGAAATCAATTGTGATTTCAACTTGCTAATCGGGTCTTCAATATCAGACACTGATTGTGATTTCCATTATGAATTCTTTTTTGATATCGCTTGATATCTATGCTATTATTTTTGTGATACTAAAATAATTTTGTTTTGTTTCAGATATTATGGCAAATAAGTCTAACGTGAACTCGAGTGTTTCACTAAAGACTCCGAATGTTAATCCAAGTGTGGGATTACATACATCGGCTGTGAATTCTTTACTTGTGGGCGAAGTGCCTATTGTGCTTTCAAGTGTGGCCACAACGACTCTGGCCATCAACTCATTCGTGAGAAATATGCATGATCCAGTGATGATCCAGTACGTGAGTCAAGGGAATGTTCTGATGGTAAATCCCTACATGAATTCGGTTCCATTATCGATGAATCACATGCAGAAGCCTGATAAGTTCAGTGGACCGAATTTCAAGCGGTGGTAGCAAAAGATGCTGTTTTATTTGACCACATTAAACCTTTCTAGGTTATTGACTAAAGAAGCTCCTAAAGCCAATAATGGTGAAGAACGAGATGTTCAGGTATGGAATGTCATAGACACATGGAACCATTCAGATTTATTGTGCCGAAACTACATATTGAACGGGTTGTCAGATTTTTTGTATAGCGTATATTCTTCAAAGAAAACAACCAAAGAACTATTGGAGTCATTAGACCGGAAATACAAAACTAAGGATGTTGGATCCAAAAAGTTTATTACGAGCCGGTTTCTTGAATACAAGATGGGGGACTCCAAATCAGTTATGAGTCAATTCCAAGAGCTTCAGGTGATTTTGCATGAGATTCATGTCGAAAAGATGACCCTAAGTGAAACCTTCCAGGTGGCTGAAATCATTGAGAAGTTGCCTCATTCATTGAAGACTTTCAAGAACTATCTTAAACACAAGCGAAAGGAGATGAAGATCACTGATCTCATTCTCAAGCTTCGTATTGAAGAAGAACACAGGAAGTCTGAGAAAAAAGATGTTAGTCTGGGTGAAGCAAAGACTAATGTCGTGGAGCATGGGCAACGTTCTAAATTTAAGAAGAATAATCCTGGAAAAGGATCCAAATTGGGTCCAAATGGAGGAGTCTCCAAGCAGCCAAAATTCCAAGGGAAGTGCTTCAACTATAACAAGTTGGGGTCACAAATTTTCTGAGTGCAGATTCCCAAAGAAGAAGAAGAACCACGAGGCAAACATGGTTGATGGGATTTCAAAAGATATCTCATATATCAATCTTTTTGCAGTAGTGACAGAAGTAAACTTGGTCGGGTCAAACCCGAGGAAGTGGTGGTTAGATACTGGGGCCACACGCCATATATGCTCTGACAGGGAGATGTTCAATACATTTGAAGAAATAGAGAATGAAGAAAAGTTGTATATGGGTAACTCAGCCATATCTGATGTGAAGGGGCGTGGTCAAGTCATTCTCAAGATGACCTCTGGTATAACCTTGAGCTTGAACAATATGTTGTATGTACCTAATATTCACAAGAACTTGGTGTCCGGTTCGTTGCTCAATCAACATGGGTTCAATATGGTGTTTGAATCAGACAACGTGGTTTTAACTAAGTAGGGAACTTATGTGGGTAGGAGATATGTAACTGAAGGGCTTTTTAAGCTTAATGTATATATTGTCAAAAGAACAATCAATAAAGATAATTCTTCAGTTTATTTGCTTGAGTCTTTCAATTTATGGCATGGTAGACTAGGACATGTTAATTATGATATTTTATGTAGATTAATTAACTTAAATCATATTTCCACTTTCAATATCAATCCTAAACATAAGTGTGAAGTTTACGTTGAAGCAAAACTAGCAAGGTCATCATTTCAAAGTATTGAAAGAAAATCTAAACCCCTTGATTTAATTCACAGTGATATATGTGATTTAAAATTTATTCAAACAAGAGATGGCAACAAATATTTCATTACATTTATAGATGATAGCATAAAATATTGTTATGTATATTTGTTGGAAAGCAAAGATGAAGCTATAGAGAACTTTAGGCTGAAGTTGAGAATCAACTCAACAAGAAAATCAAGGTACTATGAAGTGACCGAGGTGGTGAGTATGAAGCACCGTTTGGTGAATTTTGTGCACAACATGGAATTATACATCAAACCACTACACCATTTTCCCCTCAGCAAAACGGCATTGTAGAATAGAAAAATCATACCTTGAAAGAAATGATGAATGCAATAATGATAAGTTCTGGATTGCCTCATAACATGTGGGGTGAAGCTATATTGTCTAGCGATTACCTTTTAATTAAGGTACCCCGTAAGAAAGTAGACAAGACCCCATATGAGCTATGGAAAGGAAGAAAATTTTCCTACAAATTCTTATGAATGTGGGGGTGTCTTTCCAGAGTAGTTGTGCCTACACCTAAGAAGGTGAAGATAGACCCAAAAACTATTGATTGCAGTTTCATTGGATATGCATATAACAATAGTGCTTATCGATTTTTGGTGTATAAGTCTGACATACCAGATATACACAAGAACATGATAATAGAATCTAGAAATGCATCGTTCTTTGAAGATGTATTTCCATGTAAATCAAATAATTAAGCTAGTTTATCAAAACGATCACATGTTGAAAGTTATGAGGACCAAGAATAAGAAGTTGGGGATGAACCTAGACGTAGCAAAAGAGCTAGGACAAAAACATCTTTTGGTCCAGATTTTTTGACCTATTTGCTAGAAGATGAACCTCGAACTTTCAAAGAAGCGGTGAGCTCTTTAGGAGGACTCTTGTGGAAAAAGGCTATCAAGAGCGAAATTGATTCCATTCTCCAAAATCGTACTTGGGAATTAGTGGACCTTCCTCCGGAATGTAAGCCGCTAGGGTCCAAATGGATTTTCAAGAGGAAAATGACAGTGGATGGATCAACTGATAAGTATAAGGCTAGACTTGTAATTAAAGGTTACAATCAACGAAAAGACATAGATTACTTTGATACGTATTCTCTTGTGACGAGAATAACCTCCATTGGATGATACTTGCAATCGCAGCTTTACGAAATCTTAAAGTACATCAAATGGATGTGAAAACAGCTTTCTTGAATGGAGAACTAGATAAAGATATTTATATGGTACAACCTGAGGGTTTTTCCGCTCCAGAGCAAGGAAAGAAAGTCTGTCAGTTAGTGAAGTTTTTATATGGTCTAAAGTAAGCACCAAAACAATGGCATGAGAAATTAAACAATGTTATGATGTCAAATGGCTTTAAGATCAATGAATGTGACAAATGTGTTTATATCAACAACACTGGAAATGGATGTGTCATTTTGTGTCTATACGTTGATGACATGCTAATTGTTGGTAGTGATGATAAAATGATCAAATCTACCAAAGAGAAGTTGAAATCAAGATTTGATATGAAAGATATGGGACCGACTGATGTAATATTGGGAATGAAAATCTCAAGGACATCGAATGGACTCATTCTAAGTCAATCACACTATGTTGACATGATTCTTGAAAAATTCAACAAAAATGATTCTGGAATATCCAAAACACCAGTAGATACAAATCTACACCTATCCAAGAATAAAGGTGAGAGTGTCTCTCAACTAGAATATTTTATACTGATAAGAAGTCTGATGTACTTAACAAGTTGTACAAGACCAGACATAGATAATGCAGTCAGCAAATTAAGCAGATACACGAGTAGCCCAGGAACTGATCACTGGAATGGAATAGTAAGAGTACTGAAGTACTTGCGATACACTCATAATTATGGACTGCATTATACCAGATATCCTACAGTCCTAGAAGGATACACTAATGCAAACTGGATATATGATATGAAAGATTCAAAATCCACTAGTGGGTATACATTCACACTAGGAGGTACAGTTGTATCTTGGAAATCTTCCAAACAGACATGTACAGCCAGATCCACAATGGAATCTAAGTTTATCGCTCTAGATAAATGCGGTGAGGCTGAATGGCTACGCCAATTCTTAGAGGATATTCTAAGATGGCCAAAACCTATGATAGCGATTTTCATCCACTGTGATAGTCAATCAGCAATAGGAAGAGCACAGAGCAACATGTATAATGGGAAGTCTAGACACATACTTTAAAGACATAACACCATTAGACAACTTCTCTCAACTAGAGTTATCTCGGTTGACTATGTAAAGTCAAAAGATAACATTGTGGATTTCGTTAACCAAAGGGTTAAATAGAGAGTTAGTTGAGACATCATCGAAGGGAATGGGACTAAAGCCCATGAAATAAAAAGTTGACACAATGGAAACCCAACCGAGTTGACTGGAGATCCCAAGATCTAGGTTTAATGGGATAACCAAGTTGTAAGACTTAACTGGATCACTGTGGGGGTTTCCCTCCAGTCCATTCCTATGATTAAACAGTGATGTCAGTAGAGAAATGGTTAAACTATGTTTTTAATAATTCTTATACATCAGAATTCTAAGCATTGGAAATCTAAGCAGAGTAATGTGGGTTACTCTTAATTAAGAAAACACCAATGTAAGAGAGAAGTGGGGCCGTTTCTAAAAGAGAATAGTGAAAGGTTATATTCTCCAATGACTCTCACAGAACCAGGCATAAGTTCATGGCCAAACGAATATAATAATGAGAACCAAATTGGGTCTGAAAGATGCCTGTGTGAGGTGTGCTATCGTTTACATAAAACGGCAGAACAGTTCAAGGATATCACATCTACTGATCAGCTAGTAAAGTAAGCATGCTTTTATAAGGGAAGGTTCAAAGGGTAACACCTACATATCCTATGATGGTTTCGACCGTTTGAACTTACCAAAAATCATCTCTCGTGTCTTCTAGGTCAATTTTCATTCATGTGAAGATTGTTGGAAAATTTATGACAAACTACCAGTTTGAGAGGGTTATTTGAGTATGATCGATTTCATGAAAATGAAAGATCAATGTATATTCTGATTCTTTTTTGTGAGAGTTTCGAAGTGGTATACTCAAACTCACAAATCGATGAATAGGTGAATGAGAAATTGAGTCTTAAAGTGAGCTCATTGTGTAGGGGAAAAAGAACATCCCTAGAGGCTATCTATCTCGTGCAAGGGGGGAAAATCGAGGACCTTGAACCTTCAATTGCACGACTCGTGTGTCGAAGCGAACTGCGTACATGAATACGGCTCCGGTTGGACCGTGAGAGTACAACCGAAATTTTGCTACTATTTTGAATTTAATTTTTTCCAAAATCAGTTTGTTGATAAGAAAAGAATTTATTATTTTCCTTAAGTCAAACGTTTAAAATAAATGATAAGGAAGAATGGTAGTTTCCATTTTGATCAAGGAAATTATTTGAATTAAGGAAATATTTGATTTCTGTTTGGATTCTGATACTTACTTGATCACTAAGTAATCAGAATCAATGATCAATAAGGAATAAATCTTTTAGAAGATTATTATTTAATTAACTTTCCTTTATCATTTAAAACGTAGTCATTAAGCAATTTCCAAATCAATCTATTTGATTTCAGTTTTATAAGAAACCCTAATCTACATTTCATGATAGGCATTCTAAAATCGTGAAATTAAAAATAGTAGTAGCTTTCTCTCTCTTCTCGTTCCTTCTCTTTTCTTTGCTTGGTAAGTTCGAGCTTAATTTGAGTTCGCTGAGAGTGGTTGTGCTTCGCACTTCCATTGTTGAATCGTTGGATCCTGGGTGACAATTGCTATACACATATGGTGTAATATACTGCGAAATTGTCTTAAGGACACTGTGTGAAACACGGGCCTCGATTCTCTAACCTTTGTTTCTGTTCGTTACTTACTGTAGATTTGAACCAGATTATTTTTTACGTATTACAACCAACATTAGATTCTATTTCTATTTCTTCAAAATTAGTAAACATTGGAATGGAATTTAGTCACTTAATTATGATTCTCTTTCATTCTCTTTCCGATGAAACTTGATTTCGATTCCTTTCATTTTCGATTAGTAAACACACTCCAATAGTATTAATTTAGTTCAAATAGTGACTAATAGTTTGCACCATTTCTCTCTACTCAATATTAACAGGTAAAGAATGATGATGATCTTATTTAAAAAAAAAAAGAAACAGAAAAAAGGTGTTTAAAAAAAACAGAAAAAAAAAAAAGGGTCAAGTGACGATTTTATATCCCCTAAACGAACCGTTTGACACACCGAGTGCCTTGATAAAAAGGAAAATTTACAGGCATTTCCTTACCAAGTTTAAAAAGTAGTATCCGTTTTCATTTACTAACCGTTTTCAACTTGCACCATTTTCGAGTATCAATGAAAACTTTTTCAATGGCTTCCATGTCGTCTGCCATCTTCTTCATCACAATCTCACTCCTAGTTTCTTCACTACTCTCTGCAACACTTGTAGAAGACCTCAACAACTTACGTCCTCCTCCGGATTTCAACACCACCATCTTCAATAACTGTCTCAACAACCCATCTCTCAAGTATTGCAATTCCTCCCCTATGGACTTGAATGAAATCTTCAAATCCACCATTGTTGCTAGCCATCTCTGCAATGAGTCTAAGAATCCAAATTGTGTTGAATCATTCCCTAAAATAGACCTTCGAAGCCGTCCCAAGATCACCCCACTGTACTTATCATTCAACTTCTTTTGGAAGTATTGTCCTCTAACCATTGTGTCCGTTGATCTTTCAAACAACTCTCTTAAGGGTAGTTTTCCATCTGATGTTCTTCTCTGCAATCAACTCCAGAATCTTGATTTGAGTTTCAATCATTTTTCTGGTGATATCCCACTACTGAACTTCTCTCACCTTTCTAATCTTACCCATCTCAATCTTTCTTACAATCATTTTTCGGAGTTGAAAATCTCTGATAGCAACTTGTTTCAACGCTTCAATTCTTCGAGTTTCGTTCATTCAGGTCTTCTTCCAAGTCATCAAAACTACAATATCAAAACCATAATCCTGTTGGTTGGTTTTCTGCTTTTTGTTGCTTTGATTGTGGTTTGCTTGGGGTGGTTATGCTTTGCAAGGCCGGATTTTTTACCAAGAGTATTGAACAGAAATCACAAGTTTACGACGTGTATGCTCAAGGCAGCAACAGACGGGTTTTCGAAAAAGAATTTGGTAACAAAGAGCAATGGAGTTTCTGTATATAAAGGAGTGTTGAGAGATGGTACTAAAGTGAAGATTGAAATCTACAGGGACAATGTTTCTAGGGAAAACCTGCGTAAATTTGCTGAGGAATGTAAGCTTCTTGTTCAGATGCGACACACGAACTTGGTTCGGATTCTGGGTTGGTGTCTTGTCACGGAATGGACAGATGGAGAGAACATTGAGTTGTGGCTAGCAGGGTCAGCTCCTTCATGGAAACACATACTGAAAATATTGATTGGAGTTGTGGAAAGTACGCTTTATATGCAGGAACAATGGTCTCAAGTTGGCTATGATCTCAGCACCAGTAGTGTTTTGTTATCTGACAATCTCGAGCCTTTGATTTCAAGACTCAAGATTGGAGATCACCTCAGCAACTATACCGCCAATGGTAAGTCTACTTGTATGAATCTAACATATATCTTAATTGAACGGTTCATTCATTTATCATGGTAAAATTGATACCAGCCAACTTGTTTCGACATTTCAGGTATTTACAAGTTCGGACTATTTCTACTGGAGATGATGGCAAATAGGAGGCCAAGTGAAGAGTTTGAGCAAGGTGAGGCTGGTTTTATTGAGTATATCAGAATGCATTATCCGGGAAATCTACGTACGGTGATTGATGAGAGGATGAAACTGACACAAAACACATTTGATCGAGCTAAACTAGGAATAGGCTTAGGGTTGATGTGCACCGATCAAAAGGCTGGAAAAATCCCAAGTCTAGATGAGATATATCATATGATAGTCAAGGTCTACAGGTCTTGCTTGGTTTTCACATCTGAGAATTATAAAGGAACCCACAGCCATTGTAGTGTAGGCCAAGGACACAAGGGTATTCAACTGAGATGAGCTATCAATATATCAACAGTTATATAGATATTTTCTGTAGGATCCCCAGATCTTGAAAAAGCAAATTGTTATTAAAATGAAGGGATATCACTAAATGTTCTCTTTTTGCTGGATAGCTTACATATATAGTTATAATATTGCTGAATATTTTAGTAATCGCGGATAATTACACGAAAATTATTTAAGCTGCAAGAGTCAAGAAACATGACTAGGTGTTGCCTTCATTAGATACTTCAATAAATACACATGGTACACTAGATGCAAATGTTACAGACTGGTTTAACTTTCATCAACCTGTTATGGTGCTACAAGCAAAATGTTTAAAAAGTGAGACCATAAGCCATCCTAAGATAAATCCAAAAACCATTTAAATCCCAAAAAAAAAAAAAAGTCATCTCTAGTTCATCAGGTATAAAATTACTTCTTCATTGTTTACAACAGTGTCAGAAGTTACAAGTAACAAAGCCTCATTTGATGATACAGGGTCTGTTGGCCTGCACTTTAGACCTAGTCTTATGCACTCTCTTTGGCATTTCTGTTGTTAAAGCATACATCTTCACAGCAAATAATTCCTCAGGCAATCCCTTCTGATCCTAACGTATTGAAAACAAAAGGTATGATAATTCAGAAAAACAAGTAATTTAAAGTTTTTTCTTATCACTTCGTATAACATGGCAATTATGTTAATCCTATATATGTACAAAAAAAAAAAAAAAAAATCCATTTGGCTTGTTCATGTGTTGTCATCTCAAGTAAAAGTGTTCAAGAGCATTTTGAGTGAGGCCTCGATATTTAGCCATGGCTCTTCTACTTAAATGTGACAAGTAAACCAGGATGAGGCAATGTTTCATCTCCCTAAGTTTTCTCTCCGGCTCCTAGCTAAAGGTGTGATTATCATCTTCTAGAACTGGGTGTTCATGATACCAAATACAAAGTTTGCTTGAAATCCAGGAAATGTAAATCATAGGAATAATAGCTAAAATACCCCTACAGCAGAACGGCACAGATACCCTGAGCATGTAACTGTTACATAGTTGTCCCAAGTTTTCCCAAAACATCCTTAATAAACACAACCACCTCATATAAGTATTCAAATATACAATAACTGTGATCTAAAACACAACCTCATTCAACAAACAGTTCTAAGTAAGATGTAACTGCATTAGGTGTATTTTTGTTCTATTAACCACTTGAAAGGTGTGATTAGCTAATTCTAGGACTAAGTCTTCATGACACCAATAAAATGTTTGCTTGATATCCAAAAAATGTAAATCATAGGGAAAATAGCAAAAATGACCCTAAAAAGAAGCACAATTGCACATATACATAGAGCATGATAACTCTTGCAAATTTGTCCCACGATTCCCAAAATATCCTTAATATTCTAAAATAAGATCTAACAACATTAGGTGTATTTTTGTTCAACTAAACATTTTAATAGAGTGATTATCTTATTCTAGGTAGGTCTTCATGATAATAGTTGAAAGTTTTGCACACAATTAACGAAATTTATTTGTAATTCGTTAATAATATTGTTAGAAAAGTTTTACAAAAGCCAATACGTAAGATCCTTGATAAGTTCACCAACAAATGCAATTTAAAGCTTCAAGCACTCACCTAGAAGTGGGTGGAACAGAAACGAAAGTATCTTTGTCGTAGGGACTATAATTCACCGAAGATACGGCCGAAAAAGGGATCTGAGGTAGTGAAGTTATTTGGTCTGTCATGGGGGGCAAAAGAAGAGAGAGAGAGAGAGAGAGAGACACTACACTCAATCTAGAAGTTATGGAACCCAATGGGCTAACCTCATATATACATCTTCAGAAAGATTCCCATTAAGAAAAGTTATCTTTATAATGAGCTACCAATATCATAATGATCTAAAAAGAATCATTGGTAGAAATAGGTGAGAAGGTTTCCATGACTTCTAGAAACCGGATAGAATGTAGTCACTCTCTCTCTCTGTTTCTTTCCCTCATGACAAACCAAACAACTCCACCACCTCAGATCCCGTTTCCGACTGTACCTCGGTGAACAGCAATTCCAACGGCGAAGACGCACTTCCATTTTTGTTCCACCCACTTTCAGGTGAGTGCTTGAAGCTTTAAAATGCATATGTCTATGAACTTATCAAGGATCTTGAGTAGTGGCTTTTGTAGTTTTGTATAACTTTTCTAACAATTGGTATCAGAACTTCTTTCAATGGAGATTGTAAGGTCTCAATTCTGCTCTACAACCCCAAACATGGAAGTCACACGCCTTGACTATTTTGACCACATTTACATTTTCTGTATTGTAATGAGATTTTTTGCTTGGGTCATTTTTTATGGACCCATTTACCCATTTTGCTTATAATTCATTTATTTTGAAAGCCAAATTGTTTGCTTAGTAACTCCACCGTACTGGATTTCTTGTGAGGTGAAGCTTCAAAGACTGCGACTTATATTCTAAACCCTGTTCCCATTAAGTTCGTTCCTAAAACTCCCTATGAACCGGGGCTGAAACCCAAGAAATATAAATCATAAGGAAAATAGCAAACATGCCCTAAAAAAGAAGGGAATTGCACATATACCCCGAGCATGATAATTGTTGCAAATGTGTCCCAAGATTCCCAAAATATCCTTAATAGACACCAGACCACCTCATTGAATATAAGTGTTTTAATATACACAGTAACCGTGATCTAAAACAGAACCTCATTTACCAAACAATTCCAAAGTAAGATCTAAATAAATTATGTGTATTTTTGTTCAATTAAACACTTGAAACACATTAAATCCATACTCTCCCTCTCATTTTCACTCGGTTTCATCAAAGATTTTGTAAAATTTCACAATCTACACTTGCCAAAAAGGTTAGTATTATACACAACAAATATTGTTATGCTGTAGATTTATGGATTTCCTGGTTGAGAACTGATATTGTTGTCAAAAAATTGGACTGAGTTGAAAAACTCAAGCTTTGACAACATCGGGTCACTTTCCCATGTTTGACTTGAATCGACAAAAAATATCTTCCATCAAAGGTTTGGTCAAGCCCGGACTGAGAATTTCAAAACAATTCCATAAAATCCAGCAGGATAAGCCAAACCAATGGCCTAGACAAGCTAGACTAACAAATTTGATGAACCTATATTAGAAATGAGAGGGGAGATTATTTATTTTTAATGAGTTTTAAAAGTTTAATTAAACTAAAATAAACACTTGTATTCAATGAGTCGGTTATGTATTCATTAGCTTATGGAAAGTTTTAAAAATTTAATTAAACTAAAATACACCTAAATTGTTGAGTTAGATCTTGTTTTGGAATTGTTTCTTAAATTAAATTGTTATATTTAAACACTTGTATTCAATGAGTCGGTTATGTATTTATTAGCAGTGTTATGGAAAGTTTGGGACAAATTAATAACAATTATCATGCTTGGGGTAAATGTGCAGTGTTGCTTCTTTTTAGTGGTATTTTGTTATTTACCCTAAATCTTAAGTATAAGCGAGCAACAGATCTATTTAATTAGTAGCCACAAAAGAAGATATCATAACACTTATATAGTTATATTTCCAAGGACTGTACAGAGTATACTAATGTTTCTTTTTCCTACCAAAGAAAACAGGTGCCTTAAGCACGATTATTTTGGGGAACTTTATAATACTATTTATATATTTATCTATTAAGATAAAAGCTAAACCTTTGATTTGTAGACATGTAATCCACACCGAGAAAAGAGCTCCTTGAAGTATAAATCGGACCTGGTAATGCTTCGATCTTGTTTATCCAGCACAAATCCTACAAACATTAAATCATAGTTGGAAGAACAGACTTCGCAACTAGCAAATTTAAGAGCATCATCACATGCAACTAAATTCAAACAAAAAGTTGAATCTACATTCTATAAAGTTTTTCATTAATTCCAATGGGAAAAAAAAGGATTGTCACTTATGTGCTTAGGATATATTATGGCCTTCCCATTATAAAATAGAATACAAACACTAAATTATACTAGAATGATTTTTTCATTTACAAGCCAAGTCCCAAAGTGCTATGTTCCAAAAGAACATTTTTTATCAAAACGTAATATTAGATGGCCAAACATTTTAATCAAAAATCTTACCCAAATGAAATGGCAAATGGGTTGTAACTAATATATCATTCACCGTATCTTATTATCTATATAGAAGTTGAAAATCACATACCACGTGATTTTGGCATTAAAGTTGGTCTATCTCGTATTATTCTTTTATGAATACAACACTTGCAGAAATATATATTTTTTTTTTTTTTAACTATTTTGTAAAAAAAAAAAAAAAATGTATCCATTGTCACTTGACAGGCAAGATACTGAGATAGGCAGAACAGAACCTCCTATGTTGACTAGTAACTTAAGGAAATCATCATAATAATAATTTTTTAATTTCTGTCATTGATTCCTTCACATCCATTAGAATGCAGTTAACATTCGAAGGATATAAATGCATATAGCACAAGAAAAGTAGTACTGTGATTTTGTAAGCTTATGTATTATGTATAAGCTGTTTTATTTAGTATTGTGATTTGTGTATTAAAAACTGTTTTGCTACGTGTTTTGTTTTTAGTTTTTACAGATTTTTTGTGAACTTTGTGTTGATTATTTGATAATCAAACATGTTGAGAAGTGGGAGTAGTATTACTAAAGGTAGAGTTAGAACCGATCCGGCTTGGAATCATTGTAGAGAGGTGGAACGGGGAGACGGAAAGTCTTACAAGTAAGTGGTGTGTAAATATTGCAACCAAGAAAACAAAGGTGGTGTTTCAAGGTTTAAACATCACCTTGCTCAAAAACAAAAAGATGTGAGGAAGTGCCCTTTAGTGCCACAAGAAATTAGAAATGAAATGAAGTTATTTTTTAGGAAAAAGGAGATTAGTAAGGAAGCTATCGAACGGAGTTTTGATGAGAAGGTACATAGCGGTTCTTATTACCGTCCACATCCATTTTTGGAAGAAATTCAAGAAATGAGAGGATCTTGTCCTAGTGGTGGAATAAGTTCAAGGGGAGTTCGAGGACCAATCGATCGGTTCTTTCCAAGCAAAGGCAATGAGCATGGAAAGGAACATGTTACTCCAAAGGATGCAAAGGAAGCATGGCAGCTTGTTACAATGGATGTGGGAAGATTCTTTTTCGAGAATGGAATCCTTATGAATGTAGTTACAAGTCCTTCATTTTCTAGCATGTGTAGGTCACTTGGAGATTATGGTCGGGGATACAAAGTTCCAAGTTGTTATGATCTTTCTACTTGGGTGTTGCAGAAAAAAGTAGAAACAACGAACACAATTGTTGATGATGTAAAGAAGATATGGAAAACAACTGGAGTAACTATAATGTCAGATGGTTGGACCGACATTAGAGGAAGAAGTTTGCTTAATTTCCTTGTCAACAATCCTAAAGGAACTGTTTTTTTGAAGACTACTGATGCTTCTGATATGGTGAAAGATGATGGTTTGATCTTTCACTTGATTGATGATGTTGTGAAGGAAGTTGGGGAAGACATTGTAGTTCAGGTTGTAACAGACAATTCCTCAGTTTATAAAGCCGCTGGTAGGTTATTAATGGAGAAGAGAAAGCATTTTTATTGGACTCCTTATGCAGCACACTGTATTGACTTGATTCTTGAAGACTTGGGAAAGTTGAATGAACATAAGAAAGCATTGTTCAAGGCAAAGAAAGTGAGCAACTACATATATAACCATGGGTGGGTTTTAGCATTAATGAGGGAGCACACAAAATGTGAAATTATTCGCCCAGCCACCACAAGATTTGTCACTGCCTTTTTGACCTTACAAAGCATTTATCAATCCAAGGATGCTTTGGAAATGATGTTTGTTTTAGATAAATGGAAGTCTTCTACATATTCTAAAAAGAAAGAAGGGAAGGAGATTAAACATATTGTGTTGCAAGATAAATACTTTTGGCCAAGTGTGGTTTATGCGATTAAAACCACACAACCTTTGGTTTAAGTGTTAAGGTTAGTTGATGGTGATAAGCCGGCTATGGGGGGTTTCTTTATGGTGCTATGGATGAAGCAAAAGAGGAGATTTCAAAGAATTTAAAAGGAGAGTTAGGTGCTTATAAGTAGATTTGGGACATCATTGACAAAAGATGGGAGTTTTAAATGCATAGGCATTTGCATGCAGCTGCTTATTTCATGAATCCCCAATATCAATATGTAGATAATTTTTCCACATGTTTGTTCCAAGTCATGGACAAACTTATTGTGGATCAAGAAGAGAGAGAGCTAGCAAATGTCCAATTGGATGCTTTTGTTGATAAAAGAGGAGTATTTTGGTATTCAATGGCTCAATCAACAATTAAGAAGCCTTCTCCCGGTAAGTAATTGTAAAACTAATACTTTTAATATTCTTAGTTACTTGGAATACAATATATTATTCACTTATTTGTTTGGGAGTTTGATGACTATTTTGTGTTTCATGTAGCTAATTGGTGGAATACATTTGGGTATGAAACTCCCGAATTGAAGAAGTTTGCAGTGAAAGTTTTGAGTCTAACTTGTGCGGCTTCGGGATGTGAGCGTAATTTGAGTACATTTAACCAAGTAATCTCTAATTTAAACTTGTTTTTTTCCTTAAATACTCTAAAGTAAATTAAATACTCATTCCTAGTTTTGTCTTTTTTAGGTCCACAAAGAGAAGAAACTGTTTGACTACAACTAGGATGCATAAGATGGTTTATGTAATGTACAACAAGAAACTAAAGGATAGACACTTGAGGAGGCAAAAACTCAAGGAGAATGAAGATCCATTGGTTCTTGATCGTGTGCCATCCGATGATGAGTGGATTGCTTGATGAATCGAATGTAAATGATGGACGTGATGATGATTTTGATTTCAATGTTGTAGATGGGGATGTTACTACACTTACTAACAACAATGTGAATTTTAGGACATCATCAAAGAAGAGAAAAGATCCTCTAACCAAAGATAAAGTAAAAGGATTAGCATTGATAGATGATGACGATGAATTGATAGACATGGATGGAGAGGCGGATATAAGTGTTGGACACGATAGTGAATTGTCACTATATTTTTCAAGTGATGAAGAATGATGATGTGAAGTGAATGAGTGGTCAATAATCATGAATTTATGAACTATTTTTCGTTATATTGTGTTATGATTTATGAACTTGTTATTTTATATGGTTATTGGTTACCATTTGAATTATGAACTTATTGCCTTAATTGTTGTTATATAGAATATGAAATATTGGTTGTTTACTTGTTTTATGAATGATGCATTATAAACTTGTTAATTGTTTTATGTATTTTAAGTTTTTATCTCTTCCTAATGAGGCTTACGCTTCAATACGCATTGAGGCTTACGCCTCGTCTCAGTAGAGGAAATCGCCTCAATACTGAAAACGTATTTTAGAACACTGGCAAATATATCAAGAAATATAGGTCATGGCCTCATGGGTATGGAAGAATTAGTCTGTATTAGATTAAGAAGGATTTTATGATATTCCATATCTAGTTCATTGTAAAACAAGAGGAAATTACACAAAATTTACCTAGGGTTTGGTTATTCCCAGGTGGAAACAAATTTTCAAAAAACTAACACAGCTCCCTCACAATTAGTATTGACTATTAATTCAAACAGCTGACCATGTCAAAAAGGGTAAAAATACTTAAATGCTCATTTTACCATTAAGGTTGACTAACACCAAGGGAGGTCAGTGTTAGTTTTTTGAAAAGTTGTTTCAGCCTATGAAAAACCATATATCAGGTAGGTTCAGTGTAATTTCCTCTTAAAATAAACTAAAAGATTATGAGCTGAAAAAATATATATGAAAGGAGAACCTTGAGGCCTCAGACAATTCCAGACACAAGCAACTTTCTCAGTACATCTTAAATTTACAAATCCCCTATTTAAAGTTACTGTCCAACAAAGTTACCTTCATTTCCCAACACAAATTTTATATTTAAAGCTTTACTATGTCCTACAACACAATCAAGTTCAGATCCAAGCAATTTCTGCATCCAATCACCAGCCTTCCCTTCAGGCCTGAAAGTCCAGTTTTAGTTTTCACTTCATACAAATTAGACATTTTACTGTAATAATACCTGTCACTACTGTTGAAAACACTTTGCATTAATTAATCTTTCAACCTTAGGCTATTAACTTGGGTATCTCACAACATACTCGATTTCTTATGCTTGGTTCAGACTTTGAGAGAAGTGGACAGAAATTTTAAAAATTCTCTTAATTGGATACTTAAGTGAGGAGAAGTAATGAGAATAGATATCAGAAACTTCTCACCATGCCAAGTGTGTCCCTGAAGAAGGGGTAAAAAAGAAAAAAAGAAAATTATATATATATATATTATTGATTTATTGTAAACAAACATTTTCTTTCTTCTATCCATAAATTCTCTTCACTTCTCTCATTATCTAGACTGGAAACAGGAAATTACAGAATCAATTAGAATCAGTTATCTTTACTCCTCTCACTTTCTTTTTCCTCTTTCCCTTTTTATTTTATTTTTTGAGTAAGGGTCCTCTTAACTTCTCTCTTGTCACTTCTATTCTCCCAACTTAAATTGTGAAACATTCTGCAAACTGAACAGTACCTTCAACATTATAGAGTGAAAAAATTAAATTTGAGTGATGAAACACTTGAAAGAGGGTCATTTCCAAGTGTCACGGTTGGGGTTTCAATATGAGCAAGTCAAACAGAAGCACCCAGTTAAAATGGCTCAAACAGTAATATACCAGTCATTATAGAAATTTTGGCATTAACCTAGAAACTCCTAAAAGTAAAGTCAGATAAGATAGACAACTATAGATGGAAAGTGAAGTACCAGTTCTTGCAATGTTCTCCTTCAGGACAAAAAGTCCACCAGGTTTAAGGCCGACCTGGAATTGGTAAATAATTGGTGTTAATGCATGTCAGAAAAAAAAATATTAATTAATATTTTTTACAAGTAAACCATGCAAGAAAAATACAAATGTTATTGATTTCTTGGTCTTCCAGAAAATCAGGACCCAAGATTCTGCAACTTAGCATAACAGAAAATTAAATGCCAGTGTCCAATGAGATAACAAAAGCAAACTTTGGAGTGAAAGTGTCCAACAAAGCAACAATAGAAGAACTCGGAATGTCTTCTTAAGTCGAACAAAAAGCAAGACTAGGAGTGTTAACTGTCAATCGATGTGCCCAATCAGTAAAAAATGAGAGTATTTTACCAGTCCCTGAAGTACCAAATATCAGAAAGTTAAACAGAAGACTAAGAAAGGTTGTGGCTTCAGAAACAAGAAACACGGGTAGAGAAAAATGAGTCGTACTTCTCAATTTGCTGCCATTAAACAGGGTTTCTGAATAAAAAGCAAGACTCCAAGGTTTATTTAATAATAGAATTAAGCTTTTGCAAATTTAGCACTAACTAAGACATAACATAGTATATTATTTTGAATAATATTTAATGGCACATCAAATCTATGCGACAGGTTCAAAAGATATATATTAAATGGAAATCATGAAAGCCGGGCATGAACTGGCAAGCATGAAGTGGCAAAGCATACCAGGAATGTTATTGCAAGTAAAAAAAAAAAACTTCTTATATGAACCAACTAGCCAAATGGAAATGCCTGATTTGCATACTACAATGAACCAGAGTTAAAATTCCATAGTCATGACTATGAGTCCAACTGTTAATTAACACCATAGGATTTTGGGCCTGAGGAGGGGGAAACAATTAATAGGACACTGATTCAGACATAAAAGAAATTCTACCTACTAATGTGAGCTATATATGTCAAGAAATATGGTTATTCTAATTAAGTAACACTCGGGAAATTTCATAATTTTAGTCTTCTGAAGAGAGAGAGAGAAGCTAAAGGCTTCAAGAATGAAAAAGGAATTATGTAAGGAGTTGGACATTGCAAGGAAAGATGTTTAATTTATGTTCAGAACAAAATAAGGAAAAAAGTTGGATAGCCAGTGGACAAACATAGGATAGCCAGCAGACAAACATACATGCAATTCGGTTTTCATACTCCCTATGAACTTACACAAAATAAATTTTCAATGTTTAGGTATCACTTGCAAAGATAAAGGCCCTATTTGATTTTCCACTTGATACTTAATGGCACATAATGTGCTCCATTAAGTTATTTTGTTTGTTTTAAGAACCCTTAAAACCACTTGTTTAGAAAAGCGGAAATATTTCACTTTTCACTTAACAAAAGTCCACTGAAATTTAATGCAATTTTTTACTTCTAAAACTATCCTCACAAATCTAACTAATTTCCAATTTTGTCTTCAGTAAAACTGCTATTCATATTAATATTTCTCTTTTCTTTCTCACCATAAACAACTATAGCATCACAAAACCTAATTGCTTCAAAACTCAAACAATTTGAGCCTAGTTTTCATACCATATTCCGGCTTCCGGTAAGTACTCGTTCATTTTTTTTCTCATAATTTGATAATTAGTTTTGTTATAGAGTTTGATTGCATCTAGATAATATTATTAATATAAATTTAAAATATTATTAATAACTAAATAATTTTGTTTTACAATTATTAAATTACTTGTTATAGTTATACTTAATATATTAAAATGTAAATAAAAACAAATAGTTAGAAGGATATAAATGTAAAAGTATTAATTTTCAGATATTTATAACTTAAAAAAACAAACAACTTATCACTTATATTCAGTTTTTAGTGAAAAAAATAAAAAACAAACATGTTTTTCTATTTTCAGTCTTCAGTAACATTCAACACTGTTCAGTTTTCATATAAAAAATCAAACGGGACCAAAGTTCCACTATATCATGATATCAAAAATATTTACAATTTTATTAAGTATGAAACTGTTTTACCTTGGCTCTCTTGAAGAATGAAACAAAGTCATCATCCGTGAGATGTCCAATGCACCATTGGACCCATATGACATCATATTTTCCAGTATCTGGAGTAAATTCCTTAAAACAAAAACAATTAAATTTTAGCTTTATGGAATTAGCCAAAAAGTAAGGTGTGGATACTTTTAGAAAGAAATAGAAATCTGAAAGTCAGGTTATGTTTAGAGCCTGTCAAATAGCAAAGTTTAACCTGCAAGGTATCAAGGGATGTGTCATTCAATGTGCATCTTTTTTTTTCATCAGTGTGCACCATTAAGTTATACTCTTAGTGGCTACAATGTGGATAAATCAATCACAGTAATTTAATAGCTTGATCCACTACCGTACGATGTAATTATTAACTTTCTCTTCAACAAAATAAAAAAAGAAGTAAAGTTAAATATTATTTTATGCCATGACCAACTCAATAATATTGATTTCATATTGCAACGTACGGCCCTAAACTCCTTGCCAGCATATTTAATCAAACTTACACAAAAGAAATAATTAACAAATGCAAGAGGCTGCTTGCCACAAGTAATTTGCAGAACCATTAAGCAAAATTTTAGATATCCAAAAAACTTTACCATTACATATTCGTTTTTACCCAACCTTTCTCTTTCTTTCTTTTTTTATTCTTCCCCAAACGTGTCATTATAAATTATCCAATTATGTCTGGTTAAACTTCACAAGTTTGGATTAATAGATTACCTGAAGTGGGACACAAAAGAAATTAACAGCCTTGTGCATGTCAGAAACTACATGGTTTTCAGGAGCCAAACTTTCACGAGCAGCATCTAAGAAATGTGACACAGGCTCAAGAAGATCAACCTGGGTCCCAGGGATGAGATTAATAATATGACGAGAAATGAGAACATGATATAAATCAAAAAGTACAAAATTTAACCATTTGTATAACTTATATTAATTTTTTTAGAATACAATTAAATCAACGACATTATATACATCAAAGAGCCTCCAAAATTTTATATATGCAGAAATCTCGAACACAGTAACCTCCCAAAAACTTAAAATATGATAACCATTGTTATAATCACAAGCAAAAATATTTATGTCTGAACAGTTCAATGGAAAATCAAAGGAGGGTTCTTCACATGTGGACAGAGATAACAACAGAGAAAATAATTGAGTACTTAAATTAAATCTAAAATGAAGTTTGCCGGCTTGCCTTGAACATAAATCTAGTTTACTAGATCACATGTCTGACTAACCCAAGTACCTAATGTTGATTTTAAACTTCTTTATTTATCGCATTTTCTCGATAGACTACGGTGCTAAACTTACAAGATAATGATATACGATTATGCGGAATAAAATATAAACGATAAAACACACCATACAAACACAAAGAATTTACCGAGGTTCGACTAACTTTACCTACGTCCTCGTGTCATCTCTCTTGAGAAATCACTAGCAATATAGAGAAAAAACATTTGGTTACAAAAAACTTATTGAAACCCCTTAGCTAATTCCCCAAAACCTTGCTAGAACCTCTCTATCACTCTTGCTCTCTACCCCTTTATGCTTGCTGATTTTTGTGTTAAAAATAAGCTCCCAGTAGCCCTATTTATAGGTATAGGATTTGGGTTACATTCCTTGTTAGAATAAGACTCATAAATCCTCGTAGAATAAGAAAGGCCAACTTATTTCTTCATCCTAGTTGATTTAGGATTCTTGAGAAAATCTAATATCCTAATCCTTATAGAAAATTATGTGCACACTTTATTTTCTCCTTATCCAAATAGGATTTCTTCTTAAACATTGACTTGGGTTTTGATGAGCCAAAAATACAACAATCTCCACCTTGGTGAGTCAAAACCATGAAATGACTATTGTACTCCAAAATGTCTTCGAACCTTTTTGAAACAACTCTAGAAAGCTTCAAGAGCCTTCACCTTGGCAAAATTCTTATCGCCTTAATGGACCTCAAGTGAGGAGGTACTCCACCCAATTCCTCAGCATGTAATACGATTGAGTGAGTTCAAGCAAAACTTGAACTTCTCAACTGTTACCGGTTTAGTCAAGTAATCCGATGCATTCTCCTCTATATGAACCTTCTCCCGTGTAACTTCCTTTGATTCTACCCAATCCCTGATTCGATGATAACGAGCCTCAATATGCTTTGATCTTCTATGAAACACTTGATTCTTAGCTAAGTAAATGGCACTTTGGCTATCACATCTAATCACAATGGAACTCGAGTAATTCCGAACTCTCTTGCTAAACCATTAAGCCAAACTACTGCCTTTCTAACTTCCACAAGTGCAATATACTCAGCTTCAGTAATGGATGTTGGGATTCTTTGCTGTAAATTAGGTGTAATTAGCTGTATAATTGTTTTCTTTATTTAGAATAGATTAAGCAAGGTTTTCTCCTTTAAAAATAGGAAAGAAGTCCTAATGTCTTGGTCTCCAATTGTATATAAATATATGTTTTGATGGAATAAAAATAAATTAGGTCATTCAAACCTAATATTTCACATGGTATCAGAGCAACCCAAGACACCTCCTGTCAATCCTACAGCCGTTCTAGGTCAACTCTCCATCTACTGCTTTTTCCGACAGCATTCTACACTGCTTATTCCGGAAGTATTCATCGGCCATCCTAGCCTTAACCTAATTCTCAGTAGCAACTTGAAATACCAGACATGACAAACACCAAAGAATCTTCAATTGAAACTCCAAAATCATCCTCCTCAAAAGTCGAAACTGTTATGTTCAACAACAATGGGGGAGACCTGACAAACTACTCATCCACACTAATCACCATCTACAAATTGAATGGCCGAAACTACATCCAATGGTCTTAATCCTTCATGTTTCATGTCCGCAGCAAGGAAAAAGAAGATTATCTCACTGGACATATCACCAAACCAGACGAAGACAATGGCTATCGGATCTGGAAGAGAGATAATAGTCAGGTTATGTCTTGGCTAGTGAATTCCATGGAGCCACACATAGGAGAAAATTTTCTCCTATATGAAACTGCTACAGAAATCTGGGAGGCTGCAAAAGACACTTATTCTCATAAAGACAACACCCCCGAACTGGTGACAATTGAGGGTTTTTTGCATGATCTCCGACAAGGTGATTTCTCTGTGACCGAGTATTACAACAAACTCCATCAAAGCTGGCAGCAACTGGACGCTTTTGAAAAATATTCCTGGGATACTACCTATGATCTCAAACTATACAGGAAGATCATAAAGAATAAGCGGGTTTACAAATTTTGTTTGGGCTTGAATTCAAGTCTTGATGCAGTAAAAGGAAGGATATTTAGCACAAAACCGCTGCCAAGCTTACGTGAAGCTTTCTCTGAGGTACGACGGGAAGAGTATAGACGTCATTTGATGCTGGGATGGAAAAATCAACTGCTACTGGTGAGTCATCAGCCTAGGCTGTCCGAAACCTGCAGCAGCCACGAAAAGGGGGAAGGCCATGGTGTGAACATTGTCGCCGCCCTGGTCATACCAAAGAAACCTGCTGGAAACTCCATGGAAAACCTGTTGATTCGAAGCCAAAGATAGCAACAGAGGAGGAAATTCGAGGCAACATGGCTGGTAGTTCAGAGCAACTTGCAAATTTTAGCAAAGAGGAACTTGATGGACTGAGAAGGCTGCTGCAATCACAGCAAAATCCACCAGTTGTTGGGTCAGGTTCCATAGCTCAAAAAGGTAATTTTCTTAAGGCCTTGACTGTGAAACAAGAGCATTATAAGCCCTGGATTGTAGACTCCGGTGCTTCTGATCACATGACAGGAGATAGGCGAGTTTTCCACACATATTCTCCTTGTAGTGAAGCTCTCACAGTTAGAATTGCAGATGGTTCTTTGGCAAAAGTTGAAGGGACTGGTTCAGTCGTGGTATCCAGAGACATAACACTCAAATTTGTTCTATATGTTCCTAATCTAGACTGCAACTTACTCTCCATAAATAAAATTACCCAAGATCTTAACTATATAGCTAATTTTTCTCCTCATGTCTGCAAATTTCAGGATGTGACTTCGGGGTGGATGATTGGCAGTGCTAAGAGTCATGCTGGCCTCTATTATCTGGAGGTTCAACCGGATTCTGTGAGACAATCTCATCTAGGAGTGAGTGAACCTATGTCTTATCAAACTAATTCTTGTGTCTGTTAGTGAGTTGAAAAGTGAGTGAGAGGTAGGTCGGTCGGTCGGTCATGGTGTGGCATTACAGGTTAAGCCACCCAAGTTTTATGTACTTATCCAAACTTTTTCCAAGTTTATTCAGAAATAAAAGTGTTAGTTCTTTTCAATGTGAAATTTGTCAATTTGCAAAACACTCTCGCATTTCATACCCAATTTAGTCATACAAAGCATCAAAACCTTTTTCTATGATCCACAGTGATGTTTGGGACACATCTTAAGTTCCAAATGTCACAGGAGCTCGGTGGTTCATCTCTTTTATAGATGATCACACACGACTCATGGATTTTTCTCATGAAAAATAAATCAGAAGTTCCTCAAATATTTAAGAATTTCAAAACAATGATTAAAAATCAATTTCAACTTCCATTCAAATACTTAGAACTGACAATGGAAGAGAGTTTTTTAATTCTAACATTGGCTCATATCTATCAACTGAGGGAATCATACACCAAAGTTCCTTTGTAGATACCCCTCAGTAAAATGGGATAGCTGAGAGAAAGAATAGACACCTTCTGGACATTGTCAGGTCTCTGTTATTTTCATCCAATGTTCCAAAACGTTTTTGGGGTGAAGCTGTACTTACAGCAGCATACCTAATCAATCGACTTCCATCCAAAGTATTAGATTTTTCAACTCCAAATCAAGTATTTTTACAACACTTTCCTCAAAGTCGGTTGATTTCCACTCTTCCTCTAAGAATATTTAGGTGTACTGTGTTTGTGCATATCCATCAAAAACAACGAACCAAGCTTGACGCTTGATCCACCAAATGTATCTTTGTAGGGTACTCTCCCAACCAAAAAGGTTACAAATGTTTTTGTCCTAACAACCAAAAGTTTTATCACACTATGGATGTCACCTTTTTTGAAACAAAAACTTATTACCCCAAAACCGATATTCAGAGGAAGAATTCTAATCAGAGTCAACCACAAGAATATCAGTTTTTCTTGGATAGCATAGATTACACACCTGAAATTAAACCGGAAACACCTGAAATTACACCGGAAACAACTGAAATTGCACATTCTCCAAGTGTCCAAAGTGAACCTAAACCGAAACCAACTGATTCTGAATATCCCGAGATAATTATCTATCACAGAAAAAGGAAAAGGAAAACACCGAAGGAATCATAGACTCTAGCACATTCACAGCTACTGCCAACATCTGAACCTGAGGTAAAAATCACTACATCTAACTTACAAACTGCGAAGGAAAATTCTGCAGGTACTAATTTAAGTGATCATAATAATTCCGATGAGAACCTACTTATTGCACTTAGGAAAGGGTGAGAGAATGCAGAAGTAATCCATTGTACCCTATTGGCAACTATGTGAATTATGAGGGACTATATTCATCTTACCAAGCATTCACCAGAAAAATCACTTCTATCTACATGCCTAATTCAATCTAAGAAGCCATGGCTATCCCAGAATGAAAGAAGGCAGATAATGAAAAAGTTAGTGCTCTGGTGAAGAATGATACTTGGAAAATTACTGATATGCCTCATGGAAAGAATGTGATCGGGTGCAAGTGAATCTTCACTGTAAAAACAAAGGCAGATGGTAGTATTGAGAGATACAAGGCTCGGTTGGTAGCTAAGGGATTTACTCAATCCTATGGCATAGATTATGAGGAGACCTTTGCTTCGGTTGCAAAACTCAACACTATTTGAATACTCCTCTCTCTTGCAGCAAATTTGGATTGGCCCCTCCATCAACTAGATGTCAAGAATGCGTTCTTGAACGGGAATCTAGAAGAGGAGGTTTATATGGACATTCCCTAAGGATTACAGAACTCATCAAACATCAACAAAGTGTGTCGACTAAAGAAGTCACTTTATGGTCTCAAACATTCACCCAGAGCTTGGTTTGAGAGATTTACTAGAGTTACGAAGAGTAATAGGTATATACAGGGTCAGTTTGATCATACAATGTTTGTAAAACATTCTTTAGAATGACTGATTTTTGTGTTGATTGTCTATGTTGATGATATTGTTCTAACAAGGGATTATTCTGAGGAGTTTCCAAGAGTCAAAGAATTTCTGACTAAAGAGTTTGAGATCAAGGACCTAGGTAAACTCACATACTTCTTGGGAATGGAAATGGAAATGGCTAAGTCTAAACAAGGCATTGCAGTTTCTCAAAAAAAGAATGTACGGGATCTTCTTAAAGAAACAGGTATGCTTGGGTGTAAGCCTGCAGAGACACCTATGGACTACACTACCAAACTTGGTTCAAATAAAGACAGTGCTCCAGTAGAAAAGGGAAGATATCAGAAACTTGTAGGGAAGTTTATCTATCTCTCACATACTAGGCCTGACCATTCTCAGTAAGTGTTGTTAGTCAGTTCATGAACAACCCTACTGAAGAACACATGACAACGGTGTACAGAATCTTAAGATACTTGAAAATGACTCCAGGAAAGGGACTGTTATTCAGAAAGAACTCAAGTAGGAAAGTGGAATTGTATTCCGATGCAGACTGGGCAGGCTCAATCACAGATAGAAGTTCCACTTCTGGTTATTGTTCCTATGTTTGGGCAAATCTGACAACATGGAGAAGTAAAAAACCAGTTGTTGTAGCTAGAAGTAGTGCAAAAGCGGAATTCCGAGCTATGGCTCATGGTATTTGTGAAGGAATTTGGGTGAAAAGAGTATTAGCCGAATTGAAGATACCTTCTGAGGGAACAATTCAGCTACTATGTGATAGTCAATCTGCCTTCAGTATTGCTAAAAATCCAGTTCATCATGACCGGACCAAGCATGTGGAAATAGATCGGCATTTCATCAAAGAAAAGATAGAAGAGAAAGTAATCAAGCCTGTTTACATTCCTTCTAATCTACAGACTGCTGATATTCTAACTAAAGCACTTCCAAGAGCGCATTTTGAAGATCTTAGTTGCAAGCCGGGTATGCTAAATATTTAGAACCCAGCTTGAGGGGGAGTGTTGGGATTCTTTGCTGTAAATTAGATATAATTAGCTGTATAATTGTTTTCCTTATTTAGAATAGATTAGGCAAGATTTTCTCCTTTAAAAATAGGAAAGAAGTCCTAATGTCTAGGTCTCCAATTATATATAAATATATGTTCTTATGGAATAAAAAAAATTAGGTCATTCAAACCTAATATTTCACAGTGGATAATGTTGTAATTGATTATAAAGTAGCCCTCCAACTAATCGGTCCACCACCACTAGTGAAAACATAACCTGTAGTAGACCTTTTATCCAAGTCCCCTGCATAGTCACAGAAGGGTCTACACTTACAATACGAGGGACTCAAAGCCAGTTTAATGATAACAGAAGACCTTGGTGTGACCACTGCCGAAAACCGGGACATACAAGAGAGACTTGCTGGAGAATTCATGAAAAACCAGCTGATTGGAAGCCTTCCAGATTTCCAAACAGCAAAGAAGGCAGTAGGAACATAGCAGCAGCCGGTGAATCAGCTAGAAACATGGAGAATTCTACATTCAACAATGAGCAGATGGACATTCTGCAGAAACTAATCAATCCTACCACATCTTCAGTGGTTGGAACCGGATCTTTTGCTCACAAAGGTACGTCTCTAACAGCTTCTGTGGCTAAAAAGAACAAACGGAATTTCTGGGTTGTAGATTCAGGGGCATCAGATCATATGACAGGAGATGCCTCATTGTGTAAAAATTTCCACCAGTACAATGGTAATTTTTCTGCTAGGATGCTGATGGATCCCTCTCAACGGTAACGGTTACCGGTTCAGTTTAAATATCACCCACAATAACCTAAAATCTGTTTTATTAGTGTCATCTCTTGACTGCAATTTAGTGTCAGTAAGCAAACTTACCGAGGATCTTAAATGTTTAACAAAGTTTATGTCTACTCACTGTGAATTTCAGGACTTGGACTCGGGGAAGACGATTGACAATGCTGAGATGTGTGGGGGACTCTACATACTACAGAATGGGAATTCTGCTAGAGAGGACAATCATGCTAGAGAAATTGTCATTCAAAGGTCAGATTCATGAATCTGTTAAGTCTAATAAGGATAGTGACATAATGTTGTGGCACTATCGATTTGGTCATCCAAGTTTCTTGTACCTCCAAAAATTGTTTCCGAATTTGTTTGTCAATAAAAATATTCATCAATTCAATTGTGAAATTTGTCAGTTGTCCAAACATATTCGCAGTAACTTTCCAAATCAAGTCTATAAGGCTTCAACTCCCTTCTCATTAAGTCATTAATACACGGTGATGTATGGGGACCATCTAGAGTAAATAACATCACAGGAGCCAAATAGTTTGTTACATTTGTTGATGACCACACTAGGATAACTTGGGTATTTTTAATGAAAGAAAAATCTAAAGTGTTTCAAATTTTTAAAAAATTTCATAGAATGATAAAAACCCAATTTCAAACTAGGATTTGTGTGTTAAGAACCGATAATGGAAAAGAGTATTTTAGTTCATACCTAAAAGAGTATCTATTAGGTGAAGGAATTGTTCATCAAAGTTCTTGTGCGGACACTCCACAACAAAATGGAGTGCCTGAAAGAAAGAACCGACATTTGTTAGAAGTAACTAGATCAATAATGTTTTCTATGAACATTCCTTAAAGTTTTTGGGGTGAGGTTGTTTTAACAGCAGCATACCTAATAAATAGACTGCCATCTAGAATTTTGAACTATCAAAGTCCTTATCAAGTTTTTGGAAAATGTTATCCCAATAATCGGTTTTTATCTTACCTAGCAAAATATTTGGCTACAATGTTTTTGTACATATACATCCTCAAAATCGTAGCAAAGTTGACCCTAAAGAAATTAAATGCATTTTCTTAGGATACTCTCCTACTCAAAAGGGGTACAAATGCTATTCCACTATTACAAAAAGATTTTGTCTCCATGGATGTCACCTTTTTAGAAACCCAGCCTTATTTTAACAAAACTCAAATTCCAAGGGGGGATGAAATATTAGAATTTCAGTTTTGGGATAACAATGAGAGTCCTAGTTCAAGTCAAACTCCTCATAAGTCTCACAGTGATGATCAAAACCAGCTGGCAGCAGCTTGTCCTAATCTTAACAGGTCTCCTAATCATCCTGTGTATATTAATGAGCATCCTAGTTACTCTATACCTTCCCATCCTAGTCTCAATAGGTCTCCTGGTCATAATAGGTCACCTAAATGTCCTAACTCTATCATAAATCCTGATAAGTCTCCAGCTCCTATAGTCCAGCCAGTTGAGACCTACCAAAATACTTCATCTCCTCATGTCACCATTAATCCGGAAACTCACCATAGTGTCCAACCCAGTCCAAACACTCCAAAACACAAACCTAATCCTGAAAGGAATGACTCTAAAACTCAAGATATGATTGTTTACTCTAGGAGAAAACGTGTTTCACAAGAAGTAGAATCCCAATCACATCTTGAGCAGAACCAAGAGGCAGAACCGAGTACCAAAGTCCAAGAACAAGAAGATAAGTTAGACATAAATCCGGAAGTTGAAAAACTGGACAGTGAGCTGCCTATTGCTGTTAGAAAAGGTTTCAGAGAATGCGGGGACAGACCTTGATATCCAATAGGTAATTTTATCTCATATGACAAATTATCTCCTAACTATCATGCATTCACTATGAAACAAGCATTCAGATCCCAAATAATATTCAAGAGGCACTAATGATACCGAAATGGAGAGAAGCAGTGGCAGCAGAGGTACAAGCACCGAATAAAAATAAAACTTAGGAAATTTCAGACCTTCCAAGTGGCAAAAATCCAGTTGGATGCAAGTGGATATTCACTGTAAAACAGAAGGCAGACGGCAATATAAAGAGATTTAAGGCCAGACTTGTAGCCAAGGGATTCACCCAAGCATATGGGGTGGATTACCAAGAAACAATAGCACCAGTAGCCAAGCTAAACACAGTTTGAGTTCTCCTTTCATTGGCAGTAAACATAGACTGGCAGCTTCATCAACTTGACATAAAAAATGCATTTCTAAACGGAGACTTGGAGGAAGACGTGTACATGATGATTCCACCGAGTTTGGAAACAGCAGCAAATTTGGGCAAGGTTTGCAGGCTACGAAAGTCACTCTATGGACTTAAGCAGTCTCCGCGTGCTTGGTTTGGAAGATTCAAAAGAGCAGTGAAGCAGTATGGGTACTCACAAGGACAATCAGATCACACCTTCTTCACTAAACATGCACAAGAAGACAAGGTAACAATTCTAATTGTGTATGTTGACGATATTATCATTACAAGGAACTGTGAAGAAGAGATCAAGAATTTGAAGAGGTTTCTAGCTAGAGACTTTGAAACAAAAGATCTTGGAAGCTTAAGATATTTCCCAGGCGTGGAAGTTGCAAGATCAAGAAGAGGAATCTCTGTATCTCAAAGGAAGTACACACTTGACCTACTAAAGAGACGGGTATGCTAGATTGCAAACCAACCGAGACCCCTATGGACTACACTACAAAAATTGGGGTAGCCGAGAAGGGAGCTCTAGTGGATAAGGGGAGATACCAACGGCTGGTAGGAAAATTGATATACCTCTCACACACTAGACCGGATATTAGTTATTCGGTGAGCGTAGTGAGTTAATTCATGAACAATCCAAGTGAAGAGCACATGGATGCAGTGTACAGAATTCTCAAGTACTTAAAGATGACCCCGGGGAAAGGATTATTTTTCAAAAAGAACCTTGACCGAGGAGTAAAAATCTACACGGATGCAGATTGGGCTGGTTCTTTAGTTGATAGAAGATCAACATCGGGATATTTTTCATATGTATGGGGAAACTTGGTGACATGGCGCAGTAAAAAGCAAAAGTGGTGTCAAGGAGCAGTGCAGAGGCAAAGTTCAGAGCCCTTGCCACCGGAATATGTGAATGTATATGGCTGAGGAGGGTGCTTGCTGAAGTAAGAATGGACTGTGAAGGCTCAATCAAGGTTTTAGTGTGACAATCAAGCAACCATAAGTATTGCAAAAGACCCTGTGTTTCATGACAGGACTAAACACATAGAAATTGACCGACATTTCATAAAAGAAAAGCTAGAAAGGGGGACAATGGAACTGGTTTACACTCCAACAACCTTACAAGTTGCAGATATTCTAACAAAGCCACTACAAAGGAACAGCTTTGAAAATTTTACTCTCAAGCTGGGCATGATCAACATATAGGACCCAGCTTGAGGTGGGGTGTTGAAATTCAGCTGTTAGTTAGTGTCCTAAAGTGTCTTAATGTATTTATCTTTCATTTAATGCATTTAGTAGAAAAATAAATAAAGAGATAAAACAGAATGTGTTTTATCTCATAGGTAGATAAGTTTTATGTTCCTTATTTTAAGAGATATTGCTAACATCCTAAAATAGGATCATGCAGTATCCTCTTCTTTAATGTAACCAAAAACACTCTTAGAAATTATCAGAGTGCGAGAGAAATAGAAACAGTTCCAGATTTCCATTTTCCACAAGAAAAAACGCTTAGTTATAAGAAACTTATTGAAACCCTTAGCTAATTCCCCAAAACCTTGCTAGAACCTCTATATCACCACTGCTCTCTACACCCTTATGCTTGCTAATTTTTGTGTGTTAAAAATAAGCTCCCAGCAACCTTATTTATAGGTAGACATGGGTTACATTCCTTGCTAGAATAGGATACCTAAATCCTCATAGAATAAGAAAAGCTAACTTATTTCCTTATCCTAGTTGATTTGGGATTCTTGAAAAAATCTAATTTCCTAATCCTTACAGAAACTTATATGCACACTTTATTTTCTCTTTATCCAAATAGGATTCCTTCTTAAGCATTGACTTGGGTTTCGATGAGCCAAAAACACAACACCTATCTAGTAATACACAAATTTACAGTCACTAATGCTAACACATATACTAACTTAAACTACTTTTGTCATTTTTGTGACTTTTGTGCAGTTATCACTGGTCAAAAATCTATATTGTAGGATTAGAAAATTTTAGATACAGTATGAGTTAAACTGGCAAATAAAAATGACATTATAGGTCAGTTTCATTAATGGATAAATTGTAACGATCTAAGCATGCCTCATTATTTATTAAATGAATTACATGGGCTGTATTCCATTATTGTATACATTCAGGCTATGCTTGAGTTGGATTTGGGATCTTGACACAATTCTTCATGTAAAAATTTACACTTTATAGTGTAGATAGTTAATAATATAAGGAGTCATTGCACATATGCTTCCTATCAACATCCAATGAAATCCATAAACATGTATTAATAAGATTTAAGTAATTTTTCTCCAATTTCAAATTGAGTCCTTCAAAAAGAATAACGTTGAAACAGATTTCTTTCGGTTTATATGACACATTCATAGTAGGAATAGGCTGTTAGTACTCTGTAGTGTATTTGTTACATGGTGTGATTTTTATCATTCTTAACAACTAGTAATGTTACTGAGAAACTGCATATCATAGTCCTAGCAGATAACAGATAATACATATCATTCAACAAGAATGCAAATCGGTAAGAAATTGATGAGCAATAATAATAAAACTGATGATGTGGATAATGATGATCATTCACTTTTTCCAAGAATAAACTGGAGAAATCTAGTATAAATGATTGAAAAGACTGTACCTCGTTAAAATATCTTATTAGAAGATTCTTGGTAATTCTCCCAATGCCAGATCCACAATCTGCAGTGGTTCAAATAAGAACGGACTTATTGACCAACTCAGAAGTTGATGGAATAGCTATATCAATATAATAAATCACCCCATATAACTGATGCTGCAACTAACAAATGATATCATAATTCATAAGTGATATGACCGCCAATCAACAATTGAGAAGTTAAGAAAGAATGAAAATTATCCATCACAATAACTGTCTGTCAGCACATATAAGCTCTCAGATGTGCGTTTTTGGTCAATATTAAGCTCGTCAATTAAAGTAAATTGTCAATAATAGAAGAGCAACTTTTATGAATATTGAAGAAAATGTGATTTTAAATGTTGATGCAGAAATCTGTTTAACAATAATTTAATATAAAAGAGTGTTGAGACTGTGCCTTTGTGGGAACTCATCAATGACCTATAACAAGAAAAAAACAACAGATGGTGCCAGCATTGTGCTAGCATACTCACTCTAATGCTAAGTCCGTTTCCAATGGTTTAATGGTTTAAGAGTGAGATGTTCGGGAATGTATCTAATATATATCCAATTATCTAATATAGAGAACATATGAATGACTTGAGAAAAAAGGAAACTTTTAAAACTCTTCAACATTAAAACTCAAAAGATTCTATGAAGACTTTTACGACGATAAAGACCAGTGGAAACCTTCGGGCCCGTCCTGTAAGCGTTTTTCAATTGATGTTTTTCGAAAATAAAAATGAAAATGAAAACAGTGTTTTTGGTTTCAGTTTCGAATTCTGAAAACGCGTCTTTTAGCATATACTGAAAGCTGTATTTTGAAAATGAAACGGAAAAAACGAGTCTGGTAGGTTAATCGAAAACTATCAAAAATTGAAATATCAATTGTGGCATTTTATTTAATATTATTACAACTATAAACAAATTGATTACATAATTAACCAATATTATTTTTGTATTGTAATTTTTAAACTAAACAAAAGTAATATAAAAAAAATTAATTCAAAAAAAATATCAAAAAATGAATTAATCAAAACTAAACTCTTAAATTATAAATAAATAATTACAATATATATATATATATATATATATATATATATATAATAAAAATATAACTGTATATATTAATATAATATATAAAATATATATTAAATATTATTATATATATTAAATATTCTTACATATATTATAATAATATATTATAATATAATATATATTATTTTATATATTAAATATTATTATATTTTTTTATATTATATTATATTATATTTTTATATATAATAATAAATAATATATTACATTATATCCTATATAAATATATAATATTTGATATTATATATATATATATATTTAATATTATATAATATATTATTGTATATAATAACATTATAAATATATATATATCATAATATATATAGTATAATATTTTATTATTATATAAAATAATATATGAATATATTATAAAATATTAATATACTAGATATGTAAATATTATAATATATAATATTTTATATAATATATATTACTATGCATAAAATAAGTTATTTAATATTTTATAATATTATTAATATTTTATAATAAAATATGTAATATTATATATAGTAATATATATTATAATATTTATATATAAATATATATTACATAATATATATTATTTATTAATTTTCAATAATATTATATGTTATAATATATATAAAATATATTATAATATTATATATATATGACAATATTAATATATAATAATTATAATGTGTATATATATATATATATATATATATATTATTACATGATTGCTTTTAGTTCCAGTTGGAAATAAATTATTCTAACACACACACACATATATATATATAAGAGGGGCATTTTGATCATTTAAAAATCTTGTCTCGTCTTGTCCTAGCCATATCAAAAGTATAATAGTACAATTAATAGTTTAAAAAATTATTTTTTTATATAAAAAAAAAGTGAAAAACAAAAACAAAAACAAAAAACAAGTATTTTGTGTTTTTCAAATCTTTCACTTTTAACATTGGTTTTGTTTTTAATTTATTTATTTTTTTTAAATAAAATGAAAAACGGTTAACGAATGCGTTTTCGAAATCGTTTTTGAAAAATAAAAATGAAAACGGACTGAAAAACAGCTGCAGGACCGGACCTTCGATTTGACATGCTTTGAATTGGCCAAGTTAAGATCTTATTAGATTTAACATGGATTTTACTCCTACCTAACAACGACCAAACCAAGTCTAAAATGTTTGTAAGTCTCGGTCAAAGAAGTCGAAAGGACAGTCAAAGGACTCTTGAAAGTCAAGTTAAACGTCTTCACAAAAATTTAGGATTTTATTTCCCATAAACTCTTATGAGGTGCGACAACCTCGTGCAGATGTGATGCCTTAGTTCTAGGAGCGATTCCAGGATTCTTTGAAAGATTGTGATTCGTGAGATGCAATAAAACCAAGGTGTGACACCAAGGGAACTCTGAGCATAATGTCCAGATCTTAACCTTTCTAATTCTACTTATCCTAAGCTATTATTACAACTCAAAAGACATCCTAGAAAATGTATTGATTAATCACTTTTTGTTTCAAAGATTACTCAAATCTTCAATTTTACTACATAATTCCCACTCTTAATCTTTAGTCCAATCAGTACCAAAATAAGCCAAAAACAGTTTAGGACTTCTCATTCTGCATCAACCACTTATTACCTTTTGCTTCTTACCATCAGAAAAAGAACAACTTCCAATGATGTCAAAATAAGCTAATATAGCCTCCCCTAAAAAAAAAGAATGTTATTAGCTTTCAAAATGCAAATTTATAGAACATTAAACCAAATAGTGCCTCTTGCAGCTCATTCACTTCTAGTCATCTTTAATCTATAAAAATTACCATCCGGGTATTTAATAAATTACACACATCTCCAGATCTCCTGCCCATCCTAATATTATATTTCCAAATAAGTTTTCTTAAACCCGTAAGGCTACATCAAGGCCGGTCTACATTGCTATATGTATCTCAAACCAAATCATTCAGCAACTCACCTATTCCAGTTCCAAATTGATGTTTTTTTTCTTATAGCAACATAATATATAACAGAATTCCATTCACTTGCCTATAACTTCTTCTTCTTTTTTTGTGAGAGGGAGGGCTAAAGCTCACAAAAGACTTGCCTATAACTTTCATTAGTTGAGTAAAGTACATTCTCCTACATGATCAAAAACAATAAATTCATAATATGTGAGGGACTGTGCGTGGAGAGTGAGAATGGATACCAAGAGCAACAAGATGTTGATTTTTTCCGGCGTTTGGAAATCGATCAGACAAAAGGGTTTGGAGAAAAGCTTCGCTACCGTTGATATCAGCTTCATTGACAGTCCCAAATCCACCCAAAACCCCATCAACAGAAGCCTCCACACCCTTTCCTCACCCACAAAATTTAAATTATATGTTGAATAATTCACTTGTCAAGTATCAAAAACGAAATATAATATTTATATAGAGGTTGATACTTACTTCCCAATAAGAAATGCCTTCACGGTACCACTGGGTCTTCTTAGGCTGCTGCTGCTCTCCTTCTCCTTCTCCTTCTTCTCCAATCTGTTCTCTCCACATTTCTCCTGCATTTTTGAATTGTCTGCCATCCGAATCTAACCCACTTACCTCCATCACTCAGTTCTCTCTTCTTTACCCTCTGCCTTGCCTTACATGTTTCGACACTGGACCTCTGAACCGTGGAGTTCACTCATTTGCGAGTGTGGCCTTGACTTTGTTAACCTAAATGTTTTTCACCTTTTAATAAAATAATTCTAAAGTTTAATATAATATAAATTGAACTAGATTGGGATTTTAATAGATGATTTTAGGGTGTAAGTATTTTATAGATTTGTAATAATATTAGGATAATTAGGATTATGCTTTTATGCTTTTATGATTATTATGGTTATATGGACTACACTTTTAGAATTCTGAAAAAGTATTTGAACTTTATTTATAGACTATTAGGATTATGTTGACTTTATTTCAAGACTTTATGGACTTTTATAAATATGGATTTTCAAGAGTCGATTGTATTATCCCATCTTCTTCACACATTAACGAATACGCATACCCAATATGATATCCAATATGAATGTGTGGTTGTGATTGAACGATCTTAACTTATAATTTCGGGACGTCCTTATTAGATAACCACTATATATTAGTAAAACAGTTATATCTTTATTCATACTAGTCATTACAATTTATATATAAATAAACCATTATTTACACCTATCAAATGAGCATGAACAATAATAAAGATGTCACGATTATGAATCATTATTCAACATCTATTGTATGAAATTTAAGTTTAAAAAAAAACGAAGTAAAATTGTTGCACTACTTCACCTTCCTATCCTCAATCTCCGGTCATCAATCATCCATTCGTGGACCACAACTCGTCCAAACTGAAGATGTGATGGGGTATGGAAGATCTGATGAGGTATGGAAGTTGAGGAAACTTAAAATTTATGATGAAAATTGTATGAGAGTGTGGAGGTTGAGAAAGCTGAAGATGATTTTGAGTGAGAGAAAAATGTCTAGAAAGTATTGAGGGAGATGACAAGACAATTTTGGGTTCAAATAATGTATAAATATCTCTAAAACATCTAGAAAATCTATTTTGTCATGAAAGTCTAAAAATCTTGATCTCAATCCAATACCACAAGACAATTTGTTGTCTCTTAAAAGTCTAGATACAATACCACAAGACAATATGGACTTTTAAAAAAAATCTTTAAAATATAGATCAAAAACCACATGACAATATGGACTTTTTAAAAAAATCTTAAAAGTTTTGATCGAATACCACTAGACTTATCTAACTTGTTAAAAAGTCTCAATCCAATACCACTAAACTTTTACTTCTCCAAATTGTCTAATAAAATCTTGAACCAATACACCCTCTGAGTTAAGGGTTCCTTTTAATTTAAATAAGTACTACGTGATTTTAGATAGATTCGAATGAATTTTAATAGTTTCTTTAAACGATAAATTCATATAAATCTACATTTTGCAAGCACTAAAATTATTTTTTTTTAATTTATTATATTTCGACCATTTTTTCGATGCCTATATATTTAAAATAATCGGGATAAAAAGTTTTAGTATTTGAAATTTTTTAAAATTTCATTCATAAGTAAATTTCAATGAACATATCATCTATAAAAAAAAAAGTTCAAAATTCATTCAAATAGAAGTGATTTGATGGTAGTCCTTACCAAAATTAAAATATTACATATATATATCATGTGTATTACCGGTAAAAATTTAAAAATATTTTAAAACATATTTTTTTTATTGTTACTCATAATATTGATATCAACACCCAATTATTGAGTTTTTTTAATTAAAAAACAATTCCCAACTAATAAGTTGACTCCTCGTGGTAATTTCAATAATTTATATATTACTATAAGCGCAAGTGTAATACCAAAAATAACTTAAAATAAATTCATTTATTGTCATATAGATTTAGGTTTATTTTATTTTTAATGGGTCATATTATATCAACTTAAAATTTTGACTTCAATTTACGACTTCAACATCTATCCATTTATTTCCACTCAATCCAAAGATTGTCATTAATCTTTAATTTGTTTACCTTTTCCACCTTCGAACCGAGAGAAAATGAATCGTTAGATTTTAAAGTCACAAATTTAAATCAAATTTTTAAGTACCTATATTATTGTTAAACATTTTATTACGAGGCAAAGGATTGTGTATTGTAACATCATTAAAAAGGAGACATGACTGCGGTTTGGTTCCAACCATGGAACTGAATCGGAACCGTGGTCTAGGAACCGGAACCGAAACGTGAATCGAAACAATGAAGTTCTAGTTTCGGTTCCTACAATTTCAGAACCAAATCGGAGCCACCGGTTCAATTCCAGCGGTTTCAGGACATGATTTTTTTTTTATCTGAAATGTAGGTATAAAAACCCAGTTTCCTTCAGACCAAGCTCATGCAGCTTTACACTTCAATTAAGTTAGATCTTCGACCAAAACCTATACCTTTTCTACCCAAACGACGCCAAACCCTTCAATTAAACCAGATCTTTGCCAGATCTTTACCTAACTTAACAGTTAACACCACCACGCAAGTCAAACCAGTCAAACACACACACCACCACAAACCCAAACCCAAAAAGCTGAGGAACAAAGGAAGACGAAAAAGAAAGAAGAAGAAAAAATAAGATGGTGATGATAATTGATGGTCGATTAGAATCTTTTTGGTTTGATTTTGTTTTTTTTTTTCAATTTGAATCTGGTTAAGACTTGAGAGAAGAAGAAAATGTTTGGGTCATTGGGTGTTGGCCGGTGTAGTGTCGTGGTGATGATGACGGTCGATTCAAGGGTTGTGGGGGGTGATTTGGGGTTGATTCATGAGAGAGAGATGAAGGTGATTTGGGAAAAGCTAGGTTAGGTACTTAGGAGTTGGGTATCGTATCTGAGAGTGAGAGAGAGATCAGAGATGGGTGATTGGGTTATTGGGTGACTGGGTTAATGGGTATGGGTCATGAGTGATTATGTTAAAAAAAAGGAACCAAACAGGTGGAACCGACGTAACCGGAGAGAAGGTTCCGGTTCAGATTTCGGTCCCATCAGAATCAAAACCGTCGGTTTAGAACTAGGAACCGAAATTGAGGTCATGACTATCAAAAAGGACTAATAAGTGAAGGATAAAGCCTTGAAAGCAAAATGACTAATGATAAAAAAAATAAAAAAAATTGTCATGTATTGTTAAAATTTTTAATAAATCTTTTTGTTTCTTTGCTTGATATCATCAACAACCAGCCTTACCTCAGACTTCAAATCTCACCATGCTAGAAACCTATCTACCGGATGGTGAGCCAAGAGAAGACCCTAATACATTGCAACCGCTTCAGTCACTTAAGGTGTATAGGTTGCCTTACTTCATTGACTAGAACATGCAACAGGAAAACCAACAAAATCACAAACCACAATTCCAAAACCAACCGTTTTCCCAATCTTATCAATAGCTACATCACAATTTATTTTTTACCTACCTTGGCAAGGAGGTTGCAAACTCCTCTCTCCACTATGTTGTCGCATTTTTAAAAAATTATCATACTGATTTGTTGATAAGGAATCAAACAGAAAACCATTCACCCAGCTCACCACCCCACTCAAATCCACACCTTGCAACCCATGAATCACATGGTTTCTATTATATCATAACCTCCAAAGGATCACACTAAACATCCTCATTACATTCTCATCACACAGGCCATTACAATCCATAAGGTAATCAAGAAGGTGCAATAGGTTCCTAGCACAAAACCCCTACATCACCTACTAAGAGTTACTAGCCTCCAGTAGTTGTGACAACCCCACACTGCATGCAACGCCGTTTCACAACCATTCTCACACATCAGACATATTGCAGCCACCACAACCCCCTATCTATCTCAAGTTTTCTCGTGTTGGGATCTAGTTGTTACACATCAGCCACACAAACAATTTCACTTTTGATGGTATCTCCATCCGCCATAATTTTTTTTACAACAATACCATCCCTCTCAAACCCAAGCTGCTATTTGAATTCATTAAAGCACATACAAACCGATAGCCACTTTTGAAGGTATAAATCCTAATTTTCTCATAATATCACCTAAAAGTATCATTTACATGAGTCATACTAATTGACCTATAATTGCTACAACATCATTTTCATGAAAACTGTTATTAATTAGCTCTATATTCCACCCCACCAGACGAGGTTTCCAAAATTTTCACGGTAGCAACTTATCCTTATAAACCAACACCGTAGACCCATCCCCCACTCTCTAATGAGTATATGAATCCAGCAACCCTTTCCCCCAAACCAAGCTTCCCCATAAAATGAATTAGCATAATTAGCCTATGCTTGTAGAAAATTGATGCTCGAAAATTAATTACCCTTCAAACCTCGTGCAGCAAGCGAATAGCTAAAGACGGGTTCTTAACAGTCCGACAACATTGTTTAGCAAGCAAAACTCTATTAAAGGTAGCTAAATCCCAAAAACGCATACCCTCATCCATTTTATTCTAACAAAAAAGACTCCACGAACCCTACCAGATTTTTTAATCATCTTGACAACTTCCACACGAGAACCTATAACACATCTGTTGTATATCATGAATCAGACCATACAAAAGCCTAAACAAACTCAACCATATGTAGGTATAGATTAGACTACCGCTATAATTAAAACTTATTTACCTCCTAATGATAATAGTTTGCCTTTCCACCCCTTGATTTTCTCTCAAACCCAATTCACAATATCTGAAAAAAAAAAGATCCTCTTATTCCTCCCTATGCAGCATGGAAAATCAAGGTATCGTTTGTGGCAATCAACCTTTCAAACCCCTAAAATATCTGCAAGCCTCTCACACTCTTCGCCATCTACTTATAGACTCGCACACATAGCCAACTTTGCAAAATTTATAAGTTGACCTGAAGCCTGTGTGTAGTACTATGGACACTTTGGTGGTGTAATCCTTATTTTCTATTGTGTAATATAGTTTGTTATAATCAACTATTGAATTAAAATGTTTAATGAAATTCGTGACGTATAGCAAAAATAAACAAATAACTGTCAATAAATATCAATAATATAAAACAAGAATCCTAAACCAAAAACATAAGTTACACTCACCGGTGGGGCAAATCTTGTTGCGGAAATCCTAAAACCAAAGAATAGTTAAGATACTTCGTCAACAAATCATCAATTTGAATTTGGACATATTTCCAACCTTTAAGACACTTCTTGTTATGAAAGACATTGCAATAACAAAAGCATACACCAATTGTACTCAATCACAAAACTAATTTGATATATAAATAACAAAAACATAAATAAAAACTCACATCAAATGAGTGATGTCACGAAAATTCTTTTTAAAAAACAAAGGCTAACAAATTATGATTTAAATCAAGCGAAATTGATGGATAAGATTAGTCCTGAACTTTTTTAGGGTTATAAACTTTCTTAATGGCCATCAATAGCCTACTTAGGACATACTTCATGTTTGTTCCTGAGAAAGGAAACAAAAAACCAATAAAATAGTTGCAAGCCTCTCACACTCTTCGTCATCAATATATGGACCCAGAAACATAGCTGACTTTGTAATATTTATTACTTAACCTGAAGTCTGTGTGTAGTATTATGGAAGCTTTGGTGGTGTAACTCTTATTTTCTATTGTCTAATATAGTTTGTTGTAGCCCACTAATGAATTAAAATGCTTAATGAAATCCGAGACGTATAGCTAAAATAAACAAACAACTATCAACAAATAACCTAAATATAAAACAAGCATTTTAAACCAAAAACATAAGTTGCTCTCACCAATGGGGTAAGTCTTGGTACCGGAAATCTAAAAATCAAAGAATAGACAGGATACTTCATCAACAAACCATCAATTTGAATTTGGACGAATTTACAACCCTTAATACCCTTCTTCTTATGAAATACATTGCAGTAACAAAAGCATGAAAAAATTGTGTTCAATCAAAAAACTCAATTTAAATGTAAATAATAAAAGCATGAAAAAAAAAACTCATATCAAAGGAGTGATGTAATGAAAGTTCTTTTCAAAAAGATAAAGGCCAACATATTCTAATCCTAAATCAAGTGAAATTGATGGATAAGATAAGTTCTGAATGTGTTCAGGGTTATAAACTTTCTTAATGGCCAACAATAGGATATACAAGAATTCATTTGGGACATAATTCATTTTTTTTCTTGTGGAAGGAAATAAAAAACCAATAAAATTGATGTAAGCTTCTCACATTCTTCACCATCTACCCATGAATTCGCACATATAGCCGATTTTACAAAATTTATAACTTGACCTGAAGCCCGTGTGTAGTACTATGGAGGCTTTGGTGGTTTAACCTTCATTTTCTATTATGTAATATAGTTTGTTATAGTCCACTAGTGAATTAAAATGTTTTTTGAAATCTGTGACGTATAACGAAAATAAACAAACAATTTTTAATAAATAACCATAATATAAAACAAGCATTCCAAACCAAAAACATAAGTTACACTCACTGATGTGGCAAGTCTTGTTGCCAGAAATGAAAAAACCAAATAATAGATAGGATACTTCGTTAACAAGCCATCAATTTGAATTTGGATAGATTTCCAACCTTTAGGACCCTTCTTTTTATGAAAGACACTACAATAACAAAAGTACAAAAAAAAATCGAGCTCAATCACAAAACTAAGTTGAAATATAAATAACAAAAGCATAATAAAAAAAAACTCACATCAAAAGAGTGATATCATAAAAGTTCTTTTCTAAAATATAAAGGCCAATAGATTCTGATCCTAAAACAAGTGGAATTGATGGATAAGATAAGTCCTTAATGTCTTAGGGTTATAAACTTTCTTAATAGCTATCAACAGTCTGTACAGGAATCCATTTGGAACATATTTCATTTTTATTCCTATGGAAGGAAAAAAAAAACCAATAAAATTGCTACAAGTCTCTCACACTCTACGCCATCTACGGATGGACTCGCACACATAGCTAACTTTACAAAATTTATAAATTGACCCGAAGCTCGTGTGTAGTACTATGGAAGCTTTTGTGGTTTTACATTTATTTTCTATCGTGTAATATAGTTTGTTGTAGACTTGTAGTCCACTATTGAATTAAAATGGATAATTAAATCAGTGACATATAACTAAAATAAACAAACTATTAACAAAAAAAACATAATATAAAAAACAAGCATCCCTAACAGAAAACATATATTGCAAAGTTAGTCTTACTGCTAGAAATTCGAAGTCCAAAGAATAGATAAGATACTTTATCAATAAGCCATCAAGTTGAATTTGGAAGGGTTCCTAACCTAAGGACCCTTCTTCTTATGAAAGACAATGTAATGAAAAAAGCATAAAAAATTTGCTCAATCAATAAACTAAGTTGATATATAAATAACAAAGGTATAAACAAAATCTCACATCGAAGGAGTGATGTCACGAAAGTTCTTTTATAAGACAAATGCAAACAAATCCTGATCCTAAATCAAGCAAAATTGATGGATAAGATAAGTCTTGAATCTTTTCAGAAGCTTTTTTAATTGCCAATAATAGCCTATACAAGAATCCACTTAGAGCATACTTCATGTTTGTTCCTGAGGAAAGAGACAAAAAACCCAGTAAATTAGCTGTAAGCCTCTCACATTCTTTGCGATCTACTGATGTACTCACACACATAGCCGACTCGGTAAAATTTATAACTTGACCTAAAGCCTGTGCGTGGTACTATAGAAGCTTTGGTAGTACAATCCTCATTTTCCATTGTGTAGTATAGTTTGTTGTAGTCCACTAATGAATTAAATGCTTAAGGAAATATGGGACATATAACTAAAAGAAACAAACAACGGTTAATAAATATCCATTATATAAAACAAACATTCCAAACCAAAAACATAAGTTGCACTCACCGATGGGGCAAGTCTTGCTGCCTGAAATCCAAAAACCAAGGAATAGATAGGATATTTCGTTAACAAGCCATCAGTTTGAATTTGGACATATTTCTAACCTTTAGGACTCTTCTTCTTACGAAAGACACTATAATAATTAAAACGTAAAAAATTGTGTTCAAACACAAAACTAGGTTAAAATATAAATAACAAAAGCATAGAAAAACTCACATCAAAGGATTGATCTCATGAAAGTTTTTTTCTGAAAGACAAAGGCCAACAAATTTTGATCATAAATCAAGTGAAATTGATGGATAAGATAAGTCCTTAATGTTTTCAGGGTTTAAAACTTTTTAATAGCCATCAATACGTTGTACAAGAATCCATTTGGGATAAACTTCATGTTTGTTCCTATGAAATGAAACAAAAAACCAATAAAATAGTTGTAAGTCTCTCACACTATTTGTGATCTACTTATGGACTCGCACATATACCCTATTTTGCAAAATTTGTAACTTGTCATGAAACCAGTGTGTAGTACTATGGAAGCTTTGGTGGTTTAACCTTCATATTCTATTGTATATTATAGACTGTTGTAATACACTATTGAATTAAAATGCTTAATTAAATCTAAGACATATAGCTAAAATAATCAAACAACTATTAATAAATAACCATAATTTAAAAACAAGCATCCCAAACAAAAAACATAAGTAGCTGGGCAAGTCTTGCTATTGGAAATACAAAACCTAAAAACCTAAAAACCTACGTTGCACTCACCAGTGGGATAAGTCTTGCTACCGGAAATCTGAAAACCAAAGAATAGACATGATACTTTGTCAACAAACCATCAATTTGAATTTGGATGGATTTACAACCTTTAAGACCCTTTTTCTTATGAAAGACATTGCAATAACAAAAGCGTAAAAAAAAAGTATGCTCAATCAATAAACTAAGTTGATATATAAAATATAAAAGCATAAACAGATATATACATCAAATGATTGATGTCACGAAAGTTCTTTTCTTAAAGACAAAGGCATTCTGATCCTAAATCAAGTGAAATTGATGGATAAGATAATTCCTGAATGTTTTCAAGGTTATAATCTTTCTTAATAGTCATCAATAGCATATACAAGAATCCATTTGTAACATTCTTCATATTTGTTCCTATGGAAGGAAACAAAAAACCAATAAAATAGAAGCAAGCCTCTCACACTCTTTGACAGCTACCAATGGACTCGCACACATAACCGACTTTGCAAAATTTATAACTTGACTTGAAACCCGTGTGTAGTATTATGGAAGCTTTAGTGGTTTAACCCTCATTTTCTATTGTGTAATATAGTTTGTTGTAGTCCACTAATGAATTAAAATGTTTAATAAAATCTATGACATATAGTTGTTGTGTTGTACCTGTCTCAAGAAATCTTTTTTTTTTTTGTATTTTTCATGAGACAAGCTTTGTTATTCCTGAACAGCGACAGGAACAACGAAACCTTATTAGATTTTGTAACTTCCTTGAAACGACGTAGTTTCATTTAGGGTTTCTTTATAAACCCACCCCATATTCTCCCCCATTCATTTTAGAAATCTAAATTCTAACTTTTAGAGAGAGAAAGAGTTCTTCTAGAGTTAGAGAAAGCTTCCACGCTTCATTCCTTAACTCTCTAAATCCCTAAACCCAAGTTCATCTTGTATCATCTAGTATGGGTCTTCATTAATGTCTTCACTTGGTAAGTAGAACAAACATCTCATCTCATTTATTGTTCTATTTCATAAAGACATGTCATTTATTGTTTAGGTTAGCAAATCTTCATATTTATTGTATATCCAATGAAGTTATGACATGATTAGGATTTGTTTGTGATAAATTGTATGATTGGGTTGGTTTATACCTAAATAGCTAAACCATAAATATTCTTGTGAGAATGTCTGATAACTAGGTTGATAGATTCATGTTTATTTATCTAGTTAAGTTTTCTTGTATACTTATGGTTATTTGATTGACAAATAGGTTTTTAGAACTCTCTACACATCCAATTGAATCTAAATGTATGGGCATGTAGGCATTGTTTGATAGCTAGGATTGTATGTCATTCACATCATTTAGCTAGGTCTTTATGTTTTTACATTTAGACATTGGTAACTAGGATTTATTAATTGTTTCTTCAAATTCCTAGTTAATCATTTTGTGTGTGGTCTTACACACATTGTTGCATTTAGAATATTGTCACATATTCACTTAGACTTTAATTCTCTTTAATGAGTCAAAGTCTTTTGGTTACATGTGGTAGTTACATAAGCAAGTGAAGTCTTGCAACCAATGGCTGGTTGACAAGCAAAGTCAAGGCTCACTATAAAAGGCTTGTGGGTAGTATAGATTGTGTTACGAACCTTGAAGTGTGACGAGGTGGTCAATTTAGTTTGTAAGCATTTACTCAAGTAGTAGAGTTCTATGACATAGTGGCTAGTCCCGTAGGTTTTTCCTTGTAGAAGGTTTCCTACACAAAAATCAATTGTCCATTTAATTTTGCACGTTACATTTGATTTTTGTTGTTTGTTTGTTTGGGTTAATCGTGATAAATATTGATGTTATTGGTAAATTCTGGATGATACGACACGTCAGTGAAAGATTATGGCCAGGAGCGCCACTTCACTAGAAGATGATCAGGTTAAGCCAACCCAAGTAGGATGGAGAAAACCCGACCAGTCCTCTCAACCAACATAACACAAACGATCCTTGGGTCATCAAGATGGTCAGGGCTAGGGTCGAGTAGGATAGCTAATTAGGGTAAACAAGAATGGTAGGGAAAAATAGACGATCGGACGTGTAAAGCATGGACAACACCCAGATTTGATGGAATCACTACTCAAATACGTTGAAAAAGAGCTGATTTGAACGAGGTTGATTTGAACAAGGCTTCTGGAAGCACACTCTGATAAGGAAACAAACTTCCTTATAGATATCAGAGTCCATAATAGGAAAAAGGTCTAAATACAATTGAAGTATAAATCAACTCTAGACAGAAAGAATGGAGAGCACGACTCTAAGAAGTTAGAATTTCATTAAATGACAGCGGCTTTCCTTATGTGTACATTAAGAATTAGGGTTTTATACATGTATAAATAAATGCTAATAACACCCATGAAGGGGTGAATGCGATTTGATTAGCCAGAGCATGAGAGAGATTGAGTGTGTAATCATATTTTAACATAGTGAATTCTTATAGCCGCCATTAGAAACCGTGGACGTTTCCCTATATTGGGGTTTTACCATGTAAAACTGTCTTATTTATTTTCCGTTTACATCTCGTTCGTAACTAGTTGTTATTCTACATTAATTGTGTGATGGGAGGTTGATCTAGAAATCTCCGTCAACAACTGGTGCTATAAGAAGGGGGTTAAACCTCCAATAGTATTTAGTTTATGTGATTGATTTGAAAAAAAAAAGCTAGCTAAGGGCTATACAATGGACATCTGTAGAGATAGAAATTCATCTCCTCGCATCGTTGATGATTCGCGTGATACCAATGTCTCTGATCCAGTTGATGTCACCGCTACAGGAAAAGATCCATCCTTAAGGTCCCCATCCTCCACCGGATCTAATACTGGTACATCCACAGGTGTAACAACCGAGATCTCCCAGGAAGCGTTTAAGAATATCTAGGAGTCCTTACGAAAAGTCATTGAAGATGCTTTTAAGCAGAGGATTAACATATCAGCTTCGGCTAAATTAAGCTCGCCATATCATCTCTCCACACCGATCGTGGCCCAGGATCCTAAGGTGTGCTCCAAGATAGTACCAATTACTCTATGAACACCCCAGAAACCTGGAAGAGATAAGGCAGAACATCATGAAAAAAAGGGGCGTTCGCGTATAAGAGGTGGCCGAGAAGATCAAAAAGCAAAAAAACACCGTGAATCTAGTTCATGGGAAGATATGGAGAGGTACAACAGAGCGGAAACCAATAACGAACAAGTTCATAGATATGATGGCCTATGAAAAAGGTCCCGCTCGCATTCAAGTGATGATGAAACAGCCCCTAGAAGGCACCTGAAGCCAACCTTTGCAGTTAGACTTGACCCGTTCGGTGCCAAGATAAGCGGACGGGTCCCCCGAGACCCGTGTAGGCTCACTGTTCATCGGAGGTTTGATGAGCATGGAGAGCCAGAAAAGGGAGTGAGAGATTCTCCTTAGGAGGATAGAAGCCCTTGAACAAGGCATCACTTGGGAACCCACTGATCGGGAACTCCGGAATCCCGTTTGCCAACCCTATAAGGTATGCCCGTTTTTCGAAGAAATTTTAAATACCGCATGTGGAGTAGATCAAAGCAAATACTGATCCACAAAAGCATGTGAGGAGGTACCAAAGTGCAATAGCACAGTATGATTATGATGACACCCTCATATGTCGTATGTTTCCGTAAATGTTGAGAGAACAAGGATCCAGATGGATTAGAGGGCTATCCGCAGGTTCCATTAGGAATTTTGAAGAGTTAGTACAAGCATTCACCAGGCAATTCATGTGAAACATCCAACGAAGGAAGTCCATATCAGCCTTGTCGACCCATAAACAAAAGAAATACAAGAAATTGAAAGACTACCTGACCAGATTCTCACAACAGGTGTCAGAAGTGCAAGATCCCAATGACGATGCAGTAGTGTCGATGTTCATCAACAGTTTACAGCATAATCATCTGACCTTAAGCCTGATGCAAAGGGGATCGACCATGTACGCGAGCAAGGTAGACCATGTTGGAGGATACGCCATGGCAGATGAAGAACAACTAACTCATGGTGGAGAACATATACACGGGTGTTGGCCCGAAAGTAGCCAAAAGCATAAGGATGGTAACCTAAAGAATAACGATTAAGGGGTACAAAAGGCAGTAGAGGAAAAGGTAAAGATGGATGAAAGGACGACGACAAAGGTGGTAGGCAATTCGAGCGGTAATACACTAATTACACTTCGTTGTCTAGAGGGCAATGTGATAAAAGATAAGAATTTGTACAAGAAAACCCAGTTGAGTTTTGCCAGAAGAGACACCAACAAGTACTGTGGGTTCCACCAAAAGAACGACCATGAAACTTCCAAGTGTTACCAGCTGAGGGACTACATCGAAAAGCTAATAAGAGAAGGACACCTCAAGGACATGATTCTCAGGAGTAAGGATGATCGGTGTAAAAACATCACAGTAGAGGAGCAAGATAGAAGTCGGAAGAGCCCTAGGAGAGATCTAGGTAATGAGGCAATCAATACAATCTTTGGTGTACCATACACCGGGAGTAGTAGTCGAGAGAGGATGTTCAAAGTTAGAGAAGCTATAGAAGGTTAGAGAAACCAGAAGGTGAATTTGTTAGGGCCCGATCAAAAGAAATCAAAATAAGGTTGGGACCCAATAATTTTCACCGAAGCAGATGCACATGCATCTGAAGTAAGGCGAAACAACAAGATCGTGGTGTCAGTTCGTGTAAGGCATAGAGAAGTAAGAAGGGTACTGATTGACAATGAAAGATTGGCGGATATTCTAAGTATGAAGGTGTTTGACCAAATCGAGTTGCAATGAAAATACATTCAACCACTCAAAGTCCCATTCAGAGGCTTCGGAGGAGCAGAGGTAAGATTGTTAGGAACGGTGAAGTTACCGGTGGAGATCGGAAGCTTGTCCTATGTCAAGACAATATTGTTGGACTTTAAGGTCGTGAATGTGGAGAATTGGCCATATAATAGCTTGTTGGGCTTGCCTTTCTTGAACAAGATAAAAGCCGTGACCGCCACATTTGCATTAACGGTTAAGTTCCCTGCGGAAGCAGAAGTGGGAGTCATAAAAAGCTCATAAGAGTGGGCGAGAAAGGCAAATCTCACTGTTTACAGGGAGAAAGCAGAATCGGGGGTAATACAGGTGTACACCCTTAAGGCGAATGAAGACCAGAAGATTGATGACGTGGAAATTGGAGCGAAAACTTTGACCTGGTTCAATTTGGACCCGAAGGAGACACCTTCGGAATGTGGGAAAATCTAGGAAGATGAACCGACCACAGAGGTTGCAGTTGATAACCACTGCCCCGAAAAGATTGTAAGACTCGGGGCTCGGTTGACAAAACAAGTGCAGGATGAGATGGTTAGACTTTTAGAGGACTATAAGGACGTGTTTGCTTGGAAACATGAGGATATATCGAGAATTGATCCAAAGATAATCTCGCACTATTTAGCGGTTGACTCCGATCGTAGGCCGGTTGTTCAGAAAAGAAGATGGTTTAGCTAGGAGCAAAGCAAGGCGATCAAAGAAGAAGTAGAGAAGTTGCTGGTAGCAGGATCTATAAGAGAAGTAAAGAAACCCTAAATGGGTGGCCAACGTGGTGCTGGTCAAAAAGAAAAATGGCCAAAGGAGGATGTGTGTGGATTTCACTGATTTCAACAAAGCATGTTCAAATGATAGCTTTCCTTTACCTCGGATCGACCAGTTAATGGATACAACGGCCGGTCACGAGCTATTGAGCTTTATGGATGCATACTCGGGATATAACAAGAGCCGGATGTTTGAACCCGATGAAGACAATATTTCCTTTACCACCAACCATGAACTGTATTGCTATAAAGTCATGCCCTTTGGTCTAAAAAATACCGGGGTAACTTACCAAAAACTGGTGAATAAGATGTTCACCCAACAGATCAGTATAAACAATGAAGTATATGTGAAAGATATGCTGACAAAAAGCATAAGGTCAGAAGAACATACATGAGATCTCATGGAAACATTTGAAGTGCTACGAAGGTTCGGTGTGAAGCTCAATTCAAAAAGTGTCTTTGGAGTACTTTTGGGGAGATTCTTATAATTCCAAGTTTACTAGATGGGATTGAAGTTAACCTAGAAAAAATAAAGGCATTAGGGGAAATTGGATCTCCAAGAACATTGAAAGAAATCCAAAGGCTTATAGGATGCTTGACGTCTCTGAATAGATTCATAAGCAAGTCAACTGGCAAATGCCTCCCATTTTTTAAGGAAATTCAAAAGGGTAAGGGGTGGAATGTAATGGAATGTTGAGTGCTAACATGCCTTTAGAAAGACCAAGGAATATCTAGGAAAAGCGTTGATTCTGTCCAAACCTCTTGAAGGAGAAGTGTTTTATTTGTACTTATTAGTAACGTCTGTAGCAACGGGTTCAGTACTGGTCAGACTAGATAAGGGGGAACAAAAGCCATTATATTATACAAGCAAAACTTTATTACCCGCCAAGACAAGGTATTCGCCAGCCGAGCAAATGACACTGGCCCTTGTGACTGCAGTAAGAAAGCTAAGACCGTATTTTCAAACCTACATGATCAAGGTCTATACAGACTGCCCGTTGAAGCAAATTGTATCAAAACCCGAAGTGTCTGGGAGACTGACTAAATGCGCCGTAGAGATGAGCAAGTTTTAGATAACATATCTGCCTTGGGCTGCTATAAAAGGGCAAGTCATGGTTGATATGATCATAGAATTCACCGAACCAAACAATGAGGAGATCAGGATGCTCAAAAAGAGTTAAGAGTTCGTGTGTAAACTACATGTAAATGGGTCATCAAGTACGCATGGCAGCGAGGCCAGAATAGTCATATATACCTCTGAAGGTGCTCAAGTAGAATGCGCCATGTAGTTTGACTTCAAAGATACTAATAACATGGCTGAGTATGAGGCACTCTTAGCATGGCTCAGAGTGTGCACGACCTTAGGGGCAGATGAGTTGGAAATATTCAATGAATCACAAGTGGTAGTAAACCAAATTTTGGATGAGTATCAAGCCAAGGATAATAATATGGCTGCATATTTGGGGGTAGCCAAATCGCTGCTAGGAAGATTCAAAACGTACAGGATCACCCAGATCTCGAGGGATGAGAATGAAAAGGCAGACGCTTTGTCGAAATTGGCATCAGTTACTATTGGTGTACAGTAAAAAACCATCCGGGTCACTCATCTTAAAAGGCCAATCATCGAGGACCAAGAAGAGATATTGGAGATAGGTGTGATTGAAGGAGAATAGACCACTTGGATGACCCCATTCAGGGAATACCTGGAGGATGGAATACTGCCTACAGTAGCAATTGAAGCGAAACGTCTCAGGTACAGAGCCGTCAGGTACTCGTTAGTCGAGGGAGAGTTATACATGAGAGGATTCTCGAAAGCTATGCCTAGTAGAGGGTATACGAATATTAGAGAGCATCCACGGGGGAGTGTGTGGAACCACTATGGAGGTAAAAGCCTATCACACAAAACTCTCAAACAAGGTTTCTACTAGTTGACCATACTCCAAGATGCTCAGGCAGTGCGGATCAATGTGGGGGTTGTTAGAGGATAACTAATGACATAAAGAGGTCTCCCAAACAGTTGAATAGCCTATCATCACCTTGGTCCTTCGCCATATGAATGCTGGACTTGATCGGCCCAATGCCAGCAGTAACCAAGTGGGGTAAAGCATTCTATTGTGGTTGTATATTACTTTACCAAATCGGTCGAGGCTGAAGCACTGGTGCATACAACCGAAACCAATACGACGAGCGTCATCAAGAATAATGTCATGTACCGGTTCAGGATCCCAGATACGATAATTACGGACAACAGAACTCAGTTCGACAGTGACAGTTTTAGAAACATGTGTCGGGATTTCGACATAAAAAATTATTATACCACACCAATTCACCCTTAGACCAATGGTCAGACGAAAGCAGTAAACAAAATAATCAAGCACACTTTGAAGGCAAAACTAAATGTCAAGAAAGGGAACCGTGCAGACAATCTGCATGAAGTTTTATGGGCATACTGAACCACATAAAAACTTCGATAGGGGAAACCTCTTATTCACTAGCGTTCGGGACAAAGGCAGTGATCCCGATAGAAGTAATTCATAACTCACCAAGGGTGCATCTCTTCCATCCTGAATCAAATGTTGATATGCTAGAATAGAATTTAGAGGAGTTGGAAGAAAAAAAAGATATGTCAAGAGTAAGGACTGTGGCCTATCAGTAAAGAGTCGCTAGATACTATAACTCGCATGTTCGGATTAGAAGATTCCAACTCGGAGATCTAGTTCTAAGAAGAGTACTGCTTTACCTGATCAGAAGTAAGCAAATTACTCAGGCCATGCAACACCTAATACCTAAAAATGTTTTACCCTTAAGGGTCTCTCAGTTCTTCTTGTTCACTTTTATTTATTTAGAGATTGATTTTACTTTGTTAGCTTATTATTTTATGTTTCCGTTTAGCATCCAATAAAAGCTCCTTTGAGGGAAAAATTTCAGAAATCAAGAGTAGTGTTCTAAAACCTTGCTTTCGTATATAAAAGCAATCTCGAGGCACCTGGAAATCACTCAGTGTCAAGTGGGGATGCCCGAGAGACCCAGTGAGGTGGCCAAAAACATTTGTCACAAAGACATTGTACACTCATCTAGACTAGCTAGGTGCAATAAAGCATTGTTAGGGTGCCTTCAGGTCGTAAGCGCCTGATGGGATACGCCAAGAGTTGAATAAAGGATAAGTATTTTTACTTAAAAATAGGTGTAATCAAGACACCTGCTAAGTCAGTAAAATACAAGATGCCCTGTTGCAACGAATCTTGATCAACAAACTATTGGGAGATGTCCCAATGACTTAGTTAACAGATAAAAGACAAGAGTCTATAAACAAGATACCATGTAAATGGGTTATAAAAGAACACTTCTTGATATAAAAGCAACTAGATGATCGGGGGCTTGAGTAACCGATCGGCTGACTCGAACGACTCCCTCGACTTTGCCTACGCAAAGGCTATTACAAGCCATGACATACAGAGTTACTTGACTAAAGTCGAGACAACAGACTCAATAATAAAACATCCTGGTCAAATCAAAGAAATAGGGTGAAAGGATGCGATCACAATCGAAATAATTAACATGGGTGTGGCTCAACGTGCATATTTCAAGTTAATAAGCAATTACAATCAGTCATAAACCGTTCAATTTTTAGACGACTGTTGTTACCAGCTCAAGGCTTGGGTTATTACCAACCAATTCGTATCAAGTCACTAGTTTATGTAGAAAGAATAAAATGCATTTTATAAACTGGAGCATTTACAAACCAGCAGTTACATAAATAACAAGGTGAAAAACTCTTAAGCATTTAGGGCGTTAGAAGGACCTCCGGGTTTAGAATCGCCAGGAGGAACATCACCATTATGGTCTTGGCTCAAGTATTTAAAATCTGGCAAAGTGATGTTATCTCTGGGCTGATCAGCTATAAAGAGAGAGTAGTCCGTACCCAGTAAAGGATCAACATCAGCCCCTTGGTTAAGGCATCGCTTTCTTTGCTAGAATGGAAAACCACTAGTGAAGACGTTGAAGGAAGCTTCAGATGCATGGATGAGGATCCTCCCCGATAGATATGCAGTAGGCTCTCCAGTGAATCCTTTGATTCCTTATATCTTTCAGGGACTCATCCTTGTGTTTCTTGATAGCCCTATCCCACTTGCAGTGAGCCTCCTCCGAAGATTTCTCATTGACCCTAAAAAAAGCCCGAGCGGTGTTCAGCCCCCTTCCAAATTTCCTCAGCATGGTAGCATCAAAAGATGGGCATCTTTTGTATCGATCCATGTTCTGGACTTCAAAGGTTGACCTAGCCTCCTAAGAAAGCATCACTATGCTAGCTTGTTGTTGATCAAAGTCCTTGGCTAGGAGTTCATAATGAATTCGAGCCTCCTCAAATGCCTATTGTGTTTCAAGCATGACCTACTGGGCGGAAGTAAGGGTGTCTTGGGCAAACCATGTCTCATCCTGGGCTTTCTTCGCTGCTATCTCAGCTAGGATGGCCCTCGACTTAAGTTAAGCATTCAACAAATCAGCCTTGGACACCCTCCTCTCTAACTCGGCATTCCTCGTGCTAAGCTTTCTGAGGGTCGCCTTGGATGCTGAAACCCTGCTTTGTACATTGGCTATGGTCTTTCTCAAGGCAAACTCAGTAACAGCATGGGCTTTTAGCTCCTCCTCATACTGCTTAGCCTTAGAAGCATTGGCGGAAGAAGACTTGAGAGCATTATCTTTTTCAGTAAAATCCTACTTCAACTGAGGTATCTCCGTAACCTGCCTTTTCTGATCAACCAAGGCCCGATTCAGCTCCTCTACCGCCTGAAAGAAAAGTAAGAGTTAGGAAAATCAAAACGTAGGTGAGCAAAAGATGATGCGGAAGGCACTTACAAAAATTTTGTTGTTGAAAATCATATGGACCCGCTTAGAGGGGTTAACAGCTTTTTCCCCCTTCCAGTAACCATCACTAATATACCCTTCACCGATCGACATGGAGTGAAGCATAGAGAAGGGGTCAGCCCGAAAATTACTTGAGTATAGGGATCTAGAAACTAGAGTATCTGAAATAGCCAACGGGATGGATCTGTCATGTCTATAAACAAGGTTAGAAGGAAGTGTCACAGGGAGGGTCGAGCCAGTAATGTGTGGCATCTGTGAGGCTACAATACTCTCATCAGCCTGAGGGTCAACCATAGGAGCTTCATAAATTTTCCCCTTGGGAACCTGACCTCCACTGACGCCATCCTTACGAAGGGATTTAGGTGGTGTAAAAGGGGGAATACCCCCAGACTGGGTTGCTTGGACATCCTCAATTAATTTGACCTCAACACCAATCCTTGATTTCAGCACCAGTCCAAGCATTTGTTCCTCCGTGACGTCTAACAAATCACTATAAAAAAATAGCTCCTCCGAGTTGCGTTCCTTATCATCGAAGTCTAAATCAGTGAAGACTATCTGACGCTTAACCAAAAACTCCATGGGAGCCTTTCTCGGACAATATACTGGAAGACTCGTTGGGGAATGATCGGGTTAAATTTGTGAAGGCGAGGGGTATTTTAGAGGTATTGCTACTTCAGTGGCAATAGTTGGTTCAGATGGGACATCGGAAGATGTCGAAACCCCACGATCACCCTTTTTCTTTGACTGTCTCTCCCTTAGAATCAACTCATTTAAGGTCCCTTGATTATCCTCATCCTCTTCATCCAAAATGTCAACCTTCGACAAGATGGCAATGGATCGGCATCACTTGTAATCTCCCTCCATTTAGGGATGACCTCGGGGGCAGATGATTCCTCGACTATCTTGGCCACTTTATTATCAGGGACATTGTCATTAAATCTGGTCACAGGGGATTTGCCTCTATTTGTCTCCTCTCGACTCTGCCTATCCCTTGGGGACTTATCTCGACTCGATCTTTCCCTACTGGACTTTTCACGGTTAGACCCCTCTGTGGAGGAATGTACCTGACCAGACCTACCTGTAGATGATCCTCTCCGACCACTTCGAGGGGGATGGGAATCACGACTGCTTACTACAGCCGGGTTAGTAGGAGCCGTTAGGAAATCACGATAGGAGTCATATACATGTTCCACCAAATCATATTCCAGAAAAGCAATGCCTTGAGCCACTTGATTAGCAGTTGCTTTCCTGCTTACCTGATCAAGGTTCTTAGCCTGTTCGGCCTGCTCTCCAACAACAATATCAAGCTCATAAACTGAAAAAGGAAGGAATTACAGGAAGTAATAAGCAAATAAGAAACAATAATAATAGTAAGCCACTACCAAGAGTCCTAGGTCAAGCGGATATCTCAGGAAAGAGTCCTAGGTCAACCAACTCCTTCTCTGAGTACAGACTATGGCAGTCCCTAACCTCCCAAGGAGTCTGAGCCGCCCTAACAACGGTGTTAGCCTGTTCCCTGATCATCACATGCGTAGTCTTTTTCCACAGCTCGGGACTACAAAAATGCCTTGGGACACTACTTCGATTGAGTCGATTGGTAGGGTCAGCCATCACGACCTCACATCCAATCTCCACTGACAAAGAACCAATTGTTTTTCCAGTATTTATTAGAATATGGAAACCCCCAGATGAAACCCTTATGGTCTTTATATGTTGGAGGGGCAGGCTTTTCGTTGTAACCATGGGGGATTCAGTTGCTCGGTGACATCGACTGGAGATAAAAAGTTCCACCTGTATCTGATTGACCAAAAGTGTAAAAATTACATATCTCTTAGAGGGTCAGAGGTGTTTCGCCTCACTCTTTCTCCATAATTGCCATAGACTGGTCAACACCCAATACGAATTGGGGGTCAGTGGAGTAGGGGTAACACCCGCATCTACCAAAAAACGGGCAATTAAAGGATACAAAGGGAAGGTGACACCAAAAGGCAGCATGGCTCTATAAATCACAACTGCACAACGGGTGGGTTCCAAACTGCGTGACACCACTGTAGGACAACTTCACTAAGCGATGGAGGTCGAACCGATCCCTAAAATTTATAAGTTCTTCGTCAGTCACAACGTTTATTTCAAAGTCAAAGACACAATGATGGTCCGTTGTAAACCTTAGCATACGAGCTTGTCATTCCCTAGTGACATCCTTCATTTTTAATGTCTGCGAAACTATCTTTAGGTCGTTTGCTAGACGAGCGTTTTCCTTGGGAGAAGCTCTGAAAGTTTGCCTTGTTGTCTTCGACATATCTGAATAAACACCAACAGAAGTGGAACCAAGTGGATTAGCAGAAGAAAAAACACACCTAGAACTAGCCATATAATAGTCTACATTTAAAGCAATGGGTTGAGACGAATGAGCATATGCGTGAAAACGACCCCAAAGGATCGATTCAAGTCTAGCAATATTCTCATTATCACTAGCCTTAATAGCATGCATGAGAAGTTCAAAATATCTATAGTGAAGAGTTCGGTCCATACCTAGAGTACAAGAAAATGCGATGGAGACACAGAAGTTTTGGAGCGAAGAAAAACAATAATCTAAAGAAGACGAAAATCTAGGGTTTTTTTGTAAAGAAGCATTATGAAGTCGTGAGAAAAAATGAAAAGTCCTTGATTTATATATAGGAGCAACTGACGTCATACCAACACGCATACGCCACCAGACGTGAATGGGTATGGGTGCACATGAAACGAAAAACACGCGCCATTTGAAATTCGAAGTGGATGAATGATTGCGTCAGCCGAAACGAACGTGATTGACATTAACTTTCAGCCACAAAACATTAAATACGTATTTATGAACCCCACGATAAAAATAATAATAAGTTAAACATACTTCGCTGAGTGAGTTCCATTTCGAACGAGATACTCAGTCTTGTATGTTTAAGGGGTGTTATTATTGGTAAATTCTGGATGATGTGACACGTCAATGAAAGACTAGGATCAGGAGCGCAATGTCAATGGAAGACGATCATGTTAAGTCAACTCAAGTGGGATGGAGAAAACCCGACTAGTCCCCCAGACCAAGATAACACAAACGATCAGGTTAGTATATCTGATCGGGTCGTCAAGATGGTCGGGACCTGGGTCGGGTAGGATCGCTGATCAGGGTAAACAAGAATGGTTGGGAAAAATAGATGATCGAACGCGTGATGCGTGGAAAACACCCAGATTCGATGGAATCATGACTCAAATACGTTGAAAAGGACTCTGATTTGAACAAGGCTTCTGGAAGCACACTCTGATAAGGAAACATACTTCTTTGTAGATATCAGAGTCCAGATTAGGAAAGAGGTCTAAAGACAGTTGCACTACAAATCAACTCCAAACATGAAGAAAGGAGAGCACGACTCTAAGAAGTTAGAATTTTATTAAATGACAACGACTTTCCTTACATGTACATTAAAAATTAGGGTTCTACACATGTATAAATAAACGCTAATAACACCCATTAATGGGCGAATGCGATTTGATTAGCCAGAGCATGAGAGAGATTGAGTGTGTAATCTTCTTTTAACATAGTGAATTCTTTTTGCCGCCGTTGGCAACCACGGACGTGTCCCCATACTAGGGTTTTACCAAGTACAACTCTGTATCTTATTTATTTTCCGTTTACTTCACATTCGCAACTAGTTGTTATTCTACATTAATTGTGTGACGGGAGGTTGATCCAGAAATCTCTGTCAATAACCGACTAATCAAAAAGGCCGGTAAGTCATCGATTAACAACCCATTCACTCCCTCCAGGTTGTATTAGACACACTCTCTATTTTTAGTAAATAATAAGACGAGAAATGAATTAGTGACAAAAATATAGTCATGACATATAATTTGGTAACCAATTTGTATCACTTTGGTTAACTTTGTGAGGAGCATAATTGGTCGTCACTATATCTATAGTTTTAGTGATAAATTGTAAATGCATAATAATACTTTTTGTCACAAAAACCAAAATTTATTGTAGTGAAGAAGTTAATTGATCTATATTATGATGTTTAGTTTATGTTTTTAATGATCTTTAATTAATTTGTACAAATCGTTTGGCTTGATGAAATTGATAAACCATTTTAGATTCACAGAGGCCTAAACATGGTTAGTTGGGTCATTCTGATGCTGATCGGAGTTATCACCACTAGGTAGGGGTGTAGCTGGAATTTTTTTTTGGGGTGGGCTAATCTAATATTTTTTTTATTTAAAAATCCTAAAATTTTGAACTAACTATTGATCAAAAAATTTCTTTGTGTTAATAGCCAAATTTGGCTTGGGACCAAAGGGAAAATTTTCACTCTCCTAGCCAGGGTCCAAATCCGGGATTACCTACCATGGTACCACGATACCACGGTACCACGGTTCTGGGGGTCTAGCTATTGGGCCACCCCACAGAAGCAAAGAAAGGCTGTCACACTTTGGGAACACCCCAAGTGAAGCCCGACACAATCAAATTGAGCTCTTTACACTGAAGCTGGAGCACGAAGCACGTCTGGTACATGACGATCTAGGCTTCCCGAGGTCAAAATTATATCACAACCCCCCCATAAGCCCGCTTTCCTCTCCAGACGTAAAGAGGACCTATAAGGACATCAAGTTCGAATTGTAGTATAGCTCCACTTCTCCAAAAGAAGATTCGAACCTATCTGGTCAGGTAGGAGGAAGCTCACCGAAGCTCCGTTACCACTAAAAAGCACCTACAAGGGGCATCCCAAGCACTGAGGGACCTGGAAAGGTTAGACCAAGCTCCTGGTACCAAAACTAGAACACAGATATACATCTCTCTTTGAGGAAACGAACGCCATACTCGATGACCTCTATGAGGCATCATGTCATGAAGGTGTACCGAATCATATTCACACTCCAACGAAGATTAAAACATCGCGTACTTACATGGCAAGTGATTGAGTCCAAAGAGGAAACAAACTTATCTCCACCAAAGATATTCGCGAATCCGTTATTAATCAAAGTCAATGACGTTTAAAATAGAGGATCCTGCCCGATAAGGAGGGATTGGATTCGAAGAATAATGGGGGGAGTACTATGAGTTTAACCTGATGAGACTGTGTATAAATAGGCCCAATCATGCAAAGGAAATGGGGACTTTTAGGCTAAATTCTGTTATCAGAACATGACCACCGCTGTTATCTACTTTTCGACAAGCACGAAGCCACCACCCCACTATACCCCAGAAAGATTGAGAGCATTTGAGAGTTTTTGTATGATATACATAATAGATAATAAAAGCATTATATTCTCTTTCTCATTGTATTAACATCTGCTTTAAACATCCACCATTATTCGATTAAACTAGGTACCCAAGGTACCATCCCCGACCACCACCCTCGTGGTAATAGTCTCGAGGGTGTTAACTGAAATTTCTCACCTCGAGAGAATTTTCCTTTAACACTTTGTAATAATCAAATCAAAACGATACGAGATAAAATTCATAATAAAAAAAATATATCAAGGTTATACCTAGTAAGAGATACGGACAACACAATAATTTTTTTTGATGTATATTTTTCTTTTCAGATCCTCAAAAATAAAATAAACCTTAACTTTCCTAAGATTTTTCTTCTCTTTCCTAACTTTGTTATGTATAAATACCTACAAGGTTATACTAAACAACCTAAAAGAGTGGGGGTGGTGGTGGTGGTGGTGGTGGTGGTGGTGGGGGGGGGGGGGGGGGAGATAAGCTGTCTCTCACTTTTAACAATTCTTTCGAGACTAGTGACAAAACTTTAATAAGCATACAAATTAACATTCAACATGATTGTTATGAGAAAAACAATATATCCAAGTATGCTCAAATCGCCACTCTTAGTCTACAAAATATACAACAAGAATCAATGTATCTTAAGAATAAATATATTCAATGTAGAACAAACTTTCATAAGTCGTACTTAGAGTATTACAATGTGGTACTTTACAACTTGAATGGAATATCACAAGATACAAAGTTATCAAACATATACAAACAATATTGTGTAAGGAATTCAATTACAAATATGACAATATACAAAATATAAATTACACATATATAAATGAGAGATAGGGATAGAGAATGTTGATACAAGATATTTATGTGGTAAACCTCCGAAGAGAAAACATCCATGGGTTAATAACCACCGGCAAAAGCAAATCCACTAGTAGATAAAATAAGTATAATCTCTCAAGTGACCCCTTCACCTATAAACTACCCTTCTATCATACTCAATGAACTTGTTGTCACCTTGCTCACCTTTCTGAATCCTCCCGATCCTAGGCAAGACTTCCTTGCTTAGTTATTTGAGTCCTCCCAACTCTAACTAAGACTTCTTTACTCAACAATCCGAGGTCTCCTACCACTTGTCAAGACTTCCACTTGCTTAGCTATCTGAGTCCTCCTGATTCTAGCTAAGACTTTCAATTGCTCAAATCAAAGAATCACTCTAAGATATGAGACTTTCTACCTCTTCACAAGGTATCTAAGTGATCATTAATGCAAAACGCAAATAAGTACGCAACATAGAAAATGATGATCAATAAATTCTATGGAAACTAGAATTAATCAATAAGCAGACAAAGTATATTTTCTAGTTTATAATCCAAAAATGACACCACACAAGATGATGCATGAGCATATGAAATGTATGGATTAGTTACACTCCATAAAGATCTAGACATAGGCAATAAAGTTCACAAAACAAGATTGCTAGATTTTATACATGAATAAAAATCTAGAGCATGCCAAATTTCCAAACACACACTTTAAACCTAGATTTTATTCATGTTACTAAAACTTGAAATAAACATGTTCATGACACATATATTCAAGACTTTGGAACTGAAACAAAAAGGCTAGAAACACAAGATATGATCAATCAAATCTTTAGCAATCAATTAGAACATATATTCACGAAATAGTCAATTAAATTCTAACAGTCTCTAAACATAAAATCAAATGTGCTAATCCTAGATCTATTCAACAAATGAGTTCTAGCACATGATAAGACTATTAATCATGAAAATAAATTCAATCAAAGCACAAATAGTCCTAGATAAGATGCTAGCACAATACAACTCACAATCATGTGAAAACATAGGTTTGATTGAAACCTAACTCACAATTAAGTTTCTAATTAAGCACAAGTAGCATTTAATTGAAGATCTATCGCTAATCAACATTTGTTCAAGTCAAATACACATAAGTAGGAAGAAGACCCAAGGTATTTGAGCATTAGAATCAAAGAAATCAAAAGATAAACAAATACCTTGTCAATTTCGAGTATAGTCACGAAAATGGTACGATCCACCAGAAAACTTGAACAAATGACTTCAAGGTTGCTTGGAGATGATAGAGAAATTCAATATGAAACTTCTCCAACTTGAATCACTAAAATTGGATAAGAAGTAAGCGAGATATGGTGATTCAAAGTTGAGAGAAAAATTTGGAAATTTTTCTGCACTACATTGCCTTCTTCAATTTGATTTACGGTGAGAGAGGGAAATATAAAGATGGAGAGAGTTATTCGGTGTAGCAGGCTCACACACACAAACTCTTATAAGATCATTAGGAGAACATGCCAAGTCAACACATGGATTTGATTGATTATGCGCACAACACATTATGTGCATGTATTACATGGAAGAAAATCCTTTTAAATTCATGAAATGAATTGTTGGCGAGATGCTCGCATGAACAGAGGAATTATTTGGGTGAGATGACCACGTGTCAAATCGGCCAAGGGGGGCAAATGGAAATTTGCCATCATTTTTCTCTTTTGCTCCCTTTCGCACACCTCTCATATTCTTCGACCGTTCGTTGGCCTCCAAACTCTGAATTCGAATTCGTTTGAAGATTACGAACTGGGACTCTCTCACTCACATGGACAACTACAAAAATTTGACCAGAAGTTACAAATTCAACTCGATATACTCAAACAAAGACAATGTATGTAACATGACTAGAAAATGTCGCAACTCTTGACTCGAAACTTGAAATCAAATGTATGAGTAACCAAAATGTCCGGAACTCAATAATGAACAATATAACATCAAATTCTAGTTCAAGCTCCATGTTATACAAACATTTAAACATACAAACACATAGCACACAAGAATACAAACTACATAGACATAGTCTCAATACATGCATTTTCCAAAACATCTCACTTTCATACCAATGCATGAGCATTCAATATCAAGTGTGTTAATGTGCTATACCAATTGATGCACAACGATGGAGGGACACAAATATATGATATGTGTTTGTGCCTAAGCTTTGAAAGAGATGAGAGAGGTCTTAATATACCTTTGTAGAATCATGAAACACTTTTTCCTTTGAAGACTTGAACTTGGTTGAATAGTTGTCATTTCTTCTTTGAAACTTGAATCATCATGTATCCTAGACAACTAAACAATACAAAGGAAATGTTGTTTTGATATAGAATAATGCCAACATATCTCAAAGACCTAACACTATGCCATAAGAAGACACACTAATAAGCAAAACCTAAACCTCAATAATAAAATACAATACTTAAATAACAATCATAAAATACAAAACCTAAAATCAAATTCATTCTAAGTAAATAAATAATAAAAGATTAAAGTTAAAGGAATTTACTTTCAAATTGAGAGATTTAAAAGAAGAGAGGACTCAGAGAAGTTAGAGATTGAGATTTGGGAAAATGAAAAATAAAGAAAATGTGAGGGGTTTGAGAATTCGTCGAGTGATGATTACTGAAACAAGAGGAGTTTTTTTTTTTTTTTTTTTTTTTTTAAGTTTTTCATTTTGACTGATCTATTTTAACAAATTTTTTTGACTAGTTAGACATATTTTATAGTTTTGTTTATTAGGCTTTAGTAAGTTTAACATTAGAAATCACACTTTGGTTAATAAAACAAAACTTAAAATATTTTTTCAAAAATTTAAACTTGGGTAGCCCACCCAAGCCCTTGAAGGGCTCCGCCCCTGCTAGGTACATGAAGGTTTCTACGAATCCGATATGGTTCTATGCTCTTATATTATGCCAATCCCTAGCCTATGCATTTGGCATTGCCGGAGCAGTCGCCGAACTTTATCTCGGTGGAAAATCTCAAGGCAACCAATTTGATGTTCATAGATATATTGGGATAACACTTCTCATTCCTAGCTTCCTTCAGGTAAATAATTATTCAATATTTATTACTAATTAATTAGCTTAATTTTAATGTGTCCAATTATTGACTATTTTAGAACATGTTGGAACATTTATCACCGTGGCATTGGATACAGTGTGCTCATATTAAACATCATTAACATTTTCAAGAGATTTAACACATTTGAAGATGCAAGATCTGGAAGCCAACATACATTGCGATTCTTATCTTTTTCGGTATAGTTTTAGAGAGATGTACTTGGTATATAGTTTTAAAGAGAAGAAAACTGCAAACATCAAAAGATGATACCATCACCTGCAACAATTGTTGATGGACTAGTTTATTTACTTATTTTTTGTTAAAAGTACCATAATGAATAAAAAAAGGAGCAAATTACATTCAACCTCCCTGAGGTTTGACATCTTGTATCCATAAACAACTTTATCATTAATTTACACTCACACCCTCTGTCGTTAGGTCAAACTTAACCGTTAACTAATTATTATATTTAAAAGACTAAATTACCTCTGATCCTTAAATTAAATTAATAAAAAAATATTTTATCAAAAACTTAAAAAACAAAAAGAAATGATTTTTATCAACCCAAATGACCAAACCTTCATCAACATCAACCCAAACCCAGAAAAAAACCTAGAAATCCAGATCAACCTCCCTCTCTTTATACAAAAAATAAAAAAAACCCATATCAAACCCACTGCACCATCTCCATCAGTTTCCAAAAATCAACCACCCTAAATCCAACACCCACCAGCAAATCAAACCCCATCAAAAAACAAAAAGAATCTTAAACACATTACGATTTTTTTTTAAATCACCATAGTTAACAAAAAATCACCAGAAATTGAACCACCCATCGCTAGATTCACTAGAAATCCAACCACCCTAAATTAGACATGGCGGCGGTTTGGTTCGAACCGGGGAACTGAACCAGAATCAGGACAAAAAAAATGGGAATTGCATCGTGTTTTCCGGTTTCGGTTCTAGAACTGAACCCGAACCGCTACAATGGTGGTTCCTGTTTCGATTCTCGTTTTGGTGGAACTACCCGGTTCGAACCAGACTGGAACCGATGGTTCAACAATTTTTTTTTTATATATATATTTTTGCCTGAACCATTGGAGGCCCAATGGACCACTGACATCAGCAAGCCGTTGGGCCTCCAACATTCATTTTTTTTTTGTTTTCTATAGACTATAAATACCCTCCCCACTCCAATTTCCTCCAAATTCTCTCTAATTCTCATTTCTCTCTCAAGTCTCAAATCTCCAACTCTCCAAGTTTTAAATTTGCTCTCAATTACTAAGTTTTCAATTTATTTTATTTGTATTTAATTTGCACTTACTAAGTTTTCAATTTCATTTATTTTATTTTATTTGCAATTAAGCTTCCAATTTATTTTATTTGAAATTAAGTTTCCAATTTATTTTATTTGCAATTTAATTTGTAATTACTAAGTTTCCAATTTCATTTATTTGCAATTTATTTTATTTGCAATTACTAACTACTACGTTTCCAATTCTCTACCAAATTTTTTTCCATCATTTTTTTAACATTATTTGTTCAAGGAATTTTACAATTCAATTTTAAAATGGCAAGTGGAAGTCGTGATGACCTTAGGCGCTCAATTTCGATGAAAGGTAAGGGTCGTATGACCGATAATCTCAGTTATGATGACAGGGCCTATCACGAGTATCTACAACTCCAAGTCTATGCTGAAGACCTAGGCCTAAAATCCCCTCAATCTCATCCCCCTCTAATAATTTCTGAACTGATCCCGATTGACCCGATTCCATCCCAAATTTCACAAACTAATCAGAAAATATGTCTGAATAGCCTGCAAATTTTGAATTTCATCCACCTTCGGAAGAGAATGTATCGAAACATGTCAAATCTGATCTCTTCATACTCTACATGAAGAAAGTTATGCAAGACGATGGAACCATTAAAATGGTTTGCAATTACAACAAAAAAATATTTAAGTGGCACAAATCTAGAGGATATTGCACACATCAAAAGCATATAACGAACAATAATCTAGAAGCATAGGCTAGATCGAGTTCATAAACCCAAATTTATGGCTACGCTCTCCTAACCAACAATTATTTAAATATAATAATAAAAACAATAGAGAAGAATTAGCTAGAATGGTTGCAACAGAACACTTACCATTTAGTTTTGGTGAAAATGTTGGTTTTATTAATATTGGTAAACGAGCATTAAATCCCGCTGCATGCCATGTTTTAAGAGCCATGCTCACAGAACATTTGAAAAAAAAATATGACAGAGAAAAAAGCATGTTGGAAAAATATTTTTAAAAATATAATGGTCGTGTTTTCATAGGTGCCGACATATGGAGTGACCATTGGAGAATGCATTCATACTTGGGGGTCACTTGCCATTATATGGATAATGCATGGACTATCCAAAAAAGCATTCTTGCATTTAGAGTTTTTAATTAGACACACACTGCTGCTAATATTTTAGGCATCCTAGAATTATTTTTACAGAGTATAACAATTGGTTTTGTTAAAGCTTCTAATAATACTGTTTTTGTTCTTGCTTTAATTGAGTTATGCAAACCTTATCTTGGTGGTAAATTTTTTCATCATTGATGTGCATGCCATGTGTTAAATTTATGTGTTCGAAAAGGATTAGAAACTCTTCAATAGTTTATTCAACCTATTAAAGATGCCCTCTATTGTTTGTGGAGACATCCTTCTACAATGAAAGCATGTGCAACATATTGTAAACAAAATGATACGCGTATAGTTAGATTTCCTCGTGATGTTCCAACACATTGGAATTGTACTTATAAATTGCTTGCTAGAAGATATGATTATAGATATTTATTAGTTAGTTTTATTTAGTATAATGTTAGTCACATTAATCTTTATCAATGTCATTGGGATGTTTATAACTGAAGATTCCCTGAAAAGTGTATATGTCTATACCGAGAGGGGTGGTGGGGGGGGGGGGGTGAATAAGTTTTAATCGAATCAATTACCAACTTTTTGATTAATCAATATTCTGAATATTACCCAAAATTATAAAGCATTCAATAAAACTAATTATGCATAAAACAATAAAACACACACGATATATACGTGGAAACCCTTCGACAAGGGAAAAACCACGGGCTATCCTTCTAGCCACATCCGATCCTCAAATCCACTATTGTAATGATGTTTACAACCTAAGTTAACCACCTAGTCACACTTCAGGGTTACTAACCCACCACTACTACCCAACGGGCCTTAATAGCGATTCTTGATCAACTTGCTTGTGCACTAACCAATTAGTCTCAAGACTTAATCTCAAAGAAGAGTCAAAACAACCTAAGTGAATAAATTTAAATATTCTAGTTGCACAAATGCTAGGTTAAGACATTTACTGTTTAGCTAGGATTTAAAGATGGCAATGTGTGTAAATCCTAGATATCAATTATCTAAATGCAAGTGCAAGAAGATTTAGCTAGAAGGGTAAAATCGTTCTAAATGCAAGCTATCATGAAAACAAACATCTCAACCAACAAACAACAACTCAAGCATGTTATAAATGCAATTTAACATAAAAGCATACATTCAATGAGTAATTAATGCTTTTTCTAGGTAAACATAGCCTAGTTAAGAAATAATAATTTCTAGGTCATGTAGAGATTACCTAGTCAATAAAAATAAGAGAAATCCTTGCTTGGAAGATGCAAGAAGATGCTAGATGCTCATGGATTGAAGGTTGGTTGAGTCAAGATGAGTTCTTGAAGCTTCTTTCTTAAAGGATATCATTTCTCTCACTTAAAATAAGTTTTGAAGCTATTGAAAAATGAGTTGAGAGAAGATGATATATTTATTTAAGCCCTAAGACGAAACTACGTCGTTTTGAAAAAAACAGACTAGACAAGGCATAGTGCGCGGGTCCTTACCACTATAGTGACCCGCACATACTCGCGCTAAGGTGCGCATGTGTCCGCGCAATGGACTAAAGCCGAGGAATGGAAAAATCCACCTAGTGAAATGCGCAGGTACAACACTGATCATGACGCATAAGTGTCCATGCAATGACCTGACACCAAGGCATAAAACATATGAAACTCAAGCACTGTGCGAGTACTACGCGGGTAGCTACTAGCTCATGAACCGTGTACTTCCCTATTAAAAAGGGTCAAGGGGACAAAAGCAAGACCAAACAACATGCAATCCAAGCAAGCAAGAGATTGATAAATTAGGCACATAAGAAAGCAATTAAGCACTAATGCAAGGTAATTAAAACATGCATGGGAGTGAGTGTGTGCACTAAAAATCTTCAAAGATATTAAGCAAGCGATATACCTTTGAAGCTTGAACTTGGTCACGAGAAAAGTCAGTCTAAACTACCCTTATATTTTAATCCCCAAATATGTGGTGAAACAAATATTATGGTGTGTATAATGTTAATTTAGAGGGGGGGGGGGGGGTGGTGAATAGATTTTAAAACAATTTTACCAAATTTTCGTTAATGGTCAAGTTGACAAAAATACCCCTAGCTAGTTACAACAATATCACAAGTGTAATAAGTGCGAAAATAGTAAAGACACTTGAGATATATGTGGAAACCCTCCAAATGGGAAAAGCCACGGCCTGATGAATATGCCACACTTGAACCTCAAATCCACTAATGGGAAAGGAATTACAACCTAATCCCGGTTTAAAATCCACCACCAGTACCTAATCCCGGTATAAGTGAACTTAGTCCATCTTGCTTGCGATTTAAGCTACCTACTCCTGGAAGCAACACAAGCCTTACTTCACAATGAAGAGATAAAAATGTCCTATGTGAATGTATGATGATATTCAAAGAACAAACAAGGCTAGGACACCTTATATGCTTATCTAGGATAATGAGATGACAATTAATGCAATCCTAGATATCAAGAGCTAAATGACATGTTCAAAAAGCTTAGCTAAACATAGATCAAACAATCCTATGAAGCTATCACAATACAACACTCAATCATGTCACCCCAACAATCTCTAATTTGTATCTAGAATATGTTCTAAGAGCATACAAATAATTAAAGAGATGGCTTAGCAAGCAAAATACTTAACTTGTAAGAAGATAGTGAAGAACTTACCAAAACAAGATATGATGAAGCAAAACTATCCATTGATGCACTCTAAATGAACTTAGATGATGCAAGATGAAATTTTTATGCACGGGAATGTTTTGAGTGTTTAAAGATGAGTTCTTGGAAGAGTTTTCCTTTTGAAATGTGTTCTAAGGAAAAGATATGATGTTCTAAACTCTATTTCTACCTGAACACAAAGAGTTATATATATGTATATATATATATATGTGTGTGTGTGTGTGTGTGTGTGTGTGTGTTTCAACCAAATGAGGTCGTTTTGGAAAAAAACGTTCCAGCTTCCTCTATGTGCGCTGGTCGAGTAGCGCACTGCCTAAAATTTTCAATAGGTGCTGGTCGAGTGGCGCAGCTCAGTGGCGCATGACATGCGACAATCCACTGGAATGTTACGCTGGTGAGGCTGCGCTAGTCGAGTAGCTCACCACCAACGCACTGCCTATATTTTCAACATTGTGCGGGTGCAGTGGCACAACTCAGTGGGGCATGACAAGCGACGATCCACTGGAATGTTGCGCTGGTGAGGCTGCGCTAGTCGAGTAGCACACCACCAGCGCACTGCCCACTTTTTCAACACTCAAACACACATTTTCAACAAGTCAAAGAGTGATGAAGATGCATCCCATACTAATGCCTAACATGACATGAAACTTTAATTACATGATTCAAATATATCAATCAAGAGTCATTTAAACCAAAATGCACATAACTATATGAATAAGAGTTATGCATGAATTTGTGAGTGTGTGCAACTATCTCTTCAAAGCAAGTAAGCATAAGAATTTTACCTTTGGTGCTTCTCCTCTTGAGGTCTTGAGAGCCTAAGCTACCCTTACATAATACCCCAAAAATGTGATTTGTTCACAAAATAAGCCAATCAATTAATGAGGACTTTTCATGTGGTTTGTCAACCAAAATAAGCCAATAAAAAACCGAGGAACTTACAATTTCCCTCTTTGGCTATTTCGTGACAAAACCACCACTCACAATTCATCCTCACCAATAAAAAAAACTAAATGACAAGGGGTCAACAAACACATTCTACATTTTAAAAAGAAACCAAAGTCTAGATCTTCAAATCTTCTATCTCTTGTAGAATGACCATCCCTACAAAGCAAAGTAACTACACTTTCCAAGACAAGTGTATGTGACGTGATGAAGATAAATAAATAACAAGAGCAATTTGCATATAATATAAACAAGCAACATGCAATCAACAATGCAATAGCAAAAGCTCCCCCTAAATAGGTCAACTCCCTCTCAATAGGTCAATCTCCCCTTAAATCATGCCATTTTCAACTCCCCCTAAATCTGACACTACTCCCTTTTTTTGTCATACGATAGGCAAATGAGTATTCCCCAACCGGGTCACTTTAGCAAAGAGAGATATTTGCAATTTAATTGCGTGATCATATACAACAACTTTATGCAATTTAATTAAGTGAGAAAGAATAGCAAGTGAGTTTGATTTTTAAAAACATGTGTGAAATAATTGCCTTTAAAGTAATACATGCAACATCAACTTTCAAAAGCATAGTATTTGGCAAAGCAAATATCAAATGGGGTTCCAAAAGAAGTAAAACCAATTTGCACCATTTTGTCATTAAAAACAAGATATATCTTTTAGAAACATTTTAAGCACACACAAGCAATTGTTTCAATCCTAAATGATCAACCAAGACATGGATATAAAATCCTTATTGATTGATTGGATAAGAAATCATTATTGGTTGTTGTCTTGTTCAACCATTAAGAAGAGAGACAAGACTAAGTTGGATGAGACATCTTTATTAATTGAATGGACACAAAGTCCTTATTTGACTTAGCCTTGTCAATTGCTTCTCCACACAATTTCACACACATAATTCATGCATATATTTCAGCATGTCACAAACAAGTTCACATGAACATGGAGATAAATTTTGGGTCAATCAAATGTACTTCCCAATCAATTTTCCTAGTCCAAAAATGCATGTTTGAACAAAAATGAGACATGCATTTCAAATAAGGCAAAGACACACTTATTGAATAAAAATTCATATAATAATATATGCACCCAAGATACTCAAGCAATTAATTAAAGAGCATAAAATTGAACAATTATTTGCTTATTGATATGCAAGTTCACTCTCTTTGCTTGAGCTCCCCACATGAGGTCAAACCAAATCATGTCAAAAGAGGATATGAGTCCCTATAGACCTTTCAAGTCCATTGGACCTAGTTGAGCCTATGGGTGAAATCTTAGCACTATGACATGTGGGTTCATCTCTTCTAATCCATTTAGGTGACACAATGTCATTCCTAGTGGTCATAGTCATCATATTTCTCCTAGGATCATTAACTTTAGACTTTCTAGGCACATGCATATTGGCTCTAGCCCTACTCTTTTCAATCATGCTTCTAGTTCTACACATGTTAATATACTTGAAGCAATTTGGTCTAATATGACCATCTACACCATAAAAATGACATGTAGGAATAAAATGAGGGGTCATACCATTCCTTTATGAGAATAAAGAAGCTTTCCCATGTCTTTGAGTTTGCCTTTGGTGTGGTATTGGTTCTCTTCTCCTTTGTTGTTGAGTTGGAGAAGTTTGCTTCCTTGGTTAGTGGAATTTGTGTTGAGAAAGGCTTGCTTGATGTGCTCTTTTTGGTTAAGCTTGAGCTTGACTACTTGGTGCCATACTGAGTTAGGCATTTTTAGAGCACTCCCATAGTTCAATTTTCTTCCTAGGATGTTGTTGAGGAAGAGACTCTTTGATGTTCATGCTCTTGACAAACACCGTCTTATAAGGAGTTGACGTCTCCTTATCATCTTCAAAACCTAAACCTCTTTTATCACTTGGCTTCTTGCTAACTCCTAACATATGATCAAGCTTCTCCGTGCTCGAAGTCATCTTAGCAATATTGTTCTTTGCCTCCTAAAGGTCCTTTTCCAACCTCACTTTATTCACTTTGACAAGTGTCATTTCCTCATCCAACTGAGTCACTTTAGTTCTTAATTGAAGATTAGCTTTTGTCAACTTAAGAACTTCATTTTTTTTCTTCTTTAAACAAGCTTGAAGATAGTCAATAAACTCTTGATAGTTCACTACATTACCATAAGAGTTATCATAACATGATCTATCTTGGTCTATGCTACTATCACTTATGTTATCATGGCTCATTTCCTCAAAGATAGCTTCGCTTATTGTTGCTCCCTTTTGATCTCCATTTTGTGAGTCACCATTTTTGAATCCTTCAAGTGAGAAACAATTGGTGACAACTTGAGCTTTTTCATTGTAGGAGACCGGAAAGGCAAAGTAGTTCTTCTCACAATCACTCAAGTTTGAGGAACACTTTTCAATAACTTTCACTTTGTTGTCCCCCTTATGAGAAGTAGCAAATGCTACAAGGTTGGCCACTTCCTTCTTATCACTAAAAGAGTCATCATTTATTTCAGTGTCATCACTGTCACTCCAAGTAGTGACCATTTCCTTTCCTCTCTTCTTATCCTTCAAGTTAGCACAATTTGTAAAGATGTGCCTGAATCCTCCATATTCGAAGCATTAAATGGCCTTTCTTGAATGCTTATCTTTACTTGGCTCAATCTTCTTAAAGTGAGTCTTCTTCTTGAAGTCATCTCCCTTAGAGGTATAACCTTTCTTTTGTAGCTTTAAAAATCTCTTGAAGCTCTTCACTAATAAGGCCATGTCTTCATCTGAATCATTCTTTTCCTTCTCTACTTTGGACGTCTTCAAGGCTATGCTCTTTTGCTTCTTAAGAGGTGTAGGTGTAGAAGTCCACCTAGACTCATAGGCTAGAAGCCTTCCAATCACTTTACACAACCTCATTATCTTGTACTCACTATTTTTTCAAGTGCCGTCACCTTGGACTCAAACCTCTTGGGAAATGACGTTATGATCTTTTGCTTGATCCTTCTATCTGAGTATGGGTCACCTAGTTGATGGCTTTGATTCACTATGTCCATCAACTTCACTTGGAAGTCATTGAAGCACTCATGCTCCTCCATCATAATTGTCTTGAATTGTATTTGAAGAATTTAGAGTTTGGAGTGTTTGACTACCTCAGTTCCTTCATGAGCTGTCTCTAAGATCTCTCAAGCCTCCTTAGCACTCTTAGTTGTTTGAATCAACTTGTACTGGTTGTCATCCATAACACACAAAATGACATGCATTGCCTTGTGGTTCCACTTAGAGGCTTCAAATTCTTGTGTGCTTCATTGGGACTTAGGCTTGGAGATAACACTTCCATCTTCAGTGGTCATTGTTGGAGGAGTATAGCCATTCTCTACCGCTATCCATGAACGGTCATCTATTTGGCAAATGTAGGACTCCATCTTGCCTTTCCATGCGGCATAGTTCATTCCATGGAGCAAAGGTTGTCTTATGCTCGATGCTCATTCTTTACTAATCCCAATCTCACTCATTGTGTTTGGGTTATAAATGATTATGCAAATGTAATGCAATAAATGAAAATGCAAGCAAAAAAAATGCACAATGCAAGACATACACAGAGCACAGATCATCTAAGTATATCTAGGCACCGGCTCTGATACCAATTGAAATTCCATGAAAAGTGTGTATGTCTATACCTAGAAGGAGGGGAGGGTGAATAGGTTTTAATCAAATCAATCACCAACTTTTCGATTAATCAATATTCCAAATATTACCCCAAATTATAAAGCATTCAATAAAACTAATTATGAATAAAACAATAAAACACACACGATATATACATGGAAACCCTTCGACAAGAGAAAAACCACGAACTATCCTTATAGCCACATCCAATCCTCAAATCCACTATTGTAATGATGTTTACAACATAAATTGACCACCTAGTCACACTCCAAGGTTACTAACCCACCACTACTACCCAACGGGCCATAATAGTGATTTTTGATCAACTTACTTGTACACTAACCAATTAGTCACAAGACTTAATCTCAAAGAAGAGTCAAAACAACCTAAGTGAATATATGAAAATATTCTAGATGCACAAATGATGGGTTAAGACATTTAATGCTTATCTAGGATTTAAAGATTGCAATATGTGCAAATCCTAGATATCAATTTTCTAAATGCAAGTGCAAGAAGAATTAGCTAGAATGGTAAAATCATCCTAAATGCTAGCTATCATGAAAACAAACATCTCAACCAACAAACAACAACTCAAGCATGTTATAAATGCAATATAACATAAAAGCATACATTCAATGAGTGATTAATGCCTTTTCTAGGTAAACGTAGCGTATTTAAGAAATAATAAATTCTAGGTCATATAGAGATTACCTAGTCAATGAAAATAAGAGAAATCCATGCTTGGAAGATGCTAGATGCTCACGGATTGATGGTTGGTTGAGTCAAGATGAGATCTTGAAGCTTCTCTCTCAAAAGAAATCCTTTCTCTCACTTAAAATAGGTTTTGAAGCTCTTAAAAATGAGTTGAGAGAAGATGATATATTTATATAATCCCTAAGACGAAACTACGTCATTTTGAAAAAACAGACCAGACAAGGCATAGTGCGCGGGTCTTTACCAGCGTAGTGACCCGCACATACTTGCTCTTAGGCACACATATGTCTACGCAATGGACCAAAGTTGAGGAATGGAAAAATCCATCCAGTGAAATGCACGGGTACAATGCGGGTCATGACCCATGCAAGTGTCTGCGCAACGACCTAACACCGAGGAACAAAACATGTGAAACCCAAGCACTGCGCGGGCAGCTACCAGTGCATGACCCACGTACTTCCCTGTTACAAAGGGTCAAGGGGACAAAAGCAAGACCAAACAACATGCAATCCAAGCAAGAGATAGATAGATAAATTAGGCACACAAGAAAGCAATTAAGCACTAATGCAAGGTAATTAAAATATGCATGGAAGTGAGTGTGTGCACTAAAACTCTTCAAAGAAATTAAGCAAGCGATATACCTTTGAAGCTTGAACTTGTACACGAGCAAAACCGGCCTAAGCTACCCTTACATTTTAATCCTCAAATATATGGTTTGTGAACCGAAGTAAGCCAATACAAAACCAAGGAACTTACAGTAACAATGTTTGTGGCTTGTTAAAAGTCTTTAATACTGTTACTAACAATTTATATGGTGTTTATTATCCTATAACTAATTTATTTACTATTGAGAGTCTTAATATTATTGGTGCCTTAGCTCATTTTGAAAAGGACCCATAATTGGTAGGGTTCGTTACTGCTATGAAGGCTAAATGGTTAGAATATTATAAAGAGTTTCCAAATATTTATTTGTTTGTTAGGTGTTTTGATCCATGTTGTAGATTAGAAAGTTTGTCTGATTATCTATCTGTTCATTATGAACATGGTTTAAAAATAGAGTATAATGTTGACAAGTGTAGTGATAGAGTTAAGGCATTCTTTTATAAGTTATACGATGAATGTCTCAGAGTTTATGTCCCATCATCGAACATAGATGATCCACAAACTCAAAATGTATCTTAGTCTTCAACATCCTATGGATTTATGAGTTTAAGGTATAATCTGTTATCCAAAAAAACCAAAAAATTACAAGGTTCTTCTTCATTAAGCTCTAACACGTATTCTGAGCTTGAATATTTTCTAGGTACCTTTTTTGAGTTTATAGAAGATACTGAAGATAAAAATTTGAGATCCTGTACTGGTGGAATGAGCATGAAAGGCACATTCCAATCTTGGCTATGATAGCCAAACAAATTCTTTCAACACTAGTTTCTACGGTGGTAGTGGAACAACAGTTCAATGCTGGTGGGAATATTTTGGACTCTAGACGTTTGGTTTTAAGTCAAAAATCAATTCATATACAAGCTTGTGTAGATGATTGGACGAAGGCAGAATATAGACAATAAGAAATCGATCAGGAGGAACACTACGATTTCTTCAAAAATGACCAACCTGACCCTATAAGTGGAACGGATGATCATAACAACGTTTAGTCCTCGACTCCACATCATCACCCAACATGTAATAAAAGATAAAAGAACTATGTGGCCTTTGATTTCTCTAAAGTCTAAACCCTAAAAGGATACATAGGCAACTTAATTGTGGTAAAAATTAAGTGCAAGACCAATTTTACATTTTTTTTAGTTTTATTTAAATTTTTTAATTTGTCATTTATTTTAGTTATTTTTTTAGGTATTTTATTTTGTCATTTATTTTAGTTAATTTGTCATTTATGTAAAATGAAGTTAGACCTATCGCTGGTTCGGGCTTCGGTTCAGAATCGACGGTTCCGGTTTTGGGGGAACCAGAACCATATCTGGAATCGGCCTTTACCGGTTTCGGTTTGGCCAATTCAGACAGTTCTGTTTTTTTTCACTAAAAAAATATTATATAAGTAAAATTGTAAATGCATGCTATTGGGTCACCTGAAAAAAAAAACTAAAATAAATGACAAATTAAAAAAATTAAATAAAACTAAAAAATTGTAAAATTGGCCTTGCACTTAATTTTTACTAGGATTAAATTGCCTATGTATCCTCTTGGAGTTTAGACTTTAGAGGAATCAAAGGCCACATAGTTCTTTTACCTTTTATTGCAGGTTGGGTGATGATGTGTAGTCGTGGACTAAATGTTGTTATGATCATCCGTTCCACTTTCGGCATTAGGTTGGTCATCTTTGAAGAAATCGTAGGGTTCTTCCTGATCGATTTCTTGTTGTTTATTTTCTGTTTTCATCCAATCATCTACACAAGCTTGTATCTGAATTGACTTTGGACTTAAAAGCGAATGTCCGGAGTCCAAAATATTTCCACTGGCACTAAACTATTGTTCCACCGTCGCCGTAGAAACTAGTGTTGAAAGAATTTGTTTGGCTGTCATAGTCATGATTGGAAAGTACCTTTCATGCCAATTCCACCAGTGTACGATATCAGATTTTTTATCTTAAGTGTCTTTTATAAACTCAAAAAAGGTACCTAGATAAGATTCAAGCTCGAAATATGTGTTGGAGCTTGATGAAGAAGAACCTCGTAACTTTTTGGTTTTTTTTAGATAACAAATTATACCCTAAACTCATAAAACCGGCGGATGATGAGGACTGGGATACATATTGAGTTTGTGAAACATCTATGTTCAATGATGGACCATAAACTCTAAGATATTTATCATATAACTCGTACAATAATGCCTTAACTCTATCAAAACAATTATCAACATTATACTCTATTTTTAAACCTTGTTCAAAATAAACAGATAGACAATCAAACAAACTTTATAATCTACAACGTGGATCAAAACAACTGACAAACAAATAAATATTTGGAAACTCTTTATAATATTCTAACCATTTAGCCTTCATAGTAGTAACGAACCCTACCAATTGTGGGTGAGTCCTTTTCACAATGAACTAAGGCACCGACAATATTAAGACTCTCAATAGTAAATAAATTAGTTGTAGGATAATAAACACCATATAAATTGTTAGTAACAGTATTAAAGGGTGTTAACAAACCACAAACATTATTACAAACATCACAATGACTTTGATAAAGATTAATGTGACTAACATTAAATTGAATAAAACTAACTAATAATCTTTATAATCATAATTTCTAGCAAGCAATTTATATGTAGAATTCCAAAGTGTTGGAACTTTACAAGGAAATCTAACTATACACCTACCATTTTGTTTACAATATGTTGACCATGCTGTCATTGCAGACGGATGTCTCCACAAATAATAGAGGGCATCTTTAATAGGTTGAATAAATTGTTGAAGAGTTTCTAATCCTTTTTGAGCACATGGCATGCACATCGTTGATGAAAAAATTTACCACCAAGATAAGATTTGCATAACTCAATTAAAGTAGGAACATCAACAACATTGTTAGAAGCATTATCAAAACCAATTGTAAAAATTTTAATTTCAATATTATACTCAGTAAAAATAATTCTAAGATGTCTAAAAATATTAGCAGCAGTGTGTGTCTCATCAAAAACTCTAAATGTAAGAATTCTTTTTTGGATAGTCCATGCATTATCCATATAATGGCAAGTGACACCTAAGTATGAATGCATTCTCCAATGGTCACTCCATATGTTGGCACATACGGCAACACGACCATTATATTTTTCAAAATATTTTTCCAACTTTCCTTTTTCTCTGTCATAAATATTTTCAAGTGTTTCTGTGAGCGTGGCTCTTGGAACACGACATGCAGCTGGATTTAATGCTTATTTACAATAATTAATAAAACCGACCTTTTCACCAAAACTAAATTGTAGGTGTTCGGTTGCAACCATTTTAGCTAATTCTTCTATATTGTTTTTATCACTATATTTAAATAATTATTGGTTAGGGGTAGCGTAACTAGAAATTTGGGTTTGTGAACTCGATCTGACTTGTGTTTCTGGATGATTGTTCGTTATATACTTCCAATATGTGTCTTATCCTTAAGATTTGTGCCATTTAAATATTTTTTACAGTAATTGTAAACCATTTTAATGGTTCCATCGCGTTACGTAACTTACTTCACATGGAGTACGAAGAGATCAGATTTAACATGCTTCGATACATTCTCTTCCGAAGGTGGATGAAATTCAAAATATGCACACTGTTTATGCATATTTTCTGATTGGCTTGTTAAATTGGGGATGGAATCGGGTCGATTGGGATCGGGTTCAGAAATTATTAGAGGGGGATGAGATTGAGGGGGTTTAGGCCTAGGTCTTCAGCATATACGTGGAGTTTTAGATACTCGTGATAGGCCCTATCATCATAACCGAGATTATAGGTCATACGACCCTTACCTTTCAACAAAATTGAACGCCTAGGGCCATCACGACTGCTACTTGCATTTTAAAAATTAAATTGTAAAATTCATTGAACAAAAAATGTTAAATTTTTTATGGAAATAAATGGTTGGAAATAAATTTGGTACTGAATTGAAAACTTAGTAGTTAGTAATTGCAAATAATATAAATTTAAAATAAAAAATATTGCAAATAAATGAAATTGGAAACTTAGTAATTGCAAATTAAATTACAAATAAATGAAATTGGAAACTTAATAATTGAGAGAGAATTGAAAACTTGGAGAGTTGGAGAATTGAGACTTGAGAGAGAAATGAGAATTAGAGAGAATTGGGAGGAAATTGAAGTGGAGAGAAATGAAGGAAGGGGGGGAGGGGGTATTTATAGTCTATAATTTAAAAAAAAAATTGGAACCGCCCGATTCGATCCGAACCGGAACCTTCGGTTCCAGTATGGTTCAAACCGAGCGGTTCCACTAAACTAAGAACCGGAATCGGAACCGTAACCGCCATTGTAGCGGTTCTGGTTTCGGTTCGGTTCCAGTTTTTTACGTCCTGGTTCTGGTTCGGTTCCTTGATTCCAACCGAACTGTCGCCATGTCAAAATTAAATGCAAGATCAATTTTACATTTTTTTTAGTTTTATTAAAAAAAAATTGTCATTTATTTTAGTTAATTTTTTTTTCATGTGACCCAATAACATGCATTTACAGTTTTGCATATGTAATATTTTTTAGTGAAAAGTAAAACAAGAACCGAACAGCCAGAACCGACAAAACCAGAACCAGAACCGAAACCAGTAAAGGTCGATTCCGATTACGGTTCTGGTTCCTCTAGAACTAGAACTGCCGGTTCAGAATCGTAACCGAACTGAAACCGAAACCAGCTACATGTCTACCAGATTCACCACCATCAACCACATCTCTCTCTCTCTCTCTCTCTCTTAGAAACAATCACTAGAGTCACCACACCCATCTCTCTTATTCTTCATCTACTACTTCAAAGTTCAAACACAAATTAAAAAAAAAAATTCTACAAAAAACACAAGACACCATACCATATATTCTTCTTTATCTGCTACTTCAAAGATGATTTTTTTTCAGATTCGGTTTCGATCTCTCTACTTAACCCAAAGTGAATATTTCTCTCTAAACCCAAAAATTTGAGTCAATCACAAAACCTATCACTCAAATCCAACCAAACCCATCTTACCACAACCACACCAACCACACCAACCACCACCCTAAATCCGAACCCAACCTTTCTGTCTGTCAGGATTGAAGAAATCAAAGGTTTATGGAAGTAGGATTTGAGATGTGAAAGAGATCTATGGATTTGGGTGTCATTTTGGTAAGGAAGTTGATGGAGATCAGACGATTTGTGTGGTTGTTTTTATAATAGAGAGAGATTCATGAAAATGGAGAAATGAAAAAAAATCAGGTGTTTGTTTTTTGAAAGGAATCACGTGTTGGATTCGTGAATATAGTGATTTTTTAAACAACTTAATTTATTTTAGATTTTTTTTTATTTTTTTTTAATGGGTTTGATTTGGTGCATGATGTTGGATTTAAGCTGGTTGAATATCTGGAAATTGATGAAGATGGTGTGATGGGTTTTTTTTTTCATAAAGAGAGGGAGGTTGATCTGGATTTCTGGGTTTTGGTTGATGAAAATCATTTTTTTTTGTTTTATAATTTTCTGATAAAATATTTTTTTATTAACTTAATTTAGGGATTAGGGGTAGTTTAATCTTTTAAAGGTAACAGTTAGTCAACGGTTAAGTTTGACCTAATGGCAATGGGTATGAGTGTTCATTAATGATAAAGGTTGTTTCGGGTTGCAAGAGGCCAAACCTCAGGGAGTTTGAGTGTAATTTGCTCTAAAAAAAACAATGATATAAACACTTCTTTCGGACACCATTAAAACCTAGCGGTTCTAAAAATTGAGAAATTATTTTTAGATTTTTAATCAAACATCTTATAATTGGTTATCTTTTTGTTACATAAGAAAAACAATTCACGTGTTTTTCTTATTGAGTCTCACTAAACCACTAAAATAATGACATTTAAAGTAGAGCATGCTTTTGTAGGGAAAACATGGTTTAGAAATGCAGCGGAAGCGTGAGAAAAATGAAAATTAGGGTTTGTGTATAAATAAAATTTTTCCCATTTATGCAACAAGAACCTTAACCCTAGATTAATTAATGTATATAAAAGTATCGTACCTTTTTCGCGTGACGATTGAACAAGCGCCGGATTGATTCCGTAAGATCTTCCAATCCAATCACGAACATGAATCACCTTGGAGTGTGGGCTCCCTTTCTTTAATTGTATTCTTGAGGATGGAAACAAAGTAAAAATCTTTTCTTTGTTAATTACAAATATCCTCCAAAATAAAAATCCAAGAACGTCCGATCACTTGTGAATTATCATTCAATTTGATTGAAACTCGCGTGAACCTTGATTAAATATTGAACACAAAACCCTTTTGATGTTAAGGATACTAGTATACAATTGAAAACAAAAACGTTCCCCTTTTTTCTCTTCTAGGCCGAATTCACACACCCTTTATCTATGAGTTGATCGAATTTTGTCTAGAGCAAAAACTAATTTTTCTCCCTTAAAATTCTCTCTTGCTATGCCAAATTCTCTCTTGAAAATTACCTAGGCATGGTCGAAATTTTCATCATAAAATTCATAAGGCTGACCGAAAATCACACACACACACACACACACACACATATATATTTATATATATATATATATATATATATATATATATATAGGATCATAAATCCTTTCCTAAGAAGGATTAACTTGGTTGGCAAGAATCCTTTCCTTAGATGGATTTATTTGGTAGTTATACATCCTTATCTTAAAAAATTCTATCCTTTTGTATATATAAATGGGCTGGCCGAATTTTATATGATATAGATTATGATCACAAATCCTTTCCTAAGAAGGATTACTTGGTAGTTAAGAATCCTTTCCTTAGATAGATTTACTTGGTGGTTAAGAATCCTTATAAAAAAGGAATTCTATCCTAACACCAAGACTCCTAATCCAACTCAAAAGTGTATTTGTAACCATATTAAAGACTTCCTAATTTGATTAGATAAATAACTCCATTTATTTATCTACTTATCAAATATAGTCTTTAACATTAACTATACTACCAACAATATTATAGTTTTAGGAGACCATCTCCTATTAGGAAAAGATTTTGACTTTTAATTAAATAATTAATTAATCAACAAATTAATTAATTTCCATTTAATTAAATAATAATAAAATAAAAATAATACATTTAAGCTATTCACCATAGCCATTGCCGCCCATACCTAGCATAAAGGCCATATATTATTTTTCTTATTTTATTAAATCCATTGGACGTTAATAAAAAGTCCACATGTGAACTAGACCTATTCTTACAAAAAGGAACAAGTTCACATGCCTTATTACAATTCTAGATGGACCCCTAAATTGGTCCGGTAGAATATATCAAGTGATCCATGCAAGTTCGTGTGGATTGATGATCTTGGCGGGCTATCTAAATTTAAGCTCCAATAGACACAACCCAATCACAAACAACAAATGATTCAGTTAGGTCCAATCTATTTAATTTTAGTTCATTTCATTAAAGAACTAAAATTGAACTCTTAAATAAAGATAGAATAAGTTGATGTTACTCATTCATACCCTAGACAACCTTATTGGAGAAAGTGTATCCTCATGAAGAATACCAGTAATCGCCAAGAGCTCATAGACCTCCTATACCTCTCCAAGTTACCATATTTACTCATATGACCATATTTTGAACTTGGATATTTTGACTTATCTAGAAGCCATGTTTCAATAGACCATATTGAATACTTAACGTTAAGATTTAATATCCAATACCTCAAAACATCTATATGATAGAATTCTTTTCTCATTCAATAAATGGAGCCACGATGTCCATATCTATAAATGAAGTCCTCTATCGATTAACAATTGAATACCACCAAACTATCGAGGATAGACTATGCTATATAATCGTACCCATTGATAACTCAAATGATAACACTTGCAACCATAAGTCCATTATTTATCTCAGGATTGAGATAGACTCTCCGATTGTCTTCAAATGAAAACTTTTATCAATTGACGGTTCTAGATAAAGTATTTCATTTTGATCATATTCAATGCACCCGGTGCACTAGATTCTTTTGCCCAAAGACACCACACTTTGATGATTTTAGACTCATCATAACACATTTGACCCCACTCAAATGCTAGCAAAGGAATCTACAACTTTGACAAGATAAAGGCGCCTAACCTTCTATCCTAAGTTGTGAATATTATTCAATACTAACTAAAGAATTGTGTCTACCTCATACATATCTAGATGTATGAACAATTCTTCTTTTCTCATAGTCTTTTGACCTTATGATTATTTACTTTTGACAATTTTAATAATTAAACTATAAATGCTATAAGATTTGTTAAACTAGAAATCACTTTATTCATATGAAAAGATTGTTAATTACAATATTACACTCTTGCTATCGAGCATAATCCTAACAATCTCCCACTTGCTCTATAGCAAATGGGTCATATCTCTCATCCTCATGTTCTCTAGATGCCCATCAAAACTCTTTTGAGAAAGAGCCTTTGTAAAGGGATCCACTAGATATTCTGCTGACGCGATCTTGGTAATCGTCACGTCACCTCTATACACAATTTCCCTTAAAAGGTGATACTTTCTTTCAATGTGTTTCCCTCTCTTATGACTTCTTGGTTCTCTCGAATTAGCCACAGCTCCACTATTGTCACAATAGATAGTGATCAACTTATTCGCTTTAGGAACCACTTCCAAGTCAATCAAGAATTGACGGAGCCAGACAGCCTCTTTAGCAGCCTCGCATGCGACAACATACTCGGCTTCCATGGTGGAATAAGCAATACAAGATTGCTTGATACCCCTCTATATGAATGCCCCTCCTCCAATGGTAAACACAAATCCTGATGCTGATTTCCTTGAGTCAGAATCTAACTGAAATTCAGAATCTGTATACCCAACGGGAATTAAATCCCCTATAGAGTATACAAGCATATAATCTCTCATTCTCCTCAGATACTTGACAATATACTTGACTGCCGTCCAGTGATCAGGACCAAGTTTCGATTTAAACCTGCTAAGTATGCCTACAGCAAAACAAATATCTGGTCTAGTGCAGAGCATTGCATACATGAGACTTCGAACTGCCGATGCATATAGAACCCTACTCATGAATTGCTCTTCATGCTCATTCTTAGTGTAGGGAAAAAGCGGTTTAGAAATGCAATAGAAGCGTGATAAAAACGATAAAAAAGGGTTTGCGTATAAATAAAATTTTTCCCTTTTATGCAACGAAAACCTTAACCCTAGTTTAATTAATGTACATATAAGTATTGTACCTTTTTCGCGTGATGATTGAACAAGCGCTAAATTGATTCCGCAAGATCTTCCAATCTAATCACGAATGTGAATCACCTAGGAGTGTGGGATCCCTTTCTTTAAATTGTATGTCTGAAGATGTAGACAAAGTAAAAATATTTTCTTTGTTAGTTACAAATATCCTCCAAGAGAAAAATTCAAGAACGTCCGGTCACTTGTGAATTATCAATCAATTTGATTGAAACTCGCGTGAACCTTGATTCAATGTTGTACACAAAACCCTTTTGATGTAAAGGATATTAGTATACTATCGAATAAAAAAACGTTCCCCTTTTTTCTCTTCTAGGCCGAATTCACACACACCCTTTATCTATGAGTTGATCGAATTTTGTCTAGAGCAAAAACTAATTTTTCTCAATCAAAATTCTCTCTTGCTATGCCAAATTCTCTCTTGAAAATTACCTAGGCATGACCGAAATTTTCATCATAGAATTCATAGGGATGGCCGAAAATCACACACACATATTTATAGGATCATAAATCCTTTCCTAAGAAGGATTTACTTGGTTGGCAAGAATCCTTTCCTTATGTGGATTTATTTGGTAGTTAAGGACCCTTATCTTAAAGAAATTCTATCCTTTTATATATATATATATATGGGCTGGCCGAATTTTATATGATATAGATTAGGATCACAAATCCTTTCCTAAGAAGGATTACTTGGTAGTTAAGAATCCTTTCCTTAGGTAGATTTACTTGGTGGTTAAGAATCCTTTTCAAAAAGGAATTCTATCCAAACACCAAGACTCCTAATCCAACTCAAAAGTGTATTTGTAACCATATTAAAGACTTCCTAATTTGAATAGAAAAATAACTCCTTTTTTTTATCTACTTATCAAATATAGTCTTTAACATTAACTATACTACCAACAATAGTATAGTTTTTAGGAGACCATCTCCTAATAGGAAAATATTTTGACTTTTAATTAAATAATTAATTAATCAACAAATTAATTAATTTCCATTTAATTAAATAATAATAAAATAAAAATAATATGTTTAAGCTATTCACCATAGCCATTGCAGCCCATACCTAATATAAAGGCCATATATTATTTTTCTTATTTTATTAAATCCATTGGACCTTAATAAAAAGTCCACATGTGAACTAGACCTATTCTTACAAAAAGAAACAAGTTCACATGCCTTATTACAATTCTAGATGGACCCCTAAATTGGTCCGGTAGAATATATCAAGTGATCCATACAAGTTCGTGTGGATTGATGATCTTGGCGGGCTATCTAAATTTAAGCTCCAATAGACACAACCCAATCACAATCAACAAATGATTCAGTTAGGTCCAATCTATTTAATTTTAGTTCATTCCATTAAAGAACTAAAATTGAACTCTTAAATAAAGATAGAATAAGTTGATGTTACTCATTCATACCCTAGACAACCTTATTGGGGAAAGTGTATCCTCGTGAAGAATACCAGTAATCGCCAAGAGCTCATAGACCGCTTATAGCTCTCCAAGTTACCATATTTACTTATATGACCATATTTTGAACTTGGATATTTTGACTTATCGAGAAGCCATGTTTCAATAGACCATATTGAATACTTAACGTTAAGATTTAATATCCAATACCTCAAAACATCCATATGATAGAATTCTTTTCTCATTCAATAAATGGAGCCATGATGTCTATATCTATAAATGAAGTCTTCTATCGATTAACAATTGAATACCACCAAACTATCGAGGATAGACTATGCTATATAATCAGACCCATTGATAACTCAAATGATAACACTTGCAACCATAAGTCCATCATTTATCTCAGGATTGAGATAGACTCTCCGATTGTCTTCAAATGAAAACTTTTATCAATTGACGGTTCTAGATAAAGTATTTCATTTTGATCCTATTCAATGCGCCCGGTGCACTAGATTCTTTTGCCCATATACACCACACTTTGATGATTTTAGACTCATCATAACACATTTGATCCCACTCAAATGCTAGCAAAAGAATCTACAACTTTGACAAGATAAATGCGCCCAACCTTCCATCTTAAGTTGTGAATATTATTTAAGATTAACTAAAGAATTGTGTCTACCTCATACATATCTAGATATATGAACAATTCTTCTTTTCTCATAGTCTTTTGACCTTATGATTATTTACTTTTGACAATTATAATAATTAAACTATAAATGCTATAAGATTTGTTAAACTAGAAATCACTTTATTTATATGAAACGATTGTTAATTACAATATTACATTCTTGCTATCGAGCATAATCCTAACAATCTCCCACTTGCTTTATAGTAAATGTGTCATATCTCTCATCCCCATGTTCTCTAGATGCCCATTTAAACTCTTTTGAGGAAGAGCCTTTGTAAAGGGATCCGCTAGATTTTCTGCTGACGCGATCTTGGTAATCGTCACGTCACCCCTATGCACAATTTCCCTTAGAAGGTGATACTTTCTTTAAATGTGTTTCCCTCTCTTATGACTTCTTAGTTCTCTTGAATTAGCCACTGCTCCACTATTGTCACAATTGATAGTGACCTGCTTATTCGCTTCAGGAACCACTTCCAAGTCAATCAAGAATTGGCGGAGCCAGACAACCTCTTTAGCAGCCTCGCATGCAGCAACATACTCGGCTTCCATGGTGGAATAAGTAATACAAGATTGCTTGATACTGCTATATATGATTGCCCCTCCTCTAATGGTATACAAGCATATTCTCTCGTTCTCTTAAGATACTTGAAAATATGCTTGACTACCATCTAGTGATCAGGACTAGGTTTCGATTTAAACCTGCTAACTATGCCTACAGCAAACCAAATATCTGGTCTAGTGCAGAGCATTGCATACATGAGACTTCCAACTACTGATGCATATGGAACCCTACTCATGAATTGCTCTTCATGCTCATTCTTAGGAACTTGTTCCTTAAAAAGTTTGATTCCATGCCTGAAAGGTAACATACCTTTCTTGGAATCTTGCATGGAAAACTTAGACAAGATTTTATCTGTGTTTGAAGCTTGGGATAATGTAATCATTCTATTCTTTCTATCCCTTATGACTTGGATACCAAGAATATAACTTGCTTCTTCTAAGTCCTTCATATCAAATTGTTTTGCTAACCATTCTTTTATTGATGTCAATATACCTACATTGTTTTCGATGAGTAGTATATCATCAATGTAAAGAATTAGGAAAACCAACTTGTCACTTTTAATCCTTTTGTATACACAAGTTTCATCAAGGTTTTGAATAAATCCAAAACCTTTTACAGCTTGATCGAACCTTATGTTCCAGGATCTGGATGCTTGCTTTAATCCATATATGGATCTTTGCAACTTGCATACCCTTTCCTCTTGGCCCTTTTCAATGAATCCTTCTGGTTACATCATATAGATGCTTTCATCAAGACTTCCATTAAGGAAAGTTATCTTGACGTCCATTTTCCAAATCTCTAGGTCTAGAGATGCCGCAATGGATAAGAGTATCCTAATGGATTTAAGCATGGCCACATGAGAGAAGGTTTCTTCATAATCGATACCTTCCTTCTGTGTATAACCTTTAGCTACCAATCTAGCCTTAAAGGTTTCCACCTTTCCATCCATTCCTCTTTTCCTCTTGTAGACCCACTTGCACCCGATGGGTTTTATCACTTTAGGCAAGTCTACAAGAGACCAGACTTTATTTTTGAATATAGATTCAATTTCGGATTGCATTGCCTTTTGCCAATGGTGACAATCAACATCTTCCATTGCTTCCTTGTACATATAGGGATCATCATCGTTCAGAAGATTCTCTACAGATTTCCCTAGACCGATGTATCCCTCGGGTTGTCTAACAACCCTCCCACTACGATGAGGTATGGTAGATTGTTGATCTTGTGTTGGTACGGAACTTAGAATTGGGCTTGGTTGCGAAACCACTTATGGAATTGTATCTCCTAAAAGCTCATTTAGGACAATTCTACTTTTAGGCATAAAATTATTCATATAGTCCTCTTCTAGAAATTTGGCATTTGTCGAAACAAATACTTTAAGATCTGAAGGACTATAAAAATAATATCTTTTTGTTCCTGTTGGATACCCTAAAAATATGCATGTTTCTGAACTGGACTCCATCATATCTGTCTTTCCTTTTAACACGTGCGCATGACATCCAAATATTCTTAAGTGTTGTAAACTAGGCTTTCGCCCAATCCATAACTCATGCGGTGTTTTAGGAACGACTTAGATGGTACATCGTTTAGAATATACATGGCAGTTTGTAAAGCATATCCCCAAAAAGAACTAGGGAGCGTTGAATAACTCAACATAGACCTAACCATATCCAAAAGAGTTCCTTTTCTCCTTTCTGCCACCCCATTTTGTTGAGGTGTGCCTGGTGCAGAAAACTGAGAAATTATTCCATTATCAATAAGATATTGCTGAAACTCACCAGATAAATATTCTCCACCACGCTCGGTCCTCAAGATTTTTTTGCGTTTCTCAAGCTGATTTTCTACTTCAGCTTTAAATGCTTAGAACATATCAAAAACATCTGACTTATGTCTCATGAGATACACATAGCCAAATCTTGAGTGATCATCCGTGAAAGTGATAAAGTACTCATATCCACCTCTAGCTTGAATGCTCATAGGTCCACACACATCAGTGTGTATCAATCCTAAACATTTGATGGCTCTTGAGCATTTGGCCGTAAACGACCTTTTGGTCATTTTACCTTCCAAACAAGATTCACAAATTGGTAGATCATCAACCTTTAAGTCACTTAGAGGTCCGTCACATACCAATCTTTTAATCCTATTAAGGTTAATATGACGTAAGCGTAAATGCCATAGGTAGGTTTCATCTTTTGATAATTTTACTCTTTTATGATTAGGTTCCGTTGATTCCGTGTCTAACAAGTGAGAGATATTTCCATGCAAATAGAATAATCCGTTTTCCAATGTACCTTTGCAAATAATTTTGACATTCTTACTAAAAATAAAACCTTTATTAAAAGTAACCGAATATCCAAATTTATTTAGACAAGAGACTGAAATTAAATTCCTCTTGTATTGTGGTACATAATAAACGTTTTATTAAATCTAAATGCCTATAAGAATCATAATTGATTCTAATATCTCCCACTACACTAGTAGACAACAACGTTCTATTACCTAAATGCAAGTTGAATTCATTCTTATCCAGTCTATTCCTTTGACCCTTTTCACCACAAAAGAAACACTTTCCTTTTATCTTGGTTACTTTCTTGGTCTCCTTCTAAGAAGGCTCAAGTTGTTTTTTCTTCTGTTTTCTCTTGACCTTCTAACAGGTCTTAACAGTAGCAACTTTACCAACCATATGAATCCTTGTGTAGAGACATCATAATATCGGCAGCAGTCTCAATTCCTTCATGTTGCTGTTGCAACACGTTGGAGATGATGGCCATAATGTAAGGTACATTTAGCCATCTCTTCTAAAGACTTTCACTACTGATACTCATCTCTTTGCTTCTGAGTAAATTTATTAGTTTGGTGGTTAAGGAATATACAGAATGAACTTATACTTTTCAGCTTGCAACTACAACCAATATTCCTTTTCCCTGTGACATAATTATCACCAGTTAAAGTATTATCTTTTAGGATATTGATTAGGGATGGGGTCATGATTTCTTTTTAATAACAAAAATTATATAAGTAAACAATCATGATATAGCACTTTTGAATATTTATCTTGAATAAAATAAAATAATTCAATCAGAAAAATTCAACGGTGATCCAACACCCATAAATGTCACGCCTCCTTTGGGAGTTCGCAATATTTACTAGTTGGACTAGGTCCCACCTAATTGTTAACATAACAAACAACGTTTTATTTTTAGCCTTGTGATTTTATTAACAAGAACTCTTTGGAGGATATTAATAAATTCATATTGAGTGTGTTACCAAGTTATCGACCTTCAATATAATCCCTCACGAATATCCCTCCTTTAATATCCCTCCTTTGGGAGTAGATATCGTTTGGGTTAATTGTCTTGTCTATCCTTGTAAGGAAGTATCTTGTCAAATTCCATTCATGAATACCTCTTGGGAGGTTATTCACGAAACATAAAACTCAACTAAACTTGGAGGATGTAAGTGTTCCAAAACACCTTATCCCACTCAATTGTTTAAGGCGTGTGATCGAATTCCAAAGAATGATTTACCAAGTTATCTAGATGCCAATTTAGATACTTAAACCATTCAATGCATGTTCATACCAAAAGAGATATATGAGTGGCATTCCTATTCTATATGACATGTTATCAAACAATGACAAACATTGCAATATTTACAAAAAATATAAATAGCTACAATTTTGGTCCATCCTAGAAAAACAAGTAAATTACATATATCTTGGAATACAATAATTCCTTTCTTGGCGAACAAGTCTTCACGCCACCTTCGTCGTTCGGACTCCCTTGGATACCTTCCATGGGCGTGCATAACCCTTGCCCTTACCCATGGGCGTGCGCATGTCACAAGCCCATAAAGGGCTGCCATGTGCAGCCCATGCCACAACAAACATGGCTGCGAGCTCTTCGCACGCATGTTCGTTGTTATGGTTCGTACGGTCCCAAACTTGTTCCGGTTACTCCTAATTCTTCAAACCTTCGAGTGTTCGAAACTTAAATGTATTACAGAAGAATTTACATAACAAAATACTGCAGTTTTATTTTTATTTTTATTTTTTATTACAACAACAACAACAAAAAACTTAACAACTACCAAGAAAGAAATTATGGCGATAATAGACCACCCTTCTTGTTACAATCCTAAAACAAAATTACATTGAAATTCTAGGACCAAAATTGAGCAATAACAATCCACATATAAAACATATATATATCCATACATTCCAATGTAAATATATATGTGAATACCTAGAGTGCCATCTCTTTCTAAAACATGCATATATACAATAAAAGAAAAAAGATTCATGAACACATACATCAATTAATCAAGGGTACAACCAAGGCTCTGATACCAATTGTAGGGAAAAAACGGTTTAGAAACGCAACGGAAGCATGATAAAAATGAAAAAAAAGGGTTTGCGTATAAATAATTTTTTTCCCTTTTATGCAACGAGAACCTTAACCCTAGATTAATTGATGTATATATAAGTATCGTACCTTTTTCGCGTGACGATTGAACAATCGCCAAATTGATTCCGTAAGATCTTCCAATCCAATCATGAATGTGAATCACCTACGAGTGTGGGCTCCCTTTCTTTAAATTGTATTTCTGAGGATGAAGACAAAGCAAAAATCTTTTCTTTGTTAGTTACAAATATCCTCCAAGAAAAAAAATCCATGAACGTCCGGTCACTTGTGAATTATCAATCAATTTGACTGAAACTCGCGTGAACCTTGATTCAATGTTGTACACAAAACCCTTTTGATGTAAAGGGTATAAGTACACTATCGAATATAAAAACATTCCCCTTTTTTCTCTTCTAGGCCGAATTCACACACACCCTTTATCTATGAGTTAATCGAATTTTGTCTAGAGCAAAAACTAATTTTTCTCCCTCAAAATTCTCTCTTGCTATGCCAAATTCTCTCTTGAAAATTACCTAGGCATGACCGAAATTTTCATCATAGAATTCATAGGGCTGACCGAAAATAACACACACACATATATATATAGGATCATAAATCCTTTCCTAAGAAGGATTTACTTGGTTGACAAGAATCCTTTCCTTAGGTGGATTTATTTGGTAGTTAAGGATCCTTATCTTAAAGAAATTCTATCCTTTTGTATATATAAATGGGCTGGCCAAATTTTATATGATATAGATTAGGATCACAAATCCTTTCCTAAGAAGGATTACATGGTAGTTAAGAATCCTTTCCTTAGGTAGATTTACTTGGTGGTTAAGAATCCTTTTCAAAAAAGAATTCTATCCTAACACCAAGACTCCTAATCCAACTCAAAAGTGTATTTGTAACCATATTAAAGACTTCCTAATTTGATTAGAGAAATAACTCTATTTATTTATCTACTTATCAAATATAGTCTTTAACATTAACTATACTACCAACAATAGTATAGTTTTAGGAGACCATCTCCTATTAGGAAAAGATTTTAACTTTTAATAAAATAATTAATTAATCAACAAATTAATTAATTTCCATTTAATTAAATAATAATAAAATAAAAATAATACATTTAAGCTATTCACCATAGCCATTGCCGCCCATACTTTGTATAAAGGCTATATTTTTCTTATTCTATTAAATTCATTGGACGTTAATAAAAAGTCCACATGTGAACTATACCTATTCTTACAAAAAGGAACAAGTTCACATGCCTTATTACAATTCTAGATGGACCCCTAAATTGGTCCGGTAGAATATATCAAGTGATCCATGCAAGTTCTTGTGGATTGGGGATCTTGGCGGGATATCTAAATTTAAGCTCCAATAGACACCACCCAATCACAATCAACAAATGATTCACTTAGGTCCAATCTATTTAATTTTAGTTCATTCCACTAAAGAACTAAAATTGAACTCTTAAATAAAGATAGAATAAGTTGATGTTACTCATTCATACCCTAGACAACCATATTGGAGAAAGTGTATCCTCGTGAAGAATACCAGTAATCGTCAAGAGCTCATAGACCGCTTATAGCTCTCCAAGTTACCATATTTACTCATATGACCATATTTTGAACTTGGATATTTTGACTTATCTAGAAGCCATGTTTCAATACACACTATTGAAAACTTAACGTTAAAATTTAATATCCAATACCTCAAAACATCCATATGATGGTAATCTACTCTCATTCAATAAATGGAGCCACGATGTCCATATCTATAAATGAAGTCCTCTATCGATTAACAAATGAATAATACCAAACTATCGAGGATAGACTATGCTATATAATCGTACTCGTTGATAGCTCAAATGATAACATTTGCAACCATAAGTCCATCATTTATCTCAGGATTGAGATGGACTCTCTGATTGTCTTCAAATGAAAATTTTTATCTATTGATGGTTCTAGATAAAGTATTTCATTTTGATCCTATCCAATGCACCCGGTGCACTAGATTCTTTTGCCCAAAGACACCACACTTTGATGATTTTAGACTCATCATAACACATTTGATCCCACTCAAATGCTAGCAAAAGAATCTACAACTTTGCCAAGATAAAGGTGTCCAACCTTCTATCTTTAGTTGTGAATATTATTCAAGACTGACTAAAGAATTGTGTCTACCTCATACATATCTAGATGTATGAACAATTCTTCTTTTTTCATAGTCTTTTGACCTTATGATTATTTACTTTTGACAATTTTAATAATTAAACTATAAATGCTATAAGATTTGTTAAACTAGAAATCACTTTATTCATCTGAAAAGATTGTTAATTACAATATTACACTCTTGATATTGAGCATAATCCTAACAGCTTTTCAGATGAAAATTAATTCATATTCATTATAGTTAGTTTCTTTGCTATAATCATGAAAATCGAAGAGAATCACTTTTATTGGAGAGGAAATCATCAGGCAAAAATAACTTCCAGAAGAAGATTTATTCCTAATTTACATGTGAGGTCCATATAACTTGATTCCCAACACTTTTTAATAAACATTGTAGCTTAATTACTAAAACGCATGCTAATAGAATGAAAATATGTATGTATTCATAAGATATTGGTGGGAATTGAAATAAAAAATAGTTGCGAATTGAGACTGCTACTTCTATTGAAATTGCTTAAGCTTTGACAATTTCATGCAGTTGGAAAATTTCAACATGTGAGGCCACACATGTAAATATTAAATGTGTTGTGCTATCTTTTGGTTATGCCTAGATTAAAATGGCTTAATTAAGATTTAAAGGTTTAAGGCTTAAGGGTATAATTATCATGGAATTAATGTGTAGATACCGGAGTGCTATTTCTAATTTGAGGAATGGCCAAACCTCAAATTAGAAATAGAAAAATATATAATAATCTTATTATTATATATAGGGTTGTGGTCCCCAAATTACACGATCACTTTGTGGCTTTTCTGTATCCTCATCACCAAAGAAGAGAGAACACTTTTTTGTCCTAAGGTCGTGATAATTTGGAAAATCTCAACCCGTCCACCAACCTCCGGCAATGGATTTAGATATGCTTTCGCTTTCTCGTATCTCCCCTTTCTCATGAATTGACATGGGTTAGTAATATGATTTAGGGTTTGACTAAGGATGATATAAAAACCTGTTTAGGTTAAACTTTTGGATTAATTTTATGCCTATGCATGTTAGATTTTGTGTTAATCAAATTCTTATTGTTAGGTTTTAGATTTGTGTTGGCTTGATTCTATGAAAACCACTCTTTGTTTGTATTACTTAGTTGCTTAGGTGGTTCGTGATTGGATCGGGCTTCAAAGAAGGAAAGTAACTTCTTATGCAAAGCTCGTCTTCAAGAGGATATGTGCTTACTTGGATGCTAAGGTATCAAGATTCTTCTTCCTCTTACAAGACGTGCGCACATACATACATATCATACATATGTGTCCTTGCATCATTGTGCTCATTTTTTATAACAATTGACAACTTGATTTAGAATGCACATGCATTGGTTTGGAATTGACCAGTTTTTGAAAATGCATGTTTGTAGACTATGTCTTATAAGCATTCTTGTGTGATATGTGTTTGTATATTTATATGTTTGTATAACATGGATCTTCGAATTGAATTTGTTTTTTTTTTGTTTCTTATTGAGTTTCGATCATTTCATTTACTCATACATTTGATTTCGAGTTCCGAGTCAAGAGCTAGAAAACTTTCCAATCATGTTGCATGCATTGTCTTTATCTTCATATATCGAGTCAAATTCATATTTTTTGGTCAAAGTGTTTTTAACGTCTATAACCATGAGGGATTTATGGTTCGTTATCTGAAAATGGATTCGAATTCGGAGTTTGGAGGCCAGAGAATGGTAGAAGAACGCGAGAGGAGCGCAGAAGGGGAGCAAGGGGAAGTGGGATGGGAAAACTTCCGAAACCAACCCTGCCCTGAGATGGCCACACGCCATCTCGGGAAGGCCACCCTTCTGCCCCTGAGATGCCCATGCACCATCTCGAGGAAATTTGGTGGCACCCCTTCCTTTATATTTCTTTTCCCTCTCATTTTTTCTCAAGTGTTGAAGAATTGAAAATACAAGTGCAGAAAATTTTCTCTCAACTTTCTCATCTCCCAAACACCATATCTTTTTCATCTGAACTCCGATTCAATCGATTCAAGTTGGAGATTGTTTGTATTTCAATTCTCTATCATTTTCAAGAAGGTTGAGATCATTTAATCATTTTTTTTCTGGTGGTTCTCCTTCAAGAACGGGACTGCACTACATAAAATTTTCCTTCAGCTTTTGAGTTTTTGTTTTTGTGATATCTCCTTCATTTCAACTCCGATTTAGTTGATTCAAAAATAAAAATTGATTGTATTGAGGAGATATACAAACCCCAAGCATTTACAGAACCAAATTATGTCTTGATTATTCACAGTTATTAGATTTCTACTCGAGATTTCATCTTTTGGTGGTATATCATCGAGTTTTCTTATTTGATCCTCTTAACGATTGTTCTTATTTGATTAAGAAGAATGACTAGGATGATTTTGATTTCATTTTGTGGTTTTTTCTTTTGATTTTCGAGTTTAGCATAAGTTGTGTTCTATTGATTAATTTCTAGCTAAACTTGATTTACATGAGATTGATTCTAGAAATACTTTAGGTTGTGTGATTAAATTTTGATTTCTAGGTTTGATTTCATTTCCTAAGAACTAGGTTGTATTCATTTGGTATTTCTATTACTTATAACTAGTTCTTATTTGATAACATGCTTAAATTGTCTAGATACAATGATAATCGATCTTGAAAGATTTATCTAGCTATCTTGTTGCATGTTCATAGATTGTGTTTGATTAACATTTTCTATTTGTGTGTGATTGCATCATTTACTTTGCACTTAGATCATTGCCTTGTGAAGAGGTTGGAAGTCTCATTTCTTAGAGTGATTCTTTAATTTGAGCATTTGAAAGTCTTAGCTAGAGTTGTGAAGACTCGGATAGTTGAGCAAGAAAGTCTTGGATAGAGGTGTGAAGCCTTGGATAGCTAAGAAATGAAGTCTTGACTAGAGTCGGGAGGACTCGAATAGTTGAGCAAGAAGTCTTGCCTTGGGTCAGAAGGATCCGGATAGGTGAGCAAGGTGGCATTAAGTTCATTGAGTAGGATATGAGGGTAGTTTCTAGGTAAAGGGATCACTTAAGAGATTGTATCTTTTTATCTACTAGTGGATTTTTTTATTGGTGGTTGTGGAATCAACCCATGGATGTTTCCTTTTCGGAGGATTACCACGTAAATATCTCATGTCATTGTTTGCAGTTTTCATTTAGCATTATTAAAATTGCATTGTTTTTAAAAAAGATTAAAATTTGAGCATATACCTATACACCCCCCTCTAGTTATATTTACACTATAAAGACAAAGGGGAATTTCAATTGGTATCAGAGTGGGTGTCTAGAAGTAATTAGATTGATCCATTTTCTACTGTTTGTTGTTTTTGTGCTATGGGTGATTTGTTGCCGGAATGGCCTTCTAGTGCTAGGCTTCCACTCTTGAATAGTGGTAACTACTCCTTTTGGAAAAGTATGATAAAAGCTTACATTAGATCAATGAGTGATGTAGAAGAGGAAGTGGAGTCCTCGAATGATCATGAATATACTAGCAATTGCATTGCTCATTTGGTTATATATTAAGAAGAATTTGAGGATAGTAGTGAAGAATCCTAAAGTAGTGAGAAAAGTGAATACTCTTCAAGTAGTGAAGATAGTGAAGTCTCATCTAATCATGAAGAGATTGAAGCTTCCTCAAATCATGATAAACTTCAATAACAAGATCCTTAAACTAACTTGTGAAAATGTCAAGAAGAATGATGAGAATAACAAGTTGAAGTTGATCAATGCCAATTTAGTGGTGATAATCAAAGCTCTTGGCAATGAAAAGAATATGTCTGTAGAGAATAAGCAAAAAGAGAATAAAGATCTTTAAGACAAAATCCTTAGTCTAGAGAATAACTTGAAAGATAGTAATGAAAGACTAGGAATTTTGAAACAAGAAGTTGAGCAAAGAGATGATTCTGTTGATCGTGCTAGTAGACTTGAAAATATGCATAGAGTCAAAATTAGTAAGCATAAGTGTCAAGAGAAAATGCTTAGTGACAAGCTTGATGAGGCTAACAAGATGATAGGTAAGATGTCATCTAGTGCTAGTAAAGTAGAAACTCTCATCAAGATTGGTAAGCATCCTAGTGACAAGAGGGGATTAGGTTATGTGAATGAAAAGGATACACATTCATCTAATAACCCTACTTTTGTCAAAGCAAGTGGTAAAGTGAATGTAGGTACTCTCTCTAACAGTGAAGCCATGGATGGAACCGGAGGTGCCTCAACATTAACAAGGAGCAACAAAGGAAAATCTCAATAAGGTCAAAGACAACAATCATCATTTTCTCATGCAAAAGACAAAGCATCAAGGAATGGACATAAAAAAGGTAACATTGTGAGAAGGTCTAATACTTTAAATGCTCAAGCTAAAGGTAACCCTCTCAAATTTGTACATATTTGCCATTTTTGTAACATGGTAGGACATATAAGACCTAGATGCTATGAATATATTTGTAAATAAATATGAGAATGATTTGTATGATATGTCTTTCATGAATGGTCCTAGGCAATCATCCATGTATGGATCTAGAACTAGACCTAGAAAGACCTTGGAAAAGCATGTTGAGAAAAATATTGTTGATAACTTGCATGTGAAAACACATGTAGTGCCTCATACTACTTTGGATAAAAATGTTGACAATACTTTGTTTGACTTGTTTGAAAATGTGACCAACAAAGTCGATTTGCATGATAGTAAGCGAAAGAATAAGTCAAAGCATGTTGTTAGTAGTAATGAGAAGCATGGTGTTAAGAAAATTTGGATTAGAAAAGGCTCAACTAATATTTCTTCCAAAACCAAAGACAAAGACAAGAAGAGCTATAGAACTTCTCAACCAAATCATGCACGCCCAAAAGGTAATTTTTCTAAATTTATTCCGGTTTGTCATTATTGTAATATGGTTGGTCACATTAGGATGCTCCACCCCGAAGACGCAGAGAAACAACTCCTATAGTCAGGTACAACCCCCATGATGCTCAAATTACATGACGGGTCTTTAGGGACCTCTACGACCTCACCATCCGCTAGAGATTTGACAAGCATGGGGAACTAGAGGGTGAATGAGAGGTCTTGTTGAGAAGGATAAAAGCCCTGGAACGAAGGCAGGGTCGGGGTAATCTGCTGATAGACAACTCAGGTAGCCCGTTCGCTGAATCTATAATGCAAGCCCGTTTTTTTGAAAAGTTCATGATGTCATATGTGGAGCAGTTCAAGGCTAACACCGACCCTCAAGAAGACGTTAGAAGGTATCAGAGCGCAATGGCACAGTACAACTATGATGATGCACTTATGTAAGGATGTTTCCTCAGACGCTGGGTGACCAAGGGTCCAGGTGGTTCCATGGTCTCACCAGAGGATCGATTAGAAACTTTGATGAGTTGATACAAGCCTTCACTAGGCAATTAATGGAGAACATCCAATGAAGAAAATAAATATTCATCTTGTCAACTATGAAGCAAAGGAAGGACGTTAAGTTGAAAGACCACTTGACCAAATTTTCCTAGAAAGTATCGGAGGTGCGTGATCCCAACGATGGCCCGGTGGTGTCTGCTTTCATTAACAATTTACAACATAACCCATTGTCACTAAGCCTAAGGCAGAAGCGGCCGACCACGTATGCAAATATGATAGATGATGTTGGAGGATATGCAATGGCAGAGGATGAGTAGATAGCCCACCGGGGGGAGCTCAAACATGGAGGCAGACCCGAAAGCAGCCAAAAGACCAAGGATGGAGGCTCGAAAGGTAACGGTAAATAGGATCAGAAGAACAATCCAGGAAAAAACAAGGATGACCATAAGGATGATGATCAAAATAGTGGTAATCCTTTTAAAAGGCAATACACCAATCATACCCCATTAGCCAAATGGCAAGATGAGATCTTGAATATGATAGAGGACAAGAATTTGTACAAGAGACCCCCGAAGCAATCCAATTTCTTGAGAAGGGATACCACCAAGTACTGCCAGCTTCACCATGAAAACAACCATGAGACCTCTAAATGCTACCAATTGAGAGATTATATCAAAAAGTTGATCATAGAAGGGCACATTTAGGATGTAATCCCGAAGGACGAGAGTTATCGTCAAAATGATCCATCTTAAAATGACCTTAGACTTAAAAGAGGTTCGGATAGAGGAGCAATCAATACTATTTTTGGTGGTCCATACATCAGAAAGAGTAGTCGAGAGAGAATGAATTAAGTTAAAGAAGCAATCAAAGGATAAAAATGTTTTGAAGCAAGGCTGGGATCCCATAGTGTTTTCCGAGTTCGATGCATATGGATTGGAAGTTAGGACAAATGATGCAATTGTGGTGTAAGTTCGTATGGGCCATAAAAATAAGGAGAGTACTGATCGACAATGGGAGCTCGATAGATATTCTAAGCATAGAGGTGTTCGACCAATTGGGACTATAAAGAAAGGATCTATAACCATTTATGGTCTAGTCAGAGGCTTCAGAAGAGCAAAAGTGTGGTCACTGGGGACTATGAAGTTGCCCGTGGAGATCAAGTATTACCCCTGCTTAAAGATAGTACTTATTGAATTCATGCCCATTAATGTAGAGAATTGGCCTTACAACGCTTTGTTAGGAAGGCCATTCTTAAATAAGTCAAAAGCCGTGTCCGCGACCTATGCCCTGACTGTAAAAATGGAAGCTAATGTGGGAATCACAAAAAGCTCTCAAGAGTGGGCAAATAAGGCAAGCCTGGCTGTGTATAGAGAAAAGTAAAAGTCGGGAGTAATTCAAATAGATTTTCTGGAAAATGAGAGCGGTTCAAAGATGGATGAATGGGAAGTTGGAGCAGAAATACCAACTCCGTTTGACCTGAACCCAAGGGAGACACCTCTAGAGGATGGGAAAACCTAAGAAGATAAACCGACCAGAGAGGTCGTGATTGACGACATCAATCCCGAACAGACAATAAAGCTGGGTACCTGGTTGATGGGGTAAGTTCAGAATGAGATGATCGATCTGTTGAGAGAATACAAGGATATGTTTGCATGGAAACATGAGAACATGCCTGGAATCGACGTGAGAGTAATCTTCCATTACCTAGCAGTCGATCTCGACCGAAAACCAGTCGTCTAGAAAATAAGATGGTTCAATCCTAAAAGAAGCTAGGCAATTAAGGAAGAAGTAGAAAAATTATTGGCAGCAGGATTGATATGAGAAGTGCGGTACCCCAAATGGGTTCCCAATGTGGTACTAATGAAGAAGAAAAATGGACAGTGAAGGATGTTTGTAGACTTCACTGATCTTAACAAAACATGCCCGAATGATAGCTTGCTCTTGCCTTAGATTGATCAGTTAGTAGATGTACGGCAGGTCCCAGACTACAGATCTTCATGGATGCCTACTCGGGTTTCAACCAGATCAGGATGTTCAAACTAGATGAAGAAAAGACTCCCTTCACAACTGATCAAGGGTTATACTGCTATAAAGTAATGTCCTTTGGTTTTAAAAATACCGGGGCAATCTACCAGAGATTGGTAAATATAATGTTTACCTGAAAAATCGGCAAAAATATGGAAGTATATATGGAAGACATGCTAACAAATAGTACAATAGTCGGGAAGCACGTAGCTGATCTCAAGGAGACGTTCGGGGTACTGAAGAACTTTGGTATGTAGTTATATCCAAAAAAGTGTGTGTTCAGGGTGCCCTCAGGTAGGTTCCTCGGTTTTCAAGTTAACTAAAGGGGAATCGAAGTAAACTTGGAGAAGATAAATGCACTAGAGAAGATAAGGTCCCCAACTACTCTACGGAAATCTAAAGACTAACAGGTTGTCTAGCATCCTTAAACCAGTTTTTCAGCAAGTCAATAGATAAATGCTTACCCTTTCTTAAGGCAATAAAAAGGGTAATGGGTTAGAGTGGAAATGCGAATGTGAGTAGGCTTTTCAGAAGATCAAGGAATACCTAGGTAAAGCGCCAATCTTGTCAAAGCCTCTGGACGGAGAGGTGCTCTACTTATACTTATCAGTCACAGTTGTGGCGATGGGGTCAGTTCTGGTTAGAATTATCAAGGGTTGCAGAAGTCAGTGTATTACACTAGTAAGGCTTTGTTATCGATAGAAATAAGATATTCGGTAGCCGAGTAGATGGCATTAGCGCTGGTGACAGCAACAAGAGAATTGAGACCTAACTTTCAGGCTCAGAAAATTGAAGTTTATACGGATTGCCCGCTAAAGCAAGCTTTTTCCAAACCCGAAGTACCTAAGAGGTTAACAAAATGGGCAGATAGAATTGAGCAAGTTTGATATCGCATGCCTGCCAAAAAACATAATAAATGGCCAAGCAGTGGTCGACTTGATCACCGAGTTCGCTGAGCCAAACAGAGAGGTAATCAGGTTGCTTAGGGAAAAGAAAAAGAAGGAGTTTGTCTTGAAACTGCATGTTGATGGGTTGTCAAGCACGTATGGCAGTGGGGCAGGCAAAATAGTATCCATCCCTATGGGTGATCAAGTAGTGTGTGCCCTCAGATTTGACTTCAAAGCTACTAATAACATGGCCGAATATGAAACACTTTTGGTAGGACTTAGGGTCTGTACAACATTAGGGGCAGATGAGTTGGAAATATTCAACGACTCTCGCAAGTGGTGGTCAACCAAATCTTAGACAAATACTAGGCTAATGACAACAATATGGCAGCCTATCTGAAGATAGCCAGTATGTTGCTAGAGAGGTTCAAGACCTATAGGATCACTCAGGTCCCAAGGGAGAAGAATGAGAAAGCTGATGCTCTGTCAAAATTGGCATCGGTGAACGTTAACATATGGTTAAAAACCATCCAAGTGGCTTACCTTAAGAGACCTAGTATTGAAGAAGAGGAACAAATATCAACAGAAGGGACGATTGAAGAAGGATAAACCATCTAGATGACCCCTATCAGAAGGTACCTAGAAGATGGAACACTTTCAATAGACATAACTGAATCAAAACACCTCAGATATAGGGCCACTAGATACTCGATGGTCAAGAGAGATTTGTACAGAAGAGGATTTTCAAAGACTTTACAAATATGTGTTTGCCTAGCAGAAGGAGAACATATACTAAAAAGTATCCATAGAGGGGTATGTGGGAACCACATTGGGGTAAAAGCTTGGCACATAAGACCCTTAGACAAGGTTTCTTTTGGCTAACCCTATTCCAGGATTCACAGGCAATCGTAAAGTAGTGTGGTAGTTTCCAAAAGATAGCAAATGACATCAAAAAGTCACCCGAGCAGTTGAGGAGTCTAACGTCGCCTTGGTCATTCGCCACGTAGGGACTGAATTCGATCGGCCTAATGCCAACAACGACTAAATAAGGCGTAAAGCATGCTATTGTGGCCGTAGATTATTACACAAAGTGGGCAGAAACAGAGGCACTAGTGCACATAACTGAAGCCAACATAACCAATTTTATGAGAAAGAACATCATCTACCGATTTGAAATCCCAGACACCATTGTCACTGACAACAGGACCCGGATCTATAGTGACAACTTCAGAAAAATATGCTAGGATTACCACAAAATAAACTAGTATGCAACACCAGCCCATCCTTAGAACAACGGCCAAACGGAAGCAGTAAACAAAATTATTAAACACACTCTGAAGGCCAAACATGATGCTAAGAAAAGAAATTGGGCAGATAAGTTGCATGAAGTACTATGGGCCTATCGGACCATAGAAAGAACTTCAACAGGAGAGACTCCCTATTCACTAGGGTTCGGGACAAAGACAGTGATCCCGATTGAAGTGATTCATAACTCGCCAAGAATACAAATTTTCCACCTCGACGCAAATATGGATATGCTAGAACAAAACCTAGATGAGCTAGAGGAAAAAGAAGACTTGTTAAGGATAAAAAACACCGCCTGCAACCAAGGGGCAACAAAATATTACAACTCACATGTTTGGATAAGAAGATTCCAGCTCGAGGATTTAGTTCTCAAGAGGGTGTCACCCAACATAAAAGACAGAGTAACAAGGTCACTAACAGATAAGTGGGAAGGACCCTATCAGATGGTCGGCTTAGCCGACCATGGGGAATACCACATTACCCGACCAGAGTAGGGAGAGCTACCCTGACCATGCAATGCATAATATTTAAAGATTTTCTACCCATAAGACAATTTTGTTTCATGTTTTTCTTTTATTAAAATCAAATTGTTTTTTTCTTTAGGAATACAATTATTTGATTGATTGTTATTTCTTTTTTAGCATTCAATAAAAGTCCCTTTGAGGGAAAAATGCCAAGAAGTCAAGTAAAAGTGTTCTTAATTTTGCTTTCATCTATAAAACCAATCCCGTGGCACCTAAGATCGCTTAACGCCAAAAAGGTACCCGTTGGGGTATAGTGAGGACGCTGAAAACATATGTTGCAAAGACAATGCATACTCACCAAAACTACGGAGTGTATTGAAACACTGTTAGAGCGCCTTCAGGTCATAGGTACCTTATGGGATGCGCTAAGAGTTGAATGGGGAACAAAATATTTAAACTTGAAACTGTTGCCAATAAAAACTTGAGCATCTTCAGTTGGTATATTATAAGTTACCCCCGTTACAACGAATCTTGAGCAATAGACTACTAGAGACGTCTCAGTGACTTAATTGATAGATAAAAGACAAGCGTCTATAAATTAGGTACCCTACAAATGGTCCATAAAAGAACACTACTTGACAAAAAACAGTGAAGCAACCAGGAAACAAAACGAATGATTCATTTAGAACCAATACTGCTCATTGTTGTTAGACAAATAATCCACATTATTGAATAACCCGACCACATGTAGATATTTGGTCAAAGTTAGGTCATTTAGCTTAATGCAATAAAACACATATAGTTTAAGTTACAAAGTGACCCCATGCTCATATAAGTTGTTCGGTTAAATGTTAAGTCACTTGACTAAGTGCAATAATGAATACAAATCTGTAAGAATGGCATTATTAACATAAGAGAATTCAGTATATGATATTAAGAAAGGTAATAAATGGAGCAGTAGGGTCAAACTTCTGATGTGCATGAAGGACCTCTGGCCCTAGACCCACCATGGGGAACATCATCATCTCCATATCCCTTGGTTAGATCCCCAAAATTCGGTAAGCTGATGTCATCCTCCTGGTCATTGGCCATAAAGGGAGAGTAATCCATATCAGGCAAGGGTCTAATATCAGTCCCCTTCATTAAAGTGTCACTCTCCTCTCTAACATAGAAGATCACCATGGAGGACTTGGATGGGAGTTCTAGATGCATGATATGAGGATCTTTCCCGATCGATTTGTAATATGCCCTCCATAAAATCCTTCGGTTCTTTATAGCCTCTAGGGACTTAGCCGTGTGTTTCTGAATTGTCATGTCCTATTTTTGGTGAGCCTCTCCCGAAGACCCTTTCCTTACCACCAAAGAACATTCTTGCGATGACTAGCCCTCGCTCGAGCTCCCTCAGTTTGATAGCCTCGAAAGCACAGGGTCTCTTATAACTATCAAAATTTTGAACCTCAAGGGCTAGTCTAGCATATTTGGAAAACACTTCCACGCTGACCGTTGTTGCTCCTGATATTGGGCCAATCACTCATTGTGGAGGCAAGCCTTCTCAGATGCTTGCTGCGATTCAAGCGTGGTTTCTTGAGCAGAAGTATGGGTGTCCCTAGCAACCCAGGCTTCTTCCTAAAGTATGGATACCTTCGCTTCAGCTAGGATGGCCATTGACTCAAGCTCGACACTCTGTAACTCCGCCTTCACAACTCTTTCCTCTAACTCAACATTCTTCGTGGTAAGTTTTCTAACGGTCACACTAGCTGTGGATGCCCTACTTTGAATGTTAGTGATAGTCCTCCTTAAGGAAATCTTAATTGCATCATGATTCTTCAATTTTTCTTCACATGATTGCTTGATTTTGGACTCGCTGGTCGATGAGGATTTGAGGGCTTCATTTTTCTCGTCAAGCTCATTTTTCAGTCGAGATATATTCGTAGCCTGCCTCTAATGACCAATCAAGGCCAGAATCAACTCTTCCACCGCCTGTCTAAAAAAAAAGGGAAGAGTAAAAGTAATGGTGAACACGAATGAAAGCAGAAAAAGGAAAAGACTTATAAAAACTCTATTATTGAAGATCATGCAGAACCAATCAGAGCCGTTGGCAGTTCTGGCTTTCCTCCAATACCCATCACTAATGTACCCCTCACTAATTGACATGGAACAAAGCATGACAAGGGGGTTGAGTAAAGAACTGCTCGAATTGGGAAGCGGATGAGGCCCAGATGTCGAAACGGTCACTTGAATCGATAGGGTGGATCCATCACGACCAGGTGTAGTGATGGTCGGGAGTACTGCTGGATGGGCAGGGTTTGTAACAATGAGTGCCCTTGAAATTCCACCGTCCTCTCAAACCTAAAGGCAAGTCGTAGGAATCCCAACTTCATACCTTTCAAGAGCTTGCACTAACCCCATCACGTTGAAGAGGTATATGAGGCACATCGGTGGAAATGCTCTCAGCTTGGTTGATCCCAGCATCACTGGCCAAGCCAGTGACCGTAACATTTGGCAAAGCCCTGGACTGTCTATCCAACCATAGAGAAACCTTATCAACATGCTCTTCAGTAAGCACGAGCACTTTGTTTCAACAGAAGGCTCATCTGGGTTAGGCTCACCATCATTAGAGTCAGATTTGGTAAAGACTATCTAACATTTAACAAAAATTTGCATTAAGGCCTTACCAAGCTGCTGTATAGGAGGGTAGGCTGAAATTGGACTGATTGGGTGGTCGGTTGTGGCTTGAGATTGTTCCAATTGAGAAAGAAGTCTCGAGTGTTGAAGAGTAGCTCCTTCACCATTTCATCCGAAACTGGGTTAGTTGTCCTAGTACGAAAGAAAGGCAGATGTCATGGATACACGATCCCCACTTATCTTTGACCATTGTACCTACAAAATCAAGTTGGTTAAAGTCTCATGATCATCATTGTCTTCTTCAAGGATGAGAGGATCAACCCCTACATGGGGAACTATTGGATCAAAAGTAGGTGGTGCTTCTATTCGTCCACAAATAGCCTCGGGGGTAGAAAACTCCTATACAGTTTTGGCTACCTTTCCGCTGATCGCCTCTCTGCCTGATCCCTCACTGTCAGACCTTTTTTACTAGATTTTTCCTTACTGGATCTCTTCTGGGTGGACTTTTCTCGAGCATATCTGTCCCTAGAGAACCCTCTCCTGCTATCTTTTGGAGGGGCATCACGCTAACTCGCTTCAGCCTGGCTAACACAGGCCATTGTGGTGTTAGGATCAGGCTCGTAGACATGCTTCACCAAATCATGCTCAGGGGGTGTGATTCCCTGAGCCACTTGATAGACGGCTTCTCTTTTGCTAGCCCGATAATTGTTCTTAGCCTTTTCGGCCTGGTCACTAGTGACGATGTCTATCTCGTACACTGAAAGGAAATTTTAGCAAAAATGATAAGGCGGGATGTGAATGACAAGAAATCATATGATAAGGGGGTTGGGACTTACGGTGCTTGTGTTTGCTGGAGATGGTAGAAAAAACTGTAAATTGATCTGATCTTTTTCCATAAATAGACTTCAACGGTCCCTGACCTCCCAAGAAGTCTGAGCCTCCTTAAGAACCAAAGTAGACTAGCCCCGAGTCAACTTAGGTGATGTTTTGTTCCATAGCTTAGGGCTACCAAAGTGTCTTAGGACACTATTCCTATTCGGATTTTGGTTTGGGTCAGCCACCACTGTTTCACCCAAATCACCCCTAACGAAGAACTAGCTATTCTTTCAATACTTATTAGAAGATGGGAAGTGATAGGTTTTAGATTATGTTGGCATTAATTCCATATCAAAATAATGTTTACTTATAATGATTTAGTTGTTTAGGTTTATGATGATTCAAGCTTCAAAGAAGAAGGGACAACTAGTCAAAGCAAGTATAAAGTCTTCAAAGAGAAAGCATGCTATATGGTTCTACAAAGGTATATTGAGACCTTATCTTTCTCTAACAATGCTTAGGCACAAACACATAAATCATATATATGTGTCCCTACATTGTTGTACCCCATTTAAAACACATTCACACGTTAAAGATGAATGCTCATGCATTGGTATGAAAATGACATGTTTTGAAAAATGCACGATTGAAGACTATCTCTATGTAGTTTGTATTTTAGTGTGAAATTTGTTTGTATGTGTATATGTTTGTAAAACATGGATAATGAACTTGATTTTAGTCTTAAATCATTCATGATTGAGCTCCAAACACTTTGGTTACTCATACTCTTAATTTCAAGTTCTAAGTTAAAAGATATGATACTTTCCAGTCATGTTACGTACATTGTCTTCGTCTTTGAATATCGAGATGAATTCTTACTTTTTGGGTTGAGTATCTTATACGTCCATGTCCATGAGAGAGTAACTGTTCGTAATCCACAAACGAATTCGAATTTTGAGTTTAAAGGCAAGAGAACGGTCGAAGAACGTGCGAGGAAAATAAGTGCAACCATGCACTCTTTCGCGAGGTGGCGTGTGGCCATATTGGACCAGAACGCTTGCTGCCCCAACATGCCCATGCGCCATCTCAGGAAGCAAGTGTGCTTTGTGTACTTAAGTCCTTTTTGGTCATTTTACTTGTATTCTTTTCCCTCTCCTTTATATATCCCTTCTCTCTCTCATTTCATTCAAAGAAGAGATTTAAAATTTGAGTGCAGAATTTCTCCAATAAATTTCTCACCTTCCAAACACCGTGATTTTTTCATTTGAACCCCGATCTAAGTGATTCAAAGTTGAGAGTGTTTATCTATTCATCCTCCATCTTTTCTCTGAAGGTTTGAGTTAGTGTTATTGCTGTTTTTGGAGTCTAACCTCACAAAAATGGGACTGCCCCAAATCAACTAAGGTATTGATTTTCTCATAAAGTTTTCTTTTAAAACTTGGTCAATTGCCTTGGGTTTTCTTCTTCTCTATATATTAGTGTCTACTAATTTTTTAGATTTGAGTTTTGAACTCATTTAAAGCTAGATTGAGTTTCAATTGAAATCCCACATGATGAGTTGAGTTTTGATTTTGCCTATGTTTCACATGTTTGGGATTGTATTGTGCTAGCTTTGTTTCTACGACTATTTGATGATCTTTAATTGATTGATTTTGTGAAAAATAGTCTCTCACATGTACTAGGCTCTCTTTGACCGAAATTCTCCTAATAGTGCATGAGTTTATGTTCTTGTGAGCTATTCATGTGCTTTATTGAATCTATGAACAGAAAATATGCTCTAGAACTTTTGCTTTAATCTAAATGATTTTGTCACATGATTTTAGCTTGTTTTTGGTTACATGATTTAAACTTGATTATATGATTAATTGAATATATCTTGAGTTCAAGTTTAGATTTATACATGTATCTAGGTTGAAATTAACATGTCATATATTTTGTATGAACTAGATGAATTAGATTGGCATTTTAACTAGACAACAATTGGTTTGTGCATTCATGCTTATGTTTAGTATTTTCCGTAGGATATGTTGATCATAAAATTCTATGTTACGTGCTTGTTTATGTTTTGCATTCATGATCAACTAGATGCCTTGTGAGAAGGAAGTCTTGACAATAGGTGTAAGGCCTATGTTGTGCAGCATGGAAGTCTTGGCAAGAGGTGGGTGACCTCGGAATGTCAAGCAAGGAAGTCTTGCCTAGGGTCGTGAGGATCCGGAAGGGTGAGCAAGGAAGTCTTACCGAGGTTCGTGAGGATCCAGAACGGTGAGAGAGGAAGTCTTGACAAGAGGGGTGAGGCCTTAGAATGTTGAGCAAGAGGGTGACATATTCATGAGTAGGATAGGAGGGTAGTTTATAGGTGAAGGGGTCACTTGAGAGATTGTACTTTTCTTATCTACTAGTGGATTTTGTTTGCCGGTGGTTGCTAACCCGTGGATGTTTCCTTTTCGGAGGTTTACCACGTTATATCTTGTGTCAAATTTTCTCTATCCCTATCTCTCTTATATTTGTATTTGTTAATTGAATACTATGGATAGAACTTTATATGTAAGTTGAATCCCTTACTATAAAATTGTTGGTATATGCTTTATGTATGTTTGTTTGTATCACTTTTTATATGCTTATATATATACATATATATATATATATTGATTAGTTTTCTTCAAATAATATATATATTGTGATACAAGAAATTTAGAGGGACGGACATTTGTTTGTTTCAAAGGGGTCGAAAAAGGTATCTAATCTATTCACCCCCCTCTAGGTTAGCGTTGAGCGTTTAACCGTGCTTGTATTCTCAATTGGTATCACAACAGGACACTAGATTTTACTTAGTGAGCATCCATGTGATACATTCATGGTATTTGCAAAGCTTTTGAAGTCATGGGTGAAAATACAAACACGGTTAAATGCTCAAGGTTAACTTGGGGGGGGGGGGGGTGAATAGGTTAGACACATTTTTCGACTCCCTTAGAAACAAACAAAAGTTTGTCCCTCTAGATTGCTTGTATCACAATATATATATTAATTAAAGACACTTAATCAATATATAAAACAAGTAAAGTGTGATAATAACAAGTAATTGTAACACATACACAATCTATATTATAGAAAGGAAGTCAACTTACATAAAGAGTTTTATCCATAGTATTCAAATAACAAATACAAATACTAGAGAGATAGGGATAGAGAGAAGTTGACACAAGATATAACGTGGTAAACCTCCGAAGAGGAAACATCCACGGGTTAGCAACCACCGACAAACAAAATCCACTAGTAGATAAGACAAGTACAATCTCTCAAGTGGCCCCTTCACCTAGGAACTACCCTCCTATCCTACTTGTAAGGACCTCAATTTTACGATTGGCTTATTTCATGACAAACTACACCACATTGGAGATGATTGTGTAATGGGTAGCTTAGGAATTCATTGGCAAGCTTCCAAGCATCACCATGACTTCAAGAGCAAAAGGTATATTCACTTGACTTTGCCTCTTGAAGAGTTTAGGTGCACACACACACACCTCATGCATGCTTTGTTGATCTTGCATTTGTGTTGATATTGTTTATATGTGTGCATCTCTTCACAATCACACTTGCACTTCATTTATAGATTTAAGTGTGGTATTGTGTTGTGTTTGCGCTTTCATGATGGTGTGCTTGTTTTAGCGCGTTGAGTGACCATATGAGAAGGTCTCACTCTTCTCTTGGTTTGGTTATATGGAGTAAGGTGTCTAGCTTCAAAAGAGTGTATTTCAATGATTTAATGTTTTTCAAAACTGACATTTGTATGGTTTTATGACCATATCTTTTTATAAAATGATTCAAAATGAGTTTTAAAATTTTTTGTCCAAACTAGATACCTATACCTTTCCAATGGTATATTATTTGTAATATTTTATGACCGTTGGATTGGTTTTGAAATCTCCAATGTGACCATAAAAACAGGGCATCTCTGTTGTTATCCGTTTCTGACCTTTGGTCACTAAAATGACCATAACATTTTCTATAGAAATCAAAATCATGTTTTGTAAATTGGAGTAGAACTTAGACTTCCATACCTTTCCAACGGTATATTATATGAAAGATTTGGATGTCGTTTGGTTATGTTTTGGGACGCTGAAAGCTCGAGCTGTTGTGCTGTCTGGCATGTACTGTTGCCTAGGCCGCTTTTTGGTGCCATGCCTAGCCAGCGACCTAGGCAGCGGTAATGTCCAGCCATGCCATGCTGTACAGACCGCGGTCTGGATACTTGCCTTGGCCACAGCACGAACAACGGTCGTGCGGGACTTTGTCTCCCAAGTCCAAAATGATGCCATTTTGTGTAGGGCTTCTTTATATATGTTCTCTTCTTCTTCCTTGCCTTCTTAGAGCTCAAAGAACCCATCTTTAGAGTGAGAGAACAACCATTAGAGAAATAAAGCTTCAAGCTTTGTTATTTGACTCTCCAAACCCCAAACTCATCTTCATCTTGCATTCAAACATCATTCCAAGCATGAGTTTTCATTGATTGGTAAGTATAACCACCATTATTGTTCATTTATTGTTCTAGCCAAATTAGCATTTCTTCATATTAATTGCATATTTATTTAAATTATGACATGTTTGGGGTTTGTATTGTGATAGCTTGCATTATTAGGTCATTTATGCCTAAATAGCTAATCCATGAATGCTCATGTATACATAATTGATGATTAGGTTGACTTTGTGCATCTAGTCTAGTTTATGAACATTTATGTGTATGCGTCATTGATTGCATTTCTTGATCGTAAAATTGCCCTTGATTATTTGTTGTGACAACTTGTGTTGGTTGGACTTTTATTGACTATTAGGTTGTTAGATTTTATCTACACATTTAATTGAGTCCTTGGTATGGGCATGTAGGCATTGTTTGATAACTAGGATGTTTAATTGCATTATCTACATCTAGTTAAGCATTTTGTGTTTGGTCATACACATAATTGCATTTGAGCATAGTGTCATATATACACTTAGACCATATATTCTTCATAGAGTCAAAGTCTTGTGGCTTCTAGGTGAAGTTGCACAAGCAAGTCTAGTCTTGCAACCAAGGGTAGGTTGGCAAGCAATTGGTCGGGTATCCACTGTAAAAGGCACGAGGGGTAGAGTAGGAGGTGCTCACTCCAAGAGTAGTGGATCATGGGATATCACTAGGGATTGAACCAAGAGTGGTGAGTGGCGGTGTCCATAGCCTGAGGTTGTCGAGAGTGAGAGTCTGAGTATCACTTGAGGGTGTAATATTTTATTCATATAGTGGATTTCTATGACCGAGTGTGACGCACTTAACAGCCCGTGGTTTTTCCCATTTGGAGGGTTTCCATGTATTCATCTTGTGTTGTTTATATTTTCGCACTTTACACTTGATGTTGTATGTTTGTTTTATTGGGTAAATTTTGAATATTGACTAATCAAGAAAAATTGGTAATTGACGTGATTAAAACCTATTCACCCCCCCTCTAGGTTATAGACACACACGTTCTTAGGGAACTTTTCAATTGGTATCAAAGCCGGTGCCTAGACATACTTAGGTGATCCAAGCTCTTGTTTGTGTGTCTTGCATTTTATTTGCGTTTGATTGTTGCATTCATTTGCATTCATCTCATTCATTAAACACCATGAGTGGCATTGAGATGTTAGAGGGAGATTTGACCTCCAAAATTAAGAGGGAGGAATATGACTCCGATGAGGAGATGACTCTCATGGTTGAAAGATTTAGAAGATTCACAAAGTGAAAGAGGAGAAAAGGATGAACTCCAAAATGAAGGAGGTAAACAAGAAGACCTTGCTCAAGAATAGTGAAGAGCATGTGCTAAACTTCACAGCCTTGGGTGCTTCTTATGTGGAAGATTTTGGTATGGTAACAAGTGACCAAGGCAAGGGTCTTGATGAGGGATTTGACTCAATTGAGGAATGTCAAGTGACCCTTCTCAAAGTTTTGAAGCAAAATGAAGAGCTCTCCAAGGAGAATGAGACTTTGAGAATGTGGAAGATTTCCCCGGAGGAAAAGATCCGTACCCTTGAAGATAGCAAGCAAAATAGTCAAAATCAACTTCATCGGTACAAAGAGATCATGGAATACCAAATGGAAGACATCTCCATTCTTGTCTCCAAATTGAAGACCATGGAGAAAGTGACCTCCATTAATGACTCCTTGATGATGGACAAGATTGATGCGTCCAAGTATGAGAAAGAGATTGAAGATTGCCACAGGAAAGAGAGATGAGGTACCTTGAAGAATTAAGGAAGGCCAATGTCAAACAACCTCAAGCTCAAGGCAAGATCAAAGCTTCATCTAAGAAATCTTCAACTCAAGAAAAGTTCACATAAGCCTTGGCAACTCAACCAAAGCCTAGGCAATTCAAGAAGAAAGGGCAAGTTTTTGAGAAGTCAATCACCTCATCCAACAAACCAACTATGAGGAAGGGAGGTGACCACAAGAAGCATGACCAACCAAGAAGGCAAGATCAACCGGCTCAACCACCTCAAGAAGCTAAACCACAAAGATGCCACCGATCTGCTCAAGTTCCAAGAAGAAGCCAACCGGTGCATCATCAAAGACAACCTCATCAACATGGTGATGCCTCGATGAGAACACAATGCAATGTCATAAAATCTTACTTTGTACCTACTTGTCATTTTTGTGGTATGATTAGTCATTTAAGACCAAATTTCTTTAAATATATTAGGAGGTGTAGGTTAGAGAGCATGAAAGAAAAACGGTTGAATGTTAGGGCAAGTTTGCATGAACCTAGGGAACTTAGAAAAATGTCTTCAACCACTAAAAATGTTAAAGTGGAACCTAGGTGGGTTAGAAAGAATGAACCTGCTTGCCTTAGTGCCCATGAGACATCCGTAAATGCAACTAGGTCATTTGGACTTGGCAGATCTATAGGGGATCATGCCTCCCATTGACTTGGTTGGATTTGACCCCATTTGGGGAGCTCAAGCAAAGAGAGCGAACTTGCATGATTTGCTATAAGCAACAAGTTAATTTGTTTTATGCTCTTTTGATAATTGCTTGAGATTCTTGGTTGCACATATATGCTTATATGTTTTTCTTAACAAGTGTGCACCATTGCTTTACTTGCAATCCATGTCATATTTATGTTCAAACATGCATTTTTGGACTAGGAGATTTAATTGGGAAAGTACATTTGAATGACCTATTTATCTCCATGACATGTGAACTTGCTTTTAATGACATGCTTTAAAATGATATGCATGAATTGAGTTTGATTGCTTTAATGCAAATGTGTGTGAGTGCAAATGAGATGACTAATCATTAAGGATCTTTTATCCATGCAATTAATAAGGATTTTATATCCAAATTAGTCTTCTCTCTTTTCTTAATGGTGAAACAAGACTACTATCATACGGATAATTATCCGGAAAAATCAAAAAGGGTGCAATAGTCGCTCATGTCTTGATTTGTCTTTAAGGATTGATATAATTGCTTTATTTTCAGAAACTATATCTTGTTTGCTTATGACAAAAGGGTACAAATTGGTTTGAATTCTTTTGGAAACCCTTTTGATGTTTGCTTTGCCAAATACCATTTGTTTTGGATTTGAATGCAACATGTCTTGCTTGCAAAGCATCCTTGTCACACATTTTTCTTTAAATAAAAATCCTTGAATCTCTCTCAATTATTTAAGTTGCATAAAGTTTGTGTATATGATTATGCAATGTTCTTGTGTGAATAGCTCTCTTTGCTAAAGCAACCCGATAGGGGGAGCTTCTTTGCCTATCTCATGACAAAAAGGGGGGAGAAGTCTTGAGAAATATATGGGGAGAATTGGTTATACTTTTGGGGAGAGAGTAACCCATTTAGGGGGAGCATTGCACATGCATTTGTTTATAATGCTTTATTGAGTGCAATTGCTTTTTATGTTTGTTCACTTCACATGCACTTGTTCTTGGAAAGTGCTTTCTTGCTATTGTGTGTAGTTATGATGATCTACGAAGAGATTGAAGACCTTAAAGACTTAGATTCTTAGGTATCTCTTTTTGTAACATAGAATGGACTCTCATAAACAATAGCTAGATTATTTTTTGTTTTGTGAGGATTTATTTGTGAGTGGTTGTTTTGTCATGAAATAGCCAAAGGGGGAGATTGTAAGGACCTCAATTTTATGATTGGCTTATTTCATGACAAACTACACAACATTGGGGATGATTGTGTAATGGGTAGCTTAGGACCACATTGGCAAGCTTCCAAGCATCTCCATGACTTCAAGAGCAAAAGGTATATTCACTTGACTTTGCCTCTTGAAGAGTTTAGGTGCACACATACACCTCATGCATGCTTTGTTGATCTTGCATTTGTGTTGATATTGTTTATATGTGTGCATCTCTTCACAATCACACTTGCACTTTATTTATAGATTTAAGTATGGTATTGTGTTGTGTTTGCGCTTTCATGATGGTGTGCTTGTTTTAGCGCGTTGAGTGACCATATGAGAAGGTCTCATTCTTCTCTTGGTTTGGTTATATGGAGTAAGGTGTCTAGTTTCAAAAGAGTGTATTTCAATGATTTAATGTTTTACAAAACTGACATTTGTATGGTTTTGTGACCATATCTTTTTATAAAATGATTCAAAATGAGTTTTAAAATTTTCTGTCCAAACTAGATACCTATACCTTTCCAACGGTATATTATTTGTAATATTTTATGACCGTTGGATTGGTTTTGAAATCTCCAAAGTGACCATAAAAACAGGGCATCTCTGTTGTTATCCATTTCTGATCTTTGGTCACTAAAATGACCATAACGTTTTCTATAGAAATCAAAATCATGTTTTGTAAATTGGAGTAGAACTTATACTTCCATACCTTTCCAACGGTATATTATATGAAAGATTTGGATGTCATTTGGTCTTGTTTTGGGTCGCTCGAAGCTCGAGATGTTGTGCTATCTGGCATGTACCGCGACCTAGAAAGCTGTTGGTGCAATGCCTAGCCAGCGACCTAGGCAGAGGTAATGTCCAGCCATGCCATGCTGCACAGACCTCGGTTTGGACACTTGCCTAGGCCGTGGCACGCACAACGGTCGTGCGAGACTTTGTCTCCCAAGTCCAAAACGATGCCGTTTTGTGTAGTGCTTTTTTATATATGTTCTCTTCTTCTTCCTTGCCTTCTTAGAGCTCAAAGAACCCATCTTTAGAGTGAGAGAACCTCCATTAGAGAAATAAAGCTTCAAGCTTTGTTATTTGACTCTCCAAACCCCAAACTCATCTTCATCTTGCATTCAAGCATCATTCCAAGCATGAGTGTTCATTGATTGGTAAGTAGAACCACCATTATTGTTCATTTATTGTTCTAGCCTACCAAGACATGTCATTTATTGCTTAATTAGCATTTCTTCATATTAATTGCATATTTATTTAAATTATGACATGTTTAGGGTTTGTATTGTGATAGCTTGCATTATTAGGTCATTTATGCCTAAATAGCTAATCCATGAATGTTCATGTATACATAATTAATGATTAGGTTGACTTTGTGCATCTAGTCAAGTTTATGAACATTTATGTGTATGCCTCATTGATTCCATTTCTTGATTGCAAAATTGCCCTTGATTATTTGTTGTGACAACTTGTGTTTGTTGGATTTTTATTGACAATTAGGTTGTTAGATTTTATCTACACATCTAATTTAGTCCTTGGTATGGGCACGTAGGCATTGTTTGATAACTAGGATGTTTAATTGCATTATCTATATCTAGTTAAGCATTTTGTGTTTCGTCTTACACATAATTGAATTTGAGCATAGTGTCATATATACACATAGACCATATACTCTTCATAGAGTCAAAGTCTTGTGGCTTCAAGGTGAAGTTGCACAAGCAAGTCTAGTCTTGCAACCAAGGGTAGGTTGGCAAGAAATTGGTCGGGTATCCACTGTAAAAGGCCCGAGGGGTAGAGTAGGAGGTGCTCACGCCAAGAGTAGTGGATCAGGGGATATCACTAGGGATTGAACCAAGAGTGGTGAGTGGCGGTGTCCATAGCCTGAGGTTGTCGAGAGTGAGAGTCCGAGTATCACTTGAGGGTGTAACCTTTTATTCATATAGTGGATTTCTTTGACCGAGTGTGGCGCACTTAACAGCCCGTGGTTTTTCCCATTTGGAGGGTTTCCACGTATACATCTTGTGTTGTTTATATTTTCACACTTAATGTTGTATGTTTGTTTTATTGGGTGAATTTTGAATATTGACTAATCAAGAAAAATTGGTAATTGACTTGATTAAAACCTATTCACCCCCCCCCCCCCCCCCCCCCTTCCCCTTCTAGGTTATAGACACACACGTTCTTAGGGAACTTTTCACTACTCATGAAGATGTCGCCCTCATGCTCAACAATTCGAGGCCTCACACCTCTTGTCAAGACTTCCTCGCTCACTTTACCGGATCCTCACGACCCAAGGAAAAACTTCTTGCTCAACTATCCGAGTCCTCCTGACTCTAGTCAAGACTTCCTCGCTCACCTATCCGGATCCTCACGACCCTAGGCAAGACTTCTTGCTCGACTATCCGAGTCCTCCCGACTCTAGCCAAGACTTCCTTGCTTGATAATCCAAGGTCTTACACCTCTTGCCAAGACTTACTTGCTCAACAACATAGGTCTCACATCTATTGTCAAGACTTCCTTCTCATAAGGCACCTAGGTGATCTTGAATGCAAAACACAAATAAGCAAGCAACATAGAATGCTATGATCAACACATCCTATGGAAAATACTAGACATGAGCATGAATGCACAAATCAAATGTAGTCTAGTCAATCATGCATGTTTAAATCATCTAGATCATGTAAGATATGTTCAACATTAATCACAACCTAGATACATGCATAGATCTAAACTTGAATCATAAGATATGTTCAATTAATCACAAAAACAAGTTTAAATCACAAAAACCAAAACATGCTAAAATCATATGACAAAGTCATTTAGATTTAAGCTAAAGTTCTAGAGCATATTCCTAATCATAGATTCAACAAAACACATGAATAGCTCAAAAGAACATAAGCACATGTATTAATGTGAGAATTCATCCAAGAGAGCCTAATACATGTGAGGAACTATTTTTCACAAAATCAATCAATCAAAGCTAGCACAATACAATCCCAAACATGTGAAAACATAGGCAAAATCAAAACCTAACTCAACATGTAAGATTTCAATTGAAATTCAACCTAGCTTTAAAAGAGTTCAAAACTCAAATCAAAACACTCACAATACACATATATAAGTTGAAGAAGAAAACCTAAGGCAATTGATCAAGTTTTAAAAGAAAACTTTGAGAGAAAATCAATACCTTAGTTGATTTAGGTGCAGTCCCGTTTCTGTGTGTTTAGACTCCAAAAACAACAACAAAACTCACTAAAACCTTCAAAGCAAAGATGGAGGATGAATATACAAACACTCTCAACTTTTAATCACTCAAATCGGAGTTCAAATGAAGAAGTTATGGTGTTTGGAAGGTGAGAAAATGTAGAGAGAAAATTTCTGCACACAAGTTTAAATTTCTTCTTAGAATGAAATGTGAGAGGGAAGGAGAATATAAAGGAGAGGGAAAATTGGGCATGTGAAATGACCAAGAGGGGCAAGAAGCAGCCAAGCATGCTTGCTTCCCGAGATGGCATGTGGGCATCTCGAGGCAGCAAGTCTTCTGCCCCGAGATGGCCACGCGCCATCTCGGGAAATAAGTGCTTTGCTGACTTCTTTCTCCTTCTACCTTCCTTTGCGTTCTTTGACCATTCTCCGGTCTCCGAACTCAGAATTCAAATCTGTTTGTGGATTACAAACCGTAACTCTCACACAAACATAGAAATATAAGATACTCAACCCAGAAAATAATAATTTGACTCGATATATGAAGACGAAGATAATGTATGCAACATGAGTTGAAAGTGTAGTATCTTTTGACATAGAACTTGAAATCAATAGTATGAGTAACTAAAATGACCGGAACTCAATCATGAATGATTTAAGACTAAATTCAATTTCAATATCCATGTTATACAAACAAATACATAAAAAAACACAATTCACTCTAGAATGCAAACTACATAGAGATAGTCTCCAATCATGCATTTTCCAAAACATGTTATTTCCATACCAATGCATAAGCATTCATCTTCAAGTGTGTGAATGTGTTATACATGGTTCACAATTATACAGGGACATATATGAATGAATTGTATATGTGTGCCTATAATGGTGCACAACGATGCAGGGACATAAATGTATGAATTGTGTGTGTGTGCCTAAGCCTTGTAAGAGAAAGATAAGGTCTTAGTATACCTTTGTAGAACCAAACTGCATCATTTCTCTTTGAAGACTTAGAACTTGCTTTGACTTTTTGTTCATCCTTCTTTGAAGCTTGAATCATCATAAATCTAAACAACTAAATCATTACAAGTAAACATCATTTTGATATGGAATTAATGCCAACACAAACTAAAACCTAACAATGGATTTACAGGATGATGTAATGGCAGAAGGAGCCTCAAATACTAGGCCACCATTACTTCGAGGCACTAACTATGGGTATTGGAAGTTGAGGATGAAAGCCTACATCCACTCAATTGATGAATGGGCATGGATGGTAGTGAAAGAAGGTTATAGTCCTCCTACCAAGGTTCAAAAGGATGGAACCAATATACTCAAGCCAATGAGTGAATAGACAATGAATGAGTTTGAGGTTGATAAATGGCACCATCGTGCTATGAATGCCATCTTTGGAGGAGTTGATGGACATCAATTCTCCTACATTCAAAATCTTGAATCCATAAAGGAGGCTTGGGATACTCTCCAAGTCACTAATGAAGGAACCTTAGCGATGGAGAAATCAAGGCTTCAAATGTTGGCATCACAATTTGAAGGTTTAAGTATGGGTGAAGAAGAAATTCCAATTCTGGCTTCTTAACATTGCTAACCAATGTTAAGCACTTGGAGTACCTATCTCAAGAGAGCGTTTAAATTGGAAAATCCTTAGGTCTCTTCCTAAGAGATTTAAATCAAAGGTGACGGCCGTTGAGGAAAACAATGATGTGGATAGCATGAACATTGATGAGTTTCTTGGGTCTCTCCAAACTTATGAGATGTGCTTGAAGCCAAAGATCAATAGTAAGGGAATAACTCTCAATGCTATCAAGAATGAGAGTGATGATGAAAATGAAGAGATGGCTTTTTTGGTTAGAAAGTTCAAGAAGTTTCTAAAGAAGAATGCCAAGCCTAAAGGCAAGTTTTCTAACGAAAGGGGAGTTAAGAAACCATCATCTCTAAAGAATGAGAAGAATAGTCAAGCCATGAACAAGAAAGGTGTTCAATGCTATAATTGTCATGGTTTCGATCACTTTTCTAGTGAGTACACCAAGAAGCCATCTAAGAAAGACAAGAAAGGCAAAGTGTTGGCGGCTACTTGGAGTGATAATGACTCTAGTGATGATGAGAGCTCTAGTAGTGAACCTTCAAGTGATGAAGAGTTGGTGAGCAACTTTGTAGCTCTAACAGCTTCTCATTCTTCACTAAATATTGTTGGTACAATATCTTTGAACAATAAATTTGATGCAAATCATCATGGAAGCTTTAGTTCCATTCCTACCAATTTGAGTTGTTGGCCAAGATAAAGAAGCTTGAAGAAGCTAGAGATAATGCTCTAAGTGAGGTAGTTGAGAAGGATGGCTTGATCAAGAAACAACTAGATGAGTTTATGATTGTTACTCATAAACTTCTTGGTGAGAAAGGTGATATTATGAAGAAGTTTGGAGAGCTTGAAAAGATAAACCTTGAGAATGATGGAATGATATCTTCTTTGAAAAAGAGAGAACAAGATTTAATGGAAGAGACAGACACAGCTAAGGAGGCAATCAAGGACTTAGTGAATGATTCGGTAAGTGTGTCTAGTGTTAGGAATCATGTCAACTCTCATAGTGGTGAAGACGACTTAGTAGTTGAAGATGAGCTTTTGGAAGCACCACTTCATACTCACTTGGATGAAGTCACGATTGACAAGAAACCACTCAAGAAGAAAATATCAAAAGCCAAGAAGAAGTTGGAAAACAAGGTATCCTTGCAAACTCCTAGTGAAACTAGTTCAACTCCAAAAGGTACAATCTCATCTTTTATTCCAATTTGTCATTATTGCAACACAATAGCTCACATTAAACGTAGGTGTTTTAAATTTATTGAAAAATGCAAATTAGGAAATGAATCTAGAGATAAGGAGATTAAACTTCAACTTGAACATGCTAAGGCTTTGAAAGTTGAGAAACATGATAATATTGCTAAGCATGAAAAGAAGTTGTGGAGTAGAAAGAAAGCTAATCTTGTTCAACTTGACAAATTTTGTGTTGAAAATTTTAAGGAAGAGTGTATTAACGATATTCTTGTTAATCAAGTCATTGAAGAACTATACTCTAGATTTAACATTGTTGTCAAGGGTGATATTGAAATTGTTTGTGTAGGGACACCCAAGAACAAGTGGTTCAAGGGTGAGTGCTCTTACCACTAATGTAAGAAGAACATGTGAGTTAACTTTGAGGCAATATATCAAATGTGTTGAGAATTCTAGCTTGCTAGCTTTGAATACTCCATGTATTGATATGAGCTTGGTTATCTCACATCATGTTTGTTATGATTGTTGAAATTTTTTGGTTAACTTTTGATAAGTTCTTTTGATATATGTGTTGGTTGAGTTGAGATATTATGCTTTTTATACTCTTGTTGTGAAACATTGCCAACTTGGTGTCATGATGACATTGAAGGAAAGAGTGCTCATAAAAAGGGTAGAAGTATGATTTTTGATGAATATAATGTGCAACACGTATCTATATACTCTAATGCATGTTCTCTTAGATATTCATTTTTTGACTCAATCTTTGATATACATCTCATAGCATGTCATATTAGAGAATTTTGTATAGCATACATATGGTTCTTATTGACATTTGCTATTTTAGGATCTAATAGTGATATTGTTCACATTGATCTTAACTTTGATGATTGTTTGTGTATAGTGTATTGAGTGGCATTATTTTTGAAAATATGAGCTTCATATTCTTTGAAAGCTACTCATTAGAGAAGTAATGATATTGAATAAGTCTCTACTTATTGCTTTTAGATCATGTGCTTATGAACCATAAAATCTTGGTTTTCTAAAATTACACTTTGCTTCTCTTATATGCTTTGTAGGCTGAGTTTACTAATATGTAAACTTTGGATACACCTTGAAGTTTTTGTTCTTAAGTACATTTAAAATGACCTATGATTAGTATCAATTTTTTAGTATCAATTTTGCTTCAGCAAATACATAAAACTCAACGAGCATCTTCATGGAAAGGGCTACACACATTGGTTGTGAAAGCTACCCAATGTTAGAAAGAGCTACAACATTGTGATGAGTGAAAGCATCCATGAAGTGAATTTTTTTTCATGTTTGGAAAAATCAAAGAAGTGTTGAATTGGAATCATGATTTTTTTTTATTCAAAGCCTAAAAAGTAAAGGAGGAAGGCTTAAAAAGGAAGTATAGTTGAAAAATCAAATGAGCTAGAGTTGAAAAACATAAATGGGATGACGAGCTACATGCATACACACGCTCATATGTTGAAATCTATTCTCTTAAAAGAAAAAATTCCGGATGATAATCGGATTGATTTTTTATGGAAAAAGCTTAAGATGAATAGATGTTGAAAATTGTTTGCATGTTGATTATCAAACTACTTCTTGATATATATTTGAAGCATTTATCTCTCACACACACACTTTGTTTATGAGTATGTTGATATTTTAACAATTGTTGAAGAATTATGAGATAACTTGAAAATCTTTGTGTATCTCTCTTAGCATATGAAGCTTATTTTGTTGAGATTTCTTCAAATTGCTTGAATGTGTGATTGTGTGAATATCTTTGTAAACTTTATGCTATCATTGATTTTAGTTATGGCATTTATCAAGGGGGAGCATGGTATGCTAGACATTGTTCTCTTTTATGATATGTTCACATGCTTCATTTTGTTACATGTTGGCATATTTTGACTTAATGATACTTGTAAGATATTACTCACTATCTTTGTCTTACATGATGATTCATTCTTAAGTCATATGTCTTTGTTTTATAATTTTGTGACTAATGTGTTTAATTTTGTTTTCACTCATTTTGGTTGTATGTGTATGGCCTTTTATCACATAAGAAAAATGAGAAGAACTAAGATTACCGAAAGTGGAAATCAATTGAATCCCGTTGTGAAAGCCAAGTCTACCTCAAAAGGATCCAAAACTTCAAGGACAAAATATTTAGGGATCTTTGGAACAAAGAAGATATTTCAAGAGAGAGACATTGACTTTGGTAAGTGTAAAGATTCTTATGTTCTTAAGTGCTTAAAGGATAGGAAATGGGAATCTTGGGTGAGCATGTTAGGAGTTGTAAATGATACTCTTGTTAGAAAGTTTTATCATGAATATAAGGAAAGTGCCACCTTGTTAGATGCTTTGATGGAAATTATGGGTATTGTGTTTAGAGTTAACCCGAAGAACATTAACAAGTTTCTTGGGTCATCTAATGATATAGATTCTAATTTTCTAGATGTAGATGTTATTGAGAATCTAAATATCTTTTGTAGAACTCTTTGTGACAATGCTTCCTTTGAGTGGAAAAATAAGGCATACATTAGTCAACATGAGTTAACTAAGGCTAGTGCATTTTGGCATCTATTCATTTGCACTAACATTATTGGATCTTTGAATTCAATCAAGTTGAATAAGGACAAGATCAAAATAGTGTATGCATTGGTAACTAATCAACCGATAAACCTTGGAGATCTTCTCATGTATTACATTGATAATGCGGCTTTCTTTACTAGAGGTGATAAAAAGCTTGCATTACCGGGGTTTATTACTTCATTGTTTTTAGCTCGTGGGATTAAGAGTAGAAAAGATGATGTGTTAGTTCAACCCTTGGAAAAATATTATGGTAAACGTGTGTCTTACATGTCCTATAAGAATAAGGGTTTGATTTGTGATACTTTTGAACTATTTAGTAGTTCTCAAGTTGATAGTCATGTGAATAGCACTAGTATTCTTCTGGATTGGGCTATACAATTGAAGGACAAGGTTGATGAACTTGATGCAATAGTTGTTCAACAAGATGCTAGTATTAAAGAGTTGGAGGAGTGCATTGCTTCAAGCTCAAGACCACCACTCAAGCATTATGTTAGATTGACTACTCACACGACTTTCTTTGGTGGAACAAGTGGTTAGTATTTGATATTTGAGGTACATTTCTTAACCTTTTGGCGACATTTCATGTCAAAAAGGGGTAGAAAGAGTATATACTACTTAGTTTCTTTTTATGAGATTTTTTTTGTGAACTTTTGAACTTAGTGGCTTGTAATAATTCATCTTAAGATTGGTTATGAATTTTTGTGATTTGGCATGTATTGAGGGGAAGATACATGTATTTGTGGACTTTAATTGTATATTATTATCCATATTATATGTTGCCATTTGTTGTTTTCTCTTGTATATGTATTGTGCTTTGAGATGATTTGTAGGTTGCTTCAAGAGAAGATCAAGATGAAGTTCAAGATTTGATGAAGATTAGTTCTAGGAATCTTACTCATTGTAATGTGAGGGAGTGATTTTGTGACCTATCTACGTTTTTATATTTGTAGTACATGTATAGGTGTTTTGACATGGAATTTGCCAAAGGGGGAGATTGTTAGGTTTTAGATTATGTTGGCATTAATTCCATATCAATATAATGTTTACTTATAGTGATTTAGTTGTTTAGGTTCATGATGATTCAAGCTTCAAAGAAGAAGGAACAATTAGTCAAAGCAAGTACAAAGTCTTCAAAGAGAAAGGATGATATATGGTTCTACAAAGGTATATTAAGACCTTATATTTCTCTTACAAGGATTAGACACACACACACAAATCATACATATGTGCCCCTGCATCGTTGTGCCCCATTTAAAACAATTCACACATTTAAAGATGAATGCTCATGCATTGGTATGAAAATGACATGTTTTGGAAAATGCATGATTGAAAACTATCTCTATGTAGTTTGCATTCTAGTGTGAAATGTGTTTGTATGTGTATATGTTTGTGGATAATGAACTTGATTTTAGTCTTAAATCATTCTTGATTGAGTTCCAAACATTTTGGTTACTCATACTCTTAATTTCAAGTTCTAAGTCAAAAGATATGATACTTTCTAGTCATGTTACGTACATTGTCTTCGTCTTTGTATATAGAGACGAATTCTTATTTTTTAGGTTGAGTATCTTATATGTCCATGTCCATGAGAGAGTAACCATTTGTAATCCACAAACGGATTCGAATTCCGAGTTTGAAGGCAAGAGAACGGTAGAAGAACTCGCTAGGAAACGAAGTGCAACCAAGCACTCTTTCATGGCTCGTGGCCATCTTGGGCCAGGAGGCTTGCTGCCCTGAGATGCCCACGCTCCATCTTAGACAGCAAGTGTGCTTTGTGTACTTCAGTCCTTTTTGGTCATTTTACTTGTATTCTTTTCCCTATCCTTTATATATCCCTTCCCTCTTACATTTTATTCAAAGAAGAGATTCAAAATTTGAGTGCAGAATTTTCTCCAATAAATTTCTCACCTTCCAAACACCATGACTTTTTTATTTGAACCCCAATCTAAGTGATTCAAATTTGATAATGTTTATCTATTCATCTTCCATCTTTTCTCTGAAGGTTTGAGTTAGTGTTATTGATGTTTTTGGAGTCCAACCTCACAAAAACGGGACTGCACCAAATCAACTAAAGTATTGATTTTCTCTCAAAGTTTTCTTTTAAAACTTGGTCAATTACCTTGGGTTTTCTTCTTCTCTAATATAGTGTCTTATGATTGTTTAGATTTGAGTTTTGAACTCATTTAAAGCTAGATTAAGTTTCAATTGAAATCTCACATGTTGAGTTAGGTTTTGATTTTGCCTATGTTTTCACATGTTTGGGATTGTATTGTGCTAGCTTTGTTTCTACGACTATTTGATGATCTTTAATTGATTGATTTTGTGAAAAATAGTCTCTCACATGTACTAGGCTCTCTTTGGCTGAAATTCTTCTGAAAGTGCATGTGTTTGTGTTCTTGTGAGCTATTCATGTGCTTTGTTGAATCTACGAATAGAAAATATGCTCTAGAATTTTTGGTTTAATCTAAATGAGTTTGTCACATGATTTTAGCTTGTTTTTGGTTACATGATTTAAACTTGATTATATAATTAATTGAATATATCTTGAGTTCAAGTTTTGATTTGTACATGTATCTAGGTTGAAATTAATATGTCTTATATTTTGTATAAACTAGATGAATTAGAAATGCATTTTAACTAGACAACAATTGGTTTGTACATTCATGCTTATGTCTAGTATTTTCCATAGGATGTGTTGATCATAACATTCTATGTTGCGTGCTTATGCATGTTTTGCATTCATGATCACCTAGATGCCTTGTGATAAGGAAGTCTTGACAATAGGTGTGAGGCCTATGTTGTTGAGCATGGAAGTCTTGGCAAGAGGTGGGAGACCTCAGAATGTCAAGCAAAGAAGTCTTGTCTAGGGTCGTGAGGATCCAGAAGGGTGAGCAAGGAAGTCTTTCCTTGGGTCGTGAGGATCCAGAAAGGGGAGTGAGAAAGTCTTGACAAAAGGGTGTGAGGCCTCGAAATGTTGAGCAAGAGGGTGACATATTCATGAGTAGGATAGGAGGGTAGTTTCTAGGTGAATGGGTCACTTGAGAGATTGAACTTTTCTTATTTACTAGTGGATTTTGTTTGTCGGTGGTTGCTAACCCGTGGATGTTTCCTCTTCGGAGGTTTACCACGTTATATCTTGTGTCAACTTTTCTCTATCTCTATCTCTATCTTTATCTCTTTTATATTTGTATTTGTTATTTGAATACTATGGATAGAACTTTATATGTAAGTTGACTTCCTTACTATAAAATTGTTGGTATATGCTTTATGTATGTTTGTTTGTATCACTTTTTATATGCTTATATATATTGATTAGTTAGCTTCAGTTAATATATATATTGTGAGAAAAGAAATTTAGAGGGACAAACATTTGTTTGTTTCAAGGGAGTCGAAATAGGTGTCAAACCTATTCACCCCCCCACTAGGTTAGCCTTGAGCATTTAACCGTGTTTGTATTTTCAGGAAGCCTCAAATAAAAACCTTTGTGGTCTTTGATGGTGGGAGGGGCGGGCTTCTCCTCAAACTTATGAGGAATCCAGTAGTTCAATGAGGTTTATTGCAAGTGAAAAGTACCCATAGCATCCAAGCATCCAAGCAACCAAGAGTGTAAAAGTTACAAATCTCTTGGGGGGTCGAGGGATGCCTAGCCCCAATCTTTCTCCACATATGGCATTAACTTATCATCACCCGATAAGAGTTAGGGGTCAGTTATGCTTGAGTGATCCCTGCCTCCGCTAGAAATCGGGTAATAAAGGGCTAGATTAGTAGAGTCACTCCGGAGGAAAGCATGGCACCATAAATTGCAACGGCGCCCAAGGTGGGTTCCACACAACGAGATGACAGCTGGGAATCAGTTCCACTGATCGAAAAATATCAAACCTATCCCTAAATTTCTCAAGTTCTCGATCAACCACTACATTAACTTCGTAATCAAGAGCACATGCATGTGCACTCGGTGCCTTTTAGGAACACCAGCCAACATTAAATTATAGAAAGGAATCTTTAGATCAATTTTAGACGAGGGAGAATTTCTAGCTGAAGCCCTACCCCCATGACTAGTACCAGTCATATTTGACATATCTGGATAAGCACCAATAGAAGAAGAGAAATGAGGGTTAGCATGTGGAGGTAAAAATTCTGGTCAAGCAACTGAATAATCTACATTTAAGGCAATGGGCTGAGACAGAGAAGTGTACGTGTGATATTGAGCCCAAAGTATGGATTCAAGCCTGACAATATATCACCCGCCTCAATGGAACACATGAGAAGTTCAAAATATCGGTAACAAATGATAAGATCCATACCTAAAAAGTTTTTGAGAATGATGAAGCGTGAATTGTTGGTGATGATAAAAATGAAGAGGAGGACGAAAACAGGAGAACGATAGAAAAGTGAGGAGTAAAGAAAAACCAGAAGAAAAGTTGGAGAGAAGAAGAGAAATTTAGGGTTTGTAGAAATTGATAAAGTCGTGATAGGGAAACGATAGGTTTTTGATATATATATATATATATATATGTGTGTGTGTGTGTGTGTGTGTGTGTGTGTGTGTGTGTGTGTGTGTGTGTGTGTGTGTGTGTGTGTATATATATAAGAAATGATGTCACTCAAAACGTGCGAACATCACCAGCTGGACGTACGAGAGTGGAGGTTTGTGCACACACCCCGAGAATCATGCACCATTCAAAAATCAAAACATCGCTAATGATTGTGTCAGTTACATCGCGTCCCTCGAGCAGACCAAATAGATGTGGCCCAAATTTAATGCTTACCTGTTAAGCACCAACCATGCAATAATGAGCATTAATGAGCTACAAAACAAAAAAGAAAAAAAAAACTAAACATATTTCACCGAGCGAGTTCCTTTAGCTAAAAAAAGGTACTCGGTTTTGTAAGTTTAAGGGGGTATTGTTATTAGTATAATTTGGAGAATCCAACACGTTAGTAACAGACAGGAGTTGGGGGTGCAACTTCTCCAAAAGTCAACCAGATCGAACCAACCTAAGTTGACAAAAGATGACTTCATAACGAATAGTCAGGATTACCTGAATGATCGGATATATGAGATAATGATAATTCAATCGGGGATTACCCAGATGGTCGGGCTAAAGCATATGATCGGGGTGAAACTACCAGTCGGGGAGAAAGAAGTCTGGTTGGGATTGGCAAGTGGTCGACTGAGTGATACTTGGACAACGTTATGGATTTAATACAGCTATGACTCAAACACGTAGAAAAAGAGTCTGACTCAAACAAGGCATCTTGAAGCACACTTTGATAAGGAAGTGAACATCCTTATATATATCAGAGTCCATATTAAACAAGAAATTTAATGCAATCGAATGCGATAGTGGCAAAACAGGAAAGAAGGATAAACATGACTCTAGTAAGTTAGAGTTTCATTAAATTACTAGAACTTTAATTGCTTGTACATCAAGAATTAGTGTTCTATACATGTATAAATAGATCCTAATAACACCCATAAAAGGGTTAACACAAATTAAGCTTACAAGAGCACAAGAAAGATTAAGTGTGTAATTGTTCTCATCATAGTGAATTATTCTCGCCGTCATAGGCAACTGTTGATGTTTCCCCGCCTTTGGTTTTACCATGTAAAATATTGTGCCTTGTTTGCATTTTTATTTATTTTGATTCATAGTTCAATTGTTTATTCACATTCACTGGTTTGATACGTGGTTAATTAAAATTAATCCAAGAATCATCGTCAATAGGGTATTCTTGGATTATCACAAAGGAGCTATATCGATAAAGTGCTCAAAAGGTTTGACATACAGAACAATAAACCAAGTGACACCCTCTGTCGCTAAGGGAGACAAGTTCAGTCTCAGTCAGTGCCCTAAAAATAACCTTGAAGTTATGGAAATGCAGAAGATTCCCTGTGCATCAACTATTTACAGTCTAATGTGTGCTTAGGTGTATACGTGTCTAGATATTGCGTATATTGTTGGTATGTTAGGTAGATATTTAAGTAACCCAGGGATGGGTCATTGGAAAGTAACCCAGGGATGGTCTTTCATGACCACTCTGCTCATATGGGTACTATTTTGTGTGAGGACATCACATTATAGTGAGAGTTTGTATCATTTTGTATTTTATTGCTTTATATTTGATTTTAGACATACTTATGCATTTATGTATTTGGATATTTTTCTGATCAGAAATAAAGTATTCAATTCATTTAACTCTGTTATATTATGTTAAGTATTGATCTCACTAAAGAATAAAGTAGAACCAGTTGTAAATAGATATGTATAAATCACATTGTATGTAATTTCTATGTTGTGTATCCATGATTGATCTATGTCATTTGGTTATGTTAGTATACGTGACCATTGATGGGTTTAGTCACGCTAAATGTGACGAAAACCACTTTGATCCTATATCAGCATAATCAATGGACAAGATTATTCGGATATATCCTATAATTGTGATAGCAAAATTTTGGAGCTCATAAAGTCATACACATTTATAAAGTTACATATGTGTCATAGTGGGAGATTGTTGGAAAATTCCAACAAGTGAGGCCACACATATAAATATTAATTGTGTTGTGCTATCTTTTGGTTAAGTCTAAATTAAAGTGGTCTAATTAATATTTAAAGGTTTAAGGCTTAAGGGTATAATTGTCATGGGATTAACGTGTAGATACTAGAGTGCTATTTCTAATTTGTTGAGAGGCCAAATTAGAAATAGCAAAATATACAATAATTTGATTATTATAAACAGGGTTATGGTACCCAAATTACACGATCACTTTTTAACTTTTATGTATCCCCATCACTAGAGAAGACAAAACACTTTTGTGTCCTAAGATCGTGAAAATTTGAAAGATCTCAGCCCGTTCACCAATCTCGGGCAATGGATTCAGGTACGCTTCCGCTTTCTCGTATCTCCCATTTCTCTTGAACTGACATGGGTTAATAATATGTATTTAGGGTTTGATTATGCATGATATAGAAACATGTTTAGGTTGAACTTTTTGATTAATTTTGTGCCTACACATGTTAGATTTTGTGTTAATCAAATCTTACATATACTGTTTGCAACTAGTCTTTCAAGGTTGAGTATGTTGGTATCATTAATTAATAGGTATAATTCATAAATAGCCTTCAAATTACGGGTGTCGTTGTTTTTAGCCTGAATTAGTATTTTGATTGTTTTCGATAAACAAACCACTTTTTCTATGAAACTGCTCCTAATGAATTTAAGAAAAACTACTTTGAATTTTTTTAAAATAAAAATATTGGAGGTCACGCAGACCTCTAATAAAAATATTATTTTTTAATAAGTTTTAAACAATAAAGTGTTTACCGCTAATCCAATGAAATCATTTTGTTGTTGAGTTTTTTGGCATGTTTAATAAAAATAAAAGTTTAGTGTTTTTAATCAAAAAAAAAAACCTAGCTTGTTTAATCTATATGAGGAATTTAGTGAGTTTTAAAAAAAAACTCTTTAGTGTGTTTTATCCCGATAACAAGATTCCTAGCGTGTTTAATCTCGATAATAAATTTCCTAAAGTGTGTAATTCCTACAAAAAATTTCCTAATGTGTTTAATCCTAACAACAAAAACCCTAACATGTTTAATTAAAAAAAATGTTGACGTGTTTAATCCAAGATTAAATACATCAGTTTACCTTCTTTTTTTTCTTTACTTCTGTCTTCTTTTTCTTCTAACCTAGATTTTTTTTTGAGGTCACAGACCCTCCATTGTTGGAGGTTTGTGACCTCATACAGACCTCCATGGAGTTAATTTTAATAATAATAAAAAATATTTAAAAAAATAATAAGGTTGAGGATAAAGGTAAAGAGGTCAGCTTAGGAAAAAGATTGATAAACAATAATCCTACCTAAATATGGAAGAGAGACCTTACTTTTATGGCTATTTGATGGTATTCCCTCTTAATTATTTCATATATTCTAGTTTGTTAGTTGTTCCAGTATTGTTTTGTTTCTTGTTGCTTACGAATTTTGAAATTAAAAGATTGTTCTAGTCTCAGCAAGTTACCTTCCTAATCACCTTCCAAGATTAAGAATTGAGCTAATTGCACTAAAATCCTTTGAGGTTTGTCATTTTACATTCGTAAAAACTTTATCGAAAATTGACACACCTACCTAGCCGTTAGTCAATTGATGTAAAAAATAACCGTTGACCATGTCACACTATTACAAAGATAAAACTACCCCTGATGCCTAATTAAAAATACCAAAATTGTAAAAACAAAAAAAATTACAGAAAAAAAATCAAAAAAGGGTACAAAATGTTTTTTTTTTATCTATTTATTAAATTGAAAACAAAAGAAAGATGAAAAAGGAAGAAGAGAAGATGGATAAAATTTTAAAAACAAAAGTTGAAAGTTTTTGGAAATCCAATATGGATTGGATCTTCAACAGATCCACACTGTTCTCTAGATTGTTATGTATATTTTCCGATCCTGGAAAATTACGTAAAGAGAATTTAAGATAGATTGTATATTTTCGATCCTGGAAATTTACAATAGAAGAATTAAGGAGAAATACAGAAGATAGAGAGAGGCAATTTTGCTTTAATATTCGATGCCTTTAATTGAATTCAAAGGTGCCTTATATAGTCTTACAAATAATAACTTCTCCTGATAACAGGCTCACAAACTACCCACTAACAAGAGAATTACACCCACTAACAACATGGTCAATCTATGCCACTCATTCCCACTAACTGATATGCACTATCTAAATTAAGGAGCACTAACAACAGGCCCCAAAATAAATGGTGCATTAACATATTAGTAACTAGACAAATGGACATTAAGCAAAAATAATACATAAAGAAATGGGAAAGGCAACATAACGAGGAAAATCCTCACATGGCGTATGAAAGTTGCATTAGAATAATGCACATATCATAGATCTCCATGGATCTTGAAGATTTCATGTTTTCATTGCTCTTCCAATTCCACCGCCACCACAATGATGTCAACTCCAACTGTAATAGCTAGACAAGTTCAACGTTATGATTTTCTCATAATCGAAAATCGAAAGCACAAGTCTTTTATTATCCAATCTCCTCCCACTTTCTCTCTCTAAAAAGACTTTCTCTCTTCTTGAATTTATCTGTCTAGTTTCCTTTTGTCATTGAAAACCATGGGTTGGCGATTCTGTACTATAAATTTGACTTTACAATTTATAAACCAAAAAAAAAAATCTTTGGGTTTGTTTTTCTAATATCGAGGATCTTGTACTTCGTCTAGGCACCTATCCACCTGCTATCCCCTAACTGTGTGACACGTCGTGGCCTATTTGTTAGTTGTTGTGGAGTATGACAAATAGAAAACCCCAGTCCACACCCTTGGCCCTACAAGGATGCAAACGGCTAAAATCAGAACTCGCATTCACTTGTGTAGGATTCGAACTGCTGATCCGGGAGTCAATCATGCCCCAAGCTTGTCCTTCCATCAGCTAAGCTAATGTCCTGAGGGCAGACCTCAAGGGAGTTTCCAAGGCTTGAACCAAGGATGTATGAGTTTACAGCTCATCCTTATACCACCAAGGCAACCCCTTAAGGTTTTTTTTTCGTCTGTAAATTTGTTACCTTTTTTTAATTGAAATTTTATATCATTATAATATTGATCAATCTCAATAAGGTGTTTTTGTTTTTGTCATTGATATTGTTTCGGTTTTTGCTTTCTTGATATTGGAAATATAAACAAAAATAAATTAAAAACAGTTTGAGAAAATCAAAACATTGATATTGGCTTGTCTTGCAACTGCTTTTCAGTTTGTTTTCATTTTTATTTTCCAAAAATAATTTCAAATTCGTGTTCATTAACCAATTTTCTATTTGTTTAAAAAAACAAAATGAAAAAGAAAATCAGTGTTAAAATTGAGAACCAAGGAAAACACATATAACATGTTTTTCATTCTGTTTTTCAAAAAACAATTCTTTTTTTCTTCTTCTTCTTCATTCTACTGATCTTTCTTTTTTTTTCTCTTTTTTTTTTCTTCTTCGCCGCTAATCTCTTCTTCTTCTTATTTGCTATTTCTTCACCCCTAATTTTCTCCTCAAAGCGGCCCTTCGATCTCTTCTTCTTCCGATCTGCTCCTTCATTTCCATGATTTGTTAGTAGAATCTCGTGTGTGTTCTTGGTAGGTTCTGATTCTTATTACAAATTTGAGAATTGCAAAACCCACATTGTAAAGTAGACATCCTTTTGGATTTAGTGATATGTTATAGAATTTGGACTTTTTTATGGGTCAATGGTGGCTGCCAATTTGTATTACTCATTTGAGGCTTTCTGATATATAAATTTGAAGTGGGATTGTTTCAAAATCTGTAGCAATTGATTAATTAAATATCATAGCTTTTTGAGCTTTGGATTGTAGTGTTTTATATATGGGAATATTTCGGATTTGACTATGATTGGGAGAAGAAGATGACTGAAATTGATGAAGCAATGAACAATAGTCTATATACAAATGGATTTAGAATTATTGAGATTGGAGTGGGAGCTTGGGGTAGCATTTTCACTACTATGTTGCAAGACAGTTATGGTCAATTGAGAGAAAAGGTCTTTATTAGGATATGGAGAAGACTTAGAAGATCAGTTGATAGCGTAACAACTGAGCATTTGTTTGAAGTGATCAATTCTAGGGAAGATATGTTGAGGAGATTGATTTGGATGGCTTTTACGATTAGTCAGTTGGTGTATTTTTTGTTATGATTAATGTAGTGATTGCTTGTGTACTTTGTTGTGATAAGTTATAGTTGTGGAATGGATTTGGATCGCTTTTAGGATGTGGGATTGGGGAGTTTTGTATGTACAATATAGTATTTTTAGAAGAACTGGAAATTAATGGATTATATATTTAACATAGGGAAACTGTTTTTGATAACTAATTGCAAATTTTAATTTTCATAATACAGCTTCCAGTATATTCGATTAAATGCGTTTCCAAAATTTGAAACTGAAACCAAAAAACTCTATTTTTATTTTCTTTTTTACTTTTGAAAAACAGCAAATGAAAATGCTTACAAGACACATCCTATATTTTTGCTTTCATTTTTTTTCTTTCAAAACATAAGGCTTTTCTTAATGTATAAGCAAAATTAACCTAGGTTTTGTTTCAAGTCAAAGTTTGTTCCCAATATCCCTGATTATAAAGATCCATACCTAGGTCTCCATAAGATTTAGATGGATCTCCATATTTGGTTCTCATATATATATATATATATATATATATATATATATATATATATATATATATAAAACAAAACAAAACAAATGCAGAAAGAGTTGAGTTGTGTTTGTGTTATGATAACTGTTAGCTGTTGACTTTATTCTCAAGTAAACCTGTTATTGATAAAATCTAAAGGAGTGACATACGAGAATCTGAGATGCCACATCACCAAAAGTCAACTAGCCTGAACCAACTTAAGTTGACCAAAGATGGCCTAACAATATCCGATTGGGGTTACCTGAACGATCGGGTAGAGATAACCTAATTAAGGTGATTAGATGAACCAGGTAAAGATAAATCGATCTGGATTACCGAGATGGTCGAGACAAAACCTACGGTCGGGATCGAATCACTAGTTAGGGGAAGTGAGGTCTGATATGGTCTGGCAGATGGTCGGCTAAGCGACATGTGGACAACGTTGAATTTAATGCAATCACAACTCGAATACACAGAGGATGAGTCTTACTCAAATAAGATGTCTTGAATCACACTTTAATAAGGAAATAAACTCCCTTATAGATATCAGAGTCCAAATTAGGAAAAAGATTTAATGCATTCATAACAAAATGAATACGGAACATGAAAGAAGAATAAAACGACTCAAATAATTCAGAGTTTCATTAAACTTCGACATCTTTCCTTACTTGTATACCAAGAATTAGGGTTCTGTGCATGTATAAATAGACCCTAATAACACTCACGTATCGGTGAACATAAAAATGAATATAAGAGAGCAAATGAGATCGAGTGTGTAACAAATCTTTGATAGTGAAATTCCTTTCTCGTTGCCTCCGACAACAGTGGTTTTTCCATCTTTAGATTTTCCACATAAAACATTATATCTTGTATACTTGGTCTACTTTCTCATTTTATAACTCAATTCTTGATTCACATTAACTTGTTAGACGCGTGGTTAATTTTGGCCTAATCCAAAAATCACCATCAAGAATTGGTGTTAGAATGAGGGCATTTTGAACATTAACTCCTGTCAAAAACTCGTGAAACAGTAACATGGCAGACAACAGAGGCGGAGGTCGGTCTCTCTGTGACCGAGGCACCCCGCGTGATGTCAACGACCCTGGTTTAGCAAGCACCAGTGTTCCTAGTAAAGATTTCCCCAGATAACAACATAACAGCTACCACCTGCTTGACCTCACCATATCAGCTGTCTATGCCAGTAGTAGCCCAGGACCACAGGGTACATTCTGAGATAATAGTAGTAATCCCATATGCACTATAGAAATTTGGTAGAGATAGGGCAGATCATCGTGAAAGGAGGGAAAACTCCTAAAAGAGAGATGACCACCACTGAGAGAGGCTGATGAAATCAAGAAACGAGAGAATGTCGGGAGTTCAATTTATGAGGGAACGTAAAAAAATTCTAGGAAGAGGAGACAAGGTACGATTGAGAAGACATATATGGTGGACGTAGGTAGAGATCCTGATCGGCTTCAACTGACGAGAAAGCTTTACCCAAAAGATGCAGGGAAACAACCCATGTAGTTTAGTACAAGATTTGTGATGCCTAGATCACATGACGAGTTTTCAGAGACCCCTATGGCCTCATAATCTACTAGAGGTTCGATGGGCATGGGGATCCAGAAGGCGAGCAAGAATTCTTGTTAAGAAGGATAAAAGCACTAGAGCAAAGGTAGGGCCAGGGGAACCTGTTGATTGGTAACTCTAGCAGTCAACTCACCGATTTTATAAGGCAATCCTACTTTTCAGAAAAGTTCAGGATGCCACATGTGGAACAATTAAAGGCCAACATCGACCAAGTGCACGTCAGAAGATACCAGAGTCCGTTGGCACAATATGACTATAATGATATGCCATGTGTAGGATGTTCCCTTAGACATTAAGAGACCAAGGGTCCAGGTGGTTTGGTGGCCTCACTGGAGGATTAATAAAGAACTTTAAGGAATTAATACAAGCCTTCACCAGATAGTTCATGGGGAACATTCAACGTAGAAAATCAATATCCGTCCTGTCAACTTTGAGGCAAAGAAAGGAAGAAAAGATGAAAGACTACCTGACTAGATTCTCAAAGGAAATATAGGAGGTTCAGGATCTTAATGGCGATGCAGTGGTGTTTGCATTCGTCAATAGTTTACAGTACAACTAGTTGTCACTCAGTTTGATGCAGAAAGGGCTGACCACTTACACAAACTTGGTAGACAACATGGGTGGATATGCAATGGTAGAGGAGGAGTAGATATCCCACGGGGGAGAGCTTATACACCGTGGCCGACCAGAAATCAGCCAAAACCTAAAAATGGTAGTTCAAAGGGTAACAATAAGTGGGACCAAAATAACAATTCAGGAAAGAACAAGAAGGGTAGTAAATCCTTTAAGAGGAAGCATATCAACTACAACCCATTGACCCAAAAATAGGAAGAAGTCATGATCTTGATAGAGGATAAAAATCTATACAAAAGGCTTTCAAAGCAGTCAAACTTCACGAGAAGGGATACCTCTAAGTACTGTCAGTTTCATCAGGAAAACGACCACGAGACCTCCAAGTGCTACCAAATGAGAGATTACATCAAGAAATTGATCAGAGAAGGGTACCTAAAAGATGTGGTCTTGAAAGATGGTGATGACCGACAAAGGTACCCATCAAATGATGAGCAAGATAGAAAAGGCAGTCCTAGAGGAAACTCGGATGTTGGGGCTATCAACACCATTTTTGGGGGACCATACACAGGAAAAAGTAGTCGAGAGAGAATGACTAAAGTCTGTGAGGCGATAGATGGCCATAGAAACTTAGAAGTAAACTCAGTTGGTCCCGACTAAAAGAAATTCAAGCAAGGCTGGGACCCGATCGTGTTTTCCAAAGCTAATGCATATAGGCTTAAAGTTAGATCAAATGATGCAATCGTAGTGTCGGTCTGCATTGGTCACAGGGAAATAAGAAGTGTGCTAACCGACAATGGAAGCTCGATGGACATCTTGAGCATAGGAGTATTCGATCAGTTGGGGCTACAAAGAAAATATCTACAGTGATCGAGCAATAATAACACTAGATTTAAGGTCCCCCTTCCCATGCTTATTGCTCAATTTTACGGTAAAATTGAGTGTTTAATGGCTCGATTGAGTGTTTTTGTAGGTTTTAGTATCAAAGGTATCATTTGGGTAAAAGAAATAAAGTTATGATCCAAAACAGCTCAAACTTGGAAGTTAAAGCCTGAAGGACAACAATTTTCACTGTCTATGTGTTGTCTTGGATGACTGTGACACTTCTTGCTATAGCAAATGTTGTTGTCTTAGTATCGTCTTGGAAGACCGCGACACTTCTCGTGACAAAAGTCGTCTTGGACAATCGTGACATTCAGGGTCGCGATAGTATGCCAACACGTTTTCCAATGTTGATTTTTACCCTATTTGGATCACATTTAAATACCTTTTTTTTGTGTTTTTTAACATTAGCCACACGAGGTTTTAGACTAGAAAACACCCATTTCACTCTTAAATCACCATTTTTACATAGTTACTCACTTATACAATCCATGTTTGGAGCTTTTGAGGCAAGAAGAGGAAGCTTACAAGATAAGGAGCCTCAAATGACCAACTTGCGTTTCTTCTTTAACTCTTCTATATTTTCTTTAATTCCTTTGATGTGTAACTAATCTCCTAAGCTAGAGGATTGATGTGACCAATTGAACAATTTATGTACTCCTTAGTCTAATACTTTTATTCAATTCATTAATAGTCTCTTTTATTGAAATATTTGCTATAATTCCTTACCTCATATTCAATTATGACCTCAATGAATTTATGTGTTGGGTTTAGTTTTACATCAGGTTGAGGATTAAATGTGGGTGACCATCCCATTTAAGCGTTAACCATAAGCTTGATAATTGAGATAATTTTCATATGCATAGCCTTGCTAAATAGGCTTGGAGTTTTAACTAAAAATTGGTCCTAACTTTTCCTCATTACATGACCTTGTGTGAGTTTTGGGAAGGACTAAGCTTTAATAAGACTTGTTGATTACATTCAATGGTTCAAGTGGGTTGCATTAATTCCCTAGCGTTCTCTCCATAGTCATCTCTTGTGTGTGCTTTTGTGTTAATTTAGTTTATTACCTTTTTACAAAATTAGTTAATCAATTGCCTTTTTTTTCAAAACAAGAATTATGCCATTTAGTTTTCATGCACTTAGATTAGTTTTAAATTGAATTAATTAGCTTTCAACTATTAGAATTACCGATCCCCGTGAACGAACTTTTCATTTAAATTGAATAGAGATAAAATACAACAATTCTAATAGTTGAATCTAGTTAGTTTGGTTTAGGTAGTGTGCGTCATTTATTTTGTTAGTATAGTTTTATTTATGTTTTTAGTTTCTTTTACTTCATTGGTATTTTTGTTTTTTATGTTTCAGGGCCAGAGGTGTATGCACGGTTACCGTTCTCTTAGAGGAAATTTGTTTCCAGCTACCGAAAACATCAACCGTGTAGGCCGGCTTGCTAGAAAATTTGAAGGTTTAGACATCTTTATAGATCTGAGGGATACTTCTATTCCGGAAATAGATGAGCAATAAGAAAATATGGTTCCATCGGAAGTGCCTACACATGATGAAGCCGAAGGTAGCAATGAGAGAGTCCGATCAACTGATGATCGAGAATAAACCATCAACTATAGTGTTGACTAGGGCGTCTAGGAGTTATGAGTTGACAAAACTTCATGTTGCCATGCTTCCGTTCTTTAATGGCCTCCCACGTGAAGACTTTTTGCAATTCGTAAATTGTAGAAAAAATTGCACAGCAAAAGAGATAAAGGGGTTTGGTATATTTCAAAAATATTTCCTTTAAAATAATGAACCTAGTGCACTAGATTCTTTTGCCCAAAGACACCACACTTTGATGATTTTAGACTCATTATAACACATTTGATCCCACTCAAATGCTAGCAAAAAAATCTACAACTTTAATAAGGAAAAGGCGTACAAATCTTTATCTTAAGTTGTGAATATTGTTTAAGACTAACTAAAGAATTGTGTCTATCTCATACATATCCAGATGTATGAACAATTCTTCTTTTCTCATAGTCTTTTGACCTTATGATTATTTACTTTTGACAATTATAACTATAAATGCTATAAGATTTGTTAAACTAGAAATCACTTTATTAATATGAAAGGATTGTCAAATACATTATTACACTTTCGTTATTAAGAATAATCCCAACAATCTCCCACTTGATCTATTGAAAATGTTTCATATCTCTTATCCCCATATTCTCTAGGTGCCCATCAAAACTCTTTTGTGGTAGAGTCTTTGTGAAGGGATCCGTTAGATTTTCTACTGACGCGATCTTGGTTATCAATATGTCTCCCCAACGTACAATTTCCCTTAGAAGATTATACTTTCTTTCAACGTTTTTCTCTCTCTTATGACTTCTTGGTTTTCTCGAATTAGCCACTGCTCCACTATTGTCACAATAGATAGTGATCTACTTATTCGCATCAGGAACCACTTTCAAGTCAATCAAGAACTGGAGAGCCAGATAACCTCTTTAGCAGCTTCGCATGCAACAACATACTCAGCTTCCAATGTGGAATCATCAATAAAAGATTGCTTGATACTCCTCCATATGACTGTCCCTCCCCCAAGAGTAAACACAAATCCTAATGTTGATATTCTAGAGTAAGAGTCAGACTTTAAATCAGAATCTCTATACTCAACATGAATTAAATCCCCTACAGAGTATACAAGCATATAATCTCTCGTTCTCCTTAGATACCTAAAAATATGTTTGACTGTCGTCCAGTGATCAGGACCAGGTTTTGATTGAAACCTGCTAACTATTCCCATAACAAAACAAATATTTGGTCTAGTGCAGAGCATTGCATACATGAGACTTCCAAATGTCGAGGCATATGGAACCCTACACATGAATTGCTATTCATGTTAATTCTTAAGAGCTTGTTCCATAGAAAGTTTGATTCCTTATCTGAAAGGTAACAAACCTTTCTTGGAATCTTGAATGGAGAACCTAGACAAGATTTTATCTATGTATGAAGCTTTGGATAATGCAATCGTTCTATTCTTTCTATCCCTTATAACATGGATACCAAGAATATAACTTGTTTCTCATAAGTCCTTCATATCAAATTGTTTTTCTAACCATTCTTTTACTGATGACAATACACCTATAGCGTTTCCGATGAGTAGTATATCATCAACTTAAAGAAATAGAAAAACCTACTTGTCGCCTTTGATCCTTTTGTATACACAAGGTTCGTTAAGGTTTTGAATAAATCCAAAACTTTTCACAGCTTGGTCGAACCTTATGTTCTAGGATCTGGATGCTTTCTTCAATCCATATATGGATCTTTGTAACTTGCATACATTTTCCTCTTGACCTTTTTCAATGAATCCTTCTGGTTGCATCATTTAGATGCTATCGTCAAGACTTCTATTAAGGAAAGTTGTTTTGACGTCCATTCGCCAAATCTCTAGGTCTACAAATGTCGTAATGGATAAGAGTATCCTAATGGATTTAAGCATGACCACAAGAGAGAAAGTTTTCTCATAATTGATACCTTTCTTCTATGTGTAACCTTTTGCTACCAATCTAGCTTTAAAGGTTTCCACTTTTCCATCCATTCCTCTCTTCCTCTTGTATACCCACTTGCACCCAATGGGTTTTATCCCTTTAGGCAAGTCAACAAGAGACCAGACTATGTTTTTGAACATAGATTCAATTTTGGATTACATTGCCTTTTGCCTATGGCGACAATCAACATCTTTCATGGCTTCCATATATGTGTAGGCATCATCATTGTCTGTGAGATTCTCTACTGATTCTTCTAGACTGATGTATCTCTCGGGTTATCTACTAACCCTTCCACTACGGTGATGAATGGTAGATTGTTGATCTTGTATTGGTAAGAAACTTACAATTGGGCTAGGTTGTGAAACCTTGTGTGGAATTGTATCTCCTGAAAGCTCATTTAGGATAATTCTACTTTTAGGGACAAATTTATTCTGTAAGTTCCTCAGTTTTTGATTGGCTCCTTTCGTTGACAACCACATTTGGGGATTAATGTGTAAGGGTAGTTTAGGCCATCATTACTCAAGACCCAGCTCAAGCTTCAAAAGGTAAATTACTTGCTTAACCTTTTCAGAAGAGTTTTTAGAGCAGACACACACACTCATGCGTGTCTTTGATCATCTTGCATGAATGCTTAATTGCCTTAATTGTGTGCCTCTTTACCATAAATCTTGCTTGGGTGTTTGTTGTTTTTTTTGTTTGCCCTTAGAAGAGGGTTTTCCCCTTGACCGCGGCCGGGACCGCACCCTGTGCATTGCCTCCGCCGTGGTATGCACAGCGGTGTTCTCCAGGCATTGCACATTGCTGCTACTGCGGCCTATACATGTTGCATGCACAGCAGTCTTCTAATCGGAGTTTCCCAGTGATACACCGATTGCTCTACCGTTGTCTGGACATTGCCTATACCGTCGTCCAGACAGCGGAGATTCCCAGGCGATGCACCGCTCGCGATACCGCGGTCTGGACACTTGCCTAGGTCGCGGCACGCACAGCGGTCTCGACGGGAATCTGTTGCCCTTTGTTCAAAATGACACCATTTCGTGTAGGGCACAATATATATATGTTATCTTCTCTTCTCTTCTCTTTGGGGGTGTGAGTCCAAGAAGCCATTTTTACTCACCAAGTTTTTCTTGAGAGAGAAAATTGACTCCAAGAGAGAGAGAGCTCCCAAGAACCCATTTTGACTCAACCAAATTCCAATCCATGAGCATCTAGCATCTTCCAAGCATGTATTTTCTTGTTTGTCATTGACTAGGTAATCTCTACATGCCATAGAATTTCTTGTTCAATTCTTATGACATGTTTGCCTAGGTTTAGCAATTATTGTTCATTAAATGTATGTTATTAAGTTAAATTGCATTTATAACATGCTTGGGTTGTTGATTATTGGTTGAGATTTATATTTTGTGATAGCTAGGGTTTGTGACCATTTTTCCCTTCTAGCTAAATCTTTACGCTTTGCATTTAGATATTGTTTAGGACTCATTGATTGCATTTTGTGATTGCATTTTGTTATTGCATTTTGTGATTGCATTATAGTCCTTGCCATGTTTTATGACAACATGTGCTGATTGGCTCTTTGTTTGATAACTAGGATATATTGTTGCATAATTATATCTAGTTAAGTCTTAATGAACATTCATTTAGACATTGATATCTAGGAATTGTACATAGTGACATTATTTAATTCCTAGATAAGCATTTAGTGTTGCCTAGCATTACTTGCATGTTTGAATATTTTATCATATTCACTTAGGTTGTATTTGACTCTTCATTGAGGTTAAGTCTTGTGACTAAGTGGTTAGGGCACAAGCAAATAGATCAAGAATCACTATTAAGGCCGTTGGGTAGAGTGAAAGAGTTAGTAACTGGATGGTGTGACGGGAGATCAACCTAGGTTGTAAACTTTCATTCAATAGTGGATTTGACGATCTAGTGTGGCTCACATATCGGCCTGTGGTTTTTCCCATTTGGAGGGTTTCCACGTAAATATTTTGTGTTGTTATTGTTTTAAGCATAATTGATTTTATTGAATGCTTGTTTATTCAGGGTAATTTGTGTTAATATTGATTAATCGAAAAATCATAATTGATTTGATTAAAACCTATTCACCCCCCCTCCCCTCCCCTCCCCTCTCTAGGTTATAGACACACACGTTTTAGAGAACTTTCAATTGGTATCAGAGCCGATGCCTAGATATACTTAGATGACCCGTGCTCTGTGTGTGTCTTGCTTGTGCATTCTTGTTATTTGCATCTTGTGTGGTGCATTTCATTTGCATCTCATTCATTTAACCCAAACAATGTGAGTGAGCTTGGGATGAGCAAAGAGGGAGCATCAAGTATAAGACCACATTTGCTTAAAGGTGATAATTATGCCTCACGGAAAGGCAAGATGGAGTCTTATATTTGTCAAATAGATGACCGTGCATGGATGGCGGTTGAAGATGGGTACATTCTTCCAAAGATGACCAATGATGATGGAGATGAAGTTCCAAAGCCTAAGTCTCAATGGAGCACACAACAATTTGAAGCTTCCAAGTGAACAACAAGGCAATGCATGCGATCTTATGTGCCATGGACGACAATCAATACAAGTTGGTTCAAAATACTAGGCATGCAAAGGAGGCTTGGGAGATTCTACAAATGGCTCATGAAGGAACCGAAGTGGTCAAGGATTCCAAGCTTCAAGTCCTTCAAATACAATTTGAGACAATTCAGATGGAAGAGAACGAGTACTTTAATGACTTCCAAGTGAAGTTGATGGACATCGCAAATCAAAGTCATCAACTAGGTGACCCATATTCGGATAGAAGGATCAAGCAAAAGATCATGAGGTCACTCCCCCAGAGATTTGAGTCCAAGGTGACGGCACTGGAAGAAAATAGCAACTACAAGATTATGAGGCTGAGTGAAGTGATTGGAAGGCTTCTAGCCTATGAGTCTAGGTGGACTTCTACACCTACATCTCCTAAGAAGCAAAATGACATAGCTTTGAAGACATCCAAAGTAAAAATGGAGGAGGATGACTCAGATGAGGAGATGGCTCTTATAGTGAAGAAATTCAAGAGGTTTATGAAACTTCACAACAATGACTCAAAAAAGAAGATTGAGCTAAGGCAAGAGAAACCTACAAGAAAAGGCATTCAATGCTATGAATGTAGTGGTTTGGTCATATAGCCACCGAGTGTACTAATTCAAAGAAGAAGAAGAAGAAAGGAAAAGTGGTGGATGCCTCATCAAGTGAGAGTGGAAGTGAAGAAGATTCCTCAAGTGATGAAGAGGTTATTCTTAACTACACGACTTTTGGAGCCTCCATTATGGAAGATGTAGAAAAAGGCAACAAAGCCATAAGTAGTGACCTTGAAAATAGAGTAGATGAAAAGTAGCTGAGAGAGTGATAAGTGAAGCTACTTCTATTGATGATGCCATCATGGCAACAAGTGACACTAGTGGTGACTCTAGTGATAAGAGTTCCTCATCTCACTCTACAAATGGAAATGAAGAGAGTATGAACCTTGAAGGGTTCATTGAGCATTTTCAAAGCTCAAGGTTGAATATGAAGAAAGAGGTTCAAAAGCTAAAGGAAGAGAACCTCAAGCTATCAACCGAAGTGACTCACTTGAGTGAGAAAGTGAATAATGGAAGAAAGGTGGAAGAATGTTTGAAAGAGGAGCTTAGAGAAGCTAGAGAGTTGATTGCTAAGATGACTTTGAGTACAGAGAAGCTTGACCATATGTTCGGAGTTGGCAAGAAGCCAAGTGACAAGAGAGGTCTAGGGTTTAAAGATGACAAGGAGACCTCAACTCCTAGCAAGACGGTATTTGTCAAGAGCATGGACTTCAAAGAACCTCTTCCTCCACTTCATCCTAAGAAGAAAATTGAACTAGGAGAGTGTTCTAGAAATGTCCAAGTCAAGATGGCACCAAGAAGTCAAGCTCAAGCTCAACCAATGAGAGCACTTCAAGCAACTATCCCTCAAACTAAAAGCCATCAAGCCAAGAAGCATTTCCTACATGCTCAACAAAGGAAATAATCTTCTCCAACTCAACAACAAGGGAGAAAAGAATCAATACCACACCAAAGGAAAACTCAAAGACATGGGAAAGCACTTTTGTCCTCACAAAGGAATGGTATGACCCCTCATTTTATTCCTTCATGTCATTTTTGTGGTGTTGATGGTCATATTAGACCAATTGCTTTAAGTACATTAACATGTGTAGAACTAAGAGCATGATTGAAAGAAAAAGGGCTAGAGCCAATATGCATGTGCCTAGGAAAGCTAGTGTTAATAATCCTAGGAGTAATATGATGATCTTGACCACTAGGAATGACAATGTGTCACCTAAGTGGATTAGAAAAGATAAACCCACATGCCATTGTGCTAAAGTTTCACCCATAGGCTCAACTAGGTCAAATGGACATGGTAAGTCTATAGGGACTTATATCCCCTCTTGACCCGTTTTGATTGACCCCATATGGGGAGCTCAAGCTAAGAGAGCAAATTGGTAATGCATTGTGCTCATTGATAATATTTATGCTTCTTTATTAATTGCTTGAGATGATTGGTTGTACATTTTTTTAAATAATAAGTGTGCAACTTTGCTTTACATGCAATCCATGTCTTATTTATGACCAAACATGTATTTTTGGAATAAGAGAGTTGATTGGGAAGTACTTTTTGAATGACCTAGAATTGATCTCCTTGATATGTTGATTCTTTCTATAACATGCTTTAAATTGATATGCATGATAAGATTTTTTGAATGCTTTAAAATGAATGCAAAATTTATGTGTGAAAGCAATTATGAGACTTCAATCAATAAGGATCTTGTATCCATTTCAAGGATTTTACAATCCAAAAGTCTCTCTCTCTTTACTTGTCAAACAAGGCTACTATCATACGGGCATTCCACCCGAAAAAATTGAAAAGAGCGCAATAGTCGCTCATGTCTTGTTTTGCTCGTAAAGTTTGATATAGTTGTTCTTAAGATGATTTTATTTTATAGTCTATATCTTGCTTACTCCATGACAAAGGGTGAAATTGGTTTGAATTCTATTGGAAACCCTTGTCATTTTGCTTTGCCAAATACCATGTTTTGATCTTGAATACAACTTGTCTTGTATGTAAAGCATTCGTTCACACATTTTTTTTTATGTAATAAAACTCCTTTTTCTCTCTTCTTAATTGAGTTGCATAAATTTGGTTATATGATTTTGCATAAGTCTTGTGCCATAAGCTCTTCTTGCTATTTCCTTCTTAAGGGGATACTTCTTTGTCTATCTCATGACAAAAAGGGGGAGTAGTGTGGATTTAGGGGGAGTTGAGAGTTGCATATGAGGGGAGTTTGATAGAGGGGGAGTTAACCTTTTAGGGGGAAAATTTGCATTTGCATTGTTGATGCATGTTGCTTGTTTCTATTGTATGCAAATTGCTATTGTTTTTATGTCTTTGATCACCTCACATACACTTGTCTTGGAAAGTGTAGTTATTTTGTTTTGTAGGAATGTTGATTCTACAAGAGATGGATGACTTGAAGATCTAGTTTATTAGGCATCTCTTTATAATGTAGAAAAAACTTTGTTGACCCCTGTTTTGTCTAGTTTATTTGTGAGTGGTGGTTTTATCAAGAAAAAGCCAAATAGGGAGATTATAAGTTCCTCATTTTTTTTATTGGCTCATTTCGTTGACAACCACATTTTGGGATTAATGTGTAAGGGTAGTTTAGGCCATCATTGCTCAAGACCCAGCTCAAGCTTCAAAAGGTAAATTATTTGCTTAACCTTTTCTGAAAAGTTTTTAGTGCACACACACACTCTCATGCATGTCTTTGATCATCTTGCATGAATGATTAATTGCCTTAATTATGTGCCTTTTTGCCATAAATCTTGCTTGAGTATTTGTTGTTTTTTTTTGTTTGCCCTTAGAAGAGGATTTTCCCCTTGACCGTGGCCGGGACCGCTCCTTGTGCATTGCCTCCGCCGCGGTATACACAGCGGTGTTCTCCAGGCGTTGCACGCTGCTGCTACCGCGGCCTGTGCACGTTGCATGCACAGCGGTCTCCCAAGCGAAGTTTCCCAGTGAGGCACCGCTTGCTCTACCACGGTCTGGACATTGCCTGTACCACGGTCCAGACAGCGGAGATTCCCAAGCGATGCACCGCTCGCGATACCGCAGTCTGGACACTTGCCAAGGCCTTGGCACGCACAGCGGTCATGACTGGAATCAGTTGCCCTTTGTTCAAAACAACGCCATTTCGTGCAGGGCACAATATATATATAAATATATGTTATCTTCTCTTCTCTTCGGGGGTGTGAGTCCAAAAAGCCATTTTTACTCACCACGTTTTTCTTGGGAGAGAAAATTGACTCCAAGAGAGAGAGAGCTCCCAAGAACCCATTTTGACTCAACCAAATTCCAATTCATGAGCATCTAGCATCTTCCAAGCATGGTTTTTCTTGTTTTTCATTGACTAGGTAATCTCTATATGCCCTAGAATTCTTGTTCAATTCTTATGACATGTTTGCCTAGGTTTAGCAATTATTGTTCATTAAATGTATGTTATTAAGTTTAATTGCATTTATAGTTGATTGTTGGTTGAGATTTATATTTTGTGATAGCTAGGGTTTGTGACCATTTTACCCTTCTCGCTAAATCTTTACGCTTTGCATTTAGATATTGTTTAGGACTCATTGATTGCATTTTGTGATTGCATTTTGTGATTGCATTATAGTCCTTGCCATGTTTTATGACAACATGTGTTGATTGGCTCTTTGTTTGATAACTAGGATATATTGTTGCATAATTATATCTAGTTAAGTCTTAATGAACATTCATTTAGACATTGATATCTAGGAATTGTACATAGTGACATTATTTAATTCCTAGATAAGCATTTAGTGTTGCCTAGCATTACTTGCATGTTTGAATATTTTATCATATTCACTTAGGTTGTATTTGACTCTTCATTGAGGTTAAGTCTCGTGACTAAGTGGTTAGGGCACAAACAAATAGATCAAGAATCACTATTAAGGTCGTTGGGTAGAGTGAATGGGTTAGTAACTGGAGGGTGTGACGGGAGGTCAACCTAGGTTGTAAACTTTCATTCAATAGTGGATTTGAGGATCTAGTGTGGCGCACATATCAGCCTGTGGTTTTTCCCATTTGGAGGGTTTCCACTTAAATATTTTGTGTTGTTATTGTTTTAAGCATAATTGATTTTATTGAATGCTTGTTTACTCGGGGTAATTTGTGTTAATATTGATTAATCGAAAAATCGGTAATTGATTCGATTAAAACTTATTCACCCCCCTCTAGGTTTTAGACACACACGTTTTAGGGAACTTTCATATTCATATAGTCCTCTTCCAGAAGTTTGAGATTTGTTGAAACAAATACTTTAAGATCTAAAGTACTATAGAAATTATATCCTTTGGTTCGTTTTGGATACGCTACAAATATACATGTTTCTGAACGGGACTTCATCTTTTCTGTCTTTCCTTTAAACACGTGCGTAGGACATCCAAATATTCTCAAGTGTTATAGGCTAGGCTTTCACCCAGTCTTCAACTCATGCGATGTTATAGGAACCGACTTATATGGTACGTTGTTTAGAATTTACATGGTAGTTTGTAAAGCATATCCCCAAAAGGAATTAGGAAGCATTGAATAACTCAACATAGAACCAACCATGTCCAAAAGAGTTCTATTTCTTCTTTCTGCCACCCCATTTTGTTAAGGTGTACCTGGCGCAGAAAACTGAGAAATTATCCCATTATCAATAAGATATTACTGAAACTCACCAGATAGATAATCTTCACTAGGATCATAGCTCAAGATTTTTATGTGTTTCTCAAGCTAATTTTCTATTTCAGCTTTAAATGCTTTTAAAATGTCAAAAGCATCTGACTTATGTATCATGAGATACACATAGCAAAATCTCAAGTGATCATCCGTGAAAGTGATGAAGTACTCATATCCACCTCTAGCTTGAATGCTCATAAGACCACACACATCAGTGTGTATTAATCCTAAACATTCGATGGCTCTTATGCCATTGGTCATTAACAACTTTTTAGTCATCTTACCTTCCAAACAAGATTCAACTTTTAAGTCACTTAAAGGTCTATCACTAACCAATCTTTTGATCCTATCAAGGTTAATATGAACTAGGCACAAATGCCATAGGTAAGTTTCATCTTTTGATAATTTTACTCTTTTATGATTAGGTTTCGTAGATTCCGTGTCCAACAAGTGAGAGATATTGCTATGCAAATAGAATAAACCGTTTTCCATTGTACATTTGCAAATAAATTTGTTACTCTTACTACTAATAAAACCTTTATTAAAAGTAAACAAATTTCCAAATTTATTTAAACAAGAAACTGAAGTTAAATTCCTCTTCAATTGAGGTACATAATAAATGTCTATTAAATCTAAATGCCTATAAGAATCTAAATTAATTTTAATATATTCCACTGTACTAGCAGACACGAACGCTCCCTTGCTTAAACGCAAGTTGAATTAATTCTCCTTCAGTTTATCCCTTTATCCCTTTTCACCATAAAAGAAACACTTCCCTTTGATCTTGGTTACTTTCTTGGTCTCCTTCTAGGTAGGCCTAAGTTGCTTTTTCTTCTATTGTCTATTGACATTCTTACGGGTCTTAACAGTAGCAACTTACCAACCATATGAATCTCTTGACCCTTACATATCATAAGGATTTTCTCGGCACTTTGAACATCTTGCATTAGGCCCTACAAGGTGTATTCCTTATTGTTCAAGGTGTAGTCCAACTTGAACTAGTCAAAGGAATCCGACAGTGAGTTGACAATCATTTCAATTTTCATCTCACCATCTATCTTAGCACCATTGAGTTCAACAATGTTAAGAAGTGTTATAACTTTCATCATGTGATCTTTCATAGCCTGTCCAGGTTTCATCCTAAGATTCATGAAAGCGGTTATTGCTTCTCTCTTAGTCGTCCTGGACTTTATAGCAAATATCTCTCCTAGAGACATCATTATATAGGTAGTAGTCTCCATTTCTTCATGTTGCTGTTGTAACACGTCGGAGATGGTGGCCATAATGTAACATTTGGCCATCTTGTTTGAAGTCTTCCACTTTTGATACTCGTCTTTTTGCTCCTCAGTAGATTCATTACTAGGAGTTGGTGGTTTAAGGGTAGTCGGAATGAACTTATGTTTTTTAGCTTGCAACAATAACCCAATTTTCCTTTTCCATGTGACATAATTATAATCAGTTAAAGTATTATCTTTTAGGATGTTGATTAGGGATGGGGTCATGATATATTTTTAATAGCAAAAATTATATAAGTAAACAATCACAATAAAACACTTTCGAATATTTATCTTAAATTAAATAAAATAATTCAATCTTAAAATTCAATAGTGACCATACATCCATAAATGTCACACCTCCTTTGGAAGTTCACAGCATCTACTAGTTGGACTAGGTCCCACCTTATTGTTAACATAACAACCAGCATTTTCAATTTTAGCCTTGTGATTTTATCAACAAGAACTCTTGAGGGGATATTAATAAAATCACATTGAGTGTGTTACCAAGTTATTGACCTTCAATATATTCCCTCACGAATATCCCTCCTTTGATAGTAGATATCATTTAATTCAATTGTCTAGTCTATCCTTGTAAGGAAATATCTTGCTAAATTCCATTCATGGATACCCCTTAAGGGGTTATCACACGAAACATAAAGCTCAACTAAACTTGGAGGCCATAGGTTTTCCAAAACACCTTCTCCCACTCAATTGTTGAAGGCATGTGATCGAATTCCATAGAATGATTTACCAAGTTATCTAGAAGTCAATTAGATACCTAAACCATTCAATGCATGTTCATACCAAAAGAGATATATGAGTGGCACTCCTATTCTACATGACATGTTATCAAACAATGACAAACATTGCAATATTTACAGAAAAGTAAATATCCACAATTTTGGTCCATTCTAGAAAAACAAGTAAATTACATTTTTTTGAAATACAAAACCCTAAACCTAACTTTGCGAGCAAGTCATCAAGCGGCCACCGTCCAAAGGTCTCGTGCCCGGGCACTTGCTCGCCCGAATCCTTGTATGGCTACTTCGGGTTACTTAATTGCTACTTTTTCTGCTTTGAATTCTTCAATTTTTCGATTCTTCGAAAATCGAATATATTACAACAGATTTTTTTTTTACAACAACAATAAAAAAAACTTAGCAAGTACTAAGAAGGAAATTATGGCGATGATATGCAACCTTTCTTGTTACAATTCCAAAACAAAAATACACTGAAATTCTAGGACCAAAATTGAGCAATAACAAATCACATTATAAGAGCATATATATATATATCCATACATTCCAATAAATAAATATATATGTGTGTGTGTGTGTGTGTGTGTGTGTGAATACTAAGAGTGCCATCTCTTTCTGAAACATGCATATTTACAATAAAAAAAATAGATTCACGTATATATACATCAATTAATCAAGGGTACAACTGGGCTCTGATACCAATTGTAGGAAAAATCACGCAGCGGAAGCGGAAAAAAGGTTTGGTATATTTCAAAAAAATTCCATTAAAAGAATGAACCTTAACCCTTGATTAATTAACGTATAATAAAAGTATCTAACCTTTTTCGTGTGACCATTGATATTTCACCGAATTTAATCCACAAGATCTTCCAATCCAATCACGAACGTGAATCACCTAGGAGTGTGGGCTCCCTCTCTTTGAATTGTATACTTGAGGATGGAAACAAACAAAATCTTTTTCTTTTGTTAGTCACAATAATCCTCCTAGAGAAAACCCTAGAACGTTTGGTCACTTGTGAATTACCAATCTATTTGATTGAAACTCGCGTGAACCCGATTCGATTTTTGTACACACCCTTTTGATGTAAAGGATACTAATATACTATGGAAAACAAAAATATTCCCTCATTTCTCTATGCTTGGCCGAATTCTCCATACATCTATCTTAGAGTTGGACGAATTTATCTCGAGCAATAATCGAATTTTCTTCACTCAAAATTCTAAGGTTCAAAACCTCTCTTGGCCGAAATCTCTCTTGGATTTCTTATGGCTTGGCTGAATTCTACATAGCAATATATATAGGTGTCCAAATCCTCTCCTAAGGAGGATTTACTTAGTGGACAAAAATCCTCTCACTAGGTGGATTTACTTGCTGCCCAAGAATCCTCACTCAAAGAAGAATTTTTTTCCACACCAAGACTCCTATTCCAACTCAATAGTCTATTTATCCAATAACCAATTATTGAATATAAATTAAATTGTGACTATATCAAAAACTTCCTAAGTTGACCAATAGTCAATTACAGTTTTGATAAATATCAAATACTTCCTAATTTAACTAGATAAATAAATTCATTTTATTTATCTATTTATCAAATAAAGTATTTGATATTTATCGTACTATAACAATAGTATGACACTAGGAGACATTCTCATACTAAGAAAAAGATTTTGTCTTTTAATTAAATAAATAAATAAATAGTAAATTAATTAATTTCTATTTAATTAAATAATAAAATAAAAACAATATACTAGACTTAAGCCCTAGCCGGCCAAACTTATACATGAGCCACATACCGTTTTTTCCATTTTATTAAATCCATTGGACTTCAATAAAATGTCCACATGTGAACTATCCCATTCTTACTAAAAAAGAAATAAGTCCACATGTCTTAAATTAATACATTAATGTAATTTTAATTACAATATGCAAATTATATTCTTAATGTATTAATGGAATGCTAATCACACCCCATTAGGGCCTCATAAGGATTCCTACATCCTTGGCCGCCCATTCCAGGTATCTTGAAGAGTTTCCATGTGTCTTGATCACACATGACCAAACATCTCTAAATCTTTTGGATTTCAAAATCCAAAACAATTCTAAATGGACTCAAAAATTTGTCCGGTAGAATATATCAAGAGATCCATGCAAGTTCGTGTGAATTGAGGATCTTGGCGGACTATCTAAATTTAAACTCCAATAGACACAATCTAATCACAATCAACAAATGATTCACTTAGGTCCGATCTATTAATTTTAGTTCATTCCACTAAAGAACTAAAATTGAACTCTTAAATAAAGATAGAATAAGTTAATGTTCCTATTTCGTACCCTAGACAATCTTAAATAGAGATAGTGTATCCTCGTGAAGAATACCAGTAATCGCCAAGAGCTCATAGACCGCCTATAGCTCTCCTAGTTACCATATTTACTCATATGACCACATTTTGAACTTGGATATTTTGGCTTATCCAGAAGACATATTTCAATAGACACTATTGAAAACTTAACGTTAAGATTTAATATCCAATACCTCAAAATATCCATATGATGATATTCTACTCACATTTAATAAATGGATCCACGATGTCCATATCTATAAATGAAGTCCTCTATCGATTAACAAACGAATACCACCAAACTATCAAGGATAGACTATGCTATATAATCATACTCATTGATAGCTCAAATGATAAAACTTATAACCATATGTCCATCATTTATCTCAGGATTGAGATCAACTCTCCGATTGTCTTCAATTGAAAACTTTTCTCATTTGACGGTTCTAGATAAAGTATTTCACTGTGATCCTATTCAATGCACCTAGTGCACTAGGTTCTTTTGCCCAATGACACCACACTGTGATGATTTTAGACTCATAACACATTTGATCCCACTCAAATGCTAGAAAAAGAATCTACAACTTTAACAAGGTAAAAGCGCCCAACCGTTATCTTAAGTTGTGAATATTGTTCAAACTAACTAAAGAATTGTGTATACCTTATACATATCTAGATGTATGAACAATTCTTCTTTTCTCGTAGTCTTTTGACTTTATGGTTATTTACTTTTGACAATTATAATAATTAAAATATAAATGGTATAAGATTTGTTAAACTAGAAATCATTTATTAATATGAAAAGATTGTCAAATACATTATTACACTCTTGCTATTGAACATAATCCCAACATAAAAGACTACCGGTCCATCTTTGTAACTTTTTCGATAGATCGCTTCACTGAAGAACAGTTGAGATTGAGGGGCTTTAGGCATTGCCTAAAGGATAGAGCCAATGTGTGGCTCTATTCGTTGAAGGTGGGATCTTTGAGGACATGGGATGAAGTGTGTCATGCTTTCTTCAACAGGTTCTTTCCAGCTGTAAAGATAAAAGACATTCGGATCCAAATTACAAGTTTACCAAATAAGATATTGAGCCTTTTCATAAGGCTTGAGGGAGATATAGGATGCTCTTGCAACGATGTCTTTCTTACATGGTAACTGAAGAATACAAGGTCCGTACATTTTAGAACGAGTTGACGGTATTCACGTAAGCTTTGGTAGATAATGCATGTGGGGATGCTCTCACAAAGAAATCGGCTCTTGAGATTTTCTAGATATATAAGACATTGGATCTCAACTCCTAACATAGAAGCTCAACTTCAAGAAAGGGAAGAAAGCATGGTGTTAGTCAGAATACAAATAAGGCAATTCAGATGGATAGGCTAACCAAGCAAGTGGAGGCAATGACAAGAAATATGGGTTTAGAACAAGAAAGGGCAAAGTTGGTGTATGAAGGGGACTGTCAAGGTAAGAAGATGGTGCCATTTGAGACGAAAGATGTCCAAGCCCTAAACTATCAATGGGGAAGAAATGATCCATATTCAAACTCATACAATATAGGGGGTTCAACCATCCTAACTTTTCATGGTCTGATTCCAACAATGCTTTGAATAACCAATCGAATACTCAAGGAGGTAATCAAGATATTTTTAATATGGGGAATTACCAAGGCCAAGGATCATGTAGGCAGTTGTGGAACAATTCAGGAAATAGAGACGTGTCTTCATATCAATCGAGGAAGGTTTCTTTGGAGGATTTAGTTACTAGCCTTGCTCAGAGTTCACAACAGACAGATTAGAACTTAAACAATTCATTCAAGCAATTGGGTAAAGATTTACCAATTTAGAGGCATCGATGAAGAAGTTGGAGACACAGTTAGGGCAAGTAGCTGACACGATTCATAAGAATAAGCCAAGTAGACTTTCTAGTCAGTCTGAGCAAGCAAGGGCATTGACAGTTTTAAGAAGTGGCTAGGTTTTAGACACAGGAGATATCGGTGAGCAGAAGAGAAAGAAGGCCAAGGAGTCGAAAGAAGAGGTTGGGGAGATGACTTTAGTAGAAAATGAAGAAGTAATAGTTGAGAAAGTTCCCGAGAAAACATCTCTTTTACATAAGTCACCCAACTCGTACATTCCACTGGTTCCATTTCTGGGGAGGTTAAAAAAGGATAAGATGGACAAGGCGTTCAAGGAGATTTTTGATGTCCTCTCTAAGGTACAAGTCAACCTACCCTTGCTAGATATGATAGAGAAGATGTCAGCTTATGTCAAGTTTTTCAAGAGCCTCCACACCAACCGATAGAAGTTTAGGCCAAATCACTAATAGTACATACCAGGCAGTGCTAGTGCAGTTTTACAGAAGGAACATCCACCCAAGCTGAAGGATCCGGGGAGTTTTTGTATAAACATCGCAGTTAGGGGTACCAAACTTAAGAAGGCTATGTTAGACTTAGGTGCAAGCATTAATTTGATGCCCTTTGTCATCTACAAGCATCTTGGATTGAATGAGCTCAAGCCAACTTCAATGTCCCTCTTATTAGTAGATGGTTCAGCAAGGTATCCTAGAGGGGTTGTAGAAGACGTGTTAGTGCAAGTTGACAAGCTTATTATCACGTCTAATTTTATGGTTTTGGACACTGATGATGTGAGTAAGGAGACTAATACGAGGCCAATCCTTTTAGGAAGACCATTCATAAAGAAAACAAGAATGATCATTGAAGTCCATGCAAGAAAACTCTCCATGATCGTCTTGGATGAAATAGTAGAATTCAAGGTATTCAAGTCAGATCTGCAAGACACTAGCTCAATTGATTGCCTTGTTGTGAATACACTTCAGTCATAAGACTACTCAAGGAATCCAATTGAGTATTTAAATGAAATCCTAACACTTTTTATGGATAAAGATGCCGAAGATGTCAATGTAGAAAACATTTGTGAGAAAGATGCATCCTCAAAGATCAACGGGCTTAAGAGTGAAAATGTATACTTGATGAAGGATGTCGAAACCCTTAGAAAAGAAAGGGATGAAGCCATTAAGAGGGTGGAAGATCTTGCATGGTTAGTAGAAGAGCAGGAAGAAAATTTTGCTTACAAAATAAGAAAGTTGTAATGGCAAGTGGAGCAAAAAGATAAGACAATCGATGCCGTCAAGGAGGTAGTTCTTTTAAGGGTTGATTCGGGGCTTGAACAATATGAGCGCTCTCCTAATTCTGTGAGGAAATATGATATATTATCCATTAGAGAATCAATGGTACTTAAAGGATATATGTAATTAGAGGGGTATAACGGACATTATGATCCAGCTCAAATTATGAACTACTTTAGAAGATCACACCATATGTAATAGCTATATCGATGGATACAGAGCTTTATCGGTCTGTGTAAAAGCATCTGCAGTTGAGAGAGTGCAACTTCAAGTTTTTAGTTGAATAACACCAGAGTTAATAATCAAGGAATATTAATTAAAAAGTTTAATTAATGTTTCCGAAGATTATTGGTTATTAAAATACTATGGGTCCATTAGGTTCCCTTGCTACCCTGATGTAACAAGGATCACGGTTGATTAATTGGATTGTTCAATTAACTGTGTTACGAAAGTGACACGTATTTATTTGGGGAATTAAATGAATAATGAGATTATTTAAATAATGAATAATGGTGATTAAATAAATTAAATAATGAGATTATTTAATTATGCTATTAATCACTAAATGGAGGATGTTTGTTGATATTTGTTTTTTGAATAAAATAAGATAATATGATTATTTTATTTTTACTTTTTGAATTTAAATAGTTTAAATTCAAATTAGATGATATCTTTTAATAAAAATAAAATAAAGATTTTGTTTTAAATAAAAATATATCATGAGGTTTTTAAAAGAGGAAATATATATCTGATATATATTCTTTGAAAACCGACCAAAACAAGATATCAATTAAAAGAAAAAATAAATATATGTGATATATATATGTTTTTAAAAGCACAACAAAACGAATCACTGCATGTATGCATGATAATTTTAAAAAGGCATCGTTTTTTTTATTATCATTTTTGAAAAGAGCAATCAAGTGTGCGTGTATCTGAAAGAAAAAAATTGCTTGTTTTTTTTGGCATGTGCAGTCGTGCACTTTGAAACAAAAAGGAAGAAAAAATATATAATATTTTTCTTAACTAGAATGGTTTCACTTGGAAGAAAGAATTTCTTCAAGTTTTTTCTCTACATCCTCCATTTAAGTTCCTGAGATCATGATGCGCTTACACACAGTTACCAGTCCCGGGATATAGCGAGAAAAATCGAGTTGTTCAGACAGGAGCGTATCATAAAGTGAATGAGCCTACAAACATTGGTAAGATTTTCTTCTTTTCTTTATATTGATTACAATTTTCTGTATATACGTATATTTTATTATTGTAATAATTTTATATGTATAAGTTCCGAAAAAGAGTTATGATCCCAAGTTCATTTGTCCAAAATCGTTTATGATTTGTATTAAAAATTTTAAAACCTTACTTCCGCTTCGTTACTGGTGAACAGGGTTCCAACAATTTACCGTTTGGAATTACTTGATGCTATCTTGATTGAGCCATTGTGAGTCTTATTTTTCGGTCTTTTAGTTTTGTATAGTTTTTACAGCTTAGGCGCCTTTCCGTCGGGCTCTCATTGTCAACATTGGGGACAATGTTGAGTTTAGGTTTGGGGGTGTCGATGCCAGTGTCAATCGTTTCGATTTCATTTTTGAGTCCAAAATTTTCAAATTTTACGTTTTTATTTTATTTATTTATTTATTTTGAGTCAACTTTTTCAAAATGTTGCACGATCAAAATTTTCAAGCTTCCAGTAGCTTGGGCGTGATGCTTTGATAGTGTGTTTGTGTGAGAGTTTATTTATTCATACTTTGCTCGATTGACCATCTTGTTGTCACTCTAGGGTCTCACTTGCACTTCATGGGTTTGTCTCATCCTTTGGTGTTCAAGCTTAGGGAACTAAGTGCTCAAACAACTTGTTTTAATAGTGGAGATTATCTAGTGATTTCACAAACACAAGCCTTAAAAAACGCACTTTAAGTGTTGTCATTGTTTTTATCTTAAACTCTTATCTCGTCACACACATCATTTGCCATAGGACATTAAATTGAATTATTTGTGTGGATTGCTTGATGGATGCTTACATTCCCTTGATAGATGGAATTATGGAAATGATTTTAGGCAATGTGTGTACTTAACTACTTAAATTAGCCTAAACACATTCCATGTCTCTAATTGTGTTCTCCCAAGCCAAATTTGAGGTCAAACACTTATCTTTCTTTTGGAACCACAATATACCATATAGCCAAAACCTAAACACATGCCTACCCTTGTTGCCAATCTTGTTAGGATGTGTAGTGTAGTGGTGGAAAGATGAAAAGGCTATAAATATGAAAATATAGTGTGTACTTAAGCAATATTTGTAAATGTGTAAGGAAAATGGCACACAAATATAAAGTGCAAAAATTGTGTGCAAAAGAAGAAAAGAAAGAAAAATAAGAAAGCACAAAGAGTCTTGAATGTTAAATGTAAAGTACTCACAAGTTAGAGTACTCATGTGTAGCACAATGTGTGAAAGATAAGCCTATGAGCTAGTGTTCATAATGGGAAGAAAGTAGAGCTAAATCCATGGGTGTGTAATGTAAGTGCATGTCTTAGCATGATTGGTGATTTTTGAACTCAATTTTTCTATCACCACATTTCACCCAATGACCCTATTATATCCAAAAGGACGACCTAATGTTCTATGTTAGGAATTTTTGTTAAAGCATGATCTTCCACGACCATGGCATTTGATTCAATTCCAAGGCTAGTTCACCTAAACAGTATAGTTTCATTTCTTATATTATATGCAAGTATTTGATTACTATGCATAACTCTATCTTTGCATACTTTGCATGAGTGTGAATTTAGAACTTCGAGAGGAAAGAAAAGAGAATGTCCACGTGAGGCTTAGAGTCGAAGCAGATAATGCTCGAGGTGTAAAAGTGAGTAGTTCCCAACATGAGAGCACTTTAGGTGTGGGATCCATGTTGAACGAGAGTTCTGTGAGTACCTTTTAGTTACTTGAGAATGTTTTGCATGGGTCTACTATTCATATCCACACTCCATTACATCTCACCACCGGTTGAAAATACGGCATTTGAAATATTGTTGTGTCTAAAAAGTTTTCGTTTTATCGAGTCATGATTGTTTAGGACCAGTCCTACAAACATTTTTCAGTTGCTGTTTTTCAAAAATAAAAATGAAAATGAAAACGATGTTTTTGGTTTCAGTTTCGAATTTTGAAAACGCGTCTGGTAGCATATACTAAAAGCTTTATTTTAAAAATGAAAACGAAAAAAACGCGTCTGGTAGGTTAACCGAAAACTATCAAAAATTGAAATATCAATTTTAGCATTATGTTTAATATTATTACAACTATAAAAAAATTGATTACATAATAAACCAATTTAATTTTTGTATTGTAATTTTTAAATTAAACAAAAATAACACATCAAAAATTAATTCAAAAAAACATATCAAAAAATGAATTAATAAAAACTAAACTCTTAAATTATAAATAAATAATTCCAATATATATATATATATATTATATTATATTATATAATAAAAATATAACTATATATATACATATTATAATAATATATTAAATGTATATTAAATATTATTTATTATTATTATTTTATATATTAAATATTATTATGTTTTTTATATTATATTATATTATGTTTTTGTTTATTATAATACATAATATACTATATAAATATATAATATTTAATATATATATATATATATATATAATATTATATGATATATTATTGTATATAATAACATTATAAATATATATATTATATTATTATAAATATTATTACATATATATTATATAGCAGCCATGGTCGTTGATTTGAGCAAGATATCTAGGGAGATATGATTTTACAAAACCGTGGACCTGTTGGACAGAGGGGAGTTGGCCTTGTGGTAGGGTAGCCATAAATTTTGGCGGGACAGTAGGAGGTGGTGGGACAATGAGCGGAGCTGAGGAGGATGAGGCCTGTGAGGATATCATGTAAATCAAGGGGATGGGACCAACACGGGAGATCAGGGTTACATATATAATAATTTAATACTATATATAATATATTATTATATTGAATAATGTATATAATCATAATATTATATATATTATTGAATATTAATATACTAATTATTTAAATATTATAATATATATTACTATATATAAATATTATAATATTTTATATAATATTTATGTATAGTAATATACATTATAATATTATATATAATATATATTATATATTAATATTCTATAATATTATATGTTATAATATATATAAACTATATTATAATATTATATATATATATATATATATTAATATTATATAATATATAATATATATTATAATATACATAAAATATATTATTTTATAATATTATATATATATATATATATATATATTATTGCATTAATGTTTTTAGTTCTAGTTGGAAATAAATTATTTTGGAATATATATATATATATATATAAGAGGGGCACTTTGGTCATTTGTAACAACACAATTAATAGTTTTTTAAAAAAAATATTAAAAAGGTGAAAAACAAAAAGAAAAATAAAAACAAAAATAAAAAACAAGTATTTTATGTTTTTCAAATCTTTCACTTTCAACACTGGTTTTGTTTTTCATTTTTTATTTGTTTTTTGAAAATAAAATGAAAAACGGTTAACTAACACGTTTTCGAAATCGTTTTTGAAAAATAAAAACGAAAATGGACTGAAAAACAGTTGTAGGACGGGACCATATTTTTTTGTCGTTTTGTTTTTTCTTGGTTTTGCTCGAGGACAAGCAAAAGGGAGATTTAGGGGTGTTGATCAAGCCACGATAACACTAGATTTTGGGTCCCTCTTCCTATGCTTATTGCTTAATTCTCAGATAAAATCAAGTGTTTTGGCTCGATTGAGTGTTTTTGTGGGTTTAGTATCAGGGGCATCATTTGGAAAAAGAAATGAAGTTGGGATCCAAAGCAGCTCAAAACTGGAAGTTGGAGCATGAAGGACAACAAATGTCACTTTCTAAGTGTTGTCTTGGACGACCGCAACACTTCTCGCGATGACAAATGTCGTTGTCTAAGTGTCATCTTGGAAGACCGTGCCACTTGTCACAACAAATGTCGTTGTCTAAGTGTTGTATAGGACAACCGTGACATACAGGGTCGCGATAGTACGCCATAAAGTTTTCCAATGTCGATTTTTGCCCTATTTGGATCCTATATAAATACCCTTCTTTTTTTTAGTGTTTTCTTACATTAGCCACACGAGGTTTCAGACCAAAAAACACGCTTTTTCACTCTTACATCACTATTTTTACACATTTTCTCACTCATACATCTTCCATCCATCTTTGGAGCTTTTGAGGCAAGAAGAGGAAGCTTACAAGACAAGGAGCCTCAAATGAACAACTGGGTTTCTTCTTTAACTCTTTTATGTTTTCTTTAATTCCTTTGATGTGTAACTAAACTCCTAAGTTAGGGGATTGATGTGACCAATTGAACAATTTATGTAATCCTTAGTCTAGTACTTTTATTCAATTCATTATTAGTCTTTTTTATTGAAATATTTGCTCTAATTCGTTACCTCATATTCTTGTGTGTTGGGTTTGGTTTATACATAAGGTTGAGGATTGATTGTGGGTGACCATCTCATTCAAGCGTTAACCATAAGCATTGTAATTGAGATCATTTTCATATGCATGACCTTGCTCTGCTTAATTAGGCATAGAGTTTTCATTAAAAATTGGTCCTAACCTTTCCTCATTACATGACCTTGTGTGAGTTTTGGGAATAACTAAATACTTCATGTTTTAACCTAAAACAACACTAATAGTTGGATTGAAGAGCTTCAATGAGACTTGTGGATTACATTGAATGGTTCAAGTGGGTTGCACTAATTCCCTAGCGTTTCTCTCCAGAGTCATCTCTTGTGTGTGCTTTTGTGTTAATTTAGTTTATTACATTACTGTAAAATTAGTTAATCAATTTCCTTTTTCAAAATAAGCATTATTCCATTTAGTTTTCACGCACTTAGATTAGTAATTAATTGAATTAATTAGCTTTCAACTATTAGAATCACCGATCCCAATGAACGAATTTTCTTTTAAATTGAACAGAGATAAAATACTGCAATCATACAGCCACTGCTTGTCCCACTTTGGGGATTCAGATGAGCATAAGTGAGATTATTAGGGATAGTTAAACTGCTCATGGAGATCTTGATTTACCCTTGCAAGAAGACGGTGCTCCTCGATTTTATGGTTGTAGACATTAAGAACTGGCCCTATAACGCCTTATTTGGAAGACCCTTCCTAAACAAGTTAAAGGCTGTCATTACAACCAATGCTCTGACCCTAAAATTCCCAACAGAGGCAGGGGTCGGTGTCATGAAGTGTTTACAATTATAGGCAAGGAAGGCAAACCTATCAGTATAAAGGGAAAAGGCGGAGTCAGATGTAATGTAGATCGACATCGTAAAAGAGGAAAATTGTCCAATGATAGATAAGGATGAAGCTAGAGAGGAGAAGCCGACCTGGTTAGACCTGAACCCGATGGAGGCAACTCCTGAAGATAGGAAAAACCAGAAGGAGGAACCAACTAATGAGATAGTGATCGATGAAAGTAACCCTGAGCAAACAGTAAAGTTGGGGGCTCGATTGACGGAACAAGTCCAAAATGAGCTGGTCAACCTGTTGAGAGAGTTTAAGGACACGTTCACATGGAAACATGAAGATATGCTAGGGATTGACGCCAAAGTAATCTCCCGGTGCTTAGCAGTCGACCCCAAAATGAAACCAGATATCCAAAAAAGACGACTGTTTGACCCTGAAAGGAGTTAAGCAATCAAAAAGGAAGTATATTAGCTACTGGTAGTAGGGTCAATAAAGGAAGTACGATACCCATAGTGGGTCACCAATATAGTACTCGAAAAAAAAAAGAACGGGCAATGGAAGATGTGTGTGGATTTCACCGACCGTAATAAAACATGCCCGAAAGATAGTTTTCCCTTACCTCAAATTGACTAGCTAGTCGACGCAACTGCGGGGCATGAATTACATAGTTTCATGGATGCCTACTTTGGTTATAACCAGATCAGAATGTTTGAACTAGATGAGGAAAAGACTTCCTTCACAACCAACCAAGGGCTCTATTGTTACAAAGTAATACCTTTCGGTCTCAAGAATGCATGGGTAACTTTCCAAAGATTGGTAAACAAGATGTTCGCTTGACAGATCGGTAGGAATAAGAAAGTATATGTGGATGACAAGCTAACTAAAAGTATCACAACCAGAAGGCATGCAGTAGATCTTAACGAGGTGTTGAGAAAGTTTAGAATGAAGCTCAACTTGAAAAAGTGTGTTTTCATAGTACCGTCGGGAAAGTTTCTCTATTTCCAAGTTTATCAAAAGGGGATCAAGGAAAACCCCAAGAAGATAAAGGAGCTGGAGAAGATGAGGTCCCCAATTGCCCTAAAAGAAATTCAGAGACTAACAGGCTGCTTGGCTTTATTAAACCGGTTCATCAGCAAGTCAATAGACAAATGTTTACCTTATTTTAAGGATATTAAAAAAGGCAAAAGAGTTGATTGGAATGAAGAATGTGAGCAAGCCTTCTAGAAGATTAAAGAGTATCTAGGCAAGGCCATAATTCTATTGAAACCGCTGGACGGATAAGTGATATACCTATACCTATCAGTCACAGCAATGGCGACGGGGTCTGTACTGGTCAGGCTAGACAAAGGAATACAAAAACCAGTGTACTATACCAGTAAATCCTTACCACTAATAGAAACAAGATATTCAGCAGCCGAGCAAATGTTGTTAGCCATGGTGACAGTCGCAAGGAAACTAAGACCCTACTTCCAGGACCCAAGATCGAAGTCTACACAAACTGCTCACTTAGGCAAATCTTGCCCAAACCGGAGGTGTCAGAAAGATTGATAAAATGGACGGTTGAATTGAGTAAGTTCGACATCACTTACCTACCAAAGACCGCGATAAAGGATCAGACATTGGCAGATTTAATCATCGAGTTCGTTGAGCCAAACAACGAGGTGATCAAAATGCTTGAAAATAGAGAAAGGAAAGTTTTTCACTAAAAGTTACATGTCGATGGGTCGTCAAACACGTATGGCAGCGGGGCAGGCATAGTGGCATCCACATCAGAAGGTGATCATGTAGAATGTGATTTACGGTTTGACTTCAAAGCTACTAACAACATGGCCAAATATGAGGCAATGTTGGTAGGAATCAGGGTTTGCACAGTGCTGGAAGCAAATAAATTGGAGATATTTAGTGATTCACAAGTTATGGTCAACCAAATGTTGAATGAGTACCAAACAAAGGACAACAACATGGCGGCTTAACTAGAAATAGCTAAGGCTTTAATTGAGAGGTTCAAAACCTATAGGATCACTCAAATCCTGAGAGAAAAATGGTAAAGACGATGCCCTTTCACGACCCCCATTAATGACTGCAGGCATATTGTCCAAGACAATTTCAGTGGCTCACCTCAAGAAACCCAGCATCAAGGAAAATGAGGTGTTAGTGGTTGAAGTAGTCAAGGAAGAATAAAACACTTGGATGACCCCAATTAGAAGATACTTGGAGGATGGAGAGCTCCCTAAAGAAGTAACCGAAGCAAAACACGTCAGATATAAGGTCGCTAGGTATTCAATGATTGGGAGAGAACTTTACATAAAGGGGGTTTTCTAAAGCCATGTAAAGGTGTGTTGACCCGGCAGAAGGTGGTTTGATCCTAGCAAGTATTCATATAAGGGTGTGTGGAAATCACGCTGGGGGTAAAAGTTTGGCCCATAAATAGACAAGGTTTCTATTGCCCAACCCTATTTCGGGGTAGGTGATCAAGTAGAAAAGTGTGACACTTGTCAAATGATAGCAAATGACATCAAACAATCACCCGAACACTTGAAGAGCTTGACCTCACCTTGGCAGTTTGCAATGTGGGGGCTTGATTTGATCGACCCAATGCTAACAACGACCAAATCAGTACAAAACATGCCATAATGGCAGTGGATTACTTCTCAAAATGGGCATAAGCACTTGTACACATTATCGAGGAAAACACAACAAACTTTGTGAAAATGAATATCATCTACCGGTTTGGGATCCTAGATACAATCATTACTGATAACGGGACCCAGTTTGATAGTGATAAATTTAGGAAGATGTGTTAGGACTACAACATCAAAAACTATTATGCCACGCCAACCCTTCCTTAGACAAATGGGTAGACTGAGGCCGTGAACAAAATCATCAAGCACACATTGAAAGCCAAACTTGACGTTCAGAAAGGGGAACTGAGCAGACAAACTGCATGAAGTACTTTGGGCCTACAGGACTACCGAGAAGATGTCAACGAGAGAAACTCACTATTCATTAGCAATCAGAAGTGAAACAGTAATCCCAGTAGAAGTAATTTACACCTCCTCAAGAGTATGACTGTATGATTCTGACACAAATGTGAGCATACTGGAACTGAACCTAGGTGAGCTAAAAGAAAAAGAGACCTAACAAGAGTAAGAAATGTTGTCTACCAACAGAGGGCAACTAGATATTACAAATCGCATGTCTGGGAAAGAAGATTCCAGCTCAGAGATTTGGTTTTAATGAAAGTGTCCCCGAGTACAAAGTTGAGTGCAGTTGGGTCATTGGCAGACAAGTGGGAAGAGCCCTATTAGGTGGTCGGGATAGGCGGTCATGGAGCATATCTACTTACCCGACCAAATTAGGGAGAGTTGCCCCAACCATGCAATGCCGAGTCCTTGAAGATTTTTTATCCATAAAGGATTCAGTTTCTATGTTATAGATAGACATTAGATTTAGTGCAAGTTTTATTTGTTTCTAATAAGTTGTTATTCCAGTTTAAGCAGTTTAATTGAATTTATCAGCAGAAGTCCCCTCGAGGAAAGAATTCCAAAAAGATCAAGAAAAAGTGTTCTAATTTTGCCTCGGTTTACAAAGGCAATCTCGCAGCACCTAAGATTGCTAATGCTAGGTGGGTGCTCGCAGGGCCTAGTGAGGAGGCCAAAAACGTATGTCGTAAAGACAATGCACACTCACTGAAAATAACTGGGTGTATAGAAACACTATTATAGTGGTTTTAGGTCACAGGTACCTGATGAGATGTGTAGAAAGCTGGATGGGGAAAGAAGATACTCATACTTGAATGACTGCCCATAAAATATTGAGCAGCAATATGTTAAGTCAATGAGATGTGAATTGCCTCCGTTGTAGCAAATCTTGAGCAACAGACTACTGGGAGACGTCCTAGTGACTTAGTTGATAGATTAAAGACAAGTGTCTATAAATTAAATATCATGTGAATGGTGCACTAAAAGAACACTACTTGACAAAAACAACCAATCAAAGGTAACCGGTTAACAAGATAACTGATCAAAACATACCAATTCCGGTCAGTTAAAGAGATAATTGATCGGATCACAAATAAAGGTAATAAGTTGACAAGATAACTAATCAAGACAAACCAAGTTCGGTCAGTTAAAGAGATAACTGATTAGGTCAAAATTCATGATCGATGAGGATTATCGATCAAGTCATGGAAATCTAAATAACAATAAGGCCGATACTGCCCAATGCTATTATGTACATAGTTTAAGCTAACAAACAACTCAAGCCATATACAGATTGTTTGGGTTAAATATAGTCAGATAAGTCACTCAGCTTAGCGCGACAATGAAAATAAACATAAATAGATGAGGATCTGTATTATTGTAAACAAAAGAACCTTTTATACAATCCTAAAAGAGTTTGCGAGATGTGTACTGAAAAAAAAAGAATGGAATGGTGTAGCAGAATCTAGCTCCAAATATGATTGAGGGATCTCCAGAAGGTTTATCATTGTTTTTGTAGCCTTTGGTTATGTTTCTTAAGCCTGGCCAACATATATTGTCATCTGGGTTATCTATTATAAAGGGAGAGTAATCGATATCAGGCAAGGGCCCAATATCAGTCCCCTTCGTCGAAGTGCCACTCTCTTCTCCTGTGTGGAAGGTCACCAAAGAGGACTAGGATGGGAGTTCAAGATGCATGATGTGGGGGTACTTCCTGATTGATTTATAGTAGGCCTTCCATCTTATCCTTTGATTCTTTAAAAGATTTAAAGACTCAACTTTATGCTTCTGGATCTTCTGATCCCATTTCTGGTGAGTCTCTCTCAATGACCGCTCTTTAGCACCAAAAAGCATTTGAGCGGTGACAAGCCCTTGCTCAAGCTCCCTTAGCATAACAACCTCAAAAGTAGGAGACCATTTGTATCGATCAACATTCTAAACCTTGAGGGCTAGTCTAGTCTCTTGAGAAAGCACCTCCACTCCAACCTGTTGCTGCTCCAGTTCTTTAGCTAGTCTTTCATATCGGAGCTGATCTTCATCCGATTCCTACTATGACTCGAGCATCAATTTTTGATTGGAAGTAATGGTTTCCTGAGCAATTTTGGCCTCTTCTTTTAAATTGGTGACCTCCCTTTTAGCTAAAATTGCCCTTGATTCAAGTTTAGCACAACACACTTCAGCTTTGGTAACACTCACCTCCAACTCACCATTCTCTATGGTAAGCTCTCTGACATTCTCCCTGGCTACGGAAGCTCTGCTCTGAATGCTGACCAGTGATCTTCTTAGAGAAACCTCAATCACCTCATACTTCATAAGATTGCTTTATCTTTGATTTACTGGCCATAGAAGATTTGAGAGCTTTGTTCTTTTCAACAAGCTCCCTTTTCAGTTGGTAGATTTTAGCAGCCTGCCTATCTTGCACGATTAGGGCTCGAGTCAACAGTTCCACAGCCTACCAAAAGGAGAAAAAAGGTGAGAATAAAGATAAGTACAAATAAAAAGTAAGAGATGAGGAAAACTTACATAAACACCATTATTGAATATCATATGGATCCACTTAGAGCAGTTGGTAGTTCTGGCCTGCTTGAAATATCCTTCTCAAATATACCCTTCGTCGGTGGACATAGAGTGCAACATGGCAAGGGTGTCAGGTGACAAATCACTCGAGGCAGAATAGAGAAGAGGCACAGATGGTGCTCCAATCGATAAAGGCAGAGGGATTACTCCTTCATGACCAGATGAAGGGATGGTCAGGGATAACATTAAAGAGGTCGGGTCTGTAACAACTTTTGCAACTAGAGTTCCATTGACCTTCCCAGTTAAAGGCTTGTCGAGGGGATCACTTCTTCATGCATCCTGGCCGTCTGACCTTCACCATCATCATCTGTAAAATGGAGTTCCTAAGGCACATCCATGGCCATAAGGGCAGATCTATCATGTGTGGCACCCTAAGCTAGACTGGTCCCAGAATCACTCATCAAGCGAGCAACTTTAACATTTGGCAAAACCCCGATAGTCATCCTAATTAGAACATATTTGTTAGGTTTTAGATTATGTTGACATTAATTCCATATCAAAATGATGTTTACTTGTAATGATTTAGTTGTTTAGATTCATGATGATTCAAGCTTCAAAGAAAAATGAACAACTAGTCAAATCAAGTTCAAAGTCTTCAAAGAGAAAGGATGCCATATGGTTCTACAAAGGTATACTAAGACCTTATCTTTCTCTTACAAGGCTTAGGCACACACACACAATTCATACATTTGTGTCCCTACATCGTTATGCACCATTATAGGCACACATATTCAATTCATTCATATGTGTCCCTGTATCATTGTGCACCATGTATAACACATTCACACACTTGAAGATGAATGCTCATCCATTAGTATGAAAAATAACATGTTTTGGAAAACGCATGACTGGAGACTATCTCTACGTAGTTTACATTCTAGTGTAAATTGTGTTTGTATGAGTATATGTTTGTATAGCATGGATATTGAACTTGATTTTAGTCTTAAATCATTCTTGATTAAGTTCCGGTCATTTCGGTTACTCATACTGTTGATTTCAAGTTCTAAGTCAAAAGATACTACATTTTCAACTCATGTTGCATACATTGTCTTCGTCTTCGTATATCGAGTCGAATTATTATTTTCTGGGTTGAGTATCTTATATTTCCATGTTCGTGAGAGAGTTACGGTACGTAATCCACAAACGGATTCAAATTCGAAGTTCGGAGGCCGGAGAATGGTTTAAGAATGCGAGAGGAGCGAGCTAAGAAAAGAAGTGCAACCAAGCACTCTTTCCCGAGATGGCGCGTGGCCATCTCGGGACAGAATGCTTGCTACCCTGAGATGCCCACAGGCCATATCAGGCAGCAAGCATGCTTGGTGCACTTAATGTCATTTTGGTCCTTTTGCTTCTATTCTTTCCCTCTCCTTTATATATCTCTTCCCTCTCACATTTCATTCTGAGAAGAGATTCAAAATTTGAGTGCAGAATTTTCTCCCAAATTTTCTCACCTTCCAATCACCATAACTTCTTCATTTGAACTCTAATTTGAGTGATTCAAAGTTGAGAGTGTTTGTCTATACATCCTCCATCTTTTCTCTGAAGGTTTGAGTTAGTTTTATAGCTGTTTTTGGAGTCTAATCTCACAAAAACGAGACTACACCAAATCAACTAACGTATTGATTTTCTATCAAAGTTTTCTTTTAAAACTTGGTCAATTGCCTTGGGTTTTCTTCTTCAACATATATATGTGTCTTGTGATTTTTCTGATTTGAATTTTGAACTCATTTAAAGCTAGATTGAGTTTCAATTGAAATCTCACATGTTGAGTTAGGTTTTGATTTTGCCTATGTTTTCACATGTTTGGGATTGTATTGTGCTAGCTTTGATTCTAGGACTATTTGATGATATTTGATTGATTGATTTTGTGAAAAATAGTTCCTCACATGTATTAGGCTCTCTTTGGCCGAAATCTCACCATAATACATGTGTTTGTGTTCTTTTGAGCTATTCATGTGCTTTGTTGAATCTATGAATATGAAATATGCTTTGGAACTCTTGCTTTAATCTAAATGACTTTGTCACATGATTTTAGCATGTTTTTGATATATGAGAATTAAACTTGATTATATGTTAATTGAACATATCTTGTGACTCAAGTTTTAGATCTATGCATGTATCTAGGTTGTAATTAATGTTGAAAATATCTTATATGATCTAGATGGATTAAACATGCATGATTGACTAGACTACATTTTTTTTGTGCATTCATGCTCATGTCTAGTAACTTCCATAGGATGTGTTGATCATAACATTCTATGTTGCGTGCTTGTTTGCGTTTTGCCTTCATGATCACCTAGATGCCTTTTGAGAAGGAAGTCTTGACAATAGGTGTGAGACCTATATTATTGAGCAAGGAAGTCTTGGAAAGATCTGGGAGACCTCGGATTATCAAGCAAGGAAGTCTTGCCTAGGGTCGTGAGGATCTGGAAGGGTGAGCGAAGAAGTCTTGACTAGAGTCTGAAGGACTCTCATAGTTGAGCAAGAAGTCTTGTCTAGAGTCGTGAGGATCCAGAAGGGTGAGCGTGGAAGTCTTGACAAGTGGTGTGATTCCTCAGATTGTTAAGTAAGAGGGCAACATCTTCATGAGTAGGATAGGAGGGTAGTTTCTAGGTGAATGGGTCACTTGAGAGATTGTACTTGTCTTATCTACTAATGGATTTTGTTTGCCGGTGGTTGCTAACCCGTGGATGTTTCCTCTTTGGAGGTTTACCACGTTATATCTTGTGTCAACTTTTCTTGATCCCTATCTCTCTTATATTGTATTTGTTATTTGAATACTATGGATAGAACTTTATATGTAAGTTGACTTCCTTTCTATAATATAAATTGTGTATTTGTTATGATTACTTGTTTGTATCACACTTTGCTTTTTTCATATATTGATTAAGTGTCTTTAATTAGTATATATATTGTGATACAAGCAATCTAAAGGGGGCAAACTTTTGTTTGTTTCTAAGGGAGTCGAAAAAGATGCCTAACCTATTCACCCCCCCCCCCTCTAGGTTAGCCTTGAGCATTTAACCGTGTTTGTATTTTTAATTGGTATCGGAGCAGGACACTATTTTGTACTTAGTGAGAGTCCAGGTAATACATTCACGGTTTGTGCAAAGCTTTTGAAGTCATAGGTTTACAAGATGATGTAATGGTGGAAGGAGCCTTAAATACTAGGCCACCATTACTTCGAGGAGCCTCACAACTAGAGCTCTCAAGAAGCCTCATCACTTGAAGACTTACTACTAGAGCTCTCAAGAAGGCCATCAAGGACTTAGTGAATGATTCGGTAAGTGTGTCTAATGTTAGAAATCTTGTAACTTTCATAGTGGTGAAGACGACTTGGTAGTTGAAGAGGAGCTCTTGGAAATACCACTTCCTACTCACTTGGATAAAGTCGTGATTGATAAAAAACCACACAAGAAGATAAGATCAAAAACCAAGAAGAAGTTGGTGAACAAGGTATTTTTGCAAACTCCTAGTGAAGCTAGTTCAACTCCAAAAGGTACAATCTCATCTTTTATTCCAATTTTCCACTATTGCAACACAATAGGTCACATTAAGCCTAGGTGTTATAAATATATTGAAAAATGCAAATTAGGAAATGAATCAAGAGATAAGGAGATTAAACTTCAACATGAACATGCTAAGGTTTTGAAAATTGAGAAACATGATAATATTGCTAAGCATGAGAAGAAATTGTGGAGTAGAAGGAAAACTAATCTTGTTCAACTTGACAAAGCTTGTGTTGAAAATGTTAAGGAAGAGTGTATTAATGATATTCTTGTTAATCAAGTCATTGAATGACTTTACTCTAGATTTAACATTGTTGTCAATGATGATATTGGAAATGTTTGTGTAGGTACACCCAAGAACAAGTGGTTTAAGGGTGAGTGCTCTTATCACTAATATAAGAAGCACATGTGAGGTAGCTTTGAGGCAATATATCAATTGTGTTGAGAATTCTTGCTTGCTAGCTTTGAATACTCCATGTATTGATATGAACTTGGTTATCTCACATCATGTTTGTTATGATGGTCAAAATTTGTTGGTTAACTTTAGAGAAGTTCTTTTGATATATGTGTTGATTGAGTTGAGATATTATACTTTTTATACTCTTGTTATGAAACATCGTCAACTTGGTGTCATGAGGACATTCAAGGCAAGAGTGCTCATAAAAAGGGCGGAAGTATGATATTTGGTGAATATAATGTGCAAAAGGTATCTCTATACTCTAATGCATGTTCTCCTAGATATTCATCTTTTGACTCAATTTTTGATATACATCTCATAGCATGTCATATTAGAGAATTTTGTATAGCATACATATGGTTCTCATTGACATTTGCTATTTTAGGATCTAATAATGATATTGTTCACATTGATCATAACTTTGATGATTGTTTGTGTATAGTATATTGAGTGACATTATTTTTGAAAATATGATTAGAGAAGTAATGATCTTGAATACGTCTCTACGTATTGCTTTTAGATCATGTGCTTATGAGCCATAAAATCTTGGTTTTCTAAAATTGCACCTTGCTTCTCTTATATGTTTTGCTAGTAGGTTAAGTTTATTAATATGTAAACTTTGGATACACCTTGAAGTTTTTGTGCTTAAGGACATTTAAAATGACCGATGGTTAGTATCCATTTTTGCTTCAGCAAATACATAGAACTCAACGAGCACCTTCATGGAAAGGGCTACACACATTGGTTATGAAATCCACCAAATGTTGGAAAGAGCTACACCATTGTGATGAGTGAAAGCCGCCATGAAGTGAATTTTGTTTATGTTTAAAAAGAAAAAGAAAAAAAATCAAAGAAGTTTTGAAATGGAATCATGAAAAGAAAAATTCTTTGATTCAAAGCCTAAAAATAAAAGGAGGAATGCTTAAAAAAGAGTATAGTTGAAAATCAAATGAGCTCGAGTTGAAAAACAGAAATGAGATGACGAGCCACATGCACACACACGCTCATATGTTGAAATATATTCTCTTAAAAAGCAAAAATTCCAGATGATAATCGGTTTGACTTTTTTATGGAAAAAGCTTAAGATGAATAGTTGTTGGAAATTGTTTGCATGTTGATTATCAAACTACTTATTGATATATATTTGAAGCATATTTCTCACGCATACACTTTATTTATGAGTATGATGATATTTTAGCAATTGTTGAAGAATTATAAGAGAACTTGAAAAATCTTTGTGTATCTCTCTTCGCATATGAAGCTTATTTTGTTGATATTTCTTCAAATTGCTTGAATGTGTGATTGTGTGAACATCTTTGTGAACTTTACGCTATCATTGATTTTAGTTATAGCATTGATTTTAGTTATAGCATTTATCAAGGGGGAGCATTGTATGCTAGACATTGTTCTCTTTTATGATATGTTCACATGCTTCATTTTGTTACATGTTGTCATATTTTGACTTAATGATACTTGTAAGATATTACTCACTATCTTTGTCTTGCATGATGATTCATTCTTAAGTCATATGTCTTAGTTTTTATATCTTTGTGACTAATATGCTTATTTTGTCTTTCACTCACTTTTGTTGTATGTATATAACATCTTATAACACAAGAAAAAATAGAAAGAACTAAGATTACCGGAAGTGGAAATCAATTGAATCCTGTTGTGAAATCCAAGTCTACCTCAAAAGGATCCAAAGCTTTAAGGACAAAAGATTTAGGGATCTTTGGAACAAATAAGATATTTCAAGAGAGAGGCATTGACTTTGGTAAGTGTAAAGATTCTTATGTTCTTAAGTGCTTAAATGATAGAAAATAGGAATCTTGGGTGAGCATGTTAGGAGTTGTAAATGATACTCTTGTTAGAGAGTTTTATCTTGAATATAGGGAAAGTGCCACCTTGTTAGATGCTTTGATGGAAATTAGGGGTGTTGTGTTTAGAGTTAACCCGAAAAACATTAACAAGTTTCTTGGGCTATCTAATGATATAGATTCTAATTTTCTAGATGTGGATGTCATTGAGAATATAAATATCATGGGTAGAACTCTTTGTGACAATGCTTCTTTTGAATGAAAAAGTAGAGCATATATTAGTCAACATGAGTTAACTAAGGCTAGTGCATTTTGGCATCTATTCATTTGCACTAACATTATTGGATCTTCGAATTCAACCGAGTTGAATAAGGACAATATCAAAATAGTGTATGTGTTGGTAACTAATTAACCTATAAACCTTGGAGATCTTCTCATGTATTACATTGATAGTGCGATTTCTCTACTAGAGGTGATAAAAAGCTTGCATTACTGGGGTTTATTACTTCATTGTGTTTAGCTCGTGGGATTAAGAGTAGAGAAGACGATGTGTTAGTTTAACCCTTGGAAAAGTATTGTGATAAATGTGTGTCATACATGTCCTATAAGAATAAGGGTAAGACTTGTGATACTTTTGGACTATTTAGTAGTTCTCAAGTTGATAGTCATGTGATTAGCACAAATATTCTTCCGGATTGGGCTATACAATTGAAGGAGAAGGTTGATGAACTTAGTGCTATAGTTGTTCAACTAGATGCTAGGATAAAAGAGTTGGAGGAGTGCATTGCTTCAAGTTCAAGACCACCTCTCAAGCATTATGTTAGATCAACTACTCGCATGACTTTCTTTGGTGGAACAAGTAGCTAGTATATGAGTCTTGAGGTATATTTCTTAACTTTTGGCATCATTTAATGTCAAAAAGGGGGAGAAAGAGATGACAGTTGCTTAGTTTCTTTTTATGTTGTTTTTGTGAATTTTTGAACTTTCAATGGCATGTAATAATTAGTCTTAAGATTTGGTTAAGAATTCTTGTGTTTTGGCATGTATTGAGGGGGAGATACATGTATTTGTGGACTTAAGTGTATATTCTGATCCATATTATATGTTGCCATTTGTTGTTTTTCTCTTGTATATGTATTGTGCTTTGAGATGATTTGTAGGTTGCTTCAAGAGAAGATCAAGATGAAGTTCAAGAGTTGATGAAGATTAGTTATAGGAATCTTACTCATTGTAATGTGAGGGAGTGATTTTGTAACCTATCTTCATTTTTATATTTGTAGTAAATGTATAGGTGTTTTGACATGGAATTTGCCAAAAGGTGAGATTGTTGGGTTTTAGATTGTGTTGGCATTAATTCCATATCAAAATGATGTTTATTTGTAATGATTTAGTTGTTTAGATTCATGATGATTCAAGCGTCAAAGAAGAAGGAACAACTAGTCAAAGCAAGTTCAAAGTCTTCAAAGAGAAAGGATTCCATATGGTTCTACAAATGTATACTAAGACCTTATCTTTCTCTTACAAGGCTTAGGCATACACACACAATTCCTACATTTGTGTCCCTGTATCATTGTGCACCATTATAGGCACACACATACAATTCATTCATATGTGTCCTTGCATTGTTGTGCACCATGTATAACACATTCACACACTTGAAGATGAATGCTCATGTATCGGGATGAAAAATAACATGTTTTGGAAAATACATGATTGGAGACAATCTCTATGTAGTTTGCATTCTAGTGTGAATTGTGTTTGTATGTGTATATGTTTGTATAACATGGATATTGAACTTGATTTTAGTCTTAAATCATTCTTGATTGAGTTCCAGTCATTTCGGTTACTCATACTATTGATTTCAGGTTCTAAGTCAAAAGATACTACACTTTCAACTCATGTTGCATACATTGTCTTTGTCTTTGTATATCGAGTCGAATTATCATCTTCTGGGTTAAGTATCTTATATTTCCATGTCCATGAGAGAGTTACGGTTTGTAATCCGCAAACAGATTCTTATTCCAAGTTCGGAGGCCGGAGAACGGTCGAAGAACGCGAGGGGAGCGCGCGAAGGAAAAGAAGTGCAATCAAGCACTCTTTCCCGAGATGGCGCGTGGCCATCTCGGGACAGAATGCTTGCTGCCCCGAGATGCCCATGTGCCATCTCGGGCAGCAAGCATGCTTGGTGCACTTAAGGTCATTTTGGTCCTTTTTCTTCTATTCTTTCCCTCTCCTTTAAATATCTCTTCCCTCTCACATTTCATTCTAAGAAGAGATTCAAAATTTGAGTGCAGAATTTTCTCCCAAATTTTCTCACCTTCCAATCACCATAACTTCTTCATTTGAACTCTAATTTGAGTGATTCAAAGTTGAGAGTGTTTGTCTATACATCCTCCATCTTTTCTCTGAAGGTTTGAGTTAGTTTTATAGCTGTTTTTGGAGTCTAATCTCATAAAAACGAGACTACACCAAATCAACTAACGTATTGATTTTCTATCAAAGTTTTCTTTTAAAACTTGGTCAATTGCCTTGGGTTTTCTTCTTCAACATATATATGTGTCTTGTGATTTTTCTGATTTGAATTTTGAACTCATTTAAAGCTAGATTGAGTTTCAATTGAAATCTCACATGTTGAGTTAGGTTTTGATTTTGCCTATGTTTTCACATGTTTGGGATTGTATTGTGCTAGCTTTGATTCTAGGACTATTTGATGATATTTGATTGATTGATTTTGTGAAAAATAGTTCCTCACATGTATTAGGCTCTCTTTGGCCGAAATCTCACCATAATACATGTGTTTGTGTTCTTTTGAGCTATTCATGTGCTTTGTTGAATCTATGAATATGAAATATGCTTTGGAACTCTTGCTTTAATCTAAATGACTTTGTCACATGATTTTAGCATGTTTTTGATATATGAGAATTAAACTTGATTATATGTTAATTGAACATATCTTGTGACTCAAGTTTTAGATCTATGCATGTATCTAGGTTGTAATTAATGTTGAAAATATCTTATATGATCTAGATGGATTAAACATGCATGATTGACTAGACTACATTTTTTTTGTGCATTCATGCTCATGTCTAGTAATTTCCATAGGATGTGTTGATCATAACATTCTATGTTGCATGCTTGTTTGCGTTTTGCATTCATGATCACCTAGATGCCTTGTGAGAAGGAAGTCTTGACAATAGGTGTGAGACCTATGTTATTGAGCAAGGAAATCTTGGCAAGAGCTGGGAGACCTCGGATTATCAAGCAAGGAAGTCTTGACTAGAGTCGGGAGGACTCGAATAGTTAGGCAAGAAGTCTTGCCTAGGGTCGTGAGGATCCAGAAGGGTGAGCGAGGAAGTCTTGACAAGAGGTGTGAGGCCTCATATTGTTGAGTAAGAGGACAACATCTCTAGGTGAAGGGTCACTTGAGAGATTGTACTTGTCTTATCTACTAGTGGATTTTGTTTGCCGGTGGTTGCTAACCCATGGATGTTTCCTCTTCGGAGGTTTACCACGTTATATCTTGTGTTAACTTTTCTCTATCTATATCTCTCTTATATTTTTATTTGTTATTTGAATACTATGGATAAAACTTTATATGTAAGTTGACTTCCTTGTTTGTATCACACTTTGCTTGTTTTATATATTGATTAAGTGTCTTTAATTAGTATATATATTGTGATACAAGCAATCTAAAGGGGGCAAACTTTTGTTTGTTTCTAAGGGAGTCGAAAAAGGTGCCTAACCTATTCACCCCCCCCCCCCCCCCCCCCCCCCCCCCCCCCCCCCCCACCCCCCACTCCAGGTTAGCCTTGAGCATTTAACCGTGTTTGTATTTTAAATATTCCTAGACGTGGTTAGACACATTATCATTGGTTATAGGCTCAGTGAGGTTGTTCTCACCACCATCAGAATCAGAGTCAATAAATATTATCTGATGTTTAACCATGAATTACATTGGGGCTTTGCCTACGTATTATGTAGGAAGGTTGGTTGTAACCTAATTTATGGGGCGATCGGCTTAGGCATGAGGTGGCTTAGATTACGTTGGAAGATTTGTCTACTAAAGTTTAGTCTCACCACCAGTCAAAGATGGAGTTTGAAAGACCACCATGGTCTGTTCAAAGGAAAGAGAGATAGATGTCACAGAAATGTGAACATCCCTCTTTTTTGATCGATGATCACATAAGGGCAGATCAGTCAATGTTTCATGATCATCATCCTCCTCTTCAAGGTCTGCAAGCTTAACCTCTATTAGAAGAGCCTCCGAGTCCACTTCAAGCTGGGACTCTTTCTGTTTATGAGCAGCCACGGGGGCAAAAGACCCTTCTGCAGTTTTGGCCACCTTCTTACTGGCCATTTCCCTGGTGAACCTTTCCTTGTTGGACTTTTTCTGGGTAGACGTTGTAGGCAAAATCGGTTCAAAAATGCTGCAGAAGCGTGAAAATAGAGTTTGAAATATTTTAATTTTTTTCCTTTTAATAGAAAGAACCTTAACCTAGATTAATTTATGTATATTAAAAGTATCGTACCTTCTTATCATGACGATTGAACTAGCATCGAATTGAATCCGTAAGATCTTCTAAACCAGTCACGAACGTAAATCACCTAGGAGTGTAGGCTCTCTTTCTTTAAATTGTATACCTGAGGATGGAAACAAACTAAATCCTTTTCTTTGTTAGTCACAATAATCCTCTAAGAGAAAAACAAAGAACGTCCGGTCACTTGTGAATTATCAATCGATTTGATTGAAACTCACATGAACTTTGATTTGATGTTGTACACAAAACATTCTAATGTAAAGGCTACTAGTGCACTATCGAAAATTAAACGTTCTTTCTTCCTTTTCTTCTTTGCCGAATTTCACACTATTTATATGAGTTGATTGAATTTTGTCTAGAGCAAAAAAAAAACAAGTTTTTCTCTCTCAAAATTCTTGTGGTGGCTGAAATCTCTCTAAGAAGAATTTCTTATGCTTGGATGAATTTTAGAGCTCAAATTCATGCCTGGGCCGAAATTTAGAGGTTGTATATATAGGATCACAAATCCTTTCCTAAGAAGGATTTACTTGGTGGGCAAGAATCCATTCCATAGGTGGATTTACTTAGTGACCAAGAATGCTTTTAAAAAAAAGAATTCTTTCCTACACCAAGACTCCTAATCTAACTCAATTAGTTTATTTATGACCATATTAAAGACTTCCTAATTTGACTAGATAAATAATTCATTTTATTTATCTACTTATCAAATATAGTCTTTAATATTAATTATACTACCAACAATAATATAATATTAAGAGACCATCTCCTATTAAAAAAAGATTTTAACTTTTAATTAAATAACTAATTAATTAATTTCCATTTAATTAAATAATAAAATAAAAAATAATATAATTAAGCTAAAATATTTAGCCCTGCCGCCTAAGACCACACATGGGCATATATATTATTGTTCTTATTTTGTTAATTCCATTGGACCTTAATAAAAAGTCTACATGTGAACTAGACTCATTCTTACAAAAAGAAACAAGTCCACATGCCTCAATACAATTCTAAATAGACCCATAAATTGGTTCGGTAGAATATATCAATTGATCTATGCAAGTTCTTGTGGATTGGGGATCTTAGCAGACTATCTAAATTTAAGCTCCAATAGACACAACCCAATCACAATCATTAAATGATTCACTTAGGTCCGATCTATTAATTTTAGTTCGTTCCACTAAAGAACTAAAATTAAACTCTTAAATAAAGATAGAATAAGTTAATATTGCTTATTCATACCCTAGACAATTTTAATGGAGATAGTGTATCCTCGTGAAGGATATCAGTAATCGCCAAGAGCTCATAGACCGGCTATTGCTCTCCAAGTTACCATATTTACTCATATGATCACATTTTGAACTTGGATATTTTGACTTGTCCAGAAGCCATATTTCAACAGACACTATTGAAAACTTAACATTAAGATTTAATATCTATTACCTCAAAACATCCATATGATGATATTATACTCTCATTTAATAAATAGAGCCATGATGTCCATATCTATAAATGAAGTCCTCTATCGATTAACAAATAAAAACCACCAAACTATCAAGGATAGACTTTGCTATATAATCGTACTCATTGATAACATAAATAATAACACTTGCAACAATAAATCCATCATTTATCTTAGGATTGAGACTCTCCAATTGTCTTCAAGTGAAAAATTTTATCCATTGATGAAAACTTTTATCCATTGATGGTTCTGGATAAAGTATTTCACTGTGATCCTATTCAATGTACCTAGTGCACTAGATTCTTTTGCCCAAAGATACCATACTTTGATGATTTTAGACTCATCATAACACATTTGATCCCACTCAAATGCTAGCAAAAGAATCTACACAACTTTAACAAGATAAAGGCACATAACCTTTATCTTAAGTTTTGAATATTATTCAAGACTAACTAAAAAATTGTGTCTACCTCATACATATCCAGACATGCGAACAATTCTTCTTTTCTCTTAGGCTTTATACCTTATGATTATTTACTTTTTACAATTATAATAATTAAACTATAAATGCTATAAGATTTGTTAAATTAGAAATCACTTTTATTAATATGAAAAGATTGTTCAATACATTATTATACTCTTGCTATCGAGCATAATCCCAACAGACGTTTCCATTGTAGATCATCTCCTACCATCTCTTGTCGGGGTTTCATACTTACTCCCCTAAGCCTGTCCGATCAGGCGTGTTGATGTGTTGGGATCAGGTTCATAGATATGCTTTACCGGATCATGTTCAGGGGGTGCGAATTCCCTTAGCCCTTAGGTCAGCGGCTTCTCTCCTACTAAGCCTGTCAAGGCTCTTAGGTTTCTCTACTTGATCACCAACTATGATGTCTACTTCAAACACTGAAAGATGAAGTTCAACAAAGGTCATAAAAGTAGGCATGAATGATATAAGCTAAATGATGAGAGGATCAGGACTTACATTGCTTGCATCTGTTGGAAATGGTAAGGAAGAGCTCTAGGTCAATCAAGTCTTTATCTATATACAAAGAGTGGCTGTCCCTGGCCTCTCAAGACGTCTGAGCTGCTGTGACTACCAAATTAGCTTGGCCCTGAGTATGCTCAGTCGATGCTCTGTTCTATAGCTCTGGGTTATAGAAGCGTCTTGGGACACAATTTATGGTTAAGTTCTAAAGGGGGTCAGCTACAATCGTTTCACCCTAATCACGATTGACGAAGAACCAACTGTTTTACCAATATTTGTTTGATGACGAAAATCCCCATATGAAGCCCTTATGATCCTTGCTTGAAGTAGGGTGAGTTTTTCCTTAAAATTGTGAGGGAACTAGTGGTTAGGAGAGTTGGATTGAAGGTGGAAAGCTCCCCTAATATCAGATCAACCAAGGATGTAGAAGTTACAAATCACCTGCAAGGTCGGGGGATGTTTGGCTCCGATTAGTTTCCATAGTCGCCATAAGGCATAAGCTGATTAGGACCCGATAAGAATTGGGAGTCAATTGTGTAGGAACAATCCCTGCCTCAGCCAAAAACCTAGCAATAGGGATGGGAGTTGAGGCCTATTGAGGTAGGGGAGGGTCCCCTACGCCCACCCCTATTGCTAAAACCTCCCTCCACTCCTACCCATAAACCCCATTTGGGGGAAGTGGGGATGGGAGTGTTTGGGGGAAGGTTCCCTTGCTCTATCTCGTTCCCCATTTTCCCCATTTTCAATCCTAATAACTTTTAATTCGAAATCCTGAATTTAGAATTCAGGATTTGAAATTTGATCATTCCAATCGTTCGATTCACTTTATTTGATATCCAATCTAATAAGTAATCTAAAATATATAATTGTTTTAATTTAATCCAAAATTAATACAAATAACTATAGTAATATAGTATTACACAAAAAAAAATATGGGGAAATGAGTGAAATGGGTAGAGAGTAAATGAGTAACAGAGTTATAGTTATTTTTTAAAAAAGAAAATAGAAGTAAAAATATATAATTATATATGGGGAAATAGTGCCCCACCCTACCATCATTAAGAAAAATGGAGGAATGGGGAAATGAGGATGGGGGTAGGTTCCCCTACCCGTATTTAGGTTTGGGGGGGGGGGGAATTTACCCCTACCCTCAAACCCCATTTCGGGGAAAAATTTACCACCAAATAGGGATGGGGCCCCATGGGGGAAATGCCCATCCCTACCTGGCAATAAAGGGTTGAATCGGTAGAGTTACCTTGGAAGTGAGCATGGCCCTGTAGATAGAGACAACACTTGGGGGAGGATTCTAAACAGCACGCTGACCACTAGGGATCAACTCTATTGATCGTGGGATATCAAATCTATCCACATACTTTGCAATTTCCCGATCGGCCACAATGTTCACCTCACAATCAAAGGCACATGGTTGTTCAACAAAAAACTTCAGTAAGTGCACTCGGTGTCTCTTAGGGACTTTGGCTAGCTTTAACCGTTGCAAAGAGATTTTTAAATTGACTATTGAATAAGGAAAGTTCTTGGTGGGGGGCCTGCTTCCGTGACTGGTACTTGTTGTTATCGACATAATTGGGCATGCATCAACAGAAGAACGAGCAGAAGGGTTAGAATGTGGCAGTAAAAATTTAGGCCGAGCATTAAGTAATCCACATTGAGAGCTATGGGTTGATATGGGAGAGTAGACGCACGGGGACGACCCCATAATATAGATTCAATCTAGTGATATTTTCCTTATCACGCATCTCAATAGCACGTATAAGTAATTCATAGTAACGATGAAAGAGGATAGGATCCATACCTGAGAGGTTATAACGGATGAAGCGTGAGTACTGTTACTGGTGAAATCAAAGGTTTGATGGAAATAGATGGTCGCCAAGAGTTTGAACAACAAGAAACTTTAGAAGAAAATCTGATAAGGGAATAGGAAATTAGGGTTGTGTCTGTGAAAAAAGAAAAGTTGCAAAGAGAAATTGTAAGAGAGGGAAAACAAAAAGTTTTCAAATATATAGAAAAGGGTGGCGTCATCCTTTAACCAAAAACACGGGTGTGAGAGTAGAGGTTGGTACACGAACTTTGAAGATGACACACCATTTGAAAATCAAAATTAATAAAAAGGCCAATGATTGTATCACTCACGTCGCGTCATTTGGGTAAATCAAGCGAATGTTGCTAGGATTAAATGCTTAGCTGGTAGGCATTAATAAGCATTAATAAGCTAAGAGACAAAAATAAAAAACTGATTAAACATACATCACCGAGTGAGTTCTTTCTGATCAAACGAGATACTCGGCTTGAATATTTAAATGGGTATTGTTATTGGAAAAATCTGAAAGAGTGACAAGTAAACATAATTGCCCGAATGTGCGGAAATCGAAGATGCCATTTCACCAAAAGTCAACCTGACTGAACCAACCTAAGTTGACCAAAGATGGCCTCACAATATCCGGTTGGCGTTACCTGAACGATCGGGTAAAGATAACCCAATTAAGGTGATTAGATTGACCAGGTAAAGATTACCTGGTTTGGATTATCTAGATGGTCGAGACAAAACCTACGGTCGAGACTGAATCACTGGTCAGGGGAGTGAGGTCTTGTCCGGTTTGGTAGATGGTCAGTTGAGCGACATGTGGACAATGTTGAATTTAATGCAATCACCACTCGAATACGCAGAGGATGAGTCTTACTCAAATAAGATGTCTCAAAGCACACTTTGATAAGGAAATAAACTCCCTTATAGATATCAGAGTCCAGACAAGGTAAGAGATCTAATGCATTCAGAACATAATCAATACGGAACAAGAAAGAAGAATAAAACGACTTCGATAAGTCAAAGTTTCATTAAACTTCGACATATTTCCTTACTTGTATACCAAGAATTAGGGTTCCGTACATATAAATAGACCCTAATAACACCCATGAAAGGGTGAACGCAAAAAAGCATATAAGAGAGCAAGTGAGATTGAGAGTGTAACAAATCTTTGATAGTGAAATTCCTTTCTTACCTCTTTCGGCAGCAGTAGTTTTTTCCCTTTTTGGGTTTTCCACGTAAAACACCGTGTCTTGCATACTTGGTCTACTTTCTCATTTTATAACTCAGTTCTTGATTCATATTAGCTTGTTAGATTCGTGGTTAATTTTGCCTAATCCAAAAATCACCTTCAATATAATCTAACGAGAACCAAACAAGACTCAACTGATGTGAAACTTTCTGGAGACTTGAGAAACGTTTCAAAGTCGAAAACGGTGTTTAGAGTTTGGGTTGTGTGAGAGAGAATCTTAGAGTATATGGTTGTAGCAAAGTATCATATATTGAGACTTTCTTTGTCGTCCTAATGCCTCGTGATTTTTTCCCTGATTTAGGGTTTTCCAAGTATATTTTGTATTGTGTGTGATTGGTTTAAGTTTCTCTCACCTTATTTTCTGCTATAAACATTATTATTACTTGTTATGTTAAGAATATTAGACATATCGCTTCCGCATTCATCGGTTCAAATTCCTAACAATAACCAACAACTTAAAGACTAAGAAAGGCAAAGAATGCAGAGGCATCTGGATCTTAGAGATCCAAATCTGCCTCCTTGTTTTTTAATTGTTCGTTTTCATTTTCCAAATCCGCACAAAACCTATTCAAATGCACACTAACAAAAAAAAAATACTACTTTACCTAAATTTGATATTCAAATATGGTGTTCAAATGATGTGGCATTATTGTAATTCATTCATTTAAATTGTATTATATTTACATAATTTAAAATTACTGGGTAAATTATTTAAGCTGAGTGGTTCACCAAGCCACTGATATGCTGACACCTATTTTATTATTATTATTATTTTTAATTTAACACCATTATTTTTATTAATTAATTTATTATTTTTTTAAATGATACATGCATGTGTCACTGTATAAGGGGTCAGGTGCATCCAGTGCACTGAAGATTTTCTCCGACTCAAATCCATTGTCCGAAGATTTCAAAAAAGTGGAAAAGGAATAACAAGAAAGAGGTTCTTAGGGTCAAAGCCTTGTTTTTTTTAATTGTATTATTTTTTAAAATAGATCTCCGCCATTCATTTCAAATAGATGGTAGGAATCCAATTTTTGTAAGAACAAATATTCGATTTTTTAATATATATATTTTAAAAATTCTTAAAACGATGAAAATACACTTATCTTTTACGGTCAAACTTGACCAATGATTACGTGTAACAAAGTTTGACTAACGGTATGGAAGTGGGTGCCAATATAATGATAAAGTTGTTTTAGAGTATAAAAGGTAAACCTCATTAAAGTTTGGTGTTTGGTGCAATTTGCTCTTAGGAATTTGATCAATTTACTATATAACACTCTCGGAAATTCCTTTTTTATTAGGATAGAGAAAATAAATAATCTTTATTATTTTCATTAACTAAACACAAGATATATTCAAGATATATCATAACATCAGCACAAACATAAATATAAACAAGAGCTAGCGGATTTGGTTCTCATTGGGTTGGCCATTGCCATAAGAATTTTGCCTCAGCATTATCATCATTGCAGTACAAACAAGGATGTTGACGGAACCCTGTTTCTTCCAAAACCTTCCTAGCCATCATCACAACTTCTCTATTGCTTAATGCCCCTGAATTCTCCTTCAGCACTCTCTGCACCGCATCACTGAAGGCTCCGTAGGCCTTTCCTCCACCCTCCACCGGATTCATATCCGCAGACGTTTCATTGGCTTGGCACCCACTCAATAGAATCCCCTCATCATGAGGCTTCAATGATTCGAACGATTCCAGCTCATGTAAGGGTAACTGAAATCGGATACTGGCATCACCTCCGAAAAATTCCAATAAGTGGGTGCCAATATCAGATGTGTTTATGCTGGTTAGTGATGAGAGGTGTTCGATAATGGATTGAAAAGGAATGGTTTTGCAATTTTTATCATTATTTTCAATGATGGAAGAAGAAGAAGGTCCAATCTGCTCTTTTTCCTTGTCAATAAGGCCTCCACTGTGGCATGAATCTGATAGGATTGTGAAGCTTGTGCCCTTTGGTAGGCGATTCACTAGTTGCCGGAAGTCCAAATCTGCACAATCAATTATTTCATATTATATTATTTCAAAAACCATAAATAATAGCTTAATTGGTATTGAAATCAGACTTGATTACCTGTGATGAGATTGAAATCAGTAGGCACAATAGCTTCGTCCTGTCTAAATGGACGTCCAGGTTTCATAGATGGAATCCTGGTTCCATGTCCACTGTAATGGAAAAACAGAACATCACCCGCTTCAGCCCCATCCACCATCCGCTTCAGCGCAGCCTTAATATTTGCACCCGTAGGCATGATGACTAAGCTGGACCCTGGTTCTGTTGCATCAGTCAGCAGCTCTATTCCGCTTGACTCGAATTTGAACCGTTTGATCAGCACCTCCTTCATAGCAACCACGTCGTTAATGCAACCATGCAACTCGCTATTGGTGTTTGGATAATTGCATCCAACTAGAACTGCCCTTCTCTGCTTTCCCTTCTCCATTTAATTTCCAAACAATTAATTTGCAAAAGCTTTTGATATATTTCATATAGTTTGGTGTTTTCGAAGGCTTTTATAGTTTGCTAAGAGTATGACATTATTTCCCTTGCAAGTTACTTAAACTTATGCTTTTGATTACGTTATAATTGGCTTTCAAGCTTTATATGGCTTGCCACGGCATATACATTTCTATCGATCATTTGCAAAGAAATAAATATATTGGTGCTCTTGTGTTGACAATACGCTAAAAGCGATTCTATATTTCAATCAATTATCTTTTAATATATAATCTGCAAATCTATTCTTAGAGAATTGAATGAATAAAAATTATCTTTTAATATGTAATCTAAATGTATTATTATTATTTAAGTCCCATGAAAAAAAAAACACTAATATATTCATAATCTAACTTGAAAGCAAACTTTAACTTGGGAAATGCGAAACATATTTCTCCCAAATTATTTGGGTTTGGCTGCTATGCAGTCACAGACATATTGGTTGTATCATACAGCCATAAATAGTTATATATTCTGTCCTTTGGATCATTCAATAACTTGATCCAATTGACCTGTATTAATTAAAAAAAATGAAAAAACTTAAAAAGTGAAAAACAATTTTAACCGGTAACAAGTTTATATAATACAATATCTATCTCACCTTTGTTGACTTCCATTCTTCTCACTCCATTCTTCTCACATTTTTCTTCTCACCGATTTGTCTCTCTTTGGCTTTGACATCTACTCCGACCGCTGCTACCTCCTCATCACCACCTCTTCTTGCAGATCGGCACCTCTTCTTGTAGATCGCCACCTCTGCGGTCGCCAACGCCACCACCATCACTTCCACTCCATTCCAGAAACGACTCAGAGAGTCGTCACACTAGAAACTGCCAAATAGTCTGAGTGCTGCCTCATCGTCCCTGTGCGCCTCCAGTGTGCCATCAAAAGATATTTCTGAGGTTCGGCAGTGACATAATCCAAAAGAAAAAAATTCATATGAATGATTTTTTTTATTTATCTCTTGTTTTTTTTTCTATATAGATGAGAAGGATCCACACATGAAGAGGAAAGTGTTGAGGTTGTCAGAGTCGTCCAACGAAATCAAGGGCAAAAATCTGATGCTGACAGAGTCGACTTCAAAGGAGCTTTTTGAGGACCATTTGAAGTCTATTAACCAGTCCAAGCGTTGGAAGATCAAGTGCTTCTATAGAGACATCGGCCTCACTTACAGAGACAACGAGACCATAGTTTATGTTGCCTCTAGAATGCCTGTTGTTTACTAAGCTTGTTTTCGAGTCCTCCGCGAGGTATCATAGATTGCAAAATTTGAAACTTATTTGGTGTTGTCTCTGTCTTGTTGTTGATATGTTTTATAATAAATTTTATTGTTTGTCACAAATTGTGAAATCAACTCACCTGATTCTTGTAAAGAATGTTGCATTATCGCTCGTTGTTGAAAGATACAAAATTTTGGATTGAAAATTTGCATGTTTGTTTCATGAATTTGTTTGAATTGGTGCCAATTTTTTTTCCTTTAAATATAAAAATGAGATTAAGAAAAAGCAATCTAAATATTATGTTTCGAGCAGTTACAAATGAAGATATTAGCTTAACTTAGTTATATAATTGTCAACAAGCATGAATTGTGGTTTTGATTTAGAAGATTGCACTGTATTTAGGTAAAGGGGAATTTAGTTTGTGAGAATTGAGTTTTGATCAATTAGGTTTTGCAGGTATCTCTAAAATTTTTTTGTTAAATTTGGTTCTTGTAATTTAATAGCAGTCAATGGAACAGTTGAGATTGGTAGCAGAATCTCATAACAACAAAGATGTTAGATTGCTGTATCCTTGTTTTTTCTCAATTATACATTTATTTATTTCATATGTTTTGCTTTTTTTCATATATGTTACAACATGTTGATCTCTTGTATATATTGATTGATTATGTTTGGCTTTCAAGAGATGCTTTTTAATGATAATCATGTTCTTGATACACAATTTGTATACATTTTCTCTTCATGATGTCAGCACATCCCTATTTTGTTTGTTCATAGGAAGAAGAAAAAAAAAACATATTGTAATTGTTATTTATTTTAGAATTTTTATGCCTAGTGCTACATTTCGAAAACTTTCTGTTACTGGATTGCTCTTGTTGCATTAGTTACCAATTTGGTTATCCAACCTTAGGTACATTGTATCTTTATTTTAAAGAGACTTTGTGATTTTATCCCAAAATCCCAAGTATATGTAGTGCATATATATATATATATATATATATATTCAAAAGACGTGTCGGAAAAGAAGGTATCCATATTTGAGGCTGGATGGAACCATTTCAATCAGCAAAAGACAGAAGTTAGTTAATTGTTTTAATGATCTATCAAAGGTACATTATTTTCTCTCTTTTTTTCCCTTTCTGAAGATTAGGTGCTTTCCTTTTCATAATTTTGATTGGGCATCTAGGCTTATTACTAAAACGCATGGTCTTATCAAACGCCTTCCAAGATGAGTTTGTTTTTCTCTTAAGCAACAAGACTGGTGGTTGTGGTCTCAATTTAATTGGTGGTAATCGACTTGTCGTGTTTGATCCCGATTGGAATCCTACCAATGATAAACAAGTAATTTCTTATACTTGACTGTTGACAAACTAGTACTACAAATGCAAGTTAAAAATTAAGCATATTAATCTCCAATAACATAATATTCTGATTATGTGTTTATTTTTTTTATCCATAATTAGGCTGCTGCAAGAGTTTAGAGGGATGGACAAAAGAAGAGAGTATACATCTATAGATTTCTGAGTATAGGAACCATTAAAGAAAAGGTTTTAATGTGGAAACAATTGAATTTTGGTTCTTTTCTGCATCTGCATGTTAGTTTGAGCTTAATCGGTTATTTTGTAGGTTTATGAAGTTTAAATTGTACTTATTTTACTTTTGGTGTTCCAGAGTCAAATGTGAAAAGAAGGACTTCAAAAGTTATTCAGTAGGAGCAAACAGATAGCCATTTAGCACAGGTTCTTGTTTAACTATTTTATTCCTTTGTTTTGAATGATTCACTTAAATGTATGATATATAAAGTGTTCAAATTGTAGGGGAACTTTCTTTCGGCAGAAGATGTATGTGACATGTTTACATTTCACTAATGTGAGGTAGAAACTATTATATGTATTGCACATGTCATTACAAGCATAACAACTCCATATTAAAATAATTATGGTGAACTGAAAGGTTGAAGCTACTGCTGTAACTTTGGATGCTTTTTCACTTTATATGAACTATACATCTCAGTATTAGTGTGTATGATGAAGATAAGAGTTAACTTATGTTGTAACTTTATGATACGTGTTAGAAAGGACAAACATTTATTTATGCTCTTGTATCATGATATTGTACCTCAATTCAATCTTTATATCTAATTGTTTGATAAGAAAAACTCTTTTACAAACACCTAGACTCCTGGTTCTTTTTTACTTCTGCATATTGTTTGGCATATTTTGTTTTTCAATCTTTTCTCTATACTCTCCCTTTTAATTTGATTATTAATATATTTTTTTAAAAAAAATTGTGCTTGTAGGTATGAAATTCATGAAAATATGGACTGATCCGTTGCCAAAATCATAATGACTGACGTAAGAGCACAGAAGGAGATAAAGAAAAGGTGACAATTAAAAATTGTCAGTCACAACAAGAAGTTTCTGATATAGGTGGCTTTACAGAACTTGCTGGATGTCTGCACAAGTTAAAGAGCTCAGAGAAACAGGTTGGTCACTATACGATCACGTTGCATTAATGAGTGTCTATTTGTTTTTCTAACGTATCTTGTATTACCTTCTTTTTGAAATTTTTTCAGGTAGGATCTTCTATGGAAGCGGATTTAAAAAGCTGGGGACATCATTTTTACTCCATGTTTGTGCCTGACACTATACTTCAAGCCTTAACGGGAGATAAGGTGTGTCATTGACTTTAAGTTTTACATTTGCTCTGATTTTTATTTTATTTTTCCGAGGGAATCACGTTGTAGATATAAGTTGATCGAAACTATTTAATGCCTGATAAATTTTCTAGGCACTTCATTGTTGTGTCAATTTTATAATCTATCTTAACCGGATCATATAAATGAGCTACATAAAACACAAAAACTTGGTTGTGCCTCTCCCGGTCTGATGTGCATATAGAGAGTGACTGTTATATGGTGCAGAAGTATTTATGCTCCCTTACATAGTTGCTTGCCTTACACTGAAAATTCTTCTGAACTATCTCTTACTATCAAGTAAAAAGAATCTGCAACTTCTTATTTTCTTCTTGAATGCTTTATGCTAAAAGTGTAGTGTGTAATCTTCTTTAGTGTTAGTTTTTGCTGCAAACCATATTCCATAGATACACAACAACATGCATGAGTTTTGAGATTTTTTGCGTCTAATGCATAAAGCTTATTTTGGTGGACCAAACCCCTCTAGATGTATTATAGAATTTAAGTATCATATGTTTATGAAGAATCAACTTTCCTACATTACATGTATATTTGCTAGAGCAAACAAAATTTCTATTGTGAGTTACTTTGGATGATGTGATGAATTTCATGGAAATTTAAATGCCAACATCTGATGTTACCTGTTGGCTCATTTATTCTTTAAATTTGGGGTGATATATTTTTAAGACAGTAAAGGGGAAGATGATGTTTTAAAATGAGTCATTGTTAATGAATTTTTGCCGTAAGCCTTTTTTGATACGTTAACACAAGATTCAAAAAGTCATCTTAGTATTTCCTTTGATTTTCTGGCAAGAAAGTATATATTGTAAATAGGAAACCTTGAAATCTACATCTTTCCTCCTCTTATGTCATTTAATAATCCTTGTGTTCATTTAATTGTCGTGTGTATTCCAATAATTGTCTGTACATGTTAATTTTTATATTGTCCATGCGGTTGAAATATTGATGGCTTAGAAAGCAGTTTGGGCCACTTTATTGATGGGTAATTAGTCATGTCAAATGATGGAGTTTTCCAGTGTTTCATATATATTTATAAAGGAGTTCCTTGTAACTTAAGTGAATTTGGACACTTCCTTTTTGAAAGAACTTGTTTATAAAAAAAACATGAAATAAATGATAAGCCTTAAATTTTCAAGCGAAGGATGAAAGTTAAGCTATATTAAACCTTATAAAACGGTTTCTAGGGAATTGAGGCAAGACTGAGCTAATATATGATATCAAGAAAGGTACTTTATTAAAGAAAGCTGCTAAAAGTTTTCATATTCTCATGCCCTTTATTCGATAATCGGTTCTTTTTCTTGCTACGGTTGTTGGACTAGCATTTCTAGATGCATTCTTAAGTTCTTCTACATCCATCATCAGCTTGTTTTAAAAAATCTTTTACTAATTTATGTTGTTTACTACTTGTCTGCATAGTGCTGCCATACCTTAATGTCGGTATGATAGGCCTTTTATTGACTACATGCTTTTATTTAATGTACTTAATTCAATCCCAGAAATAGTAGAGAAATATCCATGTCATTGGTACCATTGTTGTGTATTATAGAATATGCTTTGCATTTCTAGGTTAGAAATTCAGAATAATAAATCTAAATGTAAGCATCTGGATTTTTAATGGAATTTGTTTGGCAGGATCATTCTTTGATACACTCCTCAAACGGTGATAAAACCACTGAGTGCTTAGGCAGTCCTCAAAATGGAAAGGTAAACAAGATTATTATAATTTTCAAGGTTGATTCGGTGCATGTTGTATTCATACTGGATGGATTATGAATAAGACAACAGTAGAGTGATAGGTGTTACACTCATTGGCTAACACATTGGTTGGTATATTACTGGACTAGCACCCTTTAGGGCTTCCTTCCACTCTCACTAGCATTAATTAGTGTTTTTTGTTGTTGTGAATATTGCTTGTATTGGTTTAACTTTTTTTTAATCTTTTAATTTGAATAGGGAATCGTGGTCTTTCGATGGAATAATATTTCGTACTTTAAAAGATCAACAAGCTGAAAGAAATATAGAAAACCTTGAAATTGACTATGCAGGTACATCTCAAACAACTCCAAGAACCCATTTCTCATTAAATGATTGTTAATAGTGCATCTACTAAAAGACTTGCTTGCATGCCGAATTCTAATATTATATTATTATTATTATTTTGTGATACAGGGAAATACGAATTCATTTTGTTTTACATTTTGATTTTAACGCTTTGTAACGCTTTGCTTTTAAAGTGTCAGATGATCTAGTTAAAACACAAGCTGAAGCTGCTGGGTCATTCGACAGTGCAAATTCTACTACAGTTGGGTCATTAAACAATGGAAGAAGCATCAAAAATTGAAAATAAAATCTCCTACTAGTTGGCATTGTGCAAACTGCAGAGTGAATAAAATGGCTCATTTGTTAATTTTTGTAGATACGCATATAGAGAATGTTTGATACAGGCTCTGAAAATCTTGGTACAACATTACAGCTGTAGGTGTTGTATGTTCATTTTGTGTGTATGGTTGTAATTTATGTTGGCAAATATGTATAGCAGTTTACACTCAGATAATTATAATGCAGAACTTCAAACTACAATTTTTATCGTTGAATATGATGTTCATAGTATATTTGTCTTTTTAAATACCTGGATCTTAATGCACACCAAGTTTTAAATGCTTAATGCACAAGTTTTAAAAGCACCACCTTAACCGTAAATTAAACTTAAGTGGAATTATTGACAACCGTAGTAATTTTCGTACTCTTAAGCCAAAAGTGTGGGTTGACAGTAAGATTCGAGTTGAACTATATTTGAAGTAAAAACACTTTTGAAATTAATAATCCAAACAATGTATAAGAATGAATGCAATCAAGAATACTTTCATGGCGATAAAGTAATTAGAGTATCCAATCGTTTCAAAGTTACCTTCACATTTGATTAATAGTTGAACACAATGGATACGGTTTATTTATAACATTGTAAAATTTAATTATAAGCAAATATAATTTCTCTTATGTATTGAGATTATGATAGTTTATTATTATTATTATTATTATTATTATTATTATTATTATTATGGTCTTTTCAAACATAAAAAGAATTTCAATACCTTGTAGTCATATACACTTATATATCCTAAAGAAGATTAAAAATTAAGAGTGTAATCAAATCCCACATGATGACCCCAGGATCCCGTATGTATTTTGCAAGACAGAAAAATGACAACTCAGTCTTCTCTGGTAGGGATGGCAATGTGTCGGGTAATTCTGGACACACCAAACATTATTGGACCTAGACCTGGACCTGGACCTAGACCTGGACCCATATATTTTTACGGGTTCAGATTCGGGTCTGGCTTGGGTCAGGGTCTAGACCCAAGAACGCAGAGCATCAATCTATTAGATAATGTACCGTAGAGCATCAATCCATCAGATAATGGTGTTCACATTTTTTTTTTCATTTAACAATTTCATCTCATTCTTAGTTTTCATTGATTCTAAAAAAGAAATCGGAAAAAAGAAATCTCAATATACACAAGCACCAAAAACCCCAATCTCATTTATTTTTTTCTCAACAAGACGGAAAGATTTGAATAAATACAAGTTTGAAATCAAAACAAAACAATATATGTTTTCAAGATCTCTATCCAACCTGACTCATTCATTCATTAAGCAGCCTTCAATTGGAAAAAAAAAATTGAAACAAAAAATGTTTTCAAGAAACCAGATTTGAAACAACCATCAAACTAGATAAGCTAGTCCGTGTAAATACATATATAAAGGGAAATAAATGGATGAGAAAATTACATATTTTGCCAACTAACATTAACTCCTACAACAACAAAAGTTATATTACAAAGAGTTAGTAAAAAGATGAAAATATAATATAAACCTTCACTTCACCATGTAAATATAAAAATAAAACAAAACTCTAATAGATACTTCACTTTCAGCTGAATAAGATTACTGGGGCCGTAAACAAGGTTACCATTTCTATGGTTACTTGAGCCGTAAACTGGTTACTAGAGGCGTGAAAATAGGTACAATCGTCGTAGAAATGGTTACAAGTGAAAATATTAAATAATTAAAATTTGTTACCAAATCCGTAAAAGTGGTTACCAATACCATGAAAATGGTTACAAGTCAATAAATAAATAAATTTAAAAGTGGTTACTGGAGTCATTAAAATGGTTACCAGAGCTGTTAAATGGTTACTATAACCGTTAAAATGGTTACAATCCCCGTGAAAATGGTTACAAGTTAAAATTTTTAAAATTAAAAAGTGGTTTTCAGACCCATAAAATAGTTACTGGAGCCGTACAAATGGTTACTATCACCGTCAAAATGGTTACAAGTTAAAATTTAAAAAAAATTAAAATTTGGTTACCAAACCCGTAAAATGGTTATTGGACACGTGAAACTGGTTACCATCGCCGTGAAAATGGTTACAAGTCAAAATTTAGAAAATTTAAAATTTGGTTACCAGACCCATAAAATGGTTACTAGACCCGTGAAAATAGTTACTAATGCCGTAGAAATGGTTTTACTATTTAAAATATTAAAAAATATAAAATGGTTACCAAACCCGTCTAAATGGTAACCAAATTCGTAAAGTGGTTACCAATGCCGTGAAAATGGTTACAAATCAATTTTTTTTTTAAATTTAAAAGTGGTTACCAAAGCCGTAACATGGTTTCTGAAACCATTAAATTGATTACCATTGCCGTGAAAATGGTTACAAGTCAAAAATTCAAAATATTTAAAAGTGGTTATTAGACCCGTAAAATGGTTACTAAGGTCGTACAAATGGTTACCATCACCGTAGAAATGGTTACCATCACCGTACAAATGGTTACAAGTCAAAATTTAGAAAAATTAAAATTTAGTTACCAGACCCGTAAAATGGGTACTGAACCCGTGAAAATGGTTACCATTGCCGTGGAAATGGTTTTACTATTTAAAATATTAAAAAATATAAAATGGTTACCAAACCCGTATAAACGGTTACCAAAGCCGTAAAGTGGTTACCAATGCCGTGAAAATGGTTACAAGTTAAAATTTCTTAAATTTCTTAAATTTATAAGTGGTTACCAGAGCCGTAATATGGTTACTGGAACCGTTAAATTGGTTACCATTGCCGGTGAAAATGGTTACAAGTCAAAAATTCAAAAAATTTAATAGTGGTTACCAGACCCGTAAAATGGTTACTAAGGTCGTACAAATGGTTACTAAGACCGTACAAATGGCTACAAGACAAAATTTAAAAAAAATTAAAATTTGGTTACCAGACCTGTAAAATAGGTACTGGACTCGTGAAAATGGTTACCATTGCCGTGGAAATGATTTGACTATTTAAAATATTAAAAAATATAAAATTGTTACCAAACCCATATAAACGGTTACCAAAGCCGTAAAGTGGTTACCAATACCGTGAAAATGGTTACAAGTCAAAATTTCTTAAATTTTAAAGTGGTTACCAGAGCTGTAATATGGTTATTGGAACTGTTAAATTGATTACCATTGCCGTGAAAATGGTTACAAGTCATAATAAACAAATTTATAAATTGGTTACCGATGCCGTAAAATGGTTACTTAATCCGTGAAAATGGTTACCAGTACCGTGAAAAAGGTTACAAGTCAAAATTCCAAAAATTAATAAGTGGTTACCAAAACCGTAAAACGGTTACTAGAGCAGTGAAAATGGTTACCATCGCTGTAAAATTGGTAACAAATTAAAATATCAAAAATTATATAAAAATATATAATTAATTAATTTATCTTAATTAAATAATTTTTTTAATTATTTAACTTATATTTTTAGGTTTTATTTTAATTTTTAAAATTTTGTTAATAGAAATTTAAAGAAGTTTGAGAAAAAAAAAAAAAAAGTTTTTTTTTGGTGACAACCGGTTGAAAACCGGCTGTCCCTTTATTTTTTTAACGTTATTATTGGTACTATTCATGGATGTATGTGCAGTCAACTGCACAGCAGCCGGTCCCAAATTATTTCACACCCACAAGGTCCTTCAATGTACAAGAATGACTATAATACAAACAAGTCTAATATTTTGTACAATTATTTTTAAAACAGAACAATGTCTCTAATTAATAATCTAATCTCTATAAGAAGGGTCACCTTGTATTGATCCTAATTAAAATATTTAGAGCGCGCATACTAGAACAACGGCGGAGACAATGGAGAAAATGCATATGTTGCTAGGATTATTAATTAACATTTCGACAATAGAAAACATAAGCAATTATTATACAAATAAGTTGAATAGTAGGCTACTTTGGAGCACTTATGAATTTTTTTGTTAAAAAATTTAGGATTTAATCTATTCAATCATGTCCACAGATTCAAATACAATGGGTCCTATTAGATTGGATCCTATTTTGTACTATTATCCTAAACCTAACCCTCGTGCATATTCAACTGATACCGTACAGCTTGAGTTGAAAGCAAACCATTAAAAAAGCAACCGATTTAACATAATTAATTACGATTAGGGATAATTACCATGGTGGTCATCCATTTTATCGAGAGAGCACTATAAAATGATTAGAAAAATTCGTTTTAAAATGACCATTTTGTCAAACAGTGCAATGGAAATGGTCATTTACAAGAAAAATTATCTAGTGACCACCCATTTGATTAGGCGTTACCTTAGTGGCCATCTATTTTAATTTTATAAATAGAATTAATAAATAGAAAATTTTAATATTAATTTGTTAATTATAAAAGGAAATAAATATTAATTAAATTTATTTAACCAATTTAATCAATAGCAGTGAACATATAAATAAATGTACAAAGCTTTTCAAAAAAAAAAAAGATGTACAAAGATGATTTTTGTAACCTTTGTCCCGTAAAATAAATAATTTTATCGGCTAAAGCTTTTATATTCATCGGTTACTATAATTTCCTGCTGCCTGCCACATTCTGTATTTCGCACCTCAATTGACATTATTTATATGTGAATCAGACTGCAATAATGAAACTTCAGTCTTCCAGTGCTGAAATTCATCCATATATGTTTCTGTTTTGAATAGCAGAAACTACAGATTTGAAGAGAACAAAATAATGAATAGCAGAAGTGAGCAGAACCAATTCAAAGAAACATCGGCCGGAAGACAACATATCTTGATCCTATATAAACATATTTTAGTATTGTTTGTATTTCTGGTGGCCGGAAAACTGTTTCCATAACCTGAAAAAATGCAATTCATATAAACAAAAAACTGAGAGTTGCAAGCAAAGGTTGTAGTTATCAAAATTGATTATCATCGGTTTGTTAACTTATATTTTTATTTAATTAATCAATATTCAAATTTCCTATTAATTTTAATTAAATGTTTTTAATTATTATTTATTTCTTAAAAAACAAATGAATATTTTTTTTTAATTTTCTATTGATTAATTATATTTACAAAATTAAAATGGGTAGTCACTGGAGTAACTTTCTTGAAATAGTCATTTTCATCCCACTGTTTACGAAATAGTCATTTTATAGTGCCTAACCAATAGGTAACAATCATATTCAAGATCATTGTGATGATTGAGTTAGCCTATCTTGCAAATAACTTCGCCCAAGCAAGAAGCCCATACTGAAGCCCAGGAGCCAGAAAACCTATTTGAAAACTTATTTGATCTACATTTCCCACCAAACTCACTTTAACTAAGGCAATACGGTGTGTCGTTGGTTGTATTAGATGAATTCTGACAAAGAGATGATAAAGTCACGTGTGAGAGAATCCAATGTGGCATTCTGTGATTGGCAACTTTAGATACCACTTGTGACTCATCGGATAAGGCGATTTAAGGAATCTAGTGAGCTTTTCTAATTAGAGCTTTCAAAAAGCTATCTCTCTCTATCTTACGAGAAGTTCTCTCAGTTTTCTTCTTTTCTTTTGTGTTCTCTATAATTTCTTGGTGAATCCAACTGAGATTTTTTGTAATCCATGTGAGGTATTTGTTCTCTGTGTGATTAGAGTGATCAAATACTTTTGTATGGAAGATTGAGTGATTTCTTTGTCTATTTTTCGTAGAGTTTTGAGTGAGGTTTGAGGTGAAAACCTGTTGAGTGATAGATCTAGGTTTATTGGTGATATTTTCTGGGTTTGTATTGCAATATCAGTTGTGTGTTCTTGCTTGTAAAGACGATCTATAGTTGAGAGAGTCTTCTTTGGAAGGCTTAATGTGGATGTATGCCCCATTTTGGCTGAACCACGATATTTTTTTGGTTTTGCTTTACTTTTCTGTTTCTTATTCTTTAAATCTCTGATCTCTTGATAGTTTAGAGATAAATAATTGGTACTGATCATTTAGGCATTCTGTTAGTATTTGGAGTATTTTGATTTGTTCTTTTTGCAAGTGTTTCTTGCAGGAATTAGAACTAGTGTTGAATCTTTGAGTCTTGTATAGATCGAGATTCACAACAGTGGTAACAGAGCTTGCTAATCGGTGCCAACGGCAGACAACGAGGTTCAGAATCCTCTAGTTGCAGAGCCTTCGAACTCTGAAGACTCAGCTGGAGAAGAAGAGACAGACAATGAATTTGCCAACAGTTGTGAAGAGGTAAAACCTTCTGAATTTAGTAATTTCAATAATTCTTTCAATTCTTTTATGAGTATGAAATTCAATATTGATAAATTTGATGGCTCTAGGGATTTCAACTGTTGGAGAAGAAAGGTTAAAGCTCTTCTCTCCTAGTAGAAAATCTTTTAAGCCATTAAAGGACCTGAGAAATTGCCTGCTTCATTAACTAAGGAACATAAAGAAAATATGCTAGAAATTGCCTTAGGTACAATAATTTTGAATCTTTCTGACAATGTACTTAGAGAAGTTAATGATGAAAATATTGCATGCAATGTTTGGAAAAAGCTTGAAAGCCTATATTTGACCAAATCTTTGACTAATAAAATCTATTTGAAAGAAAGATTATTTGGCTTTAAAATGTACACTAGTAAGAACTTAGGAAAGAATCTTGACGAATTCAAGAAGATGACCTTAGAACAAGCTAATGCTGAGGAAATGAGAAATTAAGTAATGAGAATGAGGCAATAATTCTCTTCAATTCTTTACCAGAATCCTTTAATGATGTTAAAGTTGCTGTTAAGTATGTCAAGTCTTCACTCACACTTGAAGAGTGCATTTCAACTCTAAAGTCTAAGAACTTAAGAGTTAAAAATAGAGAAGAAAGACAGTGGTCATAATTTATTTGCTAGGGATAGACAACCTACTAGAACTAGTAATAATAACTCAAACAGTAGCAAAGGGATGTTGGAGATTTTGGATCGATGATTGTGGAATCGTTGTGCCTAATATATGGCCATAACTTATAGCAATTAATAACGTCAATAGCAGAAAAAATAGATGAGAGAAAATAAACTAATTACAACACAAGATATACATGGAAAGCCCAAATCGGGTAAAAAACCACGGGCTGTCAAGACGACAGAGAAATTTCCACTATATGATAAATTTTTACAACCATATATTTCAGGATTCTCTCTCACACCCAAACCCCAAACCACGCTCACAAGATCTTTACCAATAACCCCACAATATCCCCTAAGTCTCCTCTGAATATCACCCATGGATCTCTAACTTAATCCACTGATATCCCCTTAGATCCCTCCCCAGATATTCCCATGGGTCTCTCACCTCGATCTATCTATTACTTTTTGATATATGGTGTTTTTTTTCTCCACACAAAATAACCTAGATACAAGGTCTAGTTATACTAGTTACATGGAGTTTAACATAAGAGAAAATTCTACTTCTAAACGTACAAGAATTGCTTGTTCCACATAAATACTATTTCCTATTTATGACAAGTTTTCTTGTTTAAAAGAAATCTTTTTCTCTTAAGTGCAGGACTTTCCTAATCTGATTAGCACAAGAACTTCCGCAAGAAAACACCTTTCCTATTTGCATATGTTCTTTCAGTCTTCAAGCCTCTCTCAAACTCCATCTTCAACTTCCAAATGTTATCCCACGTCTCTAGGAAGCTCCATATCAGTTGAGTCATATTTGGTTAACATTGGGTTCACTTGAGAATATGAGCCAAAACCTAACTAGGGAAAGGTAGAAGCAAGACCCCAAATCACAATAGGTCTATGTCTTATGATTATAGAGTTAAAGGAGAAGTTAAAGTCTGCATTTGATATGAGGTCTTAGGTAATGCAAAACTGATTTTGGGCATGGGAATTGTTAGATTCAGGGGAAAATGGGTTGTGTTTGAAGTAGTCCAGTTATTTGAATAAGTTGGTTGATAGATTTGCAATGAGAAATTGTGAGCATAATAATATTCCTCTATGTGCTAACTATGTGTTGTTAGTTGCTCTGTCACCTAGGTCATTAGAAGAGGGTAGATACATGGAAAATGTACTATACTATAGTGTTATAGGATCTTTGATGTATGCTATGATAAACACTAGGCCTGATTTAGCCCAAGCCATTAGTGTACTATCTAGGTATATGCCCAATCCTGGGAAAGACCATTGGAATGCCATGAAATGGATTCTTAGGTATATCAGTTCTACCACATTAGTAGGTCTACCACCTCCTACTTATTTACTATTGCTGGCTACTGTATTAGTTGAAAAAGCCAACTACAAACAGTTGGTGCACTTTCCACAACTGAGGCAAAATATATAACTGTTACTGAGGCTATAAAGGAAGCCATTTGGCTTCAAGGTCTTCTAGGTGAGATATGTGTGTTTAGAAGTAAGCAATTATCTATACTGATAGTCAAAGTGCTTTGCACTTGTGTAAGAACTTTGTCTTCCATGAGAGGACTAAGCACATAGAGGTAAAGTATCACTTTATTATAGATAAAATCTCTAAAGGTATTATTGAGGTGGAAAATATTTCCACCGAAGAAAATCTAGCGGATATGGAAACCAAAGTGATTCCTTATAGCAAGATCAAGCATTGCTTGAACTTACTGAAAATTGGTGATTATGGTTAACTGTTTTGTGTATTTTGAGCTATTTTCATAGGAAAGCTCTCTTTTTGGTATATTGAAGATGGCCGAAGGTGGAATTTGTGATGATTGGGTTAGCCCATCTTGCAAATAACTTGGCCCAAGCAAGAAGCCCATACTGAAGCCCAGATGCCAAAGCCTATTTGATGATCTACATTTCTTAGTCAAACTCACTTTCACTATGGCAATACAGTGTCGTCGGTTGTATCAGATGAATTCTGATAAAGAGATGATGAAGTCATGTGTGAGATAATCCAATATGGCATGTTGTGATTGACAACTTGTTGTGTACTTTTACACAAAACAAATAACTACTGAATGTCAGAAGAGGAGTAGAGAATCAGAAGAGATATAGGGAAGATATTGTAAATATTTTATGCATAATCTCATCAAAAATACTGTTGGCTATTTTTAAGCCATACAAACGAATGAGTGAAACAACAGAACACAATATGCAAGTTAATAGGAAATAATGGGAAAGAAACAATGCGGAATCCATGCCACAATCAACATGCTGATCGGGAATCAAGGACCCATTTATTTGACACTAACTAATATCGACTTAGTCTTCAACATGTTCCAATGTGTTCCCTGCAATTCTGACCTGGCAACCTAGACTTATCTGGCAACCTAGACTTATCTGGCACCCTAGGCTGACCTGGCTGGAAATGCATGGCACTTGTGTGGTGTACACATCATTTTGCCCTGTTCAGAATATCTTTGTCCTCAAGGATGAATTCTGGGTAAGTCTTCGAAAACCGCCATTGGTTCTCCCACGTCGCATCCTCAAACGGAGCTCCCATCCATTTTACTAAAACTTCCGTCTTAGGACAATACATTCCTTTCTTAATAACATAACGATCCAAGATACGTTCTGGCTGTGGTAAAACAGGGGAAGTCTCTGCAGATGGGGGAAGGATTGAAGAGGCTGGGGGTCCCAAACCGATCCTTTCTTTTAAAGACTGACGTGGAACACGTCATGAACATGAGACCCATCAGGAAGTTCTAATTTTTAAGCAACTGCTCCAATTTTCACCAACACGCGGAACGGCCCAAAAAAACGGGGAGATAGCTTTAAGGAACTACGGAAGACAACCAATTTCTACCGATAAGGTTAAAGCTTTAGAAACACATAATCCCCAACCTCGAAAGTGACCTCCCTTCGATGTTGGTCAATCTGCACCTTCATCCGATTTTGTCAAATTATGATGCAAATCTTGTAGAATTTCCGTACGAGTACGAAACATATCATCCACAGCCTGAACCTTGGTGGTTCTTGGAATATACGATAGCAATGAGGGAGGCGGTACACCATAGACAGCTTCGAAAGGAGAGGTTTGTGTGACGGAATGCACCGAAGTGTTGTAAATATATTCTGCCCAAGAGAGCCAATCCACCCATTTCTTCGGTTGCTCACTTGTAAAACAGCATAGGTACTGTACTAATGTACGGTTCACAACCTCCGCTTGTCCATTCGTTTGCGGATGATAACTAGAATTCATGTTGAGAGAGGTCCCCTGCAACTGGAACAATGTTCTCCAAAATAAACTAATAAATACCTTATCTCTGTCATTGATAATGGAGGTAGGTATGGCATGTAATCGCACAATATTATCGACGAAAGCCTTGGCAACCGATATGGCCGTGTAAGGATGTTTCAAAGCGACAAAATGACCATATTTTGTTAGACGATCAACGATGACCATAATAACTGTATGTCCTGAGAGGGAGGCAGACCATCAATGAAATCCATGAAGATTTCGGTCTAAATTTTTTACGGAATTGGCAATGGCTGGAGAAAACCAGTTGGGCTTTGGCTGTCATGTTTGCAACGCTGGCAAGTGTCGCACCATTTGATAAAATCTTTGATTACAGACCTCATGTTCGGCCAAAAGAAACTTCTTTTGATACGTTAGAGTGTTCGATGGTAACTGAAATGGCCTCCCACAGAAGATGAACGACTGTCTACCAAGATAGCAGGTATTAGAGACGACTTAGGACTCAAACAGACCTGATCATTTTTGAACCAAACTCCATCACGATAATAATACTGCTGGTTGCATGAAGAAGGATTTGAAGTAGCCATTTGCGCATAAAATTGGTCCTGGGTGACCTTTTGCTGAAGAGTGGTCCACCAATTCGACACAGGTAACGAAATTGCAAAACATTCAAACTCTGCTAAGGAGTCCGCCCCTTGGTTCTCTTTCCCTTTTTTTATACTGAATTACATACTCGTAATCCAAGATTTTCGACAGCCATTTTGTTTGTGTTGGAGTGGAAATTCTTTGTTCTAGGAGGTACTTCAAACTACGATGGTCTATGCGCACAACAAATGGTCTTCCCAGCAGGCAAGGTCGCCATTTTCGAATGGCTTTGACAATGGCCATCCTCTTCTTCTCATAAGTGGACAAGACCAAAGCTGAGCCCTTCAAGGCTTTACTGTAAAAGGCTATAGGTTGATCTTGTTGGCTCAAAATGGCACCGATTCCCAGTCCACATGCGTCACTCTCGATAACAAAAGGTTGTGTAAAATCCGGTATGCGTAGAACGGGAGGAGACACCAATGCCTGCTTTAACTGTATGAAGGCTAAAGCTACTTCAGGTGTCCAATGAAAACCCTCATTGGTGAGCAATTGCGTAAGGGGTGCTGCTAGCCTGCCAAAGCCGCATATGAATTTGCGGTAGTATCCTGCCAAACCCAAAAATCCCCGTACGCCTTTTGCAGTTGTTGGAATTGGCCAATCATCAACTACCTTAGTCTTCGCTGGATCAACATGTACTCCTTTCCCATATATAATATGCCCTAAATAATCCACTTCAGTGACTCCGAAACGACATTTAGATTTTTTTACGAATAAACAATTATCAGTTAAAATTGTTAGAACACTTCGGAGATGTGAGAGATGTTCAGACCATGACTTACTGTTACCAATATGTCGTCAAAGAAGACGAGGACAAATCGTCAGAGATATGGGCGAAAGAGGTCGTTCATGAGGTTCTGAAAGGTGGCGGGAGCGTTTGTGAGTCCAAACAGCATGACTACGAACTCATAATGTCTTTCGTTGGTGCGGAATGCCGCCTTGTGGATATGTTCTTTGCAAACCCGTATCTAATGGTATCCCGAACGAATGTCCAATTTTGAAAAATAAGTAGCCCCGTGTAACTCTTCCAACAGCTCATCGATCACCGGAATCGGATACTTGTTCTTCACTGTGATTTTATTTAATGCTCTATAGTCGACACAAAAGCGCCAACTTCTGTCAACCTTTTTGACTAGTAGAACCGGTGACGAAAATGGGCTCTGGCTCGGTCGGATTAAGCCGGAGTCTAGGAACTCTTTCACCATTTTTTCCATCTCTGATTTCTGGTAGTGCGGGTAACGGTATGGTCGAATGCTTATGGGTTGTTGGTCTGGAAGTAGCGGTATTTGATGGTCTAACTTTCGTTGTGGTGGTAATTCAGTTGGTTCTGAAAAAATCAATTGGTACTCTGTTAAGAGTTGTTGGAGTTTGTGGGGATGTCCAATCGAATTTTCATGGGAAACTTCTGGTATCATCTGAAAGAAAAACCCCACCCCTTCCAAATTCATTAGCTCATTGTCACTCTTTACCTCCAATGGCTGACGACTGAGACCTTGAAGAGTTCGTTCTACTCCATCATGACGAAAGGTCATAGTCAATTTTTTGTAGTCTGTTTCAATGGGTCCAAGGGTTTCTAACCATTGAACACCTAATACAGCTTGGCAAATGGCTACTGGAAGAACAACAAAATCTGCTTGTATTGTATGTCCTTGGATGCGCAACGTTAGTCCCAAGCATTGCCCTGCACATTCTATTTTTTCACGGTTAGCAACCATTACCTTGAAGGTCTGGTCTTGTACCGCCGGCAATCCAAACCGTGTCACTACCGATTGGTCGATGAAATTGTGTGCTCCCTCCGTTGATCAGTACAGTAATGTCATTGTTTTTCAATTTTCCTACTACACGAATTTTTTGGGGATGGTTCATGCCGGCAATTGCGTGGAAGGAGATTTCTTGAATGGATTCCACTTCTACACATTCAATCGTTCCTTCACTGTTGTTAGGATTTTTTGAAGGTGTCAGATCCTCAATCGTGAAGAGTTGTGGACGTTGGCAGCGATGTCCCGGTGTGAATCGTTCGTCACAGTAGAAACACAATCCCCGTTCCTGTCGTTCCCGCGCATCTTGACTGGTGATGCATCTGAAAGGTGTGGTTGTATTTTGGTTTGTTTTTTAGGCAGATGGTGGTCCTAGTAATCCGGCAGAAGGATTTGGTGCAACTTTCTGACTTTGTTTGTGTTGGTGCTGATGACCGATAAGGAGTGTTCATCTTTTTTTGTATTTGTAACAGGTTGCGTTCCTCGATTAGTCTTGCAACTCAGATAGCATCTGACAAGGTTCGAGGCTGCTTGACCTTAACTTCCAACCGGATTTCATCACGGAGGCCAGCAACAGAACACCCAATTAAATAATTCTCAGGTAGATCATTTATCCGTTGCGACAGTTTCTCGAATTCAGCCTGATATACTTCCAACACTAGACACTTGCTTAAGGTGGGTAAGTGCTTCAGAAGGGTCTTCGTAGTCTGTCGGTTTGAACCGGTGGAGCACAACCTTGGTGAACTCGCCCCAAGTGAGCAGTCCCTTGAATTTGTTAAACCACCTGTGCCACTGAAGAGCGATTCCTTCCAAATGGAAAGATGCTAGCTGCACTTGTTGCTGCGGATCAATTCCTTTGAATTCGAAGTTTTGTTCGGATTTGTATATCCATCCGTGAGGGTCTTCGCCATTAAGTTTGGGGAATGACAATTTAAGTTGCGTATGGTTTCGGTCTGCTGGAAATGAGGTTTGAGAAGAGATGGTTTGTGTGTTTGTGCGGTTCTGGGATATTTCACCTGGTGTAAATGGGTTTATTTCGATAGTAGGCTGAGTTGGTGGTATGGTGGGCTGATTTTGTTGCAACCGTAAGGCTTGCAGTTCATTGAGGATTTGATCGAAGCGTGATTCATGGCTGACGAGGATTTCATTAACTTCATTGCGGAATTCCGCATTCGACTTTCCACGAGTATGTATGGACTAACCACCTCTGATACCAAAATGTTGTGTACTTTTACACAAACCAAATAACTACTGAATGTCAGAAGAGGAGTAGAGAATCAGAAGAGAGATAGGGAAGATATTGTAAATATTTTATGCATAATCTCATCTAAAATATTGTTGGCTATTTATAAGCCATACAAACGAATGAGTGACACAACAGAAAACAATATGCAAGTTAATAGGAAATAATGGGAAAGAAACAATGCGGAATCCATTCCACAATCAACATGCTGATCGAGAATCAAGGACCCATTTACTTGACGCACCGACTAATATTGACTTGGTCTTCAACGTGTTCCAATGTGTTCCTTGCAATTCTGACCTGGCAACCTGGACTTATCTGGCACGGAAATGCATGGCACTTGTGTAGCGTACACATCACAACTTTAGATATCACTTGTGACTCATCATATAAGGCTATATAAGGAATCAAGTGAGAGAAAGTGAATTAGATTCACTTTCTTGATTAGAGTTTTCAAAAGGCTATCTCTCTCTTTTACGAAAAGTTCTCTCTGTTTTCTTCTTTTCTTTTGTGTTATTTGTAATTTCTTGGTGAATCCAAGTGATTTTTTGTAATCTGTGTGAGGTATTTGTTCGCTGTGTGATCAGAGTTATCAAATACTTTTGTAAGGAAGATCGAGTGATTTATTTGTGTATTTTTTGTAGAGTTTTGAGGTGAAAACCTGTTGAGTGATAGATCCAGGTTTACTAGTGATATTTTCTAGGTTTGTATTGCAATATCAGTTGTGTTCTTGCTTGTAAAGTTGATCTATAGTGGAGAGGATCCTCTCTATGAAGGCTCAACGCGGATGGAGGCCCCATTTTTGGCTGAATCACGATAATTTTTTGGTGTTGCTTTACTTTTCTGTTTCTTGTTCTTTAAATCTCTGATCTCTTGATAAATTAGAGAGAAATAATTGGTACTGATCATTTAGGTATTCTGTTAGTATTTGGAATATTTTGATCTGTTCTTGTTGCAAGTGTTTCTTGTAGGAATTGAAACCGGTGTTGAACCTTTGAGTCTTGCATAGACCGAGATTCACAACAACCATGAATTAATGGGCTGCACACTCAAAACAATCAAAGATCTATAGAGAATCTGAAAGAGATGCAAGATCTAGTCGTATAAAGATAATGACCTTTCTACCTTTCTAAACGTTAGTTTTGTTATCGTTTGACTGATGGTAGGATTGAAATGAACTATTTTTAATAATATAAAGGCCGATTTGAAAAAAAATCAAAAGACAAACGTTTCCCAATTACTTTGGGACTAAACCCCCTGATATATTTAATATTTTAATTTTAATATTATCAATTTAATTTTTTTATTCAATATATAGTTAATATTTTGGAAAAACTGTACGTATGGGATAAGAAGAGAGTGATGCAAGTTGGTCTCTCCAAAAATGTATTTCTCACTTTTGTGCAAATATTGATATAAATGCATGACTTTCATGTGTCACCAAACTTGGCAGTTTTAAAATTAGAGATTATTTTTCATAATGCTGCTTTGTACAAAGTAGGAGTCAAATGATGGTATTCTTGAGACGTCTTGTAAACGTGTTTATCTAACTGTTTTTTGAAAATAAAAATAATGTTTTTGTTCAGTTTCGAAATCTAAAAACACTTATGGTATCATGTGTTGATATTTGTAATTTAAAAATAATAACTTATTTAACTAAAAATATAAAAAATTTATAATATCAAATTGACATTTTATTTGATATTACAGCCTTAAACGACAGGGTCAAGTAATTTAAATTGTAAATTTAAAGAAAAAAATGTGGATCAATAATAATTGTAAATAAATAATAATCGACTAATAAAACATTCAATATTAATTTATAATTTATGAATAGATATTTATTTTATTAAATATGAAAAATAGTTGAAAAAAAAAAAAATAAATAAAAAAAATCATTTGCTCGATATACGTTAACATTAATAATTAATGTTAAGATAATATTTAAATTAATATAAAATGTAAAATAAAATATGTAATAAAAAAATAATAAGATAAAAGATAATGTCTGTATTTGTTCAAGAAGGTATACATATAGATTTTTTTTTATTTTTTTTTCTTTATCTAGGTTTTTTTATATCGGATGAGATGAACAATTTTTATTTTTTTAATTTTTTTTCTTCAGTCTTTGAAAAAGAATATATTTGTTTTTCTTTCTTTGTTCGTTTGTTTTTTTATTGGAAGAGGATTTTTTTATCGTTTGACCATATTATTACTATCGGATCTTAAATGCTACTGTGGATTCTAGTCCGTTCATTGCATTTGGGAAATTGAATTCTTTTTTTTGAGTTAAATCATTGATAAGAACTATGAAATCGAGTGTAATTCAAATTAATCACTTTAATTACTTTGAATGACCGTTTTTACATATATTATAAGCAAAAAAACAGTAGGAATAGAATGTGAACAGTGCATTAGCAATAAATGTGAGAATATTTACTTTTATAATCTTATCGTTTCGTTTTTTTTTACTTCGCAATAACTCGGGATTTGATCCCATAGAGATGATAAATCTTTCGTTTGTCAATTCAATGGGATCGATTAGATTTCAATGATATTGAATCGGATCAATATCATGAATAACAATGTCTGAGCTATCTCTAGTTTGTGTTAGAAGAAGAAGAATAAATTTGTTTTTCTAGTATGGTTTTTTATTGTTAAATTGGATGAAAAAAAAGAAGAATTTTTATGGTCAGTGTTTAAAAAAGAACAATTAATTTTTACATGGGTCTGTGTTTAAGTCGAAAAGTTAGAAAAAAGAACGAAGAGATTTTCGTGATTAGATTGACGTTGCCAAGGTGACCTCCTCCGACGTTGGAGTTGCTCTTCCAAATGTTTGTTTATGGAGTCGTCGTAGGAAGTAGAAGGAGAACGTGGTAGGAAGTAGATGGAGAACATCAAGCGAAAAAGAAGAAAAAAAAGAAAAGAAATTATTTTATTGTTAATTGTTTTTAAAAACAAAAACAAAGAAAATACGTATTTTGTGTTTTTTAAATATTTCACTATTAAAACTGATTTTTTTTTTTCATTTTGTTTTTTTTTTTGTAAAAATAAAATTAAAAACGGTTAACGAACGCGAATTTAAAATCATTTTTGAAAAACAAAAACGAAAACGGATTAAAAAATATAACCGCAAGATAAGGCCTTTGATTTTTTATTTATTTAATGATACCACGTTTTTTTAACAAAGTAACGGTACTCATTATTTTTAGATATTTAATCGTACTGTCTTATAATTTTTTAAACATGTATTTCTTGTTTCGTCCCACTAAACCACAAAAATCATGACATTAAAGTAGAGCTGCTCTTCAATTGAAAATTAATTCATATTCATTATATTTTAGTTTCTTTGCTATAATCAAGAAAATTGTTATGTTATTTCTTTATAAATGTGCCGATAAGCATATTAATCAAACTATCATAATGACATATTTATTAATGAGGATTAAAAAAAAAAAGAATCACCAATTTCAGTAAAAAGTTAATTCCCAATTTGTGTTTAAGGTTCAAACAACTTGAATGAATCTCAACACTTTCTAGTAATAGCTGTAATCACAGATCGGAAATTAAGGTTACTGGAAGCCACTCTAATAGATTTAAAATATATAGATATTTTATAAGATATTGGTGAAAATAAAAATAAAAAATAGTTGTGAATTGAGACCGTGACAATTTCAAGAGTTGAATACACCCAATGGTTCAACATATTTTAAAGAGAAACTCTCCTTAAAATAAGACAGCATTGCAGACTTGGGCTGAAGAGGGAATCATGTGATTAGAGACGAGAGATGGGAGGCAGGGGGTGAATCATGGATTTTAGTTTTGGGGAAGACAAAAAAAAAATATATTCAAATTAACGCTAAACAAATGTAATGGCTAGGAATGTGTATGAATAGATCGACTTTAATATAACAAATTTCATCACGTTTATTAACATGATAATCCAATATTTATCTACGTAATCCTAGGTCGAGCATTTGTTGGAAATTCTTTGGATTGATTTTCAGAAGTTAAAATATTAATATTATATATTGATGAGGATGAATTAACTTTTGAAGTTTTAATACTTTTGAAAAATCCATCAATTGTCTATCACTTTCTCATTTGAAAATCAAATAAAAATAATACAATAAATTTAAATAAATAAACGTTTGAATAAAAAACTAGTATAATAAATATAAAAAAAAATATATTTATTTTCTTAAAATAAGAATTAATTAAAGAAATCATATTAATTAGAAAATAACAAGTATTAAAAATGAAAAAAAGTTAAAATATTTATTAATTTATAGAATAATGCTAAATATCTCACTTAAAATCCCGTCTTTTTCATCCGTATACATGTGGTATGTGAAATGTCAGACTGTGAGTGGATATATATTAATGATGTTTTGTCTTACCTACCAAATGTGTCCGTTCACCATTTGACATTTCAAGTATCACGTGTTTGGATGAAAAATGTGAGATTTTAGGTGGAATATGTAGCATTATTATAATTTGTAATTGTAGGGAAAATCGGTTGAAAACGCAACAGAAGCGTGAGAAAATTAAAAAATTAGGGTATGTGTATAAATAATTTTTTTCCCTTTGTTTAATAACAAGAACCTTAACCTTAGATTAATTGATGTATATAAAAAGTGTCGTACCTTTTTCTCGTGACGATTAAACAAGTGCCGAATTGATTCCGCAAGATCTTCCAATCCAATCATGAACGTGAATCACCTAGGAGTGTAGGCTCCATATCATTTCAATTGTATACCTAAGGATGGAAACAAATAAAATCTTTCTCTTTGTTAGTTACAATAATCCTCCATGAAGAAATCAAAGATCATTAGGTCACTTGTGAATTATCGTTCAATTTGATTGAAACTCACGTGAACCTTGAATCGATGTTGTACACAAAACCATTTGATATAAAAGCTACTAGTGTACTATCGAAAACTATACGTTCTTTCTTCCTTTTCTTTTTTCCCGAATCACACTATTTTTTAGAGTTGGTCGAATTTTGTCTAGAGTAAAATAAGATTTTTCACCCTCAAAATTCTATGGTAGCCGAAATCTTCTCTCTAATAAAGACTAGGGCTAGTCGAAATTCTCTCCAAGTTTTTTTTATGGCTGATCGATTTTTATATATATATATATAGGGCTGTTCGAATTTACTCTTGGAAAAATATTAGGATTATAAATCATCTCCTAAGAATGATTTACTTGGTTGGCAAGAATCATCTCTTTAGGTGGATTTATTTGGTAGTTAAGAATCCATTTCAAAGAAGAATTTTATCCTTAGGTAGATTTACTTGGTTTCTAAGAATCCTTTTCCAAAAAGAATTCTTTCCTACACTAAGACTCCTAATCCAGCTCAATAATGTATTTGTAACCATATTAAAGACTTCCTAATTTGATTAGATAAATAATTCCTTTAATTTAACTTATCAAATATAGTCTTTAATACTAATTATACTACTAACAATAGTATAATTTTAGGAGACCATCTCCTTCTAGGAAAAAGATTTTGACTTTTAATTAAATAATTAATTAATTAATCAATAAATTAATTAATTTCCATTTAAATAAATAATAAAATAAAAATAATATAATTAAGCTATTTTAAATAGCCTTACCGCCCGACACTTATATATGGGCATATATGTTATTTTTCTTATTTTATTAAATCAATTGGACCTTAATAAAAAGTCTACATGTGAACTAGACCCATTCTTACAAAAAGAAACAAGTCCACACGCCTCAATACAATTCTAAATGGACCCCTAAATTGGTCCGGTAGAATATCTCATGTGATCCATGCAAGTTCGTGTGGATTGAGGATCTTGGCGGGCTATCTAAATTTAAGCTCCAATAGACACAACCCAATCACAATCATCAAATGATTCACTTAGGTCCGATCTATTTAATTTTAGTTAATTCCACTGAAGAACTAAAATTGAACTCTTAAATAAAGATAGAATAAGTTGATGTTACTCATTCATACCCTAGACAGCTTTATTGGAGGAAGTGTATCCTCATGAAGAATATCAGTAATCGCTAAGAGCTTATAGACTGCCTATAGCTCTCTAAGTTACCATATTTACTCATATGACCACATTTTGAACTTGGATATTTTGACTTGTCCAGAAGCTATGTTTCAATAGACACTATTGAAAACTTAATGTTCAGATTTAATATCCAATACCTCAAAACATCCATATGATGATATTCTACTGTCATTTAATAAATGGAGTCACGATGTCCATATCTATAAATGAAGTCCTCTATCGATTAACGAATGAAAACCACCAAACTATCGATGATAGACTATGCTATATAATCGTATTCATTGAAAGCTCAAATGATAACACTTGCAACCATAAGTCCATCATTTATTTCAGGATCGATATAGACTCTCCGATTGTCTTCAAATGAAAAAATTTATCCATTGACGGTTTTAGATAAAGTATTTCATTATGATCCAATTTAATGCACCCAGTGCACTAGATTCTTTTAACCAAAGACACCACACTTTGATGATTTTAGACTTATCATAACACATTTGATCCCACTCAAATGCTAGCAAAAGAATCTACAACTTTAACAAGATAAAGGCGTCCAACCTTTATCTTAAGTTGTGAATATTATTCAAGGCTAACTAAAGAATTGTGTCTACCTTATACATATCTAGATGTATTAACAATTCTTTTTTTCTCATAGTCTTTTGACCTTATGATTATTTACTTTTAACAATTATAATAATTAAATTATAAATACTATAAGATTTGTTAAACTAGAAGTCACTTTATTAATATGAATAGATTGTCAAATACATTATTTCACTATTGGTATTGAGCATAATCACAACAGTAATATCATACTTGAAATTGTTCGGATAGATGATCTGAAGAATAAAAAGAATTTAATTTTAGCAGGAATGAAACTGCTTTAGTGAAAAAATGGAAAAATAAAAATAAACAAGTACATACACACACACACACACACACACACACATACACGTACGTACGTACGTACACTAAAGCAGTTTCATTCCTGCTAAAAATAAATTCTTCTTATTCTTCAGAAAATCTATCCGAACAATTTCAAGTATGATATTACTGTTGTGATTATGCTCAATACCAATAGTGAAATAATGTATTTGACAATCTATTCATATTAATAAAGTGACTTCTAGTTTAACAAATCTTATAGTATTTATAATTTAATTATTATAGTTGTTAAAAGTAAATAATCATAAGGTCAAAAGACTATGAGAAAAAAAGAATTGTAAATACATCTAGATATGTATAAGGTAGACACAATTCTTTAGTTAGTCTTGAATAATATTCACAACTTAAGATAAAGGTTGGACGCCTTTATCTTGTTAAAGTTGTAGATTCTTTTGCTAGCATTTGAGTGAGATCAAATGTGTTATGATAAGTCTAAAATCATCAATGTGTTATGTATGTATGTATGTATGTATGTATGTATGTGTACGTACGTACGTACGTACGTACATACATACATACATACATACATACATACATATACGGAAATGTTCAAGTCTGTACATACATACATACATACATACATACATACATACATTACATATATACATACATACATACATACATACAGAAATGTTCAAGTCTGTGCATTGGATACATACATACATATATATATATATATATATATATATATATATATATATATATATATATATATATACGGAAATGTTCAAGTCTGTGCATTGGATGTGGACCAGTAGATTTACGTACTTTGACTCGAAGTGTATACACTTATCAAAGTTTCTCCATGAACAATGGTCCACATGCAACATACAGACCAGAACAATACTATATACATACATATACATATGCATAGGAAACCAATCCTACATGAATATATTTTCTCTTTTCTGAGTTAAAAAAAGGATAAATTGGATTTTTATTAATGAGTGGTGCTATTGGCACACCCGTTACTGAACTATTTATACCCCTCTTTTTTAAAATTTTAGCATCTTTTTTATTTATTTATCAAATTTCTTAAAGAGGCATACAATTTTTATAATATTTTTTTTGTAAAAGTAAAACTAAGATAACCCTACGTTCCTTATTTCAAAACCTTAATGATAAAAACTTTAATGACATAGATTATTTCAAATAACAATATGTTTACTACTACTTTTGTTTATATTTTCTTTTAGATGTTGTTAACCGAAAATTCGCTTGGGGTGAGGAATTTCAACTAACATCCTTGATCCGCTACCCCGGAAGGCGTCGGGGGGGGGGGGGGGGGGGGGGGGGGGGTGTAGGTACTTCGTACCTTGGTATTCTTGTATGAATATGAAGAATGATGCAGTATGTAGGAGATGAGCCATCCCACCTGTCGGGCTTCGTGCATTTGAAGGAGATTTGAGGAGCTTGAGATTCCCTTGTTGGGGTAAAGGGGCTGATCCTTGTCCCTAGTCCTTTATATCCGGTCTTCTCTCTAGGCATCCTCGATCCAAATAGCAAACAACGAGGTAGGATGGGTGCTCATCGATGATGTAGATGTGTTAGTGAAAGTGTGGACCACCAGGTAACGATTCTTCGCCTCTAGGTGCTTTCAGTCGGGGTTAAAACCCGTCCTGGTACCTGGAGCTTGGTCATGGACACCGATTTCTTCCTGTAGTTCCCCGACCCATACAACGAGTATGTATAGGGGGGCTTATCTGGTTTCTATGTCGGATCCTTGTCTGCTTCTGTATGGAGGGTGCAGGAGATCTCATCGACTCCCTTTAAATGGGTCTGGTAGTTTCTTCCCATCTTGATATGTGACTTTGGCATGTAGATGGCAGGATAAGGGCGTTAGGTCCAGCGAGGTAGGAATCTAGCTCATACACATACATACATGCATAATACATGAGATAAATAGGAGAAAGACAAGTCTTATGTAGAGGGAGGTGGATTGACCAAGGGGGAAAAAGCATCATGAATGATAACATGTTGAAAAACCCCAAGACAGTATAAAATGGAAGGAGAAAGACCCTTCATTGTATATATATACCAAGCGGTGCTCCTAGGAGTTTACAACAATGGAGAAAGAATACAACCATGGTGCTCCGGAGAGCTTACAATAGTTATCGAATGCTAACCAATCCCGATATGTTTTTGGGAGAGGTAATACATGTAGTTGAGATAATATTACATTGGTGATATACGGAGAATGCAGGCAAGATGCCTTTTACACTGTTGGTGAGACATTTATGGTGAGAATTGTTATGTGTAGCCAGATGTCGAATCAAGCATGTATTGGAGCATGTATTTTGGCCCGTCCTTTCTTGGAAAGAGCTTTGTCGCACTTATAGGTTCCAATTGCTTGCTGCCCACTCCGAAGATTACTGGATTGATCTTCCTTCCTTATTCATCGGGATTTTTTGCTTAATGTAGTTGATCCTAATGAATCAGTTGTGGAGGATATCTTGGAGGCAAAGGTGTTTGTTTCCTCTTTGGACTCTTTCTTGTTGTCCACTCTGTTAATTTAGCCAATCAACTAGTAATCATAGGAATATTGATTGAATTGACTTGTTAATGACGTTATTAAGGAGTTGACTGATCTTCCATTAATGACATTGATTATCTCCATTAATATGGTTGGCTACCTCCGTTAATATGGTTGACCTTATTAATAGGGTTGATTATCTCCTTTAATATGATTTGACCTCATTAATAGGGTTGATTACCTCCATTAATACAGTTTGACCTCATTAATGGTATCGTAAATGTCATGAACGTCAACCCTCTCTTCCTACGCTGTTTGGTGGAGAACTCTGGTTTTGTATGTCACTTTGGCAAGGTACTTTATGGAGGTTACTTGAGGTGACGCTTAGCCTATCTAGTGTCGAGGTATGCTCGAGTACTGCGTTTGGTACTGGAGACTTGATTTAACCATGTCGAGATCTACAATGGATCTTGCCCTAATCGTGTTGACGCTTTTTGGTGATGATAGGGCTTTACGAGCTTCTTCCTTTTCTTCCTTTTGCAGCAACTATTGTGGAAAATATCTGCCTCCGCCTTGTTGCAGAAGGAATTGATCCTCAACTAGCAGATTTGGGAATCAGAGGAGAAGTGAGCCGACCCGCTGCTAGGCAGCCTGCTTTCGATCGGTTGGGACCCCCTTACCGATCCCTGCCTACCATAGGATAGGGCCTATAACTTCCATCCAGGAAAGGCTAGGGTCAATGCCTCTAGTCCCGGACAGGTTGACCAACTATTGACCTAGGCAAGTTAAGTCGGCAACCGATGTTCTGCAAAGGGTGCCTCACAACCCTCATCGACCGGTGACTTCTAGAAGGGAACCTTGAGCAGAAGTAGGAGGTAGCCGACAAACCGCGCAAGCTGAACCCATACTTGAGGACAAAAAAATGGAAGTATCCAACTCATCGGGGGGATCTGACAGAGAGAGCTCCGGGGTCGATCCTAAGAAGCATAAAAATAAGGGCCCGAGGAACCAGCTGGCCAAGATGCAAGAGGAAATCCAGCAACTGTAAAGAAAGAAGGGTAAAAAGGTTAAAAAACCCCTGAGCGAGATGAACACCCTCTTTACCAGGAGAATTTGGGAGGTGGAGCTCCCTCCAAAATTTAATACGCCATCAGGCAAGTTCTCCGGTACGGTGGGTCCTTAAAGCCACTTAGAGAGCTTCGTCCAACAGATGGAAGTCCAGAACACAACCAGGGTTGCTATATGCCTGATGTTCCCAACTACGCTAACTGACTACGCCAAGACCTGCTTTAGAAAGCTACATGTGGGCAGTGTGGACTCCTTTATAAAGTTGTCAACTGATTTCTGCACATAATTCCAAGGAGTCAAACCCCGGACGAAGGATCCCATCCACTTACAGTACGTGATTCAGGAGAAGGGCAAACCCTCCGGGCTTACGTGGAGCGGTTCCACAAGAAAGTCATCCAGATGGGGGTCTTCACTGAGAAAGATACCCTTGCCAATTTCAGGCTGAACCAGTGGACGGGTAAGCTATTCAGATCCTTTGCCAAACGACCACCGGAGACTTATCAAGAGGCATATGATCGGGCTCTAGAGCAAGTCCAAGTTGATAAACAACTCAAGGTCAAAATGGAGCATGACGACATGAGAACAACGAAATGACAGAAGAAGGAAACTCTTAGACCTGAATCAGTTTAGAAAAATCAGAACAAACCTCCCAACATGTCAACCTTTTGTTTTCCCCATTTCTCAACCCAAGCAAGAAAGGTACCCAGCAAGGCGAACCCTTCCGCGAATTTTGGCTCTTCTCAGGGCAGTAGCCCTTATCACACGAGATAAGAGAGGATACAATCACTACACCTCCTTAAATACATCATGTGAAACAATCTACCTTGCCATCCGGGATAAGGGGAAACTACAGAAGTCTACACCCATGAAAGCCCCCTTCGATAAGAGGAACCGGTATAAGTACTGTGACTTTCACGAAGATGTGCGCCACAACACTACAGAGTGCTATAACCTACGTAACCAGATTGAGGCTCTGATAAGGGGGGGATGCTTGACAGAATTCTTGTAGCAAGTTAGGGACAACATTCAGACTGGGAAGGAAGTACATGCTGAGATCTGTGAGCACACCGAGAAGGGAAAAATGGAGCAGACAGACCTGATGCAACAAATCCAGGTGATACATACTATCAGCGGAGGTCCAACATTTGCTGGCGCCTCCAATAATTTTAGGAAAAACCATGCGAGGAAGGTCCCCTGTGTAGATGAAGGGCGAGGTATCTTCAAGGTCTATCAGAGCCCAATTGACCCTTCCCTGTCGGTGTAAATCATTTTCACCGAGGTGGATGTCTACAACATCGTGCAACCTTATGAGGATCCTATGGTGGTCACGGTACAAATTACCAACTGTATGGTCCATCGTATGCTTGTTGACACAGACAGTAACATCGACATCCTCTTCGAAGATACATTGGAGAAGCTGAATTTGAAACATTGGTGTTACAATAGCTGCACAACCCCGTTGTATGGGTTTACTGGGGACTCAATCATACCTGTGGAGTCAAAGACCCTTCTAGTAATCGCAAGAACAACCCCTCTTCAGCAAAATATCATGACGGACTTCGTGGTGGTGGATACCCCGTCGGCCTATAATGCGATATTAGGAAGACCTTTCTTGTTATCCTTGAAGGGGGTCTTATCCATTTACCACAATGTCTTAAAGTTTCCAGTAGGAGACAAGGTGAGGGAAATACGCGGTGACCAGCAAGCAGCTAGGAAGTGTTATACAGTGTTTGCCAACCCGACAACTTTAGCGAAACAGTTTGCTCAGGTTACGACGATACAGGATGGGGTAACCCCCGGGATGACACTGGAGGATATAGAGCCCTCAAATCACCTAGAGGGCTATCCCGAGATTCCAGACGAAGAGGGGCAGAACAGGGAATAGGCCAGCGGGCATCCAGTGGATGAGCTAGAAGAGATACCCATCCGGATGGATGACCCCTAGAAAGTCGTCAAGGTTAGAGCCACTCTCGAATCGGGAATAAAGGAAGGACTGATCGGGCTCCTTAAAGAATTCAATGACATCTTTGGTTGGAGTCACGATGAGATGCCCGGGATCTTGATATCATTAGCTGCTAACTGTTTGGCAGTAGATCCGACCTTCAATTCCGTCAGACAAAAAATGTGCCATTTTAACATCGAAAGAAATGCCTCAGTTCAAGAAGAAGTGGACAAGTTGATCAGAGCAGGCTTCATCAGAGAGGTGCGTTACCCTGAATGGATCGTTAATGTGGTCATGGTCACGCAGGCGAATGAGAAGTGGCTTATGTGCGTCGATTACACCGACCTCAATCAGGCATGTCCAAAAGACTGTTTCACTTTAACAAAGATCGATCAATTGGATGACTCCACATCCGGAAACAAGCTCCTTAGCTTCATGGATGCATTCTCGGGGTACAACCAAATCATGATGCACCCCACCGACCATGACAAGACCAGCTTTATCACCGGACAGAGTATGTACTGCTACAAGGTGATGTCGTTTTGGCCTAAGAATGCGGAGCTACATATCAATGGTTAGTCAATCGGCTATTCAAGCTCGAGATTGGAAGATCAATGTAAGTATGCATCGATGACTTGATTAGCAAGTCACCAACCATAGAAGGACATAAGGACGACCTTTGCATAACTTTCATGATTCTAAAAAATAAAGACATATGATGAATTGAATGAATCAAAACTTAATTTAATTAAATAAAGTCAATTCTAACAAAGAGCATTCATAGAGGTTCGCATTGATTCCCCAGTATGGAATTAGTTACACCTGGCAAAAATAGAAAGAGAAGAGAAAGAAACGATAAAATCCATTGAGGCCTCAAACGGATTCTTCAAATATTCAATGATGAATTCTTCTTCATCTTCGAATCTTTGAATGCGCAACGATGAATGAAAAATCTGTTATGTGTTTTGAAAGATATTGAGAGGAGATATTCGCTGGCTTCTTCTTCTTGGACAAATTGATAACTATGTGAAATTCCCTAGAAGGTGTGTGTTTATAACCTAAGAGGGGGGGGGGGGGGGGGGGTGGTGAATAGGTTTTAATTCGATAGATTACCAATTTTGCGAATTAATCAATATTATCGATTCTACCCCGTTCTACTAAGTGTTCAAGCAAAAGACAACAAACATAAAACAGTAACAACACGTAATATATACGTGGAAACCCTCCAAATGGGAAAAACCACGGGCTGTTCAGTACACCATACTCGATCCTCAAAATCTACTATTGAGAGAAAGTTTACAATCTAGGTTGACCTCCCATCTAACCTTCCAGTTACAAACCCTTTCACCCTACCCAACGGGACTTAATAGTGATTTTGGATAACCAACCTTGTGCACTAATCACATAGCCACAAGCTTCACTAACAATGAAGAGATAATGGCAACCTAAGTGAATATGCAAGAATATTCTATATGCAAAAATGATAGGTCAAGACATTCATGCTTATCTAGGATTAATAATGACAATTAAAGCAAATCCTAGATATCAATTTTCTAAATGTAAAGGCAAGAAGAATTAGCTTGAAGGGTAAAACCGTCATAAATTCTAGCTATCACAAATTAATGTATCTCAACCAACAATCAATACTCTAGCATGTTATAAAAGCAATTAAACATACAAGCAAGTATTTAATATGCAATAAAGACTAAAACCCTTAGATATACATGTCTTTGTAATGAAACTATGAAGTCTAGAGCATGTAGAAGTTACATAGTCAAGAAGAAGATGATGCTCCATGCTTGGATGATCCTAGAATAAAGCTAGATGATCATGAGATGAAGTTGGGTTGAGTAAAGATGAGTGTTTGGGAGTCCCTCTCTCTCTAGAAAAGCTAGAACACACAAAAATGGTTTCTTGGACTCTTTAAAACCAAAGAGAAAAGAAGAGAACATATATATATATGGTGCCATACAAAAAGTGGTGTCGTTTTGGAAGAAAGGCAACCAAATCCCGTCAGGACCGCTGGCTGTACTGCGGTATAGGCAAGTGTTCAGACCGTGGCACAAAGAGCGGTGCATCGCCTGGACAACACCGCTCTATAGGCCATTGTGCATGCAAGTGCACAGACCGCGGTCTGGACATAACACTTGTGAAACTCCGCTTGGGAGACCGCGGTGCATGTAATAAGCACAGACCACGGTAGCCATATCGTGTAGCCTCTGGTAAACACCGCTGTACAAACCGCGGTGTAGGCAATGCACAGAGAACGGTCTAAACTGTGGGACAGAGGAAAAAATCCTCTTTATAAGGCACAAAAAAAGCATTCAACACTCAAACAAGAATTAAGACACACAAGGCACACAAGATGGCAAATAAGCATGCATGCAAGATAATTAAAAGAAAATGCATGAGTGTCTGTGTGCACTAATACCTCTTCAATGAAAGTTAAGCAAGTGATTTTACCTTCGATGATTGAGCTTGGTTACGAACAATAAAGCCCTAAACTACCCTTACATATTGATCCCCGAATGTGGTTGTCAATGAAATAAGTCAATCAAACACCGAGGAACTTACAATCTCCCCCTTTGGCTATTTCGTGACAAAACCACTCACTCACAAAGTATCCTCACAACAAAACACATAAGAAACAACAAAAGGTCAACAAATGCATTCTATATTACAAGAGATACCTAAAGCTAAATCTTCAAATCTTCCATCTCTTGTAGAATGATCATCCCTACAAAACAAAGAACTACACTTTACAAGACAAGTGTATGAGAGGGATCAAGAAAAATAAAAACAAGTGCAATTTGTTTGAATTTATAAACAAGTAACATGCAATCAACAATGCACATAAGCTAAAAACATAAAGTCAACTCCCCCTAAAACAACATTCTCCTCTTATATGAAAAAACAACACAAACTCCCCCAAAAGCAACACAAGCTCCCTCTAAATCTAACATTACTTCCCCTTTTTGTCACAAGATAGGCAAATGAGTATTCCCCAGCCGGGAGGCTGTAGCAAAGAGAGATATTTGCAATGTAAATGCATAATCATATACAACAACTTTATGCAATTTAATTAAGAGAGAGAAATTCATGGAAGTTTTATTTATCGGAATATGTGCGAAAAGATTGCCTTGAATGAAATACATGCAACATCAACTTCCAAAAGCATGGTATTTGGCAAAGGAAAATAGTACACGAGGTTCTAAGAGAAGTCAAACCAATTTGCACCAAATTGTCAATGGAAAACAAGATATAGTTTAACAAAAAATAAGAGCAACTATCAAGCTGTACAAGTTGAACAAGACATGAGTGACTATTGTGCCATTTTAGATTTTTCCTGGCGAAATGCCCGTATGATAGTAGCCTTGTTCAATAAGTAAAGAGAGATAGACTATTGGATTGTGAAATCCTAGAAATGGATACAATATCCTTATTGAATGAAGTCTCAAAAGTCGCTCTCACACAAATTTTCAATCATTTTTAAGCATTCAATAAATTCATCATGCATAATAATAAAAGCATGTCAAGATCAAGTTTTCATAAACATGGAGATAAACTTTGGGTTAATCAAATGTACTTTCCAATCAAATTTTCTAGTCCAAAAATACATGTTTGAACACAAATGAGACATGCATTTCGAATAAGGTAAAAACACACTTATTAAATAAAAAGTCATATAATAATATATGCATCCAAGATGCTCAAACAATTAATTAAAGAGCATAAAATTGAACAATTATATGCTTATTAGAATGCACAGAGAACGGTCTAAACCATGGGCCAACGGAAAAGAACCTCTTTATAAGGCACAAAAAAAGCATTCAACACTCAAACAAGAATTAAGACACACAAGGCACACAAGATGGCAAATAAGCATGCAAGCAAGATAATTAAAAGAAAAATTTATGAGTGTGTGTGTGTACACTAATACCTCTTCATTGAAAGTTAAGCAAGTGATTTTACCTTTGATGCTTGAGCTTTGTTACGTAAAATGATGCCCTAAACTACCCTTACATATTGATCCCCAAATGTTGTTGTCAACGAAATAAGCCAATCAAACTACCCTTATAAAGAGGTTCTTTTCCGTTGGCCCACGGTTCAGACCGTTCTTTGTGCAGTGCCTACGTCGTTTAAAGAGAACATATATATATATATATATATATATATATATATATATATATATGTTCTTAGAGAACGGTCTGAACCGTGGGCCAACGGAAAAGAACCTCTTTATAAGGCACAAAAAAAGCATTCAACACTCAAACAAGAATTAAGACACACAAGGCACACACGATGGCAAATAAGCATGCATGCAAGATAATTAAAAGAAAAATGTATGAGTGTGTGTGTGTGTGCACTAATACCTCTTTAATGAAAGTTAAGCAAGTGATTTTACCTTTGATGCTTGAGCTTGGTTACGTAAAATGATGCCTTAAACTACCCCTAAATATTGATCCCCAAATGTTGTCAACGAAATAAGCCAATCAAACACCGATGAACTTACACTATATATATATATATATATATATATGCTCTCTTTAAACTAGGGTTCAGAATTCCCAAGACAACAAGGAATACAAACGATCGCTCCCTAAATCATGGCATAGACAACTTGCTCGGACCGCGGTGGAGGAAGCGAAGTGCTCTTTGTGAGCTTCCGCGGTAGAGACCGGTCTTGAGGCATGACCTTGACAGCGGTACAGACCACGGATATGCAAGGTGTCTCGTCTGTGATTCTCCTCTCTTTAGACCGCGGTGGAGGCTTTGCTTGGGCAGCTACCTTCGTAGTTTTAAATGACAAAATTGCCCTTCTTTGCTTCAAATCTTCCAAAAACAAAATTAAAGTCCATTGTCCTGAAACATGATCAATCACACAAATTAAATACCTAAAAATGCTCAAGAAACAAAAATTGATTGGAGGAAAGTGGATTAAAAACATATACAAATAATGACCGATCAAATACCCTTTAACCTATCTTTTTCTAGTCCTCGAGCAAAACTAAGAAAAATAAAAACTAAACCTAAACCTAGAAATAAAATCCTAACTAAATAAGCCACTTTCGTAGCGAACACGATAGCATTGAGCGTATGCTGCAAGCCTTATAAGAAAAATACCAATAATCTAAAATGCGTTTGAACTGTGCCCAAATTGAAACAATACATGCAAAAGTCATTAAGTAAAAACTAAAGTTAAGTCACAAAACTGAATGCAATGCACAATTTTTTAGCGAAAAACCCATTCTCAAGACGTTTAAGTTTCAAAGTCACATTCGCTAAGCACCATAAATGTAATTCGCCTCGACTCTAATTCTCACAGGATGTCACTCATTAAATTCACACAGAACCTAGGCAAATACACTCCACAAGCATATGCGAATGAAGTTATGTACAAAAAAATTTCAAGATATAATCACATATGAATATATAGTAGAAAGAACGTTTGATTTTATGCGAAAGATCTTACGAAAGAATTATGCATTATGAACAAGATAGACACATTATTCACTTCTATTTTTATAGTAGGGATAACTAGTGGATCAATTAGACTTTAATTAAGGTTGTAATGGGGCCATGTCTGAAGGTCAAGAAAGAATGGGAAATTAGGGATTCAAAAACCTAGAACCATATCATGAGAGTCTTCAATAAATTTACGGCTTCGTACAGATCTCTTAATCTTCATCACAACTGAGATAATCATCTCTTATCATTGTCCTATTTTTTAAAAATTTACCATTCTCTTCATGTCAAAACTCATTTTTTTTAGTATATACAACTTTGTGATCTAATTTACTTATATGTAATCATTAAACTCTACTTTCTGATTCTCATAACATTATTATTATTATTATTATTATTATTATTATTTAAGAATTAGAGGATTACATGTACATGGAAATCATAATTATCAAACTTAATTTTGGATTGAATGTAGCTCTTATCCTTCCCTGGCCTTTGATCAAAATATATAAAAATCACATGCAAAAATATAATATATTCTTCACATTCTCAATGTATGATCCCAAGCTATAAGGTATGGTTAAATTATGGCTTATTGGGTTACGGTTTATGTGGTGAAGAAAGAAAAAGGCTTAATCGGTGTTTGGCTTCAAACCGGGCAATGGAGCACACAACTTACGGGTAGAAAATATTTACGGCCTTTTAAGTAGTTCAAGCACACATAGTCTAATCATAACTTCCACTGATTCGACTTACTCGAGATCAAAATAAACATGTGACTTCTTTTAATGATGAAAGTTCTATAATGCTCAACGTATACCCTATAGAGATCAAATCTAAATGCTAAGAACCTACTAAGTGTTTAGGAGTAGAAACAAAATATCCCTCTTAATTTATCATGCATATACGCCTTTTAGCTTGGTGAACTCACAAGGGTAGTCTCCACTATTAATCATGACAATTCAACTAAGCTTGCTACCCGCTATCACATCAAGAGTATGTCATTAAATTTTGAAAAAAAATGCAATACATTACTCTAACTGGCAAGAAGTTAGTGTAAACTCAGTGATTAATGCATATTATCTCTAGGGCACATATCAAAACATAATATCACGGATGATCACATCAGCCCCAAACATAAACTCAGCATTGCCCCCAATAGTGACAAGCAAGAAAAGAAAGGAGCGGAAAAAGAATTAAAGAAAAATATTGCTAAATTCTAAATTCAAGTTAAATAAAAAAATATAAATAAAGCAAATAGAAAGTTGAAGGAAATAAATATGACAATTATTCAAAAAGAAAAATAAAACAAGAAAAAGAAAGAAAGAAAGAAAGAAAGAAAGAAAGAAAGAAAGATGTATATCCTTTAAAGTCCTCCGTCCTCATTTGAAATATGCAGAATCTTTATCCCCTGATCAGAATCATGGTCATGATGTTGCGGCTTTATAAAGTCTCCCAATCCAAAACTAAGTGGATCTTACCAAGAGCTGCCTCCATCCTGAAACTCTGGTAAGGGAACTGGAGGTTGGAAATGCACACTTCCATCGACAGCCATAGATAATCAGCTAACCATAGAGCGCATCTCAGCGATACTCTCTTCAATAGTGTTAAAGTGCATGCTCATCTGCTCCTCCAATCCTCTAAACTGACCGTCCATGTGCTCTCATATTTCCTGAAATAAAGAATCGAAATATGCATTTCCCGGTTCAGTGGCCTCTGGCTGAGCCGCTGGCAGAACATCTGTATGATCCTTAGGTATAGGATCAACAATCACCATATGTAGTTGTTCCTCTCTCTCATGGCGGCGACATTACCTTTGTCCATACTGTCCTATCGTAGGTAACCCCCGATCGTGACAGAGCTTGTTCCACACTGTTAATAGTAACATACTAGGAGCATGCTCCTCCAATCTGGTATCCACCTCAATACCTGTTGTCCTGTAAAAAGCTGTAATTAAATAGGGGGATACCATAGAGGACCCATCTTCATAACCACGGTTGTAGATTGCCCTAAAAATCACTCGACCAATATTAATTGGCCGACCAGTCACCAGTCACCAGTCAATGTAACAATCGGGCGGGCTAAAAGAATATCTCGGTGAGATGCTGTGTCGTTCTTATGGAGTACGAGATGAAGATGTTCCAAAATGTAGTGTCCACTCTCAAATCCCTCTTATATAGGCGAACTATCTAGTTCGATTTCGCCCTGCCATCCATCCTAAGTACTTCTGCCAACCTTGCCAAGTGCTGATCAACATCATCAATTGTATTTATTCCCCTATTACTTTTTACTCGTACCTCCGGAGTTGCGAAATACTGGTTAATTGCATATGGAGAAATAGGGACCTCAACTCCTTGGACCAGAATTTCCCCTCTGTTGAGAAATCTTTCTGTAATCATGCTAGCATAAAATTCGGCCACGATACTCCTATTTGGTTTCGGGGGCCTCTGAACAAATCCTGCCCATCGATGGGTAGCTACAATCTCTGCCACAGAAATCTCTCCAAAACTGGGCACCTCAATGCCTTTCTCCACAATCCATGGTCTCCTCTAGAACTTCGACACTCGATCTCTAAAATCCTTATTCTGAGCTGGTTGTAAAGAAGCGATCCCTTTTTCCTCTGGAAGTGCTGCTAACCCGAGGCCTTTTACTCATATTTGTTCTAGACATCTGCTTGCCGGGCCGCGGGGTAGACATACGCCTCAAGAGCGGTCTGCGCTGTGAAGATTGGCAGAGCCTTCATGCTTTACGTACCGCAGTCTAAACATGTGTCTAGAGAGTGGTCTAGCCAGCGGCGTAGGAACAAGATTGTTCCCAAACTTCATCTGGACATTTCAAATATGCACACATCAGAAGCACCTGTTCTTTTCATTTAAAACCACAAGATGCCCCCAAACCTAAATTAAACAATATCCTTAAGTTTTCCACGAGAAAAAATTTGACAATATTTAATTCTTGCTATAAAGGTTCTTGTGACACTAATTATAACTCAAAAATAAAGAAAAATAAAAATAAAAATAAAAATAAAAATAAAAATAAAAATAAAAGAATTAAACCTGGGTGGGTTGCCTCCCACCAAGCGCTTTATTTAACCTCTATAAGAGACGTATGAGAGTGCTACGGCTCTAATGGTGATGCAACAATCACATATTTCTCACCTATTTTCTTCAACTTGAAAGTTCCACCACTCTCAACATTTCTTATCTCAGCCTTTTTAATCCATACTTTCTTCACATCCGTTGGATTCATTCTTCCTTGTTTATATTATCTTATATACTCGTAACATCTTGGTCGAATGTGACCCTTCCTATTACAAAAGTGACTAACGGGAATAAATTTATGAAAGTTACCTCTCTGGTGGCTATTGTTCAATGATCGATCTTGATTCCTTCTATTTCTCCTTCTTCTTTTTGGAATTGGATCTCTTTTTTTTTGTGATGGAATAACTTGACTCATCATTATTCACCTCATTGATCTTGACTTCCGCTAATTGCTTCTTCTCATCCATGACCATTGACTTGATCTCTTGCTCCACTCTTTTAAGGTTTGCAATATCTACAAGCTCCTTAATCTTTATAATATCTTAGGCTTTATCTCTTTGCTCAATCTCAGCCTTCATTAGCTTCATCCGGTGGTCATACTCTTCTTTGAGCTCTTCAACCTTTTGAGAAAGTACTGCATACCTTTGTAATGAAGAATTTTTTTCTTCAAGTAATTTAGTGATCCTTGTTGTCAATTCAGAATTAAGGGCAACAATCATTTGTTTGTCTTTTTTTAACTACTCAATCATGTTCTCATATCTTGCATAATCAGATTGGGCATGTGAAATTTTGCTTCTTTTTCCATTTCAAGATTTTTAAGGCCAAAGTTGATTCTGGACAAACTCTGGATCTACTACTTTCACATTGAAAAAATCAGCAACACCTACCGGATGTTTCAAATATTCAAAAACATCAACATTGATTGTCTCATCAAACACTATCATGGAAACCTTCCCATTATGAACATTTATGATAGCCTTCGTGGTTGACATAAATGGCCTATCGAGCAAGATAAGGAAGTCAATTGTATTGGTGTCTTCTTCCTCCATATCTAGTATGATAAAATCTGCAGGTATAATGATCTTGCCAACTTAGACTAGAACATCTTCCATAATTCCACGAGGATACCTAATAGATCGATCGGCAAGTGAAAGCTCCATGTTGATTGGTTTTAGATTACTCAGCCCCATCTATTTGTATATAGCCTACGACATCAAATTAATGCTCACCCCTAGATCCAGTGTGGCTCTCTCTTTCCTTGTTTCTCCCACTGTGATTGTGATATTAAAACTTCCAGGATCCTTTAGTTTCGATGGCAACTTATTTTGGAGTATTGCACTTGCTCCATCTAGAATTGGCACTGTCTCATGTGAATCAGTCTTCCTACTTCTTGAATTGAGTTCTTTGAAATACTTTGCATAGGCTAGCATCTTATGAATCTCTTCCATGGTTTGCAGGCTAACATTGTCATTAGATAGGATATTATAGGTCTCCTTGAATGATTGGTTGAGCTTGTTCCTTTGAACTATGGAAGGAAAAGGATTAGGTGATTTGTGAATTTTTGATGTATCCTTGGACTTCTCTACCTTAAGCTCATCCTTTTCTCCTAGTTCACTATTCTTTTTCGAGAAACCTAAAACATTAATAGAAGCATTAAATAGTTCAACGGGTTTATCATTATTTAAATCTTTACCATTCCAATGAGCTGTGATGGCTTTTGCTTGATCAGTATAACTTGGAAATCTTCCTGGTTCATTCCTTTGATTAGCTTTAGCTAGTTACCCAATTTGTGTATCTATCTTTCTTAATGAAGCATCAAAATTTTACAATCTCACATCAGTGTTTTGGAATCTTTTAATGTGCTGATTCATCCTCAGGTCCATAGTTTGTATAAATTGCTTCATTGTATATTCCAATGATAGATTTGTGGGTTGAGATACAGAATTCTGCTGGGTACCGGCATTATACTGTCTCTGGCCAAAATTGTTGTTATTTTCCTACTGGTTATCGGTGCCTTGATTATTCTCCAAGAGAAGTTTGGATGATTTCTCTACCCTGGATTGTATGTGTTTAAAAAAGAACCATTATGAGGTCGAGAGTTGAAATTATTCATAGCTTGTACTTCTTCCTCATCATTAGGTCCAGAACCTCCTGCTTGAAAAACTTCCATACCATACCCTGGTTGCTCTTATCCCTTGCGTTGTTCTTCTCGCAGTTGTCCCACCTGATTGCCAAGTACTTCCATAGTTTTCTGCATTTGTGACATTTTCATTGAGTTCTTGACACTAGTATCTATTTTATAAACCCCCTTCCTTCTCCTAGAGTTATTCTCTCGGGAATTTCTAGCAAGTTTTTCAAAGATAGTTTGCAATTCGTCTGGAGTCTTGTCAGTCATGGATCCTCCACATGCATTATTCACTGAGATAGTTGAAACGCCATTTAGTCTATCATAAATTTCTGCCAGAGTTGGTGCATTTTATATTCATGCTGAGGATAATCAAACAGAAGCATCTTATAACGCTCCCATGCATAATAGAATGACTCTTGGTCCCCTTGAAAGAAATTTGTAATCTTGGACCTGATCTCACTAGTCTTCTGAGGAGAATAAAATTGATCAGTAAGTTTATCTACTACCTCTTCCCATGTTGTCAGTGTAGCTGGAGGCAAAGTCAAAAGCCATGTCTTCGCCTTTTCACACCTCATACGCAGCTGGTTTTTTGTCACCCTGGTGTTTGGAAAAGCTTGAATTGCTGCATAGAACTCTCTGAGGAATTTAAGAACATCTTTATTCGGAAGTCCATAGAAAGTAGGCAGCAGATTGTAATGGAAACTTTTAAGCTCATAGTTTCTAGCTGCCTCATCCTGTGCAATGCATAGAGGGTGATTATCAACTATAGGCCTGTTGTAATCATTTATGGTCTTGATAGGTACAAATGGTAGATCCAGAACCTCTTGGATGTTGCAATTTCCGTCGTCTTCCATTTTTCTTTGTCCAATACGATCAATGTTGTCGTTCAACAGTAGTAATTCTCCTTGCAATGATCTTCTACCTTGCATTCACTGTTAAAGCCTGAAACAAAAGGTAGACACACAGTAAACTATAAAAATAAAAAAAAGTAAAATAATAACTAAAAAACAAAAAAATTGATGTGTTGTAAATTCGTATTTTATAAAAACAATACTCGCAAGTGCACGAATTGTGAGGATATCGTACAATGGAAAATAAGGATCATTCCCATGAGCACTAGAGATTTATCGATTGAAAACTAGTTCTAATTAGAGCTAAATTAAAGTAACCAAATGTTGATGATGATTGAATTAAAACTAAATTAAATTAAACTAAGAAATCAATTGTAAAGATTTGGTTGTGATCTAGGGTAAGAAAGCACTAGGTCATCAATGCTCCCCCACTATGTCTACTCAATGTTTCGAATTGATTTTGAAAGATATTAATCAAGTTACGGGTTCGTTCTTATCATAAGTATGATTGTTATCGTATGATTCTAGGATGAATCAAGTGTTCTCAATTACAATTTACTAATAAATCAATGGCGCAAACTACAGTCGAGAACCTATTAAGTGGAAGAACAATGAACCAAAACCTACTTGCATAGATCAATGCTAAGATCAGTTTTATCCATTCAATTGAATGCTAATTAAGATTACGTATAGATCAATACTCCAACCTCAATCATTAAATTATCAAAACCCTAAATTGATGCCAACGTATGATCATGCATTAATAAGAATAAAGAATAAAGACATAGGATGAATTGAATGAATCAAAACTTACTTTAATTAAATATAGTCAATTCTAACAAAGAGCATTCATAGAGGTTCGTATTGATTCCCCAGTATGGAATTAGTTACACATGGCAAAAATAGGAAGAGAAGAGAAAGAGACGATAAAATCCATTAAGGCCTCAAACGGGTTCTTCAAATATTCAATGATGAATTCTTCTTTATCTTCGAATCTTCGAATGCGCAACGATGAATGAAAGAATTGTTATGTGTTTTGAAAGATACTGGGAGGTGATATTAGCTGGCTTCTCCTTCTTGGAAAAATCGATAACTATGTATATATATATATATATATATATATATATATATATATATATATATATATATATATAGGTTCTCTTTAAAATAGGGTTCAGAATCCCTAGAACAACAAGGAATACGCACGTCCGCTCTCTAGACCGCGGTACGGATAACTTGCTCAGACGGTGGTGGATAAAGCAAAGTGCTCTCTGTGATGTTTCACGGTAGAGACCGCTCTGGAGGCAGAACCTTGACAGCGGTACAGACCGCGGATATGTAAGGTGTCTCATCCGTGGTTCTCCGCTCTTTAGACCGTGGTGGAAGCTTTGCTTGGACAGCGACCTTCGTAGAGGTAATTGACAAAATTGCCCTTCTTTGTTTCAAATCTTCCAAACACAAAATTAAAGTCCAATGTCCTGAAACATGCTCAATAACACAAATTAAATACCTAAAAATGCTCAAGAAACAAGCAATTGATCGGAGGAAAGGGGATTAAAAACATATACAAATAAAGACCGGTCAGCTTTACTCAAACAAAGGCCATAACTGAGGTGGTTGCACAAGTAGCAGGTAAGCTCCAAGTGACCCAGAAGTAGGTGTTTTGGATGGGGAAACTGCTCTCTCAGGAGAGGTCAAACTAGAAGAAGTTGGAGTTGACCATAGTATTAAGAGGTGTAGTCGTTCTAAACGAAACCCTGACCAGAACTGAGGCAACCATGGCTAATGCATAGGTATTTAGAGAGTGGTCAAACATGTGTATGATTTGGAGAGACTCAGGTCCATGCACCGTGCCTTGTGTGGATTACTCTGAAAGAGAAAAAATCTAGAGAAAGTGGTCTAAACTTTATATAGCAGTGTGACTGCCTTTGAAGCCAAAGTGGGCGCTTCATCTGTTGAAGGACACTTCTACGTTGCTTTCTAGGTAGCTCAAACTCTTCTTCTCTTTGACATAATCATCATTGGAGGATGGATACATTTATTAGATCATGGAGAAAGCTGGGATTTACTTGGGTTTTCTCTAACTGTAGCTAGACCTTCTTAAGTTGATGGGTGTGCAGATGATGAGGAAGACTTGGTACCCATTTCCACCCTTATGCCAAGCCGTACTAGGGTAGAACCTGTCTTGAAGTCCCCTGCTGCAAGGTAATATATGTATGAGGGCTTCAAACTTTCTTACTTCTCTATCTGAATCTGTCAAGGTAAAGGTCCATATTGATCCTACAAAGGAAAAGGAGGTCCGAACTGGTCTGGCTGATATGTGCCGCTGTAAAAGTTTAGGATGTAGAAGGAGCTTTAAACCTGCGTATCTGTTCGTTTGAATCTATCAAGCAGGTTGAGATCTAGACAGATTTGACCAAGGAAGATGAGGTCCATACTGATGCCATAGTAGTGGAAGATGTCCTGATCGATCCAACTGAAGAGAAGGTGGTCAAACCTGACTCAAGCTGATCCAACAAAGGTGGTGTAAGCTGGCTCCAAAGTAGTGGTGCAAGGGGATGATGACCCTTCCTCCAACAAAGTAGCAGACTAGGGATGAAAGAGCTATTACTGTCGAGGAGACTTTAAAGTCCTCATTTATTGATTGGCTTATTTGGTGAACAAACCACATTTTGGAGGTTTTATGTAAGGGTAGCTTAGGCTCTCAAGACCTCAAGAAAAGAAGCACCAAAGGAATATTTCTTGTGCTTACTTGCTTTGAAGAGATATAGTTGCACACACTCACAACTCATGCATATTTCTTATTCGTATATCTTGTGTGTTTATATGAGTGTGCATTCATGTTTTGATAACTCTTCTTGCATGTTTATATTGATCACATCTTTGCATTTGTATTGACATGCATTATGTGTTGCTCACACACACACTTACTTGCATTTGATATGTTATGCATGTGTGCTTCATTGTTGTCTATGTGCATTCATAGTGTGGTTTTGTGTGTTGTTCGCGCTTGCACGATGGTGTGCTTGTCTTAGCACATTGAGTGACCATTTGAGAATGTCGTATTCTTCTCTTGGTTTGGTTATGTGGAGTAAGGTGTCTAGTTTCAAAAAGTGGATTTCAATGATTTAAATGTTTTTCAAAACTGACCTTTGTATGGTCTTGTGACCATATATTTTTATAAAATGATTTAAATTGAGTTTTGAAAATTTATGTATAAACTAGACACCCATACCTTTCCAACGGTATATTTTTCGTAATATTTCATGATCGTTTGGATTGGTTTTGAAATCTCCAAAGTGACCACAAAAACAGGGCATCTCTGCTGTCATCCGTTTCTGACCTTTGGTCACTTAAATGACCATAACTTTTTCTACAGAAATCCAAATCAAGTTTTATAAATTTTAGGAGAAATTAGTCTTCTATACCTTTCCAACGGTATATTATATGAAAGGTTCGGATGTCGTTTGGTCATGTTTTGGGTCGCTCGAATCTCGAGATTTTGTGCTGTCGCGACTGTGCCGGTCCACAAGCGCACCTCACCGGCGCCCATGGACAGTAGGTGTGCGCTGGTGTGGCGCTTGTCGACCAGCGCAGCTCACCAGCGCACTGAGTAAAATTCTGGGCATTTTCAAAATGATGTAGTTTTGTTCTAGGGTTCATGTTTATGTGTCATCTTCTTCCTCACTCGTTTATTAGAGCTTAAAAACCATTTCTTAGTGAGAGAAAATATTTTCCTTGAAAGAGAAGCTCCAAGAGTGGTTCCTTAACTCTCTAAACCCAAAACCCATCATTCTTCATGCATTATTGATCATCTTTAGATATGGGTCTTTATCATTCATGACTTGGTAAGTAAGAACAAACTTTTATCTTTGATTATTGTTCTTAAACTCCATGAGTTCGTTTTTATTGCATAGGATTTATAGAAATCATTTTTTAATGCATATTTTTGTTGAATGATGACATGATTGGGTTTGTATTTTGATAGCTAAATTGATTAGGTCATTTTTGCCTAAAAGCTATGTCATAAACATTCTTGTGTGATTCATTGTTGACTAGGTTGATAGATTGTTCATTAATCAACTTGTTAAGCTTTTGAATGTTTATGTGATGTTTTTGTGACAATTAGTTTGTTAGAAAATCTCAACACAACTAATTGAGTTTGTTATTGATAGACATTGGCATAAGACTTGCATTTATTGTGTGGCTAAATGCTTTGTTTCAATCACATGAATATATACTAAGTATATGTTGAATACATTGTAAGCATATTTGTTGATTCATTATGATTGTTTGTGATAGCTAGGATTGTTGTTTTTGATAACTTCTAGCTAAATCTCTTTGCATTGCATTTAGATATTGTTTAGGACTCATTGATTACATTTTGTGAGTGCATTATAGTACTTGCCATGCTTGATGACAACATGTGTTGATATGACTTTTATGATAGCTTCATAGGATTGCTTGTTCTATGTTTAGCTAAGCTTTATGACATGTCATTTAGCTCTTGATATCTAGGATTGCATTTATTGCCATCTCATAATCCTAGATAATCATATAAGGTGCCATAGCCTTGTTTGTTGTTTGAATATCATCATTTATTCACATAGGGTGTTTATCTCTTCATTGAAGAGAAGTAAGTCTTGCGTTGCATCCGGGAGTAGGTTGCTTCAAGCGTAAGCAAATTGGACTAGGTCCACTTAATACCAGGATTAGGTAGTGGTAGTGGGTTATATAACGGGAGTAGGTTGTAACGCCTTTATCATCAGTGGATTCGTTGTTCGAGTGTAGCGCACTTAACAGCCCATGGTTTTTCCCATTTGGAGGGTTTCCGCGTATATCTCAAGTGTCTTTATTATTTCCGCACTTATTACACTTGTGATATTATTGTGATTAGTTAGGGGTATTTTCATCTAATTGACCATTAACGAAAATTGGGTGAATTTTGATTAAAATCTATTCACCCCCCTCTAGATCAATATTAAACACACCATAATTTTTGTTTCAGAGACTAACCAGGGAGGTGGATCAGAATCACGGTGGCTCACTAGGGCAATGGATGGCTAGGTACGCATGGAGCGAAGAAAACCGGTCTGGTACTGGTCCAAAAGCATGCTTGGGATCCTAAAAGTTCCCAGCAACTAAGAGAAGGCTCTAGACCATACTGGAACGAACCGAGAGCTCAGTGGCTAACTTGGGGGTTAACCGGCCCGGTAAAAGAAGTGAGGAGCTGCTGAGTCTTGCAGCGATGCTGCTACTCCAAAGGCTTGCTTAGGCACATAGAAGGCCTCAACAAATGTAGGAATCCTTTAGACTCTCCTTGATCAGATTCAGCTTCAGTGGACTGCTAAGGCGATGAATGGCCTGGTACATATCGAAGCCATCAGTTTTATAGCAGCGTTACTGCTCCAGAGGCTTGCTTTGGCACAAGAGAGGCCTTACCAATCATGGGAAGCCTCTGGGCTCTCCTCGATCGGATTGGGCTTCTGTGGCTTGCTTGGGCGATGAATGGCTCGGTACACATGGAGCGAAGACACCAAGCTAGTACATGTCCAAAGGCATGCTTGGGATTCTATAAGTCCCCAGCAACTGAGAGAAGGCTCTAGAACCTGCTGGAATGAATGAGGAGCTCAGTAGCTCACTTAGGCATTGATCGGCCCGGTATAAGAAGTGAGGAACCATTGAGTTTTGTAGCAGTGCTGCTACTTTAGAGGCTTGCTTAGGCACATTGGAGGCCTCAGCAAATGTGGGAATCCTCTAAGCTCTCCTTGATCAAATCGGGCTTTGGTGGTTTGCTAGGGTGATGAATTGCCTAATAAACAAAGAACGAAGCCACCGGTCTTGTAGTGGTGCTACTGCTCTAGAGGCTTGCTTAGACACGTAAGAGGCCTTACCAAGCATGGGAAGCCTCTAGGCTCTTTTCAATCAGAAAGTGCTTCGGTGGCGTGCTAGGGTGATGAATTGCCCGGTACATAAGGAGTGAAACCACCAATCTGGTATAAGTCCAAAGGCATGCTTGGGATCTTAGAAGTCTCCAGCAATTAAGAGAAGGATATGGACCCTGCTGGAACGAACCGGGAGCTCAGTGGCACACTAGGGCATTGATCTACCCGGTATAAGAAGTGAGGAGCCATTAAGTCTTGCAGCGGTGCTGCTACTCCAGATGCTTGCTTAGGCACATATGAGGCTTCAACAAATATGGGAAGCCTCTTAGCTCTCCTCGATCAAATCGAGCTTTGATGGCTTGTTAGGGTAATGAATGGCTGGTACACAAGGAGCGTAGCCACCAGTCTTGTAGCGGTATTACTTCTCTAAAGGCTTGCTTAGGCACGTAGGAGGCCTTACGAAGATTGGAAAGCCTCTAGGCTCCCTTTGATCCAATTGGGCTTCGGTTGCTTGCTAAGGTGATGAATGACCCAGTACATATAAAGCGAAGCCACCTGTCTAGTACTGGTCCAGAAGCATGCTTGAGATCATAGAAGTCCACAACAACTGAGAGAAGGCTCTGGACCCTGATGGAATGAACCGGGAGCTCAGTGTCTCACTTGGGCATTGACCGAGCCGGTATAAAAAGTGAGGAACCACTGAGTCTTGCAGCGGTGCTGCTACTCCAGAGGCTTGCTTATGCATGTAGATGGCCTCAGCGAATGCAGGAAGTCTATAGGCCCTCCTCGAACAGTCGGGCTTCGGTGGCTTGCTAGGGCAACAAATGGCCCGGTACACATGGAGCGAAGCCACCGGTCTTGTAGCGGTGCTACACTCCAAAGGTTTGCTTAGGCACGTAGAAGGCCCTACCAAGCGCGGGAAGCCTCTGGGCTCTCCTCAATCAGAATGGGTTTCAGTGTCTTGCTAGGGCGATGAATGTCCCAGTACACATGGAGCGAAGCCACCAGTTTGGTACTGATCCAGAAGCATGCTTGTGATCCTAAAAGTCTCAAGCAATTGAGAAAAGGCTCTAGACCCTGCTGGATCGAACCAGGAGCTTCGTGGCTCACTTGGGCATTGACCAACCCAGTGTACGAGGTGTGGAGCCACTAGTCTTCTATAGGTCCTGTTGCTCCAGAGGCTACACAACTGAGTTGGCTTCTCAGATTCATGAGTTGATCTGCTATCTCTACCTAGGAGCTTCTAAAGAGTGGATCTAGTGACATTAGGGGATCCGTATAACTAGGTACAATTCCCATTGATCTACTGGATAAGAGGTCTATCGGTAGCAGAGCAAATCATCCGTAAGGAAGCAGGAGAGATGCAACTCTACTGTATAGAAGATCTCGATGTATCGAAGTGGTTCAACTGTGTTGGAGATCTTCAAGTGGGGTAGCCTACTATTTTGGAGCTCCACGATTATATGAGCAGGTTCGCTTCATAGGAGAAACATAATAAACTGGTTTCACCAGGAGTCCCACGTGCCATATTTTCTCTATAATAAACAAAACTTGTTAAACGACAAAATGAGCACCACACTTGGTGCGTATGCGATATAGACAAACATAGAGAAATGATATCATAAATAATGACTGATAAATCTATCAAATCAATAGTTTAAGGATGCTCATGTAGAGACAGGAAAACTTTCAAAAAGGGTGTGGAAACTTCCCATAGACGGCACTGGAAAGAGTTAACCGAAAATTCGCACGGGGTGATGAATTTCAGCTAACACCCTCGACCCACTACCCCGGAAGGTGGCGGGGGGTAGGTACCTCATACCATGGTATTCATGTATGAATATGAAGAATGATACTGTAGGTAGAAGATGTTCCATCCCACCCGTTTGGCTTCGTGCATATAGAGAAGATATGGGGAGCTCGAAGTTCTCTTATTTTGGTAAAGGGGCTGATCTTGGTCCTTGTTCCCTTCGTTCTCCACTCTAGGTATCCTCGATCCAAATACCGAACAACGAGGTATGATTGGTGCTCATCGATGATGTAGATGTGTAAGTAAAAGAGTGGACCACCTGGTAGCGATTCCTCGCCTCTAGGTGCTTTCGGTTGGGGTCGGAACCCGTCCTAGTACTTAGAGCTCGGTCATGGACCATGATTTCTTTCTGTAGTTCCCCGACCAATACAACAAGTAAGAAGGGGGGCTTGTTTGACTTCTGTGTTGGATCCTTGTCTACTCCCGTATGGAAGGTACATGAGAGCTCATCGACTCCCTTTAGATGGGTCTGGGTAGTTTCTCCCTATCTTGATATGCGGCTTTGGCATGTTGATAAGAGGATAAGAGCGCTAGATCTATCAAGGTAGGAATCTAGCTCATACACATACATACATGCATAATACATGGGATAAATAAGAGAAAGACAAGTCTTATGTGGACGGAGGTGGACTGACCAAGGAGGAAAAAGCATCACGGATGATCACATGCTGAAAAAACCCGAGGCAGTATCCAAATGAAGGAGAAAGACCCTTCCTTGTATATATATACCAAGCGGTGCTCCTAGGAGCTCAAATAATGGAGTAATAATACAACCTCGGTGCTCTGGAGAGCTTACAATCGTAATCGAATGCTAGCTATTAATAGCCAAATTTGGCTAGGGACCAAAGATAAATTTTTCACTCTCCTGGCCCAGTTCCAGGCCTGAGATTACCCACTATGGAACCTCGGCCCCTGGGATCAAGCATTGGAGCCACCCCGAATAAGTGAGGAAAGGTAGCAGAACTAAAAAAGCATCCAAGGTGAAGCCCGACACAAACGAATCGAGCACTTTCTATGAAATCAAGGCTTCCCGAGGTCGAAACTACCTTGTTACCTCCCAAAGAGCCCACCGTCCTCTTCAGACTTAAGTGAGAGTCTATTAATCAATGGTCACATACCTCGAAATTGCCTCATCTAGCCGAGAGAAGATTCAGACTTATCTTGGCAGGTAGCAGGAAGCTCGCCAAAAGCTCTGCTGTCACCAATGAGGGCCCATGGGGTTATCCCAAGCTCCAAGGGACTTGGAAAGGTCGGTCTGAGCCCCTAGTACCGCAACTAGGGCATGGATTTACCTTGCCCCATGAAATAGTGAAACCATACTCGACGACATTCTAGAAGAATCACTCCATGAAGGCACATGATCATATCCACACCTAATAAACATTAAATCGCCACGTACGTGCGGGGCAAGAGATTGAGGCCAAAGAGGAAACAAAATTATCTCCAACAGAGATATTCTCAACTCCATCATTAATCCGAAGTTAATGACTTTTAAATAAGTGATCCCGTCTGGTAACGAGGGAGGGGATTCAGAGAATCATGGTGGGGGAATCTCAAATTTAACCTATTTGGACTGTGTATAAATACGCCCAAATATGCACTAAGAATGGGGGGTCAATGAAGGAAAAGAAACAGAAGGATGAGTCATGTCTTAAATTCTGTAATTAGAACATGGCCATCGTTGTAGTCTACTATTCGATAGGCACGAGGTTGCCACCTTGCTGTATCCTAGTGAGATTGAGAGTGATAGAGAGATTTTTGTATTGAATACATGATCTATAATAAAGAGATATATTCCATTTTCATTATATTCTTGCTTGAACACCCACCTTTATTCAAACAAGGTAGGTACGAGGTATCTACACCGACTGCCACCTTCGTGGTAGCGGTCTTGAGGGTTTTAGCTTAAATATCTCATCCTAAGTAAATTTTCCGTTAACACTTTCTAACGCCGTCTATAGAACCCACACCATTGTTTTTACATTTACAAGTTTATTGTTTTGCAGTGATTATGGGGCTTCGCTCCTCTCAAGGACAACCCGAGACCTCGAGACATCAATCTGTTGCCTAGACCAAGAAAGAGCAGAGAAAGGGAAAAAAATCCAAGCATCACAAGCCAACCTCGTATAGGCCAAACGTGGAGCGGGCTCTAACCCTTCAGGCAATTAACTAAACTATGATCAACCAGCATGCTGCGGCTATCGTGGAGAATGTCCGCCTCTGTCTATCTGCAGAAGGAATTGATCCTCAGCTAGTAGATCTTGATACCCGAGGAGAGGCGAGTAGATCCTCTGCCAGGCAACCAGCCTTCGATCGAAACCCATAACCTCTATCCAGGATAGGCTAGGGCCCATGCCCCAATCCCAGACAAGCCGACCTACTATCAACCCAAGTAGGTCAAGTCGACAACAGACGCTTCACCGAAGGCACCTCACAACCCCCCTCGACCGACGGTTTCTAGAAGGAAACCTCGAGCAGAAGCTGATTGTAGCCGACAAATTGTGCAAGCAGAGCCCTCCTCTGAAAATGACAAATTAGGGGTTATCCAGCTCATCGGAGGGATCTGACAACAAGAGTTCCTAGGTCGATTCCAAGAAGCACAAAAATAAGCGCCTGAGGGACCAGTTGGCTAAGATCCAGAAAGAGATCCAGCAGTTGAAAAGAGGGAAGGGTAAGTAGGTCAAATGGGAACCCCTGAGTGAGATGAAAGCCCCCTTTACCAAAAGGATTCGGGAGGCGGAGCTCCCACTGAAGTTTAAGATTCCATCAGACAAGTTTTTCGACACAGAGGATCATTTGAGCCATTTAGAAAGCTTCATCCAACATATGGAAGTCCAGAACACAACCAGAGCCACCATGTGCCAGATGTTCCCTACTACGCTAACAGATTGTGCCAAGACTTGGTTCAGAAAGCTACCTGCTGGCAGTGTGGACTCGTTCACAAAGCTGTCAGCTGATTTTTGCTCACAATTCTAAGGAATCAGACTCCTATCAATGGATCCCATCCATCTGTAATACGTGATCCATGAGAGAGGGGAAACTCTCCAGGCTTATGTGGACCGATTCCATAAGAAAGTCATCAAGATGAGGGTATTCACTAAGAAAGATACCCTTGCCAATTTTAGGCGGAACCCATGGGCGGGAAAGCTTTTTCGATCCTTTGCCAAGCAACTTTCTGAGACCTTCCAAGAGGCATATGATTGGGCTCTAGAGCAAGTCAAAGTCGATGAGTAGCTCAAGGTCAAGATGGAGCATGACTACATGAAAACCACGAAACGCTAGAAGAAGGAATCTCCCATACCTGAGCCAACTTATAAAAATCATGATAAACCTCCCAATAGGTCGACATACAGCTTACCCTTTTCTCAACCCAAGTAAGAAAGGTATCCAATAAGGCAAACCCTTCCACGGGCTTCGCTTCCTCCCAGTATAGTGGCCTCTGTAACACGAGATGAGAGAGGGTATGATCACTACATTCCCTTAAATGTATCTCATGAAACAATTTATCTTGGCATTCAAGATAAGGGGCTACTACAGAAGCCTGCACCCATGAAAGCCCCCATCGATAGGAGAAATTGGTATAAGTACTGTGACTTCCATAAAGACGTGGGTCATAACACTTCGGAGTGTTATAACCCGAGTAATCAAATCGAAGCCCTGATAAGGGGAGGGTGTTTCATAGAGTTCTTACAACAGGTCAAGGATAATATTCAAACTGGAAGGGAAGTACAGGCTGAGATCCGTGAGCAAGCCAAAAAGAGAAAGGGGGAGCAGGCAGATCTGATGCAGCAAATCCAGGTGATACATAACATCAGAGGAGGGCCCACTTTGGTTAGCACCTCTAATAATTCCAAAAAGTACCATGCAGGAAAGATCCCTCGTGTATATGAAGGGTGAGGTATCTTCAAGGTCGAACAGAGCCCAGCTGACCCCTCCTAGTTAGCATAAATTATTTTCACCGAGGTGAATGTCTACAACACCGTGCAGCCTCATGATGATCCCATGGTAGTCACAGTACAGATTACCAACTGCATGGTGTAGGGAAAATAACGGTTCAAAACGCAACATAAGCGTGAAAAAATCAGAATTAAAGTTTGAGTATAAATAAAAAATTTCCCTTTTAATAACAAGAACCTTAACCCTAGATTAATTTATGTATATAAGAAGTATCGTACCCTTTTTTTTTTTCACGACGATTGAACTAGCGTCAAATTGAATCCACAAGATCTTCTAATCCAATCACGAACATGAATCATCTAGGAGTGTGGGCTCCATTTCTTTAAATTGTATACCTGTTGATGGAAACAAACAAAATCTTCTTCGTTGTTAGTCACAATAATCCTTTTAGAGAAAAACCAAAAACGTCCGGTCACTTTTGAATTACCAATCAATTTGATTGAAACTAACGTGAACCTTGATTCGATATTGTACACAAAACCATTTTGATGCAAAGTATACTAGCGTACTATCGAAAACAAAAACATTCTCTCTTTTCTCTATGCTTGGCCGAATTCTTCACACAATCAGTTGGACAAAGTATTTTTTTTATATAACAATAAAAAACAAATAAAAACCAACTTCTCACACCAAAAACTAAGGCTTGGTCGAAATTTATCGGTAGCACATATAGGAGTCCAAATCCTCTCCTAAGAAGTATTTACTTGGTGGGCAAGAATCCTTTCCTTAGGTGGATTTACATAGTGACAAAGAATCCTTTTCCAACCAGAATCCTTTCCTACAGCAAGACTCCTAATCCAACTCATTAGTGTATTTGTGACCATATTAAAGACTTCATAATTTGACTAGATAAATAATTCCTTTAATTTATCTACTTATCAAATATAGTCTTTAATATTAATTATACTTCAAACCATAGTATAATATATGGAGACCTTCTCCTAAAAGAAAAATGATTTTGACTTTTAGTTAAATAATTAATTAATTACCAATTTAATTAATTTCCATTTAATTATAATAAAATAAAAAATAATATATTTAGGCTTTTATATATTAGCCTTGCCGTGCATGACAACATATAGGCATACATATTATTTTTCTTATTTTATTAAATCCAATGGACTTTTATAAAAAGTCCACATGTGAACTAGACCCATTTTTACAAAAAGAAACAAGTCCATATGCCTTAATACAATTCTAGATGGACCCCTAAATTGGTCCGGTAGAATATATCAAGTGATCCATGCAAGTTCGTGTGGATTAGGGATCTTGGCGGGTCTAAATTTAAGCTCCAATAGACACAATCCAATCACACTCAATAAATGATTCACTAAGGTCCGTTCTATTAATTTTAGTTCATTCCACTAAAGATTTTAAAATTGAACTCTTAAATAAAGATATAATAAGTCGATGTTACTCATTCATACTCAGGACAACCTTATTGGAGAAAGTGTATCCTTAAGAAGAATACCAGTAATCGCCAAGAGCTCATAGACCGCCTATAGCTCTCCAAGTTACTATATTTAATCATATGACCACATTTTGAACTTGGATATTTTGACTTGTCCATAAACCATGTTTCAATATACACTATTGAAAACTTAACGTTAAGATTTAATATCCAATACCTCAAAACATCCATATGATGGTATTCTACTCTCATTTAATAAATGGAGCCATGATGTCCATATCTATAAATGAAGTCCTCTATCGATTAACAAATGAATACCACCAAACTATCGAGGATAGACTATGCTATATAATCGAACTCATTGAAAGCTCAAATGATAACACTTGCAACCATATGTCCATCCTTTATCTCAGGATTAAGATAGACTCTCCGATTGTGTTCAAATGAAAACTTTTATCCATTGACGGTTCTAGATGAAGTATTTAATTGTGATCCTATTCAATGCACCTAGTGCACTAGATTCTATTGCCCAAAGACACCACACTTTGATGATTTTAGACCCATCTTAACACATTTGATCCCACTCAAATGCTAGCAAAAGAATCTACAACTTTGACAAGATAAAGACGCCAAACCTATTATCTTAAGTTGTGTATATTATTCATGACTAACTAAAGAATTGTGTCTACCTCATACATATCTAGATGTATGAACAATTCTTCTTTTCTTATAATCTTTTGACCTTATGATTATTTACTTTTGCCAATTATAATAATTAAACTATAAATGCTATAAGATTTGATGAACTAGAAATCACTTTATTAGTATGAAACGATTGTCAATTACATTATTACACTCTTGCCATCGAGCATAATCCTAACAATCTCCCACTTGCTCTATAGCAAATGTGTCATATCTCTCATCCCCATGTTTTCTAGATGCCCATCAAAACTTTTTGGTGAAAGAGCCTTTGTAAAGGGATCCACTAGATTTTCTGCTGACGCGATATTGGTAATCTTCACATCACCCCTATCCACAATTTCCCTTATAAGGTGATACTTTCTTTCAATGTGTTTCCCTCTCTTATGACTTCTTGGTTCTCACAAATTAGCCACTGCTCCACTATTGTCACAATAGTTATTGATCTGCTTATTCGCATCAGGAACCACTTCCAAGTCAATCAAGAATTGGCGAAGCCAGACAACCTCTTTTGCAGCCTCGCATGTGGCAACATACTCGGCTTCCATGGTGGAATTGGCAATACAAGATTGCTTGATACTCCTCCATATGACTGCCCCTCCTCCAATAGTAAACACAGATCCTGATGTTGATCTCCTGGAGTTAGAATCTGACTGAAAATCAAAATCTGTATACCCAACGGGAATTAAATCCCCTCTAGAGTATACAAGCATATAATCTCTCGTTCCTCTAAGATACTTGAAAATATTCTTGACTACCGTCCAGTGATTAGGACCAGGTTTTGAATATACAGTGCGGTTTGTAAAACATATCCCCAAAAAGAATTAGGGAGCGTTTGAATAACTCAATATAGATCTAACCATATCCAAAAGAGTTCTATTTTTCCTTTCAGCCACCCCATTTTGTTGAAGTGTGTCTGGTGCAAAAAACGGAGAAATTATTCCATTATCAATAAGATAGTGCTGAAACTCACCAGATAGATATTCTCCACCACGATTGGATCTCATGATTTTTATGCATTTCCAAAGTTGATTTTCCACTTCAGCTTTAAATGCTTTGTGTTAGGATTATGCTCGATAGCAAGAGTATGATATTGAATTTGACAGTATTTTCATATTAATAAAGTGATTTCTAGTTTAACAAATCTTATAGCATTTATAGTTTAATTATTATAATTGTCAAAGGGAAATAATCATAAGGTCAAAAGACTATGAGAAAAGAAGAATTGTTCACACATTTAGATATGTATGAGGTAGACACAATTCTTTAGTTAGTCTTGAATAATATTCATGGCTTCAGATAATATGTTGGGCGCCTTTGTCTTGTCAAAGTTGTAGATTCTTTTGCTAGCATTTGTGTGGGATCAAATATGTTATGATGAGTCTAAAATCATTAAAATGTGGTGTCTTTGTCAAAATAATCTAGTGCACTGGGTGCATTGAATAGGATCACAATGAAATACTTTATCTAGAACCATCATTAGATAAAAAAAATTCATTTTGAAGACAATCGGAAAGTCTATCTCAATCCTGAGATAAATGATGGATTTATGGTTGCAAGTGTTATCATTTGAGCAATTAATGAGTACGATTATATAGCATAGTCTATCCTCGATAGTTTGGTGGTATTCATTTGTTAATCGATAGAGAACTTCATTTATAGATATGGACATCGTGGCTCCATTTATTAAATGAGAGTAGATTATCATCATATGGATTTTTTGAGGTATTGGATATTAAATCTTAACGTTAAGTTTTCAATAGTGTCTATTGAAACATGGCTTCTGGACAAGTAAAAATATTCAAGTTCAAAATGTGATCATATGAGTAAATATGGTAACTTAGAGAGCTGTAGACGGTCTATGAGCTCTTGGCGATTACTGGTATTCTTCATAAGGATACACTTTCTCTAATAAGGTTGTCTAGGGTATGAATGAGTAACATCAACTTATTATATCTTTATTTAGGAGTTCAATTTTAGTTCTTTAGTGGAATGAACTAAAATTAAATAGATCATACCTAAGTGAATCATTTGTTGATTGTGATTGGGTTGTGTCTATTGGAGCTTAAATTTAGATAGCCCGCCAATATCCCCAATCCATAGGAACTTGCATGGATCACTTGATATATTCTACATGACCAATTTAGGGGTCCATCTAGAATTGTATTAAGGCATGAGAACTTGTTTTTTTTTGTAAGAATAGGTCTAGTTCACATGTGGACTTTTTATTAAGGTCCAATGGATTTAATAAAATAAGAAAAATAATATATGACCCATATACATGTGTTGGGCAACAAGGCTAATTAAGAATATCTTTATTATTTTATTTTTATTTTATTATTTAATTAAATAGAAATTAATTAATTTGTTGATTAATTAATTATTTAATTAAAAGTCAAAATCTTTTTCCTAGAAGGAGTTGTTGTCCTAAAATTTTACTATTTTTGGTAGTATAATTAATATTAATGACTATATTTGATAAGTGGATAAATAAAAGAAATTAATTATCTAATCAAATTAGGAAGTCTTTAATATGGTTAAAAATACACTATTGATTTAGATTAGGAGTCTTGGTTGAGGATAGAATTCCATTTTGAAAAGGATTCTTCACCACCAAGTAAATCTACCTAAGGAAAGGATTCTTAACTGGAAAGGATTTGTGATCCTAATCTATATCCTATGAAATTCGACCATCCCTTGTATATATACAAAAGGATAGAATTCGTTTTAGATAAGGATTCTTAACTACCAAATAAATCCACCTAAGGAAAGGATTCTTGCCAACCAAGTAAATCCTTCTTAGGAAAGGATTTATGATCCTCTATAAATATATATATATGTGTGTGTGTGTGATTTTCGGCCAGCCCTATGAATCTTAGAGTAAAATTTCGGCCAACCTAAGGTTTTTCTAAGAGAGAATTTTTAGGGAGAAAAATTTAGTATTTTACTCTAGATAAAATTCAATCAACTCTAAGTGATAGGGTGTGGAATTCGGCCAAGGAGAAAAGAGAAAAACAGAACGTTTTTGTTTTCGATTGTACACTAGTATCCTTTACATCAAAAGGGTTTTGTGTACAACATCGAATCAAGGTTCACGTGAGTTTCAATCAAATTGATTGATAATTCACAAGTGGTCAGACATTCTTGATTTTTTTCTTGGAGGATATTTGTAACTAACAAAGAAAATATTTTGTTTGTCTCCATCCTCAGGTATAGAATTTAAAGAAAGAGAGCATACACTCTTAGGTGATTCACGTTCGTGATTGGACTGGAAGATCTTGCAGAATCAATTCGGTGCTTGTTCAATCGTCATGAGAAAAATGTACGATACTTTTATATACGTCAGTTAATCTAGGGTTAAGATTCTCGTCGCATTAAAAGGAAATTTTTTATTTATACGTAAACCCTAATTTAAATTTTTTTTCTCACGCTTCTGCTGCACGTGGTTTTATTCTCCCTACAATTGGTATGAGAGCCTGGTTGTACCCTTGATTAATTGATGTATGTGTTTGTGAATCTTTTTCTTTTTGTTGTATATATGCATGTTTTAGAAAGAAATGACACTCTAGGTATTCGCATATATATTTACATTGGAATGTATGGATATATATATATATATATATATATATATAGGTTTTATATGTGGTTTGTTAATGCTCAATTTTGGTCTAAGAATTTCAATGTAATTTTGTTTTGGGATTGTAACAAGAAGGATGGTCTATCATCGCCATAATTTCCTTCTTGGTAGTTGTTAAATTTTTTTTTGTTGTTGTAATAATAAAAAAAAAGTCTAGTATTTTTATTTATAATTCTTCTGTAATAAACTTAAGTTTCGAAGACTCGAAGGTTAGAAGAATTAAAAGCAACCGGAACAAGTTTGGGATTGTACGAGCAGCATCAACGAACGTACGTACGAAGAGCACGCAACCACGTTTGTTGTGGCATGGGCTATGCTTGGCAGCCCTACAAAAGCCATGGGCTGCGCATGGCAGCCCTTTATGGGTTTATGGCATGCGCACATCCATGGGTGGAAGCCGAGATAGTCCGGACGATGAAGGTCACGTGAAGACTTGTTCCCCAATAAAGGAGTTTTTGTATTCCAAGACATGTAATTTACTTACTTTTTTAGGATGGAGCAAAATTGAAGCTATTTGTATTTGTTGTATATATTGCAATGTTTGTCATTGTTTGATAACAAGTCATATAGAATAGGAGTGCCACTCATATTGTAAGTTCCTCAGTTTTTGATTCGCTCATTTCGTTGACAACCACATTTGGGGATTAATGTGTAAGGGTAGTTTAGGCCATCATTGCTGAAGGCCCAGCTCAAGCTTCAGAAGGTAAATCACTTGCTTAACCTTTTCTGAAGAGTTTTTAGTGCACACACACTCTCATGCATGTCTTTGATCATCTTGCATGAATGCTTAATTGCCTTAATTGTGTGCCTCTTTGCCATAAATCTTGCTTGGGTGTTTGTTGCATTTTTGTTTGCCCTTAGAAGAGTTTTTTCCCCTTGACCGCGGCCAGGACAGCTTCCTGTGCATTTCCTTCACAGCGGCATGCACATGGGTGTTCTCCAAGCGTTGCACGCTGCTGCTACCGTGGCCTGTGCACGTTGCATACACAGCGGTCTCCCAAGTGGAGTTTCCCAGTGATGCACTGCTGGCTCTACCGCGGTCTGGACATTGCCTGTACCGCGGTCCAGACAACGGAGATTCCCAGGCGATGCACCGCTCATGATACCGCGGTCTGGACACTTGCCTAGGCCGCGTCACGCACAACGGTCATGACGGGAATCAGTTTCCCCTTGTCCAAAACGACACCGTTTCATGTAGGGCACATTTTATATATGTTCTTTTCTCTTCTCTTTAGCCTTGTGAGCCCAAAAAGCCATCATTACTCACCAAGCTTTTCCTTGAGAGAGAATTTTACTCCAAGAGAGAGAGAGAGAGCTCCCAAGAATCCATTTTTACTCAACCAATCTTCAATCCATGAGCATCTAGCATCTTCCAAGCATGGTTTCTCTTGTTTGTCATTGACTAGGTAATCTCTACATGCCTCAGAATTTCTTGTTCCATTCCTATGACTTGCATGCCTAGGTTTAGCAATTATTGTTAATTAAATGTATGTTATTGAGTTTAATTGAATTTATAACATGCTTGGGTTGTTGATTGTTGGTTCAGATTTATATTTTTTGATAGCTAGGGTTTGTGACCATTTTCCCCTTCTAGCTAAATCTGTATGCTTTGCATTTAGATATTGTTTAGGACTCATTGATTGCATTTTGTGATTGCATTATAGTCCTTGCCATGTTTATGAAAACATGTGTTGATTGGCTCTTTGTTTGATAACTAGGATATATTGTTGCATAATTATATCTAGTTAAGTATTAATGAACATTCATTTAGACATTGATATCTAAGAATTGTACTTAGTGGCATTCTTAAATTCCTAGATAAGCATTTAGTGTTGCCTAGCATTACTTGCATGTTTGAATATTTTATCATATTCACTTAGGTTGTGTTTGACTCTTCATTGAGGTTAAGTCTTGTAACTAAGTGGTTAGGGCACAAGCAAATAGATCAAGAATCACTATTAAAGCCGTTGGGTAGAGTGAAAGGGTTAGTAACTGGAGGATGTGACGGGAGGTCAACCTAGGTTGTAAACTTTCATTCAATAGTGGATTTGAGGATCTAGTGTGGCGCACATATCAGCCCTTGGTTTTTCCCATTTGGAGGGTTTCCACGTAAACATCAAGTGTTATTTATATTTCTGCACTTTATACTTGATGTTGTATGTTTGTTTTATTGGGGTTATTTGTGTTAATATTGATTAATCAAAATTTTGGTAATTGATTCGATTAAAACCTATTCACCCCCCCCCCCCCCCCCTCTAGGTTATAGACACACACGTTTATAGGGAATTTTCACATATATCTCTTTTGATATGAACATGCATTGAATGGTTTGAGTATCTAAATTGGCATCTAGATAACTTGAGAAATCATTTTTTGGAATTCGATCACACACCTTAAACAATTGAGTGGGAGAAGGTGTTTTGGAACACCTACGGCCTCTAAGTTTAGTTGAGCTTTATGTTTCAAGAATAACCCCCCAAGGGGTATTCATGAATGGAATTTAGCAAGATACTTCCTTACAAGGATAAACTAGACAATTAGCCCAAACGATAACTCCTCCCAAAGGAGGGATATTCATGAGGGATTATATTGAAGGTCGATAACTTGGTAACACACTCAATGTAATTTTAATAATATCCTCCCAAGGGTTCTTGTTAATAAAATTGCAAGGCTAAAATTGAAAACGTTGGTTGTTATGTTAACAATTATGTGGGACCTAGTCCAACTAGTAAATGTTGCGAACTCCCAAAGGAGGCGTGATATTTATGGGTGTTGGATCACCGTTGAATTTTTACGATTGAATTATTTTATTTAATTCAACAAAAATATTCAAAAGTGCTTTATCATGATTATTTACTTACATAATTTTTGTTAATATAAAGAAATCATGACCTCATCCCTAATCAATATCCTAAAAGATAATACTTTAACTGATGATAATTATGTCACATGGAAAAGGGAAAATTGGGTTGTTGTAAGTTGAAAAATCATAAGAACATTCTGTCTATTCCTAAACCACCAAACTAATGAATCTACTCAGGTAGGGGTGGGCACGGTTCGGTTCGGTTCGGTTCGGTTTTGGGTAAAACCGAACTGAACCGAAAATATTTCAGTTCATCCAAATTTAAACCGGTTTAAACCGAATAAGAAATGGGAACCGAACCGATTTTAAACGGTTCGGTTCGGTTAGGTTCAATTTGGTTTTGAGCCTAATGGGCCATATAGCTTCTGTTTTTAAAATTAATGGTTGTTGGATACTAATTTTGACAAGCCCAAAGCCATAAAACTCAAATCAAACCTAACTTAACAATATATTAAAAAAATTAAATCATTTAAAAACATATTACATAATAATAAGTTAATAACAAATCCATTCTAAAATATAAAAAACATATTAATACATTCTAAACTCCAAAATAAAAATTCAAAAATCAGTTAATAATAGTACATTACATAATAATACCTCCCAAAAATAAATAATCCAACTCCAAATCAAAATTACATCTAAAATAACTCCAAATCAAAATTACAACTAATCAAGTAGTCAACTAAAATAACATTTCAATTATAGTTTCCACACCACATTCCACAATCCACATACATAAAATTATAAAAAAATGCATTCCATTTTGTCACTCCTCCAGCTGCCTACAGATTAAAAAATAATGAAAAAATTTATATGCATTTGTCACTCAATCTTTGTGCAATTATGCTCCATAGAAACAAAAACATTATAGTGAACAATTATGCATATACCAACAATTAAAGGCTTACCTTCATGACTTCATCAGTCAATATACAATAGACAAATAGGTTATAGCAAGTCATAGAATGGATTAAAGGCTTTGAAATAGATTTTCCTTAATCTTTAAAAATTAAAAATGAAAGTTGTTTATGTTATTGTAAAAGAGGTAACAACAGTACAATCTACAATAGACAAATATTTTCACAAATTCAGAGAGTCTGCAAGTCATAGAGCATCTTTAAAGTAGAGAGACTCTCATTCTCTCAAAACAAAACTTTATCCAACCCCACCATATATATGTCATGAAAAAACCTCAACAAAGCCACTCCCTCAATGAAACATGAAAAACATAACCCAAAAACCTCCCAAATTATAATTACATAATAATACCTCCCAAGAATATGAAACAAATTACCGGTGGCTTTCACAAGATTCACATTGGCAAATGATTGGAAAGAAACCCAAAATAAGGTATATTAATATATTAACAAAATTAAAATTACCTGTCTAATTTTCTCAATTCCTGTTGCAACAATGAAATCAGGAAGCTGGAATGGTTGCTTCTCAATTCCACTCTTCCCCTGAAAAAACAAAAATTCAAAACCTGATGAGATACAAATAATTTCGCACACAAAAAGAACTGCAACCAACTCAGATCACTTCAAATATATATATATATATAAAATCTTTGGGCGAATCTAGCCAGAGCATTAGGCACAATGGAAAGGCATATGAAATTACAAAGCAGATTAATTAGCACCTTAACATTGAACAAATCACCTATATCTAAAATGCAAAGGTATGCCATTCTACTCCCAATTAAAGCATCAGATAAGTATCTTTATCCCAACCCACACTAGAAAACATATTTAAAACAAAAATCATTCAATGGTCCTCTTTGCAAAACACATACAAGTCCAGGTTCCATGGTTGTCACAGCCGCTACCCTGCAAGAACCACATATATACATATAAGGGAAATCTTATCGACATGATTTTCCTCACCCCTTCCCTAAATCCCTCACGTTCACTAATCACTATTCCATCAGTATTGCATGCATATTTTAACCCAAATTAGTAAGTTTTTAGCAGGAACCACTGACCTGTAAAATTTTCCTCTTCTAACACCAATGTCTCGGCACAGGAACAGTATTTCGATATGCTTTCAAAAACACCAACAGCTTAGGGTCTGCAGCAATCGCATCCCACACCTAAATATCAAATATATGGATAAATTAGTCACCTTGAAAACAATATATATATATATCAAAATCTACAAGAGGATAGCAGAAGTATATATAGAAACAAAAATCTTGCTAATGACTAGGTAATCAGATTGACATCACAGAACTATAACCATATCTACACTTATGCTTGAAGTATATATAAAAACAAAAAATTTGAAACCGTCATGTAATCAGATTGAAATCATATAAAACTCTTAAGACATACACTTGTACTAATGAAACCATCATTTACCTTGCTCTCGTTCAAGTAGATCGGACGAAGTGAAGACGAGCAAATCAAACGTTGAGGAAGTGAGGCTTTGGCTTTTGGCTGAGCAAATTGGATCAGCAGATCAGATGTTGAGCAAATCGAAACACTGGAACATAGTTGAGGCATTGGTTGGCGTCTGGTGAAGAAGACGAGCTAACCAGAAGTGAAACAAAAAAAGAAGACAAGAAGAAAATTAGAAGAAGAAGAAAAAGAAGAAGAAAATTAGGAAAAGAAGAAGCATGTTGGTTGTTGTAGTTGTAGGAGAAGAAAATTAGGAAAAGAAGAAAACAAAGAAAGTGATAAACATTGTAGTTGTAGGAGCAGATCGGAGGTTGATGCACGGAGTTGATGAACGCTGATGAGCAGAGTAAGAGAGGCTGCGTGTGTGCGTGGTGAGAAGTCTGGAATGAAAGACAAAAAGAGAAATAGAAATTTTTAGGGTTTTTTTTTCTTTTATAACCGGTTTATTTGGTTCAATCCGGTTTTTAGAAAATTAAACCGGTTTGAACCTAATAAAAATTCGGTTTTCAATTTTTAAACCGAATTAATTCTACGAACCAAACCGAACACCCTTTTTTTGGTTCGGTTCGGTTCGATTCGGTTCAGTTTACAACTTAGTGCCCACCCCTATACTCAGGAGCAAAGAGATGAGTATCAGTAGTGGATGTCTTTAGATGAGATGACAATATGTACGTTACATTGTGTCCATAATATCCGACGTGTTGCAACAGCAACATGAAGTAATGGAGACTGCTACCGAAATAAATGTTGTCTCTATATGAGATATTAGCTATGAGATGTAGGACGACTAGGAGGAGAGGGAATGTCTGCTTTCATGAATCTTAGGATGAAACCTGGACAGTCTGTGAAAGATCACATGATGAAAATCATAGCACATCTCAACATTGCTGAATTGAATGGTTCTGAGATAGGTGGTGAGACAAAAACTTGACATGATTGTCAACTCACCATCGAATTTCTTTGGTTTGTTCAAAGTTGGACTACACATTGAACAATTAGGAATACACCTTGCTAGGCCTGATGCAAGATGTTCAAAGCGTAAAAACAATTCTTGTGAAAGGCAAAGGTCAAGAGATTCATATGTTTGGTAAAGTTGCTACTGTCAAAACCTGTCAGAAGGTCAAGTAACAACAGAAGAAAACACAATTCCTGAAAGGAAAAGACTAAATAAGAATGAATTCAACTTGCATTTAAGCAATGGAGCGTTGGTGTCTACTAATGTAGTGGGAGATATTAGAATCAATTTAGATTCTTATAGGCATTTAGTTTTAATAAACGTTTATTATGTATCACAATTCAAGAGGAATTTAATTTCGGTCTCTTATTTAAATAAATTTGGATATTCAGTTACTTTTAATAAAAGGTTTTATTATTTAGTAAAACTAAAAAAATTATTTGCAAAGGTACATCGGAAAAATGGTTTATTCTATTTGTATATAAATATCTCTTACTTGTTAGACACGGAATCAACGGAACCTAATAACAAAAGAGTTAAATTATCAAAATATGAAACCTACCTATGGCATTTGCGCTTAGGTCATATTAACCTTAATAGGATTAAAAGATTGGTAAGTGACGGACCTCTAAGTTACTTAAAGGTTGATGATCTACCAACTTGTGAATCTTGTTTGGAAGGTATAATGACCAAAAGGTCATTTACGACCAAATGCACAAGAGCCAACGAATGTTTAAGAGGTGATACACACTGATGTGTGTGGACCTATGAACATTCAAGCTAGAGGAGGATATGAGTACTTCATCACTTTCACAGATGATCACTCAAGATTTGACTATGTTATCTCATGAGACATAAGTCAGATGATTTTGATATGTTCAAAGCATTTAAAGTTGAAGTAGAAAATCAGCTTGAGAAACACATAAAAATCTTGAGGTCCGATCGTGGTTGAGAATATCTATCTGGTGATTTTTAGCAATATCTTATTGATAATGGAATAATTTCTTAGTTTTCTACACCAGGCACACCTCAACAAAATGGGGTGGCAGAAAGGAGAAATAGAACTCTTTTGGATATGGTTAGATCTATGTTGAGTTATTCAAACGCTCCCTAATTTTTTTAGGCGATATGCTTTACAAACCGTAATGTATATTCTAAACGATGTACCATCTAAGTCGGTTCCTAAAACACCGCATGAGTTTTAGACCAGGCAAAAGCCTAGTTTACAACACTTAAAAATATTTGGATGTCCTGCGCACGTGTTAAAAGGAAATATAGAAAAGATAGAGTCCCGTTCAGAAACATGCATATTTGTAAGGTATCCAAAAGGAACAAGAAGGATATTATTTTTATAGTCCTTCAAATCTTAAAGTCTTTGTTTCGACAAATGCTAAATTTCTGAAAAAGGACTATATGAAAAATTTTGTGCCTAAAAGTAGAATTGTCCTGAATGAGCTTTTAGAAGATACAATTCCACAAAAGGTTTCGCAACCAAGCCTAATTGTAAGTTCCGTACCAACAAAAGATCAACAATCTACCATACCTTATCGTAGTGGGAGGGTTGTTAGACAACCCGAGAGATACATCGGTCTAGAAGAATCTGTAGAGAATCTTCCGGACGATGATGACCCCTATAAGTACAAGGAAGCAATGGAAGATGCTGATTGTCATCATTGGCAAAAAGAAATGCAATCATAAATTTAATTTATGTTCTAAAACAAAGTTTGGACTCTTGTAGACTTGTCTAAAGGGATAAAACCAATTGGGTGCATGTGGGTATACAAGAGGAAAAGAGGAATGGATGAAAAGGTGGAAACCTTTAAAGCTAAATTGGTAGCTAAAGGTTATACACAGAAGGAAGGTATCGATTAAAAAGAAACCTTCTCTCATGTGGCTATGCTTAAATCCATTAAGATACTCTTATCCATTGCGACATCTCTAGACCTAGAGATTTGGCAAATGGACGTCAAGACAGTTTTTTTAATGGAAGTCTTGACGAAAGCATCTATATGATGCAACCAAAAGGATTCAATGAAAAGGGGCAAGAGGAAATGGTATGCAAGTTGTAAAGATCCATATATGGATCTAAGCAAGCATCCAGATCCTGGAACAAAAGTTTCAATCAAGCCGTAATTTTTTTTGGATATATTCAAAACCTTGATGAACCTTGTGTATACAAAAGGATTAAAGGTGACAAGTTGGTTTTCCTAGTTCTTTACGTTGATGATATACTACTCATCGGAAACGATGTAGGTGTATTGACATCAATAAAAGAATGGTTAGAAAAATAATTTGATATGAAGGACTTAGGAGAAACAAGTCATAGCGGATAGAAAAAATAGAACGATTGCATTATCCCAAGCTTCATACATAGATAAAATCTTATCTAGGTTTTCCATGCAAGATTCCAAGAAAGGTATGTTACCTTTCAGACATGGAATCAAACTTTCTGAGGAACAGGTTCCTTAGAATGAGCATGAAGAGCAATTCACGAGTAGGGTTCCATATGCATCGACAGTTGGAAGTCTCATGTGTGCAATGCTCTGTACTAGACCAGATATTTGTTTTGTTGTGGGCATAGTTAGCAGGTTTCAATCGTAGCCTGGTCCTGATCACTGGACGGCAGTCAAGCATATTTTCAAGTATCTAAGGAGAACGAGAGATTATATGCTTGTATACTCTAGAGGGGATTTAATTCCCATTGGGTATACTGATTTTGATTTTCAATCAGATTCTGACTCTAGAAGATCAACATCAAAATCTGTGTTTACTATTGGAGGAGGAGCAGTCATATGGTGGAGTATCAAGCAATCTTGTATTGCTGATTCCACTATGGAAGCCGAGTATGTAGCTGCATGTAAGGCTGCTATAAAGGCTGTTTGGCTCCGTAAATTCTTGATTGACTTGGAAGTGGTTCATGATGCGAATAAGCAAATCACTATCTATTGTGACAATAGTGGAATAGTGGCTAAATCGAGAGAACCAATAAGTCATAAGAAGAGGGAAACACATTGAAAGAAAGTATCACATTTTAAGGGAAATTATGCTTAGGGGTGACCTGACGATTACCAATATCGCGTCAGCAGAAAATCTAGCGGATCCCTTTACAAAGGCTCTTCCATAAAAGAGTTTTGATGGGCATCTAGAGAACATGGGGATGAGAGATATGACACATTTGCTATAGAGCAAGTGGGAGATTGTTAGGATTATGCTCGATAGCAAAAGTATAATATTGTATTTGACAATCTTTTCATATTAATAAAGTGATTTTTAGTTTAAAAAATCTTATAGCATTTATAATTTAATTATTATAATTGTCAAAAGTAAATAATCATAAGGTCAAAAGAATATGAGAAATAAAGAATGAGAAATAAAGAATTGTTCATACATCTATATTTGTATGAAGTAGACACAATTCTTTAGTTAGTCTTGAATACTATTCACAACTTAAGATAAAAAGATTGGGCACCTTTATCTTGTCAAAGTTGTAGATTCATTTGCTAGCATTTGAGTGGGATCAAATGTGTTATGATGAGTCTAAAATCATCAAAGTGTGGTGTCTTTGGGCAAAAGAATCTAGTGCATTGAATAGGATCACAATGAAATACTTTATCTAAAACCGTCAATAGATAAAAGTTTTTCATTTAAAGACAATCGGAGAGTCTATCTCAATCCTGAGATAAATGATGGACTTATGCTTGCAAGTGTTATCATTTGAGCTATCAATGAATACGATTATATAGTATAGTCTATCCTCGATAGTTTTGTGGTATCATTTATTAATCGATAGAGGACTTCATTTATAGATATGGACATCGTGGTTCCATTTATTAAATGAGAGTAGAATATCATCATATGGATGTTTTGAGGTATTGGATATTAAATCTTAACGTTAAGTTTTCAATAGTGTCTATTGAAACACGGCTTCTGGACAAGTCAAAATATCCAAGTTCAAAATGTGGTCATATGAGTAAATATGGTAACTTGGAGAGCTATAGACAGTTTATGAGCTCTTGGCGATTACTGGTATTCTTCACGAGGATACACTTCCTTCAATAAAGTTGTCTAGGGTATGAATGAGTAACATCAACTTATTCTATCTTTATTTAAGAGTTCAATTTTAGTTATTTAGTGGAATGAACTAAAATTAAATAGATCGGACCTAAGTAAATCATTTGTTGATTGTGATTGGGTTGTGTTTATTGGAGCTTAAATTTAGATAGCCCGCAAAGATCCCCAATCCACACAAACTTGCATGGATCACATGATATATTCTATCGGACCAATTTAGGAGTCCATCTAGAATTGTATTAAGGCATGTGAACTTGTTTTCTTTTGTAAGAATATGTCTAGTTCACATGTGGAATTTTTATTAAGGTCCAATGGATTTAATAAAATAAGAAAAATAATATATGGCCCATATACATGTGTTGGGCGGCAAGGCTAATTAAGAATAGCTTAATTATTTTATTTTATTTTTATTATTTAATTAAATGGAAATTAATTAATTTGTTGATTAATTAATTATTTAATTAATAGTCAAAATCGTTTTCCTAGAAGGAGTTGGTCTCCTAAAATTATACTATTTTTTGTAGTATAATTAATATTAATGACTATATTTGATAAGTAGATAAATAAAAGAAATTGTTTATCTAAACAAATTAGGAAGTCTTTAATATGGTTACAAATACACTATTGAGTTGGATTAGGAGTCTTGGTTGAGGATATAATTCCTTTTTGAAAAGTATTCTTAACCACCAAATAAATCTACCTAAGGAAATTATTCTTATCTACCAAGTAAATCCTTCTTAGGAAAGGATTTGTGATCCTAATCTATATCCTATGAAATTCTGCCAGCCCATGTATATATACAAAAGGATAGAATTCCTTTTAGATAAAGATTCTTAACTACCAAATAAATCCACCTAAGGAAAGGATTCTTGCCAACCAAGTAAATCCTTCTTTGGAAAGGATTTATGATCATATATATATACACGTGCGTGTGTGTGATTTTCGGCCGGCCCTATGATTTTTATAGTGAAGCTTTCGGCCAACCTAAGTGTTTTCTAAGCGAGAATTTTGCTTGGCAAGAGAGAATTTTGAGAGAGAAAATTTAGTATTTTACTCTAGACAAAATTCAATCAACTCTAAGATATAGGTTGTGGAATTCGGCCAAGGGGAAAAGAGAAAAAGAGAACGTTTTTGTTTTTAGACAGTATACTAGTATTCTTTACATCAAAAGTGTTTTGTGTACAAAATCAAATCGGGTTCACACGAGTTTCAATCAAGTAGATTGATAATTCACAAGTGACCGAACGTTCTTGGATTTTTCTCTTGAAGGATATTTGTAACTAACAAAGAAAAGATTTTGTTTGTTCCCATCCTCAGGTATACAATTTAAAGAAAGGGAGCCCACACTCCTAGGTGATTCACGTTCATGATTGGATTGAAAATCTTGCGGAATCAATTCAGCGCTTGTTCAATCGTCACGAGAAAAAAGTACGATACTTTTATATACGTCAATTAATCTTGGGTTAAGGTTCTCGTTGCATAAAAGAGAATTTTTTTTATTTATATGCAAACCCTAATTTTCTTTTTCTCACGCTTCCATTGCGTTTTAAACCATTTTTTTCCCTACAATTGGTATGAGAGCCTGGTTGTATGTTAGGTTTTAGTATGTGTTGGCATTAATTCCATATCAAAATGATGTTTACTTGTAATGATTTAGTTGTTTAGATTCATGATGATTCAAGCATCAAAGAAGAATGAACAACAAGTCAAAGCAAGTTTAAAGTCTTCTAAGAGAAAGGATACAATATGGTTCTACAAAGGTATACTAAGACCTTATCTTTCTCTTACAAGGCTTAGGCACACACATACAATTCATACATTTGTGTCCCTGTATCATTGTGCACTATTGTAGGCACACACATACAATTCATTCATATGTGTCCCTGCATCATTGTGCACCATGTATAACACATTCACATACTTAAAGATGAATGCTCATGCATTGGTAGGGAAATAACATGTTTTGGAAAATGCTTGATTGGAGACTATCTCTATGTAGTTTGCATTCTAGTGTGAATTGTGTTTGTATGTGTATATGTTTGTATAACATGGATATTGAACTTGATTTTAGTCTTAAATTATTCTTGATTGAGTTCCGGTAATTTCGGTTACTCATACTATTGATTTCAAGTTATAAGTCAAAAGATACTACACTTTCAACTCATGTTGCATACATTGTCTTCGTCTTCATATATCGAGTAGAATTATTATTTTATGGGTTGAGTATCTTATATATCCATGTCCGTGTGAGAGTTATGGTTTGTAATCCATAAATGGATTCAAAATCCGAGTTCAAAGGCCAGAGAACGGTCGAAGAACGATAAGGAAGGTCGAAGGAGAAAGAAGTCAGCAAAGCACTTCTTTCTGGAGATGGCGATGGGCCATCTCGGGGCAGAAGGCTTGCGTCCCCGAGATGCCCACGCTCCATCTCGGGAAGAAAGCATGCTTGGCTGCTTCTTACCCCTCTTCATCATTTCACATGCCCAAATTTTCCTCTCCTTTATACTCCTCTTCCCTCTCACATTTCATTATAAGAAGAAAGTTAAACTTGTGTGCAGAAAGTTCTCTCTACATTTTCTCATTCCAAATACCATAACTTCTTCATTTGAACTCCGATTTGAGTGATTCAAAGTTGAGAGTGTTTGTCTATTCATCCTCAATCTTTTCTCTGAAGGTTTGAGTGAGTAGTATTGCTGTTTTAGGAGTCTAAACACATAAAAACGGGACAGCACCTAAATCAACTAAGGATTGATTTTCTCTCAAAGTTCTTCTTCAACTTATATATGTGTATTGTGAGTGTTTTGATTTTAGTTTTGAACTCTTTTAAAGCTAGGTTGAGTTTCAATTGAAATCTTACATGTTCAGTTATGTTTTGATTTTGCCTATGTTTTTACATGTTTGGGATTGTATTGTGCTAGCTTTGATTCTAGGACTGTTTGATGATCTTTAATTAATTGATTTTATGAAAAAATAGTTCCTCACATGTATTAGGCTCTCTTGGCCGAATTCTCACATTAATACATGTGCTTATGTTCTTTTGAGCTATTCATGTGTTTTGTTGAATCTATGAATAAGAATATGCTATAGAACTTTAGCTTTAATCTAAATGACTTTGTCATATGATTTTAGCATGTTTGTGGTTTATGTGATTTTAAACTTGATTATGTGATTAATTGAACATATCTTGTGATTCAAGTTTAGATATATGCATGTATCTAGGTTGTGATTAATATTGAACATATCTTACATGATCTAGATGGTTAAAACATGCATGATTGACTAGACTACATTTGTTTTGTGCATTCATGCTCATGTCTAGTATTTTCCATAGGATGTGTTGATCATAGCATTCTATGTTGCATGCTTGTTTACGTTTTCCATTCATGATCATCTAGATGTCTTATAAGAAGGAAGTCTTGACAATAGATGTGGGACCTATGTTGTTGAGCAAGTAAGTTTTGGCAAGAGGTGTGAGACCTTGGATTGTCAAGCAAGGAAGTCTTGGTTAGAGTCGGTAGGACTCAGATAGTCGAGCAAGAAGTCTTGCCAATGGTCGTGAGGATCCGGAGGGGTGAGCGAGAAAGTCTTAACTAGAGTCGGGAGGACTCGGATGGTTGAGCAAGAAGTCTTGCCTTGGGTCATGAGTATCTGATAAGGTGAGCAATGAAGTCTTGACAAGAGGTGTATAGCCTTAGATTGTTGAGCATGAGGGCGACATCTTCATGAGTAGAATAGGAGGTTAGTTTCTAGGTGAATGGATCACTTGAGAGATTGTACTTGTCTTATATACTAGTGGATTTTGTTTGCCGGTAGTTGCTAACCAGTGGATGTGTCCTTTTTGGAGGATTTCCACATTATATCTTGTGTCAACTTCTCTCTATCCCTATCTCTCTAGTATTTGTATTTGTTATTTGAATACTATGGATAAAACTCTTTATGTAAGTTGACTTCCTTTCTATGATATAGATTGTGTATGTGTTACAATTACTTGTTTGTATCACACTTTTCTTGTTTTATATATTGATTAAGTGTATTTAATTAATATATATATTGTGATACAAGCAATCTAGAGGGACAAACTTTTGTTTGTTTCTAAGGGAGTCAAAAAAGGTGTCTAGCCTATTCACCCCACCTCTATGTTAGCCTTGAGCATTTAACCGTGTTTGTATTTTCAATTGGTATCAGAGCAGGACACTGGATTGTACTTAGAGAGAGTCGGGGTGATACATTCACGATTTTTGCAAAGCTTTTAAAGTCATGGGTTTACAAGATGATGTAATGGCGGAAGGAGCCTCAAATACTAGGCCACCATTACTTCGAGGCACTAACTATGGGTATTGGAAGTTGAGGATGAAAGCCTACATCCACTATATTGATGAAAGGGCTTGGATGGTAGTGGAAGAAGGTTATAGTCCTCCTACCAAGGTTCAAGAGGATGGAACCATGATACTCAAACCAATGAGTGAATGGACAACAAATGAGTTTGAGGTTGCTAAATGGCACCATCGTGTTATGAATGCCATCTTTGGAGGAGTTGATGGGCATCAATTCTCATACATTCAAAATCTTGAATCCATAAAGGAAGCTTGGGATACTCTCCAAGTTACTAATGAAGGAACCTTAGTGGTGAAGAAATCGAGGCTTCAAATGTTGGCATCACAATTTGAAGGTTTAAGTATGGGTGAAGAAGAAAAGTTTGAAGACTTCCAATTCCGGCTCCTTAACATTGCTAACCAATGTCAAGCACTTGGAGTACCTATCTCAAAAGAGCATTTAAATTGGAAAATCCTTAGGTCTCTTCCTAAGAGATTCAAATCAAAGGTGACAGCCATTGAGGAAAGCAAGGATGTGGATAGCATGAACATCGATGAGTTGCTTGGGTCTCTCCAAACTTATGAGATGTGCTTGAAGCCAAAGATTTAGAGTAAGGGAATCGCTCTCAATGCTATTGAGAAGGAGAGTGATGATAAAAATGAAGAGATGGCTATTTTGGTTAGAAAGTTCAAGAAGTTTCTAAAGAAGAATGCCAAGCCTAAAGGAAAGTTTTCTAAGGAAAAGGGAGTTAAGAGAACATCATCTCCAAGGAATGAGAAGAATAGACAAGCCATGAACAAGAAATATATTCAATGCTAATTGTCATGGTTTCGGTCACTTTGCTAGTGAGTGCACCAAGAAGCCATCTAAGAAAGACAAGAAAGGCAAAGTGTTGGCGGCTACTTGGAGTGATGATAACTCTAGTGACAATGAGAGCTCTAGTAGTGAGTCTTCATGTGATGAAGAGTTGGTGAGCAACTTTATAGCTCTAACGGCTTCTCATTCTCCACTAGATGTTGATGGTACAATATCTTTGAACAAGAACTTTGATGCAAATCATCATGGAAGCTCTAGTTCCATTCCTACTAATCCTGAGTTGTTGGAAACGATAGAAAAGCTTGAAAAAGCTAGAGATAATGCTCAAAGAGAAGTAGTTGAGATGGATGATTTGATCAAGAAACAATTAGATGAGTTTGTGGTTGTCACTCGTAGACTTCTTGGTGAAAAAGGTGATATTATGAAGAAGTTTAGAGAACTTGAAAAGATAAACCTTGAGAAAGATAATGTGATATCTTTTTTGAAGAAGAGAGAACAATAATTGATGGAAGAGATAGACACGACTAAGGAGGCCATCAAGACTTAGTGAATGATTCGGTAAGTGTGTCTAGTGTTAGGAATCTTGTTATATCTCATAGTGGTGAGAACGACTTGGTAGTTGAAGAGGAGCTCTTGGAAGCACCACTTCCCACTCACTTTGATGAAGTTGTGATTGATAAGAAACCACACAAGAAGAGAAGATCAAAAGCCAAGAAGAAGTTGGTGAACAAGGTATCTTTGCAAACTCTTAGTGAAGATAGTTCAACTCCAAAAGGTACAATCTCATCTTTTATTCCAATTTACCACTATTGCAACTCAATAGGTCACATTAAGCCTAGGTGTTATAAATATATAGAAAAAAACAAATTAGGAAATGAATCTAGAGATAAGGAGATTAAACTTCAACTTGAACATGCTAAGGTCTTGAAGGTTGAGAAACATGATAATATTGCTAAGCATGAGAAAAAGTTGTGGAGTAGAAATAATACTAATCTTGTTAAACTTGACAAAGTTTGGATTGATAATGTTAAGGAAGAGTGTGTTAATGATATTCATGTTAATCAAGTCAATGAAGGACTTTACTCTAGATTTAACATTGTTGTCAAGGATGATATTGGAAATGTTTGTGTAGGTACACCCAAGAACAAGTGGTTCAAGGGTGAGTGCTCTTATCACTAATATAAGAAGCACACATGAGATAGTTTTGAGGCTATATATCAATTGTGTTGAGAATTCTTGCTTGCTAGCTTTGAATACTCCATGTATTGATATGAACTTGGTTATCTCACATCAAGTTTGTTATGATGGTAAAAAATTGTTGATTAACTTTAGAGAATTTCTTTTGATATATGTGTTGATTGAGTTGAAATATTATTCTTTTTATACTCTTGTTGTGAAACATCGTCAGTTTGGTGTCATGAGGACATTCAAGGCAAGAGTGCTCATAAAAAGGGTGGAAGTATGATATTTGGTGAATATAATATGCAAAAAGGTATCTTTATACTCTAATGCATATTCTCTTCGATATTCATCTTTTGACTCAATTTTTGATATACATCTCATAGCATGTCATATTAGAGAATTTTGTATAGCATACATATGGTTCTCATTGACATTTGCTATTTTGGGATCTAATAATGATATTGTTCACATTGATCTTAACTTTGATGATTGTTTGTGTATAGTATATTGAGTGGCATTACTTTTGAAAATATGAGCTTCATATTCTTTGAAAGCTACTCATTAGAGAAGTAATGATCTTGAGTAAGTCTCTACTTACTGCTCTTAGATCATGTGCTTATGAGCCATAAAATCTTGGTTTTCTAAAATTGCACCTTACTTCTCTTATATGTTTTGCTAGTATGTTGAGTTTACTAATATGTAAACATTGGATACACCTTGAAGTTTTTGTGCTTAAGTACATTTAAAATGACCTATGGTTAATATCCATTTTGCTTCGGCAATTACATAGAACTCAACAAGCACCTTCATGAAAAGGGCTACACACATTGGTTGTGGAAGCTACACATTTTGGAAAGAGCTAGACCATTGTGATGAGTGAAAGCCGTCATGAAGTGAATTTTGTTTATGTTTAAAAAAATGGAGAAAAATCAAAGAAGTTTTGAAATGAAATCTTAAAAAAAAAACTTTGATTCAAAGCCTAAAAAGAAAAGGAGAAAGGCTTAAAAAGGAGTATAGTTGAAAATCAAATGTGCTCAGGTTGAAAAACAGAAATGGGATGATAAGCCACATGCATACACACACTCATATGTTGAAATCTATTCTTTTAAAAGCAAAAATTATGGATGATAATCGGTTTGACTTTTTGTGGAAAAAGCTTAAGATGAATAGTTGTTGGAAATTGTTTGCATGTTGATTATCAAACTACTTCTTGATATATATTTGAAGCATATATCTCACACACACACTTTGTTTATGAGTATGATGATATTTTAGAAATTGTTAAAGAATTATGAGAGAACTTGAAAAATCTTTGTGTATCTCTCTTAGCATATGAAGCTTATTTTGTTGATATTTCTTCAAATTGCTTGAATGTGTGATTGTGTGAACATCTTTGTGAACTTTATTCTATCATGGGTTTTAGTTATAGCATTTATCAAGGGGGAGCATTGTATGCTAGACATTGTTCTCTTTTATGATATGTTCACATGCTTCATTTTGTTACGTGCTGACATATTTTGACTTATTGATACTTGTAAGATATTACTCACTATCTTTGTCTTGCATGATGATTCATTCTTAAGTCATATGTCTTTGTTTTTATATATTTGTGACTAATATGCTTGTTTTGTCTTTCACTCACTTTTGTTGTATGTATATAGCATTTTCTAACACAAGAACAAATGGGAAGAACTAAGGTTACCGAAAGTGGAAATCAATTGAATCCCATTGTGAAAGCCAAGTCTACTTGAAAATCATCCAAAGCTTCAAGGTCAAAATATTTAGGGATCTTTGGAACTAAGAAGATATTTCAACAGAGAGGCATTGACTTAGGTAAGTGTAAAGATTCTTATGTTCTTAAATGTATTAAGGATAGAAATTGGGAATCTTGGGTGAGCATGTTAAGAACAGTGAATGATACTCTTGTTAGAGAGTTTTATCTTGAATATAAAGAAAGTGCCACCTTATTGGATGCTTTGATGAAGATTAGGGGTGTTGTGTTTAGAATTAACCCGAAAAACATTAACAAGTTTCTTGGGCTATCTAATGATATAGATTCGAATTTTCTAGATGTAGATGTCATTGAGAATCTTAATATCATGGGTAGAACTCTTTGTGACAATGCTTCTTTTGAGTGGAAAGTTAGAGCCTATATTAGTCAACATGAGTTAACTAAGGCTAGTGTATTTTGGCATCTATTCATTTGCACTAACAATATTGGATCTTCGAATTCAATCGAGTTGAATAAAGACAAGATCAAATAGTGTATGCCTTGGTGACTAATCAACCTATAAACCTTGGGGATCTACTTATGCTTTATATTGATAGTGCGACTTTCTCTACTAGAGGAGATAAAAAGCTTGCATTACCGGGTTTATAATTTCTTTTTGTTAAGCTCGTGGTGTTAAGAGTATAGAAGACGATGTGTTGGTACAACCCTTAGAAAAGTATAGTGATAAACGTGTGTCATACATGTCGTATAAGGTTAAGGGTAAGACATGTGATACTTTTGGACAATTTAGTAGTTCTCAAGTTGATTGTCAAGAGACTAGCACAAACATTCTTCCGGATTGGGCTTTACAATTGAAGAAGAAGGTTGATGAACTTAGTGCTATAGTTGTTAAACAAGATTTTAGAATAAAAGAGTTGGAGGAGTGTATTGCTCCAGGTTCAAGACCACCTCTCAAGCATTAGGTTAGATCAACTACACGCACATCTTTCTTTGGTAGACCAAGTAGCTAGTATTTGAGTCTTGTGGTATATTTCTTACCTTTTGGCATCATTTCATGTCAAAAAAGAGGAGAAATAGATACTAGTTACTTAGTTTCTTTGTATGTTGTTTTTGTGAACTTTTGAACTTTTAATGGCATGTAATAATTAGTTTTAAGATTTGGTTAAGAATTCTTGTATTTTGGCATGTATTGAGGGGGAGATACATGTATTTGTGGACTTAATTGTATATTCTTATCCATATTATATGTTGCCATTTGTTGTTTTTCTCTTGTATATGCATTGTGCTTTGAGATGATTTATAGGTTGCTTCAAGAGAAGATCAAGATGAAGTTCAAGAGTTGGTGAAGATTAGTTATAGGAATCTTACTCATTGTAATGTGAGGGAGTGATTTTGTGACCTATCTTCATTTTTATATTTGTAGTAAATGTATAGGTGTTTTGACATGGAATTTGCCAAAGGGGGAAATTGTTAGGTTTTAGTCTGTGTTGGCATTAATTCCATATCAAAATGATGTTTACTTGTAATGATTTAGTTGTTTAGATTCATGATGATTCAAGCTTCAAAGAAGAATGAACAACAAGTCAAAGCAAGTTCAAAGTCTTCAAAGAGAAAGGATACAATATGGTTCTACAAAGCTATACTAAGATCTTATCTTTCTCTTACAAGGCTTAGGCACACACACACAATTCATACATTTGTGTCATTGCATTGTTGTGCACCATTATAGGCACACACATACAATTCATTCATATGTGTCCCTGCATCATTGTGCACCATGTATAACACATTCACACACTTAAAGATGAATGCTCATGCATTGGTATGGAAATAACATGTTTTGGAAAATTCATGATTGGAGACTATCTCTATATAGTTTGCATTCTAGTGTGAATTGTGTTTGTGTATGTATATGTTTGTATAACATGGATATTGAACTTGATTTTAGTCTTAAATCATTCTTGATTGAGTTCCGGTCATTTCGGTTACTCATACTATTGATTTCAAGTTCTAAGTCAAAAGATACTACACTTTCAACTCATGTTGCATACATTGTCTTCATCTTCATATATCGAGTCCAATTATTATTTTATGGGTTGAGTATCTTATATGTCCATGTCCGTGTGAGAGTTATGGTTCATAATCAATAAACGGATTTGAAATCCGAGTTCAGAAGCCTGTGAACGGTAGAAGAATGTGAAGGAAGGTCGAAAGAGAAAGAAGTCAGCAAAGCACTTCTTTCCCGAGATGGCGCGTGGCCATCTCAGATCAGAAGGCTTGCTGCCCCGAGATGCCCACGTGCCATCTCTGGAAGCAAGCATGCTTGGCTGCTTCTTGCCCCTCTTGGTCATTTCACATGTCCAATTTTCCCTCTCCTTTATATTCCTCTTCCCTCTTACATTTCGTTCCAAGAAGAAATTTAAACCTGTGTGCAGAAAATTTTCTCTCTACATTTTCTCATCCCGAACACCATAACTTCTTCATTTGAACTCCGATTTGAGTGATTCAAAGTTGAGAGTGTTTTTCTATTCATCCTCAATCTTTTCTCTAAAGGTTTGAGTGATTTGTATTACTGTTTTTGGAGTCTAAACACACAAAAACAGGACTACACCTAAATCAACTAAGATATTGATTTTCTCTCAAAGTTTTTCTTTTAAAACTTGGTCAATTGCCTTAGGTTTTCTTCTTCAACTTATATATGTGAATTGTGAGAGTTTTGATTTGAGTTTTGAACTCTTTTAAAGCTAGGTTGAGTTTTAATTGAAATCTTACATGTTGAGTTAGGTTTTGATATTGACTATGTTTTCACATGTTTGAGATTGTATTGTGCTAGCTTTGATTCTAGGACTATTTGATGATCTTTGATTGATTGATTTTGTGAAAAAAATAGTTCCTCACATGTATTAGACTCTCTTGGCTGAATTCTCACATTAATACATGTGCTTATGTTCTTTTGAGCTATTCATGTGTTTTATTGAATCTATGAATAGGAATATGCTCTAGAACTTTAGCTTTAATCTAAATGACTTTGTCATATGATTTTGGCATGTTTGTGGTTTAAGTGATTTTAAACTTGATTATGTGATTAATTGAACATATCTTGTGATTCAAGTTTAGATCTATGCATGTATCTAGGTTGTGATTAATGTTGAATATATCTTACATGATCTAGATGATTTAAACATGCATGATTGACTAGACTACATTTGTTTTGTGCATTCATGCTCATGTCTAGTATTTTCTATAGGATGTGTTAATCATAACATTCTATGTTGCGTGCTTGTTTGCGTTTTACATTCATGATCACCTAGATGCCTTGTGAGAAGGAAGTCTTGGCAATAGGTGTGAGACCTATGTTGTTAAGCAAGTAAGTCTTGGCAAGAGGTGTGAGACCTTAGAATTTCAAGCAAGGAAGTCCTGGCTAGCGTCGGGAGGACTCGGATAGTCTGGCAAGAATCTTACCTAGGGTCGTGAGGATCCGGAAGGGTGTGCCAGGAAGTATTGACTAGAGTCGGGAGGATTCAGATAGTTAAGCAAGAAGTCTAGTCTTGGGTCGTGAGGATCCGGTAAGGTGAGCGAGGAAGTCTTGACAAGAGTTGTGTGGCCTCAGATTGTTGAGCATAAGAGCGACATCTTCATGAGTAGAATAGGAGGGTAGTTTCTAGGTGAATGGGTCACTTGAGAGATTGTACTTGTCTTATCTACTATTGGATTTTGTTTGCCGGTGGTTGCTAACCCGTGGATGTTTCCTCTTTGGAGGTTTACCACGTTATATCTTGTGTCAACTTCTCTTTATCCCTATCTCTCTAGTATTTGTATTTGTATTTGTTATTTGAATACTATGGATAGAACTCTTTATGTAAGTTGACTTCCTTTCTATAATATAGATTGTGTATGTGTTACAATTACTTGTTTGCATCACACTTTAATTGTTTCATATATTGATTAAGTGTCTTTAATTAATATATATATTGTGATACAAGCAATCTAGAGGGACAAACTTTTGTTTGTCTCTAAGGGAGTCGAAAAAGTGTCTAACCTATTCACCCCTCCCCCCCTCCCCCTTCTAAGTTAGCCTTGAGCATTTAACCGTGTTTGTATTTTCATTGTACCCTTGATTAATTGATGTATGTGTATGTGAATCTTTTTCTTTTTATTGTATATATGCATGTTTTAGAAAGAGACGACACTCTAGGTATTCCCATATATTTTTACATTGGAATGTATAGATGTATATGTGTTTTATATGTGGATTGTTATGCCTTGATTTTGGTCCTAGAATTTCAATGTATTTTGTTTTGGGATTGTAACAAGAAGGGTGGTCTATCATCACCATAATTTCCTTCTTGGTAGTTGCTAAGTTTTTATTTTATTATTTTTGTTGTAATAAAAAACAACTGCAGTATTTTTATTTATAATTTTCTGTAATACACTCGAGTTTCGAAGACTTGAATGTTTGAAGAATTAGGAGCAACCAGAACAAGTTTATGACGGTGCGAGCCGTAGCAACGAACTTGCGTGCGTAGAGCACGCAACCATGTTTGTTGTGGCATGGGCTATGCACGACAACCCTATGGTAGCCATGGGCTGCGCATGGCAACCCTTTATGGGGTTGTGGCATGCGCACGCCCATAGGTAAGGGCCAAGGGTGCGCTTGCCCATGGGAAGCAATCGAGAGAGTCTGGACGATGAAGGTCACGTGAAGACTTATTCGCCAAGAAAGGAGTTTTTTGTATTCCAAGACATGCAATTTACTTGTTTTTCTAGGATGGACCGAATTGAAGCTATTTATATTTGTTGTAAATATTGCAATGTTTGTCATTGTTTGATAACATGTCATATAGAATAGGAGTGCCACTCATATATCTCTTTTGGTATGAACATGCATTGTATGGTTTAAGTATCTTAATTGGCATCTAGATAACTTGGTAAATCATTCTTTGGAATTCGATCACACGCCTTAAACATTTGAGTGGGAGAAGGTGTTTTGGAACACCTACGGCCTCCAAGTTTAGTTGAGCTTTATGTTTCGTGAATAACCCCCTGAGGGGTATTCATAAATGGAATTTAGCAAGATACTTCCTTACAAGAATAGACTAGACAATTATCCCAAACGATATCTACTCCCAAATGAGGGATATTCGTTAGGGATTATATTGAAGGACGATAACTTGGTAACACACTCAATGTGAGTTTATTAATATCCTCCAAAGAGTTCTTGTTAATAAAATCACAAGGCTAAACTTCAAGATGAAATCATGACCCCATCCCTAATCAACATCCTTAAAGACAATACTTTAACTGATGATAATTATGTCACTTGGAAAAATGAAAATTAGGTTGTTATTGCAAGCTGAAAATCATAAATTCATTATGTCTATTCCTTAACCACCAAACTAATGAATCTACTCAAGAGCAAAGAGATGAGTATCAGCAGTGAAAGTCTTCAGATACGATGGCTAAATGTACGTTACATTATGACCATCTCTGATGTGTTGCAACAGCAATATAAAGGAATAGAGACTGTTGCCGATATAATGAAGTCTCTAGAGGGGAAATTTGCTATGAGGTTTAGGACGACTAAGAGAGAGGCAGTGACTGCTTTTATAAATCTTAGAATGAAACCTGTAAAGGGTGAAAGTGCCCTAAAAACATGTGTCTATAAACCTAGAGGGGGGTGAATAGGTTTTAATCAAGTCATTGCCAATTTTTCTTGATTAGTCAATATTTAAAATTCACCCAATAAAACAAAAAGACAACATCAAGTGTAAAGTGCGGAAATATAAATAACACAAGATGTATACGTGGAAACTCTCCAAATAGGAATAACCACGTGCTGTTAAGTGCGCCACACTCGGTCACAGAAATCCACTATATGAATAAAAGGTTGCACCGTCAAGTGATTCTCGGACTTTCACTCTCGACAACCTCAGGCTATGAACACCGCCACTCACCACTCTTGGTTCAGTCCCTTGTGATATCCTCTGATACACTACTCTTGGCTTGAACACCTCCTACTTTACCCCCTTGGGCCTTTTACAGTGGCACCCGATCAATTGCTTGTCAACCCACCCTTGGTTGCAAGACTTCCCTTGCTTGTGCAACTTCACACCGAAGCCACAAGACTTGACTCAATGAAGAGTTCAACAACCTATGTGAATATGATGAAATATTCAAACATGCAAATAATGCTAGGCAAAACACTAAATGCTTATATAGGAATTTAAGAATGTCACTAAGTACAATTCCTAGATATCAATGTCTAAATGAATGTTCATAAAGACTTAACTGGATATAGTTATGAAACATTATATCCTTGTTATCAAACAAGACCATTTCAACATGTGTTGTCATTAAGCATAACATGGTCATTAATTGAATAATCAAAATGCAATTAATATGACCTAATCAATAATGTCTAAATGCAATGCATATAGACTTAGCAAGAAGGGCAAATATGTCCTAAATTCAAGCTATCAACAAACAAATCCAATGATGTTATCAAGACTCTTAAATATAGGCAATCACTAGAGTCTAGGTATTTAATCATGCAATAAACACCTAATCTAGAGTAAGAAGAACAATAAAAGACATTCAATGAAGTTCTTACTTACCTAGTCATGAAACTAAAAACACCCATGTTCGTATGATGAAGAATGATGCAAGATGGAGATGGGTTTTTGGTTTGGAGAGTTAATCAAGCTTTAATGAAGCTTTCTCTCTCAAGAAACTCTCTCTCTCACTCTAGGGTTCATTTTTGAGAGTCAGATCAATGAAGAAGATGAGTTAAGGATGTATTTATAATGTCCAAATGAAATGACATCGTTTTGGATGAAGAAAACAAAGTTTTGTCACGACCGATGTGCATGCCGCGGCCTAGTCAAGTGTCCAGACCGTGGTTTGTGCAGCATGGCATGGCTGGACATTACCGCTGCCTAGGTCGCTGGCTAGGCATGGCACCAACAGCGGTTTAGGCCGCGGTACACGTCAGACAACACCACATCTTGAGCTTCGAGCGACCCGAAACATGACCAAACGACATCCAAACCTTTCGTATAGTATACCGTTGGAAATGTATGTAAGTCTAATTTCTACTCCAATTTAGAAAACATGATTTGGATGTCTATAGAAAAAGTTTTGGTCATTTCAGTGACCAAAGGTCAGAAACAGACAACAACATAGATGCCCTGTTTTTGTGGTCACTTTGGAGATTTCAAAACCAATCCAAACGGTCATGAAATATTACGAATAATATACAGTTGGAAAGGTATGGGTGTTTTGTTTGTACATAAAGTTTCAAAACTCATTTTGAATTATTGTATAAAAAGATATGATCACAAGACCATATAAAGGTTAGTTTTGAAAAACATTTAAATCATTGAAATACACTCTTTTGAAACTAGACACCTTACTCCATATAACCAAACTAAGAGAAGAATGAGACCTTCTCATATGGTCACTCAACATGCTAAAACAAGCACACTATTGTGCAATCACAAATACAACACAATACCAATTTTAAATCTACAAATGAAGTGCAAGTGTGATTGTGAAGAGATGCACACATATAAACAATATCAACACAAATGCAAGATCAACAAAGCATGCATGAGGTGTGTGTGTGCACCTAAACTCTTCAAGAGGAAAAGTCTAGTGAATATACCTTTTGCTCTTGAAGTCATGGAGATACTTGGAAGCTTGCCAATGAGAACCTAAGCTACCAATTACACAATCATCCCCAATGTGGTGTGGTTTGTCATGAAATAAGCCAATCATAAAATCAAGGTCCTTACAATCTCCCCCTTTGGCTATTTCATGACAAAACAACCATTCACAAATAAATCCTCACAAAACAAAAAAATAATCTAGCTATTGTTCATGAGAGTTCATTCTACGTTACAAAAAGAGTTACCTTGGAATCTAAGTCATCAAGGTCTTCAATCTCTTCGTTGATCATCATAACTACATATAATAGCAAGAAAACACTTTCCAAGAACAAGTGCATGTGAGGTGAACAATTCAAAAGCAATTGCACTCAATAAAGCAATATGAAAAAAATGCATGTGCAATGCTCCCACCCCTAAATGGGTTACTCTCTCATAATCTCTCCCCAAAGCATAGCCAATGCTCCCCATATATTTCTCAAGACTTCTCCCCCTTTTTATCATGAGATTTGCAAAGGAGCTCCCCCTATCGGGTTGCTTTAGCAAAGAAAGCTATTGACATAATTACATTGCATAATCATATAAACGGACTTTATGCAACATAACTAATTAAAAGAGATTCAAGGAGTTTGATTTTAAAAAAAATGTGACAATGATGCTTTGCAAGCAAGACATGTTGCATTCAAATCCAAAACAAATGGTATTCGGCAAAGCAAACATCAATAGGGTTTCCAAAAGAATTCAAATCAATTTGTACCCTTTTGTCATACGCAAACAAGATATAGTTTCAAAAAAATTGAAAATAAAGCAACTATATCAATCCTTAAAGGCAAATCAAGACATGAGTGACTATTGTACCCTTTTTGATTTTTCCGGATAATTATCCGTATGATAGCAGTCTTATTTCACCATTAAAAAAAGAGAGAGGACTAATTTGGATATAAAATCCTTATTAATTGCATGGATACAAGATCCTTATTGATAAGTCCTCTCATTTTCACTCACACACATTTTCATTAAAGCAATCAAACTCAATTCATGAATATCATTTTAAAGCATGTCTTTAAAAACAAGTTCACATGTCATGGAGATAAATTATAGGTCATTCAAATGTACTTTCCAAATTAAATCTCCTAGTCCAAAAATGCATGTTTGAACATAAATATGACATGGATTGCAAACAAAGCAATGGTGCACACTTATTAAAAAAAAATATAAGCATATGTGCAACCAAGAATCTCAAGCAATTATCAAAAGAGCATAAAACAAAGTGACTTTTTGCATATAGCAAATCATGCAAATTTACTCTCTTTGCTTGAGCTCCCCAAATGGGGTCACATACAGAACTGTATCAAGGCAAGGGGCAAGTTCCATTAGACATACCAAGTCTATTTGACCTAGTAGAATCTAAGGGAGAAATTTTAGCACAAGGGATAGGATGCATATTTTCCTTATCCAACCTAGGTTCCACTACATCATTTTTAGTGGTCAAGATTTTATCCTTACTATGATTCCTAGGATTATTTAATTTAGCCCTACAGTTCAATTTCTTTTCTCTCATGCTCTTAATTCTACATGACTTGATGTAGTTAACACAATTTGGTCGAATATGACCAATCATACCACAGTGATGACAAGTATGTATAAAAGAAGAATTCATACCATTGCATTTAGCTCTCATCGAGTCATGGCCATGTTGATGAGGTTATCTTTGAAGTTGCACCAGTTGGCTTGTACTTTGAACATTCACTGGATGTTGGTGTGTTTGAGGTTGATCATGAGAATCTTGCCTCAAAGGTTGATTTGGCTTTGATAGAGGCATCCACAAAGGTTGAGGTTGAGCTTGTCTCCTTGGAAGCCTTCAAGGTTAAGCTCTTAGATGATTCACCTACATCAAGAATCTTTTTGTGGTGTTGAGACCTAGGTGGACAAGTGTAGGCTTGTCCAAGGATGGTGTGGTCTCCTTCACAAATGTAGGCTTGTCCAAGGATGGTGTGGTTTCATCATTTACAAAACCAAGCCTTCGCTTGTCATTTGGCTTTAAGTTGATGCCAATCATTTTTGGACTCAAAGTCATCTTAGCAATTGTACTTCTTGCTTCTTTAAGTTCCATCTTACACATGCCTTCACTTTCTTTTAGACATCTCACTTCTTCATCCAAGTGAGTCACTTTGGCCTCTAGTTGAAGGTTATCCTTTTTCAACTCAAGGATATCATTCTCCTTCATCTTCAAACATTTTTGAAGAGAGTCAATCAACTCTTGATAATCCACCACATTATCACAAGAGTTCCTCAAGGTGGCGATCATAACTTCTCCTTTCTTTTTGTTCTTCATGTTACCACACACTGAAGCTATGTGATCAAGTCCACCACATTCAAAATATTGGACTCCTTTCCATGCTATCACGACTTTTCCTCTCCTCTTGTTTTTCAAGTTAATGCACATGGGAGCTATGTGACCAAATCCTTCACATTCAAAGCATTGAATGACATTTCTTGAAGGCTTGCCTTGACTAGCTTTACCATTCTTGAGAGGTGCCTTCTTCTTTACCTCAATTTCTTTAGAGTTCATTCTCTTCTTCTCCTTCACATTAGAGGTCATACTCTTCTCCTCCTTCACATTAGAGGTCATACTCTTCTTGCGAGGTTTAATGAATCTCTTAAATCTATTAACCATAAGAGTCATCTCCTAATCGGAGTCGTAGTCCTCCATATCAACTTTAGAGGTCAAATCGCCCTCTAACATCTCAATGCCACTCTTAGTGTTTAATGAATGAGATGAATGCAAATGAATGCAACAATCAAATGCAAACAAATACAAGACACACAAACAAGAGTTGGGATCACCTAAGTATGTCTAGGAACCCGCTTTGATACCAATTGAAAGTGTAATAAAAATGTGTGTCTATAAACCTAGAGGGGAGAGGGGGGAGGGGGGGGGGGGGGGGGGTGATTAGGTTTTAATCAAGTCATTGCCAATTTTTCTTGATTAGTCAATATATAAAATTCACCCAATAAAACAAACATACAACATCAAGTGTAAAGTGTGGAAATATAAATAACACAAGATGTATACGTGGAAACCCTGTAAATGGGAAAAACCACGGGCTGTTAAGTGTGCCACACTCGGTCACAGAAATCAACTATATGAATAAAAGGTTACACCCTCAAGTGATTCTCGGACTCTCACTCTCGACAACCTCAGGCTATGGACACCGCCACTCACCACTCTTGGTTCAGTCCCTAGTGATATCCTCTGATACACTACTCTTGGCGTGAACGCCTTATACTCACCCCCTTGGGCCTTTTACAGTGGCACCCAACCAATTGCTTGTCAACTCACCCTTGGTTGCAAGACTTCCCTTGCTTGTGCAACTTCACACCGAAGCCACAAGACTTGACTCAATGAAGAGTTCAACAACCTATGTGAATATGATGAAATATTCAAACAAGAAAATAATGCTAGGCAAAACACTAAATGCTTATCTAGGAATTTAAGAATGTCACTAAGTACAATTCCTAGATATCAATGTCTAAATGAATGTTCATAAAGACTTAACTAGATATAGTTATGCAACATTATATCCTAGTTATCAAACAAGACCATTTCAACATATGTTGTCATTAAGCATGGCATGGTCATTAATGCAATAATCAAAATGCATTTAATATGACCTAATCAATAATGTCTAAATTCAATGCATATAGATTTAGCAAGAAGGGCAAATATGTCCTAAATTCTAGCTATCAACAAACAAACCCAATCATGTTACCAAGACTCTTAAATATAGGCAATAACTAGAGTCTAGGTATTTAATTATACAATAAACACCTAATCTAGAGTAAGAAGAACAATAAAAGATATTCAATGAAGTTCTTACTTACGTAGTCATGAAACTAAGAACACCCATGCTTATATGATGAAGAATGATGCAAGATGGAGATGGGTTTTTGGTTTGGAGAGTTAAGCAAGCTTTAATAAAGCTTTCTCTCTCAAGAAATTCTCTCTCTCACTTTAGGGTTCATTTTTTAGAGTCATTTCAATGAAGAAGATGAGTTAAGGATGTATTTATAATTCCCAAGTGAAATGACATCGTTTTGGATGAAGAAAACTGTAAAGTCCTCATTTGTTGATTGGATTATTTCCTGAAAAAATCACATTTTTAGGGTATCATGTAAAGGTAGTTTAGGCTCTCAAGACCTTAAGAGGAGAAGCACTGAATGTAAAATTCTTGTCCTTACTTTCTTTGAAGAGATAGTTGCACACACTCATAAATTCATGCATAACTTTAATTCTTATGTGATGAGTGTTTTCTTGTGTGCATTTTGATGACTCTTATTGATTTATTTGCATCTTGTAATTAAATGTTTTATGTCATGTTTGGCATTAGAATAAGATGCATGTTTCATCACTCTTGAACCTGTTGAAGTTGTATGTTTGAGTGTTAAAATCAGATTGTGCGCTGGTGGTGCGCTACTCGACCAGCGTACCTCACTAGCGCAACATTTCAGTGGAACGCCGCTAGTCATGCGCCACTGAGATGGGCTGCTGCACCCGCGCACAGTTGAAAAAAGTGGACATGCGCTGTTGGTGCGCTACTCGACTAGCGCAACCTCACCAGCGTAAAGATTCTAGAGAATTTGTGCTTATGTTGCGCCACCGGGATACGCCACTCGACTAGCACCTGTTGTAAAAATAGGTTGTGCGATAATCGACCAGCGCACGTCACCAGCGCACACAGAGGAAGCTGGAACGTTTTTTCCAAAAAGACCTCACTTTGTTTGGATCTTATACCTATATATATATATATATATATATATATATATATAACTCAGTGCTTTAAGGTAGTGGAAGAGTTCAGAACATCAAATATTTTCCTTAGAACACATTTCAAAGGAAAAACACTTTCAAGAACTCATTTTTAATCACTCAAAGCATTCCTATATGCATCAAAACTTCATCTTGCATCATCTAAGTTCATTTAGAGTGCATCAATGGATAGGGTTGCTTCATCACATCTTGTTTGGTAAGTTCTTCACTATCTTCTTACAAGTTAAGTGTTTTACTTGCTAGACCTTCTCTTTAATTATTTGTATGCTCTTAGAAGATTTTCTAGATACAAATTAGAGATTGTTGTGATGCCATGATTGAGCGTTGTATTGTGATAGCTTCATAGGATTGTTTAATCTATGTTTAGCTAAGCTTCTTGAACATGTCATTTAGCTCATGGTATCTAGAATTGCATTAATTGTCATCTCATTATCCTAGATAAGCATATAGGGTTCCTAGCCTTGTTTCTTCATTGAATATCATCATATATTCACATAGGACTCTTTATCTCTTCATTGATAAGTAAGGCTTGTGTTGCTTCCGGGAGTAGGTAGCTTAACTCACAAGCAAGATGGACTAGGTTCACTTATACCGGGATTAGGTAGTGGTAGTGGATTAAACCGGGATTAGGTTGTAATTCCTTTACCATTAGTAGATTTAAGGTTCTAGTGTGGCGCATTCATCAGCCCGTGTTTTTTTTCATTTGAAGGGTTTCCACGTATATCTCAAGTGTCTTTACTATTTCCGCATTTATTACACTTGTGGTATTTTTGTAACTAGATAGGGGCATCTTCGTAATCTTGTGCTTTAATGAAAATTGGGTAAATTTGGTTAAATTCTATTCACCCCCCTCTAGATTATTATATTACACACCATCATATTTGTTTCAATTGGTATCAGAGGAGGTTCCTAGATTTACATAGGTGATCCTTGCTCATTTTGGTGTGTGTTGCATTTTGTGAGTGTATTGATCATTCATACATTTGCATTCATATCATTCATTTATAAACACAATGAGCGGAAACAGTGGCAATGAGGGAGCTTCTAGCACTAGGCCTCCACTCATCACCGGGTTTAATTATGCCTCTTGGAAAGGCAAGATGGAGTCGTACATATGCCAAATTCGTGACAGGGCATGGATGGCAGTTGAAGATTGCTACACTCCACCCATGATGACTTCGGCAGATGAAGGAGATGATGTACTCAAACCAAAGGCACAATGAAATGCACAAGAGTTTGAGGTATCAAAGTGGAATATGAAGGCAAAGCTTGCCATCCTATGTGCAATGGATGAGAACCAGTACAAGTTGGTTCAAAATACTAGGATAGCTGAGGAGGCATGGGACATCCTAGAAGTTGCACATGAGGGAACCGATGTGGTTAAGGAATCAAAGCTTCAAGTTCTCCAAACGCAATTTGAGTTGCTGAATTAAACAAATATTATGGTGTGTAATATTAATCTAGAGAGGGGGGGGGGGGGGGGGGTTGAATAGAATTTAATTAACTTTTACCCAATTTTTATTAAGAATCAAATTGACAAAAATGCCCCTAATTAGTCACAATAATATCACAAGTATAATAAGTGCGGAAATAATAAGAACATTTGAGATATACATGGAAACCCTCCAAATGGGAAAAACCACAGGCTGATGAGTGCACCACACTAGAACCTCGAACCCACTAATGGCAAGGAATTACAACCTAATCCTAGTTTAATCCACCACCACTACCTAATCCCAGTATAAGTTAACCTAGTTCATCTTGCTTGTGCTTTAAGCTACCTACTCCCGGGAGCAACACAAGTCTTACTTCTCAATGAAGAGATAAAGTTTCCTAAGTGAATATGTGATGATATTCAATGAACAAACAAGGCTAGGAAACCCTATATGCTTATCTAGGATAATGAGATGACAATTAATGCAATCCTAGATATCAAGTGCTAAATGACATGTTCAAATAGCTTAGCTAAACATAGATCAAACAATCCTATGAAGCTATCACAATACAACACTCAATCATGTCATCACAACAATCTCTAATTTGTATCTAGAAATATTCTAAGAGAATACAATTAATTAAAGAGATGGTTTAGCAAGTTAAAAACACTTAACTTGTAAAAAGAAAGTGAAGAGCTTACCAAACAAGATGTGATGAAGCAACCCTATCCATAGATGCACTCTAGATGAACTTAGATGATGCAAGATGAAGATTTGATGCACATGGGAATGCTTTGAGTGATTAAAAATGAGTTCTTGGAAGTATTTTTCCTTTGAAATGTGTTCTAAGGAAAATATGTGATATTTTGAACTCTTACATGACCTTAAGACAATGAGATATATATATATATATATGAGATCCAAACAAAGTGATGTCATTTTGGAAAAAATGTTTCAGCTTCTTCATTGTGCGCTGGTGAGGTGCGCTGGTCGAGTAGCGCACCTCCAGCGCACTGCCTAAAAATTTCAATAGGCGCTGGTTGAGTGGTGCACGTTAGTGGAGCAACACAAGCGCAAAACCACTGGAATGTTTGCGCTGGTGTAGTTGCGCTAGTCGAGTACGCACCATCAGCGCACACCCACTTTTTACATCTTTGCATGGGTGCAGCAGCGCAACCTGTGGCGCAACACTAGCGATAGTCCACTGTGAATGTTGCGCTGGTGAGGTGCGTTGGTCGAGTAGCGCACCATCAGCGCAATTCCTACTTCAACACTCAAACAACCATACAAGAAACAAGTAGAAGAGTGATGAAAATGCATCCTATTTTAATTCCTATCATGACAAAAAACTTTCATAGCAATATGCAAATAGGTCAACAAGAGTCATTTAAACTAAAATGCACACAAGAAAACAATCAACATATAAAATCAAGAGTTATGCAAGAATATGTGAGTGTGTGCAACTATCTCTTCAAAGTAAGTAAGCACAAGAATTTTACCTTTGGTGTTTCTACTCTTGAGGTCTTGAGAGCCTAAGCTACCCTTACATGAACCCCAACAATATGGTTGTTCACGAAATAATCCAATCAACAAATGAGAACTTTTCAATCTCCCCCTTTGGCTCTTTCGTGACAAAACCACCACTCACATTGTGGTTGTCTTGCTTGTTGTTGAGAAGCTTTCCTTCTTTGCTGTTGAGCAAGACTTGATTGCTTCCTTGGTTGAGCTTGCATGATAGGTGTCTTCCCTTTGTGAGCTTTTGGTTGAGGGAAGTTAACTTGAGGAGCCATTGTAGGATGAGCTAGAGGTGGGCTTCTTGGTGCCACATTCACTTGAGAACTACTTGAACACTCTCCTAGATCAAGCTTCTTCCTAGGAGTTTGATGAGGAGATGACCCATTGAAGTTCATGCTTCTCACAAAAATGGTCTTGCTTGGAGTGGATGACATCTTGTCATCTTCAAACCCAAGCCTTTTCTTGTCACTTGGCCTCTTTGTAATATCTAGCATGTGGTCAAGTTTCTTGGTGCTAGAGTTTATCGTGGCCAACAACTCTCTAGCATCTTCAAGCCCTTTCTTCAACTCTTCTTCACTCCTCTTAGATCTTTCCAACTCTTCATTTAGTTGGTCAACTTGAGTTGAGAGGTCTAGGTTTTCTTCATTTAATCTCTTGATCTCATTCTTGTTCTTTAATCTTGAGCTCTCAAACTTAGCCATATAGTCCTTGAGATCCATCCTATCCACACTTCTATTTATGGATTGTGATGAAGATCTTTCATCACTTGAGTAGTCTTCCTCTTGACTATCATTCTCTTATTCATTATCATCTTTGCTCATAAGAGAGGATATAAATGCTATGAAGTTAGCCATGATTTCTTCATCATCCGAAGACTCATCTCCTTTACTAGAGTTATCACTTTCACTCCATGTGGCAGCCATCACTTTTCCCTTCTTCTTGTTCTTGTGATTTGCACATTCTGGGACAAAGTTAACTGTTCCACCACATTCATAGCATTGGACTCCTTTCTTCTCGGTCTTTTCTTGCCTAGGCTCAAACTTTTTGAAGGGAGCCTTTTTCTTCAAGTCTTGACCCTTGGATCCAAAGCCTTTCTACTCGGACTTGTAGAATTTCTTGAACTTCCTCATTAGCAAGGCCATCTCTTCATCCGAGTCATCACCTTCCTCCTTCTCAACTTTGGAGGCTTTCAAAGCAATATCTTTTTGCTTCTTTGATGGCGTGGGATTAGGACATTTCCTAGATTCATAAGCTAGAAGCCTCCTAATCACTTCACTAGGCTTCATGTCCTTATACCCACTATTCTCTTCCAAAGCCGTCACCTTAGACTCAAATCTATCGGGTAGAGATCTCATAATCTTCTGCTTGATCTTCCTATCCGAATACGGATCACCAAGTTGATGACTTTGGTTCACAATGTCCATCAACCTCACTTCAAAGTCGTTCAAGCACTCATTCTCATCCATCTTGAGCAATTCAAATTGCATTTTGAGAACTTGAAGCTTCGATTCTTTAACCACATCGGTTCCCTCATGTGAAACTTCTAGGATATCCCATTCTTCCTTAGCTATCTTAGTATTTTGAATCAACTTGTATTGGTTATCATCCATTGCACAAAGGATGGAATGCATTGCCTTCCTATTCCACTTTGAAGCCTCAAACTCTTGTGCATTCCATTGAGCCTTTGGTTTGAGTACATCATCTCCTCCATATGCAGGAGTCATCATGGGTGGAGTGTAGCCATCCTCAACTGCCATCCATGCCCTGTCATGAATCTGGCATATTTACGACTCCATCTTGCCTTTCCAAGAGGCATAATTCAACCCGGTGAGGAGTGGAGGTCTAGTGCTGGAAGCTTCCTCATTGCCACCATTTCCACTCATTGTATTTAATGAATGAATGATATGAATGCAAATGTATGAATTATCAATACACACAAAAAATGTAACCCATACCAAAATGAACAAGGATCACCTATGTATGTCTAGAACCTCCTCTGATACCAATTGAAACAAATATTATGGTGTGTAATATTAATCTAGAGGGGGGGGGGGTGAATAGATTTTAATTAACTTTTACCCAATTTCCGTTAAGAGTCAAATTGACGAAAATGCCTCTAATTAGTCACAATAATATCACAAGTGTAATAAGTGCGGAAATAATAAGAACACTTGAGATATACATGGAAACCCTCCAAATGGGAAAAACCACGAGCTGATAAGTGCGCCACACTAGAACCTCAAATCCACTAATGGCAAGAAATTACAACCAAATCCTGGTTTAATCTACCACCACTACCTAATCCCGGTATAAGTGAACCTAGTTCATCTTGCTTGTGCTTTAAGCTACCTACTCCCGGAAGCAACACAAGTCTTACTTCTCAATGAAGAGATAAAGTGTCCTTAGTGAATATGTGATGATATTCAATGAAAAAACAAGGCTAGGAAACCCTATATGCTTATCTAGGATAATGAGATGACAATTAATGCAATCCTAGATATCAAGTGCTAAATGACATGTTCAAATAGCTTAGCTAAACATAGATCAAACAATCCTATGAAGCTATCACAATACAACACTCAATCATGTCATCACAACAATCTCTAATTTGTATCTAGAAATATTCTAAGAGAATACAATTAATTAAAGAGATGGTTTAGCAAGCAAAAAACACTTAACTTGTAAGAAGATAGTGAAGAGCTTACCAAACAAGATGTGATGAAGCAACCCTATCCATAGATGCACTCTAGATGAACTTAGATGATGCAAGATGAAGATTTGATGCACATGGGAATGCTTTGAGTGACTAAAAATGAGTTCTTGGAAGTATTTTTCCTTTAAAATGTGTTCTAAGGAAAATATGTTATATTCTGAACTCTTACTCGACCTTAAGACAATGAGATATATATATGAGATCCAAACAAAGTGATGTCGTTTTGGAAAAATGTTTCAGCTTCTTCATTGTGCGCTGGTGAGGTACATTGGTCGAGTAGCGCACTGCCTAAAAATTTCAATAGGCACTGGTCGAGTGGCGCAACACAAGCGCAAAACCACTGGAATGTTTACGCTGGTGGGGCTGCGCTTGTGGAGTAGCGCACCACCAGCGCACGCCCATTTTTTACATCTTTGCACGGGTGCAGCAGTGTAACCCAGTGGCACAACACTAGCGACAGACCACTATGAATGTTGCACTAGTGAGGTGTGCTAGTCGAGTAGCACACCACCAGCGCAATTCCTACTTCAACAATCAAACATCCATACAAGCAACAAGTACAAGAGTGATGAAAATGCATCCTATTTTAATGACTAGCATGACATAAAACTTTCATAGCAAGATGCAAATAAATCAACAGGAGTCATTTAAACTTAAATGCACACAAGAAAACCCTCAACATATTAAATCAAGAGTTATGCAAGAATATGTGAGTGTGCGCAACTATCACTTCAAAGTAAGTATGCACAAGAATTTTACCTTTGGTGCTTCTCCTTTTGAGGTCTTGAGAGCCTAAGCTACCCTTACATGAACCCCAACAATATGGTTGTTCACAAAATAAACCAATCAACAAATGAGAACTTTTCACTCAAGATGGATGAGAACGAGTGCTTCAATGACTTTGAAGTGAGGTTGATGTACATTGTGAACCAAAGTCATCAACTTGGTGATCCTTATTCGGATAGGAAGATCAAGCAAAAGATTATGAGATCTCTACCCGATAGATTTGAGTCTAAGGTGACGGCTTTAGAAGAGAATAGTGGTTACAAGGACATGAAGCCGAGTGAAGTGATTGAGAGGCTTCTTGCTTACTAATCTAGGAAATATCCTAATCCCACACCACTGAAAAAGTAAAAAGATATTGCTTTGAAAGCTTCCAAGGTTGAGAAGAAGGAAAGTGATGACTCAGATGAAGAAATGGCTTTGCTAATGAGGAAGTTCAAGAAATTCTACAAGTCCGAGAAGAAAGGTTTTGGATCCATGGGTCAAGACTTAAAGAAAAAGGCTCCCTTCAAAAAGTTTGAGCCTAGGCAAGAAAAGACCGAGAAAAAAGGGGTCCAATGTTATGAATGTGGTGGAATAGGTCACTTTGCCTCGGAATGTGCAAATCACAAGGTCAAGAAGAAGGGAAAAATGATGGCTGCCACATGGAGTGAAATTAATAACTCTAATGAAGGAGATGAGTCTTTGGATGATGAAGGACTCAGGGCTAATCTCATAGCCTTTACGTCCTCTCTTAGGAGTTGAGATGCTAGTGAAGAAGAAAGTGAAAGTCAAGAGGGAAACTACTCAAGTGATGATGGATCTTCATCACAATCCACAAATGAAAGTGTGGAAATGATGGATCTCAAGGACTACATGACTAGGTTTGAGAGTTCAAGGTTGAAGAACAAGAATGAAATCAAGAGATTGAAAGAAGAAAACCTAGACCTCTCAACTCAAGTTGACCAACTAAATGAAGAGTTGGTGAGATCTAAGAGAAGTGAAGAAGGGTTGAAGAAAGAGCTTGAAGATGCTAGAGAGTTGTTGGCCAAGATGAACTCTAGCACCAAGAAACTTGACCACATGCTAGATGTTGGAAAGAGGCCAAGTGACAAGTAGGGGCTTGGATTTGAAGATGACAAGATGTCCTCCACTCAAAGCAAGACCATTTTTGTAAGAAGCATGAACTTCAATGGGTCCTTTCCTCATCAAACTCTTAGGAAGAAGCTTGATATAGGAGAGTGTTCAAGTAATGCTTAAGTGAATGTAGCACCAAGAAGCCCACCTCAGGCTCATCGTACAAGGGGTCCTCAAGTTAACTTCCCTCAATCAAAAGCTCACAAAGGGAAGACACATATCATGCAAGATCAACCAAGGAAGCAATCAAGTCTTGCTCAACAACAAAGAAGGAAAGCTTCTCAACAACAAGCAAGACAACCACAAAGACATGGGAAGGCTTCATTGCATCCTCAAGGATATGGTATATTTCCTAACTTTTTACCTACATGTCATTTTTGTGGTATTGATGGTCACATTAGACCAAATTGCTTTAGGTATATCAAATTATGTAGGATTGAAAGCATGATAGAGAAGAAAAAGGCTAGAGCCATGATGCATGATCCTAGGACATCTAGAGCCATGATGCATGTCACTAGGAAAAGTGGAACACCTTTGTAAGATCCTAGGACATTTAGAGCCCATGTACCATTGACCACTAGGAAGGAAAATACTGCACCTAGGTGGATTAGAAAGGATGAACATCTTTGCCATGTTGCACAAATTGCTTTGAAAGCTCATTCTTGTGATTTTTGGTATTTGGATAGTGGGTGCTCTAGGCACATGACTGGAAATAAGAGTTTCTTTGAGACTCTTGTGATGGAGAAGAGAGGAAATGTCACCTTTGGTGATGAATCCAAAAAGAAGGTCAAAGGAAAGAGAACTATTTCCATTCCCGGATTACCCTCATTGTCCAATGCTTTGTATGTTGATGGTCTAAAAGCCAATTTGATAAGCATTTCACATCTTAGTGATGATGGACTCTCCGTCTTATTTAGGAAAAATGATTATTCTATCCTATTGCCTAATGGACAAACCTTGTTAAAAGGTATGAGGTCTAGTGACAATTGCTATTGTCTTGAGGCTATAAGTGTGTCCTGTAATGTGTCCAAGGATGAACAAATAGAGTCGTGGCATGAAAGACTTGGTCACATGAACTTTAGGGATTTAAGAATCTTAGATAAGTCCAATGTTGTGCGAGGCCTTCCCAAGCTTGGGAAATTGGTTAATGGTGTTTGTGGACCTTGCCAACAAGGGAAGCAAACCAAAAGTATTCACAAAAAGGGCAAGTATGTAACAACCAAGGAACCTCTAGAGCTTCTCCACATGGATCTTATGGGTTCTATGCAAACCGAGAGTTTAGGTGGAAAGAGATACATTTTTGTGTGTGTAGATGACTTCTCTAGGTACACATGGTCTTATTTCCTTAGAGAAAAATCTGAAACTTTTGACAATTTTAAAATGCTTTGTTCTAAAATTCAAAAAGCATTAAGAGAATTAGGAGTGACCATGGGAAGGAATTTGAGAATGCCTATTTTGAAAACTTTTGCAATAGTCTAGGCATTTCTCATGAGTTTTCGGCTCTTAGGACACCTCAACAAAATGGAGTTGTTGAAAGGAAAAATAGGGTTCTTCAAGAAATGGCCTGTGTAATGTTGCTTAGCAACAATGTCTCTAGGAATGTTTGGGCCGAAGCCGTAAATACGGCATGCTACATAGGAAATAGAGTCTTTCTTAGGCCCCACACTAGGCAAACCTCCTATGAGTTGTGGAAAATTAGAAAGCCAAATGTTAGCTACATCCACACCTTCGAAAGCAAATGCTACATTTTGAATGACCGTGATCAACTTGGAAAATTTGATGCTAAGAGTGATGAGGGTATCTTCATTGGCTATGCCTTGAATAGTAGAGCCTATAGAGTTTTTAATCTAAGAACTAGAACAGTAATGGAATCATCTAATGTTGTTATTGATGATACTAGGCTCAAATCTAATGACCATGAGGAGGAGGTAGATTTAGTTGATGAATCCCCTTTGGAGAAGGTTGTTGATGTCTCTAATGTTGAAAAGATTAATCTTGATGATGACATAACACAACCTATTGATAGGATTCCTCCCTTGAACTCAAAAGAACCTGCTCCATGGGTTAGAAAACTCCATGATAAAGATGACTTTATTGGAGAGGTTAGTGAGGGTGTTAGGACTAGGCATCAAATGGCTAATCTAATTAGCTACACTTGTCACACCTCTCAAATAGAACCCAAGAAAATTGATGAAGCTTTAAAAAATGAATTTTGGGTTCTTACCATGCAAGAAGAGCTTAACCAATTTGAAAGGAATGAGGTTTGAACTCTAGTTCCTAGGCCCAAGAACACCAATGTGATAGGCACCAAGTGGGTATATAGGAGCAAATCCGATGAGGATGGCAACATTGTGCGAAACAAGGTTAGGCTTGTAGCATAAGGATTCTCTCAATTTGAGGGTATTGACTTTGAGGAGACATTTGCTCCCGTTGCTAGGATTGAGTCCATTAGGCTTATTTTATCCATTTCTTGTTTGCACAAGTTCAAATTATATCAAATGGATGTTAAGAGTGCCTTCCTCAATGGTTTCTTGCAAGAGGAAGGTTTGTTGAGCAACCCAAAGGGTTAGTGGATCCTAACCACCCTAATCATGTCTATCATCTTAACAAAGCTTTATATGGGTTGAAACAAGCACTAAGGGCTTGGTATGAGCGTCTCACCCAATATCTCATAGACAATGGCTACGATAGGGGTAGTGTTGACAAGACTCTATTCATCAAGAAAAACAAAGATGAGCTCTTTATAGCTCAAATCTATGTTGATGATATAGTTTTTGGATCCACCAATGACACCAAAGTCCAACAATTTGTTGATGTCATGTCTCTTGAATTTGAGATGAGTCTTGTTGGTGAGCTAAGTTACTTTCTAGGTTTACAAATTAAGCAAATGAATGATGGGTTTTTCATATCTCAAGCTAAGTATGCCAAAAACCTAGTGAAGAAATTTGGCCTTGAAAGTGCCAAACATTGTGATACACCCATGAGTACCACTTTGAAGCTAAGCAAGTATGCTAGTGGTAAGAGTGTGGACCAAACTTTATATCGTGGCATGATTGGTAGCTTGCTCTATTTGACTGCAAGTAGGCCCGATATCTCATTTAGTGTGGGTATATGTGCTAGGTACCAATTGGATCCTAAGGAGTTCCATCTCCCTTCTGTTAAGAGAATCATTCGTTATGTGAATGGGACATCTAACTATGGAATTTGGTACTCTTTTGACACTAATGCTAGTCTTGTAGGCTTTAGTGATGCAGATTGGGCAGGAAATTATGATGATAGGAAAAGTACATCAGGCGGTTACTTTTTCTTTAGGAACAACCTTGTCTCTTGGTTTTGCAAGAAGCAAAATTTGATTTCCTTGTCCACTGCTAAGGCCGAATACATTGCTGCTGGGAGTGGATGCACACAACTTCTTTGGATGAAGCAAATGCTAGTCGACTATGGATTCAATCAAGGTACTCTTACTCTCTTTTGTGATAACATGAGTGCAATTAATATTTCAAAGAATCCGGTTCAGCATTCTAGGACTAAGCATATTGACATCCGTCATCATTTCATTAGAGAACTAGTTGAGAGCAAATACATTGTACTTGAGCATGTAGGTACAAATGATCAACTAGCGGAGCATGTAGGTACAAACCCTTAGATGCTAATCGATTCAAGACTCTTAGTAGATCTATTGGGATTTGTTTAATGGAGTGATGTGTTGTGGTCTTTGGCCCCATAAGGGGAATTCAAGCAAAGAGAGCTATTGCATACTTGTTGCATCCCATTTCTCTTAAAAATGTTTATGCTCCTTTATTGATTGCTTGAGTAGCTTGGTTGCACTTATTATAGTATATTGTATTTTCTTCAATAAGTGTGAACTTTGCTTTGATTACAATCCCTGTCATATTTATATTCAAACATGCATTTTTGGACAAGGAGATCTACATAGGAAGTACATATTGAATGACCTATAATTATCTCCATGACATGATGATTCTTTAATGACATGCTAATGAAAAATAATAAAGCATGAATTGATGATTGCAATTGTTGAATGCAAAATATTGTGTGAAAAAGCTAGTGAGACTAAAATAATGCATCATTGTCTCTCTTTATTTATTAGTTGAACATGACTATTATCATACGGGTATCCTCCTGGAAAAATCAAATAGGGTGCAAAGTTGCTCATATCAAGTTTAACTTATAAAGTTGGATATAGTGCCATTAACATTTGATTTCTATAAAATCTCTATATTCTTGCTTCTCTCATGACATATGGTGAAATTGGTTTGAATTATATTGGAAACCTTTGTCATTTGCTTTTCCAAATACCATTATTTTTGGACTTGAATGCAACATGTCTTGTGTGCAAAGCATTTTTGATTCACACATTTTCTTTCAAATAAATCTTCTTGTTTCTCTCTTATTAATAGAGTTGCATAAATGTGGCTTATATGATTATGCACCAATGTTGTATGCTCCTAGCTTTCTTTGCCTTGAGTGACCCGGTTGGGGACTTCTCCTTTGCCTATATCATGATAAAAATAGGGAGTAGAATTGACCTACCATTGTGGTGTTAAGGGTGTAGCATGTGTTGGCTTCAAAGGGAGTAGTACTTGTTTGAGGGGGAGATTACATGTAGGGGGAGTAACCCGTTGAGAGGGAGCATTGCATGAGCATTTCACGATGTCATTCTCATATTATTGAATGCAATTGCTTTTGTTTTATATTCACTTGATCATCTCACATGCACTTGGTTGGATAGAGTATTTGTGCTTGCTTTGTGTGTAGGGTTGATAGTTCTACAAGATATTGAAGATTTGAAGTTTTTTTTATGTTTATCTTTTTGTAATGTAGAATATCTTCCCGGTGTTTTATTTTGTGTTGTGAGGATCAAGTGTGAGTGGTGGTTTTGTCACGAAATAGCCAAATGGGGAGATTATAAAGTCCTCATTTGTTGATTGGCTTATTTCGTGAACAAATCACATTTTCGGGGTATCATGTAAGGGTCTCAAGACCTCAAGAGGAGAAGCATCGAAGGTAAAATTCTTGTGCTTACTTTCTTTGAAGAGATACTTGCACACACTCACAAATTCATGCATAACTTTAATTCTTATATGTTGAGTGTTTTCTTGTGTGCATTTTGATGACTCTTATTGATTTATTTGCATCTTGTAATTAAATGTTTTATGTCATGTTTGACATTAGAATAGGATGCATGTTTCATCACTCTTTAACCTGTTGAAATTGTATGTTTGAGTGTTGAAATCAGGTTGTGCGCTACTCGACCAGTGCAACATTTCAGTGGAACGCTGCTAGTCATGCGCCACTGAGCTGCGCTGTTGCACCCGAGTACAATTGAAAAAAGTGGGCGTGCGCTGGTGGTGCGCTACTCGACTAGCGCAGCCTCACCAGCGTAAACATTCCAGAGAATTTGCGCTTGTATTGTGCCACTCGTCCATCACCTGTTGTAAAAATAAGTTGTGCGCTGGTGGTACGCTACTCGGATAGCGCACGTCACCAGCGCAAACAGAGGAAGATGGAATGTTTTTCCAAAATGACCTCACTTTGTTTGGATGTTATATATATATAACTCAGTGCTTTAAGGTCATGGAAGAGTTCAGAACATTAAACATTTTCCTTAGAACACATTTCAAAGGTAAAACACTTTCGAGAACTCACTTTTAATCACTCAAAGCATTCCCATGTGCATCAAAACTTCATCTTGCATCATCTAAGTTCAATTAGAGTGCATCAATGGATATGGTTGCTTCATCACATCTTGTTTGGTAAGTTCTTCACAATCTTCTTACAAGTTAAGTGTTTTACTTGCTAGACCTTCTCTTTAATTATTTGTATGCTCTTAGAAGATTTTCTAGATACAAATTAGAGATTGTTGTGATGCCATGATTGAGTGTTGTATTGTGATAGCTTCATAGGATTGTTTAATCTATGTTTAGCTAAGTTTCTTGAACATGTCATTTAGCTCATGATATCTAGGATTGAATTAATTGTCATCTCATTATCCTAGATAAGCATATACGGTTTCTTAGCCTTGTTTGTTCATTGAATATCATCACTTATTTACATAGGACTCTTTATATCTTCATTAAGAAGTAAGACTTGTGTTGCTTCTGGGAGTAGGTAGCTTAAATCACAAGCAAGATGGACTAGGTTCACTTATACCGGGATTAGGTAGTGGTAGTGGATTAAACCAGGATTAGGTTGTAATTCCTTTACCATTAGTGGATTCGAGGTTCTAGTGTGGCGCACTCATCAGCCCGTGATTTTTCCCATTTGGAGGGTTTCCACGTATATCTCAAGTGTCTTTACTATTTCCGCATTTATTACACTTGTGGTATTTTTATAACTAGATAGGGGCATCTTTGTAATCTTGACCTTTAACGAAAATTAGGTAAATTTGGTTAAAATCTATTCACCCCCCTCTAGATTAATATATTACACACCATCATATTTGTTTCAAAAACAAAGTTTCGTCATGACCGATGTGCATGCCGCGGTCTAGGCAAGTGTCCGGACCGCGGTCTATGCAGTATGGCACAGCTGGACATTACCGCTCAGCGATCAAGGCCGCGGTACACGCTCAACAGCACAACAACTCGAGCTTTGAGCGACCCAAAATATGACCAAACGACATCCAAACCTTTCGTATAATATACCGTTGGAAAGGTATGGAAGTCTACTTTATCAATTTACAAAACATGATTTGGATATCTGTAGAAAACGATATGGTCATTTTAGTGACCAAAGGTCAGAAACTGACAACAACAGAGATGCCCTATTTTTGTGTTCACTTTGGAGATTTCAAAACCAATCCAAACGGTCATGAAATATTATGAATATTATACCGTTGGAAAGGTATGGGTGACTAGTTTGTACAGAAAATTTCAAAACTCATTTAAAAACATTTTAATCACTGAAATACACTATTTTGAAACTAGACACCTTACTCCATATAACCAAACCAAGAGAAGAATGAGACCTTCTTATATGGTCACTCAACTTGCTAAAACAAGCACACCATCATGCAAACGCAAACACAACACAATACCACACTTAAATCTACAAATGAAGTGCAAGTGTGATTGTGAAGAGATGCACACATATAAACAATATCAACACAAATGCAAGATCAATAAAGCATGCATGAGGTGTGTGTGTGCACCTAAACTCTTCAAGAGGCAAAGTCAAGTGAATATACCTTTTGCTCCTGAAGTCATGGAGATACTTGGAAGCTTGCCAATGAGAACCTAAGCTACCCATTACACAATCATCCCCAATGTGGTGTGGTTTGTCATGAAATAAGCCAATCATAAAATCAAGTTCCTTACACAGGGTGTGAAAGATCACACGATGAAAATCATAGCACATCTCAACATTGCTAAACTGAATAGTGCTGAGATAGTTGGTGAGACCAAAATTGATATGATTGTCAACTCACTGTCGGATTCATTTGATCAATTCAAGTTGGACTACATCTTGAATAATGAGGATTACACCTTGAAAGGCCTGATGCAAGATGTTCAAAGTACGGAAAAAATCCTTGTGAAAAGCAAGGATCAAGAGATTCATATGCTTGGTAAGTTGCTATTGTTAAAGATCTGTAAGAAGGTCAAGAGACAACAGAAGAAAAAGCAACTTGAACCTTCTTAGAAGCAGACCAAGAAAGTAACCAAGATCAAAGGAAAGTGTTTCTTTTATGGTGAAAAGGATCAAAGGAATAGACTGAATAAGAATGAATTCAACTTGCATTTCGGCAATGGAGCGTTGGTGTCTACTAGTGTAGTGGGAGATATTATAATCAATTTAAATTCTTATAGGCATTTATTTTTAATAAATGTTTATTACGTACCACAATTCAAGAGGAATTTAATTTCGGTATCTTATCTAAACAAATTTGGATATTCGGTTACTTTTAATATAGGTTTTATTATTAGTAAGAATAACAAATTTTTTTGTAAAGGTACATTAGAAAACGATTTATTCTACTTGCCAAGAAATATCTCTCACTTTTTAGACACGAAATCAACGGAACCTAATCATAAAAGAGTAAAATTATCAAAAGAAGAAACTTACCTACGCCATTTGCGCCTATGTCATATTAACCGTAATAGGATTAAAAGATTGGTAAGTGACGGACCTCTAATTGACTTAAAGGTTGATGATCTACCAACTTGTGAATCTTGTTTGGAAGGTAAAATGACCAAGAGGTCGTTTACGACCAAAGGCACAAGAGCTATTGAATGTTTAGGTTTGATACACATTGATGTGTGTGGACCTATGAGCATTCAAGCTGGAGGTGGATATGAGTACTTCATCACTTTCATGGATGATCACTCAAGATTTGGCTATGTTTATCTCATGAGACATAAGCCAGATGCTTTTGACATGTTCAAAGCATTTAAAGCTAAAGTGGAAAATCAGCTTGAGAAACGCATAAAAATCTTGAGGTCTGATCATGGTGGAGAATTTCTCAGTTTTCTGCACCAGCCACACCTCAACAAAATGGGGTGGCAGAAAGGAGAAATAGAACTCTTTTAGATATGGTTAGGTCTATGTTGAGTTATTCAACGCTTCCTAATTCTTTTTAGGGATATGCTTTACAAACCGCAATGTATATTCTAAACGATGTACAACCTAAGTCGGTTCCTAAAACACCGTAAGAGTTGTGGATCGGCCGAAAGCCTAGTTTACAACACTTAAGTATATTTGGATGTCCTGCGCACATGTTAAAAAAAAAGACAGAAAAGATGGAGTCCCGTTCAGAAACATGCATATTTGTAGGGTATCCAAAAGGTACAAAAGGATATTATTTTTATAGTCCTTCAGATCTTAAAAGTAGAATTATCCTGAATAAGCTTTTAGGAGATACAGTTCCACAAAAGGTTTCACAACCAAGCCTAATTGTAAGTTCCATACCAACACAAGATCAACAATCTACAATACCTCATCGTAGTGGGAGGGTTGTTAGACAACCCAAGAGATACATCGGTCTAGGAGAATCTGTAGAGAATCTTCCGGACGACGATGACCCATATACCTGTAAAGAAGCAATGGAATATATTGATTGTCACCATTGACAAAAGTGAAATAATATGTACAAGGTTATACTAAACAACCTAGAGGGGGGGTGAATAGGTTGTCTCTCACTTTTGACAAATCTTTCTAGACTAGTGACAAAACCTTGATAACCATACAAATTAACATTCAAAATGATTGTTATGAGAAAACAATGTATTTATGTATGCTCAAATCTCCACTCTTATTCTATAAAACACACAACAAGAATCAATGTTTCTTATGAACAAATATATTCAATGTAGAACAAAATTCCATAAGTTGTACTTAGAGAATTACAGTGTGGTACTTTACAACTTGAATGGAATATCACAAGATACAAAGTTATCTAACATATACAAACAATATTGTGTGAGGAAGTCAACTTACATATAAAGTTCTATCCACATTATTCAAATAACAATTACCAATATAAAAGAGATAGGGATAGAGAAAAGTTAACACAAGATATAACCTGGTAAACTTCCGAAGAGGAAACATCCACGGGTTAGCAACCACCGGCAAACAAAATCCACTAGTAGATAAGAAAAATACAATCTCTCAAGTGACCCCTTCACCTAAAAACTACCCTCCTATCCTGTTCATGAAGATGTCGTCCTCTTGCTCAACAAATCGAGGCCTCACACCTCTTGTCAAGACTTCCTCGCTCACCCTTCCGGATCCTCACGACCCTAGGCAAGACTTCCTTGCTCACCCTTCCGGATCCTTACGACCCTAGGCAAGACTTCTTGCTCAACTATCCGAGTCCTCCCGACTCTAGTTGAGACTTCCTTGCTTGAAAATCTGAGGTCTCCCACCTCTTGTCAAGACTTCCATGCTCAACACCATAGGTCTCACACTTATTGTCAAGACTTCCTTCTCATAAGGCATCTAGGTGATCATGACTGCAAAACGTAAACAAGCACGCAACATAGAATAAGTTGATCAACAAATTCTATGGAAACTAGAATTAATCACTGAGCACACAAAGTATATTTTCTAGTTTATAATACCAAAATGACACCACACAAGATGATGCATGAGCATATGAAATGTATGGATTAGGTACACTCCATGAAGATCTAGACATAGACAATAAAGTTCATAAAACAAGATTGTCTAGATCTTATGCATGAATAAAAATCTAGAGCATGCCAAATTTCCAAACACACACTTTAAACCTAGATTTTATTCATGTTACTAAAGCTTGAAATAAACATGTTCATGAAGTATGCATTCAAGACTTTAGTACTAACACAAAAATGATAGAAACACAAGATATGATCAATCAAATCACTAGCAATCGTTTAGAGCATATATTCACAAAATAGTGAATTAAACTCTAATAGACTCTAAATATAAAATCAAATGTTCTAATCCTAGATCTATTCAACAAATGAGTTCTTAGCACATGATAAGACTATTAATCATGAAAATAAAGTCAATCAAAGCACAAATAGTCTTAGATAAGATGCTAGCACAATACAACTCACAATCATGTGAAAACATAGGTTTGATTGAAATCTAACTCACAATCAAGTTTCTAATTAAGCACAACTAGCATTTAATTGATGATCTATCACTTATCAACAAATGTTCAAGTCAAATACACACAATTAGGAAGAAAACCCAAGGTATTTGAACATTAGAATCAAGGAAATCAAAAGATAAACAAATACCTTGACAATTTCGAGTACAGTCACGAAATTGGTGCGATCCACCAGAAACCTTCAACAAATGACTCCAAGGTTGCTTGGAGATGATAGAGAAATTCAATACAAAACTTACCCAACTTGAATCACTTCAATCGGATAAGATATGAGAGAGATATGGTGATTTAAAGTTGAGAGAAAAAAACCTGGAAATTTTCTGCACTACATTTTCTTCTTCCTAGGATTCAAATGAGAGAGAGAAGAGATGTATAAAGGAGAGGGAACAAAAGAGCATGAAAGGACCAAAATACCCCCTTTAAGAATGCTTCCCCAAGATGGCGTGTGGGCATCTTGGGGCAGCAAGGATTTGTGCCCAAGATGGCCACGCGCCATCTCGGGCTTGCACCATGTGATGGCCTTTGGCCATGGTGCACCTCCCTTTCGCTCCTCTCGCGTTCTTCGACCATTCTTTGGCCTCCGAACTCGGAATTCGAATATGTTTATGGAATAAAAACCATAACTCTCTCACGACATGGAAATAAAATATACTCAACCCAGAAAATAAGAATTCAACTAGATATACAAAGATGAAAAAAATGTACGCAACATGACTGGAAAGTATGATAACTTTTGACTCAGAACTTGAAATCAATAGTATGAGTAAATTAAATGACCGAAACTCAATCAAGAATGTTTTAAGACTAAAATCATGTTCAATATCCAAGTTATACAAACATATACACATACAAACATAATCCACACTAAAATGTAAACTACATAGAGATAGTCTCCGATCATGCATTTTCCAAAACATGTTATTTTCATACCAATGCATGAGCATTCATCTTCAAGTGTGTGAATGTGTTATACATGGTGCACAACGATGCAGGGACACATATGAATGAACTGTATGTGTGTGCATATAATGGTGCATAACGATGTAGGGAAACAAATGTATGAATTGTGTGTGTGTGCCTATAATGGTGTACAACGATGCAGGGACACAAATGTATGAATTGTGTATGTGTGCATAAGTCTTGAAAGAGAAAAGAAAGGTCTTAATATACCTTTGTAGAATCATGAAGCACTTTTCCCTTTGAAGTCTTGAACTTGCTTGAATAGTTGTCATTTCTTCTTTTAAGCTTGAATCATCATGAATCCTAGACAACTAAACAATACAAAGGAAATGTTGTTTTGATACAGAATAATGCCACAAAACTCACAAACCTAACAGAAAGGCAATGCAATCCAAAATTGAATCTATGTTCAAAAACAAAGTCTGGTCTCTTGTAAACTTGCCTAAAGGGATAAAACTCATTGGGAACAAGTGGATAAACAAGAGGAAAAGAGGAATGGATGGAAAGGTGGAAATCTTTAAAGCTAGATTGGTAGCTAAAGGTTAAACACAGATGGAAGGTATCGATTATGAAGAAACCTTCTCTCATGTGGCCATGCTTAAATCAATTAGGATACTCTTATCCATTGCGACATCTCTAGACCAAGAGATTTGGCAAATGGACGTCGTGACAGTTTTCCTTAATGGAAGTCTTGACGAAAGCATCTATATGATGCAACCAGAAGGATTCATTGATAAGAGCCAAGAGGAAAGAGTATGCAAGTTGTAAATATCCATATAGGGATTGAAACAAGCATCCAAATCCTAGAACATAAGGCTCGATCAAGCCGTAAAAAGTTTTGGAAACCTTGATGAACCTTGTGTATACAAAAGGATTAAATGCGACAAGTTGGTTTTCCTAGATCTTTACGTTGATGATATACTACTCATCGGAAACGATGTAGGTGTATTGACATCAATAAAAGAATGGTTAGTAAAACAATTTAATATGAAGGACTTAGGAGAAGCAAGTTATATTCTTGATATCCAAGTCATAAGGGATAGAAAGAATAGAATGATTGCATTATCCCAAGCTTCATACATAGATAAAATCTTGTCTAGGTTTTCCATGCAAGATTCCAAGAAAGGTATGTTACCTTTTAGACATTGAATTGAACTTTCTAAGGAACAAGTTCCTACGAATGAGCATGGAGAGCAATTCATGAGTAAGGTTCCATATGCATCGGCAGTTAGAAATCTCATGTATGCAATGCTCTATACTATACCAGATATTTGTTTTGATGTGGGCATAGTTAGCAGGTTTCAATCGAAGCCTGGTCCTGATCACTGAATGGCAGTCAGACATATTTTCAAGTATCTAAGGAAAACGAGAGATTATATGCTTGTATACTCTAGAGGAGATTTAATTCCAGTTGGGTATACTGATTCTCATTTTCATTCAGATTCTGACTCCAGGAGATCAACATCAGAATCTGTGTTTACTATTGGAGGAGGGGCTGTCATATGATGGAGTATCAAGCAATCTTGTATTGCTGATTCCACCACGGAAGCCGAGTATGTAGCCGCATGCTAGACTTCTAAAGAGGTTGTCTAGCTCCACCAAATCTTGATTGACTTATAAGTGGTTCTTGATGCGAATAAGCTGATCACTATCTATTGTGACAATAGTGGAGCAGCGACTAATTTGAGAGAACCAAGAAGTCATAAGAAGAAGGAAACACATTGAAAGAAAGTATCACCTTCTAAGGGAAATTGTGCATAGGGGTGACGTGATGATTACCAAGATCGCATCAACAGAAAATCTATCGGATCCCTTTACAAAGGCTCTTCCATAAAAGAGTTTTGATGGGCATCTAGAGAACACGGGGATGAGAGATATGACACATTTGCTATAGAGCAAGTGGGAGATTGTTAGGATTATGCTCGATAGCAAGAGTATAATATTGTATTTGACAATCTTTTCATATTAATAAAGTGATTTCTACCTTAACAAATCTTATAGCATTTATAATTTAATTATTATAATTGTCAAAAGTAAATAATCATAAGGACAAAAGACTATGAGAAAAGAAGAATTGTTCATACATCTAGATATGTATGAACTAGACACAATTCTATAGTTAGCCTTAAATAATATTCACAACTTAAGATAAAAGGTTGGGCGCCTTTATCTTGTCAAAGTTGTAGATTCTTTTGCTAGCATTTTATCCATTGACGGTTCTAGATAAAGTATTTCATTGTGATCCTATTCAATGCACCCAGTGCACTAGATTTTTTTGCCCAAGGACACCTCACTTTGAAGATTTTAGACTCATCATAACACATTTGATCCCAATCAAATGCTAGCAAAAGAATCTACAACTTTGGCAAGATAAAGGTGCCAAACCTTTTATCTTAAGTTGTGAATATTATTCAAGACTAACTAAATAATTGTGTCTACCTCATACATATCTAGATGTATGAACAATTCTTCTTTTCTCATAGTCTTTTGACCTTATGATTATTTACTTTTAACAATTATAAGAATTAAACTATAAATTCTATAAGATTTTTTATACTAGAAATCACTTTATTAATATGAAAAGATTGTCAATTACATTATAACACTCTTACTATCGAGCATAATCCCAACAATCACAGGAAACATAAAGCTTAATGAAACTTGACGGCCATAGGTGTTCCAAAACACCTTCTCCCACTCAACTATTTAAGGCATGTGATTGAATTCCATAAGATGATTTAACTAGTTATTTAGATGCCAATTTAGATACCTATATCATTCAAAGCTTGTTCATACCAAAAGAGATATATGAGTGTCACTCCTATTCTATATGACATGTTATCAAACAATGACAAACATTGCAATATTTATAGAAAAATAAATAGGCAAAATTTTGGTCCATCCTAGAAAAGCAAGTAAATTATATTTGTTTTGAAAAAACAAAACCCTAATCCTAACTTGGCGAACAAGTTATCAAGCGGCTGTCCATCCAAAGGTCTCATGACAAGGCACTTGCGCGCCTGATGCCTTGCGTAACTACCCCTTGCGCAGCTCTTTTGCTGCCATACCACGGGTGCTCGCATTCGTCCAGCCCATAGCAAGGCCGTGCACTGCCGCATTGCAACAAGCGTAGCTACATGCTCGGTCATGCGCATTTGTTGCCTTGGTGCGCATTTGTTGCCTCAGGTTACACTGTTGCTGCTTTTTCTACTTCCAATTCTTCAATTCTTTGAATCTTTGAAACTTGAATATACTACAATAAATCTTTTTTTATTACAATAATAAAAAAAAACTTAACAGCTACCAAGAAGGAATATATGGCGATGATAGACCACTCTTCTTGTTACAATCCCAAAACAAAAAGACATTGAAATTCTAGGGCCAAAATCAAGCAATAACAAATCACATTATAAAACCACACACACACACACACACACACACACACACACACACACACACACACACACATATATATATATATATATATATATATATATATATATATATCCATACATTCCAATGTAATTATATATGTGAATACCTTGAGTGTCATCACTTTCTAAAATATTCATATTTACAATAAAAAGAAATAAATCCACATATATACATTAATTAATCAATGGAACAACTAGACTCTGATACCAATTGTAGGATAGAATGCATGGTGGAATCAAACATTTGATTGGTATATTTCATAAAATTTTCTTTAAAAGAATGGATCTTAACCCTTGATTAATTAATATATAATAAAAAAGGTATCGAACCTTTTTCATGTGACGATTGATGTTGCGTTAATATTGAAACAGTAAGATCTTCCAATCCAATCACGAAGGTGAATCACCTAGGAGTGTGGGCTCCCTTTCATTGAATTGTGTACCAGAGGATGGAAAAAACAAAAAACCTTTTTCATGTTTTATTCATAATAACCCTCCTAGAGAAAGTAAAGAACGTTTGGTCACTTGTAAATTCTCAATATTTTGATCAAAAACTCGCGTGAACCTAATTCGATGTTGTGTACAAAACCTTTTGATGTAAAAGCTATCAGTGCCCTATAGAAAATAAAAACGCTACCTTTTTCTTTTCCCTTGGTCGAATTCTGACACAAGTTTTCTACGAGTTGGTGGATTTTTTTTTATTTTAACAAGCAAATCAAAAAACTCTCAGAACATTAGCACTGGCCGAATTCTCTTCATGGACATATATCGGTGTCAAAAATCCTCACACAAAGAGGATTTTCGTTTCACCAAAACTCCTGTCAACTTTTGAATTCTACTCCTATTCCAACTCATCTCTGTATTATCCAACAATAAGTTATTGAACATAAATTAAATTATAACTTTATCAAAAACTTCATAATTTGACCAATCGACAAATAGAGTTTTGATAGATATCAAACACTTCCTACTTTGACTTGATAAATAAATTCATTTTATTTATCAACTTATCAAATAAATTCTTTGATACTTATCATACTACCAAAAATAGTATAACATTAAGAGACCTTCTCATACTAAGAAAAAGATTTTGACTTTTAACCAAATAATCAATTTATAAATAAATTAATTAATTAACTACCATTTAATTAAACAATAAAATAAAACAATATATTAGGCTAATAATTTTAGTCTTGCTACCCAAGCATATACCATGGGCAAGATATTGTTTTTCCATTTCATTAAATCCACTATACTTTAATAAAAAATCAACATGTGAACTAGACTCATTCTTACAAAAAAGAAACAAGTCCACATGCCTTAAATTACAACATTAATATAATTTAACAGCTCATTTAACAAAATGTGCAAATTATATTCTTAATGTATTAATGGAATGCTAATCGCACCCCATTAGAGCTGCCCAAGGATTCCCACATCCTTGGCCGCCCATTCCAGGTATTTGAAGAGTTACCATATGTCTTGATCACATATGACCACACCTCTCCAAAACATTTGGATTCTGTAATCCAAAACATTTTGATTCCGTAATCCAAAAATAATTCTAGATGAACCCATAAATTAGTTTGGTAGAATATATCAAGTGATCTATGCAAGTTTGTATGGATTAGGGATCTTGACGGACGATCTAAATTTAGGCTTCAATAGATATAACCTAATCACAATCAACAAATGATTCCATTAGGGTTTGATTTATTAATTTTAGCTCATTCCACTAAAGAACTAAAGTTGAACTATTAAATAAAAATAGAATAAGTAAATGTTTCTCATTTGTACCTCAGACAATCTTATCGGAGATAGTGTATCCTCATGAAAAATACCAGTGATCGTCAAGAGCTCATATACTGCCTATAGCTCTCTTAGTTACCAGATTTACTCATATGACCACATTTTAAACTTGGATATTTTGACTTGTCTTGAAGGCATGTTTCAATAGAAACTATTGAAAACTTAACGTTAAGATTTAATATCCAATACCTCAAAACATCCATATGATGATATTATACTCACATTTAATAAATGGAGTCATGATGTCTATATCTATAAATGAAATCCTCTATCGATTAACAAATGTATACCACCAAACCATCGAGAATAGACTATGCTATATAATCATACTTACTGACAGCTCAAATGATAACACTTGTAACCATAAGTCCATCATTTATCTAAAGATTGAGATAGACTCTCCGATCGTCATTAAGTGAAAACTTTTTTATCCACTGACGGTTTTGGATAAAGTATTTCACTGTAAACCTATTCATTGAGCCTAGTGCACTAGATTCTTTTGTCCAAAGACACAGCACTTTGATGATTTTAGACTCTTCATAACACATTTGATCTACTCAAATCCTAGCAAAAGAATCTACAACTTTAACAAGATAAAGACGCCCAACCTTTTCTTAAGTTATGAATATTATTCAAGACTAACAAAATAATTGTGTCTACCTCATGCATATCCAGATGTGCGAACAATTCTTCATTTCTTATAGTCTTTTGACCTTATGATTATTTACTTAATACAATTATAATAATTAAACTATAAATGCTATAAGATTTGTTAAACTAGAAACCACTTTATTAATATGAAGAGATTGTCAAATGCATTATTACACTCTTGCTATTGAGCATAATCCTAACAATCTCCCACTTGCTCTATAGCATATGTGTCATATATTTCATTCCCAAGTTCTCTAGGTGCCCATCAAAACACTTATATGGTAGAGTCTTTGTGAAGGGATCTACTAGATTTTCTGTTGACACGATCTTGGAAATTGTCTTTTCACCCCTATGCAAGATTTCCCTCAAAAAATGATAATTCCTTTCAATGTGTTTCACTCTTTTATGGCTTATTAGCTCTCTCAAATTAGCCACTGCTCCACTGTTGTCATAGTAGATAATAATCTGCTTATTTGCATTAGAAACCACTTCAAAGTCAATAAAGAATTGGCGGAGCCAAACAACCTCTTTAGCAGCTTCGCATGTGGCAACATACTCAGTTTCCAAGGTAGAATCAACAATGCAAGATTGCTTGATACTCCTCCATATGACTGGGCCTCCTCCAAGAGTAAACACGGATCTTGATATGGAACTCCTAGAGTCAGAATATGAGTCAAAATCTGAATCTGTATACTCAGTGTGAATCAAATCCCCTTTAGAGTATACAAGCATATGATCTCTCATTCTTCTAAGATACTTGAAAATATGCTTGACTGCTATCTAGTGACCTGGACCTCATTTTGATATAAACATGTTAACTATGCCAATAGTAAGACTAATATATGGTATAGTGCAAAGCATTGCATACATGAGACTTCCAACTGCTGAGGTATATGGAATCCTACACATGAATTGCTCTTTATGCTCATTCTTAGGAGCTTCTTCCTTATAAAGTTTGATAACATATCTGAAAGGTAACATACCTTTATTAGAATCTTGCATGGATAATCTAGACAAGATTTTATCTACGTATAAAGCTTGGGATAAAGCAATCATTTTACTCTTTCTATCCCTTATTACTTGGATACCAAGAATAATGTGCTTCTCCTAAGTCCTTCATATCAAATTGTTTTGCTAACCATTCTTTTACTGATGTCAATACACCTACATCGTTTCCGATGTGTAGTATGTCATCAATGTAAAGAACTAGGAAAACCAACTTGTCACCTTTAATCCTTTTGTATACACAGGGTTCATCAAGGTTTTGAATAAATACAAAACCTATCACAGAATGATCGAACCTTATATTCCAGGATCTGGTTGCTTGCTTTAGTCCATATATGGATCTTTGCAACTTGCATACCTTTTCCTCTTGGCCTATTTTAGTGAATCCTTCTGGTTTCATCATATAGATGTTTTTGTCAAGACTTATATTAAGGAAAGCTGTCTTGACATCCATTTACCAAATCTCTAAATCTAGAGATGTTGTAATGGATAAGAGTATCCTAATGGATTTAAGCATGGACGCATGAGAGAAGGTTTCCTCATAATGGATATCTTCCTTTTGAGTGTAACCTTTTGCTACCAATCTAGCTTTAAAGGTTTCAACCGTTCCATTCATACCTCTCTTTTTCTTGTATACCCACTTGCACCCAATGAGTTTTATTCCTTTAGGCAAGTCTACAAAATACCAGACTTTGTAGTTGAACATAGACTCACTTTCAAATTGCATTGTCTTTTGCCAATGATGACAATCAACATCCTCCAAGTACGATAAGGAATGGTAGGTTGTTGATCTTGTGAAGGTGCGGAATTTACAATTGGGCTAGGTTGTGAAACCTCTTATAGAATTGTGTCTTCTGAAAGCTCATTCAGGATAATACTGCTCTTAGGCACAAAATCATTCATATAGTCCATTTCAAGAAATTTAGCATTTATCGAAACAATACTTTAAGATTTGAAGGACTACATAAATAATATCCTTTAGTTCCTTTTTGGATACCCCACAAATATGCATGTTTCTGAACGAGACTTTATCTTTTGTATTTCCCTTTAACACGTGTGCAGGATATCCAAATATCTTGAAGTGCTGTAAACTATCCTTTCGCCCAGTCCATAACTCATGTAGAGTTTGAGGAACCAACTTAGATGGTACATCATTTAGAATGTACATAGCAATTTGTAAAGCATATCCCCGAAAAGAATTAGAAAGCGTTGAATAACTCAACATGGACCAAACCATGTCCAAAAGTGTCTTATTTCTCCTTTCTGTCACCTCATTTTGTTGAGGTGTTCCTGGCATAAAAAATTGAGAAATTATCCCATTATCAATAGGATATTGCTGAAACTCACCAGATAGATATTCTCCACAACGATCAAACCTCAAGATTTTTATGTTCTTCTCATGCTGATTTTCTACTTCATCTTTAAAAGCTTTGAACATGTCAAAAACATCATAATTATGTCTCAAGAGATATACATAACCAAATCTTGAGTAATCCTCCATGACAGTGATGAAGTACTCATATCCACCTCTAGCTTTAATGCTCATAGGACCACATACATCATTGTGTATTAATCCTAAACATTCAGTGGCTCTTGTGCTTTTGGTCATGAATGATCTTCTAGTCATCTTACCTTCCGAACAAGATTCACAAGTTGGTAGATCATAAACCTTTAAGTAACTAAAAAGTCGATAACTAACCAGTCTTTTGATCTTATTAAGGTTAATATGACCTAGGCGCAAATGAGATAAGTAGGTTTCATTTTTTGATAATTTCACTCTTTTATGTTTATGTTCCGAGATTCTGTGTCTAACAAGTGAGAGATATTTCTATACAATTGAAGGAAATTGTTTTTCAATGTACCTTTGTAAACAATTTTGTTATTCTTACTAATAGTAAAACCTTTATTAAAAGTAACCGAATATCCAAATTTATTTAAACAAGAAACAAAAATTAAATTCCTCTTGAATTGTGGTACATAATAAACGTCTATCAAATTTAAATGCCTACTAGAATCTAGATTAACTTTAATATCCTCAACTGCACTGGTAGACAACAATGCTCTGTCGCGTAAACGCAAGTTGAATTCATTCTCATTAAGTCTTTTCCTTGCTTAAAACCCCTGAAAGGATTAATAAACATGATTAGTAGCTCCAGAGTATTTGTTCCGAGAATCTATAAAAATTTTCAAAAAACATGTTTTAAGATAATTAATATTACCTTCTTCTTTCTTGTTGTGAGACTCTGGGCAATTTCTTTTTAATTGTGCCTTTTCACCTCAAATGAAACACTTCCCCTTGATTTTGGTTATTTTCTTGGTCTCCTTCCTGGTAGTTCCAAGTTGTTTTTTCTTTGGTTGTTTCTTGACCTTCTTATGGGACTTAACAGTAGCAGCTTTACTAACCGTATGAATCTCTTGACCCTTGCCTTTCACAAGGATCTTCTAAGTACTTTGAACATCTTGCATCAGGCCCTGTAAGGTGTATTCCATATTTTTCAAGGTGTAGTCCAACTTGATTTGATCAAAGAAATCTGATAGTGAGTTGACAATCATGGCAATTATCGATCACCATCTATCTCAGCACCATTGAGTTCAACAATGTTGAGAAGTTCTATGACTTTCATCATGTGATCTTTCATAGCCTGTCTAGGTTTCATCCTAAGATTCATGAAAGCAGTCACTGCCTCTCACTTAGTCATCCTGGACTTCATAGCAAACATCCTTTTCAGAGACAATATTATATCAACAGCAGTCCTCATTCCTTCATGTTGTTATTGCACACGTTGGAGATGGTGGCCATAATGTAAACCATCTCATTTGAGGCCTTCCACTATTCATACTCACCTCTTTGTACCTCGGTATATTCATCAGTAAGAGCATGTGGTTTGGGGGTAGACAAAACAAACTTGTGTTTTTCTGCTTGCAACAACAACAACCCAATTTTCATTTTCCATGTGACATATTTATCACCAGTTAAAGTATTATCTTTTAGGATGTTGATTAGGAATGGGGTCATAATTTCTTAATAAAACAAAAATTATATATAAGTAAACAATCATGATAAAGCACTTTTGAATATTTTTCTTGAACTAAATAAAATAATTCAATCATAAAATTCAACGGTAATCTAACACCTATAATTGGACTAGTTCCATCTACTAGTTGGACTAGGTCCCACCTTATTGTTAACATAACAACTGGCGTTTTCAATTTTAGGCTCACTTTTTTATTAACAAGAACTCTTGGGAAGATAGCAACAAAACCACATTGAGTGTGTTACCAAGTTATGGACCTTCAATATTTTCCATAATGAAAATCTCTTCTTTGAGAGTGGATATCTTTTGAGTCAATTGTCTAGTCTATCCTTGTTAGGAAGTATCTTGCTAAATTACATTCATGGATACTCTTTTTTTTTCGGAGGGTGGGGGGGGGGGGGGGGGGGGGGGGGGGGGGGGGGTCATCACATGAAATATAAAGCTAAACTAAACTTGGAGACCATAGGTATTCCAAAACACCTTCTCCCACTCAATTATTTAAGTTGTGCGACTGAATTCCATAAAATGCTTTACCAATTTATCTAGATGACAGTTTATATACCTATTTCATTCACTGCATGTTCATACTAAAAGAGATATATGAGTGGTACTCCTCTTATATATGACATGTTATCAAATAGTGACAAACATTGCAATATTTATGGTAAACTAAATAGCCACAATTTTGGTCCATCGTAGAAAAGCAAATAAATCATATTTGTTTTGTAAAAACAAAAACCCTAATCCTAACTTTGCCAACAAAACATCATGTGGCCGTCTGTCCAAGGGCTCATGACAAGGCACTTGCAAGCCCAAAGCCTTGCGTGGCTGCCTTGTGTACAGCTCCTTTGCTACCATACCATGGATGCGCGCATATGTCCAACCCATAGCAAGGCCAGTCACTGCCGCACCACAACAAGTGTAGCTAAACACTCGGTCATGCATGTTTGTTGCCCTGGTGTGCAAGGGCTGCCCCGGGTTACACTGTTGCTACATTTTTTGATTCCAATTCTGTAACTCTTTGAACCTTCAAAATTTGAATATATTACAACAATAAAAAAAAACTTAGTAGCTATCAAGAAGGAAATTATGGCGATGATAGGTCACCCTTCTTGTTACAATCTCAAAACAAAAATACAATAAAATTCTAGGACCAAAATCGAGCAATAACTAATCACATTATAAAACCACATATATATATCCATACATTCCAATTTAATTATATATGTGAATACCTTGAGTGTCATCTTTTTCTAAAATATGCATATTTGCAGTAAAAAGAAATAAATCTACATATATATACATTAATTAATCAAGGATATAGGATAAAACACGCGGAAGCAAAATTTTTTATTGGTATATTTCCAAAAGTTTCCTTTAAAAGAATGGATATTAACCCCTGATTAATTGACATATATTAAAAAAGGTATTGTACCTTTTTCATGTGACAATTGATGTTGCGTTAATATTGAAACCGTAAGATCTTCCAATCTAATCACGAATGTGAATCACCTAGGAGTATGGGCTCCTTTTCTTTGAATTGTGTACCTAAGAATGGCAAAACAAAAACATTTTTTCTTTTGTTAGTCATAATAACCCTTCTAGTGAAAACGAAAAACATTTGCTCACTTGTGAATTCTCAATCTTTTGATCAAAAACTCACGTGAACCTAATTCGATGTTGTTCACAAAGCCTTTTGATGTAAAACTACTAATGCATTTTTGCCATAGCTTTCAAACCAATCATTTCAAAATCTCTCCCATGGTCACTCATAATCCTTTTAATGCTTTTAATGTGAGAGTTTTTTTTTATTTTGAATTTTAGTGCAAAGCATTTTCAATTTTTCAGAAGTTTCAGATTTTTCTTTAGAAAATATGTCCATGTAAATCTAGAGAAATCATCTACACATAAAAATTTATCTCTTGCCAACGAGAATTTCTATTTGCATGGAACTCGTGGGGTCGTATATAGAAGCTCTAATGGCTCGTTTGTGGTAAGATACGTGCCTTTCTTATGCATACTTTTGATTTGTTTCCCTTGTGACAAAGTCTACAAACACCATAAACTTTCTTCCCAAGTTTGGGAAGCCCATCACAACCTTAAACTTATCCAAGATCCTCAAATCTCGGTAGTTCATGTGGCCAAGCCTTTGGTGTCATGACTCAACTTGCTCACTTTTGGACACATTACAAGAGATGACACTAGTTTCAAGACAATAACAATTGTCACTAGATCTCATTCCTTTTAACAAGGTTTGTTCATTTGACTTCAAATCATTTTTATTAAATAAAATGGATAGACCATCATCATTAAGAAGAGAAATGCTTATAAGATTGGCTTGAAAGCCATTAACAAACAAAGTATTTGACAAAGAGGGTAAACCGGTAATGGAAAAGATTCCTTTGCCTATAACTTTCCTTTTAAATACATTATCAAAGGTGACAAATCCACCATCCTCCATAACAAGAGATTCAAAGAAACTCTTGTTCCTTGATATGTGCCTAGAGCACCCACTATCCAAATACCAAGTGTTAGAAGTATAGGCCTTCAAAGCTATTTGAGCCATCTAACAAAAATATTCATCACTTCTCCACCTAGGTGATATATTCTCTTTCATAATGGTAGTAGGTTCATTTGCTATAAGTTTCCTAGGAGCATACATATTGAATCTAGATTTCCTAGGAGCATGCATATTAGCTATAACCCTATTTCATTCAATCATGCTTTCAATTCTACACATTTTAATATAATTGAATCAATTTGGCATGATATGACCATTAACACCACTAAAGTGACAAGTGAGAGTAAAGTAAGAAGTTATACCATTCCCTTGTGAGTACAAGGGAACTTTCCCATTCCTTTGAGCTTGTATTTGGTGTTGGATTGGTTCTCTCTTTCTATGTTATTGAGTTGGTGTAGATTGATTCCTGGGTTGAGCTTGCATGAATTGCTTCTTGGTTTGACGGTATTTGGGTTGAGGAAAACTTGCTTGTGAGGCTCTCATGGATTGAGCTTGAGTTTGAGCTTGTACCCTTGATGTTATCTTCACTTGGACACTTTTTGAGCACTCTCCTGGTTCAATCTTCTTCCTAGCTCAGCTGGTTAGAGCTTGGGTCTTTCATCTTTGGTTCAAACCTTGGTGGAGACATTTAAATTTTCAGCAGTGGAAAAGAAATTTTTTTGTCATCTTCTAAACCAAGACCTTTCTTATCACTTGGCTTCTTGCCAACTCCCAATATGTGGTCAAGTTTCTTCGTGCTTGAAGTCATCTTAGCAATAACTTCTCTTGCTTCTTCAAGCTCCTTTTTCATCAATGCCTCATTCCTTTTTGCTTTCTTCACATTTCCATTTAAGTGAGTTACTTTGGTTGATAACTTGAGATTCTCTTATTTTAGCCTTGGAATCTCTTTCTTCATCATCAATCTTGAGCTTTCAAAATGCTCAATAAATCCTTCAAGGTCTCTGCCTTCCATAATTCCATTTATGGAATAAGATTAAGAGTCACCATCACTTGAGTCATCATTACCTTATTTCTTTTCATTTTGGTCATCTATTAGTTTCCTACTCTTGAGGAAGGATATGAAGGCAATAAAGTTTACGACATGGCTTACATCATTTGAGGATCCTCCTTTCTCTTCCAAGTCATCATTATCGCTCTAAGTGGCAGCCATTATCTTTCCTTTCTTCTTGTTCTCATGTTGTCACAATCCGTGGAGATATGGCCAAAACCTCCACATTCAAATAATTGGATCCTTTTTCTTGTGGGCTTGTCTTGACTTGGCTCAATCTTCTTCTTCACATCCTTTCCTTTGGATCCAACCCCCTTCTTTTAAAACTTGATGAACTTCTTGAATCTTTTCACCATGAGGGAGGGCCATCTCTGTATCCAATTCATCATCCTATTTCTCTACTTTGGAGGACTTCAAGGCTATGCTCTTTTGCTACTTGGGAGGTGTAGGGGTAGGAGACCATCTAGACTCAAAAGCTAAAGCCTTCCAATGACTTCACTTGGCTTCCTGTTCTTGTAGTCACTATTCTCCTCAAGTGTTGTCACCTTTGATTCAAACCTTGGTAGAAGTGACCTCATAATCTTTTGCTTGATCCTCCCATCCGAATATGGGTCACTTAGTTGATGGCTTTGATTGACAATGTCTATTAACTTCATTTGAAAGTTGTTGAAACACTCATGCTCCACCATCCTATTCGTCTCAAATTGCATCTGTAAGACTTGGAGCTTGGAATCCTTGACTACTTCAGTTCCTTCATAAACTATTTTTGGAACCTCTCATGTCTAATTTGCATTCCTAGTTGTTTGAATTAACCTGTATTGGTTGTCATCAATGGCAAAAAAGATGGAATGCATTGCCTTGTTGTTCTGTGATGTGTACGTTTTTGTCGTTAGAAAATGTACATCAAAAGTATTTATAAAACCGCAACAATGCCTCATTGGTTTACAAAACGAGTACAATGGAAATTCAGGTATCGTCCATAGGGCAAGGGAAACTAAATGGCTAAAACTAGTTAATTACTATCAAACTAAAACTAAGCATAAATAAAGTAAAGATCGATGGTTGTTTTGAAAAGTTAATAAATACAATGCAACTACAATTAGGCTATTTAATCTAACATGCAATTAATGTTAATAAGAATGCGAAAGTGAGAAGATATGATAATGGAAGCTAAGGAGTTGATGGATCCCACAAGCAAACATTGGGTGTATCGATAATTCTCATGAATGTCCATAATCTATTGTAACAAATCTAGTGTGTATAGTATTGGTTGTATATCCCTTATGAGTATCCAATCTAGAGTGTATAATACTAGCCACCCACGAGTGATTGTTCATGAATGTACATCTATCAAAATAAAGAACTAATCTCTTTATAAAATCACCAACCTAGAGTATATAGTATTGATGCTTAATCTATCATAAACAACCAACCTAGAGTGTATAGAATTGATTACCCATTTGAGATTAGATAGAGTTTAAGATTAATATGTCTAGATTTCACTTAAAGAGTGTACTCTTGTACAATCCTTCCATTCTAATGACCTTAAGAGAATCAAAAAGAGTGTATACCCAACTCTCTACTCAAATAATTTCTCAAACAACTTGAAAAGAGAGGAGTGTACAATCTTAGAAAAACTGTTCTTGAAATCAATTAAAACAATGAATGAAACATATTTGATAGATTTAATAAAATAGATAAAGTTCAATACAAACCCAAGGTTTACAAATGAATCACATCAACCTCTTAGTGAGGGATTTAGCTACTCATGCTAATTACAAAATAAAGCTAAGAGATCAGAGTAAGAGAAGACCCATGTAGAACTCCTCTCTCTTGAAGCTTGAACTGAAGCACCTAGTAGCCTTCTTGAGTAGTAGAAAATGATAATGATGTAAGATGGTTAGGATTTAGTAGGGAATTGTTCCTATATCTAGGGTTAGTGGTTAGTGATGTGTGAGAAAATATGACAGTGTTTGTGTGTTGTAAGAGAGTTGGGAAGAGTATACTTGAAATAAGAATGATATCAACCTCACCGTGAGTAGTGAGACCCATGATCAATAGAAGGTAACGTAATTAGGATCGCGTACGGATTTATAACAAAGACTATAAAAAGACTTTGACCCATTATCTAAAAAGAGATAAGAACCAAAGGTATAAGAAATATTGTAGACACCACACTCAAGAATGAGAAAGGAATTATGAGTGATAAGTCAGGGTTTTAAGAACCAAAGAGAAAACACTCTCAATATTATTTCAAATAAAAAATCTGCTCCATCAGACATTCGTGTATCCCTTTTAAAGAAAACTTATCTAAGACTTAAAAGGGAAAATAATACTTGGCAATCAATTCCTTTACAACCAGAAAATCTAATTGGCCAATAATTGCCTTACAGTAAAGAAAGAAATAAAGACTAAAACTTGCCATACAATTAGGAAAGAAATAAAAACTAAAACTAGAAACTAGTTGGCTTGCTCCTTATTTGGAAAGCTGAATTTGGGAAACAAATCAGCTCCTTTATTTGGGAAACAAATCTTATCATTATTCTTTGGATAATAAAATAGGAAATATGATGAAATGGGAATCTTCTCTAACCATAACACTGAAATGGGAATCTCCTCTAACCATACAGAAAATAGGAAATAAACTGATATGAGAATCTCTTTCAACCATACACAAAATAGGAAATATGCTGAAATGAGAATTGATAGGAATTCAGTCCAATCAGTTACCTTGATGACATTGACTAAGCCTTGGTCTTCAAGTGGGCTCATCTTGAACTTTAATATTTTAAAATCAGCCCAAGTTTCTTGAATCAAGGCATTAATTGCTTCTTTGAATCTTTTATTGGGCCAACTGGAAAATGCAATGGATCCCTTGGTGCAACTCCTTTATTCTCATCATTCCCTTCCTCTTGAAAAGGATTTGTCCTCAAATCGTCAATTTCCATTTGAAATTCTTTTGCCTCCTCGGAATTACTTCTATAGGCTGGTCTATTTGGGCTAGGTGCTCTGGGCACAAAATCAATTTTTTGCTCAATTCCCCTTATCGATGGTAAACCAAAAGGCATCTCTTCGGGAAACACTTCATCAAAGTCCTGCAAAAGAGAAACAACAACATTAGGCAAATAAGAGTTTATTTCACTAGTACTAAAACAAGCCTCTTCGTACAAGAGTACAATCATTGGCTGATTTGAAAACAAAACTTTTTTGATCTCACTCTTTCTTGTATAAAAGTTCACTTGTTCTTTCTCTCTCTCTCTCTCTCTCTCTCTCTCTCTTTTTCTCATCAGTTGAATTTTCTTTCAAACAGTACAGATAGGTTAACTAATCTTCCAAGGGATGCAGATATCACCACCCTTTATAAACTAGTCGAAATAGCTCACTACCAAGACTAATCTAAAGAGATATAGAAACACCACCCTCTTAACCAACCAAGGATATAGAACCAATGAAAAACTCACCACTCAATGGAAATCCACCAAAGAGATAAATACTTGAAAGATAAAATCTCAAAGAGATAGTATTCTGAAATTCAATAATGATTAACTACATTTTACAAGGATATAGGCTCACCATATAGCCTAATCGAGGAACAACCCTCCATTCATAGAAAAGGGATGAAAATAAAAGATAACAACATAATTCAAGACATTGGAAACTTGAGAAATTAAAGACATTAAAGATGAACTCTTCAAATCCCGCAATTGTTGACTACTGAACCTCAAAAGTAAAAAAAGTAATAATGCCTTCTAGGAAACCTAAAATGATGCAATCCAAATAGGTGAAAGTTATAGTTAAGAGGCTAATCTTTCTAATGACATAGAGCACTTCAGCTAATTCTTTTGGAATCAAAAGTTATGAAGTCTCGAAATTTCCCCTCGAACTTGGCTTGATGTTTTAACAATTAAAGTGAGAATTTGAATTCCCTTTGTGTCTTGAACCGAGGTCATGCAATAGGACACTCTCGTGTCATCCTCTAAGATCAAATAGATCTTTTTCATTTGGTTTTAGTAGGGCCAAGGTGATTGGTGATTATCAAGAATAGGAATTTAGGCATAAGCAATAATCAACCAAGTTAAGGCAATACATTCTACACTTTAAGCATTTAGTTTTACATGCAACACCATTTCTAAATACAACTTGGCATCCAAGCTTTCATACATTTCAAGTACAAATTTTACTACTCTCGTTACCCCTTCCATTGAGTAACTTTAACAATTTAAGCAAGGCAATTGAAGCATATTTTTTCCTTTTTGCTTATTGTTGATTTCTCATCTTTTTTTTTTTTTTTTACATTTGATTTTTTTCTTTTTCCTTTTCCTTGTTTTCTTGCCTTTTACTATTCAACATTTTGACACTCATCACCTATCGCCTAGGTACACACCATTCATCTGTCAGAGCATATTTTTACAAATATACCTAAGGTCAGCTTAGTGTTTGGGTTGCTTAGTTTATGAGTAATGTTGGTGTAGAATGAAAAAAAGTCTATATATGTGTTTTGGCTTCAAAATTTTACTTGGGAGCACACACATTACGGGAATGGTAAGTATTTGGACTTTTTAGGTGGCTAAAACACACATTGCCTAACATCACTTCAAAGATTTCACCTATCAAGGGAATAAAAGTCTCAATCAAGTAGGCCATATATATGATGCAAGTTCTATGACACATGATGATTGTTGATGTTGGGAAAAAACCACGTGCAATGGAAGTGTTAGAAAATTTAATAAAAATTAGGGTTTGCGTATAAAAAAATTCCCTTTTAAATAACAAGAACTTTAACTCTAGATTAATTGATGTATATAAAAGTGTCATACCTTTTTCTCGTGACGATTGAACATTGCCGAATTGATTCCGCAAGATCTTCCAATCCAATCACGAACACGAATCACCTAGGAGTGTGCGCTCCTTTCTTCAAATTGTATACCTAAGGATGGAAACAAACAAAATCTATTTCTTTGTTAGTTACAAATATCCACCAAGAGAAAAATCAAGAACGTCCGGCCACTTGTGAATTATCAATCAATTTGATTGAAACTCGCGTGAACCTTGATTTGATCTTGTACACAAAACCCTTTTGATGTAAAGGATACGAGTGTACTATCGAAAACAAAAACGTTCTCTTTTTCTCTTTTCTCCTTGGCCGAATTCCACACCCTATAACTTAGAGTTGACTGAATTTTGTCTAGAGTAAAATACTAAATTTTTCTCTCTCAAAATTCTCTCTTGCCAAGAAAAATTCTCTCGTAGAAAAACATTAGGTTGGCCGAAATTTTACTCTAAGAATCATTGGGCTGGCAGAAATTCACAAGGGTATATATATAGGATCACAAATCCTTTCCTAAGAAGGATTTACTTGGTTGGCAAGAATCCTTTCCTTAGGTGGATTTATTTGATAATTAAGAATCCTTTTTCTTAAAGGAACTCTATCCTATTATATATATATATATATATATATATATATATATATATATATATATGAGTTGACCGAAATTCACAAGAATTATATCGTAGGATCACAAATCCTTTCCTAAGAAAGATTTACTTGGTTGTTAAGAATCCTTTACTTAAGTGCATTTATTGGTGGTTAAGAATCCTTTTTCTAAATGAATTCTATCCTTCACCAAGACTCCTAATCCAACTTAATAGTGTATTTGTAACCATATTAAAGAATTCCTAATTTGATTAGATAAATAATTCCTTTTATTTATTTTCTTATCAAATATAGTCTTTAATATTAATTATAATACCAACAATAGTATACTTTTAGGAGACCATCTCCTACTAGGAAAAATATTTTGACTTTTAATTAAATATTTAAGTAATCAATAAATTAATTAAATTCCATTTAATTAAATAAAGAAATAAAAAAATAATATAATTAAGCTATTCTAAATATCCTTGCCGCCCATACCATATATATAAGCCATATATTATTTTTCTTATTTTATTAAATCCATTGAACCATAATAAAAAAGTCCACATGTGAACTAGACCTATTCTTACAAAAAGAAACAAGTTCGCATGCCTTATACAATTCTAGATGGACCCCTAAATTGGTCCGGTAAAATATATCAACTGATCTGTGTAAGTTCGTGTGGATAGGGGATCTTGGTGGGCTATCTAAATTTAAGCTCCAATAGACACAATCTAATAACAATCAACAAATGATTCAGTTAGTTCATTTCACTAAAGAAAAAAAATTGAACTCTTAAATAAAGATAGAATAAGTTGAAGTTACTCATTCATACCCTACACAACCTTATTCGAGAAAGTGTATCCTAGTAAAGAATACCAATAATCGCCAAGAGCTTATAGACCGCCTATAGCTCTCCAAGTTACCATATTTACTCATATGACCAGATTTTGAACTTAGGTATTTTGACTTGTCCAAAAGCCATCTTTCAATGGACATTATTGAAAACTTAATGTTAAGATTTAATATCCAATACCTCCAAACATCCATACGATGATATTCTACTCTCATTTAATAAATGGAGCCACGATGTCCATATCTATAAATGAAGTCCTCTATCGATTAACAAATGAATACCACCAAACTATCGAGGATAGACTATGCTATATAATCGTACTCATTGATAGCTCAAATGATAACATTTGTAACGTAAGTCCATCATTTATCTTTGGATTGAGAAAGACTCTCCGATTGTCTTCAAATGAAAACTTTTATACATTGAAGATTCTAGATAAAGTATTTTATTTTGATCCTATTCAATGCACCCAGTACACTAGATTCTTTTGTCCAAAGACACAGCACTTTGATGATTTTAGACTCTTCATAACACATTTGATCCCACTCAAATGCTAGCAAAAGAATCTACAACTTTGACAAGATAAAGGCTCCCAACCTTTTATCTTAAGTTGTAAATGTTATTCAAGACTAACTAAAGAATTGTGTCCACCTCATACATATCTAGATGTATGAAAAATTCTTCTTTTTTCTCATAGTCTTTTGACCTTATGATTATTTACTTTTGACAATTATAATAATTAAACTATAAATGCTATAAGATTTGTTAAAATAGAAATCACTTTATAAATATGAAAAGATTGTCAAATACATTATTATACTCTTGCTATCGAGCATAATCCTAACAATCACCCATTTGCTTTATACAAATGTGTCATATCTCTCATCCCCATGTTCTCTAGATGCCCATCAAAACTCTTTTGTGGAAGAGAATTTGTAAAGGGGTCCGCTAGATTTTCTGCTGACGCGATCTTAGTAATCGTCACGTCATCCCTATGCATAATTTCCCTTAGAAGGTGATACTTTCTTTCAATGTGTTTCCCTCTCTTATGACTTCTTTGTTCTCTAAAATTAGTCACTGTTCCACTATTGTCACAAAATATAGTGATCTGCTTATTTGCATCAGAAACCACTTCTAAGTCAATCAAGAATTGGAGGAGCCAGACAACCACTTTTGCAGCCTCGCATACGACAACATACTCAGCTTCCATGGTGGAATCGGCAATACAAGATTGCATAATACTCCTCTATATGACTGCCCCTCCTCTAATAATAAACACAGATCCTGATGTTGATCTCATTGAGTCAGAATTAGATTGAAAATCAGAATCAATATACCCAACGGGAATTAAATCCCCTTCACAGTATACAAGCATATAATCTCTCGTTCGCCTTATATACTTGAAAATATGCTTAACTGTCGTCCAGTGATCAGGACCAGGTTTCGATTGAAACCTTCTAACTATGCCCATAGCAAAACAAATATCTGGTCTAGTGTAGAGCATTGCATACATAAGACTTCCAAATGCCGATGCATTATGAACCCTACTGATGAATTGCTCATCATGCTCATTCTTAGGAACTTGTTCCTTAGAAAGTTTGATTCCATGTCTGAAAGGTAACATACATTTCTTGGAATCTTGCATGGAAAACAAAGACAAGATTTTATCTATGTATGAAGCTTGGGATAATGCAATCATTCTAATCTTTCTATCTCTTATGACTTGGATACCAAGAATATAACTTGCTTCTCCTAAGTACTTCATATCAAATTGTTTTGCTAACCATTCTTTTATTGCTGTCAATACACCTACATCGTTTCCGATGAGTAGTATATCATAAACGTAAAGAACTAGGAAAACCAACTTGTCGCCTTTAATCCTTTTGTATACACAAGGTTTTGAATAAATCTAAAAAATTTTATGACTTGATTGAACCTTATGTTCCAGGATCTTGATGCTTACTTCAATCCATATATGGATCTTTGCAACTTGCATACCCTTTCCTCTTAGCCCTTTTCAATGAATCCTTCTGGTTGCATCATATAGGTGCTTTCGTCAAGACTTCCATTAAGGAAAGCTGTCTTGGCATCCATTTGCCAAATCTCAAGGTCTAGAGATGCCGCAATGGATAAGAGTATCCTAATAGATTTAAGCATGGCCACATAAGAGATGGTTTCTTCATAATTGATACCTTCCTTCTGTGTATAACCTTTCACTACCAATCTAGCTTTAAAGGTTTCCACCTTTCCACCTTTCCACCTTTCCACCTTTCCATCCATTCCTTTTTTCCTCATGTATACCCACTTGCACCCAATGGGTTTTATCCCTTTAGGCAAGTCTACAAGAGACCAGACTTTGTTTTTGAACATAGATTCAATTTTTGATTGCATTCCCTTTTGCCAATGGCGACAATCAACATCTTCCATTGCTTCCTTGTACGTATAGGAGTCATCGTCATCCAGAAGATTCTCTACAAATTCTTCTAGATCGATGTATCTCTTGGGTTGTGAAACAACCCTCCCATTACGACGAGGTATGGTAGATTATTGATCTTGTATTGGTATGGAACTTACAATAGGGCTTGGTTGCGAAACCTTTTGTGGAATTGTATCTCCTAAAAGTGCATTCAGGACAATTCTACTTTTAGGAACAAAATTATTCATATAGTCCTTTTCCGAAAATTTAGCATTTGTCGAAACAAATACTTTAAGATCTGAAGGACTATAAAACTAATATCCTTTTGTTTCTTTTGGATACCCTACAAATATGCATGTTTTTGAACGAGACTCCATGTTTTATGTCTTTCCTTTTAACACGTGCACAGGATATCCAAATATCCTTAAGTATTGTAAACTAGGCTTTCGCCCGGTCCATAACTCATGCGGTGTTTTAGGAACCGACTTAGATGGTACATCATTTAGAATGTACATTGCAATTTGTAAAGCATATCCCCAAAAAAAATTAGGGAGCGTTGAATAACTCAACATATACCTAACCATATCCCAAAGAGTTCTATTTCTCCTTTCTGCCACCCCATTTTGTTGAGGTGTGCCTGTTGCAGAAAACTGAGAAATTACCCCATTATCAATAAGATATTGCTAAAACTCACCAGATAGATATTCTCCACCACGATCAGACCTCAAGATTTTTATGCATTTCTCAAGCTGATTTTCCACTTCAACTTTAAATGCTTAGAACATGTCAAAAGCATCCGACTTATGTCTTATGAGATACACATAGCCAAATCTTGAGTGATCATCCGTGAAAGTGATGAAGTACTCATATCCACCTCTAGCTTGAATGCTCATAGGTCCACACACATTAGTGTGTATCAAACCTAAACATTCAATGGCTCTTGTGCCTTTGGTCGTAAACGACCTTTTGTTCATTTTACCTTCCAAACAAGATTCACAAGATGGTAGATCATCAACCTTTAAGTCACTTAGAGGTCCGTCACATATCAATCTTTTAATCCTATAAGGTTAATATGACCAAGGTGAAAATGCCATAGGTAGGTTTCATCTTTTGATACTTTTACTCTTTTATGATTAGGTTACATTGATTCTGTGTCTAACAAGTGAGGGATATTTCCATGCAAATAAAATAAACCGTTTTCCAATGTACCTTTGCAAATAATTTTGTAATTCTTACTAATAATAAAAGCTTTATTAAAAGTAACCGAATAACCAAATTTATTTAAACAAGAAACTGAAATTAAATTACTCTTGAATTGTGGTACATAATAAACGTTTATTAAAACTAAATGCCTATAAGAATCTAAATTGATTCTAATATCTCCCATTACACTAGTAGACGCCAACGCTCTATTGCCTAAATGCAAGTTGAATTCATTCTCATCCAGTCTTTTCCTTTCCCGAAACCCCTTCTAGTTAAGACCAAGTTGCTTTTTCTTCTGTTGTTACTTGACCTTCTAACAGGTCTTAACAGTAGCAACATTACCAACCTTATAAATCTCTTGACCTTTCACAAGAATCGTTTTGGCGCTTTGAACATCTTGCATCAGGCCTTGCAAGGTGTATTCCTTATTGTTCAAGGTGTAGTCCAACTTTGAACAAACCAAAGAAATCCGATAGTGAGTTGACAATCATGTCAAGTTTTCGTCTCACTATCTATCTTAACACTATTCATTTCAGCAATATTGGGATGTGCCATCACTTTCAATATGTGATCTTTCACAGCCTGTCCAGGTTTCTTCCTAAGATTCATGAAAGCATGCACTTCCTTCTCCTCTTAGTCATCCTATACCTCATAGCTAATATCTCCTATAGAGACATCATTTATATCGGCAACAGTCTCCATTCCTTCATGTTATAGTTGCAACACATCGGAGATGATGCCCATAATGTAACGTACATTTAGCCATCTCATCTGAAGACATCCACTACTAATACTCATCTCTTTGCTCATGAGTGGATTCATTAGTTTAGTGGTTTAGGAATAGACAGAATGATCTTATGGTTTTTCAACTTACAACAACCCAATTTTCCCTTTTCCATGTGATATAATTATCATCAGTTAAAGTATTATCTTTTAGGAATTTGATTAGGGATGGCGTCATGATTTCTTTATATTAACAAAAATTATATAATTAAATAATCATGATATACCACTTTTGAATATTTATCTTTAATTAAATAAAATAATTCAATCGTAAAAATTCAATGGTGATCCAACACCCATAAATGTAACGCCTCCTTTGGGAGTACACACCATTTACTAGTTAGACTAGGTCCCACCTAATTGTTAACAAAACAACCAACGTTTTCTATTTTAGCCTTGCAACTTTATTAACAAGAACTCTTGGGAGGATATTAATAAAATTACACTGAGTGTGTTACCAAGTTATCGACCTTCAATATAATCCGTCACGAATATCCTTCCTTTGGGAGTAGATATCGTTTGGGCTAATTGTCTAGTCTGTCCTTGTAAAGAAGAATCTTGCTAAATTCCATTCATTAATACCTCTTGGAAGGTTATTCATGAAACATAAAGCTCAACTAAACTTGGAGTCCGTAGGTGTTCCAAAACACCTTCTCCCACTCAATTGTTTAAGGCGTGTAATCGAATTCCAAAGAATGATTTACCAAGTTATCTAGATGCCCATTTAGATACTTAAACCATTCAATGCATGTTCATACAAAAAGAGACATATGAGTGGAACTCCTATTCTATATGACATGTTATCAAACAATGACAAACATTGCAATATTTACAACAAATATAAATAGCTTCAATTTTGGTCCATCCTAGAAAAGCAAGTAAATTACATGTCTTGGAATACAAAAAACTCCTTTCTTGGCGAACAAGTCTTCACGCGACCTTTGTTGTCCGGACTCTCTTGGCTGCCTCCCATGAGCGTGCCCACCCTTGGCCCTTACCCATAGGCGTGCGCATGCAACAAACCCATAAATGGCTGCCATGCGCAGCCCATGGCCTCCGTAGGGTTACCGTGCACAGCCCATGCCACAACAAATGTGGCTGCGTGCTCTTCTCATGCACCTTCGTTGCTACGGCTCACACGGTCCCAAACTACCAAGAAGGAAATTATGGAGAAGATATACCACCCTTCTTGTTACAATCCCAAAACAAAATACATTGAAATTCTAGGACCAAAATTGAGCAATAACAATCCACATATAAAACGTATATATATCCATACATTCCAATGTAAATATATATGTGCGAATACCTAGAGTGTCATCTCTTTCTAAAACTTGCATATATACAATTAAAAGAAAAAGATTCACGAACACATACATCAATTAATCAAGGGTACAACCAGGCTCTGATACCAATTGTTGGGAAAAAACAACGGGCAACGGAAGTGTGAGAAAAATTAATAAAAATTAGGGTTTGCATATAAATAAATAAAATTCCCTTTTAAATAACAAGAACCTTAACCCTAGATTAATTGATGTATATAAAAGTGCCGTACCCTTTTCTCGTGACGATTGCACAAGTGCCAAATTGATTCGGTAAGATCTTCCAATCCAATCACGAACGTGAATAACCTAGGAGTGTGAGCTCCCTTTCTTCAATTTGTATAACTGATGATGGAAACAAACATAATCTGTTTCATTGTAAGTTACAAATATCCTTTAAGAGTAAATCAAGAACGTCCGGCCACTTGTGAATTATCAATCAATTGGATTGAAAATCACGTGAACCTTGATTCGATGTTGTACACAAAACCCTTTTGATGTAAAGTATACTGGTGTACTATTGAAAACAAAAACGTTCTATTTTTCTCTTTTCTCCTTTGCCGAATTCCACACCCTATAACTTAGAGTTGATTGAATTTTTTCTATAGTAAAATACTAAATTTTTCTCTCTCATAATTCTCTCTTGCCAAGCAAAATTCTCTCTTTGAAAAACCTTAAGTTGGCCAAAATTTTACTCTAAGAATCATTGGGCTAGCCGAAATTCATAAGGGTATATATATAGGATCACAAATCCTTTCCTAAGAAGGATACTTGGTTGGCAACAATCCTTTCCTTAGGTGGATTTATTTGATAGTTAAGAATCATTTTCTTAAAGGAATTCTATCCTCTTATATATATATATATATATATATATATATATATATATATAAATATGAGCTGGCCGAAATTCACAAGAATTATATATTAGGATCACAAATCCTTTCCTAAGAAGGATTTACATGGTTGTTAAGAATCATTTCCTTAGGTGGATTTACTTTGTGGTTAAGAATCCTTTTTCTAAATGAATTCTATCATTCACCAAGACTCCTAACCCAACTCAATAGTGTATTTATCACCATATTAAAGACTTCCTAATTTGATTAGATAAATATTTCCTTTTATTTATCTACTTATCAAATATAGTCTTTAATATTAATTATACTACCAACAAAGGCGTCTACACCCCCAAACCAAACCCAATATTGTCCTCAATGTTGAAGACAAGAGATCCCGACCTAGCGGCGCACCTAACATGACTCAAAGAAAATCTAGACACTAATCACGTAGAATCGATAACCAACAAAATAAAAGTGAATCAAACTTAGATTATCATAAAAAGTGCAATAAAATACAATATTGACATTTAAGCACAAACAAAAGTAAGGAATTTTTGTTAAGTTCAAAAATAATGGAGTAGGGACAGGATGACCCTTAAGCGGAATATTGTTATTGTTGGGATTATGCTCGATAGCAAAAGTATAATAATGTATTTGACAATCTTTTCATATTAAAAAAATGATTTCTATTTTAATAAAACTTATAGAATTTATAGTTTAATTATTATAATTATCAAATGTAAATAATCATAAGATCAAAAGACTATGAGAAAAGAATAATTGTTCATACATCTAGATATTTATGAGGTAGACACAATTCTTTAGTTAGTCTTGAATAACATTCATAACTTAAGATAAAAAGTTGGGTGCCTTTTTTTTGTCAAAGTTGTAGATTCTTTTGCTAGCATTTGAGTGGAATCAAATGTGTTATGATGAGTCTAAAATCATCAAAGTGTGGTGTCTTTGGGCAAAAGAATCTAGTGCAATGGGTGCATTGAATAAGATCAAAATGAAATACTTTATCTATAATTTTAGGAGACCATCTCTTGTTAGGAAAAAGATTTTGAATTTTAATTAAATAATTAATTAATAAAAAAATTAATTAATTTCCATTTAATTAAATAATTAATTAATCAAAAAATTAATTAATTTCCATTTAATTAAATAATAAAATAAAATATAATTAAGCTATTCTATAGAGCCTTGCCGCCCATACCATATATATGGGTCATATATTATTTTTCTTATTTTATTAATTTCATTGGACCTCAATAAAAAAGTCCACATGTGAACTAGACCTATTCTTAAAAAAATAAACAAGTTCGCATGCCTTACACAATTCTAGATAGACCCCTAAATTAGTCCGGTAGAATATATCAAGTGATCCATGCAAGTTCGTGTGGATTGGGGATTTTGACGAGCTATTAAAATTTAAGCACCAATATACACAACCCAATCACAATCAACAAATGATTCATTTAGGTCCGATCTACTTAATTTTAGTTCATTCCAATAAAGAACTTAAATTAAACTTTTAAATAAAGATAGAATAAGTTGATGCTACTCATTCATACCCTAGAAAACCTTATTGGAGAAAGTGTATCCTCGTGAAGAACACCAGTAATCGCCAAGAGCTTGTAGACCGCCTATAGCTCCCCAAGTTACCATATTTACTCATATGACCATATTTTGAACTTGGATATTTTAACTTGTCTAGAAGCCATGTTTCAATAGACACTATTGAAAACTTAACATTAAGAATTAATATCCAATACCTCAAAATATCCATAAGATGATATTCTACTCTCATTTAATAAATGGAGCCACGATGTTCATATCTATAAATGAAGTCCTCTGTCGATTAACAAATGAATATCATCAAACTATCGAGGATAGACTATGCTATATAATCTAACTCATTGATAGCTCAAATGATAACACTTGTAACCATAAGTCCATCATTTATCTCAAGATTGAGATAGACTCTCTGAGTGTCTTCAAATGAAAAACTTTTATCTATTGACGGTTCTAGATAAAGTATTTCATTGTGATCCAATTCAACGCAACTAGTGCACTAGATTCTTTTGCTCAAAGACTCCACACTTTGATGATTTTAGACTCATCATAACACATTTGATCCCACTTAAATGCTAGCAAAAGAATCTATAACTTTAACAAGATAAAGGCGCCCAACATTAATCTTAAGTTGTGAATATTGTAGGGAAAAAACCACGCACAACGGAAGCGTGATAAAATTAGAAAATTAGGGTTTGCGTATAAATAAAAATAATTCCCTTTTGTGCAACGAGAATCTTAACCCTAGATTAATTGATGTATATAAAAAGTGCCGTACCTTTTTCTCGTGACAATTAAACAAGCTTCGAGTTGATTCCGTAAGATCTTCCTATCCAATAACGAACGTGAATCATCTAGGAGTGTGTGCTCCATTTCTTTAAATTGTATACCTGAGGATGGAGACAAACAAAATCTATTTCTTTGTTAGTTACAAATATCCTTTAAGAGAAAAATCTAGAACGTTCGGGCACTTATGAATTATCAATCAATTTAATTGAAACTCGTGTGAACCTTGATTCGATGTTGTACACAAAACCCTTTTGATGTAAAGGATACTAGTGTACTATCGAAAACAAAAATGTTTCCTTTTTTCTCTTCTTGGCCGAATTCACACTGTCTCTATGAGTTGGTCGAATTTTGTCCAGAGTAAAAACCAAATTTTTTCTCCTTCAAAATTCTCGCTTGATTGGCTGAAAACTCTCTTTAGAAAGTCCCAAGCTTGGCCGAAATTAATTATTGGCTGGCCGAATTTCAAACACATATATATAGGATCATTAATCCTCTCCTAAAAAGGATTTACTTGGTTGACAAGAATCCTTTCCTTAGGTTGATTTATTTTGTAGTTAAGAATCCTTATCTAAAAGGAATTCTATCCTCCTCTTATATATACATAGCTGGCCAAAATTCATAGGATATGTATTAGGAAACTTAATTCTTTTCCAAAGAAGGAATTTACTTGGTTGTTAAGAATCCTTTCCTTAGGTAGAATTACTTGGTGATTAAGAATCCTTTTCAAAAAGGAATTCTATCCTACACCAAGACTCCTAATCCAATTCAATAGCGTGTTTGTAACCATATTAAAGACTTATTAATTTGATTAGATAAATAACTCCTTTTGTTTATCTACTTATCAAATATAGTCTTTAATATTAATTGTACTACCAACAATAGTATAATATTAGGAGACCATCTCCTAATAGAATTTTTTTTTTGATTTTTAATTAAATAATTAATTAATCAAACAAATTAATTAATTTCCATTTAATAAAATATTAAAATAATATAATATAATTAAGCTATTCTAAATAGCCTTTCTGCCCATACAATATATATGGGCCATATATTATTTTTCTTATTTTATTAAATCCATTGGACCTTAATAAAAAGTCCACATGTGAACTAGACATATTCTTACAAAAAGAAACAACGTCATGTGCCTTAATACAATTCTAGGTGGATCCCTAAATTGGTCCAGTAGAATATATTAAGTGATCCATGTAAGTTCGTGTGGATTGGGGATCTTGGCGGGCTATCTAAATTTAAGCTCCAATAGACACAACCCAATCACAATCAATAAATGATTCGCTTAGGTCCGATCTATTTAATTTTAGTTCATTCCACTAAAGAACTAAAATTGAACTCTTAAATAAAGATAGAATAAGTTGATGTTACTCATTCATACGCTAAACAACCTTATTGGAGAAAGTGTATCCTCGCGAAGAGTACCTGTAATCGCCAAGACCTCATAGACCGCCTATAGCTCCATCTCATCCATCTCATCTATCACCCGATTTAAGCCATTAAGAAAATGAGCCACGGTTGATTCTCAGTCTTCTTCCACACCCGCCCTAGTCATGGCAATCTCTATCTCTTTGTAATAGTCTTCCACACTTTGATTGCCTTACGTGAGACTTTGTAATTTTTGATACAAGTCTCGATAGTAATGGATGGGCACAAAGTGCTTTCTTATCACTGCCTTCGTATCCTCCCACGTCGTAATCGAATGTTCTCTGTTTTGTCTCCTATCAATAAATAACTGATCCTACCAAATCACAACATAGTCAGTAAATTCAATCGTAGATAATTTACCTTTTGTGCTTCATAGTAATGGAGACAATCAAACACGAGTTCCATCTCCTTTTCCCGTTCAAGGTAGGCTTTAGGATCATATTTTCCTTGAAACGACAGGATTTCCATCTTTATACCATTAAAAGCTATATTCCCCTTGGTTTCAATCTCTCCTACCCCATCCATTCCTCCAATGACTACCTATGGACTCCTCCTCCTTGCGATATTCATCCCCATAGTAATCATTAAATTCTTCTTTGACTGGAGCTTTCTCTCTCCTACGTGCTTAAGGAACGAGTTGTGGCTGCTTCGCACGTGCATTCTTCGCTTGATCTAAGCGCTCATGTAAATGTTCCAATTTCCCTTTCATCATCCGTCTCATCTCACTTACTAATGACTCCATCCAAAGCTTTGAACCCATTAGGTTGGAAGAATCTTCAGTAGCCCCTCTATCTTTGTTGTCAGACTTGGTTTTTTCCCTTATAAAAAAAATTGAAAAATTATAAGGACCTTACGACACTCCCTCACATGTTTCACTCGAGTAATCATTTCGCTCAGCCCTCGTGTTTTCAAACAATAAATTTGGCTTTTACCCCCAAGATGAACTCACTACTCTTGCCTTTTTCCACTCGTTATTTCTTAAAACTTCTTATCAAACTAATCAAACAAATAAATAGGATTTCTTAGCAACATTCCTAACCAAAAAATAATTCCCTAGGTTCACATGAAATGAATCGTAAAGAAATTGGAATTTTCCCAAAGAAATTTTTTATAAGGATGGGATCTTGATTCTCCAGTAAGGAATTTGATAACAAGTTTGTACAGATTTTTTTTTTTAAAAGAAGTGTTTCCAGACTTTATTTTTTCCTGATCTTTTTTTTTTATTGTGTGACAAATTCGAATTTCATTAACCCTAGAAGAAAGAAGTTCGACCAATGAAGTCTGCCAAACTAGAACCTAGGGAACATAAACAATTAAAAGAGGTAGGAAAACCTAAAACATTAACCACAACCTTGCCATGCCAATTGATATGAACCATATCAACTTGTAACAAACCCAGTATCAAGATTGATGCCTAAAACCGATCTACATTTAGTTTCGGATGGAAACCACAACCCAACACCTATAAAGTGATGTGAGCCTTATTATAAAGGAGGACACCACAGAGAAATTATGATAAGTTCAAATTAGTTCTTAAAGAACAAAAAAGAAATTACTCTCAATCATTATGAATAAAACAACTGATCTTTATTGAATGAAACGAGTGCAATTTATTGGATTAAGGCCCAAAAGATCAACCCTAAAAATCCCAAAGATTGCCATATTAATTCCTAAAAAAAAGTGCCTAATGCACAAAAAATGGAAAAGTTGAAAAAAATACCTTAAACTAAGATAAATTCGGCCTCAATTTAAGGAAGTCAAATCTGACTTTAATTCCTTAATAAAGAAGAAAGAAACAATTTAAGTCAGTCACACCGAAATAGGAAATTAAGCACCAAACAAGAAAATCAGCTCCCCAAATTCGCCTGTTAACTTTATCGGACTTGAATCATACTTGTTAAGGGCTAGAAATTTTGTTCATCACTATCAATGGGCCTCCACGTGCATTCTTGAGCCCAAATCCCTCGAATCAACCCATTTAACGCAATTTGGAATTGCTTGGCACAAACTCTTGTAACAGGACCAATGGGAACTTGAATCGGATCCACATTCCATGATCTTGTCCTAGCAATGCCTTCATCAGGAAACTTGAGAAATTAAAGACATTAAAGCTAAACTCCTAAAATCCTGCAATTGTTGACTGCTGAACCTCAAAAGTAAAAATAGTGATAACTCCTTCTAGGAAATCTCAAACAATGTATTCAGGTGAAAGTTGTAGTTAAGAGGCTTATCTTTCCAATGGCATAAAGCACTTTAGATAATTCTTCCGGAATCAAAAGTTATGAAGTCTTGAAATTACCTATCGATCATGGCCTGATGTTTTAACAAATTGAAGTGAGAATTTGAATTCCTTTTGTGTATTGAATCGAGATCATAAAATGGGACACTCCCATGTCACACGAGGGTATCTCCACTATTAGAAAAAGGTGCTTGAGTACTGAGTCCTCTCAACTTAGACACTAAAAGATGCGACAAACCCATGAAGTGCAAGCAAGACCTCTAAAGTGACAAAGCACAATGAACCAGCACACTATGAATACACACATTAGACAAAAACACTAAGCTCCAGGTATCTCACAATGCTAGATTAAGCTCAAATTTTTTGGCAAAGAAACAAATTTCTAAAATTTTACACGAAAAATGACTAAAGATATAAAAGATTACTCAACAAAGGCGTCTACACCCCCAAACCAAACCCAATATTGTCCTCAATGTTGAAGACAAGAGATCCCGACCTAGCGGCGCACCTAACATGACTCAAAACAAATCTAGACACTAATCACGTAGAATCGATGACCAACAAAATAAAAGTGAATCAAACTTAGATCATCATAAAAAGGGCAATTAAATACAATATTGACATTAAAGCACAAACAAAAGTAAGGATTTTTTGTTAAGTTCAAAAATAATGGAGTGGGGACACGATGACCCTTAAACGGAATATTGTTATTGTTGGGATTATGCTCGATAACAAAAGTATAATAATGTATTTGACAATCTTTTCATATTAATAAAATGATTTCTATTTTAACAAAACTTATAGCATTTATAGTTTAATTATTATAATTGTCAAAAGTAAATAATCATAAGGTCAAAAGACTATGAGAAAAGAAGATTTGTTCATACATCTAGATATTTATGAGGTAGACACAATTCTTTAGTTAGTCTTGAATAACATTCATAACTTAAGATAAAAAGTTGGGTGCCTTTTTCTTGTCAAAGTTTTAGATTCTTTTGCTAGCATTTGAGTGGAATCAAATGTGTTATGATGAGTCTAAAATCATCAAAGTGTGGTGTCTTTGGGCAAAATAATCTAGTGCAATGGGTGCATTGAATAGGTTCAAATTGAAATACATTATCTAGAATCGTCAATGGATAAAATTTTTCATTTGAAGACAATCAGAGAGTCTATCTTAATCCTGAGATAAATGATGGACTTATGGTTGCAAGTGTTATCATTTGAGCTATCAGTGAGTACGATTATATAGCATAGTCTATCCTCGATAGTTTGGTGGTATTCATTTGTTAATCGATAGAGGACTTCATTTATAGATATGGACATCGTGGCTCCATTTAGTGAATGAGAGTAGAATACCATCATATGGATGTTTTGAGGTATTGGATATTAAATCTTAACTTTAAGTTTACAGTATTGTCTATTTAAACATGGCTTCTGGACAAGTCAAAATATCCAAGTACAAAATGTGGTCATATGAGTAAATATGGTAACTTTGAGAGCTATAGGCGGTCTATGAGCTCTTGGCGATTACTAGTATTTTTCACGAGGATACACTTTCTCCAATAAGGTTGTCTAGGGTATGAATGAGTAACATCAACTTATTCTATCTTTATTTAAGAGTTCAATTTTAGTTTTTTAGTTGAATGAACTAAAATTAAATAGATTGGACCTAAGTGAATCATTTGTTGATTGTGATTGGGTTGTGTCTATTGGAGCTTAAATTTAGATAGCCCGCCAAGATCCCCAATCCACACAAACTTGCATGGATCAGTTGATATATTCTACCGGACCAATTTAGGGTTCCATCTAGAATTGTATTATGGCATGTGAACTTGTTTCTTTTTGTAAGAATGGGTCTAGTTCATATGTGGAGTTTTTTATTAAGGTCCAACAGATTTAATAAAATAAAAAAAAACAATATATGGCCTATATACATGTGTTCGGCGGCAAGACTATTAAGAATAGCTTAAATTATATATTTTTTATTTAATTAAATAGAAATTAATTAATTTGTTGATTAATTAATTATTTAATTAAAGTCAAAATCTTTTTCCTAATAGGAGTTGGTCTCCTAAAATTATAATATTGTTGGTAGTATAATTAATATTAAAGACTATATTTGATAAGTAGATAAATAAAATGAATTATTTATCTAATCAAATTAGGATGTCTTTAATATGGTTACAAATACACTATTTAGTTGGATTAGGAGTCTTGGTGAAGGATACAATTCATTTAGAAAAGGATTCTTAACCACCAAGTAAATCTACCTAAGGAAAGGATTCTTGACTACTACGTAAATCCTTCTTAGGAAAGGATTTGTGATCCTAATATATTTGCAATGAAATTTTGGCCAGCCCATATATATATATATATAATAGGATAGAATTCCTTTTATATAAGGATTCTTAACTACCAAATAAATCCACCTAAGGAAAGGATTCTTGTCAACCAAGTAAATTCTTCTTAGGAGAGGATTTATGATCCTATATATATACCTATGTTAATTTCAGCCAGCCTTTGTTTTTCTATAAGATGAATTTTGGCCATGCTAAGCAATTTTCAAGAAGAGAATTTGGCCTAGCAAGAGAGAATTTTGAAGGAGAAAATTTTATTTTTTACTCTGGACAAAATTCGACCAACTCATAGAGATAGTGTGAATACGGCCAAGAAGAGAAAAAGGGGAACGTTTTTATTTTTGATAGTACACTAGTATCCTTTGCATCAAAAGGGTTTTGTGTACAACATCGAATCAAGGTTCACGCGAGTTTCAATTAAATTGATTGATAATTAAAAAGTGACCGGACGTTCTTGGTTTTTCTCTTGGAGGATTAATGTGACTAACAAAGAAGAAGATTTTGATTGTTTCCATCCTCAGGTATACAATTTAAAGAAAGGGAGCCCACACTCCTAGGTGATTTACGTTCGTGATTGGATTGGAAGATCTTCCGGATTCAATTCGACACTAGTTCAACTGTCACAAAAAAAAGTACGATACTTTTATATACATCAATTAATCTAGGGTTAAGGTTCTTGTTATTAAAAGGGAATTTTTTTTTTTATACGCAAACTCTAATTTTTGTTTTCTCACGCTTCCGTTGCATTTTGAACCATTTTTTTCTTCCTACAATTGGTATTAGAGCCTGTTTGTACCCTTGATTAATTGATGTATGTGTACATGGATCTTTTTCTTTTTATTGTATATATGCATGTTTTGGAAAGAGATGACACTCTAGGTATTCACATATATATTTACATTGGAATGTATGGATATATATATATTTTTTATATGTGGTTTGTTATTGCTCAATTTTTGTCCTAGAATTTCAATGTATTTTGTTTTGGGATTGTAACAAGAAGGGTGGTCTATCATCGCCATAATTTCCTTCTTGGTAGTTGCTAAGTTTTTTTTATTTTTGTTGTTGTAATATAAAAAAACTGCAGCATTTTATTATTTAAATTCTTCTATAATACATTCAAGTATCTAAGACTCGAAGGTTTGAAGAATTAGGAGCGACCGGAACAAGTTTGGGACCGTGCGAGCCGTAACAATGAACGTGCGTGCGAAGAGCACGCATCCACGTTTTGTTATGGCATGGGCTGCGCACAGCAGCCCTACGGAAGCCATGAGCTGCGCATGGAAGCCCTTTATGGGTTTGTGGCATGCGCACACCCACGGGTAAGGGCCAAGGGTGCGCACGCCCATGGGAGGTAGCCGAGAGAGTCCGGACGACGAAGGTCGCTTGAAGACTTGTTCGACAAGAAAGGAGTTTTTGTATTCCAAGACATATGTAATTTACTTGTTTTTCTAGGATGGGCCAAAATTATAGCTATTTATATTTTCATAAATATTTCAATATTTCTCATTGTTTGATAATATTTCATATAGAATAGGAGTGCCACTTATATATCTCTTTTGGTATGAACATGCATTGAATGGTTTAAGTATCTAAATTGGCATCTAGATAACTTGGTAAATCATTTTTTGGAATTCGATCACACGCCTCCAAGTTTAGTTGAGCTTTATGTTTTGTGAATGACACGCCAAGGGGTATTCATGAATGGAATTTAGCAAGATACTTCCTTACAAGGATAGACTAGACAATTAGCCTAAACGATATCTACTCCCAAATGAGGGATATTCGTGAGGGATATTCATGAGGGATTATATTAAAGGTCGATAACTTGGTATTACACTCAATGTAATTTTATTAATATCCTCCCAAGAGTTCTTGTTAATAAAAATTACAAGGCTAAAATTGAAAACGTTGGTTGTTATGTTAACAATTAGGTGGGACCTAGTCCAACTAGTAAATGTTACGAACTTCCAAAAGAGGCATGACATTTATGGGTGTTGGATGACTGTTGAATTTTTACGATTGAATTATGTTATTTAATTCAAGATCAATATTCAAAAGTGCTATATCATGATTGTTTAGTTATATAATTTTTGTTATTAAATAGAAATCATGACCCCATCCCTAATCAATATCCTAAAAGATAACACTTTAACTAATGATAATTATGTCACATGGAAAAGGAATATTGGGTTGTTATTGCAAGCTGAAAAGTATAAGTTCATTATGTATATTTTTTAACCACCAAACTAATGAATCTACTCAGGAGCAAAGGGGTGAGTGTCTGTAGTGGAAGTCTTTAGATGAGATGGCTAAATGTACGTTACATTATGGTCATCATCTCCAACGTGTTGCAATAACAACATGAAGGAATGAAGACAACTGCCGATATTATGATGTCTCTAGATAGGGATTCATATAGTTGGTAAAGTTGTTACTATTAAGACCCGTTAGAAGGGCCAAAAACAACAGAGGAAAAAGCAACTTGGGCCTTCTTAGAAGGAGACCAAGAAAGTAACCAAGATTAAAGGGAAGTGTTTCCTTTATGGTGAAATGGGTCGAAGGAAATAGACTGAATAAGAATGAATTCAACTTGCATTTAAGCAATAGATCGTTGGTGTCTACTAGTGTAATGGGAGATATTCGAATCAATTTAGATTCTTATAGGCATTTAGTTTTAATAAACGTTTATTACGTACCACAATTCAAGAGGAATTTAATTTCAGTTTCTTGTTTAAATAAATTTGGTTATTCGGTTACTTTTAATATAGCTTTTATTGTTAGTAAGAATGGTGAAATTATTTGCAAAGGAACATTGGACAACGGTTTATTCTATTTACATGGAAATATCTCTCACTTGTTAGACATGGAATCAACGAAACCTAATCATAAAAGAGTAAAATTATCAAAAGATGAAACCTACCTATGGCATTTGTGCCTAGGTCATATTAACCTTAATAGGATTAAAAGATTGGTATGTGACGGACTGCTAAGTGACTTAAAGGTTGATGATCTACCAACTTGTGAATCTTGTTTGGAAGGTAAAATGACCAAAAGGTCGTTTACGACCAAAGGCACAAGAGCCATTGAATGTTTAGATTTGATACACACTGATGTGTGTGGACCTATGAGCATTCAAGCTAGAGGTGGATATGAGTACTTTATCACTTTCACAGATGATCACTCAAGATTTGGCTATGTGTATCTCATAAGACATAAGTCGGATGCTTTTGACATGTTCAAAACAGTTAAAGCTGAAGTTGAAAATCAGCTTGAGAAACAAATAAAAATCTTAAGGTATGATCGTTGTGGAGAATATCTATCTGGTGAGTTTCAGCAATATCTTATTGATAATGGGATAATTTCTCATTTTTCGGCACCAGGCACACCTCAACAAAATGGGTGGCAGAAAGGAGAAATAGAACTCTTGTATACATGGTTAGGTCTATGTTGAGTTATTCAATGCTCCATAATTCTTTTTGGGGATATGCTTTACAAACCACAATGTACATTCTAAACGATGTACCATCTAAGTCGGTTCCTAAAACACTGTATGATTTGTGGACCGGGCAAAAGCCTAGTTTACAACAATTAAGGATATTTGGATGTCCTGCTCATGTGTTAAAAGGAAAGACATAAAAGATGAAGTCCCATTCAGAAACATGCATATTTGTAAGGTATACAAAAGGATAAAAAGAATATTATTTTTATAGTCCATCAGAACTTAAAGTATTTGTTTCCACAAATGCTAAATTTCTGGAAAAGGACTATACGAATAATTTTGTGCCTAAAAGTAGAATTGTCCTAAATGATTTTTTAAGAGATACAATTCCACAAAAGGTTTCACAACCAAGCCCAATTGTAAGTTCCGTACCAACACAAGATCAATAATCTACCATACCTCGTCATAGTGGGAGGATTATTAGACAACCAGAGAGATACATCGGTCTAGGAGAATCTGTAGAGAATCTTCTGAATGACGATGACCCCTATATGTACAAGGAAGCAATGGAAGATGTTGACTATTACCATTGCAAAAGGCAATGCAACCCAAAATTTAATCTATGTTCAAAAACAAAGTCTGGTCTCTTGTAGACTTGCCTAAAGGGATAAAACCCATCGGGTGCAGGTCTGCATACAAGAGGAAAAGAGGAATGGATGGATAGGTGGAAACCTTTAAAGCTAGATTGGTAGCTAAAGGTTATACACAGAAGAAAGGTATCGATTATGAAGAAACCTTATCTCCTGCGGCCATGCTTAAATCCATTAGGATACTCTTATCCATTACGGCATCTCTAGATCTAGAGATTTGGCAAATGGACGTCAAGACTGCTTTCCTTAATGGAAATCATGACGAAAGCATCTACATGATGTTACCAGAAGGATACATTGAAAATGGCCAAGAGGAAAGGGTATGCAAGTTGCAAAGATCCATATATGGATTGAAGCAAGCATCCAGATCCTGAAACATAAAGTTCCATCAAGCAGTGAAAAGTTTTGGATTTATTCAAAACCTTGATGGACCTTGTGTATACAAAAGGAATTAAAGGCAATAAGTTGGTTTTCCTAGTTCTTTAAGTTGATGATATACTACTCACCAGAAACGATGTAGGTGTATTGATATCAATAAAAGAATGGTTAGTTAAACAATTTGATATGAAGGACTTAGGAGAAGCAAGTTATATTCTTGGTATCCAAGTCATAAGGGATAGAAAGAATAGAACGATTGCATTATCCCAAGCTTCATACATAGATAAAACCTTGTCTAGGTTTTCCATGCAAGATTCTCAGAAAGGTATGTTACCTTTCAGACATGGAATCAAACTTTCTAAGGAACAAGTTCCTAAGACCGAGCATTAAGAGCAATTCATGAGTAGGGTTCCGTATGCATCGGCAGTTGGAAGTCTCATGTATGCAATGCTCTACACTAGACCAGATATTTGTTTTGCTGTGGGCATAGTTAGCAGGTTTCAATCGAAACTTGGTCCTGATCACTGGGCGGCAGTCAAGCATATTTTCAAGTATCTAAGGCGAACGAGAGATTATATGCTTGTATACTCTGGAGGGGATTTAATTTGAAGACAACTGGAGAGTCTATCTTAATCCTGAGATAAATGATGGACTTATGGTTGCAAGTGTTATCATTTGAGCTATCAATAAGTACGATTATATAGCAAAGTCTATCCTCTATAGTTTAGTGGTATTCATTTGTTAATCGATAGAGGACTTCATTAATAGACATGGACATCGTGGCTTCATTTATTGAATGAGAGTAGAATACCATCATATGGATGTTTTGTGGTCTTGGATATTAAATCTTAACATTAAGTTTTCAATATTGTCTAATGAAACATGGCTTCTAGACAAGTCAAAATATCCAAGTTCAAAATGTGGTCATATGAGTAAATATGGTAACTTGGAGAGCTATAGGCAGTCTACAAGCTCTTGGCGATTACTGGTATTCTTCACGAGGATACACTTTCTCCAATAAGGTTGTCTAGGATATGAATGAGTAACATCAATTCAATTTTTGTTCTTTAGTGGAATGAACTAGAATTAAATAGATTGGACCTAAGTGAATCATTTGTTGATTGTGATTGGGTTGTGTCTATTGGAGCTTAAATTTAGATAGCCCGCCAAGATCCCCAATTCACACGAACTTGAATGGATCACTTGATATATTCTACCGGACCAATTTAGGGGTCCATCTAGAATTGTATTAAGGCATGTGAACTTGTTTCTTTTTGTAAGAATGGGTCTAGTTCACATGTGGACTTTTTTTATTAAGGTTCAATGGATTTAATAAAATAAGAAAAATAATATATGGCCTATATACATGTGTTGGGCAGCAAGGCTATTAAGAATAGCTTAAATTATATTTTTTTTTTTTATTATTCAATTGAATGGAAATTAATTAATTTGTTGATTAATTAATTATTTAATTGAAAGTCAAAATCTTTTTCCTAATATGAGTTGGTCTCCTAAAATTATACTATTGTTGGTAGTATAATTAATATTAAAGATTGTTAATAGTGAAATTTGGCCAGGAGTCAAAGAGAATTTTTCCACCCATACGACAATCATGAAGCTCGAAAAAGTCGTAAAGCCACCCCGCTGGAGGAGGGAAGGCCGGCTAGGCTTTAAGACTACGATAAAACAAGCCGTCACAACCAGGACGAGCCCCCGACAAGAGTACTGGAACCCGGGCTTCTCTAGGCCATCTATCGGGGAACCTCGGCTCTGAGGTCGAGCTCCAGAACCGCCCCGTGAATGCCAGAGGAAGTCTCCAAGCTTAAGAGAATTCGAAAGTAGCCTGCCAACCTCTTTAGAAGCCTGCTGTCCTTGCTAGACATTAAGGAAGAATCTCCCCTTAATCTACACTACCCCAGATACCTCCCAGGAAGGTCTACAAGAGCACCTCAAGCCCCTAAGGGTCAGGGAAAATCCATCTTAAGCTTCTAAGAACAGAGCCAGAGCAGGGATCTACCTCGCTCTACAGGGCAACAGACAGCTGGCAGGGTGACCTCCTTGAAGATTCATGGCACAAGTGCACACAGGATCGTCTCCACGTAATATTTACATGCACGTCAAGAGTTTGATTCAAATAAGGGAACAAACATATCTCTGTCAACGATATCATCGAATCCAGTAACAGTTCAAATTCAAATGGTGAATCTCGCCCGATAAAGAGAGAACAGATTCATGGGATCACGAAAAGTATTTGCGAACTAAAACCTACTTGGGCGATATATATATATGTGAAGACAAGCATGGTAGAAAGAGGACGAAAAACAGAGGACAACGACAGATACAAAAATACAACAACATATAATATAGAAAACAAAGAGATATATATATATATATATATAAAAGATAGAAAGAAGAGGAAAATGCCTAAATTCTGGATTCATAACACGGTTACCTTCATCTCCACTATTCGACAGGCACAGAGTTGCCACCCCCTACACTTTCAAGAGACTGTGAACATACAAGAGAGCGATTTGTACTTTAAAGCAATATATCAATAATAAAGCTCCCATTTACTGTTCAGCCTCTCATCTATCTCTTAAACAGGTCGGGAACCAACGGTACCGATCCCGACCACCACTTTCAAGGTAAAGGTCTCGAGGGTGATAACAGGAATTTCTCATCCTGAGCAAATTTCCCGTCAACACTTTCTGGCGCCGTCCATGGGAAAAACCTCTCACACCACTATTTTACATTCGAAAAGTTTGTCATTTCATAGTCATCAAGAGGCTCCGCTCCTCACAAGGGCAGCAGGGCATGTCGGAATAACCTTTTGACATCGACACGAAAGGTCCTGAGGAAAGGGAGAAAATCCGAGCTCCATAGCCAGGTTCCCACCCAGCCAATCACTGTGCGGGATCTGGATCCCCCCCTAGGAAGTCAGGTCGGGCTTGACCATCAAGCGATGGCCTTTGTAGAAAACTTTAACCGTCGATTACTCGTTGAGGGTATCACTATCCAACAAGCGAGTCTCTGTAATCAGAGGGAGTCAAGTAGGCCTGGGGCCAGGCAACCCGCCTTTGATCGCCTGGGACCTGGCTCTCAGGAATCAACTCATAACAGAGCAGGGCTCCTGACCTCGATCCGGGATAGGTTAGGGCCCATGCCTTATGTTCCCGAAGTGCTGCCCCGCTACCAACCAAGATAAGTAAGATTCGCGGTAAATGTCCTTCCCCGAGGACGAGAAAAGCTCCTCCACCCAACGACTACAACAGCAAAGCCCCCGAGAGAACCCCCTCGGAAGAAGGAACCGGGTAGAGGTCTCCAGTTCATCAGAAGAATCCGATGGTGAGGAATCCGAGATCGACTCAAGGAAATCTGAAAGCAAGCTACTAAGGGACCAGTTGGTAAAGCTTCAGAAAGAGGTCCAATTGATGAAGAAGGGAAAGTACAATGAGGACAAGAAAGATCCTCTAAGTAAAATGAACGCCCCTTTCACCAGAAGAGTCCAGGAGGCAGAGATCCCGCCTAAGTTCAAAATGCCATCTGATAGGTTCTCCAGGACTGAAGATCCTCTGAGCCATTTAGAAAGCTTCGTTCAATAGATGGAGGTCCAGAACACAACCAGGGCTGCTATGTGTCAAATGTTCCCCACTACCCTCACGGATTATGCTAAAACATGGTTTAGGAAGTTACCTGCTAGAAGCGTGGATTCCTTCACCAAGTTATCAATCGATTTCTACTCGCAATTCCAGGGAGTGAAGCCCTGACTGAGGGACCCGATTCATCTACAATACGTGATCCAGGAGAGAAGGGAAACCCTCCGGGCTTATGTCGAGCATTTCCACAAGGAAGTCATCCAGATGGGGTGTTCACCGAGAGAGAAACCCTCGCCAACTTCAGAAGAAACTTGTGGGCAGGAGAATTGTTTCAGTCTTTTGCCAAGAGACCTCTGAAACCTACAAGGAAGCCTATGATGGGGCTTTGGAACAGATTGAGGTCGACGAATAGCTCAAGGTCAAGATGGAGCATGACGACATGAGAGCCGTAAAGCGACAAAAGAAGGAAGCTCCCATACCTGAGCAAGCTCAGAAAAGCCAAATCAAACCCCCTAATAAATCAACATACGGCTTCCCTCCTTCCCTAGCCCTGATCAGAAAAGTATCCAGATAGACGAGCTCCTCCTCAAGCTTTTCCACCTCCCAGGACAGTGGCCCTATAGCTCTCGATGAGAGGGGGTACGACCATTAAACTCTCTTAAATACATCCCGAGAAACAGTCTACCTTGACATTCGGGACAAGGGTTTGTTACAAAAGCCCGCTCCTATGAAAGCCCCGGTTGATAAGAGAAATAGTTATAAATATTACGACTTTCACGAGGATGTAGGGCACAACACTTCATAATGCTACAACCTGCGGCACCAGATTGAGGCTTTGATAAGGGGAGGATGCTTGATAGAATTTTTACAACAAGTCAAGGAGAACATTCACATTGGAAGAAAGGTGCAAGCCTAGATCCGAGGAACATGCTGAGAAAAGGAAGGGAGAGCAGGCAGACATGATGCAACAGATTCAGATAATAAATACTATCAGCGAGGGTCCCACTATGTTCGGCACCACCAACGATTCCAGGAAAAGCCATGTGAGGAAAGTCTCTCATACGGATGAGGGGCGAGATATCTTCAAGGTTGACCAGAGACCGACCAACCCTTCCCATCTGTCACAGATCATCTTCACCGAAGCAGATGTCTATAACACCGTGCAGCCACATGATAACCCCATGGTCATTACAGTACAAATTACCAACTTCATGGTGCACCATGTGCTCGACACAGGTAGCAGCGTCGACGTTCTGTTCAAAGACATTTTGGAAAAACTAAACTTGAAGCAATGGTGCTACAATAATTGTACTACTCCATTATATGGGTTCACTTGGGACTCCAACAAACCCGTAGGATCAAAAATCCTACCAGTGATCATCGGAGCCATACCTCTCTAGCAAAACATCATGACCGACTTCGTGGTGGTGGATACCCCGTAAGTCTACAATGTAATATTATGGAGGTCATTTCTGTCATCCTTGAAAGGGGTCATCTCTATATACCACAATGTCCTGAAGTTCCTGGTAGGAGACAAGGTGGGGGAAGTTCGGGGTGATCAGCAAGCAGCTAGGAAATGCTACGTAGTGTCAGCCAACTTAGCAGCTTTAGCTAAACAACTTGCCCAGGTTATGACGATCCAAGGTAGGATAACTCCAGCACTAAACTTGGAAGATGCGGGTTCCACCGATTGTCCAGAAGATGGACTTGTGGTGTCTGACATGGAAGAATAGAGAAGGGAATGGGCCAGCGGCCATTCAGTCGATAAGTTAGAAGAGATTCTTATCTGAATAAGCGATCCCTCAAAGGTCGTCAAGATCGGAGCTACCCTTGAGCCAAGAATGAAAGAGGGCTTGATTAGTCTCCTCACATAGTTCAACAACAATTTCGCTTGGAGTCATGCGAAGATGCCGGGGATCCCGATAATATTAGCTGCACATCGATTGGTGGTGGATCCTACCTTGAAACCAGTCAAACAAAAAAGGCGGTGTTTCAACAGGAAAAGAAATATGGCGGTTCAAAAAGAGGTCGATAAACTAACCCAGACAGGCTTCATTCGAAAAGCCCGCTACTTCGAATGGATCACCAACGTGTTCATGGTCACAAAGGAAAATGGGAAGTGGCGCATGTGCGTTGACTACACTGACCTCAACCGGGCATGCCCGAAGGACAGTTTCCTTCTGCCAAAAATTGATCAGCTGGTCCATTCCACCTCCGGGAATAAGCTCCTGAGCTTTATGGACATGTTTTCCGGCTACAATCAGATTATGATGCATCCCGCGGACCAAGAAAAGACAAGTTTTATCACCGCACAAGGCCTGTACTGCTACAAGGTGATGCCCTTCGGACTCAAAAACCCTGGAGCTACTTACCAGAGGTTAGTTAACCGTTTGTTCAAGCCCGAAATTGAAAGGTCGATGGAGGTGTACATCGATGACATGATCACTAAATCTTCAACCTAGGAAGGCCACCTGGATGAGCTTCGTAGGACCTTTATGATCCTAAGGGAAAACCAGATGAGGTTGAACCTTTCCAAATGGGCCTTTGGGGTAACTGCGGGGAAGTTTCTTAGCTTTATGGTCCATGAGAGAGGCATAGAGGCTAACCCAGAAAAAATCATGGCTATCCTGGATCTAGAATCCCCCACATCTTTTAAACAGGTTCAAGCCTTGACCGGACAGGTAGCAGCGCTCAATAGGTTTATCTCCCGGTCTATCGACAAGTGCCTACCATTCTTCAAAGCTATCAAGCAGGGAAGAAACATGAAGTGGAATCAGGAGAGCGAACAAGCTTTTCGAGCTTTGGAATGAAACCTAACAAGCCCTCCACTGCTGGTCAACCAAATCATGGAGAAGAGCTCTAAATATACTAGGCCATTTCAGAAACCGTTGTGAGTGGGGCCTTGGTCAAGGAATGCGGGGATAGGATCCAGCGACCTATCTACTATGTGAGTCACACTATAACCAAGTTTGAAAAAACTATACTCTGTTGGAGAAGCTTGCTTATGCCTTGGTGACCTCGGTAAGGAAACTCCGTCCTTACTTCCATCCTCATTCAATAGCAGTGGTGACGGACCAACCCTTCTGTCAGTTCTTACAAAGGTCGGATGTTTCTGGAAGGATGGTTCTATGGGCCTTAGAGCTTACCCAATTTGATTTAAAGTATAAGCCTAGGACCGCAAAAAAAGCTCAGGCACTAGCGGACTTTGTAGCCGAGCTCTCAGTGCCTTCAGATCAGGAAACCCCTGCGGTAACAGATGTCACACTTGAGAGGACTCGAGAATCTAACAACTGGCCGGAAAGCTGCGAGTCATGGACTCTCTACATTGACAGAGCTTTCAGGCAATCTGGAGGAGGAGCGGGTGTAGTCCTTATCTACCCAGTAGGAACTGAGTGCTGCCATTGTTTCAGGTTCGAATTTAAAGCCACGAACAATGAAGCGGAATAGAAAGCCCTAATAGCTGGGATAAAGGCTGTCATAGAGCTCAGGGTTGATTACCTGAATATCAAGAGCGACTCTTCACTCATGGTCAACCAAGTTTCCGGGGATTATCAGGCTAAATGGGATAACATGATCGCTTACCTGAAATTGGTGTAACAACTCAAGACCAGATTTAAAGGGTTCAGAATCGAGCAGATACCTCTACAGCTAAATTATCGGGCTGACGTGCTAGCCAAGTTAGCTGTCTATGGTGGCCATACCCTGCCTCACGGAGTCCTTCTTCAAGTAATTCCCCTACCCTGCATTAAGACAGGTAAGGAAGCTTATACCCTGGACCGACAACCATGCTGGATGGATCCAACAGTAGAGTATCTACAGGATGGAAAACTCCCCGGGGAGCCCGACCAAGCTAGGAGGGTAAAAGGCTCTCGGTCCGGTATTGTATGGTGGATGGGCATTTATACCGAAGGGGAAAATCCCTTCCCTTGCTCCGACGTCTACACCCTGAAGAAGTCAAGTGGGCTTTGAGAGAGGTTCACTCCGGGGAATGCAGGAACCATATTAGTGGAGAGGCCTTGGCATATCAGGTTCTCCGTATGGGGTATTATTGGCCAACCATCCATCAAGATGCTAAAAATTGGTGCAAACCTGCGAGGCATGCCAGAAGGCAGCCAACTTGAGTCACCTCCCTCCGGAGCGCTTATCGTCCCTTAGCTCGCCATACCCCTTTTCTATGTGGGGAGTCGATTTGATTGGACCGTTTTCTACAGCTTCTGGACAGGCCAAGCACGCTATCGTTGCGATTGACTACTTCACAAGATGGGTTGAAGCAGGACCACTCTCCCAGATATTGGAAGAGAACACAATAAGGTTCATTAAGACAATTGTAGTTTGCAGGTTCGGAACCCCTCTTGCCACCATAACCGACCTCGGAAAATAGTTCGATAATGGCCGATTCAGAGATTTCTACGAAGGTTTGGGAATCGACCTTTGCTTTGCTTCGGTAGCCCACCCTCAGACTAATGGTTTGGTGGAATCCATGAACAAAACCATTAAAAAGTTGTTGACGAAAAAGCTATAACAAAAGAAAGGCAGATAGGTAGAGGAGCTTCCCGAGGTCCTCTGGGCTTACTGTACTACAAGAAAAACAGCTACCGGGGAAACGCCCTACTCGCTGGCCTTTGGGGTTAAAGCAGTCCTACCTATAGAGCACAAGTTGACCTTCTTTAGAGTCCAACGATTCGAACCGAGGAGCAATGAAAGCAAGCTCCGAGCTAGCTTGGACTGCTTGCAGGAAAAGCAAGATCGAATAGTTGTGAAGGTAGAGATCTACCAAGGCAGGATTGCCAGGTACTTCAACAGGAGGGTTTAAGCCTGAAGCTTCAAGGAAGAGGATCTAGTCCTCAGGAAAGTGATGTTGAACACTAGAAAGAGGTCAGACGAGGTCCTAGGGCCCAACTGGGAAGGATCATACCTAATAAAGATAGTGATCCGTAATAGGGCGTACAAGCTTGAAGATATGAATGGCCGACTCATCGACCACACTTGGAATGCAGATCACCTAAAGAAATTCTACCCTTGAACAAGGGACTCAGGAGCAGGCGACCTCCGACTAGCTTATTTTATTTTTTCCGACAATAACGTACTCAACCCTCCATATCAATAAACCCTACTTTCATGTTTACTCATTCTTCAACTATGTCCTACAATGATTCGGGTCTACATGGAAAGTTCAACATTATAACCTCAAGACCAGGGGTTAGCCGGGGAAGCCTCCTGCCACTCCTGATGCCTTGGTCGGGCACTACCCCTCGCCAAGAAGGGTCTGAGTGTAAGAGCATAGTTGCCATCCAGATCTCGAGACCAGGAAATAGCTAGATATCCCTCATGATGCCTTGGTCGGGCTACCACCCCCAAGAAGGATCTGAGTGTAAGAGCGTAGTTGCCATCCAGATCTCAAGACCGGGAAATAGCTAGATAACCCTCCTGATGCCTTGGTCGGGCTACCACCCCCAAGAAGGATCTGAGTGTAAGAGCATAGTTACCATCCAGATCTCGAGAACTGGAAATAGCTAGATAGCCCTCCTGATGCCTTGGTCGGGCTACCATCCCCAAGAAGGATCTGAGTGTAAGAGCATAGTTACCATCCAGATCTCGAGACCAAGAAATAGCTAGATAGCCCTCTTGATGCCTTGGTCTGGCTGCCACTCCCCCCAAGAAGGAATTGAGCTTGAAATCACGGAAGCCCTCTTGATCTTGAGCCTAAGAAGGGGCTAAACAGTTCTTTACTTAATGATCTACTTGGGATACAGCCCTCCAAAGGGGCTCGGGGATGGAGGGCTTTATTTACGTATGGTCTAAATGTTCCGGTTATTGTTGTTCACTATTTTTTCCTTGATACATGGTCACTCACTATAACAAGCCTACAATCTAACAAGGGGACTATCGACTAAGGAAATTGATCTGTAAAACTCGGTAGTCATGAAGCCCGACGCTAAACGGTTTCTTTATCCTATTTTTCCCCCAAAGATAGCTCGTTTCGATATAAAAGTTGGACCTATAGGGAAATCAAGTAAGTACATGCAAGCCAGAGTTAGATTCGAGATTAAAATTTTATTATCAAGTAAGGGAGTTTATCCCCTAACAAGGCTATAACAAGCAAGAGGGGGCCAATCCCTGGTTCTTGGCTACAAAAGCAATGACAAAATGGCAAACATAGTTGAAGATGGGATACCCACCCCCTTTTCCGGGCATTCAAAATAGATTACATGGGAGAGAACTCAAGCTTCTTCATCTTCCTAAGGGCCTCTAGCCTCCTCTTCCATTGAATGAACCTCATCCCTACTCTCTTCTCCGGTCACAGCTCGTCCTGGTCAACTGTATCTACTGCCTCCGCCACCTCATCCTGGGGATCAGCCCCGGCTGCCTCAAGGTCAATAGGATCCTCCTCAATGATTTCATTAATCACCGCCATAATTTAAAGCGGTATGGCTGCATAAAGAAGGCTGGCCACTGACTCAGGCACATTCTCGCCTTCTGTTGACTCCATTTCTGATAGCACTACAGGGAGGTCTCAGGCTTCAGCAAGGCCTTCTTCTATCTCCTCGGTTTAAACCCCCCTCAAAAATTCACCAGGACCAGATGCTGGAAAGGCTGGAACAGGAGGAGGCAAATCTGGCACTTCCAACCACTTCCCAGCTCCCTCTAGAAAGACCAGCTCCATCATTTTCAGGGCAAGACATCTCTGCAGCCTGAGACATGACCTCTTCTCGATCCCAGCTGGCGATGTTGGAGAGATCGAATAGGGGAGGAAGAGCCTCTACAACCTAATAGGAGGCATAGAAGTACCCCTCGTTAAAAGAGGCTTCCACCTCGGCCTGGAGCTGGGTAATTTGAGCCTGTAAGGTTTGGTTATCAAAATCCAAGGCCTTCACCTATCCCTTCCAGTCATCGCGCTGGCTAGCCTATTGCTTTGATCGGAGAGTCTCCTGATCAAAAGCCTGCTTCAACCTCTCATGGTCGCATTGAAGCTCAGGTAGCTGCGTCTCCATTCCTTGTTGGTTGGAGGTCATATCTTGAACCAGGGTGTGAGCCCGTGCAAGCAACCCCATGGCTCTCTTAGCTTCAGCCTCATCCTTGGTTGTCCAATCACGAAGGAAGGCTACCTGATGCCCCATGTCCACCTGAAACTTGAAAGTCTGCAAAGGAAAATCATGTTAGAAAATGACAAATAAAAATGCTGAATGAAGAAGTGAAAGCGATGGTTACCTTGGCTAGAAGGGCGGACCCTTTGGTAATCATGATGCCCACGAGCATCGCGGTCATCCTAGAAAGCCTTTTGCATGGACAGGATGCAATAAATTGCATCAGGACCTCGTCCTGACCAGCCGAGCTCGATTGCTTGTAAGGGCGAGAAGGGGCGACCTCAGGGATGTCAGTATCGGGCTCATTGGAACCTCAACTGTTCGGGTTACAACCTGATCATCAGAGAGGGATAATATGACTCGGGGAGCATCGATTGAAGTAGAGACTAGCGGAAAGAGAGCAGGAGCCGACTTGTTACGACTTGGGAGGCAGACCCTCCTCAGCTTAGAGCTTTTGCCGCTTAAGATGCAAGAAATGCCATCTTGGACTTCACTTGGGAAAGTGAGGGGGAAGGAATGAGTATGGTAGCTGCCTTAGTGGTTGATCCCTTTTTCTTTGAAACAGTCGAGAGAGCTCTCAGGGACGGTCTAGAAGGAGAAGGAGGGATCCCAGCTTACCGAGCTTCGTAAGAAGCTGGAGCAATAACAAACATTGTTAAGAAAGGGATCAATATCATCAGAACAAAACCATTCAACCATTTAAAAACAAGATATAGCGAGATACTTACGAGGAATAGCACAAGAGATCCGTAAGTGCTTGTTCACCCTGTAGGGATTGAAGGGGTCAGTGGTTGCAAACTTCAGATTCAACCAGGGGTCAGTGCTGAGCCAGGATGGTCTTCAACATGGATTCAGACTCAGCGGACAATGAATCCCGACCCCATGTGGGTTTGTCACTAAAGGCGGTGGGAACCTCGAGCTCATGCCCTCCGATAAAGACAGAGCTGCCCTAGTCTCCCCCCGCCAGTACCCATTCTTCTTTCCAAGTGGGGTCCTTCTTTGAAGCCCCAGGGATGATAAAGTTGAGCCTATTCTTGGCCTTGGCATAAAATTGGCCTCATGGAACCCCATCCAGGCTACCTATCTGGAAAAGAAAGGAGAGCTCCTCAACCCCGGGCTCCCTGGTTAAGTTCCTCATCTCGCACTGGTCCTTTCATAATACTAGAAAGCCAACTAGATGCCTCCAAAAGCCAGGCATCAGTTGAAGCGGTGCCAGCTAAAGGGTATTGAGTGCCGGTCGAAAGGTGGGGTGAAGAAGGAGCCTCACCTCATTCTCAAAAGTTGCGATGTGGATAGGGAGCACGCCTTTGGGCTGGCCAAAAATATCGTAATTCCAATGGGGGACAGTTAGGCAAACAGTTTCAGGAATACCATACTTGTCCCGAAGACGGCCGATCGACTGAGGGTCGGCAGTGGAGTCGGGGATGACCCTGGGTTAGAAAGGAAGGGTTACCATTGAAGGAAGCACTGCCACTTTGACTTGAGCCCTCTCGACCGTATCGAATTTCACCCGGACATCAGAGTCTTCATCGACTAGGTTCAGAGGATTGTATGGCTGGTTCAAAAAGCCAGAATCGATAGAGACGTTCCTGTTAGAACGACGAAGCTGGCGGAGCAGGGAAGATTCCTCATTGCTTGAAATCCCTCGCACCCGCTTATGAGGAGCTAGGTTAGGGCCTCCGGAGCCCTCAACCAAATCATCAACACTATCTGTAGAAGTCGACATTGATGGGTAGGAGAGGTGTGAAAGCAAGCAGGAAAATTGACAGAGAAAACAAGGAAGAAGAAATTTGAAAATTTGAGATTTGAGGAAGTATGAAGAAAGTGACGGCCAGGTCGGGCTTAAATAGAGGATTATTGGCGATATCCTCGAGAAGATCACCTGGAGCCGTATTGTAGCCATTTTTCTTCGATTAACACTAAGTTTCAAATTAAAATATTGGGTAATTAATGAGAAAATTTCGCTCTCAATAATTATCTTTATGGTGGAAAACATTCTCAATTAAACAAGGAATCTGACTCCAACCCCAACTCTACAACCAACGTTCAAGTCAGATGGGACTTCTGTTAATAGTGAAAGTTGGCCAGGGGTCAAAGAGAATTTTTCAACCCATAATCGACAATCATGAAGCCTAAAAAAGTCATAAAGCTACCCCACCGGAGCATGGAAGGCCGGCTCGACTTCAAGACTACCAAAAAACTAGCCAGACGTAACCAGGACGAGCCCCCCATAAGAGTACTTGAACCCAGGCTTCTCCAGGCCATCTATAGGGGAACCTCGGCTCCGAGGTCGAGCTCCACAACCGCCCTATGAATACCAGGGGAAGTCTCCAAGCTCAAGAGACATTCGAAAGAATCCCGCCAACCTCTCCAGAAGCCTGTTGTCCTTGCTGGACATAAAGGAAGAATCACGCCTAAATCTACACTACCCCAGCTACCTCCCAAGAAGGTCTACAAGAGCACCTCAAGCCCCCAAGGGTCAGAGAAAATCCTTCTTAAGCTTTTAAGAAAACATCCACAGCATGGATATACCTTGCTCTACGGGGCAACAAGCAGCTGGCAGGGTGACCTCCATGAAGATTCATGGCACGAGTGCACCGGACGTTCTTGGTTTTTTCTCTTGGAGGATTATTGTGACTAACAAAGAAGAAGATTTTGTTTGTTTTCATCCTCAGCTATAAAATTTAAAGAAAGAGAGCTCACACTCCAAGGTGATTCACGTTTGTGATTTGATTAGAAGATCTTGCGGATTCAATTCGACGCTATTTCAATCTCCATGGAAAAAAATGGTACGATACTTTTATATACATAAATTAATCTAGGGTTCTTGTTATTAATAGGGAAAATTTTTATTTTTACGCAAACCATAATTTTCATTTTCTCACGCTTCCATTACGTTTTTAACCGTTTTTTTCCTACAGTTATATGCATAAGACGTATACAAAAAGAGTAATCAAAACTACCCCCAAACCGAGTGGGGCTATATATGGGCAATATGATCCTGTACCTCACATATACTCTCAAGAGAGCCGTTAGCTCATTCGTATAAAAAATGAATAAATCAATAAATATAGAATTACCCGGTCATAGATTTCATCAATAAGCATAAAATATGTCCACGCATCCAAATCCACAAGAATTTATCAAAAAGTATATAAAAAATATCCACTCATTCAGGATTATTAACAAGTTTTCAATGAGTAGAATAAATCACAAGATAGGAAGAATTAAGAGTTCAGAATTGAGATTTAAAAATGAAACTGAGGTGGTTGCTTACTTGCATCCAAGATGGGTTAAGGTTCTTGCTCGTTTTATGGGCACTCTTGGCTTACAAGTCCTTCTAAGGCTTGCAAGTTATCGATGTTTCCTCCCAAGAGATGAAGAACCTAGAATTAAGCACAACATGTAACACAATAGATCATCAACCAACAATAAAAAGTACCTTAATCCATTTCCAACAATTGTCTCTCCATACTATCTCACAACGTAACATTTACTCATCGCAAGAAAGTAAACTAAAAACAAGAAAATTTTAGAATTTAAACCATCGTTGAGTTGCCTCCCTCAAAGCGCTCTATTTTTTATCTGGGTGAGAAGCTGCTACTTGGATCGCATAACCAATTTCCAGGGTCTCAAATTTACACCTATATGTGATTAGGTCTTAAAAATATTTGTCGCAAGATGTCATGTTCCTAATCACATAGAATTAGTATAAGTTTGTACACAGTTTATATAATGGCACGATGAAACCAAAATGTAACTAATCCATGTAGCCCTTGCACAGGCGGCTTGGAGAAGGAATTGGCAGAGTGATTGGCTCTGGTTACTTGAGTTGGAGTGGCTCCTTAATGAGTACATCTTCCGCCTTCATTAATTCTATCTTCAACTCCCCTTTCTCCAAGTTTCCATTTGTAACACTAGATGAGTGGTCAACAAACTCATGTGTATCTTCACAGACGACAGTCCTATCACCCCAGTGGGTGATTGTTGCATCTTCTGGTTCTGGTTGACTCGGTGTCTTTTCATGCATTCTCTTGCTTATAGCTTTAACGATTGTCTCAACATCTGCTTCAATTCTTTTCATTGTGGGCTGTCTTTCTTGCTCTTGTTGAGGCCACCCTTGCTCTTACTCTTGCTCTTATATGTAGGCCTGCATCCTTTGTTATTAAATTTTCTTTGATTTCCATTGCTCACTAGTCTATTGAGAAGCTTGCATGTGCTCTCTCATCTTATCTTTAAAAGATTTGGACATTAGTTGGTATGATGAGGTGGATTGTTCAATGGTATTGATCTCCTTATAGTTTCATGAGAAGTCTTGTTGAACCCTCTAATTATGGCTGTAAGAGTTATAGTATGGCTTGTAGTTTGGCTCCGGATTGTAGAAATCTCCAAATGTGCTCGTGGGTTCCGGACTGTAGGACTTCAATGTTCAAGCTTATCTTATACAAAACTCTGGAAATTCATCTCTTAATGCAAAAATCTCTATGTCATGCACAACTACATCACAAATCTTGCAAATCATAAATGCCACTTGTTCTCTTCCAAAAGTCAACTTCTGCATTTGTCGAATTACAGTTGAAAACTCCATAGCATGTACACGATTTGCATCTTTGTTATATGCATAAGTGTGTTGCCCATAAAAGTCCATCGTTTTTGAAACAAAAGAAAAGAAAAACGAAACAAAAACAAAAACTAGAAAACTATCAAATAATAGCGAAATTATTCAAATAGAAATAAAATAACACTTGCTAGATAACCAGGACTAGCCACCTAATTAGCACATTTCCTATGTAGTGACACCATTTGACGTGTACGTTTTTATCGTCAAAAAATGTTGGTCAAAAGTATTTATAAAACTGCAACAATGCCTCAAATGTTTACAAAACAAGTACAATGGCAAGTAGGGGTATCATTCACAGGGAAATGGAAACTAAATGGCTAAAACTAGTTAATTACTATCAAACTAGAACTAAGAATAAATAAAGTAAAGATCGATGGTTGTTTTAAAAAGTTAATAACTACAATGCAACTGCAATGGTTAGTTAATCTAACATGCAATTAGTGTTAATAATAATGTGAAAGTGAGAAGATATGACAATGATGGCTAGGGAGTTGATGGATCCCACAGGCAAACAATGGACGTATCGATAATTCTCAAGAATGTACATTAATCTATTGTAACTAACTAGATTGTATAGTAACGGTTGTATATCCCTTATGCGTATCCAATCTAGAGTGTATAGTATTTGCCACTCATAAGTGATTGTTCATGAATGTACATCTATCAAAATAAGGGACTAATCTCTTTATAAAATAACCAACCTAGAGTTTAAAGTATTGGTGCTTAATCTCTCACAAGAAACTAACCTAGAGTGTATAGAATTGATTACCCATTTTAGATTAAATAGAGTTTGAGATTAATATGTCCGGATTTCACTTAAGGAGTGTACTCTTATTCAATCCTTCCATTCTAATGACCTTAAGCGAATCAAATAGAGTGTATACCTAACTCTCTACTCAAATAAGTTATCAAACAACTTGCAAATAGAGGAGTGTACAATCTAAGAAAAATTATTCTTGAAATCAATTAAAACAATGAATGAAACATATTTGATAGATTTAATAAAATAGATAAATAAAAACCCAAGGTTCATAAATGAATCACATCAACCCCTTAGTGAGGGATTTAGCTACTCATGCTAATTACGAAATAAAGCTAAGAAATCAGAGTAAGAGAAGATCCATGTAGAACTCCTCTTTCTTGAAGATTGAACCGAAGCTCTTAGTAGCCTATTTGAGTAGTAGAAGATGAAGATGATGTAAGATGGTTACGATTTAGTAAGGAATGGTTCCTATATCTAGGGTTAGTGGTTAGTGATTTGAGAGAGAAAATAGGAAAGTGTTTGTGTATTGTAAGAGAGAAGGGAAGAGTATTCTTGAAATAAGAACAAGATATATTTATAGGGACTCCAAAATTAGGTCTAAAAATGTTAATGTAGCAGTCCAGATTAACATAGAGCACGGGGTAAGGGACCCATACTATCTCTTCTTACTTTCTGGTTTTGGATCGTGCACGGGTTATGCACGGGTAGGTACCCATACAGTACCCGTGCACTGAGGTTTCGTCAGATTTCCATTGTTCAGTGCACTGGTAAGATACCGGTGCACTAGGACCTTCAGTTCTTCCCTTTTATGCACCAATTTGTCCCATTTGATTGTGTTTCCTGATTTTCACCTAATGCAAGTAACGTTAATGAAAGTGCCATAAGACAAACATAAAAATAACTGAAAATGAGACAACTGATATGGATATGAGGGCCAAAATGTATAACAATTTTGGGGTGATCATTCTACTTGGAGGTTTTAAATTCATTTGTGCTCCATTGAGACTTAAGCTTGGAGACTTCACTTCCATCGTTAGCATTCATTGTTAGAGAAATGTAGCCTTCTTCAATTACCGTCCATACACGATCATCTATTTGACAAAAGTAGGACCTCATCTTACCTTTCCATGAGGCATAGTTCACCCCATTAAGCGAAGTGGGACTTGTGCTTAAGGCTCCCTTTTTTCCACCTCTGTTCTAACCCATAGTGTTTGGGGTTTGAGAATGGCATTAATGCAAATGAAATGCAACAAACAAAATGTAAAATGCAAGACACAAAAAGGAAGGACCTCCTAAGTATAACTAGGAACCTGCTCTGATACAAATTGAAAATAAATGAACGCTTGTGTCTTACAACCTATAGGGGGTGAAAAAGTTTTAACTCAAATGATTACCAACTTTTCAGATTAATCAAGGTTAATGAATTTACCCCATATTACCAAGCATTTATTTTGAAATAAACATGCTCAAAACAATAAAAACACATGATTTGTTTTACGTGAGAAACCTTCCAACTGGGAAAAACTCATGAGCTATCCTTCTAGTCATATACGGTCCTCGAAATCCACTATTTGGATGAAAGTTTACAACCTAGGTTGACCCCAAGTCAGACCATTCTTGGTTACTAACCCTTTCACTCTACCCAACATGCCTTTAATAATAAACCTAGACCAACAAACTTGGGCATAATGAAAAATCCCTTAAAACATGTGTCTATAAACCTAGAGGGGGGAGGGGGGGTTGAATAGGTTTTTAATCAAATCAATTACCAATTTATTTTTGTTTAGTCAATATTCAAAATTTACCCAGTGAAACAAACAAACAAAATCAAGTGTACAGTGAAGAAATATAAATAACACTTGATGTATACGTGGAAACCCTCCAACTGGGAAAACCACGGGCTATTTTGCTAGCAACACACGATCACATAAATCCACTGTATGAATAAAATGTTACACCCTCAAGTGAGACTCAGACTCTTACTCTTGACAACCTCAGGCTATGGACACTACCACTCATAACTCTTGGTTCAATCCCTAGTGATATCACTTGATCTACTACTCTTGGCGTGAGCACCTCCTACTCTACCCCCTGGGCCTTTTACAGTGGTACTTGACCAATTATTTGCCAACCCACCCTTGGTTGTAAGACTTTATCTGCTTGTACAACTTCACCTAGAAGCCACAACACTTTGACTTTATGAAGAGTATATGACGACAATCAAATGCAATAATGTGTAAGACCAAACACAAAATGCTTAACTAGATGGTATAATGCAATTAAACAGTCTAGTTATCAACAATGCCTTCATGCCCATATATAAGGACTCAATTACATTTAGATAAAATCTAACAACCTAATTGTTAAATAAGTCCAATCAACACAAGTTGTCACAACATAAAACAAGGACAAAAATCATCCAATCAAGAGATGCAATTAATGAGGCATGCACATATATGTTCATGAACTAGATTAGATGCACTAGACCATCCTAATCATAAATTAAGCATACATAAACATACATAGATTAGCTAATTAGGAAAAACAACCTAATGATGCAAGCTATCGACAAACAAACCCAATCATGTTATAAAGACTCATAAATATGGAATAAAGTAGAGTCAAGGTATTTAATCGAGCAACAAATACAAAATCGAGAGTAGGAACAACAATAAAAGAACTTTAATGTTGTTGCATCTTACCTAGTCATGAAACCATAAAGACCCATGCTCAAATGATGATGAATGATGCAAGATGGAGATGTATTTTATGTTTGGAGAGTTAATGAACAAAGCTTACAACTTTTCTCTCTCTAGGGATTCTCTTTCTCTAAGAAACGTATTCTTGAAGCCCTAAAATGAGTTGGCATCATTTTGCACAAAATAGGGCACGACCGTTGTGGCTACCGTTGTGAGTGCCACAACAGTAAGCCACTGTGGTGCCACCGCTATGAATTATCATAGTGGTCTCACTGCAGTATCACAGAGCGCGACATACTGAAATGCCCACCGCTGTGATAATTCATAGCGGTCAACAACATACCAACATTGGTCAACGGCCAACAGTCAACAAGGCACAAATGCATGGATTTTTAAATATCACTCAATCAATCCTAGATGCAATAGATATGAGCATACATGCAAAGAGATAAACTAATTAAAGCGCCAAAATATGAAACACATAACAATTACGCAAGACATGCAATTCAATGCAACAAGTAGTTCATATGTTGAATTTTTTATTAAAGTCTACTAGAATTGTGTTAAGGCATGTGGATTCTTTTTTAGTATGAATGAATCTAGTTCACATGTGGATTTTTTTATTAAAGTTAAATTGATTTAATAAAATGGAAACAAAAACAATATTTGGCTCATGTATAGGCTTGGGCGGCTAGGGCATATAAAATAGCCTAATGTATTGTTTTTATTTTATTATTTAATTTAATAAAAAATATTTAATTATTTAATTAAAAGACAAAAAAAAATTCTTAGTAGGAGAAGGTCTCCTAGTGGCATACTATTGTTGGTAGTATGATAAGTATCAAATACTTTATTTGATAAGTAGATAAATATAAGGAATTTATTTATCTAGTCAAATTAGGAAGCATGTGATATTTATCAAAACTCTAATTGACTATTGGTCAAATTAGGAAGTTTTTGATAAAGTCACAATTTAATTTATATTCATTAATTGGTTATTGGATAAATACACTATTAAGTTGGAATATGAGTCTTGTGTGAAAAAGAATTCTTCTTTGAGTGTGGATCCTTGGCCACCAAGTAAATCCACCTAGAGAGAGGATTCTTGCCCACCAAGTAAATCCTCCTGTTAATAGCAATTTTTGGCAAGGGGTCAAAGGGAAATTTTCCACATGGTTAAAGCTTGAGAACGCCTCCATGTACTACATAGGCATCAGGTGTGGTGGTCTACCACACAGTACCGGGTCCAACATGATCTAGGTACTTCGACATCGTGGTCGGAGCTGGATGAAGCTCCTGCCCCTCTACTATCCTCCCATCTGGCACTAAGTTACCTTGACATTTTCTTGTTAACCAGCTGAGGTACACATCCTACCATTCCGGTAGAAAAGAAGATGCCCGTAAAGCTCCAGTAAGATCAACCAAACGTATCTCTATAGGGGAGGCACCTGAGGTACCTCTCAATCTCCATTGATCAAGAGCCACCAAGATGATACCTCTAAGTTCCCCGATAATAGACTGGTACCTTGAGGTACCCCGTCGCGTCACCAGGTCGATGTTTGAGGTGCTACACCACCAACAGATGACATCGAATTATTCGCCAATCACGCTGAATTCTACGTGTACACTATCATAGTTGAAGAGTTTAAAAGGGAAACAAATGCTCTTTCCCTCCATGATATTCTTTGCCTATTCCTCAGGATCAATTGCATTAAATAGAAAATCCCATCAAATGGGGAAATAAGATCAATCTGTTGACCTCCGACTTGTTTTCCAAGAGAAAACCTTAGACGTCATGTATAAATAGGAGGAGAATATCAAGGAAATGGGGAAGGAGAAAAAAGGCCTTAAGAGCCATCGCCATCCTGAGTAGTATCCACTTATCGATAGAAATAAGTTCACCATCTCCATTTATTGAAGCGAAATACAAAGAGAGTGATTGATTGGCCCATTTCGTTGTACTAGAGATTGTATCTTGATTTATTGATAATAAAAAGAACATTGCTTAGTCCACCACTTCATTTGTTCTCATCTAATTAAACTAACACGTGCACCCGATACCAAAGGTACCTAACCTTGACCGTGATCCACCAGGGTAGTGGTCTTAAGGGTGTTAACTAAAATTTCTCACCTTGAGTGAATTTTTGGCTAGCGCCTCCTTAGGAGTTGATTTGGACACCTATATATATATGTGTGTGTGTGTGTGTGTGTGTGTGCGCGCTTGTAGAATTTGGCCAAGCCATACGAAATCCAAGAGAAATTTTGGCCATGAGAGATTTTGGAACCTTAGAATTTTAAGTGAAGAAAATTCGATTCTTACTCTAGATAAGTTCATCCAACTCTAAGATAGGTGTATGTAGATTTCAGCCAAGCATAGAGAAAAGAGGGAACGTTTTTGTTTTCGATAGTGCACTATTATCCTTTACATCAAAAGGGTTTTATGTACAAAACTCGGATCGGGTTCACGTGAGTTTCAATCAAATAAATTGATAATTCACACTTGACGAAGCGTTCTTAGGTTTTCTCTAGGAGGATTATTGTGACTAACAAAAGAAAAAGATTTTATTTGTTTCCATCCACAGGTATACAATTCAAAGAAAGGGAGCCCACACTCCTAGGTGATTCATGTCCATGATTGGATTGAAAGATCATACAGATTAAATTCGGCACAACTTCAATCATCACGAGAAAAAGGTACGATACATTATTATATGTTAATTAATCAAGGGTAAAGGTTCATTCTTTTAAAAGGATTTTTTTTATAATATACCAAACCTCTTTTCCGCTTCTGTCGGGCTATTATTCTTGCACTTGGTGTGCCAATCTCAAGAGAGCGTCTCAATATGAAAAGCCTAAGATCTCTTCCAAAGAGGTTCTAGGCCAATGTTACGGCAACAGAAGAAAGCAAAGATGTTGATTGCTTAAGCATTGATGAATTACTTGGATCACTTCAAACATATGAAATGAGCTTAAAGTTAAAAGCCAAAAGCAAGGGTATTTCTCTCAAGGCCATCGAAGAGGATAGCGATTGATCATGCCAAATTTGTTGTATATTTTGGCCCTCAATTCCATTTTCTTTGTCTCATTTTCGTGCATTTTTGTTTATCTTATGGCTCTTTTGGTATGTTTACATGCAATTAGGTACATTTCTAAAGTTAGGATGGAATATGTGGAGTAGTGCGGAATTAGGCCAAAATCAAATAAACAAAGGTTTTAGTGAGTAGGTACTGCGAGGGTGCCATACCCATGCATAGTTAGATGGGAATTGAAGGATGCTCAACTGCACGGGTGATACCAGCGCACTACTAGTGTGCACCAACCTGTGGAAATGCCTATTCAGGGAGCAAATTAAGCACGCATCAGGTTATTGCAAGGGTTGTACCAGTGCACCAACTCATGCAATTGCCAAATCAAGGAGAAGAAAAGTGAAGCAACAGGTCATTACACAGTTACCAACCAGCGCACTACCTGTGCATTTTGCACCTCAAACCTGCCACATCAGTATTTTAGACCTAGTTTTGGAAAGTCATACATATACATCCTGTTCTTTTTTCAAAACTATCAGCTCTTCCAATCATCATATCTTCTTCTACACTTTCTCACATCTCTAATCACTAACCCTAGATTTAGGAATCATCCCTCACCAAATCTAACCATCAACTTCCTCATATACTTAAGGACACTTGAAGATTGGATTGAAGCTTGAAGGAAAAAGAATCTCTACATAGGTCTTCTCCATCACTCTTCTCCTAGTTATTTTTATGTGTTTATCATGAGTAGCTAAACCCTTTTGTGAGAGTTGATGTAATAGTTCATGGATTATGGGTTTTCCACCATATTCCTAGTTTTATTATATATTTTTCTTTCAATGTTTTTTATAATGCAATTGATTACCACTTGAATTAAGTAGATATGCCCTCTCTTAGTTCTCATTGTGCATCAATCTATTTTGAGTTTGAAATTGGAATATATATATCTTCTTGGATTGGGTAGATATACCCTCTCTCGAGCCAAGTTAGAAACACACTTTTTGGTGATTAAAACTAACTAACTTCAATGGAATGTATGCATAGTGAATATGCCATTCCTATGCATTTAGGCTTCAATGGAAAAGGGTGGATTATGAACATGCCTCGCAATCTCTAACCATTAGAATCTATCTATGCACAATGAGGGATTCTCTCATAAACCAACCAAGTAGTTATGTAGTAGAGAATTAATGTGATGAGAGTCTCTATCTTTCCAAATCTGACCAAGTAGTCATGAGCGAGAGTTATTGATTTTAAGTCACCCTTAAACATAAATTAGCCCTTAATAATCGAATCGGTTCTTAAAAAATGGATTGCCCACTATTCATGTATGAATTGCATTGACTCCTGTATTCACATCCCATATCTTATCTTGCCATTCAGCATTCTTATCATCACTAATTGTATGTTAGATTAACTAGCCTAATTGTAGTTGGATTGTTGTTATTAACCTTTCAAAACAATCATTGATCTTTCTTATTTCATGCATTGTTTTAGATTGGTAGTAGTTAATTGGTTTTAACCATTTGATTTCCCTTTCCCTGTGGACGATACCCTAGCTTGTCACTATACTTGTTTACACATTTTAAGGACATTACTAAGGATTATAAGTATTGTTGCCGCACATTTTCTAACGATAAAAATGTACTCATCAAATGGCACTGTTGTCCGGAAAATACGCTAATTAGGTGGCTAATCTTAGTTATCTAGCTAGTTTCTTTGTTATTTTTGTTTTCTTTGTTTCTTTTTACTTCTTTGGTAGTTTTTCTTATCTCTCAATTCAGGTTTTATGGATTACTTTAGGCAAAACACTGGGCTAAAATTGGAGGTCTCATAAAGATTCCTCATAGAGAAATAACAATGTCAACATCTATAAGCTGTCTCTCTCATCTTACCAACAAATGAGCATATCATTTGGAGAAGAAATTAAGAATCTAGTGTAGTCCACTCAACAGATGACAAAAGATTTCCTACCCTCGCAACAGGAAAACGGAGAAATGTTAGACAAGGACATCTAGAGGAGCATTAAAAGAACAAATGAGATTAATGCTTCCATTCTTAGGATCGTGGATTAGATCGGTGTGTTAGCTGAGGAGTTACAAGGAAAAGACAAAATTGATCAGAAGAGTTGTTGTGCATTAGATGATTCCAAGCAAAGGAAGACCAGGAATAGTGTACGTGATCTTTTACAAGCATTTGAGAATGAGGTGAATGTGGATGAAGAGCAACAAAGAAAACAAGAGCAAATCAATAGATTAGAAGAGAAAGTGTATTTACTTCAAAAGAAATTGGTAAAAACTTCTTAAGAGAAAGAAGAGATGAGGGAAGAATTTGAACTGAAGTTACGGCTCAAGAAGAAGGAATTTGAAGGCAAGAAAGCATTGGGAAGGGTGAAAAGTTGATTGATGAGAATAAAGTAGCTACACCAAGGGATCTGTTGCACGTTTAAGTTAGCCTAATAACAAGGGCAATAGCTAACAGATTCAAAAAAGCAATCAATGTCTTGATTCAAGAAACTTCGGCTGATTCTGTAATGTTGAAGTCCTAAATGAGCCCACGTGAAGACCAAGGCTTAGTCAATGCCATCAAGGCAACTGATTGGGCTGAATTCTTATAAATTCTCATTTCAGCATATTTCCTATTTCTGCGTATGGGTTGAGGAGATTCCCATTTCAGAATATTTCCTATTTTGCATACGGTTGGAGAAGATTCTCATTTCAGTAGATTTCCTATTTTACGTATGGTTGGAGGAGCTTTCCATTTCAACATATTTCCTAATTTACTTATGGTTGGAGGAGATTCCCATTTCAGCATATTTCATATTTTACGTATGGTTGAAGGAGATTCCCATTTTAGCATATTTTCCATTTTATTATCCAAAGAATAATGAGCTGATTTGTTGCCCAAATAACGGAGCTAATTTGTTTCCCAAATTTAGCTTTCCAAATAAGGAGCAAGTCAGCTAGTTGCTAGTTTTGGTATTTATTTCTTACCTAATTGTAAAGCAGTTATTGCCTTTTAAAATTTTCTAATTGTGAAGGCATTAATTGCCAAATATTCTTTTCCCTTTTAGGTCTTAGTTAATTTTAGTTTAAAAGGGACGCATGAATGTCTTATGGATCAAATTTTTGAATTGAAATAATATTGATAGCGTTTTCTCTTTGGTTCTTAAAACCTTGACTTATCACTCATAATTCCTTTCTCATTCTTGAGTGTGACGTCTACAATATTTCTTATACCATTGGTTCTTATCTCTTTATAGATAATGGGTCAAGGTCTTTTTATAGTCTTTGCTATAAATCTGAATTAGAACATGATCCTAATTACGTTACCTTCTATTTGTTTCGGGTCTCATTGCTTTTGGCGAGGTTCATATCATTTGGTATCAGAGCTTAGGGTTTTAAATCAGATTTGATCTATCCTTGTTCTTCATTCTCTTTTTTTTTATGCTTGATTTTGTTTGAATCAAGTCTGATACTAAAAGCAAAAGTAAAAACAAAAAAACAAAAGAGTACAATATATATATATATATATATATATATATGAAAAGTCTGGTAGTTGAATTTATACCAACTCTTGTTATTCCATCTTCTTGATTTCGTTGCATTGAGATTAAAAAAAAATCTTGTGGTTGAATTAGTAACAACTCTTTGTTATTCTTGTCCTATTACATCACTTGTTACAACTTGCTTCTTGAACCCTTCTGAATTCTTTTGTAAGTGTCTATCTAAGTTAAATAAAGAACTAAAGAGAGTGAAGAAAGAGTGGGAAAAGGTAAGAGGGTGCAAACTCATAAGAGAGTAAAAGCTAAAATTGAGTAAAACATGAGTGTGAGTGCCATCATTATTGAGATTAAACACGTGAGGGAGTGTTTATGAGGCTTACTTACTTTTTTTTTTTACAGATTATTAAATATGTCTGAAAAAACAAGTAACGTTTTTTCTGAAGATGCACTAGGGAAGATATATTTTAAAATTTTCTTCAAGGCCTTGGAACAAAAGTTTGAGCGGTTAGTGAGGTGCATGATAGGATAGATAAAGTGGAGTCTATTTCACAAAGGGGGCAGCCACTCAGAGCTCCTAATGTGGAACAAAGAGAAAGGAATCCACCTAGGTTTGATTATAAAGATGAATATAGGAATGACCCGGAAGAAGATGATCAAAATTATAACGAGGGTTTGGCAAAATTTATACGTGGAATGGGAGGTACAGAAGTTAGGTATGGGAATAGAGGCAATAGGTATGAAGAGAGGGTTGATAATAACTTGGGAAGCAACAAGGTGAAGATTCCATCTTTTCAAAGCAAAACCAATCTTAAAGCTTTTTTGGAGTGGGAGAAAAGAATAAAATTGGTGTTTGATTGCCTTGACTATTTCGAATTGAAGAAGGTAAAGTTGGCCGTTATAGAATTTACTGATTATGCTATTATTTGGTGGGATCAATTGACTTTGAGTATGAGGAGGAATAAAGACATAGGAGGAGATGAAATCTGTTATGAGGAAGCGATTCATTCCAAGTTACTACTATAATGGGTTGTTTCAAATGTTACGAAGTCTTAATCTAGGGTCTAAATGTGTTGTAAACTACTACAAGAAGATGAAGATAGCCATGATTCGAACCAGTGTAGGGGTGGACCAATAGGCTATTATGGCTGGGTTTTTAAGTGGACTAAACCGAGACATTGGAAATGTGGTGGAGATGCAACATTATGTTGAAATGAATGACATGGTGCATATGGCCATTAAGGTGGAACAACTATTGAAGAGGAATGGTTCCACAAGACTTGGGCAACATTCGAGTTCTGAATCATCATGGAAATCGAATTTGAACAAGAGGGATGACCAGCCTAGTTGCAAGGCCAATGTCAAACCTTCCAAAGATCACAAGGCTATAGGCATACCAAACCAAGGTAAATTAGATTCCCAACCTTCTAGAAACTGAGATATTAAATGTTTTAAGTGTTTGGGAAAAATTCATACTGCATCTTAATCTCCAAACAAGAGAGTCAAGATTTTGAAAGATGACGGTGATATCAAAACCGAAATTGAAACCAATGATGAATCCATGCCATCATTGGAGGATGCAAGTGACATTGAGTATCCACTGAATGGAGAGCTTTTGGTCGCTGGAAGAGCTCTTAGTCCGTAATCCAAGGAAGATGATGAAGCACAATGTGATAATATCTTTCACACCCTATACCATGATAATAATAAGGTTTGTAGCATGATTATTGATGTGGGGAAGTTATACTAATGTGGCTAGCACTAGTTGGTGGAAAAGTTGATTTGGCCACTTTGAAGCACCCAAAACCTTATAAGCTACAATGGATGAATGATAGCGGAGAAATCAAGGTGACTAAATAGGTGATGGCGTCATTCTAAATTAGGAAGTACAAAGATGAAGATTTGTGTTATGTGGTACCAATTCATATGGCCCATATCCTTTTGAGGCGACCATGGTCATTTGAAAGGCATATAACTCATGATGGTTATACCAGTAGATACTCATTTATACTTAATAAAAAGCCAATCACTCTTGTACCCTTAATTTCAAGACATGTGTATGAAGATCAAGTGAGATTAAAAAAATAGAGAGATGTAAAAATTGAGAGTAAGAGTTCAAAAGGAAGAGAGACTGAAACAACAAAAAAAAAGAAAAAAAAAAGAAAAAAAAAGGTGGAAAGGAAAAAGAAGATTTGGTTGATGAGAAAAATAAAAGAGAGAAAATAAGTGAACTTCTATGTAAGAGAGAGTGAGATAAAATGGTTTTGCTTTCAAATCAGTCAATGTTTGTACTCTTATACAAAGAGGCTTGTTTTAGATATAACGTCTTCTTTGCAGGACTTTGATGAAGTGTTTCCCGAATAGATGCTTATTGGTTTACCACCGATAAGGGGAATTGAGCAACAAATTAATTTTGTACCCAAAGCACCCATCCTAAATAGACTAACCTTTAGAAGTAATCCCGAGGAGACAAAGGAATTTCAAAAGACAGGTGATGATTTGAGGATAAATCTTTTTCAAGAGGGAGGAAATAATGATAAAGGAGTTGCACCAAGGGATCCATTGCATGTTCCAGTTGGCCCAATAATAAGGGCAAGAGCTAAGAGATTCAAAGAAGCAATCAATGTCTTGATTCAAAAACCTTGGGTTGATTCTGAATGTTGAAGTCCAAAGTGAGCCCACGTGAAGACCAAGGCTTAGTCAACGTTATCAAGGTAACTGCTTAGGCTGAATTCATATCAATTCTCATTTCAGCATGCTTCATATTTTTGCATAAGGTTGGAGGAGATTCTCATTTCAGCGTATTTTTTATTTTGCGTATGGTTGGAGGAGATTTCCATTTCAGCATATTTCCTATTTTGCATACTGTTGGAGGAGATTCCCATTTCCGTATATTTTCTATTTTGCATGTGGTTGGAGGAGATTCTCATTTCAGTATATTTCAAATTTTGTGTATGATTGGAGGAGATTCCCATTTCAACATATTTCCTATTTTATTATCCAAATAATAATGAGCTAATTTTGTTTCCCAAATAAAGGAGCCGATTTGTTTCCTAAAAAAAGAAGCTAATTTGTTTCCATAATTTAGCTTTCCAAATAAGGAGCAAGTCAACTAGTTGCTTGCTTCAGTATTTATTTCTTTCCAAAATGTAAGGCAATTATTGCCCATTTCAATTTCCTTATTGTAAATGCATTAATAGTCAAATATTCATTTCCCTTTTTGGTATTAGATAATTTAGTTTAGAAGCGACACATGAATTTCTTATGGAGTAGATTTTTGAATTGAAATAATATTGAGAGCATTTTCTCTTTGGTTCTTAAAACCCTAACTTATCACCCACAATTCCTTTCTTGTTCCTGATTGTGGCGTCTACAATATTTATTATACCTTTGGTTTTTATCTCTTTATAGATAACTGGTCGAGGTCCTTTTATAGTAACTGTTATAAATTCGAAGTAGAACACGATCCTAATTACGTTACCTACTATTGGTTTCGGGTATCACTACTTTTGGTGAGGTTCATATCATTGATGAGCTTGAACAAGGAAACAATAAGCTCACAATTAAGATTGAATTCGTCAAGGTGGAGAATGGTATCCTCCAGAAGAAGATAGAAAACATTTCTAACAAGAACAAGGAGGTAGAAATACAATTGAAGAGCCTTGAAGCTGAAAATATTACACCCTTGAAAAGCTAGAAGAGATCAAGGAGAACATTGCCAATGTAAGGAAAATCACGCAACGGAAGCGTGAAAAGAAATAGGGTTTGGTGTAAATGAATTTTTTTCCCTTTTAATAACAATAACCTTATCCCTAGATTGATTGATGTACATAAAAAGTATCGTACCTTTTTTTCCTGTGAAGATTGAACTAGCATCGAATTGAATCTGCAAGATCTTCCAATCCAATCACGAACGTGAATCACCTAGGAGTCTGGGCTCCCTTTCTTTAAATTGTATACTTGAGGATGGAAACAAACAAAATCTTCTTATTTGTTAGTCACAATAATCCTCCAAGAGAAAAATGAAGAACGTCCGATCACTTGTGAATTATTAATCAATTTGATTAAAACTCGCGTGAACCTTGATTCGATGTTGTACACAAAACCCTTTTGATGCAAAGGATACTAGTGTACTATCGAAGAAAAAAAAACGTTTCCTCTTTTCTCTATGCTTGACCGAATTCTTCACACAATGATTTGTGACCATATTAAAGACTTCCTAATTTAACTAGATAAATAATTCCTTTTATTTATCTTCTTATTAAATACAATCTTTAATATTAATTATACTACCAACAATAGTATAATATTAGGAGACCTTCTCCTATTACGAAAAAGATTTTGTCTTTTAATTAAATAATTAATTAATCAACAAATTAATTAATATCCATTTAAACAAATAATAAAATAAAAAATAATATATTAGGCTTTTATATATTAGCCTTGCCACCCATGATATTAGATAGGCATAAATATTATTTTTCTTATTTTATTAAATCCATTGGACCTTAACAAAAAGTCCACATGTGAACTAGACCCATTCTTACAAAAAGAAACAAGTCCACATGCCTTAATACAATTCTAGATGGACCCCTAAATTGGTTTGGTAGAATATATCAAGTGATCCATGGAAGTTCGTGTGGATTGGGGATCTTGGCAGGCTATCTATATTTAAGCTTCAACAGACATAACCTAATCACAATCAACAATGATTCATTTAGATACAATCAATTAATTTTAGTTCATTCCACTAAAGAACTAAAATTGAACTCTTAAAGAAAGATAGAATAAGTTATCTCATTCATACCCTAGACAATCTTAATGGAGATGATGTATACTCGTAAAGAATACCAGTAATCGCCAAGAGCTCATAGACCGCTTATAACTCTCAAAGTTACCATATTTACTCATATGACCACATTTTGAACTTGGATATTTTGACTTGTCCAGAAAGCCATGTTTCAATAGACACTATTGAAAACTTAACGTTAAGATTTAATATCCAATACCTCAAAAAATCCGTATGATGATATTCTACTCTCATTTAATAAATAGAGCCACGATGTCCATATATATAAATGAAGTCCTCTATTGATTAACAAATGAATACCACCAAACTATCGAGGATAGACTATGCTATATAATCGTACTCATTGATAGCTCAAATGATAACACTTGCAACCATAAGTCCATCATTTATCTCAGGTTTGAGATAAACTCTCTGATTGTCTTCAAGTGAAAACTTTTATCCATTGACAGTTCTAGATAAATTAATTCACTATGATCCAATTCAATGCACCCAGTGCACTAGATACTTTTGCCCAAAGAATCACACTTTGATGATTTTGGACTTATCATAACAAATTTGATCCCACTCAAATGCAAGCAAAAGAATCTACAACTTGAACAAGAAAAAGATGCCCAACATTTATCTTAAGTTGTGAATATTATTCAAGACTAACTAAAGAATTGTGTCTACCTCATACATATCTAGATGTATGAACAATTCTTATTTTCTCATAGTCTTTTGACCTTATGGTTATTTACTTTTGACAATTATAATAATTAAACTATAAATGCTATAAGATTTGTTAAACTAGAAATCACTTTATTAATATGAAAATATTGTCAAATATATTATTATACTCTTGCTATTGAGCATAATCCCAATAGCCAAGAGGATGCGGCTAATTCACGCAGGGATTGAAACAAGGGACAATGCCTTGGTGAAAATGAAAAAGAAGGAACTTGAACACCTTGTGGAGATTTCAAAATCTAAGCAATAATCGATATCCAACAGAGAAAAAGATTGACACGAGTCAAGAAAATCCAAGTGCCAATAATAAAAAGCCAAATCCTAGCAAAGCAAGAAGGAGGAAGGCTAAGAAGAAGAGGAAGCAATACTGCCATAAGATAGGTCACCTTAGACCACTAGGGCATGAATACACAAGAGGAAATTGTATACATAGAGTGAGTTATAGTAATGTTAGGAAGATATGGGTTGAGAAGCCTAGGAATAGGAAGAGACCGCCTAGGATCAAGAAAATTTAGGTAAGGAAAGACTTGGTTGACTAAGTTAGACTCAATGCCAAGGAAAATGAGAAATCAACTCAACTTGTTTGGGTTGTAAAAACAGAATCAATTTCCAAACTTGGTAAACCTCTTTTAGTTGATGACACCTCTAGCACAAGTAAATAATGTAGAGAACTTATTTTGTGCATCTTATTTTTAAGCTTTATTTTATTTTAAAATTGTACAATCTATTTTCCTTCTTTATTCTATTATTTCTTTTCCCCTTTATGTGTGAAATTGTGCTTGATAATTGAGAGGAGAGAAATAATTAGGTTTGGGGGCAAAATTTATTGTGGGATTTGTTTAGTTTATTTAGTGTTAACGGAAAATTTGCTCAGGATGAGAAATTCTAGTTAACACCCTCAAAACCAATACCACGGAGGTGGTGCCCGGGGTATGGTACCTTTGGTACCTAGAGCTTTCGAGCAAAGGTGGTTGTTGGAATATAAATACTGTGAAGAGTGGAATTAAATGCTTTATTATAAATCATATGTCTTACAAAAATCTTTCGAATATTCTCAATCTCACTGGTAATAGTAGAGTTACAACCTCGTTCCTATTGAGAAGAAGAAAATAACTATGGTCGTGTTCTGATTACAGAATTTAGGCAAGAGTAGGACCTCTCTCCTTGTATCCTTTTTCTTTTTTTTTGGTCGCTCTATGTGATCCTTTCTTAATCCCCCCCTTTCTTCGTTCATGTTGGGCATATTTATAGACGGTCCGAATAGGTCAAACTTGTGAATCTCCCGCCATGATTCTCTGAATCCATTCACTCCTTATCGGGGTGGGATATTTTATTTGAAAGTCATTGACTTCAAATTAATAACAGATTTGGGAATATCCTAGATGGAGATAAGTTTGTTTCCCCTTTGGACTCAATCACTTGCCCCAACACGTACGCGGTGTTTCTATGTTCTTTAAAGTGTAGATATGACCTCAAACGCCTTCATGGTGTGATTCCTCACGGAGGTCATCGCATATGGTGTTTATTTTTTTATAAAGCAAGATAGATTCATACCCTGGTCTTGGTATTATAAGCTTGGTCTGACCTTTCCAGGTCCCTTGGAGCTTGGGATGGCCCTGTGGGCTCTCTTCGGTGGTAATAGAGCTTTTATGGGCTTCCTCCTACCTACCCAAATAGGTTTGAATCTTTTTTTGGTGAAGTGGAGCAAGGCCATAGCATGGACTCGATGTCTTATAGGTCCCTTTTATGTATGGAGAAGGTGGCGGGCTTCTAGGGAAGTTACAAGGCAGTTTTAACCTCGGAGAGCCTTGATCGTCACGCGTCGAGCTTTCCCTGAATTCCTACCTCAGTGTAAGGAGCCCGATTAGATCGTGTCGGGCTCCATTTTGGATGCTTCCAAAGCTCGATGACCTTTCCTAGCTTCTGTAGGGTGGCTCCACAGATCGATCTTAGGATCCGTGGTTCCATGGTAGGTAATCTTGGGCTTAGGCTTGGGCTTGGGCTTGGCCTTGGGCTCGGGCTAGGAGAGTGAAAAAGTTTCCTTTGGTCCCTAGCCAAATTTGGCTATTAACATTTAGTTTTTTTCTTTTTAATAAAGATGTGGTGTGGTAAACTTTGGCTTGGCAACTGTATGAATTGAGAAACATCTAGTTTGCTTGAAATATCTGATATATGGTTTAGTGTGGCAAATATTCTACAGATTCTGGAGGAAGTGAATTTTTTACAACTTGTGTATCAATACAAGACTTTTTTGTCTCTTGGTAGGAAACAATAACAACCTATGCGTCTGGAAGGGACTAGCAGGTCAATAGTGCTAATAAAAAGAGCGAGAGCCTTACCTTAATAGGATAAGCATGCAATGAGGCATGCCACTTCAGTTTTACATTCGTAAACTTAGTTTAAAATTTTCTGAATTATGTTTTTGTCTTTTGTTTTTTACTTGCTTTCATGGAACGATGTTGATGTGGTTGGTGTAGAGAGATAATGGGATAGTATATGTTGATTTATTTTGTGCATATCTTGACAACATTGTTGATCTTAAAGTGATTGATCGTAATTGGATGATCAGATGAGCGGAAGGCTCTCTTGAATGCCTATGTGAGTGTACAGGTTTTTAATTTTGAATATATAACCCCATTTGGTTTTAGGGGTGGTTTTTGTTGGGATTATGCTTAATAGTAAGAGTGTAATAATATATATGACAATATTTTCATATTAATAAAAGTGATTTCTAGTTTAACAAATCTTATAGCATTTATAGTTTAATTATTATAATTGTCAAAAGTAAATAATCTTAAGGTCAAAAGACTATGAGAAAAGAAGAATTGTTCTTACATCTGGATATGTATGAGATAGACACAATTCTTTAGTTAGTCTTGAATAATATTCACAACTTAAGATAAAGGTTGGGCACCTTTATCTTGTTAAAGTTGTAGATTCTTTTGCTAGCATTTGAGTGGGATCAAATGTGTTATGATGAGTCTAAAATCAACAGAGTGTGGTGTCTTTATGCAAAAGAATATAGTGCACTGGGTGCATTGAATAGGTTCACAGTGAAATACTTTATCCAGAACCGTCAATGGATAAAACTTTTCACTTGAAGACAATCGAAGAGTCTATCTCAATCCAGAGATAAATGATGGATTTATTGTTGCTAGTGTTATCATTTGAGCTATCAATGAGTACTATTATATAGCGTAGTCTATCCTCGATAGTTTGGTGGTATTCATTTGTTAATCGATAGAGGACTTTATTTATAGATATGGACATCGTGGCTCCATTTATTAAATGAGAGTAGACTATCATCATATGGATGTTTTAAGGTATTGGATATTAAATCTTAACGTTAAGTTTTCAATAGTGTCTATTGAAATATGGCTTCTGGACAAGTCAAAGCATCCAAGTTCAAAATGTGGTCATATGAGTAAATATGGTAACTTGGTGAGCTATAGGCGGCCTATGAGCTCTTGACAATTACTGATATTCTTCATGAGGATACACCTTCCCCATAAGATTGTCTAGGGTACGAATGATCAATATTAACTTATTCTATCTTTATTTAGAAGTTCAATTTTAGTTCTTTAGTGGAATGAACTAAAATTAATAGATCAGACCTAAGTGAATCATTTGTTGATTGTGATTAGGTTATGTCTATTGGAGCTTAAATTTAGATAGCCCACCAAGATCCTCAATCCACACGAACTTGCATGGATCACTTGATATATTCTATCGGTCTAATTTATGGGTCCATCTAGAATTTTATTAAGGTATGTGAACTTGTTTCTTTTAGTAAGAGTGGGTCTAATTCACATATGGACTTTTTATTTAAATCCAATGGATTTAATAAAATAAGAAAAACAATATTTGGCTTATGTATAGGCTTGGGCTGCTAGGGCTTGTAGAATAGCCTTATATATTGTTTTTTATTTTATTATTTAATTAAAAATCAAAATCTTATTCCTAGTAGGAGATGGTCTCCTAGAGTCATATTATTGTTGATAATATGATAAGTAATAAATACTATATTGGATAAGTAGATAAATAATAGGAATTTATCTATCTTGTCAAGTTAGGATGTATTTAATTTCTATTGGTACTCTAATTGACAATTGGACAAATTAGGATTTTTGGTCACCAAGTAAATCCACCTTAGGATAGGATTCTTGCCCACCAAGTAAATCCTTCTTAGTAGAGGATTTGGCCTCCTAAATTAAAAGGATGAAGAATTCGGACACTATATATATGATATTGTATAATTCGGCCACTTCCTTATCTTGGAGAGAAATTTCGGCCAAGAGAGAATTTTGAGTGTAGATAATCTGAATATTGCTATAGATAAATTCTTCAAACTCTAAAGATTGGTGTGTGAAAATTCAACAAAGAGGAAAAGGAAGAAAGAACATTTTGTATTCAGTATTGCACTAATAGCCTTTACATTAAAAGGTTTTGTGTACGAATCTAGGTTCACGGGAGTATCAATTAAATTGATTGATAATTCACAAGTGACGTAACGTTCTTTGTTTTTCTTCTTGGAGGATTATTGTGACTAACAAAGAAAGAGATTTTATTTGTTTCAATCCTCAGGTATACAATTAAGAGAAAGGGAGCCCACACTCCTAGGTGATTTATGTTCGTGATTGGATTGGATAATCTTGTGAATTCAATTCGACGCTAGTTCAATCATCACGAGATAAAAGGTACGATACTTTTAATATATGTCAATTAATCTAGGGTTAAGGTTCTTTCTATTAAAGGAAAAATTTTAAAAATACCAAACCCTAATTTTATGCTTCCATCGCATTTTGAATCGATTTTTCCCTACAGTTTTGAGTACTCGCATTTTTTACAGGTCTTGTGCATAGAGTGATATTTGGTTTGTGGGTCATCATGTCCACATTCCGTTCAATTTTGTGAAACATTAATGCTTTATGTTAGTTTGTGCTTAAATGTCGATATTGCACTTTATTGCCTTTTTATAATGAGTCTATTTGAGTTTTTTTTTTTAGGCATTGATTGTGCATGATTAGTGCCTTGGTTGTTTGTCACGACTCAAGTTATGTGCACAACATTAGGCCAGACTCTCTTGTTTCCAACATTGGGGACAATGTTGAGTTTTGGTTTGTGGGCATAAACGCCTTACTGAGTTGTCTAAGTAGTTTTTTTCTTCTTCTTTTTTCTTAATTTTTTGCCTTTTGAGTCATTTTTCGTCAAATTTTCAATTTTTTATGCTTTGCCAAAACTTTCGAGCTTAATTTAACTTGGTGAGATACCTTGAACTGGTATTTGTGGCAAATTTGTGTATGCTTAGTTTGCTTATTCATAGCTCTTTGTCACTTTAGGGGTCTTACTTGCACTTCATGGGTCAATCCCATCTTTAATGACTAAGTTGAGGGGACTCGGTGCTTAAGCGCCTTGTTCTAATAGTGGAGATACCCTCGTGAGATCACAAACACAAGCCAAAAGTGTATATATTTTAGGGGAATGTTTTCTTTCAATTCTTAAACACTATTCAAACACCATGCATATTCTCATTACATCAACAATCATCTTTTGTCATAGAACATGCATCATATATGTGGATTGCTTGATTGAAACTTTTTGTTCCTTTAAAAATTCCAAATACTTTCCATTCCCGTCATGCTGTGCTCCCAGCCAATGTTGAAGCCAAACACATTTACGCTTTTTTCATTCTACACCCATATCATTCTTAACCTCAGCAACTAAAACACTAAGCGTACCCTTACTTAATTGTTCTTGTTGGGGCTTCAGATTGAATGTAAAATGTGCTATATTTGATAAATGGCATGTGCATAGGCTATTAGTGATGAATTGTGAAAACGTACATAGTCAAAAAGGCAAGAAAAAGAATAAAAAAAAGAGAAGAGAAGAAAAATCAAAAGGAGAAAATGAAAGGAAAGAAATGAAGCAAAAGAACAAGGAAAAAGCAAAAGAAAAAAAAATGCTTCAATTGCCTTGCTTGAATTGTAAACGCTACTAAAAAAGATAACATGAGTAGTTAGAGTTTGCACTTGAAATTTAATTGTATGTCTGAATGCCATAATGTATGTTTAAATTAGTGTTGCATGAGGAGTCAAATTTTTAAGTGTAGAATGTATTGCCTTGACTTGGTTGATTAGTGCTTTCTGCCTAAATTCCTATTCTTTCAAATCTCCAGTCACTATGACCTATTACAACTAAAGGATAAAGACCTATATGATCTTAGGGGAAATCTAGATTGGGAATATTAGTGGATGCATGCTTTTCCACATTCATGACACTTGATTCTTTCATGAGACTCATTCTTTAAAAAGTTTTCAATATTTAAGTGTATGCAATTAATTTGATTCCATTACATAACTTCATTTTCATAAATATTGCATGAGTGTGAACCTAGGTTCTAGGAGGAAAAAGAAGAGAGATTCCATGTGAGAACCTAGAATCAAAGCGAATTAAGCTCAAGGCGTGAAAGTGAGTAGTTACTAAGTCGAGGGCACTTCAAGTGTCGGATTCGTGTTGTGCGAGTTTCCCCTTTCCGTGCCTTGGAGTTATTTAGAACATTTTACATGAACCTATTCCTCGCTCCCATTCTCTTTTGTTTATCTCTCAACTAATTGGTGTTACGGCAAATGTTTTGGGTCCAGGAAAATTTTAAATTGAGTCATGTTTGTTCATGTCCTGTTTGTTTTGTTTTAAGATTTGCTCGAGGATGAGCAAAGGTTAGGTTTGGGTTGATCATGCCAAAATTGTTATAAAGTTTGGCCATCAATTCCATTTTCTTTATCTCGTTTTTGTGTGTTTTTGTTTATCTTATGGCTTCTTAGGTATGTTTACAGGCAATTAGGTACATTTCAAAAGTCAGGATGGAATGCGTGGAGTTGTACGGAATCAGGCCAAAATCAATGAAGAAAAGGTTTCAATGTGCAGGTACTGCGAATGAGTCATACCTGCGCACCACCCTTGTACAGTGTGTTGGGAATTGAAGGATGCTTTACTATGTGGGCGATACTAGAGTACTACTAATTCACTAACCCACGTAAATGCTTATCCAGGGAGCAAATCAGACACGTATCAGGTCATTGCATGGGTGGTACCAGCGCACTAACAGCACACAAACCCGCGAAATTGTCAAACCAAGGAGAAGAAAAGTGAAGCAATACGTCACTGCGCGGGTATCTACACCGGTACCTACCCCTGCACTACCTGTGAATTCCTGATCGGGCTATTTCTATACATGTTTTAAGTCTAAATTTCCCATTATTTGTACTTTTTTCTTGGGTGAAATTAAGTATTTATGTGTTTGTTGAGCATGTGTAGGTCACATTCCTTAGATGATGAGTTTGATGTTACTTTCAAGGCAAAGAGTTAAAGCAAGAAGAAAAAGGGCAAAACTGTCAACAACCGAGACATTGGTCGATGTCCTTATAGAGCAACAATCGTGGCACAGTCAGTAGCACATCCCAGTTGGATTTCTATTCTTTTCCATGGTCTATACCACTTTCTAGGCGTCAACCTCAACTGCGGTATATGCAGCATAACAAACCGCGGAAAGACAAATTTCGACTAGTGCAGAAAAGTCATATTACGGGGTCCATATCTCTCAGCTCCAATTGAATTTTGTTAGGTTTTAGGTTTGAGTTGGCATTAATTCCATATCAAAACTATATTTTACCTGTATTGGTTTAGTTGTCGTTAGTTGATGATTATAGCTTCAAAGAAGACATGACAACTTTTCAAGCAAGTTCAAGTCTTTAAAGAGAAAAGCGCTTCATTATTCTACAAAAGGTATATCAAGACTTCTTTTCTCTTATGGGCTTAGGCACACAAAAAAATTCATCTATATGTGTCCCTGCACCATTGTGCTCATTTAGTATAACACATTCACACGCTTGATATTGAATGCACATGCATTGGTGTAGAATTGACTAGTTGTGAAAAATGCATGTTTGTGGACTATATATAAATGATAAGCATTCTCGTGTGAGATGTGTTTGTATATCTATATGTTTGTATAACATAGACCTTGAACTTGAATTTAATGTTACATTGTTCCTTATTAATTTCCGGTCAATTTGGTTGCTCATACATTTGATTTCGAGTTCCGAGTCAAGAGTTAAGAAACATTCCAATCACGTTGCATGCATTGTCTTTGTCTTCTTGTATTGAGTTAAATTTTTATTTTTTAGATTGAGTTTCATAGTTGGCCATGTTTGTGAGAGATTCTTGGTTCATAATCCATAAACGGATTAAAATTTGGAATTTGGAGGACGGAGAATGGTCGAAGAACGCGGGAGGAGTACGAGGGAAAGTTGCAACGGCCAAAGGCCATCTTAGGGCACCTACCCTAGATGGCGCGTGACCATCTCGGGCGGGACACCTTGCTGCCTCCGAATTAGTCATGCACCATCTAGGAAGGCACAAAGCAAGGGGGCCTTTTAGTCTTTTCACATATCTCTCTTCCATCTCTTTTATATACTCTTTCCCTCTCACATTTCATTCTAAGGAGATTTTTGAAAAAAAAGTGCAGAATTTTCTCTCAACATTTTCTCACCTTCCAAATACTCTATCTTCTTCATTTGAGCTCCGATTTGAGTTATCCAAATTTGAGAGTGTTCATATATCTTTCTTCTATCTTTTCCAATAAGTTTTGAGGAGTTTTGGTTGCATTTTTTGGAGGCTGTTCTAACAAAAACGGGACTGCACTATTTTTACTAAGGTATTGATTTTCTTCTTGAGTTTTGTTTCAAAACTAGATCATTTACCTTGGGTTATCTTCCTCAATGAATGTATGTATATTGTGATTAGTTTAATTTGAGTTTTGAACTCTTTTTGAAGCTAGATCAATTTTAATTAAAATCTCACATGATGAGTTAGGTTTTGATTTTACCTGTGTTTTCACATGATTGAGATTGTATTGTGCTATCTTTGCATATAGGACTATTTTGTGATCTTTGATTGATTGATTTCTATGAATTCTAGTCTATACTTTTTTAGGGTTTTATTGATCAAATTTCATGATATAACACATGTGTTTGTATTCCTAGAGCTATTCTTAGATTTGAATGAATTCTATGAATATAACATGCTCTAGGATTTAAGCTAGAAATCTAAATGACTTAGTCATATGAGTTTAGCATATTTTGTGTATGTGACTAAAACTTTGAATTTGTGCTAAGTGTATGTATCTTGTGATTCAAGTTTTAGATTCATGAGTGCATATTTATTCTAAACGATTTTGAATATGTCACACATGATCTAGATTTGTCATTCTTACATTTTTTACTATATTATATAAGATTTGTGGAAGTTCATGCGTATGTCTAGTTGATCATTATTTTCTATACTGTGTGCTTGTTTGCATTTTCCATTCATGATCACCTAGTTACCTTATGAAGAGGTTGGAAGTCTTATTCCGTTGAGTGATTCTTCGGATTGAGCATTGGAAGTCACATTCCTTAGAGTGATTCTTTGGTTTGTGCATTGGATGTCACATGTCTTAGAATGATTGTTTGACTTGTGCATTGGAAGTCTCATTTGGAGAGTGAATCTTCAAGTTGGGCATCGAAAGTCTCATTTGGAGAGTGAATCTTCAAGTTGAGAGTCGGAAGTCACATTTTAAAGAGTGGATCTTTCACTTGTGCCAGGTGGCATCACTTTTTTTTTATGTAGGATAGAAGGGCATATTTCTAAGTGAAGAGGTCACTTGTGAGATTGTACTCTTTTATCTACTAGTGGATTGTGTTTGTCAGTGGTTGTGGAATCAACCCGTGGATGTTTCCTCTTCAGAGGTTTACCACCTAAATATCTTATGTCAAATTCTCTCTATCTTTATCTCTCATATATGTATGTGTAATTGATATATTGTGTATAGTCATATTTGTGATTGACTTCCTTATTACATATTGTTCATGCATGTTAAAGTTAAATGAGATTGTATCACATATTGATTGTTAACTACATTGCTTTCAATTAATCAGGCACTCTATTATCTAATTGATTGTGCTTGTGTGATTAATAAAATTGTGATACAAGCTATCTAGAGGGACAAACTAAAGTTTGTTTCAAGGGATTGAAAAACGTGTACTAACCTATTCACCTCCCTCTAGGTTAGCTTACAAAAAATTAACAGTGTTTGTATTTTCATTTGGTATTAGAGCAGGACACTAGAATGCACTTAGTGAGCATCCCGAGTGATACATTCACTGTAGATTTGTTAGAGCTTTGGAGCTATAGGACTACAAGATGACACTATGGCGGAAGAAGCCTCAAATACAAGACTACCTTTACTTTGAGGCATTATGGGTCTTGGAAGTAGAGGATGAAAGCCTACATCCGCTCAATTGATGAAAAAGTGTGGATGGTTGTTGAAGAAGGTTATATTCCTCCTACCAAGGTTCTAGAAGATGGAACCAAAATACTCAAGCCTAGAAGTGAATGGACAATGAATGAATTTGAGGTAGCTAAGTGGCACAAACGTTCTATGATTTTCATTTTTGGAGGAGTGGATGGGCACCAATTCTCCTACATACAAAATCTTGAATTTGCCAAAGAGGCTTATGACACATTTCAAGTCACCAATGAAGGTACATTAGCGGTGAAAAAGTCTAGGCTTCAAATGTTGACTTCACAATTCGAAGGTTTACACATGAGTGATGAAGATAAGTTTGAAGATTTCCAATTTCGTCTTCTTAACATTGCTAACCAATGTCAAGCACTTGGAGTACCTATCTCAAGAGAGCGTTTTAATTGGAAAATTCTTAGGTCTCTTCCTAAGAGATACAAGGAAAAGGTAACATCCATTGAGGAAAGCGAGGATGTGGATAGTATGAATATTGATGAGTTGCTTAGGTCACTCCAAACCTTTGAGATGTGCTTGAAGCCAAAGTCTAAGAGTAAAGGAATCACTCTCAATGCTATAGAATAGGAGAGTGATGATGAGAATGAAGTGATGGCTCCAATGGTTTGGAAGTTTAAGAAGTTTCTAAGGAAAAATGCCAAGCCCAAAGGTAATTTTGATAAGGAAAAAGGTGTTAGGAAACCATCATCTCCAAGGATTGAGAAGAATGGTCAAGCCATGAATAAGAAGAATGTTCAATGCTAAAATTGTTAAGGATATGGACATTTTGCTAGTGAGTGTACCAAGAAGAAGTCCAATAAAGACAAGAAGGGCAAGGGATTGGTGGCCACTTGGAGTGATGATGAATCTAGCAATGATAAGAGCTCTAGTGAAGAGTCTTCAAGTGATGAAGAGTTGGTTAGCAATTTTGTTGCTTTTACGGCCTTTCACAACATGCTAGAGGTAGATTGTAAAACATCCTAGAGTAAGATAGTTAATTCAAATCATCAAGAGAGTTCTAACTCTAATCCAACTACACTTGAGCTTTTGACTAAGATAAAGAGTCTTGAGAAGCAAAGAGATATAGCTTTAAGTAAAGTTGTAGAAAATGATGATTTGATCAAGAAGTAAATAGATGAGTTTGAGAGAGTTACTCGAAGGCTTCTAATTGAGAAAAGTGATATTCTTAAGAAGCTCTAGAGAACTTGAGAAGATTATCCTTGATAAGGAATAGATTATCTGTACTTTGAAGAAGAATGAGCGAGAGTCCATTGAAGAGATTGTCATTGCTAAAGGTGACATTATGGACTTAGTCAATGATTCAATTAATGTGTCAAAAGTGATGAATCTTGCTAATTCTCAAGTAGGTACAAGTGACTTAGTGGTTGAAGAGAAGCTTATAGTAGCATCACTTCCTACAAGCATAAATGTTATTATTGACAAGAAACCTCCAAAGAAGAGAAGATCTAAGACTAAGAAGAAATTGAAGGACAAGGTATCTCTCTAAACTCCTACCAGTGATACTTCTACTCCTAAAGGTACAATCCCATTGTTGCAATAGTATAGGCCGCATAAAGCCCAAATACTTTAAATACATAGAACATTGCAAGATAGGGAATGCACTTAGAGAAAATGAGATTGAACTTGAATTCAAGCATGCTAAGGCATTAAATGTTGAGAAGCATGATATGGTTACAAAGCATGATAGGAATGTATGGAGTAAGAAGAAAGTGAATCTTGCTAAATTTGACAATGCATGTGATGCTAATATTGATAAGAAGAGTATTAATGATATTATTGTTGATCAAGTCTTTGAAGGACTTTACTCTCGTTTCAATATTGTTGTCAAAAAGGATGTTGATGATGTTTGTGTAAGTTCACCCAAGAACAAGTGGCTTAAGGGTGAGTGCTCTTATCAATAGTGTAAGATGCACATGTGAGTTAGCTTTAAGGCTAATGTTAAATGTGTTGAGAATTTTAGCTAGTTAGCTTGGAATACTCCATGTTTTGACACGAACTTAGCTATCTCACATAACTTTGGTATGATAATTGAAATATGTTGATTAACTTTGAAGAAGTTGCATTGATGAAGTCTATATGGTGTTGTTTTGTGTTAAGAGTCTTAGGGAAAGTCATTTTTATTATATGTGTTTGAGTTGATATGTTTAGTCTTTATTATCATAGAAAGAAACATATCTATAACTTGTTGTTATGAGAGAGCTCATAAAAAGGGCGAAGACTATACATTGGATTAAAAAACTTGCTAAGGTATCTCTATTTCCTAAAGCTTGCCCTCTATGTTTTCATCTTTCGTCCTTTGTTGCTTTACATCATGTAACATGTAATTTTAGAGAACTAGTATAGCATTCTCATGGTTCTCCTTGACATTTGTTCTTTTAAGATCTCTTAGTGATAATACTCTTATTGATCTTAATCTTGATGCCTTTTTTATGTGTTTAATTGTTGAGTGGCATGTTTTTGAAAATATGAGATTCATATTCTTTGAAAGGTACTCTCTTAGGAAGTAATGATCTTGAGTAAATCTCTATATATTGCTCTTAGATCATGTGCTTATGAGCCATAAAATGTTGGTTTTCAAAAATACACTTTGCTTCTCTTGTATGTTTAGTTAAGTAGGTTAAGTTGTGCTAATATGTAAACTTTGGATACACCTTGAATTTTTTGTACTTAGTACATTTAAGATGACCTATGGTTAGTATCCATTTTTCTCCGACAATTAAATAGAACTCAACAAACACCTTCAGGACAAGGGCTATGCACCTTGGTTGTGCAGCCGCCCAATGTAGGACAGGGCTACACCATTGTGATGAGTGAAGGTCGTCATGAAGAGTATATACGTATGTTAGAAAAACCAAAGAAGTGTTAAAAAAAATCTTTGATTCAAAGCCTAAAAAGAAATGGAGGAAGGCTTAAAAAAGAGTTTAGTTGAAAATAAAAAGAACTCGGGTTGAAAAATATAAGTGGGAAACGAGCCACATGCACACACATGCTCATATGTTGAAATCTATTCTCTTAAAGTAAAACTTCAGATGACAATTAGTTTGAATTTTTATGGAAAAGCTTAAGACGAATAGTTGTTGAAATCGTTTGCATGTTTATTATCAAACTAATTTTTTAAATATACTTGAAGAAAATTTCACACACACACTTTGTTTATGAGTATATTGATACTATTGCAACTATTGAAGAATTATAAGAGAGATTGAAAATTATAGTGTATCTCTCATGGTATGTGAAGCTTATCTTAATGAGATTTCTTCAAATTGCTTGAATGTGTTATTGTGTGAAGTCATTGTGAACTTTATGCTATTATTGATATTATATATAGCATTTATCAAGGGGGAGCATTGTATGCTAAACTTTGTTCTCTTTTGTGATATGTTCACATGCTTCATATTGTTATATATTGGTATTTTCGTTTGATGATTCTTGTAAGATGTTACTAATTGTCTTTATCTTGCATGATGATTCATCTTTTGGTATTATATTTTTTTTCTTTTGTGACTAACTTGTCTTAATTGTTTTCCCCTTTTTTTTGTGTTTAGTTTTTATCTACACTAGATCATGGGACGAACCAAAGGGGTTAGTGGTGGAAGCTCAACCAATCCCATTGACAAGTCCAAGTCAACGTCGAAAGGATCCAATTCCACTAAGGTGAAATCTCTTAGTGTCATGAGAAAGAAGAAGCTATTTCAAGAGAGAGGTACTGACTTAGACAAATGTGTAGGTTCTTATGTGCGTAGTTGTTTGGTTGATAGACATTGGAAATTTTTGGTATGCATGCTTAATATGGTTAATGATAGCATTGTTAGAGAGTTCTATCATGAATATAAGGAGAGTGCTACCTTTCTTGATGTTTTTGTGAACATAAGGCGTATTGCGTTTAGGATTAATTTGGAGAACAACAATAAGTTCCTCGAATTACCTAATAATATTGAGTTGGATTTTTTAGATGTTGATGTAGTTGAAAATCTCAATATCATTGGTCAAATCTTTTGTTATGGTAATTCGTTTGAGTGGAAGAATAGTGCTTATATTAGTAAATGAGAGTTGACTAAGGTGAGTGCTTTTTGGCATCTTTTTATTGTACTAATCTTGTAGGATCTTGTAATTCTACTGAACTTACCAAAGATAAAATCAAGATTGTACATACCTTTGTGACTAATCGACATATAAACCTTAGAAAAATTCTTATGTCATACATAGATAGTGCAGCTCTAACAACTAGTTTGGATAAAAAGTTGGCACTACCGGGGTTTATCTCTCAATAGTGTTTAGCTCATGGTGTGAAAGCACTTGGAGATTATGTGATTTTACCTTCTCTTGAAAAGAATAGTGCTAGGTGTGTACTTTACATGTCATCCAAAACCAAAGGGAAGGCTTGTGATACAGTAGGACATTTTAGTGAATCTCATGATACAAGCCATGTGGTAAGCACAAATCAACTTCCGGAGTGGGAAACTCAATTGATGGAAAAGGTTGATGAACTTAGTGCTAGGGTTGTTCGACAAGATGCAAGGATCAAGGAGTCAGAGGATCAACTTGCTATAAGCTTAAGGTAATCTCTAAAGCATTATGTGAGGACAACTAAGCACACAAAGTTCATTGGTGAAGCAAGTGGCTAGTATTATTGCTTTGAGATACATCTCTTATCCTTTTGGCGTAATTTAAAGTCAAAAGAGGGAGAAACTAGGTGCTAGAATAATTGATTTTCTGTATGTTTTCATTGTAATAACATGAACTTTATTGTGGCATGTAATACTTTTATTTGGTTGGGACTATTTGTGAATGGAATGTATTAAGGGGGAGATACGTGATTCATGATTCATTGACATTTTATTGAATCATGGATTTTATTGCTCATTTCTTGCTCAATTCTTGCCATATTCTTGTATTGCCACATTTTTGTTCTCTCTTGGATATGCTTTGTGCTTTAAGGTGATTTTAGGTTGGTACAAGAGAAGATCAAATCATTGTAATGTGATGGAGTGATTTTGTGACCAATCTTCATTTTGTATATTTTTAGTATTTGTATAGGTGTTTTGACATGGGATTAACCAAAGGGGGAGACTGTTAGGTTTCAGGTTTGTGTTGGCATTAATTCCATATCAAAACTATATTTTACTTGTATTGGTTTAGTTTACTTTAGTTTATGATGATTAAATCATCAAAGAAGACATGACAACTATTCAAGCAAGTTCAAGTCTTCAAAGAGAAAAGTGCTTCATTATTCTATAAAAGGTATATCAAGACCCCTTTTCTCTTACAAGGCTTAGGCATACACACATATGGCATCCATATGTGTCCCTTCATCATTGTGCTCATTTTGTATAATACATTCACACATTTGATATTGAATGCACATGCATTGGTGTAGATTTGACTAGTTGTAAAAAATGCATATTTGTGGACTATGTCCAAATGATGAGCATTCTTGTGTGATGTGTTTGTATGTTTATATGTTTGTATAACATGGAACTTGAAATTAAATTTGATGTTACATTGTTCCTTATTGAGTTCTGGTCAATTCAGTTACTCATACATTTGATTTCGAGTTCCTAGTCAAGAGTTATGAAACTTACCATTGCATGCATTGTCTTTGTCTTCTTGTATTGAGTCGAATTCTTATTTTCTAGATTGAGTTTCATAGTTGGCCATGTTCGTGAGAGAGTCCCAGCTTGTAATCCATAAACGGATTAAAATTCATAGTTTGGAGGACGAAGAACGGTCAAAGAACACGGGAGGAGCGAGAGGGAAAGTTGCAATGGCCAAAAGGCCATCTTAGGGCACCTACCTGAGATGGCGCGTGACCATCTCGGGCTGGACACCTTGCTGCCTCCGAGATAGTCATGCACCATCTCAAGAGGCACTAAGCAAAGGCCCCTTTTGGTTTTTTCACATATCTCTCTTCCCTCTCTTATATAAACTCTTTCCCTCTCACATTTCATTCTAAGAAGATTTTTGAAAAATAAGTGCAGAATTTTCTCTCAACATTTTCTTACCTTCCAAGTACTCTATCTTCTTCGTTTGAGCTCCGATTTGAGTGATCCAAAGTTGTGAGTGTTCATATATCTTTCTTCTATCTTTTCCAAGAATGTTTGAGGAGTTTTGGTTGCATTGTTTGGAGGCTATTCTAACGAAAATGGCACTGCACTATTTTTACTAAGGTATCGATTTTCTTCTTGAGTTTTGTTTCAAAACTTGATCAATTGCCTTGGGTTATCTTCCTCAATGAATGTATGTATATTGTGATTAGTTTAATTTGAGTTTTGAACTCTTTTTGAAGCTAGATCAATTTTAATTAAAATCTCACATGTTGAGTCAGGTTTTGATTTTACCTGTGTTTTCACATGATTGAGATTGTATTGTGCTAGCTTTGCATATTGAACTATTTTGTGATCTTTGATTGATTTGTTTCTATGAAAAATACTCTATACATGTGTTAGGGTTATATTGATCGAATTTCATGATATAACACATGTGTTTGTATTCTTTGAGCTATTCTTAGATTTTAATGAATTCTATAAATATAACTTGCTCTAGGATTTAAGCTAAAAATCTATGTGACTTTCTCATATGATTTTAGCATATTTTGTGTATATGACTAAATCTTTGAATTTGTGCTAAGTGTACATATATTGTGATTCAAATTTTTGATTCATGAGTGCATCTAGATTCTAAATGATTTTGAATATGTCACACATGATCTAGATATTTCACACATGATCTAGACTTGTCATTCATGCACTTTTGAGTAGAATATATTTGATTTGTGGAAGTTCATGCATATGTCTAGTTTCCATAGAATTTGTTGATCATCATTTTCTATGTTGCGTGCTTGTTTGCATTTTACATTCATGATCATCTAGTTGCTTTGTGAAGATCTTGGAAGTCTCATTCCATTGAGTAGTTCTTTGGATTGACCATTGGAAGTCACATTCCTTATAGTGATTCTTTGGTTTGTGCATTGGAAGTCCAATGTCTTCGAGTAATTCTTTGACTTGTGAATTGGAAGTTTCATTTGGAGAGTGAATCTTCATGTTGAGCTTTGGAAGTCTCATTTGAAGAGTGAATCTTCAAGTTGAGCATTGGAAGTCACATTTTGAAGAGTGAATCTTTGACTTGTGCAAGGTGGCATCACTTTCTTTATGTAGAATAAGAGGGTAGATTTCTAGGCGAAGAGGTCACTTGAGAGATTGTACTCTTTTATCTACTAGTGGATTGTGTTTGTCGGTGGTTGTGGAATCAACTCGTGGATGTTTCCTCTTCAGAGGTTTACCACGTAAATATCTTATGTCAAAATCTCTCTATCTTTATCTCTCATATATTTATGTGTAATTGATATATTGTGTATAGTAATATTTGTGATTGACTTCCTTATTATATATTGTTCATGTATGTTAAAGTTAAAAGAGATTGTATCACATATTGATTGTTAACTACATTGCTTTCAATTAATCAGGCACTCTATTATCTAATTGATTATGCTTGTGTGATTAATAAAATTGTGATAAAAGCTATCTAGAGGGACAAATTTAAGTTTGTTTCAAGGGATTGAAAAAGGTGTACTAACCTATTCAGCCCCCTCTGGGTTAGCTTACAAAAAATAAACAATGTTTGTATTTTCATTTGGTATCAGAGTATGAGACTAGATTCACCCCCCCCCCCCCCCCCCTTCTAGGTTAGATTACAACAAATTAACCGTCTTTGTATTTTCAAATTGTGTGTCCTACCACCGATGGATGGAAATCCCACGAATTCTAGTTTCCGCTGCACTTTTCAGATCACAATTCCGATAATCCTAAAAGAAGTTATATCCGCCGTTTTAGTACCCGATGGTCAGATCATTCATAATTCTATGAATAATTATGGGATTTTTTTTGCAAGTTGTCGGATCGGGAAATATTACCTACTTGGACATTAGAGGGAGTCATGGGAAGCAAGTTGAAACCTAATCCTAATCTTCCTTCAATAAATAGTTAATTTTATTGATTAGGAAAGAAATAAAATCCCAAAAAGGTAGAATTCCAAATAAGAATTGATTTCCTTGTTATTTAAGTACATGATCTTGCATCTCCGCTTATTTAAACCCCCTTGTGAACCCTAATTTATACTAGCCAAGGGAGGTCTCAAGCCACCAACGGGGTCGTCCCCCACTAATCCTGCCAAAATTGTCATTTTTTTTTGCCCTCATTTCTATTTCTTTTGTCTCATTTTCAAGTGTTTTTGTATTTCTTATGGCTCATTTGTTACATTTGCAAGAAATTAGATGCATGTGGGAAGAAAGGATGAAAAACACGAAGTTTGGGCAAAAATGACCCAAAATCAGTGAAAAGAATCTAGAGCATGCAGGTCACTATACGGGTCCACAACCCGCGAACCAACCGTGCATTTGTTCACGCATTTGCCAAAAACCTGAGATATGAAAGCTAGCCAGTAGATCTATGCGCGGGTCACTGCGAGGGTCATAACTCGCGTAAACATCAAGACCTAAATACAAATTAGAGGCAATCCAGTCATAGTGCGGGTCACAAAACGAGTCAAAAAGAACAAATGTTACATTCCCTACCGATGGTGCTTAAGCTCAAAGTAAGTTAGTAGGCAAATAATAGCAAAGAATGAAATTTGGAGTCAAAAGGAGCTGAAATAGTAAAAATGTCATGCAAGTCATCCATCTTCGGAGGGTCAGATCTCTTTCCTTGTATTGATCCATGCTTTTGTCTACATATATTCAAAAACCTCGAAAGGCTAGTTTCCAGGGGTTTTTATAGATTACGATTCCGAGATTTCTAGAGAGAGTTGTACCTATTTTAGTGACTACTGTGCAGAGATGCGCAGGTCCTGTACGGGTCACCACCAACGCATTTGCCTACCCACCGAGAATCGTGAATCTGATGGTATCAGCTCTTGGGACAAAAATTAGTCATTTTTAGAGGGTAAATGTGTCCTTTCATGCCCAGATCATGCCCTAGCCTCCCAAGCCTATAAATACACCATTTTCTTATTGAAAACTCTCTCTCCCTTTTTTCCCAAGAACCTTTTCATCATCTCTTACACTTATCCTCTCCTACACTTTCTCACATTACTAATTACTAACCTAGATTTAGAAATCATTCTCCACCAAATCTAACCATCCTCCATCATCATCAACGAGGACACTTGGAGATTGGATCAAAGCTTCAAGAAATGAGGAGTTTCTCTTCATGGGTCTTCTCTATCTATTTCTCCTTGTTATTTTAATGTAATTATCATGAGTAGCTAAACATCCCACAAAGGGATTGATGTGAAACACTTGTGGACATTGGGCTTTGTAATGAACTCTATTTTATTCTATTTAAATCTATCAATTATGTTTCATACATTGTTTTAATTGTTTCCCTTGATTGGTGTGTCTTTGACTGTACATTCCTCTCTTAGCTAATTTATTGAGGGAATTAATTGGGTAGTTGACTAGGTATACATCTATTTGGTCTTGTTTAACTCATTTGCTTGTGTGGGTGATTGGGTATAAATCAACTTAATCCCCTAAGCTAAATTGAATGGAAGGGTCAAACAAGAGTACATCCTCAAGTGAGACCCGGACTGAATAATCTCAAATTTTAATCTAATCTTGAATGGGTAATCAATTCTATACATCTAGGTTGGTTGCTTGTAATAGGTTAAGCATCAACACTATACATCTAGGTTGGTGAATTTATAAAGAGATTAGTCCCTTAATTCGATAGATGTGCATTCATTAACAATCACTCTCGAGTGGCCAATACTATACACCTAGATTGGAAACTCACAAGAAAAAACAACAGATACTATACATCTAGATTGATTGCAATCAATTTATGTGCATTCATTTCATGATAGTTCGTACATTCCCATAATTCACTTGTTGGATTCATCAATTCCTTAGTCTTAACCATCATATTTAACGCCCATTTCATATTAACACTTGCATTTTAGATTAACTTTCCTAATCCTAGTTTGCCTCTTTAGTTATTAACCTTTCAAACTCCAAACCATTTATCTTTACATTTTCATACTTAGTTTTAGTTTCACATTAGTAAACTAGTTTTAGCCATTTGATTTCCCTTTCTCTATGGACGACACATGACTTGCCATTGTACTTGTTTTGTAAACATTTTAGGCATTGTTGACGTTTTATAAATATTGATTTACGAGCATTTTGTAACAAAAATAGCTCAGTCACCCACCACTCCATTACCTTACATCACGTCACAAATTCCATTTATCTTTACACATCGAAGATTCGAAGACGAAGAAGAATTCAACATTGAAGACTTGAAGAACTCATTGAAGGCCAAGCTTGGTTTTTTCTTTTCTTTCTCTTCTCTTATTTTCATTATGTGTAACTAATACCATAAATAGGGAATCAATGTGAACCTTTTGGGAATCCTCATGTTTGGATTAATATTATTATTTCTTCAATTCAATTCTTGATTTATTCATTGTTCTTAACTGCATAATCCTCTTTAATTGTAATTCTTATTCACACCTAGACAAAAGAGTAAATGATTATTTGACATGATTTTAGGATTAAGACTATATGTGAATTAGGGTTAGAGTTGACCAAACTTAATCTTAATTAATCATCTTTTGAATGAATGAATTTTATCATTTTCCTGACCAAGCCAAAGTAATAGAATTTGGTTCTTATTTCTTGCACTTAATGGGTTTCCGATCATTATTCACACCTTGACCATAGGGTGAATAATGGTTAGGAACATGTGACTCAACCCTAGATCTAACGGTAATAGTCACATTAAAGACAAAGAATGAACCCTAGAATTGATTGGAACTTGTTAGAAATTATTTCCAAACATTGCATGTTCATAATTGGGGATCATTGATGACCTAGTGCTTTCTCACCCTTGACCACAACTCAATTTTTTAAATTGCTTTAATTAGTTTAGTTTAATTTAGTTTTTAGTTCAAATCAATTACATCAATTTTTGGTTTCTTTAGTTTAGCTTTAATTAAAATTAGTTTTCAATCAATAAATATATTTTCATCGTGGGAACGATCCTTACTTGCCACAGTGCTTATCTTCATGATTCGTGCACTTGAGAGTATTGTTTTTATAACTATGGTTTTACACACATCAATTTCATGCGTCAAACCTGCCACGTAAGTATTTTAGACCTGGTTTTGGAAAGTCCTATATATACATCTTGTTCTTATTTCAAAAGTATCATCTCTTCCACTGATCATATCCTCTCCAACAGTTTCTCACATCTTGAATCAATAACCATAGATTTAGGAATCATCCCTCACCAAATCTAACCATCATCTTCCTCATCTACTCAAGGACACTTGGTGATTGGATTGAAGCTTGAAGGAAGGAGAATCTCTACATGGGTCTTCTCTATCTCTCTTCTCTTAGTTATTTTTATGTATTTACAATGAGTAGCTAAACCCCTTTATGGTAGTTGATGTAATAATTCATGGATTGTGGGTTTTCCACCATATTCTTAGTTTGATTATATAGTTTCATTCAATGTTTTTTTAATGCAATTGATTACCTCTTGAATTAAGTAGATATGCCTTTCCTTGGTTCTTGTTGAGTATCAATCTATTTTGAGTTTTAAATTGGAATATATATATATATATATATATATATATATATATATATATATATATATATCTTCTTGGATGGGGTAGATATGCCCTCTCTCAATCCAAGTTAGATACACAATTTTGGTGATTAAAACTAGCTAAATTGAATGGAATGGATGTGTAGTGAATATGCCCTTCATATTCATTTTTACTTCATTAGGAAGAGAATGATTGTGGATATGCACTTCCAAGCCATCTCTAACCGTTAGAATCTATCTATGATCAAAGAATGATTCTTGCTCAAGCTTGCCAAGTAGTTATATATTAGAGGATTTATGTGATAAGAGTTTTTACCTATCCAAATCTGACAAAGTAGTCGTGAGTGAGAGTTATTGACTCTAAGTCACCCTTAAAGATAGATTAGCCCTTTATAATCGAATCGGTTCTTAAAGAATGGATTGCCCATTATTCATGTATGAAATGCATTAACTCCTGCATTCACATCCCATATCTTTTCTTGCCATCCCGTATTTTTATTAACACTAATTTCATGTTAGATTAACTATCCTAATTGTAGTTGCATTGTAGTTATTAACTTTTCAAAACAACCATTGACCTTTACTTTTTCATGCATTGTTATTGTTTGATAGTTGTTAACAAGTTTTAGCCATTTGATTTCCCTTTCCCTGTGGACGATAAACTAGCTTGTCATTATACTTGTTTACACATTTTAAGGACATTGCTAAGGACTTTATAAATATTTTTTGCGTTCATTTTCTAACAACAAAAACATACTCGTCAATGATGATGAGAGCAAAGTAATGGATTTATTGGCTATTAAATTCCTGAAGTTTCTTAGAAGAGGTACCAAGCCTAGTGGTAACTTTTCTAAGGAAAAGGAAATCAGTAAGTCATCCTCTTCAAGAGTTAAGAGGAATGGTCAGGCCAAGAACAAGAAGAAGGTTCAATGCTTTGAATGTCAAGGTCTTGGAAATTTCCCTAATAGAAAGACTAAGAAAGACAAGATAGGCAAAGCAATGGCGGCTACTTGGAGTGATGATAGTTCTAGCAAAGAGGAAAGCTCAAGTGATAAGTGTTAGGATTATGCTCGAGAGCAAGAGTGTAATATTGTAATTAACAATCTTTTTCATATGAATAAATTGATTTCTAGTTAAACAAATCTTATAGCATTTATAGTTTAATTATTATAATTGTCAAAAGAAAATAATCATAAGGTCAAAAGACTATGAGAAAAGAAGAGTTGTTCATACATCTAGATATGTATGAGGTAGACACAATTCTTTAGTTAGTCTTGAAAAATATTCACAACTTAAGATAAAAGGTTGGGTACCTTTATCTTGTTAAAGTTGTAGATTCTTTTACTAGCATTTGAGTGGGATCAAATGTGTTATGATGAGTCTAAAATCATCACAGTGTGGTGTATTTTGGCAAAAGAATCTAGTGCACTGGGTGCATTGAATAGGATCAAAATGAAATACTTTATCTAGAACCGTCAATGGATAAAAGTTTTCATGATAAAGTATTTCATTTGAAGACGATCATAGAGTCTATCTCAATTCTGAGATAAATGATGGACATATGGTTGCAAGTGTTATCATTTGAGCTATTAATGAGTACGATTATATAGCATAGTCTATCCTCGATAGTTTGGTGGTATTCATTTGTTAATCGATAGAGGACTTCATTTATAGATATGGACATCGTGGCTCCATTTATTGAATGAGAGTAGAATACCATCATATGGATGTTTTGAGGTGTTGGATATTAACGTTAAGTTTTTAATAGTGTCTATTGAAACATGGCTTCTGGACAAGTCAAAATATCCAAGTTCAAAATGTGGTCATATGAGTAAATATGGTAACTTGGAGAGCTATAGGCGGTCTATGAGCTCTTGGCGATTACTGGTATTCTTCACGAGGATACACTTTCTCCAATAAGGCTGTCTAGGGTATGAGTGAGTAACATCAACTTATCTTTATTTAAGAGTTCAATTTTAGTTCTTTAGAGGAATGAACTAAAATTAAATAGATCGGACCTAAGTCAATCATTTGTTGATTGTGATTGGGTTGTGTCTATTGGAGCTTGAATTTAGATAGCCTGCCAAGATCCCCAATCCACACGAACTTGCATGGATCACTTGATATATTCTACCGGACCAATTTAGGGGTCCATTTAGAATTGTATTAAGGCATGTGAACATGTTTCTTTTTGAAAGAATAGGTCTAGTTCACATGTGAATTTTTTATTAGGGTCCAATGGATTTAATAAAATAAGATAAATAATATATAACCCATATATATGTGTTGGGCGACAAGGCTATTCAGAATAGCTTAATTATATAATTTTTATTTTATTACTTAATTAAATGAAAATTAATTAATTTGTTGATTAATTAATTAATTATTTTATTAAAAGTCAAAATCTTTTTCTATTTGGAGATGGTCTCCTAAATATTATACTATTGTTGGTAGTATAATTAATATTAAAGACTATATTTGATAAGTAGATAAATAAAAAGAATTATTTATCTAATATAATTAGGAAGTCTTTAATATGGTTACAAATTCACTATTGAGTTGGATTAGGAGTCTTGTGTAGGAAAGAATTCCTTTTGGAAAAGGATTCTTAACCACAAAGTAAATCCACCTAAGGATAGGATTTTTAACCACCAAGTAAATCCTTCTTAGGAGAGGATTTGGTCTCCTATATATATACTTGTAAATTTTGACCAAGTATGAGTTTTTGGTGTGAGAAGTTGTTTTTTATTTGTTTTTTTATTGTTATATAAAAAAAAATTGTCCAACTCATTGTGTAAAGAATTCGGCCAAGCATAGAGAAAGAGGAAATGTTTTTGTTTATGATAGTACACTAGTATCCTTTGCATCAAAAGGGTTTTGTGTACAACATTGAATCATGGCTCACTCGAGTTTCAATCAAATTGATTGATAATTCAAAAGTGATCAGACGTTCTTGGTTTTTTTTCTGGGAGGATTATTGTGACTAACAAAGAAGAAGATTTTGTTTGTTTCAATCCTCAGGTATACAATTTAAAGAAAGGGAGCCCACACACTTAGGTGATTCACGTTCATGATTGGAATGGAAGATCTTACGGATTCAATTCGACGCTAGTTCAATCGTCACAAAAAAAAAGAAGGTACGATACTTTTTATATATATCAATTAATCTAGGGTTAAAATTCTCGTTGCATAAAAGAGAATTTTTTATTTATTTATACGCAAACCCTAATTTTTAATAAATTTTCTCACGCTTCCACTGCGCGTGTTTTTTTAGAACCTACAATTGGTATCAAAACCTGGTTGTACCCTTGATTAATTGATGTATGTGTCCGTGAATCTTTTTCTTTTTTTGTATATATGCATGTTTTAGAAAGAGATGTCACTATAGGTATTCGCATATATATTTACATTGGAATGTATGTATGTATATATATATGTTTTATATGTGGTTTGTTATTGCTCAATTTTTGTTCTAGAATTTCAATGTATTTTGTTTTAGGATTGTAACAAGAAGGGTGGTCTATCATCGCCATAATTTCCTTCTTGGTAGTTGCTAAGTTTTTTTTTTGTAATAAAAAAACAAAACTGCACTATTGTAATAAAAAAAAACTGCAGTTTTTATTTATTTAAATTCTTCTGTAATACATTCAAGTATCGAAGACTCGAAGGCTTGAAGAATTAGGAGCAACCGGAACAAGTTTGAGACCGTGCGAGCCGTAACAATGAACGTGCGTGCGAAGAGCACGCAGCCACGTTTGTTGTGGCATGGGCTGCGCACGGCAGCCCTTTGGTAGCCATGGGCTGCGTTTGGCAGCCCTTTATGGGTTTGTGGCATGTGCATGCCCATGGGTAAGGGCGAAGGGTGCGCACGCCCATTTGAGGTAGCTGAGGGAGTCCGAATGACGAAGGTCGCATGAAGACTTGTTCGCCAAGAAAGGAGTTCTTGTATTTCAAGATATATGTAATTTACTTGTTTTTCTAGGATGGACCAAAATTGTAGCTATTTATATTTTTGTAAATATTGCAATGTTTGTCATTGTTTGATAACATGCCATATAGAATAAGAGTGCCACTCATATATCTCTTTTGGTATGAACAAGTATTGAATGGTTTAAATATCTAAATTGCCATCTAGATAACTTGGTAAATCATTCTTTGGAATTCGATCACACGCCTTAAACAGTTGAGTGGGAGAAGGTGTTTTGGAACACCTACAGCCTCCAAGTTTAGTTGATCTTTATGTTTCGTGAATAACCTCCCAAGAGGTATTCATGAATGGAATTTAGCAAGATACTTCTTTACAATGATAGACTAGACAATTATCCCAAACGATATCTATTCCCAAAGGAGGGATATTCGTGAGGGATTATATTGAAGGTCGATAACTTGGTAAAACACTCAATGTAATTTTATTTATATCCTCCCAAGAGTTCTTGTTAATAAAATTTCAAGGCTAAAATTGAAAACACGTTGGTTGTTATGTTAACAATTAGGTAGGACCTAGTCCAACTAGTAAATGGTGTGTACTCCCAAAGGAGGCGTGACATTTATGGGTGTTGGATCACCGTTGAATTTTTACGATTAAATTATTTTATTAAATTCAAGATAAATATTCAAAAGTGCTATATCATGATTGTTTACTTATATAATTTTTGTTATTAAAATGAAATCATGACCCCATCCCTAATATATATCCTAAAAGATAATACTTTAACCGATGATAATTATGTCACATGGAAAAGGAATATTGGGTTGTTGTTGCAAGCTGAAAAGTAAAAGTTCATTTTGTATATTCCTTAACCACCAAACTAATGAATCTACTCAGGAGTAAAGAGATGAGTATCAGTAGTGGAAGTCTTTAGATGAGATGGCTAAGTGTACGTTACATTATGGCCATCATCTCCAATGTGTTGCAACAAAAGCATGAAGGAATGGAGACTGCTGCCGATATAATGATGTCTCTAGAGGAGATGTTTGCTATGAGGTCTAGGATGACTAAGAGAGAGAGGTAGTGATTGCTTTTATGAATCTTAGGATGAAACCTGGACAGGGTGTGAAAAATCACATGATAAAAGTCATAGCACTTCTCAACATTACTAAACTAAATGGTGTTGCGATAGATGGTGAGACGAAAACATGAAATGGTTGTCAACTCACTGTTGGATTCCTTTGGTTTGTTCAAGTTGGACTGCACCTTGAACATGAAGGAATACACCTTGCTAGGCCTGATGCAAGATGTTCAAAGCACCGAAAGGATTCTTGTGAAAGGCAAGGGTCAAGAGATTCATATTCTTGGTAAGTTGCTACTATTAAAGACCCGTAAGAAGGTCAAGAGACAACAAAAGAAAAAGCAACTTGAGCCTTCTTAGAAGGAGACCAAGAAAGTAACCAAGATCAAAGGGAAGTATTTCCTTTGTGGTGAAAAAGTTCAAAGGAATAGACTGAATAATAATGAATTCAACTTGCATTTAGGCAATGGAGCGTTGGTATCTACTAGTGTAGTGGGAGATATAAGAATCAATTTAGATTCTTATAGGCATTTAGATTTAATAGACGTTTATTATTTACTTCAATTCAAGAAGAATTTAATTTCAGTTTCTTGTTTAAATAAATTTTGAAATCCGGTTACTTTTAATAAAGGTTTTATTATTAGTAAGAATAACAAATTTGTTTGTAAAGATACATTGAAAAACGGTTCATTCTATTTGCATGGCAATATCTCTCACTTGTTAGACACGGAATCAACGGAACCTAATCGTAAAAGAGTAAAATTATGGAAAGATGAAACCTACCTATGGCATTTGCGCTTAGGTCATATTAACCTTAATTGGATTAAAAGATTGGTAAGTGATGGACCTCTAAGTGACTTAAAGGTTGATGATCTACCAACTTGTGAATCTTGTTTAGAAGGTAAAATGACCAAAAGGTCATTTACAACCAAAGGCATAAGAGCCATCGAATGTTTATGATTGATACACACAGATGTGCGTGGACCTATGGGCATTCAAGCTAGAGGTGGATATGAGTACTTCATCACTTTCACGGATGATCACTCAAGATTTGGCTATGTGTATCTCATGAGACATAAATCGGATGCTTTTGATATGTTCAAAGCATTTAAAGCTGAAGTAGAAAATCAGCTTGAGAAACGCATAAACATCTTGAGGTCCGATCGTGGTTGAGAATATCTATCTGGTGAGTTTCAGCAGTATCTTATTGATAATGGAATAATTTCTCAGTTTTCTGCACCAGGCACACCTCAACAAAATAGGGTGGCAGAAAAGAGAAATAGAACTCTTTTGGATATGGCTAGGTCTATGTTGAGTTATTCAACGCTCCCTAATTCTTTTTGGGGATATGCTTTACAAATTGCAATGTACATTCTAAACGATGTACCATCTCAGTCGGTTCCTAAAACACCGCATGAGTTGTGGTACGGGCGAAAGCCTAGTTCACAAGACTTAAGGATATTTGGATGTCCTACGCATGTGTTAAAAGGAATGACAGAAAAGATGGAGTCCCATTCAGAAACATGCATATTTTTAGCGTATCCAAAAGGAACAAAAGGGTATTATTTTTGTAGTACTTCAGATCTTAAAGTATTTGTTTCGACAAATACTAAATTTCTGGAAAAGGACTATATGAATAATTTTGTGCCTAAAAGTAGAATTGTTCTGAATGAGCTTTTAGGAGATACAATTCCATAAAAGGTTTCGCAACCAAGCCCAGTTGTAAGTTCTATACCAACACAAGATCAACAATCTGCCATACCTCGTCGTAGTGGGAGGGTTGTTAGACAACCCGAGAGATACATCGGCATAGGAGAATCTGTAGAGAATCTTTCATATGACGATGACCTCTATACGTCCAAGGAAGCAATGGAAGATGTTGATTGTCACCATTGGAAAATGGCAATGCAATCCGAAATTGAATCTATGTTCAAAAACAAAGTCTGGTCTCTTGTAGACTTACCTAAAGGGATAAAACCCATTGGGTGAAAATGGGTATACAAGAGGAAAAGAGGAATGGATGGAAAGGTGGAAACCTTTAAAGCTAGATTGGTAGCTAAAGGTTATACACAGAAGGAAGGTATTGATTATGAAGAAACCTTCTCTCCTGTGGCCATGCTTAAATCCATTAGGATACTCTTATCCATTACGACAACTCTAAACCTAGAGATTTGGCAAATGGACATCGAGATAGCTTTCCTTAATGGAAGTCTTGACGAAAGCATCTTCATGATGCAACCAAAAGGATTCATTGAAAAGAGCCAAGAGGAAAGGGTATGCAAGTTGCAAAGATCCATATATGGTGTTAATAGCAAAATTTGGCTAAGGACAAAAGAAGAATTTTCCACCTTCCAGCCTTCAAGCAGGGGTCCAAATCCAGGTCTACGTAGCGAGGTATCGAGGTCCTCTAGGTCAAGGTACCTTACGACCCCGCAGAAGCAGGGCAAGGTAATCAACACCATCTCAACACCTTGCATGCATTCCGGCTTTCCAATTAAAGCCCGTTACCCCGCCATGAATCCTGCATAATTAGGTCGAGCTCCATCATAAAGTTCGGCGTAGCTCAACCAAGCTCCCAGCTACAAGGTTGGAACCCTGTGGGATATTTCACCCCAAAAATGGTTAGCACAAGCTCCATGGGAAGACCAGCAAGATCGATCTAGCTCCCCTAGGGACTCCGCCAGTGTACTGGAACCTGTGGTACCTCGCCATAAAGAAATATCAAGCGTCACCTCAGGTAACCTCTATAAAGTACCTCTCCGAAGTAACATATAAAACCAGAGCTCTCCTCCAAACATCGTAGGAAGAGAGGGTTGACCTTCATGACACTTATGATACCATTAATTAGGTCAAATCGTATTAATGGAGATAGTCAACCATATTAATGAGGTCAAACCGTATTAATGGAGATAGTCAACCATATTAATAAGGTTAACTATATTAATAGAGGTAGTCAACCCAATTAATGATATGATCAAAGCCATTAATAAGAGAATATTCAACACTTTAATGGCCACCATTAATGAAAGAGTCCAAAGAGGAAACAAATACCTTTTCCTCTTAGATATCCTCCACAATCGATTATTGGGGGTCAACTATAACAGAAAATACCGCTTATCAAGGAAGGAAGAGTCCGAAGAGGAAACAATCATATCTTCTTCAGAATATTAGCTATAAGCCGATCAACTACATTAAAGGAAGAATCGTATTCGATAAGGAAACGAAGACTAATTGAAGAGTCTTGGACTTGCACGCCAAGGTAGTCACTATGTATAAATATGCCCATAAAAAGCATATTGAGGGGATCCAATCGATTACAGAAGATGCTAAAATACATAATCCAAGACAGACTCGATATTCAACATCCGATGTGATATGAGAACGGACATATCATCTCTATTCCCAAAAACAACAAGCCCTAGGTTAGTCTACATGCTTCGTTTACAGTTCTCTCTTCATCGTCATTATATGTGTACCTTTACTAGGATTATACCGGTATCGATAAACACTCGACCATTGTTGTAAGCTCTCCGGAGCACCATGGTTGTATTATTTCTCCAATGTTGTACGCTCCCCGGAGCATTATTTGATATATACATAGGGAAGGGTATTCCTCCTTCCACCGGATACTACCTCTAGGTTTTTCAGCATGTGATCATTCATGATGCTTTTTCCCCCTTGGTCAGTCCATCTCTCTCTACATAAGACTTGTTTTTCTCTTATTTATCTCCTGTATTATGCATGCATATATGAGTGCAAGCTAGATTCCTACCTCGCTGGACCTAGCACTCTTATCCTCCCATCTACATGCCGAAGTCGCACATCAAGATGAGGAGTAACCACTCAGACAAGCTTGAAGGGAGTCGATGAGCCTTCATGCATCCTCTCTATGGAAGAAATCAAGCTCTTTAACACTGGAGCTTGATAAGCCCCCCTTCTTACTTGTTATCTAGGGCGGGGAACTACAAAAAGGAATCTGGCTCCGGAATCAGGCTTTGGGTACCAGGACGGGCTCCTACCCCGACCGAGGACCAGGACCAAGATCAACACCTTCATACCAGTAAGGAAACCTCGAGCTCCCTTCATCTCTTACCAACCACAAAGCCCAATGGATGGAATGACTCGTCTCCTACCTACCACGAAGCCCGACAGGTAGGATGACTCCACTCCTACCTACCATGATGCCCGATGAGTGGGATGAGTCCTCTCCTAATTACTGCTCTATACTCTATATTCATACAAGATCTCTCCAAGGTACAAGGTACCAACCCCGGCCACCACTTCCGTGGTAGTGGTCTCGAGGGTGTTAGCTATAATTCCTCACCCTGAGCGAATTTTCGGTTAACACTTTCTAGCGCCGTCTGTGGGAAGTTTCCACACCCCTTTCGAAATCCTCTATGTCTCTACATGAGTATAATTATACTATCAAGGTAACAGATTCATTATTCGTGGAATATCATTTACTATATACGATGTCCTTTCTCCATACTTGCCTATAACGCCTATGCATCGCATGTGGTGCTCATTTTATCATTTAACGAGTTTCGTTCATTGTGGAACAAATATGGTACGTGGGATTCCTGGTGGAACCAGTTTATTATGCTACTCCTATGAAGCGAACCTGCTCAGATAATCGTGGAGCTTCAATACAGTAGCTCCTCGCTTGAAGATCTCCTATATAGTTGAACCATTATGATACATCAAAAGCTCCTATACAGTAGAACTACACCTCTCCTGCTTCTTTACAGAAGATTTACTCTACTACCGGTAGACCTCTTGTCTAGTAGATTCGTTGGACTTGGACCTTGTCATACGGGACCCTTCATGTCACTGTATCCGCCCTTTAGAAGCTCCTAGGTAATGGTAGCAGGTCGACTCATGAATCTAAAAAGCCAACTAAGTTGTGTAGCTTTTAAAGCAGCATGACCTATAGAAGATTAGTGGTTCCACGCCTCGTGCATCGGGCCAGTCAACTCCCAAGTGAGCCACTGAACTCTCGGTTCACTCTAGGAGGGTCCAGAGCTTTCTCTTAGTTGCTGGGGACTTTTAGGATCCCAAGCAAGCTTCTGGACCAGTACCAGACCAGTGGCTTTGCTCCATGTATACCAGGCCATTCATCACCCTAGCAAGCCACTGAAGCCCAATCTGATCGAGGAGAGCCCAGAGGTTTCCCATATTTTGGTAAGGCCTCCTACATGCCTAAGCAAACCTCTAGAGCAGTAGCCCCGCTGCAAGGTTCAGTGGCTCCTCACTTTTTATGCAGGATCGGTCAAGGCCCAATTGAGCTATTGAGCTTCTGTTTCATTCCAGCATGGTCCAGAGCCTCATTTCAATTGCAGAGGACTCCAAAGATCCCAAGCATGCTTCTGGACCATACTAGACCGGTGGCTTCGCTCCATGTTTACCAGGCCATTCACCACCCTAGCAAGCCACAGAAACCCGATCCGATCGAGGAGTTCTCAGAAGCTTCCCACATTTGGTAAGGACACCTACATGCCTAAGCAAGCTTCTGGAGCAGTGGCAACGTTACAAGATCGGTGGTTTCGCTCCATGTTTACTGAGTCATTCACCTCCCTAGCAAGCCACTGAAGCCCGATCCAATAGAGGAGTTCCCAGAAGCTTCCCACATTTGGTAAGGCCACTTACATGCCTAAGTAGCAACCCTGCTGCAAGGACCAGTGGCTCCTCATTTCTTATACAGGGTCGGTCAATGCCCTATTGAGCCACTGAGCTTCCGTTTCGTTTCAGCATGGTCCAGAGCCTTCTCATAGTTGCTAGGGGCTCCTTGGATCCTAAGTTTACCTCTGAACCGATATCAGACAGGTTACCCCTCTCCATTTATATTGGGTTGTCCAATGCTTAAGTGAGTCACCATGGTTCTTACTCATTTCGAAGGGGTCCAAAGCCATCTCTTAGTTGCTGGAAACTTCTAGGATCTCAAGCATGTCTCTAGACAGTTACTAGGTCGGTACCTCCTCTCCACTTGTATGGGGCCATTCATCGCCCTAGCGAGCTACCTTGGTCCTGATCTACCTCTCTGGTTAGTCTTCTCAACAGTAGCAGCTCCTTCCTCCTTAGTCTCATTGCTTGGTTAAAAGATGGGTCATCATCCCTTAACACTATTACTTCGGAGCCAGCTTCCACCACCTTGGTTAGATCAACTTTAATCTGTCTTGACCTCCATCTCCTCAGTCGGATCAATCGAGATCACTCCTACCTCTCTTACCTCTCCTACCTTGGTAACACTAATCTAGACCTCTACTTTGACAGATTCAGATAGAGAGGTAGACAGACATGAAGCCCCTCATGCATCCCCTACCTTGTAGTAGGGGACTTTGAGATAGGTTCTACCCTAGTACGGCCTGGCATGAATGTGGAGATGGGCACCATGTCCTCCTCATCATCAGTACACCCTGTGGCTCGAGATGAACCGGCTTCAGTGAGAGTGGACCTTATAAACTCTCAATTTTTCCATGATCTCCTTCAAAACGGTTCTTACACGACATAGAGCATGGATTCGAATCTTTATATATCATATGCACACTGCATCCACTATCTGTCTACCTACATCTTATTTGCGATTACCTTAGCTCTGGTCATGACTTTGCTCTGGATGATCGCTCCAATCATTATCTTGATCATCATCCCCTTGGTCTATTCAAGCTCAACTTTAGCAGCATCAACTTCCTTCTAAAGAGCATCATACCGGTGGCTCTGCTCTATTCATGGTGGGTTATTCAACGCCTTAGCAAGCCACCGGAGTCCCGGTTCATTCGAGATCAGCCAGGAGGCTTCCCATATTCAGTGAGGCCTCCTACGTGACTGAGCAAGCCTCTAGAGCAGCAACAGCACCGCTGTAAGTCCTAGAGCTTCCTCATATGTAGTACCAGGCTGGTGGCTCCTCTCCATTTGTATCAGACTTTTTAATTCCTTAGCGATCCACATCCCAGGTTAGTTTCACCGACAGTGGTAGCTACTTCCTACATGGTCCTACTGCTTGGGTAGAGGAAGAACCACCACCCCTTAGCACTACTACCTCGAATCCAGAACCACCATCTTAGTCGTGTTAGCCTGAATCAACTCGGTCCCTTACCTCTTCAACTGGATTTATCGGGACCTCTTCCATCACTATGGCTTCAGTATGGACCTCCCTTTCCTTGGTAAGGGCGATCTAAATCCTTACCTCCTTGATAGATTTAGATGGACAGATACGTAGGTTTGAAGCTTCACCTACCTCCATAACCTCTGTAGCAACCCACATCTGCCAGACCAATTCGGACCACCATTTCCCTAAAAAGATCAAACTGGACCTTTACTTTGGATGATTCTGATGGAGAGGTAGGCGGGCTTTGAGCCCCCCATGCATCTACAGTAGTAGAGGACTTCAAGGTAGTTCCTACCCCAACACGACTAGACATGAAAATGGAAATGGGAAAAAAGTCCTCCTCATCATCTGCGCATCTATCATCTCAATAAGGTCCGACTTCAGTTGGAATAGACCCAAGTAACTCTCAGCTTTCTTGTGATCTACTCAAGGTATCCATCCTCCAATGATGTTTAGGTCAGAGGGAAGAAGAGCTCGAGCTGCCTAGCAAGCAACACAGAAGCGTCCTTTAGCAAATGAAGCACCCACCTTGGCTTCCAAGGTAGCCACGCTGCCTTGCAAAGTTTAAACCACTCCCTCAAGAGTTTACCTCCTCCTTCGGAGCAATCCTTACATGGCACGAAGCATGGACCCGAGTCTTTCCATATTATATGCATGTTGGATCCACTCCCGGGTTACCTGCACATTAGCCATGGTTGCCTCAATTCTCGCCATGTCTTCATTCAAAATAACTGTGCCTTTCACTACCATGGTCTGCTCCTCTTCCTTTTGGTTTGATGTCTTCTGAGAGAGAAGTTTTCTCCATCAGAAACATCTACTTCTGGATCAACCAGGGCTCACCTGCCATATAAACAACCACCTCAGCTGTGGTCTTTATTTAAAGGAGAAGCTCCCTCTTCAGATTGATCATCTACTGTACCATGGGATTTCGAGCCCGGGTCTGCTTCAGAAACCCAAGACTTGCCAGCTATGATGGGAACATACACAACCATCTCAGCAGCTTTCTACTTTATCCCTTCAATTTTCTATCCATCAATGACATTTAAGTCAAATAGGGGAAGTAGAGCCAGCTCTATCTGGAAAGGTTGTGAAGAAGTAACCATCCCCCTTGGCTTACACGAGCTCGACCTTAGCAAACACCATCTTGCTCTCGAAGATTATCATACCGATGGCTCCTGTCCATTTGTACTGGGTCTTCCAATGCCCTAGTGAGCCATCGAGGTCTCGATCCGTTCGGGGAGCACCCAAAAGTTCTGATTCGTTCACAGTGGGGTCTCAAGCTCCATTACAATTGTTGAAAACTCTCATCTCCCAAGCGGACTTCCAAACCGGTTACATCACTTAGGGACTAGAAGCACAATATTTTCTTAGTCCTCCAGTGAATGGGGTGATGACCCCAGCGTGAGACCATTTCCTTTAGTTTGCAATAAAAAGCATCTTTTACGGAGAGCCATTCTACTATCTACATTAATAATGCAGATCAACTCAAGAGATTCTGCTCGTGAAAAAGCTTCTTGAGTGAGACTGGTTATCAACCGATACCACCAAGCGTTGATACAATTTCGTATCGGCTCGATATGAGTTTGCATCTCCTTCGATTTTGGTATCCGTAATAGATCTCATATGATCGCCTTGACTAAGAGAGCTAGATAGCCCTCCTAATACCCTAGACTGGATTACTCCCTCTAGGAGGATTGCCATAGTATTTCGACAGTGATCTCCTTAAGACCAGAGACTTGTCTGGCAAGCCCCCTCACTTCCTCTGATTCCTCGGCTAGGAACCACCCCCGCCAAGAAGGGTCTGAGTGTAAAAGCATAGTTTCCATCCAGATCTAGAGACCAGGGATTGATCGGGGAAGCCCCCACATCACCACTGATACCTCCCACAAGACGGATCTGATTGTAAGTGCATACTTGCCATCCGGATCAAAATACCAGGATATAGCTAGATAATGCTCATGATGCCTTGGTCGGGCTATGACCCCCAAGAAGAATCTAAGTGTAAGGGCATAGTTGCCATCTAGATCTTGAGACCAGAAAATAGCTAGATAGCACTTTTGATGCCTTGGTCGGGCTACGACCCCCAAGAAGAGTATGAGTGTAAGAGAATAGTTGCCATCCGGATCAAAATACCAAGATATAGCTAGATAGTGCTCCTGATGCCTTGTTTGGGCTACGACCCCCATGAAGGGTCTGAGTGTAAGAGCATAGTTGTCATCCGGATTAAAATACTAGGATATAGCTGATATTGTTCCTGATGCCTTGGTCGGGCTACGACCCCCGAGAAGAATCTGAGTGTAAGAGCATAGTTTCCATCCAGATCTTGAGACCAGGAAATAGCTAGATAGCACTCCTGATGCCTTGGTCGGGCTACGAACCCCAAGAAGAGTCTGAGTGTAAGAGCATAGTTGCCATCCAGATCAAAATACTAGGATATAGCTAGATAGCGCTCTTGATGCCTTGGACGGCCTACGACCCCTAGGAAGAATCTGAGTGTAAGAGCATAGTTGACATCCAGATCTCGGACCAGGAAATAGATACAGCGCTCTTGAAGCCTTGGCCTGGCTACGACCCCCAAGCAGGGTCTGAGTGTAAGAGCATTGTTTCCATCCTGATCTCGAGACCAGGATATAGCTAGATAGCGCTCCGGATGCCTTGGTCGGGTGACCTCCCCTAAGAAGGATTCAAATGTAAGTTCATTGTTACCATCCCGATCAAAATACCAGGATATAGTTAGATAGCCCTCATGATGCCTTGGACCAGATTAATCCCTCCATGAGGAACGCTATGGTATTTCGATATTGATCGCCTCGAGACCGAGAAATAGCTAGATAGCACTCCTGATGCTTTTGTTAAGCTACCTCCCCCAAGAAGGATTTGTGCGTAAGAGCATAGTTTCCAGCTAGATCACGAGACCTGAACAACCAAAAAGTCATCCTGCTACCATGGCAGAGCCAACCACGCCCAAGAGGGATCTGAGTATAAGTGCATAGTTGCCATCCGGATCCCAAGACTAGGGTAGCTAGAGTTCCCGATGCCTTATTCGGGTGACCTCCCCCAAGAAGGATCTGAGCATAAGAGTATAGTTGCTTGCTAGATCACGAGACCAGAACAACAAAAACGTCATCCTGGTTCCACGGTTGGGCCAACCCCGCCAGGAAATGTCTGTGTGGCATAGTTGCCTACCAATTCTAGGAACAGAAATTTCAGGCTCTCAAATTAGCCACTAGAGCTTCATCCGACATGATCGAGCAATATGGTTTGTGACCTTTCTCACTTACCAAATTTTACACTGACTAGAGCGTCAGAAAATTCCACAAAGGGAATATCCCCTTCTGTGGTCCGCCATCGCTCATTTATTTTGCAGGTATGCCGAATTCACCTGTATTTCGCCTATGTATAAAGACCATTTGAGAAAGGGGCCTTAGTTGCCTACCGGGATCTTCTTCACCTAATGTACCAAGATTTCTAATGTAGGAATGACTAGTACCCCGGTTTGTTAATCCAAGCATTAAGAGCGATTCTAGTTACCCTTAAGAAGCGACAAGCATAATTCTTCATGTAGTATAAGATTCTGACTCTAACCCCAACTGCGTATCGGTGTTCAAGTCAGAGGGAACTTGTGTTAATAGCAAAATTTGGCTAGAGACAAAAGAAGAATTTTCCATCTTTCAGCCTTCAAGTAGGGGTCCAAATCTGGGTCTACGTAGCGAGGTATCGAGGTTCTCTAGGTCAAGGTACCTGACGACCCGCAGAAGCAAGGCAAGGTAATCAACACCTTCTCAACACCTTGCATGCATTCAGGCTCTCCAATTAAAGCCTGTTACCCCTCCATGATAAAGCTCGACGTAGCTCAACAAAGCTCCCAGCTATAAAGTTGGAACCCTATGGGATATTTCACCCCAAAAATGGATAGCACAAGCTCCATGGGAAGACCAGCAAGATCAATCTAACTCCACTAAGGACCCCACCATTGTACTGGAACCTGTGGTACCTCGGCATAAAGAAATATCAAGCGTCACCTCAGGTAACCTCTATAAAGTACCTCTCTGAAGTAACATATAAAACCAGAGCTCTCCTCCAAACAGCGTAGGAAGAGAGGGTTGACCTTCGTTGACACTTACGATACCATTAATGAGGTCAAATCGTATTAATGGAGATAGTCAACCATATTAATGAGGTCAAACCGTATTAGTGGAGATAGTCAGCCATATTAATAAGGTCAACTATATTCATAGAGGTAGTCAACCCAATTAATGACATGATCAACACCATTAATAAGAGAATATTCAACACTTTAATGGCCACCATTAGTGAAAGAGTCCAAAGAGAAAACAAATACCTTTTCCTCCCATATTTCCTCTATAACCGATTATTGGGGGTCAACTATAACAGAGAATCTCGCCTATCAAGGTAGGAAAAGTCTGAAAAGGAAACAATCATATCTTCTCCAAGATATTAGCTACAAGCCGATTAACTACATTAAAGGAAGAATCATATTTGATAAGGAAACAAAGACTAATTGAAGAGTCCTTGACTTAGACGGCAAGGTAGTCACTACGTATAAATATGCCTGTAAAAACCATATTAAGGGGATCAATTGATTACAGAAGATGCTAAAATACATACTCTAAGACAGACTCGATATTCAACATTCGAGGTGATATGAGAACAGACATATCATCTCTAATCCTAAAAACGACCAGCAATAGGCTACTCTACATGCTTCGCTTAAAGTCTCTATTCATTGTCATTATATGCGTACCTTTACCAGGATTATACCGGTATCGGTTAACACTCGATCATGGTTGTAAGCTCTCCAGAGCACCATGGTTGTATTATTTCTCCATTGTTGTAAGCTCCCCGGAGCATTCTTTGATATATACATAAGGAATGGTATTCCTCCTTCCACCGGATACTACCTCGGGGTTTTTCATCATGTGACCATTCGTGTTGCTTTTTCTTCCTTGGTCAGTCCACCTCCCTCTACATAAGACTTGTCTCTCTCTTATATATCTCCTGTATTATGCATGCATATATGAGTGCAAGCTAGATTCCTACCTCGCTGGACCTAGCACTTTTATCCTCCTATGTACATGCCAAAGTCGAGCATCAATATGAGGAGAAACCACCCAGACCAGCTTGAAGGGAGTCGATGAGCCCTCCTACATCCTCTATATGGAAGAAATCAAGCTCTTTAACACTGGAGCTAGATAAGCCCCCATTCTTACTTGATATCTAGGCCGGAGAACTATAGAAAGGAATCAGGCTCTAAAATCAGGCTCTGGGTACCAGGACTGGCTCCGACCTCGATAGAGGACCAGGACCAAGATCAAACCCTTCATACCAGTAAGGGAACCTCGAGCTCCCTTCATCTCTTACCAACCACAAAGCCCAACGGATGGAATGACTCTTCTCCTACCTACCACAAAGCTTGACAAGTGGGATAACTCCACTCCTACCTACAGTGAAGCCCGATAAGTGGGATGACTCCTCTCTTACCTACCACTCTGTACTCCATATTCATACAAGATTTCTCTAAGGTACAAGGTACCAACCTCGGCCACCACCTCCTTGTTAGTGGTCTCGAGGGTGTTAGCTATAATTCCTCACACTAAGCGAATTTTCTGTTAACATATGGATTAAAGCAAGCATCCAGATCCTGGAACATAGGGTTCAATCAAGCCGTAAAAAGTTTTGGATTTATTCAAAACCTTGAATAATCTTGTGTATACAAAAGGATTAAAGGCGACAAGTTGGTTTTCCTAGTTCTTTACATTGATAATATACTACTCATCGAAAATGATGTAGGTGTATGGACATCTATAAAAAAATGGTTAGCAAAACAATTTGATATGAAGGACTTAGGAAAAGCAAGTTATTTTCTTGGTATCCAAGTCTTAAGGGATAGAAAGAACCGAACGCTTGCATTATTCCAAGCTTCATACATAGATAAAATCTTGTCTAGGTTTTCAATGCAAGATTCCAAGAAAGGTATGTTACCTTTCAGACATGGAATCAAACTTTCTAAGGAACAAGTTCCCAAAAATGAGCATGAAGAGCAATTCATGAGTAGGATTCCATATGCTTCGGCGGTAGGAAGTCTCATGTATGCAATGCTATGTACTAGACCAGATATTTGTTTTGTTGTGGGCATAGTTAGCAGGTTTCAATCGAAGCCTGGTCCTTATCACTGGATGGTAGTCAAGCATATTTTCAAGTATCTTAGAAGAATGAGAGATTATATGCTTGTATACTCTAGAGGGGATTTTATTCCCGTTGGGTATACAGATTCTAAATTTTAGTTAGATTTTGACTCCAGGAGATCAACATCAGGATCTGTGTTTACTATTGGAGGAGGGGCAGTCACATGAAGGAGTATCAAGCAATCTTGTATTGCCGATTCCACCATGGAAGCCGAGTATGTTTCCGTATGCGAGGCTGCTAAAGAGGCTGTCTGGCTCCCCCAATTCTTGAATGACTTGGAAGTGGTTCCTGATGCAAATAAGCCGATCAATATTTATTGTGACAATAGTGGAGCAGTGGCTAATCCGAGAGAACCAAGAAGTCATAAGAGAGGGAAACACATTGAAAGAAAGTATCACCATCTATGGGGAAATTGTGCATAAGGGTTGAGTGACGATTACAAAGATCGCATCAGCAAATAATCTAGCGGATCCCTTTACAATGCCTTTTCCACAAAAGAGTTTTGATGGACATCCAGAGAACATGGGGATGAGAGATATGTCACATTTGCTATAGAGCAAGTGGGAGATTGTTAGGATTATGCTCGATAGCAAGAGTGTAATATTGTAATTAACAATCTTTTTCATATGAATAAATTGATTTCTAGTTTAACAAATCTTATAGCATTTATAGTTTAATTATTATAATTGTCAAAGTAAATAATCATAAGGTCAAAAGACTATGAGAAAGAAGAATTGTTCATACATCTAGATATGTATGAGGTAGACACAATTCTTTAGTTAGTCTTGAATATTATTCACAACTTAAGATAAAAGGTTGAGCGCCATTATCTTGTCAAAGTTGTAGATTGTTTTGCTAGAGTTTGAGTGGGATCAAATGTGTTATGATGAGTCTAAAATCATCAAAGTATGGTTTCTTTGGGCAAGAGAATCTAGTGCACTGGGTGCATTGAATAGGATCAAAATGAAATACTTTATCTAGATCCATCAATGGATAAAAGTTTTCATTTGAAGACAATCGGAGAGTCTATCTCAATCCTGAGATAAATGATGGACTTATGGTTGCCAGTGTTATCGTTTGAGCTATCAATGAGTACGATTATATAGCATAGTCTATCATCAATAGTTTTGTGGTATTCATTTGTTAATCGATAGAGGACTTCATTTATAGATATGGACATCGTGGCTCCATTTATTGAATGAGAGTAGAATACCATCATATGGATGTTTTGAGGTATTGGATATTAAATCTTAATGTTAAGTTTTCAATAGTGTCTATTGAAACATGACTTCCGGATAAGTCAAAATATCCAAGTTCAATATGTGGTCGAATTAGTAAATATGGTAACTTAGAGAGCTATAGGCGGTCTATAAGCTCTTGGCGATTACTGGTATTCTTCACGAGGATACACTTTCTCCAATAAGGTTGTCTAGGGTATGAGTGGGTAACATCAACTTATCTTTATTTAAGAGTTCAATTTTAGTTCTTTAGTAGAATGAACTAAAAATAAATAGATCGGACCTAAGTCAATCATTTGTTGATTGTGAATGGACTGTGTCTATTGGAGCTTAAATTTATTTAGCCCACCAAGATCCCCAATCCACACGAACTTGCATGGATCACTTGATATATTCTACGAGACCAATTTAGGGGTCCATTTAGAATTGTATTAAGGCATGTGAACTTGTTTCTCTTTATAAGAATAGGTCTAGTTCACATGTGGACTTTTTATTAAGGTCCAATGAGTTTAATAAAATAAGAAAAATAATATATGGCCCATATATATGTGTTGGGCGGCAAGGCTATTTAGAATAGCTTAATTATATTATTTTTATTATATTATTTAATTAAATAGAAATTAATTAATTTGTTGATTAATTAAATATTTAATTAAAAGTAAAAAAAAAAAACTATTAGGAGATGGTCTCCTAAATATTATACTATTGTTAGTAGTATAATTAATATTAAAGACTATATTTGATAAGTAGATAAATAAAAAGAATTATTTATCTAATCAAATTAGGAAGTCTTTAATATGGTTACAAGTACACTATTGTGTTGGATTAGGAGTCTTGGTGTAGGAAAGAATTCCTTTTGTAAAAGGATTCTTAACCGCCAAGTAAATCCACCTAAGGATACGATTCTTAGCCACCAAGTAAATCCTTCTTAGGAGAGGATTTGGTCTCCTATATATATACTTGTAAATTTCAACCGAGTATGAGTTTTTGGTGTGAGAAGTTGTTTTCGTCCAACTCATTGTGTGAAGAATTCGACCAAGCATAGAGAAAAGAGGGAACGTTTTTGTTTTCTATAGTACACTAGTATCCTTTGCATCAAAAGGGTTTTGTGTACAACATCGAATCAAGGTTCACGCGAGTTTCAATCAAATTGATTGATAATTCAAAAGTGACTGGACGTTCTTGGTTTTTCTCTTGGAGGATTATTGTGATTAACAAAGAAGAAGATTTTGTTTGTTTCCATCCTCAGGTATACAAGAAAGGGAGCCCACACTCCTAGGTGATTCATGTTCGTAATTGGAATGGAAGTTCTTACAGATTTAATTCGACGCTAGCTCAATCGTCAGGAAAATAAAAAGGTACGATACTTTTTATATACATCAATTAATCTAGGGTTAAGGTTCTTGTTGCATAAAAGGGAATTTTTTTTATTTATACGCAAAATGCTAATTTTTAATAAATTTTCTCAAGCTTCCGCTGCGCGTGTTTTTTTAGAACCTACAATAAGTCCTCAAGTGAAGAAGAACAGGTTAGCAACTTTGCTGCTATTACGGCTTCTCTCACAAAGCTAGAAGAAAATTTTATAGTTTTCATGGATAAGGGGATTGATCAAATTCACTAAAAATATACTTGTACGAATACAACCAATCTCAAACTTATGACCAAGATTAGGAGTATTAAAGAGCAAAGAGATAAAGCATTGAGAGAGGTTAAGGTGAAAGATGATTTGATCAAAACTCAAGTGGGTGACTTTGTTGAGACCGTACATAGACTCATGTGTGAAAAGAATGATATCACAAAGAGGATAAATGAGGTTGAGAGACCTGTTTTTGAAAGCAAGGATATTGTTTCCATCATAAAGGTTGAAAAGTAAAAATATATTGAGGAGACCAACATTGCTATGCAAGCTATCAAAGACTTACTCAATGGTTTGATCAACATAAAGAATATCATGGATCTTGCTCTACTTCAAAGAAAATCAAAGACTTAGTCAATGGTAGGCGAGAAGGAACTTGTGATAGCACCACCTTCTTCAAGAAAGGCTAAGAACAAGAAGATCAAGAAGTCTCCCAAGAACAATCTTCCCAAAGCTAAAGTTAAAAAGAAATACAAGGTATCTTCACAAACTCTCACTACTTCTTCAAGTCCATAAGGTACAATGTCAACATTTATTCTTATTTGTCATTTTTGTAATACCGTTGGGCATATCAAACCATGGTGTTATAAGTACATTGAATTTTACAATATAGAAAATGCATCTGGAGATAAGGAGATTGGACTTAGATTGAAGCATGCTAGGGATTTTGTTGTTAATAAGCATGATGCGTATAAAAAGCATATTAGAAAGAATTGGGTAAAGAAGCTTTATCCTTGTAAGAATCTTGACAAAGCATGTGTTGATAATATTGCTGACGAAATGAGTATAAATGATATTCTTTTGAATAAAATAATTGAAGATTCCCATTCTAGGTTCAACAATAAAGTCAAAAACGATCATGATTTTTGTGTAAGTTCACCCAAGACCAAATGGGTCAAGGGTGAGTGCTCTTACCATTAATGTGAGTAAGCTTAAGATTAGTGTCAAGTTGTTATGAGATTTAGCTAGCTAGCTTTATTTCTCTAGAACTTGACATGAACTTAGTGTAGGAACCCAGATTTACGTTGCGCATTGGAAACGGGGTTTTAATTTTTTTTATGCAGCTTGTAAACCATATACAACATATAAGAATATATAAAGATGGATTTAGATCATACACTTGATACTAACTCCTTCGTTTCTTTAAGCATTATTCCGATTACGAACCACTAAGTCTTCCTCGCTATGTCTCGTGATTCTGTAACTGTGTTGGTATGTCACGATCTTCCAGGAACGTACAGGAGAATGTAAAGGCTTGAAGAATAGAACTCCATCTTTTCATCTTGGCAAATTCGTCCACCACAAGCAAGAATAATGTTATATTTTATTTTTTGCCGAAATCTTCATAGACATTTTAGGGTTTTGCTTTTTATGTTTTCGGTTCAAAGAATAACAATTAGTCTCTTGTATCCTTGTTATGTATATATAAAGATTTAAAACAACTAGATACAAATCCTTTTCCAAATATATTTCCATATATTAAAGGGTATTAGTATTTAAGTGTCCTAGGTAAAATAGGAAACTAACTCTCACATAACCCTAGTCGACTTAAACTTAAATACTATACTAAGTAAAGAATAAAATAACCTAATTATTTTAATCTTTGTCTTAGTTATGATTTGAACCTGCAACCTCCAATTAATAATTAATTAATAATTATTAATTATTAATTCAGTAATTAAATAATATAATTATCTAATTAATTTAATTATTAGTATATTAATTAAATAATCTCATTATTTAATTAATCCCTGAATTAATACGTGTCACTTTCGTAACAAAATTAATTGGACAATCCAACTAATTAACTGTGACCCTTGTTACTGTTAATCGATCGACCTATCAAGGGGACCTAATGGACCAACAGTTTTGAGCTCCAATAATACTTAGAAATAATTAATTAAACTAATTAATTAATATTTCGTGATTATTAACCTTGGAGTTATTCCACTAAAAACTCGAGGTTGCACTATCGCAACGGTAGATGTATTACATAAACCTAAATTACAGTTGTACATCGATATAGCTATTACGTACGGTATGATCCTCCACAAGTAGTTTATAATTACAACTAGGTCATATAATCCATTATACTTATCTAATTATATCTTTTCCATGAAGTACCATTGATCCTCTAAGGAACAATAAATCCTAACTTCCTTTACAGAAGAAGAAGAGCGCTCATATTGTCCTAGCACCGAATCAACCCTTAAGGGATTTACCATCTACTTCTCATAAAAAGGAGTGGATTCCACTGTTGTGCACAGACCTTCCCAGCCATAAGCCAAACCGCGATTCCAACATATGAATTTATTGACTGGGAATGCAACTTTGATCTCACCCATGATATATCAAAAACCATGATCTAACCTGAAAGAGTCGATAAGATAATTAGGATTAAGATCACCCATATAAAGCCTTCATTTGTTGATATATATGTATCTCATCTGGTAACGGATCTTGACGAGAGATTCATATAAATCATGGTCGAATCCTATATGATCACATTATATAAGGTGCTTCCATTCTCATATCATCATATGAATAGTCTATGTTAAGACCACTGTATATTACAGAATGGACCGCAACTGTAGATTAACCACAAATAAAGTACCCAACTCTACTTGCTTCTACGAACTCTTTAGATTACTCATTTCAAATTGAATACCTCTGTGTATGATACTCATATACTTAGTTAAAGATTACATCTGGCATTCTTGGATGTTAAGTACACATGATATAAATGTATAAGAAAGGTATATAGAATGGATAAACTACTTCTGTTATCAATGTTTCATTCACATTTATAAATTACAAGCTTTAAGGCATAAACCCCAACAATCTCCCACTTGTGCTAAAGCATGTGAGACATATCTCGTAACCTTAGACTCTTTAGGTGACCCTCAAACACTTAAGCCATTATGACCTTCGTAAATGGATCAACATGATTGTCCAAGGACGCTATCTTGGTAATGGTCATATGCCCTTTCTATACTATCTCTCTGATGAGATAATATTTCCTCTCTTTATATGTTTCCCTCTCTTGGGGCTTCTTGGTTCTTTAGAATTAGCCACAACACCACTGCTATCATAATAAAGTGTGATGGGCTTTTCCAGATCTAGAACAACTTCCAAGTAAGTCAAGAACTAACAGAGTCAAACAACCTCTTTAGCTGCTTTACAAGCTGTTACATTTTCGACTTCCATGATTGAGTCAGCAATACATGATTGCGTAACACTCCTCTGTACAATGGCTCCACCACCTAGGGTAAAAACTGATCCGGATGTGGTTTTTCTAGAATCTCTGTCTAACTTAAAATTAGTGTCTGAATAGCATAATGAGATCAAATCATGCCCTTAATATACTAGTATATAGTTTCTCATTCTCCGAAGATACTTGAGAATGGAAATTACTCCAACCCAATGATCAAATCCCAGGTTAGACTGAAACCTACTGGCTACTCCCATTGCGAAGCAAATGTCAGATCTCGTGTATAACATAGCATACATTTGACTACCTACTGCAGATGCATAGGGAACATGTCTTATATCGTCAACTTCTTGAGGTGTCTTAAGACACTCTTCCTTAGACAAGTGAACTCCACGCCTAGAAGGTAAGTTACCTTTCTTGGAGTTCTTTATCGAAAAATGAATAAGTACCTTGTCCATATATGTTACTATCCCTAATTAATTAGGTCCCTAAAATATAACTCGTCTCTCCTACATCTTTCATTTGAAATTGGCTAGCGAGCCAGCCCCTTACTTTTGAAACCTATGTCATTCCTAATTAGTAGAATATCATTTATGTATAAGACTAAGAAGACTACTTTCTTATTATTGATTCGCTTGTAAACACAAGGCTCATTGATGTTTTGCTCAAAGCCATATGTTTAGATGGCATTATCAAACCTAATGTTCCAAGATCTAGATGCTTGCTTCAGTCCATAAATGGACATTTGCAGCCTATAAAACGTTTGCTCTTGATCCTTGGACACGAATCACCTTGGTTGCAACATATAAATGCTTTCATCAAGATTGCCATTAAAAAATGCAGTCTTGACATCCAATTGCCAAATTTATTAAACGAAATAGGCAACAATGGATAAGAGAATCTGAATAGACATAAATATAGCTTCTAGCGAGACGGTCTCTTCATAATCGACCCCCTCCTCATTGGTATAACCTTTGTCCATTAGCCTTACTTTGAAGGTCACTACCTTTCCCTAATCCTCTCTTTCTCATGTAGATCAACTTAGAACCTATGGGTTTTATCCCATCTAGTAAGTCTATAAGTTCCCAGCCTGAATTGGAGTTCATGGACTTCATATTGAGATTCATGGCTTTAAGCCAATCCTTTTAGTCTGAATCTATCTTTGCATGTTTAAATGATAATGGATCATCCAAATTATCTTCAAAGATGATAGCCCGTGCCTCTCCAATACCTAAATAACGATTAGGTTGTCGTACAACCCCTTCCACTACGCTTGGGTGGTAGTGTGGTTTGACTAGGAATTGTCTAACTCTCAGACGTAAGTGGAACAACAACTCTTATTGATTGAGTATTGGTCGTACCAGGCTCTAGCTTAGTTAACTCAATCTCGCTTCGAGGTATATGATCAAGCATATAGTTATCCTCAAGAAATGTTGCATTTGTTGATACAAATACTTTGTTCTCTTTAGTACTAAAGAAGTATCCACCTCTTAGTCTCCTTGGAATAACCTATAAACAAGCAAACCATAGACTTAGGGTTCAACTTTCCATTTTTATTCTTCATTACATGTACTGCACACCCCCATATGAGAAAATATCGTAAACTAGCTCCACGAACATTCCACAACTCTAGAGGAGTCTCAGGAACAAATTTGAATGGGACTACATTCAAAATGTAGGCTGCTGTTTGTAGTGTATATCCCTAAAAGGAATTTGGTAATGATGAGAAACTAATCATAGATCTCACCATTTCCATCAAGGTTATATTTCTCCTCTCTACAACACCATTTTTTTTGGTGTTCAAGGAGCTGTGAGTTGGGATATGATCCCATGTTCAACCAAGTACTCTTCAAACTCTTGGTTAAGGTACTACCTCCATGATCCGATTATAGTGCCTTGAGAGTCTTACCTAATTAGTTCTCAACTTATGCTTGGAATTCTTCGAACTTGTCAACAGTTTTCCTATAAAGGTGATAAAATACTCATAACCGCCCCTTGCTTTAACATTCATTTGTCCACAGATGTTTGAATGTATAAGCTTTAGTGGTTCTATAGCTCTAAGCCCTTTTCTATTAAAAGGTCTCTTGGTCATTTTATCTTATAAATAGGATTCGTAGATAGGTAAAATGTCGACCTTTAACTGGCTTAAAGGCCCGCTTTTAACTGGTATGTCTATCCTGTCAAGGTTAATATGGCCAAGGGTCTTAGATGCCATAGATACGTTTCATTATCTTGAGAAATTTTCCATCTTTTTTTTTTAGGTTTTTTAACTTTAAACAATTCAGTCTTGAGTAGTGATGTACGAATTAACAGTGTTAAAACATACAAGTTGTTTTCATTCTAACCTGAACAATTTCAAAACATTTTGAGAAATAAAAATTGATTTATTATTAAAAGAAAATGAAAAAAAATGTTCCAACATTTTGGACATAGAAATCAAATTCCTTATGAATCCATGAATAAAATAAACATAATTTTAAAAAAGAAAACAATTTTCAAACTGGAGTCTAACTACTCCCACTACTCTTGCTGACATGACATCATTTAACCCAACACGTATAAAGAAGGCTCCTTCATCAAGCTCTGTCCAAGAATCAATCTATTGTTAGGAAGAGCAAACATGGTTAGTGGCCCTGAATCAACTATCCAAGGTGAAGAATCATCTTCCACTAAACATGATTCAATAACAAGCATATCACATTTACCTTTCTTAGCAACCTCCTCTCGATATTAAGGAAAATTCCTCTTCTAGTGACCAATTTTGTCGCAATGGAAACATTTTCCTTTGCCTTTATTCTTGTAGGTGGAGGTGCCCTTCTTATTTTTGCTTTGGGCTTAATCATGAGGAAGATGGTTCAGCGACATTTGCTTCTCCGGTCTTTCTTTTATTGTCCTTAGTCATTATTTCAAAGGTATTGAGCTTATTAAGCAACCAAGTCAGGTTGAATCTCAACTTGTTCATCCCGTAGTTGCTTTTAAACAGATCAAAGCTCTTTGGAAGAGTCGTCAGTATGATGTTCACCTATCTAGGTTCATCAATGACCTCACCATTGACCTCTTTCGTGTTGAAATGAGACATCATACTTAGGACATATTCCCTAATAGTTGCACCCTCTTTCATCCGAGCAAGCATTACGGAACAAACAACTTTATGCCGCTTTTGGTCGGAGGGCTGCCCGAACATTGCCATCAATAACTCCATGATTTCGAATGTCGTAGTCATCGCTTCGTGCTTTGTAACAAGCACTTCTATCATACTAGCTAACAGAAAAGTTAGGGCATTCTCCTCAGATGAGACCCATTTCTAGTATGCCTCACGAACATTTCTTGCGACGTTGGCAGCAGGCTGTGGAGGACACTCGTCCGTAAGTAAAAACTTTAGGTATTTTGTTACCAAGATTGTGTTGATATTATTTTTCCACTTAGTCTAGTTTTTCCTAGTTAATTTGTCATTAGCAAGGATTTCTTATAGTGCAGAAGACATTGCTGGAAAAACATAAATAAAGAATTCATTCAATCATAAATTTAATTCACGCGTAAATGTTTGGCATAAAATTATATATAATGCATGAACATATTTAATGAACAATAAAGTCCCAAAAAAAACATGTTTCTACACCACGACAATCCAACATACCACAAACAAGTGCCTTCTTAGGGTCATTCAAATTCTTGCATGTTGGATCGAGGCATTTCAATCAAATAATATGCCAAAATAACTCTTATTCCTCTATCATTCAACCATAGTTTATTTCAGTCAGGTTTATAATTAACAAATTGAATTTAAACCTTGTGAGTGTAGCCCACCATTTCAGATCTTTTAAGCTTAACTTGATTATTGACGCCCTAAGGTCGATCACTCCTAAAATACAGTCAGAAGCCTTATCCATTAGGAAATCAACTTTGCTGTTGACTCTCATAGAGACCCTCCTTAGGGAGGACCAAAACAAAACCGTCTCGAGGTGCCACTTGATGCTCATGGTGTTGAATTAATGATGGAGATTGTGGGATATAATGTCATATATCCTTCTCCCACTCACTATTTTAGAGTTAATGTTTTCAATTATTAATGCAACTAGATATTACTAAGATTAAACAGCTAATTTCAATCTAAATGTCTAGGGCATAACACATTATTAAAATCTTACTCAAATGAACTAATCTGATTATTAACTAATTAAAAATCTAGTTCATTATTCAAATTCTAATCTATGTAAACGATTTTACTATGGCTAGAACTATTTAATGCGATTTAACAAGTTTTAAATATTAAAACTAATCACATTATTAGGTCCAATTATATTACGGCTTTAATCTAATTTAACCTAATATTAAGTGACGGACCTTACTAGTCTAACTAATTAAACAATTTAACTAATAGACTAGTTATTTAACAAAATTACCAAGTTTTTACTCTAAAAAACTAATCTCATTAATTAATAGCCAATTATGTGAATAACACTAATTTTAATTAAATAAAAAATATAAAAACACATAATTATCAATGGATCTTGTGCATGTATTTTATATCCAAAATATATATTCATAATTGTAGGCATACCTATTATAAATGACATATATATGCATGCCAATGCTTTAATAATTTGAAAATAAAAAACATATATGAGTTAACCGAGTACAATAAGTTATTTAACCAAAAAAAAAGTCTAATTACAAAAGTTACCAAGCCATTCCTTGTTCTTCAAGTAATTCCAATATTCTTCAAGTTCTTTTGGGTTCTTCTTATGCTGGGATTTTAACCAAGTCCAACTTGATTAAACATAATTTTTTTTTTATATATATTTTTTAATATCATGACCCATCTTAGGAATCAAACCTAAAACCCAAGTGTTACTTTAACAGTTATTGGAGGCCAAAGGCATATATATATATATATATATATATATATATATAATAAAATAAAATCCTGTCCAAAATCCCTTTTTAATTCGGAAACCCTAGCACTTTTGCGAGTGGCCGTCATTCGCACACATGGGCTACCTGCAATTGCATACGCGACAATCACTCAGCGACAAGCATGCACAACCAGCCAATCAAGCATGAGCAACTAGTCCGTATAAGACGGACTTGTGATGCTTGCAACCAGGCTAAGGACTTGCGATGCTTGCAGCCCAGGCGCATAGCCTGGCTGCTATGCAAGCAGCATGTGCAGGCGCAAGGCCTGGTTATTGTGCGAGCAATCTGCCTTGCTGCTGCATAGCTGTCCAAGTTGCATGCCTAAGCGCGTCTCATCCTCGCTTGCATTTCTGGTTTCACTCTTCCGCCTTCCGTCTACTTCGTTCGATTTCTTCATACCTATTTTACAATAAAATATTTCGCATTAAAAATACAACAAAGAATATACAATTAACGATCAAACAGGTTTACAAAAAAAAAACATTATACAATCATTAGAAAGTGCCTTAATATACCATACATGCAAATCAAAGAAAAAAACTAAGGAAAAGAAACTTTATTCTTTTATAGTGTATAATAGAGTTCTGATACGAATTGTAGGAACCCGAATTTACGTTGAGTAGCAGAAACGGGGTTTTAATTTTTTTTTATGCAACTCGTAAACCATATACAACAAATAAGAATATATAATGATGGATTTAGATCATACTCTTGATGCTAACTCCTTCGTTTCTTTAAACTTTATTCTGATAATGAACCACCAAGTCTTCCTCGCTTTGTCCCGCGATCTGGTAACTATGTCTGGGCACGTCATGATTTTCTAGGAAAGTACAGGAGGATGTAAAGGCTTGATGCATATAACTTCTTCTTTTTTTTTGGCAATTTCAGAGTTTAATAAAAAAAAATTGGCCGAAATATTCCTAGAATTTCTAGGGTTTTACTTTTTGTATTTTTGGTTCAAAGAATCACAATTAGTCTCTTGTATCCTTGTTACGTAAATATATCTATATAAATTTGAAACTAGATACAAATACTCTTAAAAAATATATTTCTACATATTAAAGAATATTAGTATTTGTGTGTCCTAGGTAAAATAGGAAACTAACTCCCACATAACCCTAGCTAACTTAAACTTAAATACTAGATTAAGTAAAGAATAAAATAATCTAATTATTTTAATCTTTTTTTAGTCACGATTTAAACCTTCAAACTCCAATTAATAATCAATTAATAATTCATAATTATTAATTCATTAATTAAATAATCCAATTATCTAATTAATTTAATTATTAATATATTAACTAAATAAACTCATTATTCAATTAATCCATGAATAAATATGTGTCACTTTTGTAACACAATTAATTAAGCAATCCAACTAATTAACCGTGACCCTGTTACCATTAATCAAGCGAGCTAGCAAGAGGACCTAATGGATCCACGGTTTTGAGCTCCAATAATACTTAGAAATAATTAATTAAACTCTTTAATTAATATTTCATGATTATTAACTTCAGAGTCATTCCACTAAAAACCCGAGGATGTACTCCTGCAACTGTAGATGTATTACACAAACCGAAATTACAGTTGTCCATCGATAAAGCTATTACGTATGGTATAATCCTCCATATGTAGTTCATAGTTAGAGCTAGGTTATGAAGTCCGTTATACCCCTCTAATTATATATTTTCCATTAAGTACAATTGATTCTCTAATGAACAATAAATCCTAGCTTCCTTTATGAAAGAGGGAGAGCGCTCGTATTGTTCAAGGCCCTAATCAACCCTTATGGGAACTATCATCTACTGTGTACATACCTTCCCAACTACAAGCCAAACCGCTATTCCAACATACAAAGTTATTGACTTGGAATGCAACTTCGATCTCATCCATGGTATATCAAAAACCAGGATCTAACTTGAAAGAGTCGATATGACACTCAGGATTAAGATCACTCATATATAGCCACCATTTGTTTATATATATGAATCTCATCTTTTAACGAATCTTGGTGAGAGATTCATATAGATCATTACCCAGTCTTATATGATCACATCATATAAGGAGCCCCCATTCTCATATAGCCATATGAATAGTCTAGGTTAAGACCACACATTACGAAATGGACTGCAGCTGTAGATTAACCACAAATAAAATACCCAACTCTACTTGCTATCTACGGACTCTTTAGATTGCTCACTTCAAATTGAATACCTATGCATATGACACTCATATAATCTGTTAGAGATTACTTCCAGCAATCTTGGATATTAAGTACACATGATATAAAGTATGAGGCATGTATATAGAATGAATAAACTACTTTTTTTTTAAGTTTCATTCACATTTACAAATTACAAGCTTTAGGGCATAAACCCCAACATTTATCTACCTCATATTATTGCTATGATAGTCGAAATATTTTAATTGACTTTATGAGAAGTCAATTTTTTGAAATCTATATGGTGATGGAATTTTGTTAAGACTTTTAGATAAAGTAATTTTTTAAATTTGTTTGAGTTTGTTAATGGTGGATTTATTTTAGATTATGTAAAATTTATCACGCCTTTAACAAGTTAATACGGATCATGAATTAAATTATAAAGCGACAAAATAAATCAAACATGCAAGACACAAAGTTTTTTATGGAAAACCGACGGAGGGAAAAACCACGGTTGATGAACGCGGCGAGGAAAGAATTTCACTGTAAATGATCTATTACACACTCTATCACACTTACTCATTTGTAAGCTTCTCTACGTTAACCCTTTCACGGGTGTTATTGGGATCTATTTATACATGCATAAAACACTAATTCTATGTGAACAAGTAAGAAAAGGTGACTTGATGTAGTTGTTTTATTCTTCTTTACTGTTTCGTATTCTTCATGCATTGGATCTCTTGCCTAATCCGGACTCTGATATCTATAAGAAAAATTATTTCCTTATCAAAGTGTGCTTTGAGACACCTTGTTTGAGTAAGATTCATTCTCTACGTATTCAATTCACAATTGCATTGAATTCAATGTTGTCCCCGTGTCGCTCAACTGACCATCTATCAGACCCGACTAGACCTCATTCTCTCTTACCAGTGATTCGATACTGACTATAGGTTCTTGTCCACACCATCTCAATAATCCTGACAGGGTTATCCTTCCCTGGTCAATCTAATCACTTTAAATGGGTTATCTCTACCCGATAGCTTAGGTAACCCCAACTAAATGTTGTGAGGCCATCCCTAGTCAACTTATGTTGATTCAATTTAGTTGACTTTTGGTGACATCGCATCTCTGACTCCTGCATATTTGGGCAATTATGTTGACTTGTCACTAATTCAGATTTTAACAATAACAATACCCCCTTAAACATTCGAACAAAGTATCTTGTTCATTCAAAAAGGAACTCACTCAGTGAGGTATGTTTAATATTCTTTTCATTCTTATCTCCTAGCTCATTAATGCTTATTGATGCCTAACAGCTAAGCATTTAATCCTATATACACTCGCTTGATTTATCTAAGAGATACAATGTGAATGATGCAATCTGTCGTATGTAAATTTTATCAGACGTACACGCCATTGACAAAGAGGATAAAATTGTCAGATGGACATTCAAATAGCATTCAAAAAATATCCTACAAGACATCACCAAAGAAGAGAAGCTCGAGTAAAAAAGTATTGAACAAAACCTACTCGGAGTCAACTGACGTCATATATTACTCAGGGTCAGTTAAAGATGCTCGGGGCTAGTTGATGACATTTTCTACTCGGGATCAGATGACGTCGTTCGGGACTAGCTAATATCGTGTTCTACTCGGGACAAACATGAAGAAAACCTAATAAAAGCCCAGCGCGTAGCTCACACGAGTGGAGTCGTTAAAACACGTGAAGATATCCATATCAAAGAGGAATTCCAAGAATAGAATATCAAGCAGAAAGGGTCCTAAACAGGTAACAATTTTATTTCTTCATAAAGACTACGTTTTTATAAGGAAATAAGTCCTAACTGGACTACTTCACTAGAGTCTCATTCGATCTCAATACAAGTCTCCGAAACAGGAAAGAAGACAGACTACTTCAAACAAGTAACCAATCATAGTAAAATACAAAGATCTTTTATTACTTGTACAAAGAGGATTAGGGTTCTATGAACATATAAATAGACCTATAACCTCGTCACAAAACACACACAAGAAATATAGAAAAATACAGAGAGAAAAAGAGAGATCGAGAGTTGTAAATCTTTTCAATAGTGGATTTTGGCATGGTTGAATATTCAACCACCCGTGGACGTTTCTCCGATCATCGGAGTTTTACCACGTAAAACTTGCATCCAATTTCTTTCTCATTCTCTCTCTCTATTTGAAATCACAGCTAAAATCCAATTCTGGTTGACTTTTTACATATATCCAGAAACCGACGTCAACAACTGGCGCTAGAAGAAATGGGTCTTAAACCTTCGATTTAACTAAAGGTAATGGAAGGAATCAGAAGCAGTCCTGGGGATGTTTAAAAATCTCCAGATAACATCCATGTTGGCAGTAGCTCGCGAGATCTCACTGCAACCATGGAGAACCACCAACATCACTAGCAGGGATCCAGCAAGTTCCTCCTACCAGCGAAGACCTGACACTACGCTTCTGAGAGGCGCTGCAAAAGTAGGTGGCAGACGCAGCAAAGGAAGGAGTTGATCTACTGGTTGTAGAAGAAGGGCAACCTCCTAACCTCCTAACCTTCCACATGTAAGGCTTCGTTCGGTTGTAGTGGGGCCAAAACTAAATGCACCGGAAGCCAAAAGGAATTCTACTCCAATTAATCAGGCCGGACGTGAAACACCTAAAGAGGAACTGTAAAGTCCTCAATTGTTGATTGGCTTATTTCGTGAACAAATCACGGTTTGGGGTATTATGTAAGGGTAGCTTAGGCTCTCAAAACCTCAAGAGGAGAAGCACCGAAGGTAAAATTCTTGTACTTACTTACTTTGAAGAGATAGTTGCACACACTCACATATTCATGCATAACTCTTGATCATATATGTTGATTGTTTACTTGTGTGCATTTTAGTTTAAATGACTCTTGTTGACCTATTTGCATCTTGCTATGAAATTTTTATGTCCTGCTAGGCATTAAAATAGGATGCAATCTCATCACTTTGGAACTTATTGATTTTGTGCATTTGAGTGTTGAAAAAATAGGCCTTAGAGCCACTCTACCGGCGCACCTCACCAGCGTAACATTCACAGTGGACCGCCTCTAGTCATGCGCCACTGAGCTGCACTACTGCACCCGTGCATAGTTGAAAAATGTAAGCGTGCGCTGGTGGTGCGCTACTCGTCTACCGCAGCCTCACCAGTGTAAACATTCCAGAGAATTTGCGCTTGTGTTACACTATTGGGATGGGCCACTTGTCCGGTGCCTGTTTTTAAAATAGGCTGTGCGCTGGTGGTACGCTACTCGACCAGCGCACGTCACCAGCGCACACAGAGGAGGCTAGAACATTTTTTTCAGAATGACCTCACTTTGTTTGGATCTTATATATATAACTCAATGCCTTAAGGTCGTGTAAGAGTTCAGAACATCATATATTTTCCTTAGAACACATTTCAAAGGAAAAACACTTTCAAGAACTCATTTTTAATCACTCAAAGCATTCTCATGTGCATCAAAACTTCATCTTGCATCATCCAAGTTCATCTAGAGTGCATCTATGGATAGGGTTGCTTCATCACATCTTGTTTGGTAAGCTCTTCACTATCTTCTTACAAGTTAAGTGTTTTTGCTTGCTAAACCATCTCTTTAATTAATTGTATTCTCTTAGAATATTTTTAGATACAAATTAGAGATTGTTGCGATGACATGATTGAGTGTTGTATTATGATAGCTTTATAGGATTGATTGATCTATGTTTAGCTAAGCTATTTGAACATGTCATTTAGCACTTGATATCTAGGATTGCATTAATTGTCATCTCATTATCCTAGATAAGCATATTGGGTTTCCTAGCCTTGTTTGTTCATTGAATATTATCATATATTCACTTAGGACATTTTATCTCTTCATTGAGAAGTAAGACTTGTGTTGCTTCCGGGAGTATGTGGCTTAAAGCACAAGCAAGATGAACTAGGTTCACTTATACCGAGATTGGGTAGTGGTGGAGGATTAAATCGGGATTAGGTTGTAATTCCTTTACCATTAGTGGATTCGAGGTTCTAGTATGGCGCACTCATCAGCCCGTGGTTTTTCCCATTTGGAGGGTTTCCACGTATATCTCAAGTGTTTTTACTATTTCCTCATTTATTACATTTGTGGTATCTTTGTGACTAGATAGGAGTATTTTCATCAACTTGACTCTTAACAAAAATTGGGTAAAAGTTAATTAAAATATATCCACCCCCTCTATAGATTAATATTACACACCATGATATTTGTTTCAATTGGTATCAGAGCAGGTTCCTAGACATACAAAGGTGATCCTTGCTAATTTTGGTGTTGGTTGCATTTTGTGTGTTTGTGTTGAGCATTCAAACACTTGCATTCATATCATTCATTCATAAACACAATGAGTGGAAACGGTGGCAATGAGGGAGCTTCCAGCACTAGACCTCTCTTCACCGGGTTAAATTATGCCTCTTGGAAAGGCAAGATGGAGTCGTACATATGCCAAATTCATGACAGGGCATGGATGGCAGTTGAAGATGGATACACTCCACCTATGATGACTCCTGCAGATGGTGGAGATGATGTACTCAAACCAAAGGCTCAGTGGAATGCACAAGAGTTTGAGACTTCAAAGTGGAATATGAAGGCAATGCATGCTATCCTATGTGCAATGGATGATAACCAATACAAATTGGTTCAGAACACTAGGATAGCTAAGGAGGCATGGGATATCCTAGAAGTTGCTCATGAGGGAACCGATATGGTTAAAGAATCAAAGCTTCAAGTTCTCCAAACGCAATTTGAGTTGCTCAAGATGGATGAGAACGAGTGCTTCAATTACTTTGAAGTAAGGTTGATAGACATTGTGAACCAAAGTCATCAACTTGGTGATCCTTATTCGGATAGGAAGATCAAGCAGAAGACTATGAGATCTCTACCCGATAGATTTGAGTCTAAGGTGATAGCTTTGGAAGAGAATAGTGGTTACAAGGACATGAATTCGAGTGAAGTGATTGGAAGGCTTCTAGCTTATGAATCTAGGAAATGTCCTAACCCCACACCCTCGAAAAAGCAAAAAGACATTGCTTTGAAAGCCTCCAAAGTTGTGAAAGAGGAGAATGATGACTCGGATGAAGAGATGCCTTTGCTAATGAGGAAGTTCAAGAAATTCTACAAGTCCGAGAAGAAAGGTGTTGGATCCAAGGGTCAAGACTTCAAGAAACAGGCTCCCTTCAAGAAGTTTGATCCTAGGCAAGAGAAGACCGAGAAGAAAGGAGTCCAATGCTATGAATGTGGTGGAATAGGTCACTTTACCCCGGAATGTGCAAATCACAAGAATGAGAAGAAGGGAAAAGTGATGGCTACCACATAGAGTGAAAGTGATAACTCTAACGAAGGAGATGAGTCTTCGGATGATAAAGAACTCATGGCTAACTTCATAGCATTTACATCCTCTCTTAGGAGCAAAGATGCTAGTGAATAAGAGAATGAAAGTCAAGAGGAAGACTACTCAAGTGATGATGGATCTTCATCACAGTCCACAAATAGAAGTGTGGATAGGATGGATCTCAAGGACTACATGGCTAAGTTTGAGAGCTCAAGGTTAAAGAACAAGAATGAGATCAAGAGATTGAAAGAAGAAAACCTAGACCTCTTAACTCAAGTTGACCAACTAAATGAAGAGTTGGATAGATCTAAGAGGAGTGAAGAAGGATTGAAGAAAGAGCTTGAAGATGCTAGAGAGTTATTGGCCAAGATGAACTATAGCACTAAAAAACTTGACCACATGCTAGATATTGGAAAGAGGCCAAGTGACAAGAAGGGGCTTGGGTTTGAAGATGACAAGATGTCCTCCACTCCAAGCAAGACCACTTTTGTAAGAAACATGAACTTCAATGGGTTCTCTTCTCATCAATTACCTAGGAAGAAGCTTGATCTAAGAGAGTGTTCAAGTAGTGCTCAAGTTAAGGTGGCACCAAGAAGCCCACCTCAAGCTCATCCTACAAGGGCTCTTTAAGTTAACTTCCCCCAACCAATAGCTCACAAATGGAAGACACCTATCATGCAAGCTCAACCAAGGAAGAAATCAAGTCTTGCTCAACAACAAAGAAGGAAAGATCCTCAACAACAAGCAAGACAACCACAAAGACATGGGAAGGCTCCAATGCATTCTCAAGGATATGGTATAATTCCTAACTTTTTACCTACATGTCATTTTTATGGTATTGATGGTCACATTAGACCAAATTGCTTTAAGTATATCAAATTATGTAGGATTGAAAGCATGATAGAGAAGAAAAAGGCTAGAGCCATGATGCATGTTTCTAGAACATCTAGAGCCATGATGCATGATCCTAGGACATCTAGAGCCATTATGCATGTCACTAGGAAAAGTGGAACACCTTTGCATGATCCTAGGACATTTAAAGCCCATGTACCATTGACCACTAGGAAGGAAAATATTGCACCTAGGTGGATTAGAAAGGATGAACACCTTTGCCATGTTGCACAAATTGCTTTGAAAGCTCATTCTTGTGATTTTTGGTATTTGGATAGTGGGTGCTCTAGGCACATGACTAGAAATAAGAGTTTCTTTGAGACTCTTGTGATGGAGGAGGGAGGAAATGTCACCTTTGGTGATGGATCCAAAAAGAGGGTCAAGGGAAAGGGAACCATCTCCATTCTCAGATTACCCTTCTTGTCCAATGCTTTATATGTTGATGGTCTAAAAGCCAATTTGATAAGCATTTCACATCTTAGTGATGATGGACTCTCAATCTTGTTTAGGGAAAATGATTGTTCTATCCTATTGACTAATGGACAAACCTTGTTAAAAGGTATGAGGTCTAGTGACAATTGCTATTGTCTTGAGGCTAGAAGTGTGTCTTATAATGTGTCAAAGGATGAACAAATTGAGTTGTGGCACGAAATACTTGGTCACATGAACTTTAGGGATTTGAGAACCTTAGATAAGTTCAATGTTGTGCGAGGCCTTCCCAAGCTTGGGAAAATGGTTAATGGTGTTTGTGGACCTTGCCAACAAGGGAAGCAAACAAAAAATATGCATAAAAAGGGCAAGTATGTAACCACCAAGGAACCTCTAGAGCTTCTTCACATGGATCTTATGGGTCCTATGCAAACCGAGAGTTTAGGTGAAAAATTATACATTTTTATGTGTGTAGAAGACTTCTCTAGGTACACATGGACATATTTCCTTAGAGAAAAATCTTAAACTTTTGACAAGTTTAAAATGCTTTGTTCTAAAATTCAAAATGAAATGAACTCCAAGATTAAAAGCATTAAGAGAATTAGGAGTGACCATGGGAAGGAATTTGAGAATGCCCATTTTGAAAACTTTTGCAATAGTCTAGGCATTTCTCATGCATTCTCAGCTCCTAGGACACCTCAACAAAATGGAGTTGTTGAGAGTAAAAATAGGGTTATTCAAGAGATAGCCCATGTGATGTTGGTTAGCAACAATGTCCCTAGGAATTTTGGGCCGAAGCCGTCAATACGACATGCTACATAGGAAATAGAGTCTTTCTTAAGCCCCACACTAGGCAAACTTCCTATGAGTTATGGAAAGGTAGAAAGCCAAATGTTAGCTACTTCCACGCATTTGGAAGCAAATGCTACATTTTGAATGACCGTGATAAACTTGGAAAATTTGATGCTAAGAGTGATTAGGGTATCTTCATTGGCTATGCCTTGAATAGTAGAGCCTATAGAGTTTTCAATCTAAGGACTAGGACCGTAATGGAATCATCTAATGTTTTCATTGATGATACTAGGCTCAAAACTAGTGACCATGAGGAGGAGATATATCTAGTTAATGACTCCCCTTTGGAGAAAGTAGTTGATATCTTTAATGTTGAAAAGGCTAATCTTGATGATGACATAGCACAACTTAGTGATAGGATTCCTCACTTGGACTCAAAAGAACCTGCTCCATGGGTTAGGAAACTTCATGACAAATATGACATTATTTGTGAGGTTAGTGAGGGTGTTAGGACTAGGTGTCAAATGGCTAATCTAATCAGCTACACTTGTTACACCTTTCAAATAGAACCCAAGAAAATTGATGAAGCTTTAAAATATGAATTTTGGGTTCTTGCCATGCAAGAAGAGCTTAACCAATTCGAAAGGAATGAGGTTTGGACTTTAGTTCCTAGACCTAAGAACACCAATGTGATAGGCACCAAGTGGGTATATAAGAACAAATCCGATGAGGATGGCAACATTGTGCGAAACAAGGCTAGGCTTGTAGGACAAGGGTACTCTCAAATTGAGGGTATTGAATTTCAGGAGACATTTGCTCCCATTGCTAGGATTGAGTCCATTAGACTTCTTTTATCCATTTCTTATTTGCACAAGTTTAAATTATACCAAATGGATGTTAAGAGTGCATTCTTAAATAGTTTCTTGCAAGAAGAAGTGTTTGTTGAGCAACCCAAAGGATTTGTGGATCCTCACCACCCTAATCAAGTCTATCACCTCTAGAAAGCTTTGTATGGGTTGAAACAAGCACCTAAGGCTTGGTATGAGTATCTCACTCAATTTCTCATAGATAGTGGCTACACCAGAGGTAGTGTTGACACGACTATTTTAATCAAGAAAGATAAAGATGAGCTCGTTATAGCTCAAATCTATGTTGATGATATAGTCTTTGGTTCCACAAATGATACCAAAGTCCAACAATTTATTAATGTGATGTCTCATGAGTTTGAAATGAGTCTAGTTGGTGAGTTGAGTTACTTTCTAGGTTTACAAATTAAGCAAATGGATGATGAAATTTTTGATATCTCAAGTTAAGTATGTCAAAAATCTAGTAAAGAAATTTGGCCTTGAAGGTGCCAAACATTGTGATACACCCATGAGTACTACTTTGAAGCTAAGCAAGGATGCTAGTGGTAAAAGTGTGGACCAAACTTTATATCGTGGCATGATTGGTAGCTTGCTCTATTTGATCGCAAGTAGGCCCGATATCTCTTTTAGTGTGGGTGTTTGTGCTAAGTACCAAGCAGATCCTAAGGAGTCTCATCTCTCTTCTGATAAGAGAATCATTCGATATGTGAATGGGATATCCAACTTTGGGATTTGGTACTTTTTTGACACTAATGCTAGTCTTGTAGGCTTTAGTGTTGCAGATTAGGCAGGAAATTGTGATGATAGGAAAAGTACATCGGGCGGTTGCTTTTTCCTTGGGAACAACCTTGTCTCTTGGTTTTGCAAGAAACAAAACTCGATTTCCTTGTCTACGGCTGAGGCCGAATACATTGTTGTTGGGAGTGGATGCACACAACTCCTTTGGAGGAAGCAAATGCTAGTTGACTATGGATTCAATCAAGGTACTCTTACTCTCTTTTGTGAGAACATGAGTGCAATTAATATTTCAAAGAATCCGGTTCAGCATTCTAGGACTAAGCATATTGACATCCATCATCATTTCATTAGGAACTAGTTAAGAACAAATGCATAGTACTTGAGCATGTAGGTACTAATGATCAACTAGTGGATCTATTTACTAAACCCTTAGATGCTACTCGATTCAAGACTCTTAGTAGATCTATTGGGATTTGTTTAATGGAGTGATGTGTTGTGGTCTTTGACCCCATAAGGGTAACTCAAGCAAAGAGAGCTTTTGTATACTTGTTGCATCCATTTTTTCTTTAAAATGTTTATGCTCCATTATTGATTGCTTGAGTAGCTTGGTTGCACTTATATATTATATTGTATTTTCTTCAATAAGTGTGAACTTTGCTTTGATTACAATCCATGTCATATTTATGTTCAAACATGTATTTTTGGACTAGGAGATCTACATAGGAAGTACATGTTGAATGACCAATAATTATCTCCATGACATGATGATTCTTAAATGACATGCTAATGAAAAATGATAAAGCATGAATTGTTGATTGCAATTGTTGAATGCAAAATATTGTGTGAAAATAAGCTAGTGAGACTAAAATGTTGAATCAATGTCTCTCTTTCTTTATTGGTTGAACATGGTTACTATCATACAGGTATCCTCCCAGAAAAATCAAGTAGGGTGCAAAGTTGTTCATGCCATTTTTAGCTTATAAAGTTGGATATAGTGCCATTTAAAACATGAATCTATAAGACTATATATCGTTGCTTCTCTCATGACAAATGGTGAAATTGGTTTGTATTTTATTGGAAACCTTTGTCACTTGCTTTGCCAAATACCAATGTTTTTGGACTTGAATGCAACATGTCTTGTATGCAAAGCATTTTTAATTCACATGTTTTCATCAAATAAATCTCCTTGTTTCTCTCCCATTAATAGAGTTGCATAAATGTGGCTTATATAATCATGCAACAATCTTGTATGCTCTTTTCTTTTTTTCCCTTAAGTAGCCCGGTTGGGGACTTCTCCTTTACCTATATCATGACAAAAAGGGGGAGTAGTATTGACCTAGCATTGTGATGGTAGGGGAGTTGCATGTGTTGGCTTTGAGGGGGAGCATTGCATGAGTGTACTTGTTTAAGAGGGAAATTACATGTAAGGGGAGTAACCCATTGAGGGGGAGCATTGGATGAGCATTTCACGATGTCATACTCATATTATTGAATGCAATTGCTTTTGTTTTATATTCACTTGATCATCTCACATGCACTTGGTTGGAAAGTGTATTTATGCTTATTTTGTGTGTAGGGTTGATAGTTCTACAAGAGATTGAAGATTTGAAGTTTTTTTTATTGTATGATTATCTCTTTGTAATGTAGAATATATTCCCGGTGTTTTACATTGTTTTTGTGAGGATCAATGTAAGTGGTGGTTTTGTCATGAAATAGCCAAAGGGGGAGATTGTAAAGTCCTCAATTGTTAATTGTCTTATTTCGTGAACAAATCACAGTTTGGGGTATTATGTAAGGGTAGCTTAGGATCTCAAGACCTCAAGAGGAGAAGCACCAAAGGTAAAATTCTGGTGCTTACTTACTTTGAAGAGATAGTTGCACACACTCACATATTCATGCATAACTCTTGATCATATATGTTGATTGTTTACTTGTGTGCATTTTAGTTTAAATGACTCTTGTTGACCTATTTGCATCTTGCTATGAAAGTTTTATGTCCCGCTAGGCATTAGAATAGGATGCAATCTCATCACTCTTGAACTTATTGATTTTGTGCATTTGAGTTTTGAATAAATAGGCCTTGCGTTGGTGGTGCGCCACTCGACCGGTGCACCTCACCAGCGTAACATTCACAGTGGACCGCCGCTAGTCTTGCGCCACTAAGATGTGCTGCTTCACCCGTGCATAGTTGAAAAATATTGGCGTGCGCTACTCATCTAGCTCAGCCTCACCAGCGCAAACATTCCAAAGAATTTGCACTTGTGTTACGCTACTTGGATGCGCCACTCGTCCAACGCCTGTTTTAAAAATAGGTTGTGCGCTGGTGGTGCGCTACTCGACCAGCGCACACAGAGGAAGCTGTAACGTTTTTTTCCAAAACAACCTCACTTTTTTTGGATCTTATATATATATAACTCAATGCCTTAAGGTCGTGTAAGAGTTCAGAACATCATATATTTTCCTTAGAACACATTTCAAAGGAAAAACACTTCCAAGAACTCATTTTTAATCACTCAAAGCATTCCCATGTGCATCAAAACTTCATCTTGCATCATCTAAGTTCATCTAGAGTGCATCTATGGATAGGGTTGCTTCATCACCTCTTGTTTGGTAAGCTCTTCACTATCTTTTTACAAGTTAAGTGTTTTTTATTACTAAACCATCTCCTTAATTAATTTTATTCTCTTAGAATATTTCCAGATACAAATTAGAGATTGTTTTGATGACATGATTGAGTGTTGTATTGTGATAGCTTCATAGGATTGATTGAAATATGTTTAATTAAGACACACCATTATGACAAGACATTTACTCTGGCACTAAAAAGATGTAAAAATTGAAGAATTGATTAAAATACTTTTGCCCGAAACGAAACCCTATTCGGTAAAAATATTTTAAAGGAGTATTATCGTATGTAAATTTTATCAGACGTACACGTCAGTGACAATGACGATGAAATTGCCAGGTAGACATCCAAATAGGCATTCAAAAAATATCCTACAAGACATCACCAAATAAGAGAAGCTCGAGTAAACAAGTATTGAACAAAACCTATTCGGGGTCAACTGTCGTCATATATTACTCGGGGTCAGTTAAAGATGCTCAGGGCTAGTTGATGACATTTTCTACTCAGGATCTGATGAAATCATTTGGGACTAGCTAATATCATGTTCTACTCGGGACAAACATGAAGGAAACCGAATAAAAAGCCCAACGCGTAGCTCACACGAGTCGAGTTGTTAAAACACGTGAAGATATCCATATCAAAGAGGAATTCCAAGAACATAATATCAAGCAGAAAGGGATCCTAATCAGGCAACAATTTTATTTCTTCAAAAAGACTACGCTTTTATAAGAAAATAAGTCCTAACTGGACTACATCACTAAAGTCCCATTCGATCTCAATAGAAGTCTCCGAAACAGGAAAGAAGACAGACTTCTTCAAACAAGTAACCAATCATAGTAAAATACGAAGATCTTTTATTACTTGTACAAAGGGGTTCTATGAACATATAAATAGATCCATAACCTCATCACAAAACACACACAAGAAATATAGAAAAATACAGAGAGAAAAAGAGAGATCGAGAGTTGTAAATCTTTTCAATAGTGGATTTTGGCACGGTTGATTATTCAACCACCCATGGACGTTTCTCCGGTCATCGAAGTTTTACCACGTAAAACTTACATCCGATTTCTTTCTCCCTCTCTCTCCTTTTGAAATCATAGCTAAAATCCAATTCTTGTTGACTTTTTTCATACATCCAGAAACCGACGTCAACAATTGGCGCTAGAAGAAGGGGGTCTTGAACCTTCAATTTAACTAAAGGTAATGACAGGAAGCAGAAGCAGTTCTAGGGATGTCCAAAAATCTCCAGATAACGTCCATGTTGGCAGTAGTTCGCGAGATCTCACTACAACTACGGAGAACCAACCAATATTCCTGGCAGAGATCCAGTAAGTTCCTCTGACCAGTGAAGACCTGACACAACGCTTCTGAGTGGCACTGCAACAGTTTGTGGTAGACACAACAAAGGAAGAAGTTGATCTACTTGGTGCAGAAGAAACGCAACCTCTTAAACTCCCACCTGTAAGGCTTCGTTAGGTTGTAGTGGGGCCAGAACTAAATGCACCTGAAGCCGAAAGGAATTCTGCTTTAATTAATCAGGCTAGACGTGAAACACCTGAAGAGGAACGACCATGCCAGAAGCAGAACCATGATCAGACAGCCTGTGCAAGACATAACAAATATGACCGACACAGGGATCGTTCATCATCAGAAGATAGCGATCGACACCATCACAAGCGTCATCACAGAACCACACGCCTACAAGAATCAACTTGTGAAACTCGATATCAAAGTGAAGGGCCAGAGAGAGAAATGACAATCACCCAGCGGTTCAACCATCATGGAAGTCCGGTAGGAGATAGAGATGTCGTAATTCAGCGCCTAACTCCAGAAGTCGAAAACAATAGGCGTCAAATGGACGCACTAGTCAGACGTTATGGGTACAACGATTTATCTGACGAAGACTCTGACAGTCTATTCACTAGGGAAATCTTATAGACTTCATTCCTAGAATGGTTCAGGATGCCGCACGTGATGCAGTTCAAGAAGGATACAGACCCTAAAGAACACGTCAAACACTATAAAAGTGCTATGGCCTAGTATTCCCACAACGATCCCTTACTATGCCTCAACTTTCCATAAACTCTAGGAGACACTAGCTCAAGATGGTTTGGGAGGTTGCCCCCAACGAGCATCGAAAGCTTCAGTGAAGAAGAGGATGATGATCAGGAGACGCTAACTGATCTAATTTTAATGGAACAATGGATGAAAATGAGGGACGATTGTACTTCTAAGACATTTATTTCCCTCATTTCCTCCTAACGGGCCAGGGTGGTCGATTAAGTCCTAGTTGAGATTGGTATGGAGGTCAAACCCTTAACAGACATAACTTCAACCTCAACCTAAACCAGCTTGTGTCCAAGCCGATTTCCTGACATCTCAGGCTTCAATATATCTTTCTACGCAGTGTGCTTGTAAAACACCAACTCAATTTACGGTTAAACATTAGATATTCTTCGCTGACTTTGACTTTGACTTTGACTTTGATGGTGGTGAGACAAACCTTACCAAGCATATTGTTGATGATAATGTGTCTGACCACATCTAGGATTATATTGACATGACATCAATGTGATTAGGCTGATCGTTCAGGGTTCTGCCAAACATTGAAGTTATTTCCCTGATGGGTAATTTTGGGACCAGCCTGGCTGAGGGTGCCACCTAGAATCAATTTTCTCCAATGCCTATGGATACATCCCAGAACCCCCCTTGATGAAAAGGGTGGTGAAGTTTAAATGGTCAAGGTGTAAGAAGAAGTGATCCCCTCGATAAGCCTTCAAACTAGGGAGGTCGATTGAACTCTAAATTTACACGTTGTTGCAGGCCCGACTACCTCAATAGTGTCCCTGATCATTCTTCCATTCGGTCATAAAGGAATGATCTCTTATTCTTTCCCGATCAGAGCTTAATCTGGGCCTCTTCCTTGATCCTCTTACCATGCTACATTCCATGTCCGCTGGTGAGGGGTACATCAGGGTAGAAAATTGGAAGATGGCCAGAACTGCCAGCAGCTCTGAACAGATTCGTATGATTTTTATCAATCGTGTATATGTAAGTTTTCTACATATCTCATCTTTTATTTGGGCTTATTTCTACTCTTGCCCTGATCACTCAAGATAGGCAGGCTACGGAAATATCCTAACTGAAAAGGGAGGTTGCTAAGAATAATAAAGCTCTTAAATCTATTTTGAACAGTGAATCAAACATCAAGCAATAACATGGGAAGCTGAGAAAGCGTGAAGTGACTTAGGATGCTTTAAGGTGGTCGTTGGCCAGTGTTCAGAGCAGAGCTTCCATAGCCAGTGAGAATGTCAGGAAGCTTACCACGAAGAATGGTGAGTTGGGGGAGAGGATTGCCAAAGTTGAATTACGGTGTATCAAACTCTAATCATGGGTGATTTTGGCTGAAGAGGAGGCTTCCAAATTCAAAAAAGAGGTTAAAATTGCCAAGTACACCCTTACCTATGCTAAAAAATCTACGCTTGATTCACCACAGGAGTCTGATAGAGCTCGACATTGTTATAAAAGGCTAACTTAAGACCTGAAGCAGCAATAGGTCTGTGTGGATGTGCTTTCTTAGAAGGATAGATTGTCTCTTGAGATTCAAAATGTCTATCGGTATAAGAGGTTTCCAGATTTTGAAGTAGTTATGCTAAGGGAACTTGAGCGAGGACTTGTCACCGCTCGGATGTTCTTTGTTGCCAAATAACTATCTTAAGGGTAGGCTCATCGAAAATGGTACCGGACGATCTAGAAGCATAAGGCTTTGTCTTTGGATGCTATAAGAACCAAAGGAAAAGATGTAGGGCCTATTTTAAATCGATCGGAATGACCCCCATATCATGCATCTTGAACTCCCCTCCAAGTCTTCCTTGGTGACCTTCCACACTGACTGAGAGAGTGGCACTTTGACAAAAAGGGTCGATACTGGGCTTATACCTATCGCTGACTACTCTCCCTTCATGGTCGAGGATCTAAACGATGATATATACTGGCGGGACTTTGGGGACCTAACCAAAAGTTATGAAGATGGAAGCAACCCTTATGTTGGTTCTGGGCATACCGGTCCCTTAAGTGCGTCTGAAGTCTGATTTTGTTGCATCATTGTTATTTTCTGTATACGTATATTTTCATCCTCATTTTTTTTACACATCTTGCAAATTTCTATAAAATTGTATAAAGGATTCTTTTAACCTCAATAATACATATCTTTATTTGCTTGTGTTCGATTTTATTGTCTTGCTAAGCTGAGTGACTTATCTGGCGATATTTAACAGAATGATTTGTACATGGCTTGGGTCATTCATTAGCTTAAACTATATGCATAACATCGTCGAGTAGTATCAGTCTTATTATCATTTAAATTTTTGTAATTTTGTTGATAATCTTCGTTGGTCGTAATTCTGACCCGATCAGTTACCTCATTAACTAACTGAACTTGGTCCGACCAAGTTCATTATTAACTGACCACCTTTGAATCGATTAGTTCATATAATTAACTAATCATCTTTGACCTGGTCAGCTATCTTATTAACTGACCGACCTTAGTTTCTCCCAATCAGGTATCTTGTTAACCGGTCATTTTAGTTATTTTTGTCAAGTAGTGTTATTTTCGTGCACTATTTACATGGTATCTAATTTATAGATGTTTGTCTTTTATCTGTCAACTAAGTCGTTGGGATGTCTCTCAGTAGTCTTTTGCTCAAGATTCAATGCAACAAGGGTAGTTCATGTCTCAATGACTTAACTTATTGTTGCTCAATATTCTATTGGTAGTCATTCAAGTGTGAGTATCTTCTTTCTTCGTTCAACTTTCTATGCATACTATTAGGTACATGTGACCTGAAGGCACTCAACAGTGTTTCTATACACCCAATTAGTTTCGGTGAGTGTGCATTGTGTTTGCGACATATGCTTTTGGCCCCTTCATTAAGCCCCATGAGCACCCATTTGGCATTAGCAATCTTAGGTGCTACGAGATTGCTTTTGTAAACAAAAGTAAGATTAGAACACATTTTCTTGATCTTTTGGAACACTTCCCTAGAGAGGAATTTTATTGATAACTTTAATCAAAATGCTAAATTAGAATAACAACTAATTGAAAACAAATGAAATTTGTGTTAATTCTAATGTCTAGCTAAAAAAGACAAAGGTAAAGCGTAAAAAATTGAATCCTTTACGGATAGAAAATCTTCAAATACTAGGTCTTGCAAGGTTGTGGCAATCCTCCCCTATTTAGTAGGGTAAGGCGATATGCCCCATGGCCGACGAACCCAAACACCTGATAGGGTCCTTGCCATTTGTCTACCAACGATCCAGCTGCTCTTTCCTTTGTATTAGAGGACACTTTCATAAGAACAAAATCCCCGAGCTGAAATCTTCTTACCCAAACATGCAAGTTGAAATTTCTAGCCACCTTTTGTTGATAGGCAGTGTTTCTTACTCTCTCCCCGTCTCTTTTTTCTTCTAGCTCATCCGAGTTTTGTTCCAGCATGTCCACGTTGTTAGGGTTTATGCCCTAAAACCTGTAACTTAATAAATAGAATGTTAACATAAAAAAAGAACTATTTAATTCATTCTTCTTATGTCATAATTGTGTATAACTTGTGCATTTAACAACCAAGATTACCGAATAAAATCTCGAACTGTGTATATGAATGTCTTATACAGATTGATACATTAAGAGACGTGCAATCTAAAGATTCCGTAGACAGCAAAAAAAACTGGGTATTTTGTTTGTGATTAATCTACAGTTGTGGTCCATTCCGTAGTGTACAGTGATCCTATCCTAGATCATTTATTTGGAGATATAAGAATGGAGGCACCTTGTATGATGTGATCATATAGAACTATGCCATGATCTATATGAATCTTTCACTAAGATCTGTTTATCTATGATATTCATATATGTCAACTAATGATGGCTATATGTTGGTTATCTTAATCCTGAGTGTCTTATCGACTCCTTCATGTTAGATTGTATCCTTTGATGTATCATTGGTGAGGTTAGAGTTGCATTCCCGATCAATATGCTTCGTATGTTGGGATTGCGGTTTGGTCTATCGCTGGGAAAGTTTGTACACAATAGTTGAATCCACTCCTTCTTGTGAGGAGTAGATGGTAGTCCCCTTAAGAGTTGATTCAGGGCTTGAACAATATGAGCGCTCTTCTATTTTCGTGAAGAATGTAGGATTTATTGTTCATTGGAGAATCAATGGTACTTAATGGACAGATATAATTAGAGGGGTATAATGGATATTATGACCCAGCTCTAATGAATTACTTGTGGAGGATCACACAATATGCAATAGCTATATTAATGGACACCGAGAAATATTGGATTGTGTAAAAACGTCTATAGTTGAGAAAGTGTAGCTTCTAATTTTTAGTGGAATAACACCGAAGTTTGTAATCGTAAAATATTAATTATAGAGTTTAATTAATTATTTCTAACGATTTTTGGAGCTCAAAATACTATGGGTTCATTAGATCCCCTTGCTAGCCCATCGATTTAGGTAATGAGGGTCACGATTAATTAATTGAATTGTCCAATTAATTGTGTTACGAAAGTGACATGCATTTGTTTGGGAATTAATAGAATAATGAGATTTTTTAATTAATGAATAATGGTGATTAAATAAATTAAATACTAAGATTATTTAATTATGTTGTTAATCACAAAATAGAGGGTGTTTGTTGATATTTGATTTTGAATAAAATAAGTTAATATGATTATTTTATTTTATTCAATTAAATATTTAATTTTGAATTTAAAGCGTTTGAATTCAAATCAAATCAAATAAACAGAATATTAATCAATATATTTAAAGATATTTGATATTTTAAAAGATTAGATTGATTTGTTTAATTTATTGGTTTTAATTAAATATTAATTTTAAATTTAAATAGTTTAAATTCAAATTAGATGACATCTTTTAATATAAATAAAAAAACAAAGATTTTGTTTTAAATTAAATAGATATCATCAGTTGTTTTAAAAAGAGATATATATATATATATATATATATATATATATATATATATATATATATATGATATATTTTTTTTGGAAACTAAGTTTTTTTTTAAAACAAACAAAAACAAAAAGAGAGTATTTGATTAAAAAGTTTTATCGTACATAAGAGAAAAAAAGTACTCTAGAAGAGTTCTAAGGTTTTTGGTCAAGAAGAAAAAAAAAACAATTCTTCTTCTCTCTTCATCCTCCTATTATTCCTGAGTACCGTGACAACACTTATATGCAGTTACCAATTTCGGGAGATAGCGAGGAAGATCGTGTGGTTGGAACCAGAAGCAGATTATATATAAAAGTAAAGGAGCCTCCTACGTAGGTATGAAGAAATCGTTTCTTCTCATCTCTTTAATTTCGATTTCGATTCTTGTTTTACTCTTTTGAAAAATTAGTCATAGAGTTTACCAATTGCAGTATTTATGAAATAAATTTTTTAAAAACTAGCTTTTGTTGTGCGGTAAACCGGGCCACCATTAAATAGTATCAGAGCCAATTTTTCGGAACTGGAGAATCAATTTCGATGCTTCTAATAGGTATGAATGTGTAGTCACATTTGTATGGGTGCATGATGTTTTTAATTAGATTGTTTAATTTTAAACTTGATTGATCGTAAATTGTTATGGTGTTGTGGATTTAGAGTTTTCTCTGAGTTGTTTAATTATTTTTTTATATCTACTTTGCTGTTATTGTAAAGTATATTAAAAAAAAAAAGTTTTGAAGACCTGGAAAAATCGTGGAGACACTGCAGCAATCGACGAACAGACCTCTGTACGGGTAAGTGTGTTGATTGATGCGTTGGTTGCAGGGAAAACCGCACAACGGAAGCGTAAAATTAGGTTTTGAAATATTTTAAAATTTTCCCTTTAAAAAAAAAGAACCTTAACCCTAGATTAATTGATGTATATTAAAAGTGTCGTACCTTTTTTTTCGTGACGATTGAAATAGTATCGAATTGAATCCGCAAGATCTTTCAATCCAATCACGAACGTGAATCACCTAGGACCGTGGGCTCCCATTCTTTAAATTGTATACCTGAGGATGAAAACAAACAAAATCTTCTTCTTTGTTAGTCACAATAATCCTCCAAGAGAAAAATCAAAAACGTTTGGTCACTTGTGAATTATCAATCAGTTTGATTGAAACTCGTGTGAACCTTGATTCGATATTGTACACAAAACCCTTTTGATGCAAAGAATACTAGTGTACTATCGAAAACAAAAACGTTCCCTCTTTTCTCTATGTTTGGCCGACTTCTTCACACAATGAGTTGGACGAAGTTTTTTTTATAACAATAAAAAAAAACAAATAAAAAACAACTTTTCACACCAAAATTAAGGCTTGGGCGAAATTATATGTAGGAGCATATATAGGTGGCCGAAAATCCTCTTAGAAAGAGGATTTCTACTTCACCAAGTCTCCAATCAAAATTTGAATTCAATCCTCTTAAAAAAAAGATTTATTTTACACACCAAGACTCCTAATGTATTTAGTTTAGGAGACCTAATCCTCTCAAAAGAAGGAATTACTTGGTGTGCAAAAATCCTATCCTTATGTGGATTTACTTGGTGACCAAGAATCATTTTCCAAAAAGAATTCTTTTCTACACCAAGACTCCTAATCTAACTCAAATAGTTTATTTATTCAATAACCAATTATTGAATATAATTAAATTGTGACTAAATTAAAACTTCCTAATTTGACCAATTGTCAATTAGAGTTTTAATAGCAATCAAATACTTCATAATTTGACTAGATAAATAAATTCATATTATTTATCGACTTATCAAATATAGTATTTGATACTTATCATATTACCAATAGTAATATGATAATAGGAGACATACTCCTACTAGGAAAAATATTTTGACTTTTAATTAAACAATTAATTATTAAATTACTATTCAATTAATTAATAAACTAAAATAACAATATATTAAGCTAATATATTTAGCCTTGCCGCCTAAGACCAAACATGGGCATATATATTATTTTTCTTATTTTATTAAATTCATTGGACCAAAACAAAAAGTCCACATGTTAACCAAACCCATTCTTACAAAAAGAAACAAGTCCATATGCCTCAAGAAAATTCTAATTGGACCCATAAATTGATCCGGTAGAGTATATCAAGTGATCCATACAAGTTCGTGTGGATTAAGGATCTTGGTGGGCTATCTAAATTTAAGCACCAATATACATAACCCATCACAATCAACAAATGATTCACTCAAGTCCGATCTATTAATTTTAGTTCATTCCACTAAATAACTAAAATTGAACTCTTAAATAAAGATAGAATAAGTCAATATTGCTCATTTATACCCTAGACAATCTTAATGGAGAAAGTGTATCCTCGTGAATCATACTAGTAATCGCCAAGAGATCATAGACCACCTATAGCTCTCCAAGTTACCATATTTACTCATATGACAACATTTTGAACTTGTATATTTTGATTTGTCCAGAAACCATGTTTCAATAGACACTATTGAAAACTTAACCTTAAGATTTAATATCAAAAACCTCAAAACATCCATATGATGATATTCTACTCTCATTTAAAAAATGGAGCCACAATGTCCATTTCTATAAATGAAGTCCTCTATCAATTAACAAATGAATACCACCCAACTACCGAGGATAGACTATGCTATATATTCGTACTCATTCATAGCTCAAATGATAATACTTGCAACCATAAGTCCATCATTTATCTTAGGTTTGAGATAGACTCACTGATTGTCTTCAAGTGAAAATTTTTATCCATTGACGATTCTAGATAAAGTATTTCACTGTGATCCAATTCAATGCACCTATGAAATTTCTCTTTATCTTTATAGTGTAAATATACCTAGAGGGAGGGGGGGTGAATAGGTATATGCTCCAATTTTTTATCTTCTTTTAAAACAATGCAATTTTAACAATGCTTAATGAAAATTGCAAACAATGACACACAATATTTGCGTGGTAAACCTCCGAAAAGGAAACATCTACGGGTTGATACCACAACCACCGATAAAAGCAAATCCACTATTTCAAATAAGAGTTACACACTCAAGCAATCAACACATGCTCTCTAAGCTATCACTCTTACTCAACCCTTGAAACTAGTGATCTACTATGCCGACTTTCTATCCAAGACCTCATATCTTTAAGAAGATTCCTTGCTCGCCCTTCCAGATCCTCCCAACCCTAGGCAAGACTTCTTGCTCAACTATCCGAGTTCTCCCGACTCTAGTTGAGAATTTCTTGCTCAACAATCCGAGGTCTCACACCTCTTGTCGAGACTTCCACTTGCTTAGCTATCCAAGTCCTCCCGACTCTAGCTAAGACTTCCAATTGCTCAAATCAAAGAATCACTCTAAGTTACGAGAATTTATACCTCTTCACAAGGCATCTAAGTGATCATGAATGCAAAACACAAACAAGCACTCAACATAGAAATTGTTGATCAACAAATTCTATGGACATGCAACAAGATAGCTACATTATACTTTCAAAGAGCAATCATAAATGTATCTAGACAACCTAATCATGTTATCAACTAAGAACGTAGATATGAAGATATAGACACCAACTGAATACAACCTAGTTCTTAGAAAATGAAATTAAATCTAGAAATAGTCAATCAAGCATAAGAGCAAAAGATTTCTAGAAACAATTTCATGTTTATCAAGTTTAGCACAAATCATTCAATTTATCACAAACCTAGCTAACCTTGAAAATCAAATCAACAAACCACAAAATGATATCAAAATCATCCTAGTCATGCTTCTTAATCAAATAACATCAATCAATAAGAAGATCTAACAAGAAAAAAAAGAAGAAGATGATTTTACCAACGAGGAAGAAAATCACGAACTGAAGATCTGATCACAACGAAACTTATAGACATCCTTTGGTTCTGAAAATGCTTGGGGTTTGTAGAACTCTAAAAGACACTTTAATCGGTATTTGAATCAAGTGATTCGATGTAGAAATGAAGAAGTTATCACAAAAACAAAAATCAAAATGTTGAGAGAAAAATTATGCACTTGTTCTTCAAATTTGATTTTCTCAACTTGTTCAACGTCTAATGAATGAGAGGGAATGAGAGATTTTAAAGAGAAACAAACCAAACAACCAAATTGCCCTCAAGCTTTAGTGTCTCCCCGAGATGGTGCATGGCCATCTCGGGCCAGAGCAACTTTACGGCCGAGATGGCCACGCGCCATCTCGTGAAGGTGCCCAAGTGATGACTTATGCCATTGCACCTCGTCCCTTGCGCTCTTCTCACGTTCTTGTGTTGTTCTTTGGCCTTTGAATTCCGAATTTTAATCCGTTTGAAGATTACAAACTAGGAATCCCTCACGGACATGGACATACATAAGATACTCAACCCAAAAAATAAGAATTCGACTCGATATATGAAGACGAAGACAATACATGCAACATGGGTTGAAAGTGTTGTATCTTTTGACTTAGAACTCGAAAATCATTAGTATGAGTAACCGAAATGATCGGAACTCAATCATGAATAATCTAAGACTAAAATCAAGTTCAAGATCCATGTTATACAAACATATAAATTAACAAACATATTTCACACAAGAATGCAAACTACATAGAGATAGTCTCCAATCATGCATTTTCCAAAACATGTTACTTTCATACCAATGCATGAGCATTCAACTTCAAGTGTGTGAATGTGTTATACCAAATGATGTGCTACGATGCAGGAACACAAATGTATGAGTTGTGTGTGTGCATGCATTTAATGATGCACAACTAAGCTGGGACACATATGACTGAATTATGTGTGCGTGTGCGCTTACGCCTTACAAGAGAAAGAAGAATCTCGATACCTTAGCATCCAATAATAGTACCAATCCTCTTGAAGATGAACTTTGCATCATGAGAAGTTGATTTTCTTCCTTGAAGATCTTATCATCATGAACCACTTAAGCAACTAAGCATTACAAAGAAATGAAGTTTTGTTATGGAATCAAGCCAACACAAATCTAAAACCTAACAATCTCCCCCTTTGGCTATTCCATGACAAAACCTCACATTACAAAGAGATATTCTTAGACTAAAATGTCTTCAAGAATCTTCAAGAATATCTTCACGCATTCAAAGCACCTATGAGACAAGAACAACCAAAAGCAATCTTGCACAAAGAAGATAGGTGAGATAAACAAACATTATACGAAACAAAACAAAACAAAAATCCCTTATCTCTTCTTATCTCATGTAAACAAGAATTCTTTCTCCCTTTTAAGACAAGATTTCTCCCCGTTAACGAATTGTCTCCCCTTTTCATCAAAAGTAAGTAACATGGTGAGGAAAACACTTTCTCCCCCATTTTGGCAAGGAAAAGACAAAAACATATTACAAAACCTAGAGAGAGAGATAAATACAAAATGAAAATGCCTACAAGGTTATAAGGGATGTATAATAAAATCATGAGATAATGAGCAAACAGGTTGTATAGAGAACTAGGTTAAGCAAAGTAAGCTCCCCCTTAACATATGCTCCACATATTAATGAGCAAGTAAACTTGTTCACAAGGGAATTACACAATCACACGTTTCAAGCAATAAAAGAAAGTAAATCATTATTTTTTCAAAATTAATAAGAGAATCATAGATTTTCATTATTCTTTCAAAAATAATCTCTCATTGCTAATGAATTAAGCACATTAAGTAAATATGTGTGTGTGTGAAAATGCTTCTAGCATATATAAAAGGAGTGATTGTGATATCAAGATGCAAACCACTTCAACACCTATCCATCTAAAGCTTTTCCAATCAAGGTCAAACCGATTATCATTCTGATTTTTACTTTAAAGAGAATAGATTTCAACATATGAGCGTGTGTGTGCATTTGGCTCGTCATCCCATTTCCATTTTTTAACCCGAGCAATCACAATTTTACAACTATACTCCTTTTTAAGCCTTCCTCCACTTCTTTTTAGGTTTTGAATCAAAGATTTTTTTAAAATGATTCTTTTTCAATACATCTTTGATTTTTCTAACATAAACATATACTCTTTTTATGACGGATTTCACTCATCACAATGGTGTAGCCCTTTCCTACATTTCCATGAAGGTGCTCGTGGAGTTCTATATAGATGCCGAAGCAAAATGGATACTAACCATAGGTCATTTATCATGTACTAAACAATGAACTTCAAGATGCATCCATAATCTACATGCTTTCAAACTCAATTACTCAAACTTAGACATATAAGAGAGGCATTTGTGCACTTTTTTTAAAAAAAAAAACCAAGATTTACAAAGACTTAAGTGCATGATCTAGAAGCAATAAAAGCTATTTTATCAAGATCATTACTTCTCACATGAGTGGCTCTCAAAGACATAAATATACAATATAGTTTTGCTTATCAAGCCAATCACAACCACACACAGTCATTAATCAACACAAATCATGCCAATGGATCTTCTAAGAGATACAAATCTCTCTTTGTCTAAGGGCTTTGTGAACAAGTCCGCAAGTTGATTTTTAGTAGGCATATGCTATAGAGTTACTATTGAATGTTCAACAAGTTCCCTAATAAAATGATGCCTAATGTCTATATGCTTTGTGCGTGAGTGTTGAACCAGATTTTTAGAGATGTTAATAGCACTCATATTATCACAATAGAGAGTCAATTTACCTTGATCAATCTCATAATCCATGAGAATTTGCTTCATCCATCGAAGTTGTGTGCAAGCACTTCCGACCGTAATATACTCGTCTTCGGATGAAGAAAGAGAGACAGAATTTTACTTCTTGCTTTGCCAAGCAACTAAATTATTCCCCAGGTAAAAGAAACCGCCCGATGTGCTCTTACGATCATCAACCTTTCCTGCCCAATCTGCATCACAATAGCCAACAAGAATATCATTAGTATCAAAGGAATAGAATAAACCAAGATTATGTTTTCCTTTTATATATCTAATGATTCTTTTAAAGGATTTCAAGTGAGATTCTTTTGGATTAGCTTAAAACCTACCACACAAACCAACACTAAAACAAATATCCGGCCTACTAGCCGTTAGGTAGAGAAGGCTACCTATCATGCTCCTATAGAGACTTTGATCAACATTTTTTCCTTTTTTATCTTTGTCAAGTTTTAAAGTAGTACTCATAGGTGTTTCAAATTCTTTTCCACTTTCAAGGTAAAATTTCTTAACAAGATTTCTAGCATATTTAGATTGAGACAACATGATACCATTAATAGATTGTTTCACTTGCATGCCAAGAAAGTAATTGAGTTCACCTACCATACTCATTTCAAATTCTCTTGACATAACATTCATAAAATCATCAACATTGGTTTTACATGTAGACCCAAAAATAATGTCATCAACATATATTTGTGCAACAAAAATGTCATTGTCATAATGCTTGACAAACAAAGTTCTATCAATACCACCTCTCCTATATTGGTTGTCAATAGGATATTGAGTCAACCTATCATACCAAGCTCTAGGGGCTTGCTTAAGGCCATAAAGAGCCTGTTTCAACTTAAACACATGATTAGGAGAGTGTGGGTCTACAAAGCCATTAGGTTGTTCAACATACACTTCTTCTTGAATGTATCCTTTGAGAAAAGCACTTTTGACATCCATTTGAAACAATTTGAATTTTTTAAGACATGCAATGGACAACAAAAGTCAAATGGACTCAAGACGTGCAATGGGTGCAAAGGTCTCATCAAAGTCTACACCTTCAACTTGAGTATATCCTTGAGCCACTTGTCTTGCTTTATTTCTCACTATTTTGCCACATTCATATGTCTTATTTTTAAACACACATTTTGTACCAATCACATTGATATCTTTTGGTCTAGGAACTAAGGACCATACTTCATTCCTCTCAAATTGATGCAGCAACAGTAGATCAATTGGCATTAGATTATATGGAGAGGTGGGATATGAGAAAAACCAGGGAAAAGGGGCATTTCAATCCTACTAGTCCAAGCGACGGAGTCGGAATGACTTGAAAATTTGACAACTGATGCGTTTCTGCAAGAATTTTCAAAGTCATGTGCTTTGCTCACAGGGCACAGCCGTTTTTAGCCAAATTCCATCGTTTAGGCCCTGAAAAGACTGTTTTTGCCACTTTAGAAAAGTTTTGTTTTTATAATAAATCAAGTTTCCCAAGTCCGAATCGAATTTCGTCAATTCTGGGATGCTTAGGATTCTTAGTAGAATAAGTTTTTGCTTTAATCTCATTTTTCCTATTTTGGTAAATTTTCTTTTTTTTTGGCTCATTTTCTTGTTTTTCAAGGAATACGATTAGATTTAGGTTTTATTTACTTTAAATAAGGATGTAAGCCGAAAGGCTAATTGGTTTTTTTTATTTAATAAAAATTTAAAGTTTCTCTAATTATCTCTTATTTCGGTATTCTTTGTCAATCAACGAATTTAAAGCCTAATATTCCGGTATTTGTGAGCGAATCAATGGAATTTTAGTAGGTTGTTTCTAATTGTTTCTAATTGTTTCTTACCGGTTCTTCTCGACAGGGCTTCTGCTACATCAGTTTGGTATCAGAGCGTGGTTCGTTCGGGACATCAACATGCCACTGAGAAGACGCCCACAACACCAGACCCCTGAAGAAGAAGCCATTGAACGTGACCGCAAGGCGTAGTTAGAACGACATGTTACGTAATTAACGTAGCAGCTTACGATGATGAGGGCCAACGAAAACCCATTTCAAAACCTGAATCCTGAAACGTGTGGTGATGATGATGATGAAAGGGAAGAAAGCAATAGAGAAGAAGAGGATCCACAACGTCGACACATGGCGCATGCAAGTGATGTTAGGGCTGATGACAAAGTTGAAGAAGTTAGGCGTTGGGAGTTAGGGATACAGACAGAGATTCCTGAATTTCACAGGAGTATACAGCCGAAAGAGTTTTTGGAGTGGATCAGAATTGTTGAAGAAATCCTAGAATTCAAGAGAGTTCCTAAGAATGAGAAAGTGGCATTGGTGGCCACGAGACTCCAGGGTCGAGCAGCGGCATGGTGGCAGTAGCTTAAACTCAATAGGAATCGTTCGGAAAAGCCCAAGATTTCTGACTAGGAGAAGATGAAGCAAAAGTTACGTGTTGAGTTTCCCCACAATTTTCAGAGGTTAATGTACCAGAGATTACACAATTTATGTCAAGGCATAAGGTCTATTGATGAATACCACGGAGTTCTATCAATTATTGGTGTGAAATGAGATTCAAGAGACATAAGACAAGTTGGTGTCACACTGCTGTGGCAGATTACGAACGTAAGCCCTTGATATGATTAATCTATTTGTTCCAGTAACGGTGACAGAGGCACATTAGAGATCTTTACAACTGGAGAAGACGTTGTCTCAAAAATCTAGTAGCTAGCAGTTTTTTGAATTTCGTAGGAGGTCCGAGCAGCCGAAACAGGGCAAATAGTACCAGTAAAAATACTGGGAATCGGTTAGGTGTTAGTGCTAGTTGCAGTTTGAATTCTAGGCAACGAAACCCAACAAATAGCGTTCCAACCCCCAGGGCAACCACAGACAGATTTTGGTGTTTCGGATGTGGAGAAACGGGTCACATATTATCTGAGTGTTAGAGGCCAGCAAAGAAAGTATTGTTTATTGATCTGGTAGAATTGAACAAGGAAGATGCAGAAATAGGTGAAGACCTGCAATCAGTTACAGAGGAAGTGGCGAGTGAGGAATTGGTAGATGACGACACTAAAACAATGCTAATGTTGTGATGTACCTACCTGGCACCGAGGACTTAAGAGGAAGATTAGCTTCGAAATAACATATTTCAACCTACTTGTATCATTCTTGGTAAGGTGTGTCGATTTATAATAAATGGTGGAAGTTGTGAGAATATTGTGCCAGCCGAGGCAATGCAAAAATTAGGGGTAAAGACTGAAAAACATCCAAAACCTTATAGGCTAGCATGGCTACAAAAGGGAGGCGAGGTAACTATGTCACAGCGGGCATTAATCTCGTTTTCTATAGAATCCCACTACAAAGATCAGATGTGGTGTGATGTAGTGAATATGGACGCATGACACCTGTTATAAGGGAGATCGTGGCAATATGACAGAAAGGTTCATCATGATGGGTTCAAAAATACTTATTCTTTTGTTTTTCAGGAAACTAAGATTGTGTTACTGCCCAGCAAACCTTTGGAGAAGACCAAGTCGTATGGAGATAACGCCAACTTACTGTCCTATGTAAAATTTCAGTTAGAGGTAAAGGGATTGGAAATGGTGTATATGTTGGTGGGAAAATAGGCAAGTGCTGAATGGGAAGTTCTAGAAACTGCAGCTCTTCTAATTGTGGAATTTACTGATGTATTTTCGAAGGAATTACCAGAAGGATTACCACCTCTACGTGATACTCAACATCATATAGATCTGGAGCCAGGGGCAGTGTTACCAGACAAGCCACATTACCGTATGAGTCCTATTGAGCATAAAGAATTACGGAGACAGGTTAAGGAGCTACATGCGAAGGGGTATATTCATGAGAGTCTTGGCCCGTGTGTTGTACCCGCCCTTTTAATACCAAAAAAAAAAATGGAACCTGAAGGATGTGTGTGGATAGCAACACAATTAACATGATCACTGTAAGGTATTGTTTTCCCATTCTGAGACTTGATGATTTGTTGAATCAGTTGAGTGGGGCACATGTGTTTACCAAATTGGACCTGAATAGTGGGTATCATCAGATTCAGATTCGACGTGGAGACGAATGGAAGACAACGTTTAAAATGCGAGAGGGTTTATATGAATGGCTAGTCATGCCTTTTGGGTTGTCGAATGTGCCGAGCACCTTCATGAGAGTAATGAACCAAGCCCTTCGACCATTTATTGGTAAGTTTGTCGTTGTATATTTCGATGATATCTTGATTTATAGTGCAAATCCTGAGCTACATATTCAACATATTCGGGAAGTGTTATGTGTTCTATACAGAGAAAGATTTGTTGCTGCAGCCAAAAAGTGCATTTTTATGATGCCAAAAGTTTTATTTTTGGGTTATATTATTTCTGGAGAGGGACTACAGGTGGATGAGTCCAAAATAGAGGCGCTGAGGCAGTGGCCCAGACTAAAAACAATTACTAAGGTACGCAGTTTTCATGGGTTGGCATCGTTCTACCGCCGGTTCATTCCACACTTTAGTAGCTTTATGGCACCTATCACTGAATGTATGAAGGGAGTCAAATTTCAGTGGACCACTGAAGCAGAAGAAGGTTTTTAGCAGATTAAGGAGAAATTGACAACAACCCTTATACTTATCTTACCATATTTTTCTTAACCTTTTGAGTTGCATAGTGACGCCTCCAAAGTGGGCATCAGAGCAGTTTTGAGTCAAGCTGGGAAATCGGTGGCATATTTCAGTGAGAAATTGACAGGTTCTCATGTTCGTTATAGCACTTATGATATAGAATTCTATGTTGTGGTCTAGGCGGTGAAACACTGGCGACATTACCTTTTCCATCGTAAATTTATTTTGTACACTGATCATGATTCGTTGCGGCATCTCCATAGCCAAGATAAGATTTTTGCCCGACATACTTCGTGGTCAGCCTACCTTTAACAATTTACATTTGTTCTAAAACATAATGTAGGAGTTACAAACCGAGTGGCTGATGCTCTGAGTCGAAGAGTCAATTTGTTGACAACAATGACTGTCTAGGTACCAGGTTTTGACTCTTTTCATGAATTATTTGATTTGGACCCATATTTTTCTGAGGTGATGGCTATTGTATGAGCGGGGGGAAATTCTAAATTTGTGTTGGTAGATGGGTTTTAATTTAGGGGAAATCAACTTTGTGTTCCCGATAGTAGTTTGCTTTTGTAAATTATTAAGGAAATACATGGTGAGGGTCATGTGGGTAGAGATCGTACCCATCAACTAGTCAGGGCGTCCTATTTTTCGCCCACAATCCGGAAGGAAGTAGAGAAGTATGTTGATAGATGTCGGATCTGTCAATTATCCAAGGGGAAAGCAACTAATGCAGGTCTTTACATGCCATTACCCATCCTTACCCAACCATGGACAGATTTGAGTATAGATTTCGTCTTGGGATTGCCAAGAACACAGCGGGGTTTTGACTCCATCTATGTAGTTGTTGATCAGTTTTCCAAAATGGTTCACTTTATTCCGTGCTAAAAATACTACTGATGCTGTAAAGGTTGCCCAGTTGTTCTTTTAGGAGGTGTATCATCTTCATGGATTACCTATGTCAATCATTTCTGACTAAGACACTCGATTCCTCAGTCACTTTTGGCAAAGCCTTTGGAAAATGGTCCATACCAAGTTGGATTTTAGTAGTGCATACCACCCACAAACAGATGGCCAAACAGAAGTGGTGAACTGAGCTTTGGGAGATTTGTTGAGATGTCTGGTAGGGAATAATGTCCATTCATGGGATCTGCAACTTAGCCAAGATGAACTTACCCACAACCATGTTACAACAAGAGTTTCGTCTTCAGTCCTTTTCAAGTGGTTTACACTTTGGTTCCTCGCAGCTCACTTGATTTATTGTCGCTGCTGAACAGAACTAGGATTCATAGAAAGGCTGAAGATTTTGTTTAAGGGTTGCGTGAGGTTCATCAACAGGTGCATGAAAATCTATCCCAGGTGGCAGAATAATACAAGCTGGCCGTTGACAAGAAACGACGACACTTGGTGTTTGATGTACGTGATTTTGTTTGGGCAGTCCTCACAAAGGACAGGTTTGCTGTGGGAGATTATAATAAACTTGCTGCTAGGAAGATAGGACCACCTGAAATTATGGAGAAAATTAATCTGAGTGCTTATCGCTTGAAGCTTCCCAGCCACATTCGTACTCATGATGTGTTTAATATCAAGCATTTGATTCCTTATCGTGGTGACTCCTCTGATGACGATAATGTAGGAAAGTCGTGGACGAATTTTCTCCAACATGGGGAGAATGATGCAGCAGCAGTAGATCAATTGGCATTAGATTATAAAGAGAGGTGGGATATGAGAAAAACCAAGGAAAAAGGCCATTTCAATCCTACTAGTCCGGGCGACGGAGTCGGAATGACTTGAAATTTTGACAGCCGATGCATTTAGGTAAGACCTTTCAAATTCATGAGCTTTGCTCATGTGGCATACCCTTTTTTAGCCTAATTCCATCGTTTAGGCTGTGAAAATACTGTTTTTATCATTTTAGGAATGTTTCGTTTTTATAATAAATCGAGTTTTCCAAGTCCGAATCGACATCCCTCAATTATGGGATGCTTAGGATTCATAGTAGAATTAGTTTTTGCTTTAATCTCGTTTTTTCCTTTTTTGGTAATTTTTCCTTTTTTTGGCTCGTTTTCTTATTTTTCAAGGAATACGATTAGGTTTAGGTTTTAGTTGCTTTAAATAAGGATGTAAGCCGGAAGGCTAATCGTTTTTTTTATTTAATAAAAATTTAGAGTTTCTCTAATTATCTCCAATTTTGGTATTCTTTGTGAATCAACGAATTTGAAGTCTAATATTTCGGTATACTTGAGCGAATCAACGGAATTTTAGTAGGTTGTTTCTAATTGTTACTTGCAGGTTTTTCTCGACAGAGCTTCAGCTACATCACAAATTGATTTAGTTCTTCTTTCATGGCATTAACCCAATATTCATCAATAATTGCTTCATTAATATTTTTGGGCTCAATTTGAGAAGTGTAGCAAGCATATGAAATTTGGTTGGCTAGTTACCTTCTAGTTCTAAACCCTTCATTCAAATCACCTATGATGTCTTGTTGATAATGCATATTCCTAAGTCTAGAATTAAAATTTTCAACATCTTGTTGGTTATCATTCAAACCATTTTCTAATTCTTGACTTTCTTCTCTAGCAACACTATCATTATTATCATTATGACTAGACTCACTTTCAACACAACTAGTCACATCAATAGGTGCTTTAGTGTCATTCAACAAATGTTCTTTAGGTTCATTGACACCATTATCATCACACAAATCAAGCATGCTAAGGTCATCTATTTTAACATTAATAGACTCTATAATAGTCTTAGTTTTCAAATTGAACACTCTATATGCACCACTATTATTAGAATACCCAAGAAAGAAGCCAATATCACTTTTAGCATTAAACTTTCCTAAGTGATCTCTGTCATTTAAAATAAAACACTTACTCCCAAAAGTGTAGAAGTAACTCACATTGGGCTTCTTGCCCTTCCAAAGTTCATAGGAAGTTTGTTTTGTGTCGGGCCTTTTAAAAACTCTATTAGTGACATAACATGCGGTATTGACCGCTTCGGCCCAAGGATTTCTAGGGACTTTCTTGCTATTGAGCATGACCCTAGTCATCTCTTGCAAGACACGATTCTTCCTTTCATCAACACCATTTTGTTGAGGAGTTCTAGGAGCCGAGAACTCATGTGAAATCCCATAATCATCACAAAACTCACTAAATCTAGCATTTTCAAATTCACTCCCATAATCACTCCTAATGCGACATATTTTCTTGATCCCAAGACCTTTTTGCTTTTGAACTTGATTACAAAACTTCTTAAAGTAACCAAAAGTTTCGGTCTTATCTCTAAGAAAATATACCCAAGCAAACCGAGAAAAATCATCAACACATACAAAAATATAATTTTTACCATTTATGCTTTCGGTTTGGATTGGTCCCATTAGGTCCATATGCACAAGTTCTAAGGGCTTCTTTGTAGCAAAATTAGTGTTCTTTTTATGAGACACTTTGGTTTGTTTACCTAATTGACATGGTTCACAAACACTATCTAGGTTTTTACCAAGACTAGGAAGACCTCTATCAATGTTATATTTCTCAAGCTTCTTTAGATCTTTATAATTCATGTGACCCAATCTTTCATGCCATAATTAAAGCTTGTTGCACTCATGTGCCATATTACATGTTAATGGATCAACCTCTAGACAATAGCAATTGTCCCGAAGACCTTTTGACTTTAAAAACAATCTTGCCCTTTTTATTGATTATTGTGCACACATCCTTGTTAAAGCTAACTTCTTTAAAAATTTCACACAAGTGAGTGATGCTTATTAGATTAGCTTGTAGACCATCTACATACAATGTGTCACAAAGTTTAGGCAGTCCAGGGATACAAATTGTTCCTTTGCCTAGAACTTATTTTTTGGTGTTATCACCAAATGTAACCCATCCACCATCGTTCAAAACAAGATTCTTAAAGAATTCCTTGTTACCGGACATATTCCTAGATCAACCGCTATCTAGGTACCAACAATAGGATGAATTAGCTCTTAAAGCATATTGTGCAACCAAACATTGTGTTGTGTTTTTCTTAACCCAAACTTTCTTGACAAGTTTCTCATTTCTACTTTTATTAACATGATGTGACTTGTTTTTAGGCACATTGACTCCATTAGTCACATTTTCAAACAAATCAAACAAAGCATTATCAATTTTCTTATGCATAGTAGAACGAGGCACAACACAAGATTTAACAAACAAATCAACAACACATTTATTCCCAACATGCTTTTCCAAGGTCTTCTTAGTTCTAATTCTAGATCCATACATGGATGATTGCCTAGGACCATTCAAAGACATATCATGCAAATCATTGGCAATTCTACATTTACAAATGTATTCAAAACATCTAGGTCTTATGTGTCCTACCATGTTGCAACAATGACAAATAGGTATGAATTTGAGAATTTTACAATTTGCTTGAGCATTCAACTCATTTTGCCTTCTCATATTTTTACCTCTTTGGCATGCAACACTAGATGTATTGCCTTTTGTATTTGATGATGATATAGCTTGTCTTTGGCATTGTTGAGTCTTTTCCTTGACCTTCATTATTGATGTTGAGGCACCGCCATTAGCATTCATGGATTTACCGTTAGATAGTGTACCTATATTTAAATTGCTACAAGCTTTGACAAAAGTAGATTTGTTAGATGAAGGAATTAAATTTTCATTAACATATCCTAAACATCTTTTGTTGCTTGAAGACTTTCCAACCTTAATGAGAGCTTTCACTTTATTAGAGCTAGATAACATCTTGTTAATAATCTCTTTAGCCTCATTAAGTTTGTCATTAAATATCTCTTTAGCCTCATTAAGTTTTTCATTAAGTACTTTATCTTGATTCTCATACTCATTAAGTTTTGCTCTAAGCACATTTTCAATTCTCTTAGCACAATCAAGAGATTCATCTCTTTGCTCAATTTCATGCTTCAAAATACTTAATCTATCATTGCTATCAATCAAGTTTTTCCCAAGATTTCAAATTTTTTCATTAAGATCATTAACACATTTTGAGCTACAATCATGATTTTCTAACCTCTTAGTGAGAGAGTTATTGATCTTAGAGATCCTTTCATTTTCTTGAATAAGATCTTTGATCTTTTGATCATCTAAGTCAATAGACCCACCTTTAACAAAAGAAGTCACACAAGAATACATTTCTTTAATCATGATGAAACAAACAAAAGAAGATAACAAAAATTACAAAGAAGATCTATCTAAGTGCGTCTAGAAGCCTCCTCTGATACCAATTGAAATTTCCCTTTATCTTTATAGTGTAAATATGCCTAGAAGGGGAGGGGGGGGGGGGGGTGAATAGGTATATGCTCCAATTTTTTATCTTCTTTTAAAATAATGCTTAATGAAAATTGCAAACAATGACACACAATATTTACGTGGTAAACCTCCGAAGAGGAAACATCCACGGGTTGATACCATAACCATCGGCAAAAGCAAATCCACTATTTCAAAAAAGAGTTACACACTCAAGCAATCAACACATGCTCTCCAAGCTATCACTCTTCGGAGGTTACCATAACCACGGGTTGATACCATAACCATCGGCAAAAGCAAATCAACTATTTCAAAAAAGAGTTATACACTCAAGCAATCAACACATGCTCTCCAACCTATCACTCTTACTCAACCCTTGAACCTAGTGATATACTATGCCAACTTCCTATCCAAGACCTCCTGTCTCTAGAAAGATTCCTTGCTCAGCCTTCCAGATCCTCCCGGCCCTAGGCAAGACTTCTTGCTCAACTATCCGAGTTCTCCCGACTCTAGTTGAGACTTCCTTGCTTAACAATTCGAGGTCTCACACCTCTTGTCAAGACTTCCACTTGCTTAGCTATCCAAGTCCTCCCAACTCTAGCTAAGACTTCCAATTGCTCAAATCAAAGAATCGCTCTATGATATGAGACTTCCTACCACTTCACAAGGCATCTAAGTGATCTTGAATGCAAAACGCAAACAAGCACTTAACATAGAAAATGATGATCAACAAATTCTATAGACATGCAACTAGATAGCTAGATTATACTTTCAAAGGGCAATCACAAATGTATCTAGACAACCTAAGCATGTTATCAACTAAGAACATAGATATGAAGATATATACACGAATTGAATACAACCTAGTTCTTAGAAAAAAAATATAGAAATAGTCAATCGAGCATAAAAGCAAAAGATTTCTAGAAACAATTTCATGTTTATCAAGTTTAGCACAAATCATTTAATTTATCACAAATCTAGCTAACCTTAAAAATAAAATCAACAAACAGCAAAATGATATAAAAATCATCCTAATCATGCTTCTTAATCAAATAACATTAATCAATAAGAAGATCTAAGAAGAAAACTAAGAAGAAGATGATTTTACCAACAAGGATGAAAATCACGAACTGAAGATCTGATCACATCAAAAAATCAGACATCCTTTAGTTCTGAAAATGCTTGAGGTTTATATAACTCTTCAAGACACTCGAAATTAGTTTTTGAATCAAGTGATTCGGAGTAGAAATGAAGAAGTTATCACAAAATCAAAAATCAAAATGTTGAGAGAAAAATTCTGCACTTGTTCTTCAAATTTGATTTTCTCAACTTGTTCAACTTCTAATAAATGAGAGGGAATGAGAGATTTTAAAGAGAAACAAACCAAAAGACCAAATTGCCCTCAATCTGTGGTGCCTCCCCAAGATGGCGCGTGGGCATCTCGGGGCAGAGCAACGTTGGGGATGGCCACGCGCCATCTCGGGAAGGTGCCCAAGTGATGACTTATGCCATTACACCTCTTCCCTAGTGCTCTTCTCGCGTTCTTTTGCCTTCGAACTTCAAATTAAAATTAGTTTGAAGATTACAAACCGGGACTCCCTTACAAACATGAACATATAAGATACTCAACCTAGAAAATAAGAATTTGACTCGATATATGATGACGAAGACAGTGTATGCAACATGAGTTGAAAGTGTAGTATATTTTGACTTAGAACTCGAAATCAATAGTATGAGTAACCGAAATGACCGACACTCAATCATGAATAATCTAAGACTAAATTCAAGTTCAAGATCCATGTTATACAAACATATAAACAAACAAATACATTTCACACAAGAATGCAAACTATATAGAGATAGTCTCCAATCATGCATTTTCCAAAACATGTTACTTTCATACCAATGCATGAGCATTCAGCTTCAAGTGTGTGAATGTGTTATATCAAATGATGTGCTATGATGCAAGGACACAAATGTATGAATTGTGTGTGTATGCATTTAATGATGCACAACTAAGTAGGGACATATATGAATGAATTGTGTGTGTGCGTGCTTACGCCTTGCAAGAGGAAGAAGAATCTTGATACCTTAACATCCAAGAATAGTACCAATCCTCCTGAAGAAGAAATTTCCATCACGAGAAGTTGCTTTTTCTTCTTGAAGCTCTTATCATCACGAACCATATAAGTAACAAAGAATTACAAAGAAATGACGTTTTACTATGGAATCAAGCCAACACAAATCTAAAACCTAACAACCCAGTGCACTAGATTCTTTTACCCAAAGGCACCACACTTTGATGATTTTAGACTCATCATAACACATTTCATCCCACTAAAATTCTAGCAAAAGAATCTACAACTTTGACAAGATAAAGGATATAAGTTCCTCAGTTTTTGATTGGCTCATTTCGTTAACAACCACATTTGGGGATTAATATGTAAGGTTAGTTTAGGCCATCATTTTTCAAGAACGAGCTCAAGCTTCAAAATGTAAATCACTTGCTTAACCTTGGTTGAAGTGTTATTAGTGCACACACACTCTCATGCATGTATTTGATCATCTTACTTGAATGCTTAATTGCCTTAATTGTGTGTCTTTTAGCCATAACTCTTGCTTGAGTGTTTGATGCATTTAGTTTGCCCTTAGATGAGAATTTTCCTCTTAACTGCAGTAGGGACTGCTCCATGTGCATTGCCTCCACTGCGACATGCACAGTGGTGTTCTCCAGGCATTGCTCGCTACCGTTACCGCGGCTTGTGGTTGTTGCATGTACATCGGTCTCCCAAGCAGAGGTTCAAAGGCATTACACCGCTTTCTGTGCCACGGTTCGGACACTTGCCTGTACAGCAGTACAGACAGCTGTCATGACAGGATTTAGTTGCCCTTCGTCCAAAACGATGTCGTTTTGTGTAGGGTATAATATATATATGTCCTCTTCTCTTCTCTTTGGTTTAGGGGAGTCCAAGAAGCCATTTTTATTGACCAAGCTTTTCTTTGAGAGAAAAAATGTCTCTAATAGAGAGAGAGCTCCCAGGAACTCATTTTGACTCAACCAAACTCTAATCCATGAGCATCTATCATCTTCTTGCATCTTCTAAGTAGGGATTCTCTTATTTGTCTTTGACTACGTAATCTCTACATACCCTAGAATCTCTTGTTCCATTCTTATGATATGTATGTCTAGGCTTAGCAATTATTGTTGATTAAATGCATGTCATTGATTTTAACTGGATATATAACTTGCTTGGATTGTTGATTGTTGGTTGAGATTTATATTTTGTGGTAGCTAGGATTTGTGACCATTTTCCCTTCTAGCTAAATCTCTATGCTTTGCATTTAGATGTTGTTTAGGTCTAATTGATTGCATTTGTTAATTTCATTGATTGTTCTTGGCCATGTTTTATGACAACTTGTGTTGACTGGACTTTTGTTTGATAACTAGATATTAGACTTTCCTGGCTATATTTAGTTAGGTCCTATGATCATTCATATAGACATTAACATCTAGGAATTACATTTATTGACATCTTTGAACTCCTAGATAAGCATATTACTTGCATGTTTGAATATTTTATCATATTCACTTAGGTAGTGTTTGACTCTTCATTGAGGTTAAGTCTTGTGATTAATTGGATAGTGCACAAGCATGTTGATTAAGATTTACTATTAAGGCCCATTGAATAGAGTGAAAGGGTTAGTAACTAGAGGGTGTGACAAGAGGTTAACCTAGGTTGTAAACTTTCATTCAATAGTGGATTTGAGGATCGGTTGTGTGGCGCACATATCAGCCCGTGGTTTTTCCCATTTTGAGGGTTTTCACGTATACATCTTGTGTTATTTATATTTCCGCACTTTACACTTGATGTTGTATGTTTGTTTTATTGGGAGAATTTTGAATTTTGACTAATCAAGAAAAATTGGTAATTGACTTGATTAAAACCTATTCACCCCCCTCTAGGTTCATAGACACACAAGTCTTTGGGAATTTCAATTGGTATCATAGCAGGTGGCTAGATATACTTAGGTGATCCATGCTTTGTGTGTGGCTTTCTTGTGCATTTTTTTTGTTTGCATCTTGTGTGGTGCATTATATTTGAATCTCATTCATTTATAAGCCAAACACTTTGAGTGAGCTTGGGATGAGCAACGAGGGAGCATCAAGTATAAGACCACCTTTGATTAAATGTGAAAATTATGCCTCATGGAAAGGCAAGATGAAGTCTTATATTTGCCAAATAGATGACCGAGAATGGATGGCGGTTAAAGATGGATACACTCTTCCGATGATGACCAATGATGATGGAGATGAAGTTCACAAGCCTAAGTCTCAATGGAGCACACAAGAATTTGAAGCTTCCAAGTGGAACGACAAGGCTATGCATGCAATCTTGTGTGCCATGGATGACAATCAATACAAGTTGGTTCAAAATACCAGGTATGCAAAGGAGGCTTGGGAGATTCTACAAACAGCTCATGAAGGAACCTAAGTGGTCAAGGACTTCAAGCTTCAAGTCTTTCAAATGCAATTTGAGACAATTCGGATGGAAAAGGACGAGTGCTTTAATGACTTCAAAGGGAAGTTGATGGACATCGTAAATCAAAGCCATCAACTAGGTGACCCATATTCAGATAGAAGGATCAAGTAAAAGATCATGAGGTCACTCCCCAAGAAATTTGAGTCCAAGGTGACGGCACTGGAAGAAAATAACAACTACAAGACTATGAAGCCAAGTTAAGTGACTGGAAGGCTTCTAGCCTATGAGTCTAGGTGGACTTCTACACCTATATCTCCTAAGAAGCAAAAGAACATATCCTTGAAGACATCCAAAGTAGAGATGGAGAAGGATAAATCAGATGAGGAGATGGCTCTTATTGTGAAGAGATTCAAGAAGTCTATGAAACATCACAAGAATGACTCAAAGAAGAAGATTGAGACAAGGCAAGAGAAGCCTACAAGAAAAGGCATCCAATGCAAGTCAAAATCTTTTCCTAGTAGGAGATGGTCTCCTAAAACTATACTATTATTTATAGTATAGTTAATGTTAAAGACTATATTTGATAAGTAGATAAATAAAAGGAGTTATTTATCTAATCAAATTAGGAAGTTTTTAATATGGTTACAAATACACTATTGAGTTGGATTAGGAGTCTTGGTGTAGGAAAGAATTATTTTTGGAAAAGGATTCTTGGTCACCAAGTAAAAGTACTTAGTGGTAGAATTCTTATTTGAAAAGGATTCATAACCACCAAGTTAATCTACATAAGGATAGGATTCTTGTCCATCAAGTAATCCTTCTTAGGAAAGATTGAAATATCCTAATCTATAACAAAAACAAGATATTCGGTTATTACATATGCAATATGGGATAGGATAGATTTCTATTAGATAAGGATTCTAACTACCAAATAAATCCACCTAAGCAAAAGGATTCTTGCCAACCAAATGAATCCTTCTTAGGAAAGGATTTATGATCCTATATATATGGAAGTGAATTTCGGTCATGACTAAGGAAATTTGGAGGTGAATTCAGTCAAGCTTATTTTTTGAAGAGAAAGTTTCGGCCATCATAGGAATTTTGAGAGAGAAAAATCTGATTTTACTTTAGACAAAATTCGATCATCTCTAAACAATAGTGTGTGAATTCGGCCAAGTAGAGAAAAAAGGGGAACATTTTTGTTTTCGATAGTATATTAATATCCTTTACATCAAAAGGGTATTGTGTACAACATCGAATCAAGGGTCACACGAGTTTCAATCAAATTGATTGATAATTCACAAGTGACCGGACGTTCTTGGATTTTTCTCTTGGATGATATTTGTAACTAACAAAGAAAAGATTTTTGCTGTGTCTCCATCCGCAGGAATACAATTTAAAGAAAGGGAGCCCACACTCCAAGGTGATTCACGTTCGTGATTGGATTGGAAGATCTTGCAAAATCAATTCTGCACTTGTTCAATCGTCATGCGAAAAAGGTACGATACTTTTATATACATCAGTTAATCTAGGGTTAAGGTTCTCGTTGCATAAAAGGGAAATTTTTCTATTTATACCCAAACCCTAATTTCGTTATTATCACGCTTCCGTTGCGTTTTGAACCCGTTTTCCCCTACATACACTTTCTCCAATAAAGTTGTCTAGGGTATGAATGAGTAACATCAACTTATTCTATCTTTATTTAAGATTTCAATTTTAGTTCATCAGTGGAATGAACTAAAATTAAATATATCGGACCTAAGTGAATCATTTTTGATTGTGATTGGGTTGTGTCTATTGGAGCATAAATTTAGATAGCCCACCAGGATTCCCAATCCACACAAACTTGCATTGGTCACTTGATATATTCTACCAGATCAATTTTGGGGTCTATCTTGAATTGTATTAAGGCATGTGAACTTGTTTCTTTTTGTAAGAATAGTTCTAGTTCACATGTGGACTTTTTATTAAGGTCCAATGGATTTAATAAAATAAGAAAAATAATATATGGCCTTTATATTACGGTATGGGCTGCAAAGGCTATTAATAATAGCTTTAATATATTATTTTTTATTTTATTATTTAATTAAATGGGAATTAATTAATTTGTTGATTAATTAATTATTTAATTATAAGTCAAAATCTTTTCCTAGTAGGAGATGGTCTCTTAAAACTATACTATTGTTGGTAGTATAGTTAATGTTAAAGACTATATTTGATAAGTAGATAAATAAAAGGAGTTATTTGTCTAATCAAATTAGGAAGTCTTTAATATGGTTACAAATACACTATTGAGTTGGGTTAGGAGTCTTGATGTAGAAAACAATTCTTTTTAGAAAAGGATTCTTGGTCACCAAGTAAAACTACTTAGTGGTAGAATTCTTATTTGAAAAGGATTCATAACCACCAAGTTAATCTACCTAAGGATAGGATTCTTGTCCATCAAGTAATCCTTTTTTAGGAAAGATTGAAATCTCCTAATCTATAACAAAGACATGATATTCGGTTATCACATATGCAATATGGGATAGGATAGATTTCTTTTAGATAAGGCTTCTAATAACCAAATAAATCCACCTAAGGAAAGGATTCTTGCCAACCAAGTGAATCCTTCTTAGGAAAGGATTTATCATACTATATATATGTGCATGTTGAATTTCGGTCATGACTAAGAGATTTTTGGAGGTGAATTCGGCCAAGCTCTATATTTCTTAGTGAAGAATTCGGCCATCATAGGGGTTTTGAGGGAGAAAAATCTGATTTTACTCTAGACAAAATTCAATCATCTCTAAGCAATAGTGTGTGAATTCGGCCAAGTAGAAAAAAAAAGGGAACGTTTTTGTATTCGATAGTATACTAATATCCTTTACATCAAAAGGGTTTTGTGTACAACATCGAATCAAGGTTCACGCGAGTTTCAATCAAATTGATTGATAATTCATAAGTGACCGGACGTTCATGGATTTTTCACTTGGAGGATATTTGAAACTAAAAAAGAAAAGATTTTTGTTTTGTCTCCATCCTCAGGAATATAATTTAAAGAAAGTGAGCCCACCTTCCTAGGTGATTCAAGTTCATGATTGGATTGGAAGATCTTGTGGAATCAATTCGGCGCTTGTTCAATCGTCACGTGAAAAAAGGTACGATACTTTTATATACATTAATTAATCTAGGGTTAAGGTTCTCGTTGCATAAAAGGGAAATTTTTTTATATACGCAAACCCTAAATTTGTTTTTATCAAGCTTCCGTTGTGTTTTGAACCCGGTTTTCCCTACAGTTCCATCTTGACCTTGAGTTTTTCGTCGACTTCAATCTGCTCTAAAGCCCGATCATAGGCTTATTGGTAGGTTTCCGGAGGTCTCTTGGCAAAAGACCGAAAAAGCTTTCCCGCCTACAGGTTTCTTCTGAAGTTGGAGAGGGTTTCTTTCTCGGTGAAGACACCCATCTGGATGACCTCCTTATGGAAACGCTCGATATAAGCCCGGAGAGTTTTCCCTTTCTCCTGGATAACGTACTATAGATGGATTAGGTCTTTCAATCAGGGCTTAACTCCCTGGAATTGTGAGCAGAAATCGGTTGGTAGCTTGGTGAAGGAATCCACACTACCAGCAGGTAGTTTCCCAAACCAGGTTTTAGCGTAATCCGTGAGTGTAGCGGGGAACATTCGACACATAGCGGCCCTGGTCCTATTTTGGACCTCCATCTGTTGAACGAAGCTCTCTAAGTGGCTCAGAGGATCCTCAGTCCCGGAGAATCTGTCAGTTGGCATTTTGAACTTAGGCAGGAGTTTCGCCTCCCAGATCCTTCTGGCGAAGGGAGCATTCATTTTGCTTAAAGGATCTTTCTTTTCCTCCTTGTATTTTCCCTTCTTCATTAATTGGAACTCCTTCTGAAGCTCTACCAACTGGTCCTTTAGGCGTTTGCTTTCGGATTTCCTTGAGTTGATCTCAGTTTCCTCACATTCTGACCCTTCTAACGAACTAGCGACCTCTACCCGGTTCCTTCTTCAGATGGAAGTCTACTCAGAGGCTTTGCTAACTTTCTTCTTCCCTACTTCGGGCTTCCCTCCTTGAAGTCGTTGGGTGGAGAAACTCTCCCGGCTCTCGAAAAGGGACGTCCATCGCGGATTTGACTTGCCTTGGTTGGTAGCGCAACAGCACTTCGGGAACGGGGGGCATGGACCCTAACCTATCCCGGATCAAGGTTAGAAGTCCCGTTCTATTGCGAGTTGGTTCCCAAAGAGTAGGTCCCAAGCGATCAAAGGCGGGTTGCCTAGCCCCAAGCCTGCTTGGCTCCCCCCTAATTGCAAAGGTCTGCTTGCTGGATAGTAATACCCTCAGCTAGCAGTCGAATGAGGACGTTTTCTACGAAAGCCGCCGCTTGTTGGTCTAGCTCGATCTGATTTCTCAAAGGGGGATTTAGAGCCTGCACAGTGGCTGGCTGGGCTGGAATCTGGCTATAGAGCTCGGATTTCCTCCCTTTCTTCGGGACCTTTCATGTTGACGCAACAGAAGGTTGTCCCGATACGCCTGGCTGTCCTTATGAGAAGCGGAGCCTCATGATTCCTATAAAATAACAAACTTTTGAATACAAAGATGGTGGTGTGAGAATTTCCTACAGACAGCGCCAGAAAGTGTTAACAGGAAATTTGCTCAAGATGTGAAATTCCTATTAACACCCACGAGACCACTACCACAGAAGTGGTGGTCGAGGCCGGTACAGTTGATACCTGACTTGTTTAACGGTAAGCGAGAGGCTGGATTGCAATAATACAAATGGGAGCTTTTATTGATTACTTGCTTCGATATACAAATCTCTCATTTGCTCACAGTCTCTCTAGGATCTAGGAAGGTGGCAACTTTATGATTGTCGAATAGTGGAAATGAAGGTGGCCTTGTTCTGAACACAGAATTTAGGCCTTCCCCTCTTCTTTTCTTTTATTTTATCTGTCGTTCTTCTTCTGTTTTGCATCTACTTCTACTTCTCTTTTTTTGTATATCCTGTGTGTCATGATTGGCCCTATTTATATAAGGTCCAAGTAGGTTTGAATTTGCTGATATCCCAAAAAGATCCTACAAATCCGTTTCCTCCTTATCGGGCGGGATCCTTTATTTGAAAGTTGTTGACCCCGAGTAAATAGCGGAAACGATGATATCGTTAACGAAAATGAGTTTGTTTCCTTTTAAGAATCAAACTCTTGACTCACACGTATACGGAATTAAAGTTGGTTATTATATAGATATGATCTTGTATATCATTGTGGCATGGCTTTTCATGGAGGTCACTGAGCTAGCTACCTGTCGTCTCATAGAACGAGGTAGATCCATGCTTCGACTATGTTCTTAGAAGCTTGATATGGATTTTCCCTAACCCTTGGGAGCTTGAGGTGTCCTTGTAGACATTCTTGGGAAGTAGCTGAGGTAGTGTAGATTTAGGTGTGATTCCTCTTTCATGCCCAGCAGGGACAACGTGCTTCTGGAGCGGTTGGTGGGCTTCTGTCTAAGACTACCGTTAAGTTTGTCCTCTGAAAGTCTTAATCCAGAGGGGGCATAATTTGCTTTTCGGGCTTCTTTCGAATCTCTCTTGAGCTTGGAGACCCCCCTGGCTTTCACGGGGTGGTTACGGAGCTCGACCTCAGGAACTGAGGTTCCCCGATAGGTGGCCTGGAGAAAGCTCGGGTTCTAGTGTTCGTGTGGGGCTTCATCCTGGTCGCGCCTAGCTTGCTTTCTGATAGTTTTGAAGCCGGGTTGGCCTTCCCTGCTTCTATAGGGTAGATTTATGGTCTGTCTGAGTTTCATGAACGTCGATTATGAGTTTTGACTTGTGGCGGAAAAGTGGAAAATTTATCTTTGACCCCTGGCCAAATTTTACTATTTATACTATTAATTAAAGAATTTAATTAATTAGATTAATAGGGTCCTTTAATTATAATGGGATTAATTTGATTAAATCTCTAATAAATGGGCCTAGTAACGTTTTTAGTTTCAATAGTTAAAACTTGGTAACACATATTGAATAATTCTAGCCTTAGCAAATTGTTTACATAGTTAGAATTATTACTAATAGATTAGATTTTTAAATGTTAAAAAACGTAATAATTTGTTAGTTAATTAGAATTAGATTCTAATAAAGGAATGTTAATGTGCTAGACGACTAGATTGAAATTAGTTGTTTAATCTTGTAGAAATCTAGGTATATTAATAAATATAGAAAACCCTAAATATAAAATAACGAGTGGGAGAGTGATATATGCCATTATATCCTGCGGTCTCCATAATTAGTTCAACACTGTGAGATCCGAGAGAGGCCTTTTGACGACTTTGTTTTCGTCTTCCCTAAGGAGGGTTTCCACAAAGGTTAATATCATGGTTGACGTCCTAATGGATAGGATTTTTGAGGGTATTTCAGGATTGACCGACTCTATGGCGGCAATTCTCGAGTTAAGATCATTAGATCTGAAATGATGGGTTACAGTCATAACATTTTAATTAAATTGGTTAATTAAAAATTTGACTAAATAAACGGTGGTTGGATGATATTGGAATATGAGTTATTATGGCATATTATTTGATTGAGAAGGTCTCAATCTAACATGTAAGAATTTGTCCGACCCCAAGGAATCACTTGGTTGTGGTATGTTAGATTATCATGGCGTAGTAACATTGTTTTTAGGGTTGTTCTAATTCATTAAACATGTTTCATCCATCATGTTTAATTTTATACCAAATTATTCGCACTAGTTTTGATTGTATGACTGAATGCACACATATAAACACACAACATCTTTTAACAAGTATTATACATGAGATGTGAGTGTGTGCAACTAACTCTTCAAAGCAAGTAAGCATTTAGAATTTTACCTTTAGTGCTTCTTTTTTTGAGGTCTTGAGAGTCTAAGGTGCCCTTACATAAAAACTCTAACATGTGGATGGTTCACGAAATAAGCCAATCAATAAATGAGGTCTTTACAATCTCCCCCTTTGGCTATTTTGTGACAAAACCATAACTCGCATTGATCCTTACAAAAGAACAAATAAAGCACCGGGAAGATATGCTGCATTACAAAAAGACATAAAAAAAACTTCAATTCTTCTCAATCTTCAATCTTTTGTAGAAATATCAACCCTACACACAAAACAAAAACAAATACACTTTCCAAACCAAGTGTATGTGAGATGATCAATTGAAAATAAAAAGCATTTGCATTTAGGAAAATAAGGACATCATCATACAATGTATGTGAATGCAATGTATGTGAATGAAATGCTCCTCCTCAAAAGGTTACTCCCCCTAAGTGTAATCTCCCCAACATTCACTACTCCCCCTTACCAAGTTCCCCCTTAAACCTTATGCTACTCCCCCTTTTTGTCATGATATAGACAAAGGAGCAGTCCCCAACCGGGTCACTCAAGGCAAAGAGAGAAATGAGCATACAAGATATTTGCATAATCATATACGTAATATTTATGCAACTGAATTAATAGGAGAGAAACAAGGAGATTTATTTTAAGAGAATGTGTGAATCAAAAATGCTTTGCATACAAGCCATGTCGTATTCAAGTCCAAAACAATGATATTTGGCAAAGCAAATAACAAAGGTTTCCAATAGACTTCAAACCAATTTCACCATTTGTCATGAGAGAAGCAAGGATATAGAGTTTTTATACATGTCAAGTTTTAAGAACACTATATCCAACTTTATAAGTAAAACATGACATGAGTGACTTTGCACCCTATTTGATTTTTTTGGGTAAGATACCCGTATGATGGTAGCTATGTTAACTAATAAAGAAAGAGAGACAATGATTAACCATTTGAGTCTCACTAGCATTTTCACACATTGTTTTGAATTTAACAAATGCAATTATCAATTCATGCTATTTCATTTTTCATTTGCATGTCATTAAACAATCATTATGTCACGGAGATAACTATAGGTCATTCAACATGTACTTCCTATTTAGATCTCCTATTCCAAAAATGCATGTTTGAACATAAATATGACATGGATTGTAATAAAAGCAGAGTTCACACTTATTGAAGAAAATATAATATAATATGATATAAGTGCAACCAAGCTACTCAAGCAATTAATAAAGGAGCATAAAAATTTCCAAATTCTTGCATGAAACAAGTATACAATAGCTCTCTTTGCTTGAGTTCCCCATATAGGGTCAAATATAAGAACTTATCACTCCATGACACAAATCCTAATAGATCTACTAAGAGTTTTGAATCGATTAGCATCCAAGGGTTTAGTAAATAGATCCGCTAGTTAATCATTAGTACCTACATGCTCAAGTACTATACATTTATTCTCAACTAGTTGTCTAATGAAATGATGGCGGATGTCAATATGCTTAGTTCTAGAATGTTGAATTGGATTCTTGGAAATATTAATAGAACTCATGTTATCACAAAAAAGAGTAAGAGTACCTTGATTGAATCCATAGTCGACTAGCATTTGCTTCATCCAAAAAAGTTATGTGCATCCACTCCCCGCGGCTATATATTCGGCCTCGATCGTAGACAAGGAAATTGAATTTTTCTTCTTGCAAAACCAAGAGACTAGGTTGTTCCAAAGGAAAAAGCACCTATCTGATGTACTTTTCCTATCATCACAATTTCCTGCCCAATCCTTATCAATAAAGCCTACAAGACTAGTATTAGTGTCAAAAGAGTACCAAATCCCATAGTTGGATGATCCATTCACATAGTGAATGATTCTCTTAGCGGAAGAGAGATGGGACTTTGTAAGGACCTCAATTTTATGATTGGCTTATTTCATGACAAACTACACCATATTGGGGATGATTGTGTAATGGGTAGCTTAGGTCCTCACTGGCAAGCTTCCAAGCAACTCCATGACTTCAAGAGCAAAAGGTAAATTCACTTGACTCTGCCTCTTGAAGAGTTTAGGTGCACACACACACCTCATGCATGCCTTGTTGATCTTGCATTTGTGTTGATATTGTTTATATGTGTGCATCTCTTCACAATCACACTTGCACTTCATTTATAGATTTAAGTGTTATATTGTGTTGTGTTCATGCTTGCACGATGGTGTGCTTGTTTTAGGGCGTTGAGTGACCATATGAGAAGGTCTCATTCTTCTCTCGGTTTGGTTATACGGAGTAAGGTGTCTAGTTTTAAAAGAGTGTATTTCAATGATTTAATTTTTTTCAAAACAGACCTTTGTATGGTATTGTGACCATATCTTTTTATAAAATAATTCAAAATGAGTTTTAAAATTTTCAGTACAAACTAAACACCCATACCTTTCTAACGGTATATTATTCAAAATATTTATGATCGTTTGGATTGGTTTTGAAATCTCCAAAGTGACCACAAAAATAGGGCATCTCTGTTGTTGTCCGTTTCTGACCTTTGGTCACTAAAATGACCATAACTTTTTATACAGACATCTAAATCATGTTTTGTAAAATGAAGTAGAAATTATACTTCCACACCTTTCCAACGGTATATTATATGAATGGTTTGGATATCGTTTGGTTACGTTTTGGGTCTCTCGGATCTTGAGATGTTGTGCTGTCTAGCGTGTACCACTGCCTAGACCGATATTGGTGCCATGCCTAGCCAGTGACCTACGTAGCGGTAATGTCCAGCCATGCCATGCTGCATAGACCGCGGTCTAGACACTTGCCTAGGCCACGGCATGCACATCGGTCATGCGGGACTTTGTCTTCCAAGTCCAAAACGATGTCGTTTTGTGTAGGGCTTTTTTATATATGTTCTCTTCTTCTTCCTTGCCTTCTTAGAGCTCAAAGAACCCATCTTTAGAATTCGACAACCTCCATTAGAGAAAGAAAGCTTCAATCTTTGTTATTTGACTCTCCAAACCCCAAACTCATCTTCATCTTGCATTCAAGCATCATTCCAAGCATGAGTTTTCATTGATTGGTAAATAGAACCACCATTGTTGTTCATTTATTGTTCTAGCTTACCAAGACATGTCATTTATTGCTTAAATTAGCATTTCTTCATATTAATTGCATATTTATTGAAATTATGACATTTTGGGTTTGTATTGTGATAGCTTGCATTATTAGGTCATTTATGCCTAAATAGTTAATCCATGAATGTTCATGTATACATAATTGATGATAAGGCTGACTTTGTGCATCTAGTCTAGTTTATGAACATTTATGTGTATTCCTCATTGATTGCATTTCTTGATTGCAAAATTGCCCTTGATTATTTGTTGTGACAACTTGTGTTGGTTGGACTTTTATTGACAATTAGGTTGTTAGATTTTATCTACACATCTAATTGAGTCCTTGGGATCGGCATGTAGGCATTGTTTGATAACTAGGATGTTTAATAGCTTTATCTACATCTAGTTAAGCATTTTGTGTTTGGTCTTACACTTGATTGTATTTGAGCATAGTGTCATATATACACTTAGACCATATACTCTTCATTGAGTCAAAGTCTTGTGGCTTCGGTGTGAAGTTGCACAAGCAATAGAAGCCTTGGAACCAAGGGTAGGTTGGCAAGCAATTGGTCGGGTATCCACTGTAAAATGCCCGAGGGGTAGAGTAGGAGGTGCTCACACCAAGAGTAGTGGATCAAGGGATATCACTAGGGATTGAACCAAGAGTGGTGAGTGGCGGTGTCTATAGCCTGAAGTTATCGAGAGTGAGAGTCTGAGTATCACTTGAGGGTGTAACCTTTTATTCATATAGTGGATTTCTGTGACCGAGTTTGGTGCACATAACAGCCCGTGGTTTTTCCCATTTGGAGGGTTTCCACGTATACATCTTGTGTTGTTTATATTTCCTCACTATACACTTGATGTTGTATGTTTGTTTTATTGGCTGAATTTTGAATATTGACTAATCAAGAAAAAATGGTAATTGACTTGATTAAAACCTATTCACCCTCCCTCTAGGTTATAGACACACACGTTCGTAGGGAACTTTTCAATTGGTATTAGAGCTGGTTCCTAGACATACTTAGGTGATCCAAGCTCTTGTTTGTGTGTCTTGCATTTGTTTGCACTTGTTTGTTGCATTTCATTTGCATTCATTAACTTTACCAAACATCATGTGTGAGAGTGAAACACTTAGAGCGGGTATTGCAAGATTGACCTCTAATGTTGAGAGGAAGGATTATGACTCTGATGAGGAGATGACTCTCATGGTTGAGAGATTTAAGAGATTCATAAAATCTCAAAAGAAGGACATGACCTCAAAAGTGAATTAGGAAAAGAAAAGGTTAAGGAAGAGTGACCCTTGACTTGAATGTGGTGGAATTGGCGACATTGCCTCCAAGTGTGGTAACTCGAAGTACAAGAATGGAGGAGTTAGTTTAATCGCTACTCGGTGTGATAGCTAAGTTGAAGTAGTTGAAAAGTGCTCTACAAGCTCGGTTGATATAAAGATCAACTACTTTGCATTTTCGGTTTCCTACCATGAAGAAATCCAAGCCACTACCAAATGTGTGTCACTTGAAGAGTTCAAGATTGGTGACTTAGAGTTTGGAAACTGAAGTAGAGCATGCTTTAGTGAAGCTAGCCTTAATGATATGACTCTCACAAGCACAAGTGGGAGAAGCTTTGATAGCAATGACCCATGCTCCGGGAACTCTTGTGATAATGTGGTTGATTATCAAAAGTTAGTTGATTCTCTTCAAAAGTCTTTGAAGAAGAAAGATAATGATATCCTTAGATTGGAAGAGGATAATCTTCAACTAAGTATCAAGTTGAATGACTTCTTAAAGACGGACGTGATTGATGTGTCCAAGTTTGAGAATTATATTGAAGATTGCCACCAACGGATGAAGGCAATGAAAGATGAACTTGCCATCAAAGATAACTCTTTGAAAATTATCAAGGAAAGAGAGATGAGGTGCCTTGAAGAATTAAAGAAGGCCAAGGTCAAACAACCTCAAGCTCAAGGTAAGAGCAAAGCTTTATTCAAGCAACCTTCAACTAAAGGAAAGTCCACGCAAGCCTTGGCAACTCAACCAAAGTCTAGACAATTCAAGAAGAAAGGACAAGTTCTTGAGAAGTCAATCACCTCTTCCAACAAACCAACAATGAGGAAAGGAAGTGATCACAAGAAGTATGACCAACCAAGGAATCAAGATCAATCGGCTCAACCACCTCAAGAAGCTAGACCACAAAGATGCCACTGATCGGGTCAAGTTCCAAGGAGAAGCCAACTTGTGCATCACCAAAGACAACCTCATCAACATGGCGATGCCTCGATGAGAACACAATGCAATGGTATAAATTCTTACTTTGTACCTACTTGTCATTTTTGTGGTATGATTGATCACTTAAGACCAAATTGCTTTAAATATATTAAGAGGTGTAGATTAGAGAGCATGAAAGTAAAACGGTTGAAAAATGGGGCAAGTTTGCATGAACCTAGGGAGTATAGAAATTTTCTTATGACCACTAAAAATGAAAAGGTGGAACCTAGGTGGGTTAGAAAGAATGAACCCGCTTGCCTTAGTGCTCATGAGACACCCGTAGATGTAACTAAGTCCTTTGGACTTGGTAAGTTTATTGGGGCTCATGCCTTTCATTGACTTGGTTGGATTTGACCTGGGGAGCTCAAGCAAAGAGAGCAAACTTGCATCATTTGCTATGTGCAAAAAGTTGATTAATTTTATGCTCTTTTGAAAATTGCTTGAGATTCTTGGTTGCACATATATGCTTATATATTTTTCTTTAATAAGTGTGCAACATTGCTTTGTTTGCAATCCATGTCATATTTATGTTCAAAAATGTATTTTTGGACTAGGAGAATTAATTGGGAAAGTACATTTGAATGACCTATAATTTAGCTCCATGACATGTGAACTTGCTTTTTAATGACATGCTTTAAAATGATATGCATGAATTGAGTTTGATTGCTTTAATGCAAATATGTGTGAGTGCAAATGAGAGGACTAACCGATAAGGATATTGTATCCATGCAATTAATAAGGCTTTTATATCCAAAATAGTCTTCTCCCTTTTCTTAATGGTGAAACAAGACTACTATCATACGGATAATTATCCGAAAATATCAAAAAGGGTGCAATAGTCACTCATGTCTTGGTTTGCCTTTAATGATTGATATAATTGCTTTAGTTTCAAATTTTTGGAAACTATATCTTGTTTGCATATGAAAAAAGGGTACAAATTGGTTTGAATTCTTTTTAAAACCCTTTGGTGTTTGCTTTGCCAAATACCATTTTTTTTGGATTTGAATGCAACATGTCTTGCTTGCAAAGCATCCTTGTCACACATTTTTTCTTTAAATCAAACTCCTTGAATCTCTCTCAATTATTTAAGATGCATAAAGTTTGTGTATATGATTATGCAATGTTCTTGTGCGAATAGCTCTCTTTGCTAAAGCAACCCGATAGGGGGAGCTCATTTGTCTATCTCATGAAAAAAAAGGGGAGAAGTCTTGAGAAATATGGGGGGAACATTGGTTATGATTTGGGGAGAGATCGTGAAAGAGAGCAACCCATTTAGGGGGAGCATTGCACATGCATTTGTTTATATTTCTTTATTGAATGTAATTGCTTTTTATGTTTTTTCACCTCACATGCACTTGTTATTGAAAAGTGCTTTCTTGCTATTGTGTGTAGTTATGATGATCTACGAAGAGATTGAAGACCTTGAAGACTTAGATTCTTAGGTATCTCTTTTTGTAACATAGAATGGACTCTCATGAACAATAGCTAGATTATTTTTTGTTTTGTGAGGATTTATTTGTGAGTTGTTGTTTTGTCATGAAATTCCAAAGGGGGAGATTGTAAGGACATCATTTTTATGATTGACTTATTTCATGACAAACCACACCACACTGAGGATGATTGTGTAATGGGTACCTTAGGTCCTCATTGGCAAGCTTTCAAGCATCTCCATGACTTCAAGAGCAAAAGGTATATTTACTTGACTCTGCCTCTTGAAGAGTTTAGGTGCACACACACACCTCATGCATGCCTTGTTGATCTTGCATTTGTGTTGATATTGTTTATATGTGTGCATCTCTTCACAATAACACTAGCACTTCATTTATTGATTGAAGTGTGGTATTGTGTTGTGTTCGTGCTTGCACGATGGTGTGCTTGTTTTAGCAAGTTGAGTGACCATATGAGAAGGTCTTATTCTTCTCTTGGTTTGGTTATATGGAGTAAGGTTTCTAGTTTTAAAAGAGTGTATTTCAATGATTTATTGTTTTTCAAAACTGACCTTTGTATGGTATTGTGACCATATATTTTAATTAAATGATTCAAATTGAGATTTGAAAATTTCAGTATAAACTAGACACCCATACCTTTCCAACGGTATATTATTCGTAATATTTTATGAACGTTTGGATTGGTTTTGAAATCTCCAAAGTGACCACAAAAACAGAGCATCTCTGTTGTTGTCCGTTTCTGACTTTTGGTCACTAAAATTACCATAAGTCTTTATACAGACATCCAAATCATGTTTTGTAACTTGGAGTATAAATTAGACTTCCATACCTTTCCAACGGTATATTATATGAAAGGTTTAGATGTCGTTTGGTCATGTTTTGGGTCGCTCGAAGCTCGAGCTGTTGTGTTGTCTGGCGTGTACCGCGGCCTAGACCGCTGTTGGTGCCATGCCTAACCAGCGACCAAGGCAGTGGTAATGTCTAGCCATGCCATGTTGCATAGACCATGGTCTGGACACTTTCCTAGGCCACATCAAGCACATCAGTCATGTGGGACTTTGTCTCCCAAGTCCAAAACGATGCTGTTTTGTGTAGGACTTCTTTAAATGTTCTCTTCTTCTTCCTTGCCTTCTTAAAGCTCAATGAACCCATCTTTAGAGTGAGACAACCTCCATTAGAGAGAGAAAGCTTCAAGTTTTGTTATTTGACTCTCCAAACCTGAAACTCATCTTCATCTTCCTTTCAAGCATCATTCCAAGCATGAGTTTTCATTGATTGGTAAGTAGAACCACCATTGTTGTTCATTTATTGTTCTAGCTTACCAAGACATGTCATTTATTGCTTAAATTAGTATTTCTTCATATTAATTGCATATTTATCAAAATTATGACATGATTGAGTTTGTATTGTGATAGCTTGCATTATTAGGTCATTTATGCCTAAATAGCTAATCCTTTAATGTTCATGTATACATAATTGATGATTAGGTTGACTTTGAAACAAATATTACGATGTGTGTAGAATTAATCTAGAGGGGGGGGGGGGGGTGAATAGATTTTAAACAATTTTACCCAAATTTCGTTAAGGTCAAGATTACGAAAATGCCCCTAGCTAATTATAATAAAATCACAAGTGTAAAAATACGGAAATATAAATGACACTTGAGATATATGTGGAAACCCTCCAAATGGGAAAAACCATGGCTGATGAGTGCGCCACACTAGAACCTCGAATCCACTGATGGCAATAGAATTACAACCTAATCCCGGTTTAATCCACTACCACTACCTAATCCCGGTATAAGTGAACCTAGTCCATCTTGCTTGCGATTTAAGCTACCTACTCCCGGAAGCAACTCAATTCTTACTTCTTAATGAAGAGATAAAGAGTCCTATGTGAATATTTGATGATATTCAATAAACAAACAAGGCTAGGAAACCCTACATGCTTATCTAGGATAATGAGATGACAATTAATGCAATCCTAGATATCATGAGCTAAATGACATGTTCAAGAAGCTTAGTTAAACATAGATTAAACAATCCTATGAAGCTATCACAATACAACACTCAATCATGGCATCACAACAATCTCTAATTTGTATCTAGAAAATCTTCTAAGAGCATACAAATAATTGAAGAGAAGGTTTAGTAAGTAAAACACGTAACTTGTAAGAAGATAATGAAGAACTTACCAAACAAGATGTGATGAAGCAACCCTATTCATTGATGCATTCTAAATGACTTAGATTATGCAAGAAGTTTTGATGCACATGGGAATGCTTTGAGCGATTAAAAATGAGTTCTTGAAAGTGTTTTTCTTTTGAAATGTGTTCTAAGGAAAATATTTGATGTTATGAACTCTTACACGACCTTAAAGCACTGAGTTATATATATATAAGATCCAAACAAAGTGAGGTCGTTTTGGAAAAAATGTTCCAGCTTCCTCCGTGTGCGCTGGTTGAGTAGCGCACCACTAGCGCACAACCTATTTTTACAATAGGCGTTTGACGAGTGGCGCATCCAAGTGGCCCAACATAAGCGCAAATCCTCTGGAATGTTTTCGCTGGTGAGGTGCGCTAGACGAGTAGCGCATCACCAGTGCACGCCCACTTTTTTCAACTGTGTACGGGTGCAATGACGCAGCTCAGTGGTGCATGACTAGCGGCGTTCCACTGGAATGTTACGCTGGTGAGGTGCATTAGTCGAGTAGCGTACCTCCAGTGCACAACCTGATTTCAACACTCAAACATACAATTTCAACAAGTTCAAGAGTGATGAAACATGCATTCTATTCAAATGCCAAACATGACATAAAACATTTAATTACAAGATGCAAATAAATCAATAAGAGTCATCAAAATGCACACAAGAAAACACTCAACATATAAGAATTAAAGTTATGCATGGATTTATGAGTGTGTGCAACTATCTTTTCAAAGTAAGTAAGCACAAGAATTTTACCTTCGGTGCTTCTCCTCTTGAGGTCTTGAGAGCCTAATCTACCCTTACATAATACCTCCAAAATGTGATTTGTTCACGAAATAAGCCAATCAACAAATGAGGACTTTACAATCTCCCCCTCTGGCTATTTCATGACAAAACCACCACTCACATTTGGTCCTCACAAAACAAGATAAAACATCGAGAAGATATTCTACATTACAAAGAGATAAACATAAAAAAAAACTTCAAATCTTCAATCTCTTGTAGAACTATCAACCCTACACACAAAGCAAGAACAAATACACTATCCAACCAAGTGCATGTGAGATGATCAAGTGAATATAAAACAAAAGCAATTACATTCAATAATATGAGTATGACATCGTGAAATGCTCATGCAATGCTCCCCTTCAATTGGTTACTCCCCCTACATGAAATCTCCCCCTAAAACAAGTACCATTCCCTTTAAAGCCAACACATGCTACTCCCTTAACACTACAATGTTAGGTCAATGCTACTCCCCATTTTTGTCATGATATAGGCAAAGGAGAAGTCCCCAATACAAGATTGGTGCATAATTATATAAGCCACATTTATGAAACTCCATTAATAGGAGAGAAACAAGGAGATTTATTTGAAAGAAAATATGTGAATAAAAAATGCTTTGCATACAAGGCATGTTGTATTCAAGTCTAAAACAATGGTATTTGGCAAAGCAAATGACAAAGGTTTCCAATATAATTCAAACAAATTTCACCATTCAAACCAATTTCACCATTTGTCATAAGAGAAGCAAGGATATAGAGTTCTTATAGATATCAAGTTTTAAGACACTATATCCAACTTTATAAGCTAAACATGGCATGAGCAACTTTGTACCCTATTTGATTTTTCTGGGAGGATACCTGTATGATAATAGCCATGTTCAACTAATAAAGAAAGAGAGACATTGATACAACATTTGAGTCTCACTAGCTTTTTCACACAATATTTTGTATTCAACAATTGCAATCATCAATTCATGCTTTATCATTTTTCATTAGCATGTCATTAAAGAATCATCATGTCATGGAGATAATTATAGGCCATTCAATATGTATTTCCTATGTAGATATCCTAGTCCAAAAATGCATGTTTGAACATAAATATGACATGGATTGTAATCAAAGCAAATTTCACACATATTGATGAAAATACAATATACTATAATAAGTGCAACCAAGCTACTCAAGCAATCAATAAAGGAGCATAAACATTTTTAAGAAAAATGGGATTCAACAAGTATACAATAGCTCTCTTTGCTTGAGTTCCCCTTATGAGGTCAAAAACTACAGCACATCACTCCATTAAACAAATCCCAATAGATCTACTAAGAGTCTTGAATCAATTAGCATCTAAGGGCTTAGTAAATAGATCCGCTAGTTAATCATTTGTACCTACATGCTCAAGTACAATGCATTTGCTCTCAACTAGTTCTCTAATGAAATGATAACGGATGTCAATATGCTTAGTCCTAGAATGTTGAACCGGATTCTTTAAAATATTAATTGCACTCATGTTATCACAAAAGAGAGTAAGAGTACCTTGATTGAATCCATAGTCGACTAACATTTGCTTCATCCAAAAGAGTTGTGTGCATCCACTCCCAACAACAATGTATTCGGCCTCAGCCGTGGACAAGGAAATCTAATTTTGATTCTTGCAAAACCAAGAGACAAGGTTGTTCCCAAGGAAAAAGCAACCGCCCGATGTACTTTTCCTATCATCACAATTTCCTACCCAATCTGCATCACTGAAGCCTATAAGACTAACATTAGTGTCAAAAGAGTACCAAATTCCATAGTTAGATGTCCCATTCACATAACATCTGATTCTCTTAACAGAAGAGAGATGGGACTCCTTAGGATCCGATTGGTACCTGGCACATACACCCACAATAAAGGAGATATCGAGCCTACTTGCAGTCAAATAGATCATACTACCAATCATGCCACGATATAAAGTTTTGGGTCACACTCTTACCACTAGCATCCTTGATTAGCTTTAAAGTGGTACTCATGTGTGTATCACAATGTTTGGCACTTTCAAGGCCAAATTTCTTCACTAGGTTTTTGGCATACTTAGCTTGAGATATGAAAATCCCATCATTCATTTGCTTAATTTGTAAACCCAGAAAGTAACTTAGCTCACCAACAAGACTCATCTCAAATTCATGAGACATGACATCAACAAATTGTTGGACTTTGGTGTCATTGGTGGAGCCAAAGACTATATCATCAACATTTATTTGAGCTATAAAGAGCTCATCTTTATTTTTCTTGATGAATAGAGTCTTGTCAACACTACCCCTAGGGTAACCATTGTCTATGAGATATTGGGTGAGACGCTCATACCAAGCCCTTGGTGCTTGTTTCAACCCATATAAAGCTTTGTTAAGGTGATAGACATGATTAGGGTAGTGAGGATCTAAAAACCCTTTGGGTTGCTCAACAAACACTTCCTCTTGCAAGAAACCATTGAGGAAGGCACTCTTAACATCCATTTTATATAATTTGAACTTGTGCAAACAAGAAATGGATAAAAGAAGCCTAATGGACTTAATCCTAGCAACAGGAGCAAATGTCTCTTCAAAGTCAATACCCTCAATTTGAGAGTACCCTTGTGCTACAAGCCTAGCCCTGTTTCGCACAATGTTGCCATCCTCATCGGATTTGTTCCTATATACCCACTTGGTGCCTATCACATTAGTGTTCTTGGGCCTAGGAACTAGAGTCCAAGCCTCATTCGTTTCAAATTGGTTAAGCTCTTCTTGCATGGCAAGAACAAAAAATTCATCTTTTAAAGCTTCATCAATTTTCTTAGGTTCTATTTGAGAGGTGTAACAAGTGTAGCTAATTAGATTAGCCATTTGATGCCTAGTCCTAACACCCTCACTAACCTCTCCAATAATGTCATCTTTGTCATAGAGTTTCCTAACCCATGGAGCAGGTTCTTTTGAGTTCAAGGGAGGAAACCTATCAATAGGTTGTGTTATGTCATCATCAAGGTTAGTCTTTTCAACAATAAAGACATCAACAACCTTCTCCAAAGGGGAGTCAGCAACATAATCTACCTCCTCCTTATGGTTATTAGATTTGAGCCTAGTATCATCAATGACAACATTAGATGATTCCATTATGGTCCTAGTTCTTAGATTAAAAACTCTATAGGCTTTACTATTCAAGGCATAGCCAATAAAGATACCCTCATCACTCTTAGCATCAAATTTGCCAAGTTGATCACGGTCATTCAAAATATACATTTACTTCCAAAGGTGTGAAAGTAGCTAACATTGGCTTCCTACCTTTTCTTAACTCATAGGAGGTTTGCCTAGTGTGGGGCCTAAGGAAGACTCTATTTCCTATGTAGCATGCCGTATTTACGGCTTCAGCCCAAAGATTCCTAGGGACATTGTTGCTAAGCAACATCACACAGGCCATTTCTTGAAGAACCCTATTTTTCCTCTCAACAACTGTATTTTGTTGAGGTTTCCTAGGAGCCGAGAACTCATGAGAAATGCCTAGACTATTGCAAAAGTTTTCAAAATGGGCATTCTCAAATTCCTTCCCATGGTCAATCATAATTCTCTTAATACTTTTAATCTTAGAGTTCATTTCATTTTGAATTTTAGAACAAAGCATTTTGAACTTGTCAAACGTTTCAGATTTTTCTCTAAGAAAATAAGTCCATGTGTACCTAGAGAAGTCATCTACACACACAAAAATGTATCTCTTTCCACCTAATCTCTCATTCTGTATAGGACTGATAAGATCCATGTTAAGAAGCTCTAGAGGTTCCTTGGTGGTTACATACTTGCCCTTTTTGTGCATACTTTTGGTTTGTTTCCCTTGTTGGCAAGGTCCATAAACACCATTAACCTTTTTACCAAGCTTGGGAAGGCCTCGCACAACATTGAACTTATTTAAGATTCTTAAATCCCTAAAGTTCATGTGAGCAAGTCTTTCGTGCCACAACTCAATTTGTTCATCCTTAGACATATTGCAAGATATACCTATAGCTTCAAGACAATAGCAATTGTCACTAGATCTCATACCTTTTAGCAAGGTTTGTCCATTTGGCAATAGGATAGAACAATTATTTTTCCTAAACAAGACGAAAAGTCCTTCATCACGAAGATATGAAATGCTTATAAGATTGGCTTTTAAACCATCAACATACAAAGCATTGGACAATGAGGGTAATCCGGGAATGGAAATGGTTCCCTTTCCTTTAACCTTCTTTTTGGATCCATCACCAAAGGTGACGTTTCCTCCATCCTCCATCACAAGAGTTTCAAAGAAACTCTTATTTTCATTCATGTGCCTAGAGCACCCACTATCCAAATACCAAAAATCACAAGAATGAGCATTCAAGGCAATTTGTGCAACATGGCAAAGGTGTTCATCCCTTCTAATCCACCTAGGTGCAATATTTTTCTTCCTAGTTGTCAATGGTACATTGGCTCTAAGTGTCCTAGGATCATGCAAAGTTGTTTCATTATTCCTAGTGACATGCATCATGGCTCTACATGTCCTAGGATTATGCAAAAGTGTTCCATTTTTCCTAATGACATGCATCATGGCTCTAGCCTTTTTCCTCTCTATCATGCTTTCAATTCTACAAAATTTGATATATCTAAAGCAATTTGGTCTAATGTGACCATCAATACCATAAAAATGATATGTAGGAATGAAGTTAGGAATCATACCATAACCTTGATGATGTATTGGTGCCTTCCCATGTCTATGTGGTTGTCTTGATTGTTGTTGTGGAGCTTTCCTTCTTTGTTGTTGAGCAAGACTTGATTGCTTCCTTGGTTGAGCTTGCATGATAGGTATCTTCCCTTGATAAGCTTTCGGTTGAGGGAGGTTAGCTTGAGGAGCCCTTGTAGGATGAGCTTGAGGTAGGCTTCTTGGTGCTACCTTCACTTGAACACTACTTGAACACTCTCCTAGGTCAAGTTTCTTCCTAGGTAATTAATGAGAAGATGACCCATTAAAGTTCATGCTTCTTACAAAAATTGTCTTGCTTGGAGTGGAGGACACTTTGTCATTTTCAAACCCAAGCCCCTTCTTGTCACTTGGCCTCTTTCCAACATATAGCATATGGTCAAGTTTTTTTATGCTAGAGTTCATCTTGGCCAACAACTCTCTAGCATCTTCAAGCTCTTTCTTTAACTTTTCTTCACTCCTTTTAAATCTCACCAACTCTTCATTTAGTTGGTCAACTTGAGTTGAGAGGTCTAAGTTTTCTTCTTTTAATCTATTGATCTCATTCTTGTTCTTTAACCTTGAGCTCTCAAACTTAGCCATGTAGTCCTTGAGATCTATCCTATCCACACTTCCATTTATGGATTGTGATGAAGATCCATCATCACTTGAGTAGTCTTCCTCTTGACTTTCATTCTCTTATTCACTAGCATCTTTGCTCCTAAGAGAGGATGTAAATGCTATGAAGTTAGCCATGAGTTCTTCATCATCCAAAGACTCATCTCCTTTATTAGAGTTATAACTTTCACTCCATGTGGCAGCCATCACTTTTCCCTTCTTTTTGTTCTTGTGATTTGCACGTTCCGAGGCAAAGTGGCCTATTCCACCATATTCATAACATTGGACTCCTTTCTTCTCGGTCTTTTCTTGCCTAGGCTCAAACCTTTTGAAGGGAGCTTTTTTTTCAAGTCTTGACCCTTGGATCCAAAACCTTTCTTCTCGGACTTGTAGAATTTCTTGAGCTTCCTCATTAGCAAGGCCATTTCTTCATCCAAGTCATCAAACTTTCCTTCTCAACTTTGGAGGCTTTTAAAGCAACGTCTTTTTGCTTTTTCGATGGTGTGGGGTTAGGACATTTCCTAGATTCATAAGCTAGAAGCCTCCCAATCACTACACTAGGCTTCATGTCCTTGTAACCACTGTTTTCTTCCAAAGCCGTCACCTTAAACTCAAATCTATCGGGTAGAGATCTCATAATATTTTCTTGATCTTCCTATCCAAATAAGGATAACCAAGTTGATGACTTTGGTTCATAATGTCCATCAACCTTACTTCAAAGTCATTGAAGCACTCGTTCTTATCCATCTTGAGCAATTCAAATTGCGTTTGGAGAACTTGAAGTTTCGACTCCTTAACCACGTCGGTTCCCTCATGTGCAACTTCTAGGATATCCCATGCTTCCTTAGCTTTCCTAGTATTTTGAACCAACTTGTACTGGTTATCATCCATTGCACATAGGATGGCATGCATTGCCTTCCTATTCCACTTTGAAGCCTCAAACTCTTGTGCATTCCACTGTGCCTTTGGTTTGAGTACATCATCTCTTCCATCTGCAGGAGTCATCATGGGTTGAGTGTAGCCATCTCCAACTGCCATCCATGCCCTGTCATGAATTTGGCAAATGTACGACTCTATCTTGCCTTTCTAAGAGGCATAATTTAACCTGGTGAGAAGTGGAGGTCCAGTACTAGAAGCTCCCTCGTTGCCACCGTTTCACTCACTGTGTTTAATGAATGAATGATATGAATGCAAATGTATGAATGATCAATACACACACAAAATGCAACACACACCCAAATGAGCAATGATCACCTATGTATGTCTAGGAACCTGCTCTGATACCAATTGAAACAAATATTATGGTGTGTATAGAATTAATCTAGAAGGTGGGTGAATAGATTTTGTTAATAGCAAAATTTGGCCTAGGGACCAAAGGAGAATTTTCCACTTCCCAGCCTTCCTGCAAGGGTCCGAATTCGGACTTATATGACAGGGTATCAAGGCCCATGAGGTCGAGCTACCATGGGATCCTACAAGAGCAAGGCGAGGCCGCCCATACCATCTGAGCATCTCGCATGTGTCCAGGCTTACCAAATAAAGCCTAACAAGACTGCGTTATACTCCTTATACCAGGATAAAAGCCCGAAGCTAGGTCGACGTGAAAGGACCTAGGTCCCCCGACATCAAGGTATCTCGTGACACTCTCCTAGAGCTTGCTACTATCTCTACTTTCACTATAAGACCTTTAAGGTGCCGAACCTGTCTTGCAAAGGCCCTCCTGCCTCGTCAAGGTATAATCTTGACATGTCCGATCATTAAAGGTAGAAGCCCGTAAAGCCTCATCATAACCAAAAGTGCCAAGATCCACTGTAGATCATGGCATGGTTAAATCAAGTAGCAAGAGCAGTACTCGAGCGTACCTCTCCACCCTTCCAGAAACAAGCCAAGGTCACCTGTTTATGGCGAACACCTTACCAGGGCTTGCCAGTCAAGCTTCGTTACCCCGACGGATTCCAACGCGGTCAAATCGAGCTCCACCGAAAGCCTTCTAAGGTCTAATCAAGCTTAATACAACCGGATTAGTACCTTAAGGTATCTCGCCCTCAGATCGATACCTAAGTACTGGGATACCAGCTTCGAGACCGGGGTACGCCTCCTCCGTAAGGTAGGAAGAATAATATCAGTAAGGTACCGTGCCACCAGAATATTGAACCAGAGTTCTCCTCCAAGAGAGAGGGTTGACTTTCATGATTACCATTAGTGAGGTCGATCGTATTAATAGAGGTAGTCAGCCCTATTTAATGAGGTCAACCGTATTAATGGAGGTAGTCAACCCTATTAATGAGGTCAACTATATTAATAGAGGCAGTCAACCCAATTAATGACATGATCAACACCATTAATAAGAGAATATTCAACTCTTTAATGGCCATCATTAATGAAAGAGTACTAAGAGAAAACAAATACCTTTTCCTCCAAGTTATCCTCTGCAACCGATTATTGGGGGTCAACTATAACAGAAAATCCAGCCTATCAAGGAAGGAAGAGTCCGAAGAGGAAACAATCATATCTTCTCCAAGATAATAGCTACAAGCCGATCAACTACATTAAGGGAAGAATCGTATTCGATAAGGAAATGAAGGCTAATTGAAGAATCCTGGACTTGCACGCCAAGGTAGTCCCCATGTATAAATATGCCTGTAAAAGGCATAGTGAAGGGTCTCCGATAGATCTCAGAAGACACATGCTTCTTTTAAAGTTCTCTCTAGATTGTCATTGTACGTGTACCTTTACCAGGAATATACTGGTATCAGTTAACACTCGATCATTGTTGTAAGCACTCCGGAGCACCATGGTGGTGTTATTTCTCAATAGTTGTAAGCTCCCCGGAGCATCTGTGATATATACATAAGGAAGGGTATTCCTCTTTCCATTGGATACTGCCTTGGGGTTTTTCAGCATGTGATCATTCTTGATGCTATTTCCCCCTTGGTCAGTCCACCTCTCTCTGCAAAAGACTTGTGTTTTTCATATTATCTACTGTATTATGCATGTGTGTATACGGGCTAGGTGCTAACCCCATTGGTCATAGCTCTCTAATCTTTCTTACATGAGATCGGGAAACAACAACGAAGACCTAAGGAACCAAATCTAGATTCCTGCCTCGCTAGACCTAACGCTCTTATCCTTTCATCTACATGCCAAAGTCGCACATCAAGATGAAGAGAAACCACCCAGACCAGTTCGAAGGGAGTCGAGAAGCTCTCCCGTATCCTCTCTATGGAAGAAATCGAGCTCTCCGACACTAAAGCTAGATAAGCCCCCCCTTCTTACTTGCTATCGAGGTCGGGGTATTACAGGAAGCAATCGGGCTCTAGAACCAAGCTCTGGGTACCTGGACGGGCTCCTACACTTACAAAAGAGCAAGGTCCAGGATCACCCCCTTCGCACCAGCAAGGGAACCTCGTGCTCCCCATATCTACTTCATAAGCACGAAGCATGACGGACGGGATGACTTGTCTCCTACCTATTGTTTCATCCCCCTTCATATTCATACAAGATCACCAAGGTACCAAAGGTACCAACCCCGGTCACCACCACCTCCGTGGTAGTGGTCTCGAGGGTGTTAATAGGGATTTCTCATCCTAAACAAATTTCTCGTTAACAGATTTTAAACAATTTTACCCAAATTTTGTTAAGGTCAAGATTACGAAAATGCCCCTAGCTAGTTATAATAAAAGCACAAGTGTAAAAATACGGAAATATAAATGACACTTGAGATATACGTGGAAACCCTCCAAATGGGAAAAACCACGGGCTGATGAGTGCGCCACACTAGAACCTCGAATCCACTAATGGCAAAGTAATTACAACCTAATCTCGGTTTAATCCACTTTCACTACCACTACCTAATCTCGGTATAAGTGAACCTAGTCCATCTTGCTTGCGATTTAAGCTACCTACTCCCGGAAGCAACAGAATTCTTACTTCTCAATAAAGAGATAAAGAGTCCTATGTGAATATGTGATGATATTTAATGAACAAACAAGGCTAGGAAACCCTATATGCTTATCTAGGATAATGAGATGACAATTAATGGAATCCTAGATTTCATGAGCTAAATGACATGTTCAAGAAGCTTAGCTAAACATAGATTAAACAATCCTATGAAGCTATCACAGTACAACACTAAATCATGGCATCACAACAATCTCTAATTTGTATCTAGAAAATCTTCTAAGAGCATACAAATAATTATAGAGAAGGTTTAGCAAGTAAAACATTTAACTTATCAGAAGATAGTGAATAACTTACCAAAAAAGATGTGATGAAACCACCATATCCATTGATGCACTATAAATGAACTTAGATGATGCAAGATGAAGTTTTGATGCACATGGGAATGCTTTGAGTGATTAAAAATGAGTTCTTGAAAGTGTTTTTCCTTTGAAATGTGTTCTAAGGAAAATATTTGATGTTCTGAACTCTTACACGGCCTTAAAACACTGAGTTGTATATATAAGATCCAAACAAAGTGAGGTCATTTTGGAAAAAAATGTTCTAGCTTCCTCTGTGTGCGTTGGTGACGTGCACTGGTCGAGTAGCACACCACCAGCGTACAACCTATTTTTACAATAGGCACTGGACGAGTGGCGTATCCCAGTGGCGCAACACAAATGCAAATCCTCTGGAATGTTTGCGCTGGTGAGGTACGCTGGACGAGTAGCGCATCACCAGCGCACACCCACTTTTTTCAATTGTGCACGGGTGCAATGACACATCTCAGTGTCACATGACTAGTGGCGTTCCACTAGAATATTGCCCTGGTGAGGTGCTCTGGTTGAGTAGCGCACCACCAGCACACAACCTGATTTCAACACTCAAACATACAATTTCAACAAGTTCAAGAGTGATGAAACATGCAACCCATTCTACTGCCAAGCATGACGTAAAACATTTAATTACAAGATGCAAATAAATCAATAAGAGCCATCAAAATGCACACAAGTAAACACTCAACATATAAGAATTAAATTTATGCATGAATTTGTTAGTGTGTGCAACTATCTTTTCAAAGTAAGTAAGCACAAGAATTTTACCTTCGGTGTTTCTCCTCTTGAGGTCTTGAGAGCCTAAGCTACCCTTACATAATACCCCAAAAATGTGATTTGTTCATGAAATAAGCCAATCAACAAATGAGGACTTTACAGACTTTGTGCATTTAGTCTAGTTTATGAACATTTATGTGTATGCCTCATTGATTGCATTTCTTGGTTGGACTTTTATTGACAATTAGGTTGTTAGATTTTATCTACACATCTAATTGAGTCCTTGGGATGGGCATATAGGCATTGTTTGATAACTAGGATGTTTAATTGCATTATCTATATCTAGTTAAGCATTTTATGTTTGGTCTTACATATAATTACATTTGAGCATAGTGTCATATATATACTTGGACCATATACTCTTCATTGAGTCAAAGTCTTGTGGCTTGGGTGTGAAGTTGCACAATCAAGAGAAGCCTTGCAACAAAGAATAGGTTGGCAAGCAATTGGCTGGGTATCCACTGTAAAAGGCCCGAGGGGTAGAGTAGGAGGTACCCACGCCAAGAGTAGTGGATCAGGGGATATCACTAGGGATTGAACCAAGAGTGGTGAGTGGCGGTGTCCATAGCCTGAGGTTGTCGAGAGTGAGAGTCCGAGTATCACTTGAGGGTGTAATCTTTTATTCATATAGTGAATTTCTTTGACCGAGTGTGGTGCACTTAACAGCCCTAGGTTTTTCCCATTTGGAGGGTTTCCACATATACATCTTGTGTTGTTTATATTTCCGCACTTTACACTTGATGTTGTATGTTTGTTTTATTGGGTGAATTTTGAATATTGACTAGTCAAGAAAAATTGGTAATTGTCTTGATAAAAACCTATTGACCCCCCCCCCCCCCTCTATGTTATAGACACACACGTTCTTAGGGAACTTTTCAGACTCCTTAGGATCCAATTGGTACCTAGCACACACACCCACACGAAAAGAGATATTGGGCCTACTTGCTGTCAAATAGAGCAAGCTACCAATCATGCCACGATACAAAGTTTGGTCAACACTTTTACCACTAGCATCCTTGCTTAGCATCAAAGTGGTACTCATGGGTGTATCACAATGTTTGGCATTTTCAAGGCCAAATTTCTTCACTAGGTTTTTTGCATATTTAGCTTGGGAGATGAAGATCCCATCATCCATTTTCTTAATTTACAAACCCAGAAAGTAACTTAGCTCACCAACAAGGCTCATTTCAAACTCATGAGACATGACATCAAAAAATTGTTGGACTTTGGTGTTGTTGGTGGAGCCAAAAACTATATCATCAACATAGATTTGAGCTATAAAGAGCTCATCTTTATCTTTCTTGATGAATATAGTCTTGTCAACACCACCCCTTGTATAGCCATTGTCAATAATAAATTGAGTGAGGCACTCATACCAAGCCCTCGGTGCTTGTTTCAACCCATATAAAGCCTTCTTGAGGTGATATACACGATTGGGGTGTTGAGAATCCACAAACCCCTTGGGTTGCACAACAAACACTTCCTCTTGCAATAAGCTATTTAGGAAGGCACTCTTAACATCCATTTGATGCAACTTGAACTTGTGCAAACAAGAAATGGATAAAATAAGCCCAATAGACACTAACCGAACAACGGGAGCAAATGTCTCCTCAAAGTCAATACCCTCAATTTGAGAGTAATCTTGTGCTACAAGCCTAGCCATGTTTTACACAATGTTTCCATCCTCATCGGCTTTGTTCCCATAGACCTGCTTGGTGCCTATCACATAAGTGTTCTTATGCCTAGAAACTAGAGTACAAACCTCATTCCTTTTGAATTGGTTAAGCCCTTTCTGCATAGTAAGAACCTAAAATTTATCCTTTAATCTTCATCAACCTTCTTGGGTTCTATTTGAGAGGTGTAGCAAGTGTAGCTAATTATATTAGCCATTTGACGCCTAGTTTTAACACCCTCATTAACTTCTCCAGTGATATCATTTTTATCATGGAGTTTTTTAACCCATGGAGCAGGTTCATTAGAGTTCAAGTGAGGAACTCTGTCAATAGGTTATCATCAAAATTAGATTTTCCACCATTAGAAGTCTCCACAACCTTTTCCAGTGGAGGGTCTTCAACTATATCTACCTCATCCTCATGGTTATTACACTTGAGCCTTGTATCATTAATGACAACATTAGATGATTCCATGACGATTCGAGTCTTCAAATTGAAAAATCTATAGGCTCTACTATTCAAGGCATAACCAATAAAAATATCCTCATAACTCTTAGCATCAAATTTGCCAAGTTGATCTCGGTCATTTAAAATGTAGCATTTTCTTCCAAAGGTGTGAAAGTAGCTAACATTTGGCTTTCTACCTTTCTATAACTCATATGGGTTTGCCTAGTGTAGGACCTTAGAAAGACTTTATTTCTTATATAGCACGCCATATTGATGGCTTCGGCCCAAAGGTTCCTAGGGACATTGTTGCTAAGCAACATCACACGGGCCATCTCTTGAAGGACTCTATTCTTCCTCTCAATAACTCCATTTCGTTGAGGTGTCCTAGGAGCCGAAAACTCATGAGAAATGCTTAAACTATTACAATAGTTTTCAAAATGGGAAATATCAAAATCCTTCCCATGGTCACTCCTAATTCGTTTAATGCTTTTAATGGTTGAGTTCATTTCATTTTGAATTTTAGTACAAAGCATTTTAAACTTGTCAAAAGTTTCGGATTTTTCTCTAAGAAAATAAGTCCATGTGTACCTAGAGAAATCATCTACACAAACAAAAATGTATCTTTTTCCACCTAAACTCTCGGTTTGTATGGGACCAATAAGATCCATGTGAAGAAGCTCTGGAGGCTCCCTGGTAGAGATATTTTCCCTTTTTGTGCATGCTCTTGGTTTATTTCCCTTGTTGGCAAGGTCCACACACACCATTGGCTTTCTTCCCAAGGTTGGGTAGGCCTCGCACAACATTGAACTATCTAAGATTCATAAATCCCCGATAGTTCATGTGGCCAAGTATTTCATACCACAACCCAATTTGCTCATCCTTGGACACATTGCAAGCGACTACTCTAGCTTCAAGACAATAGCAATTGTCGCTAGATCTCGTGCCTTTTAACAAGGTTTGTCTATTGAGCAATAGAATAGAGCAATCATTTTTGCTAAACAAGATGAAAATTCCTTCATCACTAAGATGGGAAATGCATATTAAATTGGCTTTAAGGCTATTAACACACAGAGCATTGGACAAGGAGGGTAATCCGAGAATTGAAATGGTTTGTTTCCCTTTAACTTTCTTCTTGGATCCATCACCAAAGGTGACATTACCTCCATCCTCCATGACAAGAGTCTCAAAGAAACTCTTATCACCCATCATGTGCCTAGAGCACCCACTATCCAAATACCAAAGATTAGAAGAATTGGCTTTCAAGTCAATTTGTGCAACATGGAAAAAGTGTTCAACTCTTCTAATCCATCTAGGTGAAATATTTTATTTCCTAGTGGTCAATGGTACATGGGCTCTAGATGTCCTAGGATCATGCAAAAGTGTTTCATTTTTCCTAGTGACATGCATCTTGGTTTTAGCCTTTTTCTTCTCTATCATGCTTTCAGTTCTATACAATTCAATATATCTAAAGCAATTTGGTCTAATATGACCATCTATACCACAAAAATGACATGTAGGAATGAAGTTAGGAATCATATCATAACCTTGAGGATGTATTGGAGTCTTCCCATGTCTTTGCAGTTGTCTTGGTTATTGTTAAGGATCTCTCATTCTTTGTTGTTAAACATGACTTGATTGCTTCCTTGGTTGAGCTTGCATGATAGGTTTCTTCCCTTTATAAGCTTTCGGTTAAGGAAAGTTAGCTTGAGGAGTTCTTGTAGGATGAGCTTGAGGTAGGCTTCTTGGTGCCACCTTCACTTGAGCACTTCTTGAACACTCTCTTAGGTCAAGTTTCTTCCTAGGTGATTGATGAGGAGAAAACTCCTTGAGATTCTTGCTCTTGATAAATAGGGTCTTGCTTGGAGTGGAGGACATCTTGTCATCTTCAATCCCAAGCCCCTCCTTATCACTTGTCCTCTTTCCAACATCTAACATGTGGTCAAGTTTTTTAGTGCTAAAGTTCATCTTGGCTATCAACTCTCTTGCATCTTCAAGCTCTTTCTTCAACTCTTCTTCGCTCCTCTAAGATAAGCCTAACTTCTTTCTTAGCTTATCTTCACTGTCCATGGTTCTCACCATTTCTTTACTTAGTTGGTCAACTTGAGTTGAGAACTCTAGGTTTTCTTCTTTTAATCTCCTAATCTCTTCCTTGTTTTTTAACCTTGAACTCTCAAACTTGACCATATAGTCTGTAAAGTCCTAATTTTTTGATTGGCTTATTTTGTGAACAAACCACATTTTTAGGGTTTTATGTAAGGGTAACTTAGGCTCTCAAGACCTCAAGAGAAGAAGCACCAAAAGTATATTTCTTGTGCTTACATGCTTTGAAGAGATATAGTTGCACACACTCACAACTCATGCATATTTCTTATTCATATATGTTGTGTGTTTATATGAGTGTGCATTCATATTTTGATAACTCTTCTTGCATATTTATATTGATCACATCTTTGCATTTGTATTGACATGCATTATGTGTTGCTCACACACACACTTACTTGCATTTGATTTGTTATGCATGTGTGCTTCATTGTTGTCTATGTGCATTCATAGTATGGTTTTATGTGTTGTTCAAACTTGCACGATGGTGTTCTCGTCTTAGAGCATTGAGTGACCATTTGAGAAGGTTGTATTCTTCTCTTGGTTTAGTTATGTGCAGTAAGGTGTCTAGTCTAAAAAAGTGGATTTCAATGATTTAAATGTTTTTCGAAACAAACCTTTGTACGGTCTTGTGACCATATCATTTTATAAAATGAATCAAAATGAGTTTTGAAATTTTTTGTAAAAACAAGACACCCTTACCTTTATAACGGTATATTATTAGTAATATTTCATGACCGTTTGGATTGGTTTTGAAATCTCCAAAGTGACCACAAAAATAGGGCATCTCAGTTGTTGTCCATTTCTGACCTTATGTTACTTAAATGACCATAACGTTTTCTACGGACATCCAAATCAAGTTTTATAAATTGGAGTAGAAATTATACTTCCATACCTTTCCAACGGTATATTATACGAACGGTTTGGATTTTTTTTGGTCATGTTTTTGGTCGCTCGAATCTCAAGCTTTTGTGTTGTCGCTGCTGCGCCGGTCCACAAGCGTACCTCACCAGCGCCCCTAGATAGTAGGTGTGCACTAGTGTGGTGCTTGTCAACCAGTGCAGCTCACTAGCGCACTAAGTAAAATTCTGGGAATTTTCAAAACGAAGTAGTTTTGTTCTAGGGCTTATATTTATGTGTCATCTTCTTCCTTACTCGTTTTTTAGAGCTTAAAAACCATTTTTTAGTGAGAGAAAATGTTTCCCTTGAGAGTGAAGCTCTAAGAGTGGTTCCTTAACTCTCCAAACCCAAAACCCATCATCCTTCATGCAATATTGATCATCTTTAGACATGGGTCTTCATCATTCATGACTTGGTAAGTAAGAACAAACCTTTATCTTTGATTATTGTTCTTAAACTCCAAGAGTTCATTTTTATTGCATAGGATTTATAGAAATCATTTTTGAATGCATATTTTGTTGAATGATGACATGATTGGGTTTGTATTTTTATAGCTTAATTGATTAGGTCATTTTTGCCTAAAAGCTAAGTCATAAACATTCTTGTGCGATTCATTGTTGACTAGGTTGATAGATTGTTCGTTAATCAACTTGTTAAGCATTTGAATGTTTATGTGATGTTTTTGTGACAATTAGTTTGTCAGAAAATCTCTACACAACTAATTGAGTTTGTTATTGATAGACATTGATCTAAGACATGCATTTATTGTGTTGCTAAATGCTTTGTCTCCATCACATGAATATTTACTAAGTATATGTTGAATACATTGTAAGCATATTTGTTTATTCATTGTGATTGTTTGTTATAGCTAGAATTTTTGTTACTGATAACTTCTAGCTAAATCTTTATACTTTGCATTTAGATATTGTTTAAGACTCATTGATTGCATTTTGTGAGTGCATTATAGTCCTTGCCATGCTTGATGACAACATGTGTTGATATGGTTTTTATGATAGCTTTATAGGATTGCTTGTTCTATGTTGAGCTAAGCTTTATGACATGTCATTTAGCTCTTGATATCTAGGATTGCATTTATTGCCATCTCATAATCCTAGATAAGCATATAAGGTACGCTATCCTTGTTTGTTGTTTGAATATCATCATATATTCACATAGGGTGTTTATCTCTTCATTGAAAAGAAGTAAGTCTTGTGTTTCATCCAGGAGTAGGTTGCTTCAAGCGTAAGCAAATTGAACTAGGTCCACTTAATACCGGGATTAGGTAGTGGTAGTGGGTTATATACCGGGAGTAGGTTGTAACGCCTCTATCATCAGTGGATTCGTTGTTCGAGTGTGGCACACTTAACAGCCCATGGTTTTTCCCATTTTGTGGGTTTCCACGTATATCTCAAGTGTCTTTATTATTTCCGCACTTATTACACTTGTGATATTATTGTGACTAGTTAGGGGTATTTTTGTCTAATTGACCATTAACGAAAATTGGGTATAATTTGATTAAAATCTATTCACCCCCTCTAGATTAATATTAAACACACCATAATATTTGTTTCAATTGGTATCAGAGCTGGTTTCTAGACATACATAGGTGATCCTTGCTCATTTTTGGTGTGTTTTGCATTTTGTGTGATTTTTATCATTCATACACTTGCATTCATTTGCACTCATTTTACCCAAAACACTATGTGTGATTTTGAGAGACTTGAGGGTGCGTTGATCTCTGAACCACATACGCTCACCAAGGATAACTACCCCTCTTGGAAAGTGAGGATGGAGTTCTTTTTGTGTGACCTTGGTTATCATGTGTGGATGTGTGTGGAAGAAGGATACTCACCTCCCATAGAGACACAAGAGAATGAGGCTTTTATGCCTAAACCTAAGTTCAAGTGGACTAATGATGAACTCGAGGCTGCCGAATGGAATTCAAAAGGCCTTCGTGCCTTATATCGTGCAGTGGGTAGAGTCAAGCAAAGCTCATCCAATCCACCCGAGATGTTCGAAAAGCTTGGGAGATTCTATGAATCACCCATGAAGGTACCATGAAAGAAAAAGACAAGAATTTGGGTACCTCATAGAACAAGCTTCGATGTTTTCATTATGGCGGCTATGGGCATATTTCCACGGATTGTGAAAATTCAAAGAGCAAGAGTCAAAGAGGCAAATCAAAGGCCTACTCTTCTAGTAAAAGTGAAGAATGCTCTTCGGGTTCCAAGGGATGTAAAAGGAATCACATAGTTGTGTACGTTTTACACGATGACAACTCTAAAGCTGCCATAATACATCCATCTCTCAATGTTGACATTGAAAAAGCTAGTTTAGATGATGATTGCCACGAGAGTACAAGTGGTAGAAGCTTCGATGAAGAAAGTTCAAACTCTAAGAACTTGAGTGATGAAGAGTTTGGTTACGAAGACTTCATTAAAATTCTTCAAAGGTCTTTGTAGAAGAAAAATAAAGAAATCAAGAAGTTGAAGGAACAAAATCTTTAACTAAGGACCAAGTTAGATGACTCCTTGAAGATGGACATAGTTGATGTGTCCAAGTATGAGAAGGAGATTGATGATTGCCATCAAAGGATGAAGACAATGAAGGATGAACTTGCCAATAAAGACAATTCCTTGTAGATCATCAAGAAGAATGAGATGAGGTGCCTTGGAGAATTAAAGAAAGCCAAGGTCATGCAACTTCAAGCTCAAGGCAAGAAAAGAGCTTTACCTCTACAACATCCTAGGAGGAAGATTGATCTTGAAGAGACATCCAAGAATGGCCAAGTGAAGGGGCAAATAAAGAATGGAGCTAAACCTCAACAATCAAGAGCTCCACTTCCAGGGCTTCCTCAACTAAGAAGGCATGTTCAACCGGCTTATCCATCTCAACAAGCTTGCCCATAAAGGTTCCACCAATTGGCTCAAGCTCTAAGAAATAGCCAACTGGTGCATCACCAAAGACAACCTCATCGACATGGCGATGCATCGATGAGATCAGAATGCAAAGGTATAAATTCTCATTTTCTACCTACTTGTCATTTTTGTGGTTTGATTGGTCACTTAAGACCAAATTGCTTTAAGTACATTAAGAGGTGTAGAATAGAGAACATGAAAGAATATCGGTTTAAAAAATGGGCAAGTATGCATGAACCTAGAGTTGTTAGAAATATATGTTAAACCACTAGAAATGAGAAAGTGGAACCTAGAGGGGTTAGAAAGAATGAACCCGTTTGCCTTAGTGCCTATGAGATAACTGTAGATGCAACTAGGTCATTTGGACTTGGTAAGTCTATAGGAGCACATGTTTCCCAATGACTTGGTTAAATTTTGACCCCATAAGGGGAACTCAAGCAAAGAGAGCTTTTGTATAGTTGTTGCATGCAAAAATTTGGAAATGTTTATGCTCCTTTATTGATTGCTTGAGTAGCTTGGTTGCACTTATTTTATATTATATTATATTTTCTTCAATAAGTGTGAACTTTGCTTTGATTACAATCCAAGTCATATTTATGTTCAAACATGCGCATTTTTGGACTAGGAGATCTACATAGGAAGTACATGTTGAATGATCTTTAGTTATCTCCATGACATGATGAATCTTTAATATCATGCTAATAAAAAATGATAAACAATGAATTGATGATTGCACTTGTTAAATGCAAAACATTGTGTGAAAATGCTAGTGAGACTAAAATGTTTAATGAATGTCTCTCTTTCTTTATTATGTTAAACATGACTACTATCATACGGGTATCTTACCCAGAAAAATCAAATAGTGTGCAAAGTTGCTCATGCCATGTTTCACTTATAAAGTTAGATATTGTGCTCTTAAAATGTTACTTCTATGAAAACTCTATATCATTGCTTCTCTCATGATGAATGGTGAAATTAGTTTGAATTCTATTGGAAACCTTTGTCATTTGCTTTGCCAAATACCGTTGTTTTTGGACTTGAATGCAACATGTCTTGTATGCAAAGCATTTTTGATTCACACGTTTTCTTTAAAAAAATACCCTTGTTTCTCTCCTATTAATTTAGTTGCATAAATGTGGCTTATATAATTATGCAAATATCTTGTATGCTTCTTTCTTTTTTTGCCTTGAGTGACCCAGTTGGGGACTTCTCCTTTGCCTATATTGTGACAAAAAGGGGGAGTAGCCTTGTTGTGTTAGAGGAGTAGCAATGTGTTGGTTTTAAGGGGAGTAGTACTTGTTGGGGATATTACATTTAGGGGAAGTAACCCTTTGAGGGGGAGCATTGCATGATGTGGAGCATTACACGATGTCGTACTCATATTCTTAAATGCAAATGCTTTTGTTTGATATTCACTTGATCATCTCACATGCACTTGGTTTGGAAAGTGTATTTGTATTTTTTTTGTGTAGGTTTCATAGTTCTACAAGAGATTGAAGATTTGAAGTTTTTTTTTCATGTATATCTCTTTGTAATGTAGAATATCTTCCTAGTGTTTTATTTTGTTTTGTGAGGATCAATGTGAGTGGTGGTTTTGTCACGAAATAGCCAAAGGGGGAGATTGTAAAGTCCTCATTTATTGATTGGCTTATTTTGTGAACAAACCACATTTTTGGGGTTTTATGTAAGGGTAGCTTAGGCTCTCAAGACCTCGAGAGAAGAAGCATCAAAGGTATATTTCTTGTGCTTACTTGCTTTGAAGAGATATAATTGTACACACTCACAACTCATGCATATTTCTTATTCGTATATGGCGTGTGTTTATATAAGTGTGCATTCATGTTTTGATAACTTTTCTTGCATGTTTATATTGATCACATCTTTGCATTTGTATTGTCATGCATTATGTGTTACTCTCACACACACTTACTTGCATTTGATTTGTTATGCATGTGTGCTTCATTATTGTCTATGTGCATTCATAGTGTGGTTTTGTGTGTTTTTTGCACTTGCACGATGCTGTACATGTCTTAGCGCATTAAGTGACCATTTGAGAAGATCGTATTCTTCTCTTGGTTTGGTTATATGGAGTAAGGTGTCTAGTTTCAAAAAGTGGATTTCAATGACTTAAATGTTTTTTAAAACTGACCTTTGTATGGTCTTGTGACCATATCTTTTCATAAAATGATTCAAAATGAGTTTTTGAAATTTTCTGTATAAACTTGACACCCATACCTTTCCAACGGAATATTATTTGTAATATTTCATGACCGTTTGGATTGGTTTTGAAATCTCCAAAGTGACCACAAAAACAGGGCATCTCTGTTGTTGTCCGTTTCTGACCTTTGGTCACTTAAATGACCATAACGTTTTCTACATACATCCAAATCAAGTTTTATAAATTGGAGTAGAAAGTAGACTTTCATACCTTTTCTTTCAACAGTATATTATACGAAATGTTTGGATCTCGTTTGGTCATGTTTTGGGTCGCTTGAATCTCGACAGTAGGTGTGCGCTGGTGTGGCGCTTGTCGACCAACTCAGCTCACCAGCGCACTGAGTAAAATTATGGGCATTTTCAAAATGATGTAGTTTTGTTATAGGGCTCATATTTATGTGTCATCTTCTTCCTCACTGATTTTTTAGTGCTTAAAAACCATTTCTTAGTGAGAGAAAATATTTCCCTTGAGAGAAAAGCTCCAAGAGTGGTTCATTACCTCTCTAAACCCAAAACCCATCTTCCTTCATGAATTATTGATCATCTTTAGACATGGGTCTTCATCATTCATGACTTGGTAAGTAAGAACAAACTTTTATCTTTGATTATTGTTCTTAAACTCCAACAGTTCGTTTTTATTGCATAGGATTTATAGAAATCATTTTTGAATGCATATTTTTGTTGAGTGATGACATGATTGGGTTTGTATTTTGATAGCTTAATTGATTAGGTCATTTTTGCCTAAAAGGTTGGTCTTAAACATTCTTGTGTGATTCATTGTTGACTAGGTTGATAGATTGTTCATTAATCAACTTGTTAAGCTTTTGAATGTTTATGTGATGTTTTTGTGACAATTAGTTTGTTAGAAAATTTATACACAATTAATTGAGTTTGTTATTGACAGACACTGGTCTAAGACTTGCATTTATTGTGTGGCTAAATGCTTTGTCTCCATCACATGAATATATACTAAGTATATGTTGAATACATTGTAAGCATATTTGTTGATTCATTGTGATTATTTGTGATAGCTAGGATTGTTGTTATTGATAACTTCTAGCTAAATCTCTATGCTTTACATTTAGATATTGTTCAAGACTCATTGATTGCATTTTGTGAGTGCATTATAGTCCTTGCCATGCTTGATGACAACATGTGTTGATATGGTTTTTATGATAGCTTCATAGGATTGCTTGTTCTATGTTTAGCTAAGCTTTATGACATGTCATTTAGCTCTTGATATCTAGGATTGCATTTATTGCCATCTCATAATCCTAGATAAGCATATAAGGTATGCTATCCTTGTTTGTTGTTTGAATATCATCATATATTCACATAGGGTGTTTATCTCTTCATTGAAGAGAAGTCTTGTGTTGCATCTGGGAGTAGATTGCTTCAAGCGTAAGCAAATTGGACTAGGCCCACTTAATACCGGGATTAGGTAGTGGTAGTGGGTTATATACCGGGAGTAGGTTGTAACGCCTCTATCATTTGTGGATTCGTTGTTCGAGTGTGGCGCACTTAACAGTTTCCACGTATATCTTAAGTGTCTTTATTATTTCCGCACTTATTACACTTGTGATATTATTGTGACTAGTTAGGGATATTTTTGTCTAATTGAACATTAACAAAAATTGGGTAAGATTTGATTAAAATCTATTCACCCCCTCTAGATTAATAGTAAATACACCATAATATTTGTTTCATAGTCTTTGAGATCCATTCTATCGAAACTTCCATTTGTGGATTGTGATGAAGATCCATCATCACTTGACTCATTTTCCTCTTCTTCACTAGCATCTTTGCTCTTATGAGAAGATGCAAAGGCTATGAAGTTAGCCATGATTTCTTCATCCTCCGAAGACTCATCTCCTCCATCAGAGTTATCACTTCCACTCCATGTGGCGGCCATCACTTTTCCCTATTTCTTGACAGTGTGATTGGCATATTCGGGGGCAAAGTGACCTGTCCCACCACATTCTTATCATCAGACCCTTTTTATTTTGGTCTTTTCTTGCCTAGGCTCAAGCTTTTTGAAAGGAGTCTTTTTCTTCAAGTCTTGGCCTTGGATTCAAAACCTTTCTTCTTGGATTTGTAGAACTTCTTGAACTTTCTCATCAACAAGACCATTTCTTTATCCGAGTCATTTGTCTCCTCCTTCTCATTTTTAGAGGCTTTCAAAGCAATTCCCTTTTCCTTTTTAGGAGGTGTGGAGGTACAACACTTCCTAGATTTATAAGCTAGAAGCATCCCTGTCACCTCACTCGGCTTCATATCCTTGTAAGCACTGTTCTCTTCTAAAGCCGTTACCTTAGATTCAAATCTATCAGGTAGAGATCTCATAATCTTTTGCTTGATCTTCCTATCTGAATAAGGGTCACCAAGTTGATGACTTTGGTTCACAATGTCCATCAACCTCACTTCAAAGTCATTGACGCACTCGTTCTTATCCATCTTAAGCAATTCAAATTGCATTTGGAGAACTTGAAGCTTCGATTCCTTAGCCACATCGGTTTCCTCATGCGTAACCTCTAGGATATTCCATGCCTCCTTAGCTATCCGAGTGTTTTGAACCAACTTATATCGATTCTCATCCATTGCACATAGGATGGCATTCATTGTCTTTTTATTCCATTTTGATACCTCAAACTCTTATGAGTTCCAATGTGCCTTTGGCTTAAGTACATCATCTCCTCCATCCGTAAGAGTCATCATCGGTGGTGTGTAGTCGTCTTCAACAGCGATCCAAGCCCTATCATGGAGTTGACAAATGTACGACTCCATCTTTCCTTTCCAAGGGGCATAATTCAAACCCGATGAGAAGAGAGGTCTTGTGCTAGAAGCGCTCTCGTTGCCACCGTTTCCACTTATAGTGTTTATGAACAAATGAAATGAATGCAAATGTATGAATGATCAAAGAATAACACAAAATGCAAAATACACCAAAAAGTGCAAGGATCACCTACGTATGTCTAGGAACCTGCTCTGATACCAATTGAAACAAATATTATGGTTTGTTCAATATTTATATAGAGGGGGGGGGGGGGGGGTGAATAGATTTTAATGAAATATTTTACCAAATTTTTGTTAACCGCCAATTTAGACAAAAATACCCTTAACTAGTCATAATAATATCACAAGTGCAAAAAGTGCGGAATAATAAAAGACACTTGAGATATACGTGGAAACCCTCCAACTGGGAAAAACCACGGGTTGTTAAGTTAGCCACACTCAAACCTCGAATCCACTAATGATAATGGTGTTACAACCTAATCCCAATAAATAACCCATAACAACTACCTTATCCCGGTATGAGTTAACCTAGTCCAATTTGATTGTGCTTGAAGCAACCAACTCTCGGAAGCAACAGAAGACTTACTTTACAATGAAAAGATAAAATGGCCTATTTGAATATATGAAGATATTCGAAGAACAAACAAGGGTAGGGAACCTTAGATGCTTATCCAGAATGATAAGATGGCATATAAAAAAATTCTAAATATCAAGAGCTAAATGACATGTTCATAAAGCTTAACTAACATAGATCAAACAATCCTATGAAGCTATCACAATACAACACTCAATCATTTCATCACAAACAATATCTATTTGTATCTAAATTATATTCTAAGAGCATACAAATCATAAAAGAGATGGCTTGGTAAGAAAAACACTTAACTTATATGAAGATAGTGAGAGACTTACCAAACAAGATGTGAAGACGCTTAACCATGTATGGAAGCACTCTAAATAGACTTAGATGATGCAAGATCATGTTTTTAAGATTAAAGGAAAAGCTTTGAGTGTATAAAGGTGAGTTCTTGGAAGATTTTTCTCTTGAAGGATATTCCAAGAGAAAAGAATGAAAAATGGAACTCTTCAAATGACCTTAATATAAAGAGACATATTTATATGGGTCGAAAATGAAGTGTTATTGTTTTAATAAATTCTGCCAGATCAGCATAATGCGTACGTTGTGTGTGGGTCCTGACTCGCGCAGTGACCCGCGTACACTTACATTATGCCATGCAAATGTCCACGCATTGGCCTCAACCATAGAGATGAAAGTTTCACCCTATGAAATGTACGAGATTGCACGGGTCCAGACCCGTATAAGTGTCCACGCATTGACCTCACACCAAAAGATTGAAATTCTCAATCTTCTCACTGCATGGGTAGGGTACTCAAGGATAGACCCATGTATTGCCCTGTTATGGATTTTTCAACTTGAAAAAATCCACCACACCAAAACACACAATGAAAGCAAGGTAAGACAATGAAGCACATAAGCATACCAAGACAAATATAACAATTCAAATGCTAGAAGAATGTGTATGTGTGTGTAAGAGCAACACATAATGCATGTTAATACAAATGCAAAGATGTGATCAATGTAAACATGCAAGAAAAGTTATCAAAACATGAATGCACACTTATATAAACACACGACATATACGAATAAGAAATATGCATGAGTTATGAGTGTGTGCAACTATATCTCTTCAAAGCAAGTAAGCACAAGAAATATACCTTTGGTGCTTCTTCTCTTGAAGTCTTGAGAGCCTAAGCTACCCTTACATAAAAACCCTAACAAGTAGATTGTTCACGAAATAAGCCAATCAATAAATGAGGACTTTACATCAGGTTAAGCTTCATTTCAAACATCCTTAGCACCCCAAATGTCTCTTATAGATCTGTTGCATGCCTCCTATCAGTTATGATTTTTTTTATCGTATCCTCTACATAAATTTCCATGTTCTTACCTATCTTTCGGATGAACATCTTGTTTACTAGCCTTTGGTAAGTTACCCCGGCATTCTTGAGGCCAAAATACATCACTATGTAGCAGTAGAGCCCTTGGTCGTTTGTGAATGTAGTTTTTTCTTCATTCGGTCCAAACATTCTGATCTAGTTATAACCAAAGTAGGTGTCCACGAAACTAAACAATCTTGCCCCGTTGTTTCATCGACCATCTGGTCAATTCTAGGAAAGGGGAATATGTCTTTTAGGCATGCCTTGTTTAGGTCTATGAAATCCACGCATATCCTACATTGTCTGTTCTTCTTTTTCACAATTAAGACATTAGCAACTCACTCAAGATACTGTACTTCCCTTATTGACCTTACTACCAGTAGCTTCTCAACCTCTTATTTGATCGCTTGACTCCTCTTAGGGTTAAACCGTAATCTCTTATAGATGATTGGTTTACGCTCATAACTGATTGCCAAGTAGTGGGAGATCACTTTGGCATCAATCCATGGTATGTCATCATATTTCATTATGAACATGTCATTGTATTCTTTGAACTGGTCGACCAGCTTTTTTTGAATCTGTTCCGTCAGCCGAGCCTCTTATTTTACCATCTGCTCAGTGTTACTTTCATCAATTTTGACCTCAATGGTCATGTCCTCTTCTTCGTTTTTTCCATCTCTTGAGATATCTCCCTTGGGTCTAGGTAAAACCGGGTCAGTGTCTCCACTCTAACCTCTTCTTCATCCATTTCTATACCATTTTCATCTTTAGGGAGGTCTATTTGCATTACATTCGACTCTGTTTTTTCTTTATGCACTGCTAGGTTTGCTTTTCTAGACCATTCTTAGGAGCTCTTCATGACACCGACCACCCCTGCTTCAGTTGAAAATTTTATTGTTAGATCTTTGGTTGCAGTGACTGCTTCTGATTTTTTTAGGAAAGGTCTTCCCAACAAAGTGTTGTAGGGCCATTTCCTAACGTCTAAGACCATAAAATCGTGGAGCATTGTAAGAATAACTCATGATCTCTATGGGCAGCTTAACTGCCCCTAACGATCTCACTTCTGCTCCTCCAAACCACCTGAGTAGGACCATCAACGGTTGTAGATCTTTTCTTCAAAGCCCCAACTAATCGAATACTCCAACGCTTAAGATATCCACCGAGCTCCCATTATCAATCAGCACTCTTCTTACTTCCTTGTGACCAATACAAACTGACACAATGATTACATCATTCTACTTGACTTTAAATCCATGTTTATCAACTATTGAAAACACGATCGGGTCCCAACCTTGCTTAGAGATTCTTTTGGTCGGGACCAACTGAGTTTACCTCCAAGTTTCTCTGGCCATCTATTACTTCTCGGACTTCATTCATCCTTTTTTGGCTACTTTTTCCTTTATATTTCCCACTGAAGATGGTGTTGATTGCACCCCCATATAAGTGTCCTCTTGGACTGCCTTTTCTTTCTTGGTCATTCTTTAGAGGATCCTTCTGTCGATCATTGTCATCTTTCAAAACCACATCTTTCAAGTGCCCTTCTATGCTCACCTTCATAATGTAATCTCACAATTGGTATCATTTTAAGGTCTCCTGACCATTTTTCCAATGGAATCGACAGTACTTGGAGTTGTCTCTTCCCATGAAAATGGATTGCTTTGGGGGATTTTTATACATATTCTTGTCCTTTATCACGGTAAGGATTTCTTCCTATTTTTAAAACCAGTGGGGTATAGTTGGTTTACTGCCTCTTGTAGGATTTATTACCTTTCTATCATCATCCTTACGACCCTCCTTGTTCTTTCCCAGATTGTTCTTTTGGTCCCATTTGTTGTTACCTTTCGAACTACTATCTTTGGGTTTTTGGGTTTTTAGCTACTTTCTAGTCGACTGCCATGTATGAGTTCTCTCTCGTGGGCTATGTGTTCCTCCACTGCTATTACTTATCCCCCCCCCCCCCACATTATCTACCAAGTTTGCGTAAGTGATCGGCCCTTTTTGCTTCAAACTAAGTGACAATTAGCTATGCTGTAAACTATTGACAAATAACACCACTACATCATCACCTAGATCCTGCACTTCCAATACTTCTCGTGAGAATCTGGTCAGGTAATCTTTCAAATTCTCATCCTTCTTTTGCCTCAAAGTTGATAGGACAAAAAATGATTTCGTACATTAAATATCCCTATCAATTTTCCTGTGAAGGCTTGTATTAATTCCTCAAAGTTCTTGACCAATCCTCTAATGAGGCCACAGAACAACCTACACCTCTGGTCCCCCTAATGTTTGGGGGAATATCCTACACATGAGTGCATCAACATAGTCGTATTGTGCCATCGCACTTTGGTATCTTCTGATGTGCTATTATGGGTCGGTGTTAGCCTTGAATTATTCCCCATGCGACATCATGAACCTTTCTGAAAAGCAGGATTGCCTTATGGACTTGACGAATGGACTATTGTAATTACCAATTAATAGGTTCCCCCGGCTCTGCCTACGCTCTATATCCTCTTTCCTTCTCAACAAGACTTCTCGTTCCCCAACCTCAATAAACTTCTGGCAAATGGTAAGGCCGAAAGGATCCCTAAAGACTCATCATATGACCTGGGCATCAAGAAGGTTGTATTTAACCACAGGGGTTGTCTCCATTCGCCTTATAGGCCGAGCTTCCTCGCCACTTGAATTTGATCGGGACTCGACTTACGACCGTCATACCTGTCTTCCCAATTGTATATGGTCCCTATTTCATGGTATCTTTTTGTATCCCCCTCCAAACTGGACTCCTTATGTTATCTTATTTCTTAGTTTTCTCGGGCCCAATGCTCCATGTGATCCTGGTCATCTTGGCGATCATCTCTCATTTGGGAATGTTCCCTCTTTTTACAACGATCTGCCCTATCTATACCAGAATTCTGTGGCACACATGGGATCGTTGCCACTATATCATAATGTACCCTAGGATCTGTAGGGAAAATCGTAGAACGGAAGCGTGAAAAGAATTTAAAAATTAGGGTTTGCGTATAAAAAAAAATACTATTAAATAACAAGAACCTTGGCTCTAGATTAATTGATGTATATAAAAGTATCGTACCTTTTTGTCGTGACGATTGAACTAGCGTCGAACTGAATCCGCAAGATCTTCCAATCTAATCACGAACGTGAATCACCTAGGAGTGTGAGCACCCTCTCTTTCTAATTGTATACTTGAGGATGGAAAAAAACAAAATCTTTTTCTTTGTTAGTCACAATAATCCTACGAGAAGAAAACAAAGAACGTTAGGTCACTTGTGAATTATCAGTCAATTTGACTAAAACTCGCGTGAACCTTGATTCGATGTTGTACACAAAACCTTTTAATGTAAAGGCTACTTATGTACTATCGAATACTAATCGTTCTTTATTCCTTTTCTTCTTTGCAGAATCTCACACTATTTCTTAGAGTTTATCGAATTTTGTCTAAAGCAAAAATAAATTTTTCTCCAAAAATTCTTATGATGGCCGAATTCTCTCACTAAAATGACTAGGGCTGGCAGAAACACTCTCTTAAAAAATCACTAGGGCTAGCCGAATTTTACAAGAGATATATATATATAGGGATGGCCGAAATTCCTCTTGAAATTACATTAGGATTTCAAATCATTTCCTAAGAAGGATTTACTTGGTTGTTAAGAATCATTTCCTTAGGTGGATTTACTTGGTGGTTAAGAATCCTTTTCAAAGAAGAATTATACCCTTAGGTAGATTTACTCGGTGACCAATAATCCTTTTCCAAAAACAATTCTTTCCTACACCAAGACCCCTAATCCAACTCAAAAGTGTATTAGTAACTATATTAAAGACTTCCTAATTTGATTAGATAAATAATTCCTTTTATTTATCTACTTATCAAATATAGTCTTTAATATTAATTATACTACCAACAATAGTATAATATTAGAAGACCATCTCCTACTAGAAAAAAGATTTTGACTTTTAATTAAATAATTAATTAATTATCAAATTAATTAATTTCCATTTAATTAAATAATAAAATAAAAATAATATAATTAAGCTAAACTATATAGCTTTTCCACCCAACACAATATATGGGCCATTATATTATTTTTTCTAATTTACTAAATCCATTGGACTTTAATAAAAAGTCCACATGTGAACTAGACCCATTCTTACAAAAGAAACAAGTCCATATGCCTCAATATAATTCTAGATGGACCCCTAAATTGGTCTGATAGAATATATAAAGTGATCCATGCAAGTTCATGTGAATTAGGGATCCTGGCGGGATATCTAAATTTAGACTCCAATAGACAAAACCCAATCACAATCAACAAATGATTCACTTAGGTCTTATTTATTAATTTTAGTTCATTCCAATAAAGAACTAAAATTGAACTCTTAAATAATGATAGAATAAGTTAATATTTCTTACTCATACCCTAGACAATCTTATTGGTGAAAGTGTATCCTCATGAAGAATATCAGTAATTGCCAAGATCTCCTAGACCGCCTTGGGATAATGCAATCGTTCTAATCTTTTTATCCCTTATGACTTGGATACCAAGAATATAACTTGCTTCTCTTAAGTCCTTCATATCAAATTGTTTTGCTAACCATTCTTTTATTGATGTCAATACACCTACATCATTTCCGATGAGTAGTATATCATCAAAGTAAAGAACTAGGAAAACCAATTTGTCACCTTTAATCCTTTTGTATACACAAGGTTCATCAAGGTTTTAAATAATCCAAAACTTTTCACGGCTTGATCAAACCTTATGTTCCAGGATCTGGATGCTTACTTCAATCCATATATGGATCTTTGCAACTTGAATACCTTTTCTTCTTGGCCCATTTCAATGAATCCTTCTGGTTGCATCATATAGATGTTTTTGTCAAGACTTCCATTAAGGAAAGTTTTCTTGACATCCATTTGCCAAATCTCTAGGTCTAGATATGCTGCAATAGATAAGAGTATCCTAATAGATTTAAGCATGGCCATATGAGAGAAGGTTTCTTCATAATCGATACCTTCCTTCTGTGTTTAACCTTTAGCTACCAATCTAGTTTTAAAGGTTTCCACCTTTCCAACCATTCCTCTTTTCCTCTTGTATACCCACTTGCACCAGATGGGTTTTATCCCTTTAGGCAAGTTTTCAAGGGACCAGACTTTGGTTTTGAACATAGATTCAATTTTATATTGCATTACCTTTTGCCAATGGCAATAATCAACGTCTTCCATTGCTTCCTTGTACATATAGGGATCATCGTCGTCCTGGAGATTCTCTACAGATTCTCCTAGGCCGAGGTATGGTAGATTGTTGATCTTGTGTTGGTACGGAACTTACAATTGGGCTTGGTTGTGAAACTTCTTATGGAATTGTATCTCCTGAAGCTCATTCAGAACAATTCTACTCTTAGGCACAAAATTATTCATATAGCCCTCTTCTAGAAATTTAGCATTTGTCGAAACAAATATTTTAAGATCTGAAGGACTGTAAAATTAATATCCTTTTGTTCCTTTTGGATACCCTACAAATATGCATGTTTCTGAACGGGACTCCATCTTTCTGTCTTTCCTTTTAACACGTGCACAGGATATCCAAATATTCTTAAGTGTTTTAAACTGGGCTTTCACCTAGTCCATAACTCATGTGGTGTTTTAGGAACCGACTTAGATGGTACATCATATAGAATGTACATTGCGGTTTGTAAAGCATATCCCTAAAAAGAATTAGGAAGTGTTGAATAACTCAACATAGACATAACCATGTCTAAAGGAGTTTTATTCCTCTTTTATGCCACCCCATTTTGTTGAGGTGCACCTGGTGCAGAAAACTGAGAAATTATCCCATTATCAATAAGATATTGCTGAAAATCACCAGATAGATATTCTCTACCACAATCAGACCTTAAAAATTTTATGCGTTTCTCAAGCTGATTTTCCATTTCAGCTTTAAATGCTTTGAACATGTCAAAAGCATTCGACTTATGTCTCATGAGATACACATAGATAAATCTTGAGTAATCATCTATGAAAGTGATAAAGTACTCATATCCACCTCTTGCTTGAATGCTCATAGAACCACACACATTAGTGTGTATCAATCCTAAACATTCGATGGTTCTTGTGCTTTTGGTTGTGAATGACCTTTTGGTCATTTTACCTTCCGAACAAGATTCACAAGTTGGTAGATCATCACCTTTAAGTCACTTAGAGGACCTTCACTAACCAATCTTTTAATCCTATTAAGGTTAATATGACCTAGGCGCAAATGCCATATGTAGGTTTCATCTTTTGATAATTTTACTCTTTTATGATTGGGTTGCGTTGATTTTATGTTTAACAAGTGAGTGATATTTCAATGCAAATAGAATAAACCGTTTTCTAATGTACCTTTACAAATAATTTTTCCATTCTTACTAATAATAAAAGCTTTATTAAAAGTAACCGAATAACCAAATTTATTTAAACAAGAAACTGAAATTAAATTCCTCTTGAATTGAGGTACATAATAAACGTCTATTAAATCTAAATACCTATAAGAATCTAAATTGATTCTAACATCTCCCACTGAACAAGCGGACACCAACGCTCCATTGCCTAAACGCAAGTTGAATTCGTTCTCATTAAGCCTTCTCCTTTCCTTGAACCCCTATAAGAAAAAACAAACATGATTAGTGGCTCCAGAGTCTATGATCCAAGAATCCATAGAATCCACCAAAAAACATGTTTCAAGATAATTAATATTACCTTCTTCCTTATTTTCCTAAGACTTTGGGCAATTTCTTTTCCAATGTCCCTTTTCACAACAAAGGAAACAATTCCCTTTGATCTTGGTTACTTTCTTTGTCTCCTTCTTAGTAGGTCCTAGTTACTTTTTCTTATGTTGTTTCTTGACTTTCTTACAGGTCTTAGCAGTAGCAACTTTACCTACAGTATGAATCTCTTGACCCTTACCTTTCACAAGGATTTTTTCCGTGCTTTGAACATCTTGAATTAGGCTCTGCAAGGTGTATTCCTTATTATTTAAGGTTTAGTCCAATTTGAATTGATCAAAGGAATCGGACAATGAGTTGACAATCATGTCAATTTTTGTCTCACCATCTATCTCAGTACCATTCAGTTCAACAATGTTGAGATGTGCTATGACTTTTATCATGTGATCTTTCACAGTCTGTCCAGATTTCATCCTAAGATTCATAAAAGCAGTCACTACATCTCTCTTAGTCGTCCTAGACCTCATAGCAAACATCTCCTCTAGAGACATCATTATATCGGCAACAATCTCAATTCTTTCATGTTGCTATTGTAACACGTCAGAGATGCTGACAATAATGTGACATTTAGCCATCTCATCTGAAGATTCCCACTGTTGATACTTATCTCTTTGTTCCTGATTAGATTCATTAGTAGGAGTAAGTGGTTTACGAGTGCACAAAACAAACTTATTCTTTTCGGATTGCAACAAAAGCCCAATTTTCCTTTTCAATGTGTCATAATTATCGTCAGTTAAAATATTATCTTTTACGATGTTAATTATGGATGGGGTCGTGATTTCTTTATAATAACAAAATATATATAAGCAAATAATCATGATAAAGTACTTTCGAATATTTATCTTGAATAAATTAAAATAATTTCATCGTAAAATTCAACGGTGATCCAACACCCACAAATGTCATGCCTCTTTTGGGATTTCACATCATTTACTAGTTGGACTAGGTCCCACCTAATTTTTAACATAACAACCAGCGTTTTCAATTTTAGCCTTGTGATTTTATTAACATTAACTCTTTGGAGTATATTAATAAACTCACATGGAGTGTGTTACCAAGTTATCGACCTTTAATATATTCCCTCACGAATATCCCTCCTTTGGGAGTAGATATTGTTTGGGCTAATTGTCTAGTCTATCATTGTAAGGAAATATCTTGCTAAATTCCATTCATGAATACCTCTTGGGAGGCTATTACACGAAACATAAAGCTCACCTAAACTTAAAGGTTGTAGGTGTTCCAAAACACCATCTCCCACTCAATTATTTAAGGCGTGTAATCGAATTCCAAAGAATGATTTACCAAGTTATCTAGATGCCAATTAGATACCTAAACCATTCAATGCATGTTCATACCAAAAGAGATATATGAGTGGCACTCTTATTCAATATGACATGCTATCAACCAATGACAAACACTGCAATATCTATAAAAATATAAATAGCTACAATTTTGGTCCATCCTAGAAAAGTAAGTAAATTATATGCCTTGGAATACAAAAAACTCCTTTCTTGGAGAACAAGTCTTCACTCGACCTTCGTCGTTTGGACTCCCTCGGTTGCCTCCCATAGGCATGAGCACCCTTGGCTCCCTCCCATTGGCGTGCGCAACCAACAACTCCATAAAGGGCTGCCATGCGCAGCTCATGGTTTCCATAGGGCTACCGTGCGCAGCCCATGCCACGACAATCGTGGCCGCGTGCTCTTCGCACACACGTTTGATGCTATGGCTCGCACGGTCCTAATCTTGTTCCAGTTGCTTCCAATTCTTCAAATATTCGAGTCTTCGATACTTGAAAGTATTATAGAAGAATTTTAAATAAAAAAATAATGTAGTTTTTTTTATTACGATATAGTGCAGTTTTTTTATTATAACAACAAAATAAAAAAAACCAAGCAAATACCAAGAAGGAAATTATGGTGATAATAGGCCACCCTTCTTGTAACAATCCCAAAAAAAAATACATTGAAATTCTAGGGCAAAAATTGAGCAACAACAATCCATATATAAAGCATATATATATCCATACATTCCAATGTAAATATATATGTGAATACCTAGAGTGGCATCTCTTTCTAAAACATGCATATATACAAAAAAAAAAAGATTCACATACACATACATCAATTGATCAAGGGTACAACCAGGCTCTGATACCAATTGTAGGAAAATCATGCAACGGAAGCGTGAAAAAAATTTAAAAATCACGGTTTGTGTAAATATAAAAATTTTCCCGTTTAAATAACAAGAACCTTGACCCTTGATTAATTGATGTATATAAAAGCATTGTACCTTATTCTCGTGACGATTGAACTAGCGCCGAATTGAATCTGCAATATCTTCCAATCCAATCACGAGCATGAATCACCTAAGAGTGCGGGCTCCCTCTCTTTCTAATTGTATACCTGAGGAAGGAAACAAACAAAATCTTTTTCTTTGTTAGTCACAATAATCTAACAAGAAGAAAACATAGAATGTTAGGTCACTTTTGAATTGTCAATCAATTTTATTGAAACTCGCGTGAACCTTGATTTGATGTTGTACACAAAACCTTTTAATGTAAAGGCTACTAGTGTATTATCGAATACTAAACGTTCTTTATTCCTTTTCTTCTTTACCGAATCTCACACTATTTCTTAGAGTTGATCAAATTTTGTCTGGATAAAAAAAAAAAATTCTCCTGAAATTCTTATGGTGGCTGAATTCTCACTCTGAAAAGACTAGGGCTGGCTGAAATTCTCTCTTAGAAAATCACTAGAGCTGGCCAAATTTTACAAGTGATAAATATAGGGCTGGCCAAAATTCCTCTTGGAAATATATTAGGATTTAAAATCATTTTCTAAAAAGGATTTACTTGGTTGTTAAGAATCCTTTCCTTAGGTAGGTTTACTTGGTACTTAAGAATCCTATTCAAAGAAGAATTCTACCCTTAGGTAGATTTACTTGGTGACCAAGAATCATTTTCCAAAAACCATTTTCCAAAAACAATTCTTTCCTACACCAAGACTCATAATCCAACTCAAAGTGTATTTGTAACCATATTAAAGACTTCCTAACTTGATTAGATAAATAATTCCTTCTATTTATCTACTTATCAAATATAGTTTTTAATATTAATTATACTACCAACAATAGTATAATATTAGGAGACCATCTCCTACTAGAAAAAAGATTTTGACTTTTAATTAAATAATTAATTAACTACCAAATTAATTAATTTCCATTTAATTAAATAATAAAATAAAAATAATATAATTAAGCTAAACTATATAGCTTTGCCGCCTAACACAATATATGGGCCATTATATTATTTTTTCTATTTTATTAAATCCATTGGACCTTAATAAAAAGTCCACATGTGAACTAGACCCATTCTTACAAAAGAAACAAGTCCACACGCCTCAATACAATTCTAGATGGACCCCTAAATTGGTCCGGTAGAATATATAAAGTGATCCATGCAAGTTCGTGTGAATTGGGGATCTTGACGGGCTATCTAAATTTATGCTCCAATAGACACAACCCAATCACAATCAACAAATGATTCACTTATGTCAGATCTATTAATTTTAGTTCATTCCACTAAAGAACTAAAATTGAACTCTTAAATAAAGATAGAATAAGTTAATGTTTCTTACACATACCCTAGATAATCTTAATGGAGAAAGTGTATCCTCGTGAAGAATATCAGTAATCGCCAAGAGCTCTTAGACCGCCTATAGCTCTCCAAGTTACCATATTTACTCATATGACCACATTTTGAACTTGGATATTTTGACTTGTCCAGAAGCCATGTTTCAATAGATACTATTGGAAACTTAACGTTAATATTTAATATCCAATACCTCAAAACATTCATATGATGATATTCTACTCTCATTTAATAAATGGAGCCACGTTTTCCATATCTATAAATGAAGTCCTCTATTGATTAACAAATGAAAACCACCAAACTATCGAGGATAGACTATGTTATATAATCGTACTCATAGATAGCTCAAATGATAACAGTTGCAACCATAAGTCCATCATTTATCTCAGGATTGAGATAGACTCTCCGATTGTCTTTAAATGAAAAGTTTTATCCATTGACGGTTCTAAATAAAGTATTTCATTATGATCCAATTCAATGCACCCAGTGCACTAGATTCTTTTGCCCAAAGACACCACACTTTGATGATTTTAGACTCATCATAACACATTTGATCCCACTCAAATGCTAGCAAAAGAATCTACAAGTTTGATAAGATAAAGGCGCCCAACCTTTTGCCTTAAGTTGTGAATAATATTCAAGACTAACTAAAAAATTGTGTCTACCTCATACATATCTAGATGTATGAACAATTATTCTATTCTCGTAGTCTTTTGACCTTATGATTATTTACTTTTGAAAATTATAATAATTAAACAATAAATGCTATAAGATTTGTTCAACTAGATATCACTTTATTAAAATGAAAAGATTGTCAACTACATTATTATACTCTTGCTATTGAGCATAATCCCAACAGGATACTTGGCCACCACCGGTGTAGACAACTGATATGGTGAGGACAAGCTTGTGGTAATCGTTAAGTTGATTCCCTATCTAGCGTTGTCTTCAATGACTCTCTGTATGGACTCTTAGACTTGCCGGAACGTATCTGAGGAATTATCAGGAATGGCATCTGTAAATGTGATCACGTCTTGTCTGGTGGAAGTCAAGGTCTTGGTGAGTAAATCTTCTCCGAGAACGTTGGTGTTTGCTAGACCAAGGTTACTGACACCACATGGGGTGTCGGGGTCACTTGGAGATTGACTTCCATCTCTATTGTTTGCCATGTTGTTGTTTCACTAGTTTATGATAGGAGTTAATATTCGCTCCCCCTCCTTCTAACGTCAATGTTGACTGTGATTTTTTTATTACAAAAAATTAATCACGTGTCTAACATGTTAATACGGATCAAGAATTAAATTATAAATCGAGAAATTAAATCAAGCATGCAAGACACAGAGTTTACGTGGAAAACTCAAAGAGGGAAAAAATCAGGGTTACCGGAGGTGGCAAGGAAGGAATTTCACTATGAATGATCTGTTTAACACTCTATCTCACTTACTCTCTTGTACGCTTCATTGTGCTAACCCTTTCATGGGTGTTATTAAGGTCTATTTTTACATGTATAGAACCCTAATTCTTAGTGTACAAGTAAGAAAATATGACTTGTTGGAGTTGATTTATTCTTCTTTTCATTTTTGTATTCTTCATGCATCGGATCTTTTGCCTTATCTTGACTCTGACATCTATACGGAAATTTATTTCCTTATCCAAGTGTGCTTCGAGACACCTTGTTTGAGTAAGATTCATTCTCTGCTTATTTAAGTCATAATTGTTAGGCTTTAGATTTGTGTTGGCTTGATTCGATAACAAAACTCTTTCTTTGTAATGTTCAATTGCATAGGTGGTTCGTGATTTATATGAGCTTCAAAGAAGAAAAACAACTTCTCATTTAAAGTTTATCTTTAAGAGGAAACGTGCTTACTTGGATGCTAAGGTATCAAGATTCTTTTTCCTTGTGTAAGGCGTAGGGGCAAACACACATTGCATATATATATATATATATATATATATATATATATATATATATATAGGAATCAAAAAATAATTGGCACTATTTGAGGGGGGTGTTATGCAAATATCACCACTTTACTAATGTATGTTTAAAAGGCACCGTTTAACGTGTTCAGACAAAAATACACATAAATATTAAAACAGTGAGGAATTTATCATTTTCTAAGTCAGAGAAAAGCAACAGTAAAACGGACGGGAAAGTAATCAACGGTGAAGTGACCGGAATGAGATTACACAAGAACAGCTGCGATTGAGAAAGGTAAGATTAGTTTTTTTTTCATCGTTTTTGTTGTTGTTAACTTGCATTACATGTTAGAATTGAGTTTTGTTGATAGAAATTGTTGAAACCGGTTTAAATAGAGATCTGAGAATGGTTGTGGTTTAGGTTAGGGTTTGTAATTTGGTTGAATATCAGTTGAGGAAGATGAAATCTGGGTTATCGATACTTTTTGCAAGAGAATCGAGCTTAATTGTTGTTGAGTTGAGCTTTATTTTCGAGAAAATTAGGTTTCGGTAAGTCGAGCTTATTTTGTAATGTTTCGAGCTTTTTTTGAATTTGATCGAGCTTTTTTGAAAGGGATCGAGCTTTTTTGAAAAGGAATCGAGCTTTTTTCAATAGGGTCAAGCTTTTTTTGAATTGGGTTGAGCTTTTTTGAAAGGAATTGAGCTTTTTTTAAAATGATTCGAGCTTTTTTCAATAGGGTCGAGCTTTTTTTTCATTGGATCGAGCTTTTTCTTCATGACATTGAGCTTTTTTAAAATAAGATCGAGCTTTTCTTACATAGGATCGAGCTTATTTGTTATGGGATCGAGCCTTTTTGAAAGGGATCGAGCTTTTTTTACATAGGATCGAGCTATTTTATTATGGGATTGAGCATTTTTTCATAGGATCGAATTTTTTTTATAGGGTCAAGCTTTTTTGTCCTTGGATCGAGCTTATTTTTTATTGGACCGAGCCTTTTTAAAATTGGATCATTCTTTTTTGTCCTTGGATCGAGCTTATTTCTTATAGGACCGAGTTGTTTTTACATTGGATCAAAGCTTTTAATTTTGGTTACGAAATTTATTCTGTTTAATGATGTTGTATTTGTGTTACATTAAAGATGAGTAATAGGTTGGGGGATTTGCTTAAAACTGCAGAAGGAGACTGGTACGAGGGAAAATTGACTATACACAACCATTTTAATGCCCTTTACCATATAGAGGACGCGCTGAACCGGGTCCTTGTAGAATTTGCAGATAAAGATCGGCGTCGGTTCATGGCATCATGTTTCTGCCATTTCCTGACGATGCATCGGGAGATGAAGTTTTCGGGTGGTATTATCCATCGGTTGCTTTTCAAGGAGCTACATCATAACAGCCCAATAGATGAGATGCAGTTCATGTTAGGGAACCAGTCGGTAAGGTTTTCGAAGGTGGAATTTTGCATGATCACCGGATTACGGTTTGGAGTTGTACTAGACACGACCATGTATGCAACAGTGGAGATTGGCATACATCAGCGGTACTTTTTGGAGCCGATGAGGTCTCGTTGGAGGAGATTAGGGGTGTTGTCACCATCGCAGAGTTCAAAAAGGCGTACGATGTTGTCAAGCTCTACCTCATATATATGCTGAACTGGATACTAATGGGGGTGGGTGAGAGATTCAAGATTCCAGTTTGGCAGTTTCGACTGGTTGAGGATCTCGATGCGTTCGATGTGTTCCCGTGCGGTGACCATGTGTACATGCATTCTATTTTTTCATTCAAGCATGCGCTTGATGGGCGATGAGATGGGTTTGAGTGACGCCAGTAATAAATGGGCACTGACGTACACACGGTGGAGACCTACAACATATACGGTCTATCTCATGCCCTATTGGTAAGAACTTCGAATTACAAGTTGTACTTTATTGGTGTTGTCCTCAATGTTATGGTAAGTTATCGAACTTATCTTTGATGTAGGTATTTGCTTTCGATGTGATCTTTGATTTGGCCAAAGAGTTCAGTGCCCAAAGGGTTACAGATCTGAATCCCCGTATTTTGAAGTAGAAGTTGACCAAACAATAGAGAGAGAAGAATCTGGCAAAGATTTTCAAAGCCAGGGTTGTATTTAATTTGTTAATGTTTTTATTAGTTAGTATTTGTACAATTACATTGTTCTACCTAATATTTCAGATGTTTGCAAGGAAGCAACCGGTGCCCACACCAGCTGAGAGATAGGCACCGTACTATACCGGGTTATATGAGGGGGGAAGCCCGTATGTAGAAGATGACAGGGATGATATGCCGCCTCCGGTCCCTGATCAGACTACCTTTGACGGGAATAGTGGTACAGAAGGTGAGGGTTTAACAGACAGGATCAGTGACATTGAGGGATCTGAGCCTGTTGATGGGGGTTTAAGACCCAGTGACAGTGAGGGATATGAGATAGACCCTTAACGAGAAAGGCATAGGCATAGGCATAGACGGGTTCGGTTTACCACCCCCGGACATGGTACATCTACAAGGGATTCTCGTGGGGGCGTTGGACGTGATGGAGAGGTAAGTTGAAAACAAAGTTTAGTGTTTTTTATTAACACGTGTTGATAGTTTTGTATTAACAATGTAGACATGATTTCAGGCTCCATGGGCAAATCTGTTGAAGGATGTACGTGAAGCCCTCCGGATGAGTGAGGAGGATCGACAATGTCAAAACTTGGAGTTGGTGGATATGATCCAGAAGAGTGATGGGGGTCGTCAACAACAACACCGAGTGTTACTGGATATGATCCAGAGGCTTCAGGGGTTGACCCTACGTACACATCGGGATGCCCCCCACCTCCTGATCTAGACTTTAGTCCTGGAGACTGGACTAATAGGGATACGGGGGGGACAAACATAACAGGTGGACCTAGTTAGGACCCACCTACCAGGGGGTAGGTCCTAAGAGGCAACCTTAGTCGCATACCAGCGATAGTAGGCTTGCTTCACTTACAACAGTCGGGTCAGACCTCCTAGCTATCCTATCTAGGTCCACCTAGGCTCAGCGGTCCCCCCACCTCCTAGCACATCGATTCAGCCACAGCTGTCCCCTCACCCACCCAGCACGTTTGTGACATCAGTACGGTCCCCTCCCTTACCCAGGACGTCTGCTGTGTCAGCCTGGTCACCTTCCCCACCCAGCATGTCTACCCAAGCTCAACTGTCCCCTCCCCCACCCAGGACGTTGGCGAGGTCGGCCCCCTGTTTTCCCCCACCCAACATGTCGACCCAGGATCAGCGGACCCTTCCCTTGAATAGCATGATGACCCAGGGTCTGCGGTCCCCTCCAACACCTATCACATCGATTCAGCCGCAGCGGCCCCCTGCACCGCCCAACACATCGACCGAGCTGCAGAGCTCATCGGAGGCTAGACTATTACACATGAAGCGTTTAGTTAAGCGCGAATGGCAGTTGATGAGCCCTTACATAGATCCATACTAGCCAAAGAGGTTGAGGACACGGCCTGAGTCCCTGGAACATATTTTTTACCCCCACCAACTAGTGGAAGCTGACCAGCTTGCGGCATACAAAGCGTTCAAGAGGAACACAATGGGGAACTATGAGTCCAACTTCATCTAATAAAAATGGTTGTATATTTAATGTTTATTCAAATTTACAGAAAGCTAGTTCAATCATTAAACAGGCATGATGTGGACGTGCTGGCACAAGTGGACGCTGGATGGTTAATGCATATGCAGTCCAACTTCATGGATTGGAGGACACGGTACTTACTTACGTAATTTTCATATTAACGTTTGTGAAAGTAATGTTGTATTGTTAACAATTCATTAGTTATATTGTCTGTCAGCATATGGACGCATACCTCCATATTCTTTGCAAGCGTTAGCGAGGATTCCCCACTCTGTACAACCAAAGGATCAACGTATTGGATACACGATTTTATGTAAGTAGTTTTAATTTTTTGGAATTGAATCGCATTTTATGGTTTTGTATTATTAATACGATATTGGACGGGGCTGTGACCACACCAAGTTGGAATGTTTTACAGTCCCGATGGTTGGAAGAAGGTCTTCAGACGATCCGTGGAGTAACCACGAGTGGAAACCGCCCATGGCACGAGGTTGACCTAGTAAGTGTTAGACGATGGGAATGATTTAAAATATAAACTGTTCGTATATCCTGACCTAACACCGTATGCATACTATTGCAGGTTCTGATTCCGTGCAACGTTGAGGGGCAACATTGGGTGGTGGTAACCGTCAACCTTATTCTCGGGAAGATTGAGATATTTGACCCCTGGAGACAAGAAGTCCCTTATTATAACAGGAAGCAGCAGGTCCGACCATTACGGTGGTTTTTATCCTCCATGTTGAATGACATGGGGTTTCACACTGTACGATGAGGTGGTCGTTGGTTGTTCCCTAAGGAAAATAAGCCCTTCTCAGTCAGCGTGGTGCCTACTTCTACAGTCCCTCAATAAAAAAAATCGTAAGACATTCTATTTCATTCACGTGCTTAGATATTCTTTAAGAACGATTTGTAACGGTTTTTTATGTGTCCAATTGCAGAGGTAACCGTGGTCCCCATACTTTGAGACTTATTATCAGAATCATCTGGAGTTACATTAGCCCGAACGTCGGAGGTCCCAGCTATATCTGGTGCACTAGAACTAAATCTGTGTACATGTCTTACACGTCTTTCCATTTGGAAAGGTTCTTCATCATCCTCATTGTCCTCTACAATTTTTACAGAATTGAAATTGCCCTCATTATCCACCTCATGAATCAGTCCAACATTCGGTGTTGTATTCTGCTCATTGTTGATGTCACTGTAGATCTCATTGTATTCGTGGTTGTACTGACTACCATTCATCTTAATTTGACAACTAAATACATCGTCGAATTGAGGTCCCAGTATATTATCATGGGTGGCTACTTTTGGTGGGACAGCACATATGTTTTCCTGGCCATCAATCCCATTTCTTTCTGTGAATAACTTGTTGCTTTCTCCTGACGATCGAAATTGTTGGGTGTTATCACGATGAGGGATATCTTCACCAATGACACCTCATGTTGGCCTCTCGATTAGACTAACACATACTTGAGGGATCACCCTATCTTCCCCTAGCATAAACTGAACATCATCATTGTTTCTTATAAATGTACGACATGTAGTCTCAGGAACAATTGATATAGACCGTAGATCAGCACTGTATTTGTTCTCATCAAACTTCACAATGGTTTGCACGATCGGCACCAGTTCGTCGTAACTTAAATTCTTCGACACATATAAACCTTGGTTATCGGAACCTAAATACCTCTGATTTCCATCGGGTAATTCTCCCATCTACCGTTGTAAGATATGACTATTCTCACCATATCCATTGTCCTGTCCATCATCAAAAACCTTTATTAAGAAATAAATATTTAATATTAAATTTACAATTATAAAGGATTAAACAAAAATCAAAAGTGTAACCGATTGAGCTTTTTTTTACTGATCGAGCTTTTTTTGTACATGATCGAGCCATTTTTGTACATGGTAGAGCCGGTTTGCACATGATCGAGGCATTTTTCTACATGATCGAGCTTTTTTGAACAGGATCGAGCTTTTTTTGTTCAAGACCGAGCTCTATTTGTACATCATCGAGCTTTTTTTCATATGGCTCGACGTTTTTTCAAATATGGCTCGACCTTTATATTTTAGGAATCAAGCTTTTTTGTGAGGAATCGAGCTTTTTTGTGAGGAATCGAGCTTTTTTTGTGAGGAATCCAGATTTTTTTGTGCGGGATCGAGTTTTTTTTGTACGGTATCGAGTTTTTTTTTTCAGAGATTGAGCTTTTTTTCTGAGGGATCGAGTTTTTTTTTTAGGGATCGAGCTTTTTTTGTGAGGGATTGAGCATTTTTTTAAATATTTCGAGCTTTTTTAAAATGCTTTCCAGCTTTTATGCCCAAGATTTTAAACTTGTTTGCAACACTTCAAATCAAGTCGGCCAAATATATATACAAAAAAAAATGCATACATGTTCATTCATTATTTTTTTAAAGTTTACAAATCCTAGACATAAACAAAAAAAAATGAGACAACATGTTGATAAATGTTCATACATTATTATACCACACAAATACAAGAAAAAATGCAAATGAAGATCAGAAATATTAATTTACCTTCTTGTGCAATATCTGGAATGGAGCTCGTTTTTTGAAGAGATAGACGGAGTAGTTGATTGATTTTCAAACAACCTTTTTTGGAAGACCAAGGCTTTTAAAGAATAAAGAATCAATTATTTAAGGGCAATTTCCGTAGCTCACCATAATAGGTGCATTTTAAACTTAACTTATTATAACGGTGACATCACTGCAACTCACCAAAAAAAATGTGACATTTCACACCATTTCCACTATATATATATATGTCCCTACAACGTTGTGCTAGATTAGTATAACACATTCACACACTTATTGAAGTAAGCACATGCGTTAGATTTAATTTGACAACTTTTGTAAAATTGCATGTTCTAGGACTTTATCTAGGAAACGGCATACTTGTGTGTTCTTGTATTTATTTTTTTGTATTTTTTAGGGTCTTGAACTTGAATTTGTGCTTATTTTATTCCTCATTGAGTTAGGGCAGTTTAGGTTACTCATCCATTAAGTTTCAAGTTCTAATTAGGAAGTTACGAAACTTTCCATGTTTTTATTGTACGTGGTTTTCATCTTTGTGTTTCAAGTTGAATTCCATATTTTTTGTGAAAGTTATGTTAATTTCCTTATGCATGAAGGAGTCCCGATTTCATAATCTAAAAATGGATTTGAATTCAGATTTCAGAGGTCAAAGAACTGTTGAAGAACACAAAGGTGCAAGGGGGAATGTAGTAGCCAACAAAGAGGACCAATCACCTCTCCCTATGGAGGCACGCAGCCTCCACGGGAAGAGATGCCCTCTGCCCCCATAGAGGTAATGCACCGCCATGAGAAGGCAGAGATGGTACCTTTTGATTGGCCACTTGAATTGGTTTGGTTCCCTCCCTTTACCTATCTCGTTTCCCCCTCATTTTATTTATGTGTGAGAAAATTGAAAGACACTTGTACATAAATTTCTCAATTTTCAAACACCATAACTCTATCAAATCAACTCTGTTTTTAGATTTTCAAAAGCCAGAACTATTGGTCATGAAGAGAGGAACAAGTCACATGCATTTTTAGAGTCAAATGATCTCCATAATTTCCATGATGATCGGATTTCTACTCGTGTGTCATCATTTCTAAGTGAATCATTTTCTTTCATTTCTGTTCTATGATTAACTCGATGAATCTTCTTAGTTGATGAGAGAAAAATGATTAAATTGATTTTGATTCCAATTTTAGACTTGTTTGGTTAATTTTCGTGATTAGCTATTGTGTTTTTTATTGAATATTTTCTAAGCTAATCTTGAAGAACATGATCTTGGATTTAGAATCTCTTTGTGTATTAGATCTTGATTGTTGATTTCTAAGTTTTTGTTACATGTTCATGAACTAGAATATCTTGGTTGTGATTTCTATTTCTAAACCTAGTTATGAGTTTTTTTGTTTCTTGTTTGTTGAATATGTTGAGAATTTCAAGTGTAAACTTATTCACTTGATTTCAAAGTTAGTTTTGTGATTTTCATTGAAAACTCATTATTCTAGGTTTGATTGACATGTTTAGATTTCTAGATAATTTTGTGAATGTTTTTATTTGCCTAATCTAAATTTCTAATCACAGGTTCAAAACAATTAGTAACATTTGTTTGTAAACTTTATTTGTGGAAGACTAATTCTTCATAGAGTTTGTTTGATCTACTTGCTCTATTTGCTTGTGTTTTTGCATCATGTTTACATGTTTGCACTACACTTAGATCATTGCCTTGTAGAAGGTTGAAGTCTCTTGTTTATAACTTGAGTAAGAAGTCTTGATTAGGATCGGGAGGATCTGAATAATCAAGCGAGAAAGTCTTAGCTAGAGTCAGAAGGACTCAGATAGCTAAGCAAGAAGTCTTGTCTAGGATCGGGAGGGTTCAGATAGGCAAATAACAAATTTTCCTATAGACGAGAGAGAAGTTGCTTCTTATAGGTGTGTTTGGCACATCATGGATAGGAAGTAGGCATAGTAAGTTTACTATGACCAAGGGAAGAGTAGGTGTAGATAGATTGAAGAGTGATATGTTGATTACTTTTTGAGTTTGTATCTACATTTATCATAGTGATTTACTATTTACTGATGGTTATGGTATCAACCCGTTGATGTTTGCTCATTTTTGAGGTTTTACCACGTAAAAATCTTCACATTTATTTTAGTATTTCAATAGGTCTGTTAAAAAGGAGCTAGACGAAATTCATGAATTTTGCTTAAAAGAAAACAAAGAGCTTATAGACAAAATTCTTAGTCTAGAAAATAATTTGAAAGATTGTAATGAAAGACTAAGAATTTTTAATCATGAAATTGAGCTAAGAGATGATTCTCTTGATAATGCTAAGAGACTTGAAAATAAGCTTAGAGTTATAATTAGTAAGCTTAGAGTTATAATTAGTAAGCATGAAAGTCAAGAGAAGATGTTTAGTGACAAGCTTGATGAGTTCAATAAGATGATAAGTAAAATGTCATCTTGTGCTAATAAAATAGAAAATCTCATCAAGATTGGCAAGCATCCTAGTTACAAAAGAGGGTTAGGTTATGTAAATGAAAAGTTTACACCTTCGTCTAAAAATTCTACTTTTTTCAAAGCTAGCGGTAAAGTGAACGTAGGTACTCTCTCTAGCGCTAAAGCCATGGATGCAACCGGAGATGCCTCAACATAAACAATGAGTAACAAAAGAAAATATCAACAAGATTAAAGAAATAAAATCATAATTTTCTCATGCAAAGAACAAAGCATCAAGGAATGGACATCAAAGAGGTAACAAGGTGAGAAGGTATAATACTTACTTATTTACCACTTTTGTAATATGATAGGACACATAAGACTTAGATGCTATGAGTACATTCGTAAATGCAAATATGAGAATGATTTGTATGATATGTCTTTGATGAATGATCCTAGGCAATCAATCATTTATGGATCTAGATTTAGACTTATGAAGACCTTAGAAAAGCATGTTGAGAAAAATGTTGTTGATGACTTGCATGTGAAAAATTGTGTTGTGCCTCATTCTACCATGCATAAGAAAGTTAATAATGATTTATTTGATTTGTTTGAAAATGTGACTAATATAGTCAAAGTGCATAATAACAAGTCAAAGCATGCTAATGAAAGAAGGAATAAGAATCATATTAAGAAATTTTAGATCAGGAAAGACATAAGACAATGTTATATTGCACTATATGCACTTAGAGCCAACTCATTCGATTCATGGTACCAGACGAGTGGTGAAGGATCTACATCCTTTGAAAAAAAAAAGGTGAAGTACAATCTACCCAACATATCCTTTGATTTTCCTCCTCCACCACAAGTGAAAGCTTATGTGCTACACATTCATTATCCTCGAAGATTGAGAATGCATAAGGATGCTCAAAATTTTGCAAAATTCACTAAAATCTTTAAAAAGCTTCATATCAACATTCTTTTCATCGAAGCTTTGTCACACATGCCCAAGTATGTAAAGTTCTTGAAGGAGCTTTTAGCCAATAAGAAGAAGTTTGAGGACTTTGAAACAATGCCTATAAATGAAGAATGGAGTGCCATACTCTAAAACAAGTTGCCCCCAAAGTTGCATGATCCCAAAAATTTCACCATTCCTTGTACAGATAGAAAGTTCAGAGTTAGCCAAAGCCTTGATTGATTCAGGGTCAAGCAACAATTTGATGCCTTTTTCGGTGTTTAAAAAGTTAGGGGTTGGAGAAGTGAAGCCGACCCACATGACAGTACAGTTGGTGGACGGATCAGTCAAGTAACCATGGGGTATTTTTGGAAGATATGCTTGTGAATGTGAGTAAACTCTTCTTCTCGATTGATTTTGTAATTTTTGAAATTGAAGGAGATGTTGAGATCCCATTAATCCTCAGGAGACCATTCTTGAAAACCAGTGGGGCCTTGATTGATCATAAGGAAAACAAGTTGACTTTGAGGATTGGAGATGAAAATGTTGTGTTCAACATGTTCAAGGCCATCGAAAGCCCTTCACTATCTGAAGAATGTTTAAGAGTCAAGGTAATTGATTCTCCCATAAGGGAAGTTTCAATAAAAGATATTCCGAAGGAGCCACGTAAGTCCAAAATGGTTCACGGTGCTACAATAAAAAGATGAAGGAGATCTATAAAGTAGACTCATATGGAGTCGTAAGAAAAGTCAAGGAACCCCTCAAAGCGAAAAAGGAGAGGAAATTGGATAAAAGGGACAAGAGAAAGAATGATGTGTGGGGATTTGAGCAAATACGAGAAGTGAATGGATGTTGGGTGAGGATGTTCTACGCCTCACACAGGTTGAAAAAAGCAAGGGCCATGTGATGAGCCCATTACCAAGGTTTTGCTCAAGGAACCTAACTAATCCAAGAATCAATGGAGGTACCAAATTTTTGTAAATATTTAACTTATTTCATTTTATTTTGTTTGAATTTTATAGTTGATTAGTTTGATCCGTAAAAATTTATGATTTGATGCAATATGATGAATTTTCCATTTAAGTTAGAGGTTTTTAAATGTCGTTGCAAGTTTTTAAAGTATGCAGGTGGAGGGAACTAAGTTTTGAATTTTGGGGAAATGCATGCAAACTGGATCACAAAGGGAAAGACGGCTTGAGATGCCACTTCCTCAATTCGCCTGTGATGTAGCTTTGCACGCTTTCAAGAATTCATAAGGCCAAGTCTACTTGTGAGGTGACTTACATGTTGCTTCAGTAATCAGTCTACTTATCCAAACGCTGTTGTTTAGGCCAAGACGATTTCAGTATAAGCAACTTAAATGTAGCCTAAAATGTCGATTAAGACAAAAATCTAGTGATTCGACACGGTAAGCCCTAACTTTATCCAAAAATCAAAAAGTTTCTCTCCAAAGTGGTTGAATCAAGGTTGGGTATTCAATTTATGGTATTCCTTTACTTTATTCTTCATTTTGCACTCTAGATTGAAGCCTCTACTTGCATTTTTCTTCTTGGTTCTTATGGATTTCTTTGGTGATGTTTTGGAGATGTTTTGTGGATTTTTACTGGGATTCTTGACAATTTTGAGTATTGTTGTTGATTGGATTAGTTTGTATTTTTGTAAGTTTTTGGAACTTTTAAGTGGTTTGGTTTGCTTTTGGCCAAATTTTAGTGGAATAATTTGTTGTTGGCCGATTTTTCACCCATTTTTTTATATATTTTGCTTTCTTTAGTTGTGTTAAAATGCAAAGGAAGAGATCAAAGCAAATTGGGCAGGGTTTTGGTAAGGGCAAGACAACTAACATGGGACAATGTTCCAAGTCCAACCAGAAGAATGTGCAATCGGACCCAATTCCAGGTGCCTCGAACCCGGACTATCCAAACAAGCTGAAGTGATTTTCATGGAGAATATTTTGCCAGGAAAGGGGAATTAATTTGGAGGTCCTTGGTGCAACCTTTGTCGCCCGTTCTGTTGAGACGATGAGTTAGGGAGGATTTGTACGGACTCCTAACCATGCAACCATAGAGTTAGTGTGCGAGCTTTATGATGTGATTGTTCCACACTAGTTTTCAACAGGGCAACAGTTATTGTCCAAGGCCGTGAGGTCCTGATCACAGTTGAACGGATCAATGGCTGGTTTTTCACCATTGATATCCCGATCTTTGTTGACGGGCTTCCCTACCATGAGTTCTTTACTCCACCTAATGGGAGGTTGGTAGGAGATTTAAGAAGTAGTGACCAGTATCAATGGGATGTTGGGGTTTATGCCCTAAAACTTGTAATTTGTAAATGTGAATGAAACATTAATAAAAAAAAGTAGTTTATTCATTCTTTATAACTTTCTCATACAATTAAAACATGTGTACTTAACATCCAAGATTGCCAAATGTAATCTCTAACTAAGAATTTGAGTGTAATATACAGAGGTATTCAGTTTGAGATGAGCAATCTAAAGAGTCCGTAGATAGCAAGTACAGTTGGGTACTTTATTTGTTGTTAATCTACAATTACGGTCCATTCCGTAATGTACGGTGGTCTTCACCTAGACTATTCTTATCATGATATGAGAATGGAGGCACCTTATATGATGTGTTCCTATAGGACTAAGCCATGATCTATATGAATCTCTCACCAAAATCTGTTACAAAATGAGATTCATATATATCAACAAATGATGGCTATATATGGGTGATCTTAATCCTGAGTGTCTTATCGACTCATTCTGGTTAGATCGTAGTTTTTTATATACCATGGGTGGGCGAAGTTGCATTCCCTGTCAATAACTTAGTATGTTGGAATCGCGGTTTGGCTTGTGGCTGGAAAGGTCTATGCACAATAGTAGAATCCACTCATTCTTTTTCCTTGATTTATTATTTCATTTGCATGTATGGTATGTTTAGACACTTTCTAATGAATGTATGATGTCTATAATATGGTTGATCATTAATTGTATTGTACAATGATTTTAAGGTTTGTTTTAAAGGTTTTAATATTTTAATATTTGTTTTCTTTTCTGCAGTATATTCTTTGTTGTATTTTTTTGTAATATATTTTATTGTAAAAAATGTAAGAAGAAATCGGATGAAGAAAATGAAAGGTGGAAGAGAAAAATCGAAAACGTGCGCCAGGCAGTGCGCTAAGACAAGCTATTGTGCACTAGGGCTACTGGCAGCGCGAGTCCGCAGCGTATGAAATGGCTGGGAGCTAGGCAGCCACGTGCAAACACGCTAGGGTTTCGAATTTGCAACTCTAGGGTTTTGAATTCGGAATGAATTTGCAACCCTAGGGTTTCCGAATTCAAAATGGGTTTTGGGCTAGATTTTTTGGCCTCTAATAAGTGTTAGAGCAACACTTGGGTTTTATGTTTGATTCATGAAATCAGTCTGTAGGGGATTACGCCCTAAAGATATAATTTGTAAATGGATTTATGAAAAAAAAAAAAAAGTTCAATTCATTCTTGTTATGTTATTTATTTTATAAACTTGTGTATATATTTAACATCCAAGATTGCCAGATGTAATCTTAAACTGTGTATATGAGTGTCATATACGAATGGATACAATAAGAGACGTGTAATCTAAAGAGTCCATAGATAGCAAATAAAGCTGGGTACTTTATTTATGGATAATCTATAGCTGCGGTCCATTCTGTAATGTACGGTGATTCTATCCTGAATAATTCATATGGAGATATGAGAATGGAGGCACCTTGTATGATGTGATCATATAGGAATGGGCCATGATCTATATGAATCTCTTACCAAGATCCGTTTATAGATGAGATTCATATATATATATATATATATATATATATATATATATTAACTAATAATGGCTATATGTGGGTGATCTTTATCCTGAGTGTCTTATCGAATCCTTCGGGTTAGATCGTGGTCTTTGATATACCATGGGTGAGGTCCGATGTAGTTCCAGATCAATATGCTCTGTATGTAGGGATTACGGTATGACTTATGACTGGGAAGGTTTTTACACAATAGTGGGATCCATTCCTTCTTGTGAGAAGTAGACGGTAGTTCCCTTAAGGATTGATTCGGGGCTTAGACAATATGAGCGCTCTTCTAATTCCGTGAGGAATTAGGATTTATTGTCCATTAGAGAATCAACTGTACTTAAAGGATATATGTAATTAGAGGGGTATAAATGGACATTATGACCCAGCTCTAATTATGAACTATTGTGGAGGTTCACACCATATGTAATAACTATATCGATGGACACCGAGTTGTATCTATCTGTGTAAAAGCGTATACAGTTGAGAGAATACAGTTTCGGGTTTTTAGTGTAATAACACTAGAGTAATTATTCCGAGGATTATTGGAGATCAAAATATTGTGGGTCCATTAGGTTCCCTTGATAGCCCGATCGATTTAGGTAACAAAGGTCACGGTTAATTAATTGGATTGTCCAATTAATTGTGTTACAAAAGTGATACGTGTTTATTTGGGAATTAATTGAATAATGAGATTATTTAATTAATGAATGTTAATAGTTAAATTAATTAAATAATTAGATTATTTAATTATATTGATAATTATGAATTATTAATTAACTATTAATTGGAGGGTGTTAGTTGATATATGGATTTAGGTGAAGATAAAATAATAGGATTATTTTATTTTTACTAAATCATTTATCTAAGTATTTGAATTTAAGTTTAAATTTAAAATACTTATTATCACTTTTAATATATTAGATATATTTGAAATGGATAATTAAAAGATGTATATCAATTAATAACACAAGAGATTGCATTGGATGCAAATTGGTGTGTGCACATATATAAGTTTTTGTATAGGATACAAACAAAAAGTAAAAAAAAATCATTAGAGTTGGTATTATATACAAAAATGCAAGTGTTTGCGTAAAGAAAAGAAAAGAAAAAGATATAAATATATATATTAAACGCACGACCACAACTGGTATTAGGCAAAAACAAATTTATAAAAAAATTCAAGTGCTTGCCCTGTTATAGAAAAAGTGTGTGTGAATCGTGAGATAATATATATATAAATATATATTAGATATATATTATGATATTAAGGATTGAACCACATCTGTCAATATAAGTTTTGCATGAGATGTAATTTTTGTGTGCGTGATATCAATACACCAAATTGAGAAGAAAGAGTTTCTTCAAGTATTTCTCTACATCCTCCATTTAAGTTCCTGAGACTGTGACCGCTCCCACACGTAGTTACCAGATCCGGGAGATAGCGAGGAAGATCGAGTGGTTCAGACAGGAGCATATCATAAAGTGAATGAGCCTCCAAACGTCGGTAAGATTTTCTTCTTTTGATTATATTGATTACAATTTCCTGTGTTTAAATATTGTATATCTTAGTTTCGAAAAATAATTACGATCCCAAGTTCACTGGTCACAGATACAGATTATGATCTGTATTAAAAAATTTAAAACCTACTTCCGCTGCGTAACTGGTGAACAGGGTTCTAACACAGTCATGATAATAAAATATATATATCATATTCAATCAAGTTGGACTTGGAAAAAAGCCCAAAATAAGAAGAGCCAAAAAAGAACTTGAAGAATATTGAAATTACCTGAAAACCAAGGAATGTCTTGGATAACTTTTATAATTAGTTTTTTTTAATAAAAAATAAGTTAAATAACCCATTGTACTTGGTCAACTCATGTATACTTTTTATTATGAGATGATAAAAGCATTGTCATGCATATACGTGTCATTTAGATTAGGTGTGCCTACACATATGAATATATATTTTGGATATATCATACATGCATAATAGCTACTGATAATTATGTGTTTCTAATTTTTTTAATTTATTAAAAAATAGTGTAATTCATATAATTGGCTATTAAATAATGAGATAAGTTTTATTTGTTAGGATTCTGCTCGATAGTAAGAGTGTAATATTGTAAATAACAATCTTTTTATATGAATAAAGTGATTTCTAGTTTAACAAATCTTATAGCATTTATAGTTTAATTATTATTATTGTCAAAAGTAAATAATCATAAGGTCAAAAGACTATGAGAAAAGAAGAATTGTTCATACATCTAGATATGTATGAGGTACACACAATTCTTTAGTTAGTCTTGAATAATATTCATAACTTAAGATAGAAGGTTGGGCGTCTTTATCTTGTCAAAGTTGTAGATTCTTTTACTAGCATTTGAGTGGGATCAAATATGTTATGATGAGTCTAAAATCATCAAAGTGTGGTGTCTTTAGGTAAAAGAATCTAGTGCACTGGGTGTATTAAATAGGATCAAAATGAAATACTTTATCTAGAACCGTCAATGGATAAAAGTTTTCATTTGAAGACAATCGGAGAGTCTATCTCAATCCTGAGATAAATGATGGACTTATGGTTGCAAGTGTTATCATTTGAGCTATCAATGAGTACGATTATATAGCATAGTCTATCCTCGATAGTTTGGTGATATTCATTTGTTAATCAATAGAGGACTTCATTTATAGATATGGACATCGTGGGTCCATTTATTAATAAGAGTAGAATACCATCATATGGATGTTTTGAGGTATTGTATATTAAATCGTAACGTTAAGTTTCAATAGTGTCTATTGAAACATGGCTTTTGGACAAGTCAAAATATCCAAGTTCAAAATGTGGTCATATGAGTAAATATGGTAATTTGCAGAGCTGTAGGCAGTCTATGAGCTCTTGGTGATTACTGGTATTCTTCAAGAGGATACACTTTCTCCAATAAGGTTGTGTCTATTGGAGCTTAAATTTAGATAGCCCGCCAAGATCCCCAATCCACACGAACTTGTATGGATCACTTAATATATTCTACCGGACCAATAAGGGTCAATCTAGAATTGTAATAAGGCATGTGAACTTGTTTCTTTTGTACGAATAGGTCTAGTTCACATGTGGACTTTTTATTAAGGTCCAATGGATTTAATAAAATAAGAAAAATAATATATGGCCCTTACATATATGGTATGGGCGGCAAAGGCTATTAAGAATAACATAAATATATTTATTTTATTTTATTATTTAATTAAATGGAAATTAATTAACTTGTTATTTAATTAATTATTTAATTAAAAGTCAAAATCTTTTTCCTAGTAGGAGATGGTCTCCTAAAACTATACTATTGTTGGTAGTATAGTTAATGTTAAAGACTATATTTGATAAGTAGATAAATAAAAGGAATTATTTATCTAATCAAATTAGGAAGTCTTTAATATGGTTACAAATACATTATTGAGTTGGATTAGGAGTCTTGGTGTAGGAAAGAATTATTTTTGGAAAAGGATTCTTGGTCACCAAGTAAAACAACTTAGTGGTAGAATTCTTCTTTGAAAATGATTCATAACCACCAAGTTAATCTATCTAAGGATAGAATTATTGTCCATCAAGTAATCCTTCTTAGGAAAGAATAAACTCTCCTAATCTAAATCATAGAGTAAAATTCGGCCAACAACATATGGTTATAGGGGAAGTTAGATTTCCTTTTAGATAAGGACTCTTTACTACCAAATAAATCCACCTAAGGAAAGGATTCTTGACAACCAAGCAAATCCTTCTTAGGAAAGGATTTATCATCCTATATATATGTGCAAGAGATTATACGCAATTAATCTAGGGTTAAGGTTCTCGTTGCATAAAGGGATTTTTTTTATACGCAAACCCTAATTTCGTTTTCCCCACGCTTCCGTTGCGTATTGAACCATTTTTTTCCCTACAATTGGTATCAAAGCCTGGTTGTACCCTTGATTGATTGATGTATGTTTTCGTGAATCTTTTTTTTTTATTGTATATATACATGTTTTAGAAAGAGATGGCACTCTAGGTATTCACATATATATTTACATTGGAATGTATGGATATATATATATATATATATATATATATATATATATATATGTTTTATATGTGTTTTGTTATTGCTCAATTTTGGTCCTAGAATTTCAATGTATTTTGTTTTGGGATTGTAACAAGAAGGGTGGTCTATCATCGCCATAATTTCCTTCTTGGTAGTTGCTAAGTTTTTTTATTTTATTTTGTCGTTGTAATAAAAAAAAACTGCACTATTGTAATAAAAAAAACTTCAGTATTTTTTATTATTTAAATTCTTCTGTAATACATTCAAGTATTGAAGACTCGAAGGTTTGAAGAATTAGGAGCAACCGGAACAAGTTTGAGACCGTGCGATCAGTAACAACGAACGTGCATGCGAAGAGCGTGCAACCATGTTTCTTGTGGCATGGGCTGCGCACGGCACCCCTTTTGGTAGCCATGGGCTGCACATGGCAGCCCTTTATGGGTTTGTGGCATGCGCACGCCCATGGGTAAGGGCGAGGGGTGCGCACGCCAATGGGAGGTAGCCGAGGGAGATTGAACGACGAAGGTCGCTTGAAGACTTGTTCGCCAAGGAAGGAGTTCTTGTATTCCAAGATATATGTAATTTACTTGTTTTTCTAGGATGGACCAAAATTGTATTTTTTTTGTAAATATTGCAATGTTTGTCATTGTTTGATAACATGTCATATAGAATAGGAGTGCCACTCATATATCTCTTTTGGTATGAACATGCATTGAATGGTTTAAGTATCTAAATTGGCATATAGATAACTTGGTAAATCATTCTTTGAAATTCGATCACACGCCGTAAACAATTGAGTGGGAGGAGGTATTTTTGAACACCTACAGCCTCCAAGTTTAGTTAAGCTTTATGTTTCGTAAATAACCTCCCAAGAGGTATTAATGAATGGAATTTAACAAGATACTTCCTTACAAGGATAGACTAGACAATTAGCTCAAACGATATCTACTCCCAATGGAGGGATATTCGTGAGGGACTATATTGAAGGTCGATAACTTGGTAACACACTCAATGTGAGTTTATTAATATCCTCCCAAGAGTTCTTGTTAATAAAATCACAAGGCTAAAATTAAAAACGTTGGTTGTTATGTTAACAATTAGGTGGGACCTAGTGCAACTAGCAAATGGAGCGAACTCCCAAAGGAGGAGTGACATTTATGGGTGTCGGATCACCGTTGAATTTTTACGATTGAATTATTTCATTTAATTCAAGAAAAATATTCAAAAGTGCTTTATCATGATTATTTACTCATATAATTTTTTTTATTATAAAGAAATCATGACCCCATCCCTAATCAAATTCCTAAAAGATAATCATTTAACTGATGATAATTATGTGACATGGAAAAAGGAATATTGGGTTATTGTTGCAAGCTGAAAAGTATAAGTTCATTCTGTATATTTCTTAATCACCAAACTAATGAATCTAACTCAGGAACCAAAGAGATGAGTATCAGTAGTGGAAGTCTTCAAATGAGATGGCCAAATGTACGTTACATTATGGCTATCATCTTCGATGTGTTGCAACAGCAACATTAAGGAATAGAGACTACTACCGATATAATGATGTCTCTAGAGGAGATGTTTGCTATGAGGTCTATGATGACTAAGAGAGAGAGGCAGTGATTGCTTTTATGAATCTTAGGATGAAACCTGGACATGGTATGAAAGATCACATAATAAAAGTCATAGCACATCTCAACATTGCTGAACTGAATGGTGCTAAGATAGATGGTGAGACCAAAATTGACATGATTGCCAACTCACTATCGGATTCCTTTGATCAATTCAAGTTGGACTACACCTTGAATAATAAGGAATTCACCTTGCAAAGCCTGATGCAAGATATTCAAAGGACCAAGATAATCCTTGTGAAAGGCGAGGTTAAAGAGATTCATATGCTTAGTAAGTTGCTACTGTTAAAGACTTGTAAGAAGGTCAAGAGATAACATAAGAAAAAGAAACTTGAGCCTTCTTAGAAAGAGACCAAGAAAGTAACCAAGATCAAAGGAAAGTGTTTCTTTTGTGGTGAAAAGGGTCAAAGGAATAGACGGTAAAATGACCAAAAGGTGGTTTACGACCAAAGGCGCAAGAGCCATCGAATGTTTAGGATTGATACACACTGATGTGTGTGGACCTATGAGCATTCAAGCTAGAGGAGGATATGAGTACTTCACCACTTTCACGGATGATCACTCAATATTTGGCTATGTGTATCTCATGAGACATAAATCAGATGCTTTTGATATGTTCAAAACATTTAAAGCTGAAGTAGAAAATCAGCTTGAGAAACGCATAAAAATCTTGAGGTCCGATCGTGGTGGAGAATATCTATCTGGTGAGTTTCAGCAATATCTTATTGATAAAGGAATAATTTCTCAGTTTTCTGCACCAGGCACACCTCAACAAAATGGGGTGACAGAAAGAAGAAATAGAACTCTTTTGGATACGGTTAGGTCTATGTTGAGTTATTCAACGCTCCCTAGTTCTTTTTGGGGATATGATTTACAAAATGCCATGTATATTCTAAACGATGTACTATCTAATTCGGTTCCTAAAACATCGCATGAGTTGTGGACTAGGCGAAAGCCTAGTTTACAACACTTAAGGATATTTTGATGTCCTGCGCACGTGTTAAAAGGAAAGATAGATAAGATGGAGTCCCGTTTAGAAACATGCATATTTGTAAGGTATCCAAAAGGAACAAAAGGATATTATTTTTATAGTCCTTCAGATCTTAAAGTATTTGTTTCGACAAATGTCAAATTTTTAGAAGAGGACTATATGAATATTTTTGTGCCTAAAAGTAGAATTGTCCTAAATGAGCTTTTAGGAGATACAATTCCACAAGAGGTTTCGCAACCAAGCCCAATTGTAAATTCCGTACCAACACAAGATCAACAATCTACCATACCTCGTCATAGTGGGAGGGTTGTTAGACAACCCGAAAGATTCATCGGTCTAGGAGAATCTTCCAGACGATGATGATCTCTATACGTACAAGGAAGCAATGAAAGATGTTGATTGTAGCCATTGGCAAAAGGCAATGCAATCCGAAATTGAATCTATGTTCAAAAACAAAGTCTGGTCACTTGTAGACTTGCCTAAAAGGATAAAACCCATCGGGTGCAAGTGGGTATACAAGCGGAAAAGAGGAATGGATGGTGAAAATACAATCACGGTTAAATGCTCAAGGCTAACCTAGAGGGGGGGTGAATAGGTTAGGTACCTTTTTCATCTCCCTTATAAACAAACAAAAGTTTGTCTCTCTAGATTGTTTGTATCGCAATATATATATTAATTAAATACAATTAATCAATATAGAAACACAAGTAAAGTGTGATACAAACAAGTAATTATAAAACATACACAATCTATATTATAAAGAGGAATTCAACATACATAAAGAGTTTTATCCACAATACAAATATTAGAGAGCTAGGGATAGAGAAAAGTTGACATAAGAAATGACGTGGTAAACCTTCGAAGGGGAAACATCCACGGGTTAGCAGCCACCGGCAAACAAAATCCACTAGTAAATAAGACAAGTACAATCTCTCAAGTGACCTCTTCACCTAGAAACTACCATCTTATCCTACTCTAGAAGTTGTCGCCCTATGCTCAACAATCCGAGGCTTCACACATCTTGTCAAGACTTCCTTGCTCACCTTAGCCGGATCTTCACAACCCAAGGCAAAATTTCTTGCTCAACTATCCGAGTCTTCCCGACTCTAGTCAAGACTTCCTTGCTCACCTATCCGAGTTCTCCCAACTCTAGGCAAGACTTCTTGTTCGACTATCCAATGCTTCACACCTCTAGTTAAGACTTCCTTGCTCGACAATCCGAGGCTTCACACCTCTTGCCAAGACTTCTTGCTCAACACCATAAGTCTCACACCTATTGTCAAGACTTTCTTCTCACAAGGCATCTAGGTCATCGTGAATGCAAAATGCAAACAAGCACGCAACATAGAATAATATGATCAAAACATCCTATGGAAAATACTAGACATGAGCATGAATGCACAAATCACATATAGTCTAGTTCATCATGCATGAGTAGTCAATCTAGATTATGTAAGATATGATCAACATTAATCACAAACTAGATTCATGCATATATATAAACTTGAATCACAAGATATGATCAACAAATCAGAATATCAAGTTTAAATCACAAATACCTAAAACATGCTAAAATCATAAAACAAAGTCAAATAGATCTAAGCATAAGTTCTAGAACATATTCCTAATCATAGATTCAACAAATCACATGAATAGCTCAAAAGAACATAAGCACATGTATTATGTGAGAATTTCAGCCAAGAGAGCCTAATACATGTGATGAACTATTTTTTACAAAATCAATCAATCATAGATCACAAAATAGACCTAGAATCAAAGCTAGCACAATACAATCCAAAACATGTGATAACATAGGCAAAATCAAAACCTAACTCAACATGAATGATTTTAATTGAAATTCAATCTAGCTTTGAAAGTGTTCAAAACACAAATCAAAACACTCACAATAGTTCATCTTCACCAACTCTTGAACTTCATCTTGATCTTCTCTTGAAGCAACCTACAAATCCTCTCAAAGCACAATGCATATACAAGAGAAAAACAACAAATGGCAACATATAATATGGATAAGAATATACAATTAAGTCCACAAATACATGTATCTCCCCCTCAATACATGCCAAATACAAGAATTCTTAACCAAATCTTAAGACTAATTACTACAAACCATTGAAAGTCCAAAACATCACAAAAACAACATAAAAAGGAAACTAAGTAACTAGCAATGTATAACAACTCTTTCACCCCCTTTTTGACATGAAATGATGCCAAAAGGTGAGAAACATACCATGAGACTCAAATACTAGCTACTAGATCCACCAAAGAAAGATGTGCGTGTAGTTGACCTAACATAATGCTTGAGAGGTGGTCTTGAACTTGATGCAATACACTCCTCCAACTCTTTTATTCTAGCATCTTGTTTTTCAACTATAGCACTAAGCTCATCAACCTTCTTCTTCAAATGCAAAGCCCAATCCAGAAGAATGTTTATGCTAGTTTCTTGACAATCAACTTGTGAACTAAGAAGTCCAAAAGTATCACATGTCCTACCCTTATCCTTATATGACATGTATGACACACGTTTATCACTATACTATTCCAAGGGTTGTACCGACATATCATCTCCACTACTTTGAACACCACGAGCTAAACAAAAAGAAGTTATAAACCCCGTAATGCAAGCTTCTTATCTCCTCTAGTTGAGAAAGCCGTATTATCCAAATAAAACATAAGCAAATCCCAAGGTTTAAAGGTTGATTAGTCACTAAGGCATATACTATTTTGATCTTGTCTTTATTCAACTCAGTTGAATTCGAAGATCCAATAATATTTGTGCAAATGAAAAGATGCCAAAATGCACTTGCCTTAGTTAACTCATGTTGACTAATATATGCTCTACCTTTCCACTCAAAAGAAGCATTGTCACATAGAATTCTACCCATGATATTAAGATTCTCAATGATATCAACATCTAGAAAGTTTGAATCAATACCACTAGATAGCCCAAAAAACTTAATGTTTACCGGGTTAACTCTAAACACAACACCCCTAACATCCATCAAAGCATCCAATAAGGTGGCACTCTCTCTATATTCATGATAAAATTCTCTAGCAATAGTGTCATTCACTATTCCTAGAATGCTCACCCAAGATTCCTAATTTCTATCCTTAATGCATTTAAGAACATAAGAATCTTTACATTTACCTAAGTCAATGCCTCTCTCTTGAAATATCTTCTTAGTTGCAAAGATCCCTAAATCCTTTGACCTTGAAGCTTTGGATCTCTTTGAGGTTGACTTGGCTTTCACAATGGGATTCAATTGATTTCCACTTCCGGTAACTTTAGTTCTTCCCATTTGTTCTTGTGAAATAAGATGCTATAAACATACAAAAGTGAGTGAAAGACAAAACAAGCTTATTAGTCACAAATATATAAAACAATGACATACGACTTAAGAATGAATCATCATGCAAGAAAAAGATAGTGAGTAATATCTTACAAGTATCATTAAGTCAAAATATGCCAACATGTAACAAAATGAAGCATGTTAACATATCATAAAATAGAACAATGTCTAGCATACAATGCTCCATCTTGATAAATTCCATGACTAAGATTCATGATAGCATAAGGTTCACAAGGAAGTTCACACAATCACACATTCAAGCAATTTGAAGAAATATCAACAAAATAAGCTTCATATGCTAAGAGAGATACACAAAGATTTTTCAAGTTCTCTCATAATTCTTCAACAATTGCAAAGATATCATCATACTCATAAACAAAGTTTGTGTGTGAGAGATATGCTTCAAATATATATCAAGAAGTAGTTTGATAAGCATCATGCAAACAATTTCCAACAACTATTCATCATAAGCTTTTTCCATAAAAAGTCAAACCGATTATCATCCGGAATTTTTTGCTTTTAAGAGAATAGATTTTCAACATATAAGCGTGTGTGTGCATGTGGCTGGTCATCCCATTTCTGTTTTTCAACCCGAGCTCATTTGATTTTCAACTAAACTCCTTTTTAAGCCTTCCTCCTTTTCTTTTCAGGCTTTGAATCAAAGATTTTTCTTATTGATTTCATTTCAACACTTCTTTGATTTTTCCATTTTTTTTACAAAAACAAAATTCACTTCATGATGGCTTTCACTCATCACAATGGTGTAGCTCTTTCCAACATTGGGTAGCTTTCACAACCAATGTGTGTAACCCTTTTCCTGAAGGTGCTCGTTGAGTTTTATGTAATTGCAGAAGAAAAATGGATACCAACCATAGGTCATTTTAAATGTACTTAAGCACAAAAACTTCAAGGTGTATCCAATGTTTACATATTAGTAAACTCAGCCTACTAGCAAAACATATAAGAGAAGCATAGTGCAAATTATTAGAAAACCAAGATTTTATGGCTCATAAGCACATGATCTAAGAGCAATAAGTAGAGACTTATTCAAGATCATTACTTCTCTAATGAGTAGCTTTCAAAGAATATGAAGCTCATATTTTCAAAAGTAATGCCACTCAATATACTATACACAAACAATCATCAAAGTTAAGATCAATGTGAACAATATCACTATTAGATCCTAAAATAGCAAATGTCAATGAGAACCATATGTATACCATACAAAATTCTCTAATATGACATGCTATGAGATGTATGTCAAAAATTGAGTCAAAAGATGAATATCTAAGAGAATATGCATTAGAGTATAGAGATACCTTTTTGCACATTATATTCACCAAATATCATACTTCTGCCCTTTTTATGAGCACTCTTGCCTTGAATGTCCTCATGACACCAAGTTCACGATGTTTCACAACAAGAGTATAAAATGCATAATATCTCAACTCAATCAACACATATAACAAGAAGAACTTCTCTAAAGTTAATCAACAAATTTTGACCATCATAACAATCATGATGTGAGATAACCAAGTTCATATCAATACATGGAGTATTCAAAGCTAGCAAGCTAGAATTCTCAAAACAATTGATATATAGCCTCAAAGCTATCTCACATGTGCTTCTTATATTAGTGATAAGAGCACTCACCCTTGAACCACTTGTTCTTGGGTGTACCTACACAAACATTTCCAATATTATCCTTGACAACAATGTTAAATCTAGAGTAAAGTCCTTCAATGACTTGATTAACAAGAATATCATTAACACACTATTCCTTAACATTTTCAACACAAGCTTTGTCAAGTTGAACAAGATTAGAAATCTTTCTACTCCATAACGTTTTCTCATGCTTATCAAAAATTATCATGTTTCTCAACTTTCAAGGTCTTAGCATGTTCAAGTTGAAGTTTAATCTCCTTATCCCTAGATTCATTTCCTAATTTGTATTTTTCAATATATTTATAACACCTAGGCTTAATGTGACCTATTGTGTTGCAATAATGGCAAATTGGAATAAAAGATGAGATTGTACCTTTTGGATTGAACTAGCTTCATTAGGAGTTTGTAAAGATACCTTGTTCACCAGCTTCTTCTTGGTTTTTGATCTTATCTTCTTGTGTGGTTTCTTATCAATCACGACCTCATCAAAGTGTGTAGGAAGTAGTGCTTCCAAGAGCTCCTCTTCAACTACCAAGTCGTCTTCACCACTATAAGAGTTAACAAGATTCCTAACACTAGACATACTAACCGAATCATTCACTAAATCCTTGATAGCCTCCTTAGCCGTGTCTATCTCTTCCATCAATTCTTGCTCTCTTTTCTTCAAAGAAGATATCACATTATCCTTCTCAAGGTTAATCATTTCAAGTTCTCCAAACTTCTTCATAATATCACCTTTACCAAGAAGTCTACGAGTAACAACCACAAACTCATTTAGTTTCTTCTTGATCAAATCATCTTTCTCAACTACTTCTCTTTGAGCATTGTCTCTAGCTTCATCAAGCTTTTCTATCTTTTTCAACAACTCAAGATTAGTAGGAATAGAACTAGAGCGTCCATCATGATTTGCATCAAGGTTCTTGTTCAAAGATATTGTACTGCCAACATCTAGTGAAGAATGAGAAGCCGTTAGAGCTACAAAGTTGCTCACCAACTTTTCATCACTTGAAGACTCACTACTAGAGCTCTCATTGTCACTAGAATTATCATCACTCCAATTAGCCACCAACGCTTTGCCATTCTTGTCTTTCTTAGATGGCTTCTTGGTGCACTCACTAGCAAAGTGACCAAAACCTTGACAATTATAGCATTGAACCTCTTTCTTGTTCATGGCTTGACTATTCTTCACAATCCTTGGAGATGATGTTCTCTTGACTCCTTTTTCCTTAGAAGACTTGCCTTTAGGTTTTGCATTCTTCTTTAGAAACTTCTTGAACCTTCTAACCAAGAGTGTCATTTCTTCATTTTCATCATCACTCTCCTCCTCAATAGCATTGAGAGCAATTCCCTTACTCTTGATCTTTGGTTTCAAGCACATCTCATAAGTTTGGAGAGACCTAAGCAACTCATCGATGTTCATACTATCCACATCCTTGCTTTACTCAATGGCCGTCACCTTTGATTTAATTCTCTTAGGAATATACCTAAGGATTTTCCAATTTAAACGCTCTTTTGAGATAGGTACTCCAAGTGCTTGACATTGGTTAGCTATGTTAAGAAGCCGGAATTGGAAGTCTTCGAACTTTTCTTCCTCACCCATACTTAAACCTTCAAATTGTGATGCCAACATTTGAAGTCTCGATTTCTTCATCGCTAAGGTTCCTTCATTAGTAACTTGGAGAGTATCCCAAGCTTCCTTAGTGGATTCAAGATTTTAGATGTAGGAGAATTAATGCCCATCAACTCCTCCAAAGATGGCATTCATAGCACGATGGTGCCATTTTGCAACCTCAAACTCATTTGTTGTCCATTCACTCATTGGCTTGAGTATCATGGTTCCATCCTCTAAAACCTTGGTAGGAGGACTATAACCTTCTTCCACTACCATCAAAGCCCTTTCATCAATAGAGCGGATGTAGGCTTTTATCCTCAATTTCCAATACTCATAGTTAGTGCCAAGAAGTAATGGTGACCTAGTATTTGAGGCTCCTTCCGCTATTACATCATCTTGTAAACCCATGACTTCAAACGCTTTACAAAAATCGTGAAAGTATCACCCCGGACTCAGACTAAGTGCAATCTAGTGTCCTGCTCTAATACCAATTGAAAATACAATCACGGTTAAATGCTTAAGGCTAACCTAGAAGGGGGTGAATAGGTTAGGCACCTTTTTCGACTCCCTTAGAAACAAACAAAAGTTTATCCCTCTAGATTTCTTGTATCTAAATATATATATAAATTAAAGACAATTAATCAATATATAAACACAAGTAAAGTGTGATACAAACAAGTAATTGTAACACATACACAATCTATATTATAAAGAGGAAGTCAACATACATAAAGAGTTCTATCCACAATACAAATATTAGAGAGATAGGGATAGAGAAAAGTTAACACAAGATATAACGTGGTAAACCTCCGAGAGGAAACATCCACGGGCTAGAAGCTACCGATAAACAAAATCCACTAGTAGATAAGACAAGTACAATCTCTCAAGTGACCTCTTCACCTAGAAACTACCCTCTTATCCTACTCTAGAAGTTGTCGCCCTATGCACAACAATCTGAGGCTTCACACCTCTTGTCAAGACTTCCTTGCTCACCTTATCCGGATCTTCACAACCCAAGACAAGAGTTCTTGCTCAACTATCCGAGTCTTCCTAACTCTAGTCAAGACTTCCTTGCTCACCTATCCGAGTTCTCCCAACTCTAGGCAAGACTTCTTGCTCGATTATCCAAGGCTTCACACCTCTAGCCAAGACTTCCTTGCTCGACATTCCGAGGCTTCACACCTCTTGCCAAGAATTCTTTCTTAACACCATAGGTCTCACACATATTGTCAAGACTTCCTTCTCACAAGGCTTCTAGGTCATCATGAATGCAAAACGCAAACAAGCACGCAACATAGAATGCAATGATCAAAACATCCTATGGAAAATACTAGACATGAGCATGAATGCACAATTCACATATAGTCTAGTTCATCATGCATGAGTAGTCAATCTAGATTATGTAAGATATGATCTACATTAATCACAAACTAGATTCATGCATATATCTAAACTTGAATCACAAAATATGATCAAAAAATCACAAGATCAAGTTTAAATCACAAAAACCTAAAACATGCTAAAATCATATGACAAAGTCAAATAGATCTAAGCATAAGTTCTAGAGCATATTCCTAATCATAGATTCAACAAATCACATGAATAGCTCAAAAGAACATAAGCACATGTATTATGTGAGAATTTCGGCCAAGAGAGCCTAATACATGTGATGAACTATTTTTCACAAAATCAATCAATCAAAAATCACAAAATAGTCCTAGAATCAAAGCTAGCACAATACAATCCCAAACATGTGATAACATAGGCAAAATCAAAACCTAACTCAACATGAATGATTTTAATTGAAATTCAATCTAGCTTTGAAAGTGTTCAAAACACAAATCAAAACACTCACAATATACAAATATATGTAGAAGAAGAAAACCCAAGGCAATTGACCAAGTTTTAAAAGAAAACTTAGAGAGAATATCAATACCATAGTTGATCTAGGTGCAGTCCCGTTTTTGTATGATTAGACAAAAAAAGCAACAAAATTAACCCAAACCTTCATAGAAAAGATGGAGAATGAATAGATGAACACTCTCAACTTCGAATCACTCAAACCGGAGTTCTAATGAAGAATTTATGGTGTTTGGAAGATGAGAAAATTTGGAGAGAAAATTTTGCACACTTGATTTGAATTTCTTCTTGGAATGAAATGTGAAAGGGAAAGAGTTTATAAAGGAGTGGGAGACTTGGACATGTGAAATGACCAAGAGGGGCAAAATGAAGTCAAGCAAGCTTGCTGTCCGAGATGGCGCATGGGCATCTCGGGGCAGCAAGCCTTCTGCAGATGACCATGCGTCATCTCAGGAAAGAAGACAATGCTTGCTTCTTTCTCCTTCGACTCTACTTCGCGTTCTTCGACCATTCTCCGGCATCTGAACTCGAAAATCAAATCTGTTTACGAATTACGAACCAAAATGACCAGAACTCAATCAAGAATGATTTAAGACTAAATCCAAGTTCAATATCCATGTTATACAAACATATACACAAATAAAAACAATTCACATTAGAATGCAAACTACATAGTGATAGTTTCCAATTATGCATATTCCAAAACATGTTATTTCCAAACCAATGCATGAGCATTCATCTTAAAGTGTGTGAATGTGTTATTCATGGTGTACAACGATACAGAGACACATATGAATGAATTGTATGTGTGTGTCTATAAAGGTACACAACGATGCAGGGATACAAATGTATGATATGTTTGTGTGTGCCTAAGCCTTGTAAGAGAAAAATAAGGTCTTAGTATACCTTTGTAGAAACAAATTGCATCATTTCTCTTTGAAGACTTAGAACTTGCTTTGACTTGTTGTTTCTTCTTCCTTGAAGCTTGAATTATCATGAACCTAAACAACTAAGTCATTACAAGTAAACATCATTTTGATATGGAATTCATGCCAACACAAACTAAAACCTAACAGATGGAAAGGTGGAAACCTTTAAGGCTAGATTGGTAGCTAAAGGTTATACATAGAAGGAAGGTATCGATTATGAAGAAACCTTCTCTCTTGTGGCCATGCTTAAATCCATTAGGATACTCTTATCCATTGCCGTATCTCTAGACCTAGAGATTTGGCAAATGGACGTCAAGACAGCTTTCCTTAATGGAAGTCAAGACAGCTTTCCTTGATGGAAGTCTTGACAAAAGCATCTATGTAATGCAACCAGGAGGATTCATTGAAAAGGGCCAAGAGGAAAGGGTATGTAAGTTGCAAAGATCCATATATGGATTGAAGCAAGCATCCAGATCCTGGAACATAAGGTTCGATCAAGCCGTTAAAGGTTTTGGATTTATTCAAAACCTTGATGAACCTTGTGTATACAAAAGGATTAAAGGTGACAAGTTGGTTTTCCTAGTTCTTTACGTTGATGATATACTACTCATCGGAAACGATGTAGGTGTATTGACATCAATAAAAGAATGGTTAGCAAAACATTTTGATATGAAGGACTTAGGAGAAGCAAGTTATATTCTTGGTATCCAAGTCATAAGTGAACGATTGCATTATCCCAAGCTTCATATATAGATAAAATCTTGTCTAGGTTTTCCATGCAAGATTCCAAGAAAGGTATGTTACCTTTCAAGCATGGAATTAAACTTTATAAGGAACACGTTCCTAAGAATGAGCATGAAGAGCAATTCATGAGTAGGGCTCCATATCCATCGGCAGTTGGAAGTCTCATGTATGCAATGCTCTGCACTAGACCAGATATTTGTTTTGCTATGGGCATAGTTAGCAGGTTTCAATCGAAGCCTAGTCCAGATCACTGGATGGCAATCAAGCATATTTTCAAGTATCTTAGGAGAACGATAGATTATATGCTTGTATACTCTATAGGGGATTTAATTCCCATTGGGTATACAGATTCTGATTTTCAGTCAGATTTTGACTCTAGGAGATCAACATCAGGATCTGTGTTTACTATTGGAGGAAGGGCAGTCATATGGAGGAGTATCAAGCAATCATGTATTGTCGATTCCACCACAGAAGCCTAGTATGTTGCCGCATGCGAGGCTGCTAAAGAGGTTGTTTGGCATCGCCAATTCTTGATTGACTTGGATGTGGTTCCTGATGCGAATAAGCAGATCACTATCTATTGTGACAATAATGGAGCAGTGGCTAATTCGAGAGAACCAAGAAGTCATAAGAGAGGGAAACACATTGAAAGAAAGTATCACCTTCTAAGGGAAATTGTGTATAAGGGTGACGTGACGATTACAAAGATCGCGTCAGCAGAAAATCTAGCGGATCCATTTACAAAGGCTCTTCCTCAAAAGAGTTTTGATGGGCATCTAGAGAACATGGGGATGAGAGATATGACACATTTGCTATAGGGCAAGTAGGAGATTATTAGGATTATGCTCGATAGCAAGAGTGTAATATTGTAAATAACAATCTTTTCATATGAATAAAGTGATTTCTAGTTTAACAAATCTTATATCATTTATAGTTTAATTATTATAATTATCAAAAGTAAATAATCATAAGGTCAAAAGACTATGACAAAAGAAGAATTGTTCATACATATAGATATGTATGAGGTAGACACAATTCTTTAGTTAGTCTTGAATAATATTCACAACTTAAGATAGAAGGTTGGGTGCCTTTATCTTGTCAAAGCTGTAGATTCTTTTGCTAGCATTTGAGTGGGATCAAATGTGTTATGATGAGTCTAAAATCATCAAAGTGAGGTGTCTTTGGGCAAAAGAATCTAGTGTACTGGTTGCATTAAATGGGATCAAAATGAAATACTTTATCTAGAACCGTCAATGGATAAAAGTTTTCATTTGAAGACAATCGGAGAGTCTATCTCAATCTTGAGATAATTGAAGGAATTATGGTTGCAAGTGTTATCATTTGAGCTATCAATTAGTACGATTATATAGCATAGTCTATCCTCAATAGTTTGGTGATATTCATTTGTTAATCGATAGAGGACTTCATTTATAGATATGGACATCGTGGGTCCATTTAATAAATGAGAGTAGAATACCATCATATGGATGTTTTGAGGTATTGGATATTAAATCTTAACGTTAAGTTTCAATAGTGTCTATTGAAACATGGCTTCTGGACAAGACAAAATATCCAAGTTCAAAATGTGGTCATATGAGTAAATATGGTAACTTGGAGAGCTATATGCGGTCTATGAGCTCTTGGAGATTACTGATATTCTTCACGGGGATACACTTTCTTCAATAAGGTTGTCTAGGGTATAAATGAGTAAATATCAACTTATTCTATCTTTATTTAACAGTTCAATTTTAGTTCTTTAGTGGAATGAACTAAAATTAAATAGATCAAACCTAAGTGAATCATTTGTTGATTGTAATTAGGTTGTGTCTATTGCAGCTTAAATTTAGATAACCCGCCAAGATTCCCAATCCACACGAACTTGCATGGATCACTTAATATATTTTACCGGACTAATAGGGGTCCATCTAGAATTGTAATAAGGCATGTGAACTTGTTTCTTTTTGTAAGAATATGTCTAGTTCCCATGTGGACTTTTTATTAAGGTCTAATGGATTTAATAAAATAAGAAAAATAATATATGGCCATTACATATATAGTATGGGCGGCAGAGGCTATTAAGAATAGCATAAATATATTTATTTTATTTTATTATATAATTAAATGGAAATTAATTAATTATTTAATTAAAAGTCAAAATCTTTTTCTTAGTAGGAGATGGTCTCCTAAAACTATAATATTGTCGGTAGTATAGTTAATGTTAAAGACTATATTTGATAAGTAGATAAATAAAAGGAATTATTATCTAATCAAATTAGGAAATCTTTAATATGGTTACACATACATTATTGAGTTGGATTAGAAGTCTTGGTGTAGGAAAGAATTCTATTTGGAAAAGGATTCTTGGTCACCAAGTAAAACTACTTAGTGGTAGAATTCTTCTTTGAAAAGGATTCATAACCACCAAGTTAATCTACTTAAGGATAAGATTCTTGTCCATCAAGTAATCCTTCTTAGGAAGGAATAAACTCTCCTAATCTAAATCAAAGAGTAAAATTTGGCCAACAACATATGGTTATAGGAAAAGTTAGATTTCCTTTTAGATAAGGACTCTTAACTACCAAATAAATCCACCTAAGGAAAAGATTCTTGACAACCAAGAAAATCCTTTTTAGGAAAGGATTTATCATCCTATATATATGTGCAAGAGAATTTCTGTCATGACTAAGCATTAGAGGTGAATTCAACCAAGCTTATTTTTCTAAGAGAAAGTTTCGGCCATCATAGGAATTTTGAGGGAGAAAAATATGATTTTACTCTAGACAAAATTCGATCATCTCTAAACAATAGTGTGTGAATTCGGCCAAGTAGAGAAAAAAGGGGAACGTTTTTGTTTTCGATAGTATACTAATATCCTTTACATCAAAAGGGTTTTGTGTACAACATCGAATCAAGGTTCACGCGAGTTTCAATAAAATTGATTGATAATTCACAAGTGACCGGACATTCTTGGAATTTTCTCTTGGAGGATATTTGTAACTAACAAAGAAAAGATTTTTGCTTTGTCTCCATCCTGAGGAATACAATTTAAAGAAAGGTAGCCCACACTCCAAGGTGATCCACGTTCGTGTTTGGATTGGAAGATCTTGCGGAATCAATTTTGCTTGTTCAATCGTCACACGAAAAAGGTACTATACTTTTATAAACATCAATTAATCTAGGGTTAAGGTTCTCGTTGCATAAAAGGGTTTTTTTTTTTTATACGCAAACCCAAGTTTCGTTTTTCCCACGCTTCCGCTGCGTATTGAACTGTTTTTTCCCTACATTTTTACGAGTAAAAACTTGGTAATTCTCTTTAATAACTAGTCTATTAATTAAATAGTTTAATTAGTTAGATTAGTTGGGTCCGTTGTTTAAAATTAGGTTTAATTAGAAAGCCCTAATATAATTGGACCAAATAATGTGATTAGTTTTAATAGTTTAAACTTGGTAAATTGCATTAAATAATTCTAGTCAATGTAAAACTGTTTACATATATTAGAATTTGAATATTGAACTAGATTCTTAGTTAGTTAATAATCAGATTAGCACATTTGAATAAGATTCTAATAATTTGTTATGCCCAGGACATTTAGATTGAAATTAGCGGTTTAGTCTTAGTAATATCTAGGTGAATTAATAATTGAAAATCCTAACTCTAAAATAGTGATTGGGAGAGGGATATATGACATTATATCCCACAGTCTTCGTCATTAGTTCAACACTGTGAGATTCAAGTGGGCCCTTGAGACGGCTTTGTTTTCGTCCTCTCTAATGAGGGTCTCCATGAGAGTTAATACCATGGTTGACTTCCTAACAAATAGGGTTTCTAAGTGTGTTTTAGGATTGACTAACCCTAAGGCGACAATTCTTAAGTTAAGCTTAAGAGATCTGAAATGGTGGGCTACACTCACAAGGTTTTAATTAAATTTGTTAATCGTAAACCTGACTAAAATAATCGATCCTTGAATGATAGTGGAATAAGAGTTATTCTGGTATATCATTTGATTGAGGATGTCTCGATCCAACATGCGAGAATTTGACCGACCCTAAGGCGACACTTACTTGTGGCATGTTGGATTTTCAAGGTGTAGAAACAGGGTTTTAGAAATTTTCTACTTCATTAAATATGTTCATGCATCATTTTAAATTTTATGCCAAACATTTACATGTCAATTAAATGTTTGATTGAATGAATTCTTTATTTATGTTTTTCTAGCAATGCCTTCTGCACTATTACAAATCCTAGCTAATGGAAAATTAACAGGGGAAAACTACTAAGTGAAAAAATAATATCAACACAATCTTGGTAACAAAAGACCTGAAGTTTGTGCTTACGGAGGAGTGCCCTCCACAGCCTACTGCTAATGCCGTACAAAACGTTTGTGAGGCATACGAAAAATGGGTCTCATCTGATGTGAAGGCTCGAACTTATATGTTAGCTAGTATGGAAGAAGTGCTTGTTTCAAAGCATGAAGCAATGGATACAGAATTCAAAATCATGGAGTCATTACAAGCTATGTTCAGGCAGCCCTCTGAGCCAAAGCGACATGAAGTTGTTAGTTCCATAATGCTTGCTCATATGAAAGATGGTGCATCTGTTAGGGAACAAGTCCTGGGCAAGATGTCCTATTTCAACATGGTAGAGGTCAATGATAGGGCCATTGAAGAACCTAGCCGGGTGAGCATCATACTGACGACTCTTTCAATGAGCTTCAATCAGTTTAAAAACAACTATGGGATGAATAAATTGAGATTTAGTCTGACTCTGTTGCTTAATGAGCTCAATACAATTGAGTCTATGGCTAAGGTCAACAAAGGTAAGGCCAGTGAAGCAAATGTTGTTGAACCATCTTCCTCCGGATCAAAGAAGAGGAAGGGGTATGCTGGCAAGCCTAAAAGTAAACCCAAACCCAAGAAAGCCCAAAGTATGCCCAAACCCAAGACAACCCAATGTAAGAAGAAGGGCACCTCCACCGACATGGATAAAGACAAAGGAAAATATTTCCACTACGACAAGATCGGTCATGGGAAGTGGAATTGTCCAAAATATCAAAGAAAGTTGCCAATAAGTGAAAGGCAAAAGGTAAATGAGATTTTCATGTTATAGAATCATGTTTAGCGGAAGATGATTCTTGACCCTGGATAGTTGATTCAAGAGCTGCTAACCATGTTTGCTCTTCCTTACAGTGGAATGATTCTTTGACAGAGCTTGAAGAGGGAGCCTTGTATATGCGTGTCTAGTCAGGGGATGTCGTGTCAGGGCATGTCGTGTCAACAAGAGCAGTGGGTGTTGTTAGACCCTGGTTTGAAAATTGTTTTCTTATTTTAAATTCTATTTATTTTATTCCTGGTTTCATAAGGAATTTGATTTGTATCCAAAATGTTGGAACATTTATATTCTGTTTCTTTTAATAGTAAGTCAGTTATTATATATTGAAATGGTTAAATATTTGTTCAGATTTGAATGAAAACTACTGGTATGTTTTAATACCTTTAATTCAAACATTAATGCTCAATGCTAAATTGTTTAAAGTTGAAAAACCTTAAACAAAACGACATAATATTTCTCCAGATAATGAAACATATCTATGAAATCTAAGACTTGGCCATATTAACCTTGACAGGAAAGAAAGACTAGTTGAAAGCGAGCTTGTAAGCCAGTTAAAGGTTGGCATATCTATGAATCATGTTTAGAAGGTAAATTGACCAAGACACCTTTTACCGGAAATGGGCTTAGAGCTATAGTCCCACTAGAACTTATACATTCAGACATCTGTGGACTGATAAATGTTAAAGCAAGGGTTGGTTATAAGTATTTTATCACCTTTATAGATGACTACTCTAGATACGGATATGTTTACCTAATGCAACGGAAGTCGAAACCTTTTGAAAAGTTCAAAGAATTTGGAGTTGAAGTTGAGAACCAATTAGGCAAGAATATCAAGGCTCTATGATCGGATCATGAAGGTGAATACTTTGACCAAGAGTTTGAAGACTATTTGGTTAATCATGGGATCATATCCCAACTCACAGCTCCTTGAACACTACAACAAAATGGTGTTGCAGAGAGGGGAAATGGAACGCTGATGGAAATGTTGAGATCTATGATTAGTTTCACATCATTACCAAATTCCTTTTAGGGATAAGCACTACAAATAGCAGCCTATATTTTGAATGTAGTCCCATCCAAATCCGTTCCTAAGTCTCCCATAGAGTTGTGGAATAGTCGTAAAGCTAGGTTGTGTTATTTTCACATATGGGGTGTCCAGTACATGTACTAAAGAACAGAACTTGAAAAATGGTCCCTAAGTTTATGGTTTGCTTTTTTTTAGGCTATTCTAGGGAGACTAGAGGTGGAAACTTCTGTAGTCTTGAGGAGAACAAAGTATTTGTCTTAACAAATGAAACCTTTCTTGAGGATAAATATATGAGTGATCATAAACCTCGAAGCAAGATTGTGTTAAATGAGTTTGAGTCTGGTACAACTAGTAGTCAAATGGTTCCTAATTAGACCACACTACCACCCAAGCGCAGTGGGAGTGTTGTATGACAACCTAATCGCTATTTAGGTATTAGGGAGGCACAAGCTTTCGTCACTAATGATAGTGTGGATGATCCATTGTCATTTAAATATGCAGTGGAAGAATCTGACAAAAAGGAATGGCTTAAAGCCATGAATCTCAAGATATAGCCCATGTACTCCAACTTAATCTGGAAACTTGTAAACTTACCAGATGGGATAAAACCCATAGGTTGTAAGTGGATTTACAAGAGAAAGAGAGAAGTAGATGGGAAGGTAGAGACCTTAAAATCAAGGCTTGTGGCAAAGGGTTATACCTAAAAGGTGGGGGTCGATTATGATGAAACCTTCTCACCTCTAGCTACGTTTAAATCTATTTGGATTCTCTTATCCATTGCAGCCTATTTTGATTATGAAATTTGGCAAATGGATGCCAAGAATGCATTCTTGATGAAAACATCTATATGATGCTACCGGAGGGATTCGTGTCTTAGGATCAAGAGCAAAAGGTTTGCAAGCTGTAAAGGTCTATTTACTGACTGAAAAAAACATCTAGATCTTGGAATATTAGGCTTGATAATGTTATAAAAACCAATGGCTTTGAGTAAAATGTTGATAAGCCTTGTGTTTACAAGCGTGTTGTTTACAAGAAAGTAGATTACTCAGTTCTATACGTAGATGGTATCCTACTCATTGGGAATGATGTAGGGCTATTATCATAAGTAAAGGGCTGGTTGGCTAGCCAATTCCAAATGAAATATTTGAGAGAGGTAAGTTATGTTCTAGGGATCTAATTAATTAAGGATCGTAAGAATGTCGTAGGCATCGTATATCGACAAGGTACTTATTCATTTTTTGATGCAAAACTCCAAGAAAGCTAACTTACCTTCTAGGCATGAAGTTCACTTGTCTAAGGAATAATGTCCTAAGCAATTGTGTATTGTTGACTCCACCATGGAAGCCAGATATGTAACAGCTAAACAGACTATTTGGCTCTGTAAGTTCTTGATCGATCTGAAAGTTGTTCCATATCTGGATAAGTCCATCACACTTTATTGTGATAACAGTGGTGCTGTGGCTAATTCTAAATAACCGAGAACCCACAAGAGATGGAAGCATAGAGAGAGAATGTACAGAAAGGGGATGTTACCGTAACCAAGATAGCATTATTGGACAATCATGATGATCTGTTTACGAAGGCCTTAACGGATAAAGTGTTTAAAGGTCACCTTGAGGGTCTAGGGTTATGACATATGTCTCACCTGTTTTAGTGCAAGTGGGAGATTGTTGGGGTTTATGCTCTAAAGCTTGTAATATTTTAAATGTGAATGAAACATTAACAAAAGAGGTAGTTTATTCATTCTATATACTTGCCTCATACATTTATATCATGTGTACTTAACATCCAAGATTGTCAGATGTAATCTCTAAGTAAGTATATGAGTGTCATAAACAGAGGTATTCAGTTTGAGATGAGCAATCTAAAGAGTCAGTAGTTAGCAAGTAGAGTTGGGTACTTTAGTTATGGTTAATCTATATCTACGATCCATTCTATAATGTACGGTGGTCTTAACCTAGACTTTTCATATAGTAACTGTTCGTATAAGTCTGGACCATAATCTATATGAATCTCTCACCAAGATCCGTTACTAGATGAGATTCATATATATCAACAAATGGATGATCTTAATCTTGAGTGTCTTATCGATTCATTCAGGTTATATTGTGGTTTTTGATATACTCTAAAAAGTCCAGGAACATTTTGGCCAAGAAGATAAGAAGAAGTTGTATTCTTCAAGCATTTGCATCCCTCACTCATTTCCTGGAAGATTGCTACATGTCCACATACAGTTACTGGATCGTATGACATAGCAAGGAAGACTTGGTGGTTCGTAATCAGAATAAAACTTAAAGATACGAAGAAGTTAGCATCAAGGTTATGATCTAAATCCATCTTTATATATTCTTATATATTGTATACAGTTTACAAGTTGCATAAAAGTTTCACAAATTTAGCATGCTAAAGTTATCTACCTTAACATTGATAGAATCCATGATAGTTTTGGTATTCAAGTTGAAAGCTATATAAGCACGACTATTAACAGCATACGCAAGAAAAAAACAACATCACGTTTAGCATCAAACTTTCGTAAGTGATCTCTATCATTCAAAATAAAACACTTGCTTCTAAAGGTATGAAAGTAACTTATATTGGGCTTTGTGCCCTTCTAAAGCTTATTGGAGATTATGACAAATAGGAATGGCTTAAAGCCATGAATCTAGAGATGGAGTCAATGCACTCCAACTCAGTCTGGTAACTTGTAGACTTACCAGATGCGATAAAACCCATATGTTGTAAGTGGATCTACAAGAGAAAGAGAGGAGTAGAAGGGAATGTAGAGACATTCAAAACAAGGCTAGTAGTAAAGAGTTATACCTAGAAAGAGGGGGTCGATTATGAAGAAACCTTCTCATCAATAATTATGTTTAAGTCTATTCAGATTCTTTTATCCGTTGCTACCTATTTTGATTTTGAAATTTGGAAAATGGACATCAAGATTGCATTTTTTAATGGCAATCTTGATGAAGGGATCCATATGATGTAGCCAGAGGGATTAGTATCCCAGGATCAAGAGCAAAAGATTTTCAAGCTGCAAAGGTCCATTTATGAACTAAAACAAGCTTCTAGATCTTGGAACATTAGGTTTGATTATGCTATCAAAATATATGATTTTGAGTAAAATGTCGATAAGCCTTGTGTTTATAAGCGGATCGTTGATAAGAAAGTAGTTTAAGTCCTATACGCAGATGATATCCTACTCATTAGGAATGACGTAAGGGTATTATCGGAAGTAAAAGGTTGATTGGCTGGCCAATTCCAAATGAAAGATTTTGGAGAGGCAAGATATGTTTTAGGGGTCCAATTTATTAGGGATCGAAAAACAATCTCTCAGTGTTGTCGCAGACGTCGTATATCAACAAGATACTTAGTCATTTTTTGATGAAGAACTCCAAGAAAGGTAACTTACCATCTAGATATGGAGTTCAATTGTCTAAGGAACATTATCCTATGACACCTCAAGAAGTTGAGGGTGTCGGACATGTTCCCTATACTTCTACAGTAGGCAATCTTATGTATGCTACGTTATGCATGAGACCTAACATATGCTTCATAGTTGGAGTGGCCAGTTGGTTTCAGTCCAACCCAGGATTGGATCATTGGGCTGCAGTAAAGGTCAATCTCAAGTATCTTCAGAGAATGAGAAACTATAAGATAGTATATTTAAAGTAGGATTTGATCACATTAGAATATATAGGCTCTAATTTTCAGTCAGATAGGGCTTCTAGAAAATCCACGTCTGGATCATTTTTTACCCATGGTGGTGGAGCCATAGTATGGAGGTCTGTTAAGCAATCATGTATTGGTGACTCCACCATGGAAGCCGAATATGTAGCAGCTTGTGAAGCAGCTAAAGAGGTTGTTTGGCTCTGTAAGTTCTTGACTGATCCGGAAGTTATTCTAGATCTGGATAAGCCCATCACACTTTATTGTGATAACAGTGATGTTGTGGATAATTCCAAAGAACCAATAATCCGTAAGAAAGGGAAGCATATAGAGAGGAAATATCATCTCATCAGAGAGATAGTGTATAGAAGGGTTGTGATCGTGACCAACCTTTCTTTGCACTATCTCTCTGATGAGGGTCTAAGGTTACGAGATATGCATCACCTTCTTTAGTGCAAGTGGGGTTTATGCCCTAAAGCTTGTAATTTATAAATGTGAATGAAACATTAATAAACAAGTTTATTCATTATATATATATGTCTCATACATTTATATCATGTGTACTTAGCATCCAATATTGCCATATGAAATCTCTAATTGAGTATATGAGTGTCATACACAGCGGTATTCAATTTGAGATGAGCAATCTATAGAATCTATTGATAGCATGTAGAGTTGGGTACTTTAATTATGGTTAATCTACAGTTGCGGTCCATTCTGTAATGTACGATGGTATTAACCTAGACTATTAATATAGTGATATGGAAATAGAGGCACCTTATATGATACGATCTTATAGAACTGGGCCTTGGTCTTTATGAATCTCTCACTAAGATTCATTACAATATGAGATTCATATATATCAATAAATGATGGCTATATATGGGTGATCTTAATCCTGAGTGTCTTATCAACTCCTTCAGATTATATAGTGGTTTTTGATATACCATGGGTGAGATCAAAAGTGCATTCATAGTCAATAACTTTGTATGTTGGATCTTGGTTTGGCTTGTGGCACAGAAGGTCTGTGCACAATAGTGGAATCCTCCTTACGAGAAGTAGATGGTAATTCCTTTTAGGGTTGATTTGGGGCTTGAACAATATGAGCGCTCTCCATCTTCTATAAAGGAAGTTAGGATTTATTGTTCATTAAAGAATAAATGGTACTTATTGGAAAAGATATAATTAGAGAGGTATAACGGACTTTATGACCTAGCTCTAATTATGAACTACTTATGGAGGACCATACAGGATGTAATAGTTATATCGATGGACAATTGTAATTTTGGTTTGTGTAAAACATATACAGTTGCAAGAGTGCAACCTCAGGTTTTTAGTAGAATAACTCCGAGGTTAATGATCATAAAAAAATAATTTCAGAGCTTAATTAATATGTCTAAGTATTATTGGAGCTCAAAACTCTGGGTTCATTAGGTCCCTTGCTAGCTCGATTGATTAAAAGTTACAAGGGTAACGATTAACTGATTGGATTGTCCAATTAATTGTGTTACGTATGTGACATGTATTTATCCAGGGATTAATTGAATAATGAGATTATTTAGTTAACATATTAATTATTAAATTAATTAGATCATTATATTATTTAATTAATAAATTTATAACTATGAAGTATTAATTAATTATTAATTGGAGGTTGCAGGTTCAAATCATGACTTAAACAGAGATAAAATAATTAGATTATTTTATTCTTTAAAAAGTCAAGTGTTTAAGTTCAAGTCAACTAGGGTTATATGAGAGTTAGAATCCTACTCTACCTAGAACACTTAAATACTACTTATCCTTTTAATATCTGGAAATATATTTAGAAAATGATTTGTATCTAGTTTTAAATATATATAGTTATATTTACATAACAAGGATACAATAGGCTAATTGTGATTCTTTGAACCAAAAACACAAAAAGCAAAACCCTAGAACGTCTAGGAAGATTTCATTGAAATGAAAAGAAAAGAAAAGAAAAATTATTCTTGCTTGTGGTGGCCGAAGTTGCCAAGAAGAAAAAAAGGAGTTCTATTCTCAAAGCCTTTGCATCCTCTTGTACGTTCCTGGAAGATTGTGACTAGCTCACAGACAGTTACCGGATCACGGTACATAGCGAGGAAGACTTGGTGGTTTGTAATCGGAATAAAACTTAAAACAACGAAGGCTTAGCATCATGGGTATGATCTAAATCCATATTTATATATTCTTATATGTTGTATATGGTTTACAAGTTGCATAATTTTTTTAAAACTTTGTTTTCGTTGCACAACGTAAATCCGGTTTCCTACACAAATCACTATCAAAGGATACTCACTCAGAGCCACAAAGTCACCAAAAGAAAGGGAGAATTCCTACCTCTTCCCTCATTTGCTATTTTTTTTCAAAGAGAGAGCATTTTAAGGATGATTATTATACAATTCTTAAAAGTAGTAGAAGGAGTAGAGCTAGAAATAGGAAAAATCAACCTACAATCAAGAAGATTTGTGTGAGGAAAGATCACGTACATTTGGTGAGAAAAAATAGAAAGGAAAGGACAAAAGAACCACCTAAGTATATTTGGGTTGCTAAGAAGAAAACAATTCTCAAACTTGGTCAAACCACCCTTAGTGGAACCTTGCCCCTCACATAGTACATCACATTGAACATTTTTTATGCATTGGTGGATTGCACAATTTGTTTTCTCTTTTTAACTATGTATTACACATTTATTTTGTTTAATTTGTGCTTGTTATTGACAGGGCATATCTTGGTTTGGTGGAGAAAATATATTGTGGAATCTCTTTTAATTTCATGTTATACTTCTCATGTTCTTTTGTTGCTAATAAAGAATAAGACAAGAATAGTTAATAGGTGTAAATGTTTTTGTGTAGGATGAACAATCAACTCCAAAAATCCCGACAATTTAGGGCCAAAAAAGTAGCAAAATGGTGAAGCAAACATGTGGTGCACGGGTGTGCATCAGTGCTATACTCGCGCACTAGGGGTAGGAGTAGCCAAATAAGTGTATACAGGGGTACTGCACGGGTACAGCACGTGTACCATACCCGTGATATACCTACACACCAGGACGTGTATATAAATACACCCATCACTTTCAAGTGAGTCCTACCACAACTAAACCGAATTCTCTTTTTTTCCCTCTCTTCCAAAGGGTAAACTTGTTTTCCACATTACCAATTTAAGACCAAAAGGTACATTTTTCATTATTAATCTTGTTTTATCTAATTTTAATCCTTTAATTTCATCTCTTTCTCTGACAATCTATATCACATGCATGAACCCTAACTTCTTTATAGACCCACAAATTCTTGCCAATTTTTTTCTTGGTTTTCATGTATATGTGATGGGTTTGATTATTGATGCATATTGTTGTGCTTTGGAGTGATTTAGAATAAGAATTTCCTATGGTTTTGTTTAGAATCAAATTCTAGGGTTTGTTTATTTCATTGAAGCAATTGGATAGTTTATGTGCTATTTTTATGTTTTAATTGATGCATATGGTATATTGTGTTGTTTGGAAATTATTTTTGCACAAAAACATGCTTGAAAATTGGATTGTGAATCACCTATAGTTCGTGCTTCATGAACATATTCTGGGGATTTGCACGGGTTATGATACCTAACTTGCACTATACCCGTGCACTAGGGGATTTAACTGACATTTATTTTCTCATCCTTTCTGCTACATGTGAGTTCATGTAATTATTGTTGGATGTTATTTTTTCTGTGATAGGATGCTTTCCATGCAGATGACAATCAAGACAAAGGCATTGGCCAAGAAACTTGACATAATTGGCCAAAAGAAAAAAAAATCCGAGCTCCTCCTGTTAGGTTTTAGATTTGTGTTGGCTTGATTCCTTGACAAAACTTTATTTCTTTGTAATGCTTAGTTGCTTAAGTGGTTCGTGATGATAAGAGGTTCAATGAAGAAAAGTAACTTCTCATGATGCAAAGTTCGTCTTCAAGAGGATTGGTACTATTCTTGGATGCTAAGGTATCGAGATACTTTTTCCTCTTGCAATGTGTAAGCGCACACACACAATTCATTCATATGTGTCCCTACTTAGTTATGCATCATTAAATGCGCACACACACACACATATTGTACATTTATGTCCCTACAATGTATTGCATCATTTGGCATAACACATTCACACACTTGAAGTTGAATGCTCATACATTTGTATGAAAGTAACATGATTTGGAAAATGCAGGGTTGGAGACTATCCGTATGTAGTTTGCATTCTTGTGTGAAATGTGTTTGTTTGTTTATATGTTTGTTTAACATGGATCTTGAACTTGATTTTAACCTTATATTGTTCATGATTGAGTTCCAGTCATTTCAGTTACTCATACTATTGATTTCGAGTTCTAAGTCAAAAGATACTACACTTTCAACTCATGTTGCATACATTGCCTTCATCTTCATGTATCGAGTCAAATTATTATTTTCTGGGTTGATTATCTTATATGTCCATGTTCATGAGGGAGTCTCAGCTTGTAATCTTCAAACGGATTTGAATTCGCTATTCTGAGGCCAAAGAACGGTCAAAGAACGCGAGAGGAGCGCAAGGGAAGAGGTGCGATGGCATAAGCCATCACTTGGGCACGGCGCGTGGCCATCTCGGCCCCAATGCCTTACTGCCCTGAGATGCCCATGTGCCATCTTGGGGAGATACTAAGGCATAAGGACATTTTTTTTCTTTTGGTTGTTCTCTCTTTAAAACCTCTCCTTCCCTGTCATTCATTACAAGTTGAAGGAGTTGAGAAAATAAAATTTGAAGAACAAGTGCAGAATTTTTCTCTCAACATTTTGATTTTTGTTTTTGTGATAACTTCTTCATTTCTACCCCGAATCACTTGATTCAAAATCCGATTTCGAGTGTCTTGAAGATTTCTACAAACTCCAAGAATTTCTAGAACCTAAGGATGTCTAGAGTTTTCGTAGTGATCAGATCTTCAGTTAGTGATTTTCATCCTTGTTGGTAAAATCGTCTTCTTCTTAGTTTTTCTTTTTAGATCTTCTTATTGATTGATGCCTTTTGATTAAGAAGCATGAATAAGAAGATTTTGATATCATTTTGTGGTTTGTTGATTTGATTTTCAATTTTATCTAGGTTTGTGATAAGTTAATTGATTTGTGCTAAACTTGATAAACATGAAATTGTTTCTAGAAATCTTTTGTTCTTACGCTTGATTGATTATTTCTAGATTTAATTTTATTTTCTAAGAACTAGGTCTACATCAATTGGTATATTCATTTCATTGAATTGGTTCTTAGTTGATAACATGTTTGGTTGCATAGATACATTTGTGGTTGTTTTTTGAAAGCATAATCTAGCTATCTAGTTGCATGTCCATAGAATTTGTTGATCATCATTTTCTATGTTGAGTACTTGTTTACGTTTTGCATTCATGATCACTTAGAAGCCTTGTGAAGAGGTAGAAAGTCTTATATCTTAAAGTGATTCTTTGATCTGAGCAATTGGAAGTCTTAGCTAGAGTCAGGAGGACTTGGATAGCTAAGCAAGTGGAAGTCTCGATAAGAGGTGTGAGACCTCGGATTGTTGAGCAAGGAAGTCTCAACTAGAGTCAGGAGGACTCGGATAGTTGAGCAAGAAGTCTTGCCTAGGGTCGGGAGGATCAAGAAAGGAAAACAAGGAATCTTCCTAGCGACAGGAGGTCTTGGATAGGAAGTTGGCTTAGTAGATCACTAGGTTCAAGGGTAGAGTAAGAATGATAGCTTGGAGAGCATGTGCTGATTGCTTGAGTGTGTAACTCTTATTTGAAATAGTGGAATTGCTTTTGCCGGTGGTTGTGGTATCAACCCGTGGATGTTTCCTCTTTGGAGGTTTACCGCGTAAACATTATGTGTCATTGTTTGTAATTTTCATTAAGACTTATGTAAATTCCCTTAACCAATTATAGTATAAAATATACCTAGAAGGGGGGTGAATAGGTATATGCTCAAATTTTAATCTTCTTTAAAAGCACAAGCAATCTTATAAAACACTTAAAATAATATCCAAAATGATATATGACAAAGCAAATGACACAAATAAACTAAGTGAAGAAATTAAAGATGCTAAAAATCAACACAAGATATTTACGTGGTAAAACCTCCTAAGAGAAAACATCCACGGGTTGATACCACAACCACCGGCAAAAGCAAATCCACTTTTTCAAATAAGAGTTAAACACTCAAGCAATCAACACATGCTCTCCAAGCTATCACTCTTACTCTACCCTTGAACCTAGTGATCTACTAAGCCGACTTCCTATCCAAGACCTCCTGTCTCTAGGAAGATTTCTTGCTTACCTTTCTAGATCCTCCCGACCTTAGACAAGACTTCTTGCTCAACTATCCAAGTCCTCCCGACACTAGTTGAGACTTTCTTGCTCAACAATCCAAGGTCTCACACCTCTTGTCGAGACTTCCACTTGCTTAGCTATCCAAGTCCTCCCGACTCCAACTAAGACTTTCAATTGCTCAAATCAAAGGATCACTCTAAGATATGAGACTTTCTACCTCTTCATAAGGCATCTAAGTGGTCATGAATGCAAAATGCAAACAAACACACAACATAGAAAATGATGATCAACAAATTCTATGGACATGCAACTAGATAGCTAGATTAAGCTTTCAAAGAACACTCAAAAATGTATCTAGGCAACCTAAGCATGTTATCAACTAAGAACCAAATCAATTAAATGAATATACAAATCGATGTAGACCTAGTTCTTAGAAAATGAAATTAAATCTAGAAATAGTCAATCAAGCATAAGAACAAAAGATTTCTAGAAACAATTTCATGTTTATCAAGTTTAGCACAAATCAATCAACTTATCACAAACCTAGCTAAACTTGAAAATAAAATCAACAAACCACCAAATGATATCAAAATCATCTTATTCATGCTTCTTAATCAAAAGGCATCAATCAATAAGAAAATCTAAAAAGAAAAACTATGAAAAAGATGATTTTACCAACAAGGATGAAAATCACTAACTCAATATCTGATCACTACGACAAATCTAGACATCCTTTGGTTCTGGAAATGATTGGGGTTTGTAAAAATCTTCAAGACACTCGAAATCGGATTTTGAATCAAATGATTCAGAGTTGAAATGAAGAAGTTATCAGAAAAACAAAAATCAAAATGTTGAGAGAAAAATTCTGCACTTGTTCTTCAAATTCGTTTTTCTCAACTTGTTATTGAATGATAGGGAATGAGAGGTTTTCAAGAGAGAACAACCAAAAGACCAAAAAGCCCCCATTCTTTAGTGCCTCCCCGAGATGGCGCGTGGGCATCTCTGGGCAGAGCAACTTTGGGGCCGAGATGGCCACGCGCCATCTCGGGATGGTGCCAAGTGATGGCTTATGCCATCGCACCTCTTCCTTTGCGCTCCTCTCGTGTTTTTCGACCGTTCTTTGGCCTTTGAACTCCGAAGTTGAATCTGTTTGAAGATTACGAACCAGGACTCCCTCAAGGAATGTATGAATTGTGTGTGTGCCTACACCTAATCTTGATACCTTAGCATCCAAGTAAGCATATATCCTCTTGAAGACGAACTTTGCATGTGAAGTCGCTTTCCATCATTGAAGATCGATCTAATCACGAACCACCTAAGCAACTAAGCAATACAAACAAAGAGCATTTTGTTATGGAATCAGGCCAACACAAATCTAAAACCTAACAATCTCCCCTTTTGGCTATTCCATGACAAAACCTCAACCTCACCATACAATGATCACTCATAGTTGATTGCATTCTCACATCCTCACATTACAATGAGAACCCTAAACTAACACATCTTCAAGTCTTCATGAGTCTTCAAGATTCTCCTTTTTAATCATCAAGGCATCTGTGAGACAAGCATTATTAAACAAATAGGAGATCTTCTACAAAGAATATTGGTGAGATATATCCACAAAAATCAAACAAGAAATCATTTATCTCATATAAAAGTTCACTTTAAAGCACTCCCTTTAGTTCCTTAACCTCAGCATACAAGAATTCTTCACTCCCCCTTAAGAAAAGAACTCTCCCCCTTAATACAAGAATGTCAATAATCCATAAAGAGGTATATTTCTTCAACACATGGTGAGGTATACATTTCTCCCCCTTTTTGATAAGGAATAGTCAAAGAGACAAACAAGTGTTTAATAAGGGAGCAAATCAAATATATGAGATAAGTAACATGCATTTTGATTGTTCAAGTATGTCATGTTTTTATCTAAATAAAATCATGTGAACTTATCATAAAAGAGAACAAAGTCTAGCATACTATGCTCCCCCTTGATAAGTGCTCTATCTAAGATTATGATATGATATTGTTCACAATGATATCCACACAATCACTCAAACATGCAATTTTAAAAGAAATTCAACAAAATAAGCTCCACAAACTATGAGAGATACACCAAGATTTTCAATCTCTCTCATAATTCTTCTAGAATTGCTAGGAAATCAAATTCACTTATAAGCAAAATAAGTGTGTGTGTGGATTTGCTTCAAACATATATAAATGAGTAATTGGATCATCAACATGCAAACCATATCAACATCTATTCATCCTAAGCTTTTCCATAAAAGGTCAAACAGATTATCATCTGGAAATTTTTGCTTTTAAGAGAATAGATTTCAACATATGAGCATGTGTGTGCATGTGGCTCGTAATCCCATATCTGTTTTTCAACCCGAGCAATCACAATTTTTAACTATACTCCTTTAAGTCTTCCTCCATTTCTTTTTAGGCTTTGAATCAAAGATTTTTTTATTGATTCTTTGCAACACTTCTTTGATTTTTTTTTAAACATAAAAATATAAACTTCATGATGGCTTTCACTCATCACAATGGTGTAGCCCTTTCCTATATTAGGTAGCTTCACAACCAAAGTGTGTAGCCCTTTTCATGAAGGTGCTCGCTGAGTTCTATGTAGTTGTCGAAGCAAAATGGATACTAACCATAGGCCATCTTAAATGTACAAGTCAAAAGACGTCAAGGTGCATCCATAACTCACATATCTTCAAACTCAACTTACTCAAACTAAACATATGAGAGAAGCAAAGTGTGCACTTTTGAAAACCAATTTTTTTTAAGGCTTAAAAGCACATGATCTAAAAGCAATACAAATAGACTTACTTAAGATCTTTACTTCTCAATACAGTAGCTTTCATTGAATATGAAGCTCATATTTTTTTAGAAGTATGCCATTCATCAATCAAACAAGCATTTCACACATCATATATAAGATCATGGTTAACAAATCACTAAATGATCTTTAGAGAGCAAATGTCATCAAGAACCATATGAAAGCTATACTAGTTCTCTAATATGACATGCTATATGATGTAATTCACACATAGAGTTGAAAAGATGAATCAAGAAAGCAAGCTTTAGAGTAGAGATATACCTTAGCAAGCTTTTTCATCAATGTAAATTCTTCACCCTTTTTATGAGCTCTCTTGGCTTGTTTGTCCTCATGACAGCAAGTTGTTGGTGTGTCTTCCTAAGAGAATAAAGACTAAACATCTCAACTCAAACAGACATATAAAATGACTTTCTCCAAAAGTCTTAACAAATTACACCAAATAGATTTCTAAATTGGACTTCTCTAAAATCAACCAACAAATTTTGACCATCATAGTAAAAGTATGAGAATATTAAGTCCATGTATTGACAAGAGACACCAAGTTTGAATAGTGAATCGAGCATATTATAAATGACTTAGTCAAGCATCAAACTTAGAACTCTTATCAAACAAGAACAAAAAAAAATATTCTCATATGTGCTACTCAATCAAGTATGAGAGCACTCACCTTTGACCATATTGGTCTTAGGTGAACCAACACAAATAACATCATGATCATTACTCATGGCAATATGAAATCTAGAAGATAAATCATCAACTATCCCTTTCATGAAAATTTCACTCATTTTAAACTCATTGTTATTGCCATGCATAAATATTTCATCAATACACGATATATGACCATCATGCTTTTTCACATTCTCATCCATACAAATCTTCTTGACATTCTTCTTCACATGTTTATCATTATTATGCACAACATTCAAAGATTTATCAATATCAACATGTTTAGAAGAATGACTAGGAACCTTTTTCACATCATGATTTTTAATCCAAACTTTTCTAGTAAGTTTCTTCACATGATCATGACCAATATGCACATTTTTCAAAACATCAAAACCATTATCATGTTTAGAATCTTTCAAAGAAGATTTGTTCAACTCACTAGCATGCATATTATTTCTGAGTTTGCATTACCTAATATATTCATAACATCTAGGTCTAATGTGACCAATTACATTGCCATAATGACAAACTGGAATAAATTTAGAAAAATTACCTTTTAAGTGTGCATGCTTTTGTTGAGAAGTTGGTTGAGAAAATCCATAGCTCTTCTTGTCTTTGTCTTTGACTTTGGAAGAAATAGTAGTTAAGCCTTTTCTAATCCCAATTTTCTTAACACCATGCTTCTTATTACTATTAACAACATGCTTTGACTTGTTCTTTAGCTTACTATCATGCAAATCGACTTTATTAGTCACATTTTCAAACAAGTCAAACAAAGCATTATCAACCTTTTTATGCATAGTAGTATGAGGCACAATATGTGTTTTCACAAGCAAGTCATCAACAATATTTTTTTCAACATGCTTTTCCAAGATCTTCCTAGGTCTAGATCTAGATCTATACATGGATGATTGCCTAGGACCATTCATCAAATACATATCAAACAAATAATTCTCATATTTGCATTTACGAATGTATTCGTAGCATCTAGGTCTAATATGTCCTACCATGTTACAAAAATGGCAAATAGGTACAAATTTGAGAGGGTTACCTTTAGCTTGAGCATTTGAAGTAGTATACCTTCTCACACTGTTACTTCTTTGATGTCCATTCCTTGATGCTTTGTCTTTTGCATGAGAAAATGATGATTTTTGTCTTTGACCTTGTTAAGAATTTTCTTTGTTTCTCCTTGTTGATATTGAGGCACCTTCGGTTACATCCATGGCTTCACTGTTAGAGAGAGTACCTACATTCACTTTACCACTTACTTTGACAAAAGTAGAACTATTAGATGAAGGTGTAACCTTTTCAATCTCATAACCTATTCCGCTTTTGTCACTAGGATGCTTATCAATCTTGATGAGAGTTTCTACTTTACTAGCACTAGATGACATCTTACCTATCATCTTGTTAGCATCATCAAGCTTATCACTAAGCATCTTCTCTTGACACTCATGCTTACTAATTTTGACTCTAAGCAAATTTTCAAGTCTTTGAGCACGATCAAGAGAATCATCTCTTTGCTCAAATTCTTGTTTCAAAATTCCTAGTTTTTCATTACTATCTTTCAAGTTATTTTCTAGACTAAGGATTTTGTCTTTAAGCTCTTTATTCTCTTTTTGCTTATTCTCTCCTTCCATGATAAAAAACTTCATAGTAAAGTCTTCTTTCAAATCATCTAGCTCTTAAGCACTTTCTTCTATCTTTGAAAAATATTTTTCAATGGTTTCTTTATGCTCCTTAATGACTTCACTTTGCTTGCTTATCTTCTCCAAAGACATATTCTTCTCATTTTCAAGAACTTTGATTATCACCACTAAATTGACATTGATCAACCTCAACTTATTGTTCTCATCATTCTTCTTGACATGTTCACTAGTTAGTTAAAGGATCTTGTCATTTAAGCTTTTTTCATCATGATTTGAGGAGAATTCACTATCTTCATTACTTGAAGAGTATTCACTTTCCTTACTACTTGAGGATTCTTCACTACTATCCTCAAATCCTCCTTCATATATTGCCACATGAGCAACGTAATTTCTATAATATTCATAAATATCCGAGGACTCATTTTCCTTTCCCACATCACTCATGGATCTAATGTAGGCTTTCATCATACTTTTCCAAAATGAGTAGTTACCATAATTTAAGAGTGGAACCCTAGCACTCGAAGAACCTTTCGGTAACAAATCACCCATGGCATAAAAACAACAAAAACTATAATATGGACCTATCTAATTACTTCTAAACACCAGCTCTGATACCAATTCTAAATTCCCTACACCAATTATAATGTAAAATATACCTAGAGGGGGGGTGAATAGGTATATGCTCAAATTTTAATCTTCTTTAAAAACACAAGCAATCTTATACAACACTTAGAATAATATCAAAAATGATATATGGCAAAGCAAATGACACAAATCAACTAAGTAAAGAAATTAAATATGCTAAAAATAAACACAAGATATTTACGTGGTAAAATTTCCTAAGAGGAAACATCCACGGGTTGATACCACAACCACCGGCAAAAACAAATCCACTACTTCAAATAAGAGTTACACACTCAAGCAATCAACACATGCTTTCCAAGCTATCACTCTTACTCTACCCTTGAACCTAGTGATCTACTAAGCCGACTTCCTATCCAAGACCTCCTGTCTCTAGGAAGATTCCTTGCTCACCTTTCCAGATCCTTCTGACCCTAGGCAAGACTTCTTGCTCAACTATCCGAGTCCTCCCGACACTAGTTGAGACTTCCTTTCTCAACAATACGAGGTCTCATACCTCTTGTTGAGACTTCCACTTGCATAGCTATCCAAGTCCTCCCGACTCCAACTAAGACTTTCAATTGCTCAAATCAAAGAATCACTCTAAGATATGAGACTTTCTACCTCTTTATAAGGCATCTAAGTGGTCATGAATGTAAAATGCAAACAAACATACAACATAGAAAATGATGATCAATAAATTCTATATACATGCAACTAGATAGCTAGATTAAGCTTTCAAAGAACACTCACAAATGTCTCTAGGCAACCTAAGCATGTTATCAACAAAGAACCAAATCAATTAAATGAATATACAAATTGATGTAGAACCAGTTCTTAGAAAATGAAATTAAATCTAGAAAAAGTCAATCAAGCATAAGAACAAAACATTTCTAAAAACAATTTCAAGTTTATCAAGTTTAGCACAAATCAATCAACTTATCACAAACCTAGCTAAACTTGAAAATCAAATCAACAAACCACACAATGATATCAAAATCATCTTATTCATGCTTCTTAATCAAAAGGCATCAATCAATAACAAAATCTAAAAAGAAAAACTATGAAGAAGATGATTTTACCAACAAGGATGAAAATCACTAACTAAAGATCTGATCACTACGACAAATCTAGACATTCTTTGGTTTTGAAAATGCTTGGGTTTGTAGAACTCTTCAGGACACTCGAAATCAGATTTTGAATCAAATGATTTGGAGTTGAAATCAAGAAGTTATCAGAAAAACAAAAATCAAAATGTTGAGAGAAAAATTCTGCACTTGTTCTTCAAATTCGTTTTTCTCAACTTGTTATTGAATGATAGGGAATGAGAGGTTTTAAAGAGAGAACAACCAAAAGACCAAAAAGCCCCCATTCTTTAGTGCCTCTCCGAGATGGCTCGTGGGCATCTCAGAGCAGAGCAACTTTGGGGCCGAGATGGCCAAACGCCATCTCGGGATGGTGCCAAGTGATGGCTTATGCCATCGCACCTCTTTCCTTGCGCTCCTCTCGTGTTCTTCAACCGTTATTTGGCCTCTGAACTCCGAATTCGAATCTGTTTGAAGATTACAAACCAAGACTCCCTCAAGGAATGTACGAATTATGTGTGTGTGCCTACGCCTTGTAAGAGGAGGAAGAATATTGATACCTTAGCATCCAAGTAAGCATATATCTTCTTGAAGATGAACTTTGCATGCAAAGTCGCTTTCCATCATTGAAGACCGATCTAATCACGAACCGCCTAAGCAACTAAGCAATACAAACAAAGAGCGTTTTGTTATGGAATCAGGCTAGACTTCTTGTTCAACTATTCAAGTCCTCCCGACTCTAGTCAAGACTTCCTTGCTCAACAATCCGAGGTCTCACACCTCTTGTCAAAACTTCCACTTGCTTAGCTATCCAAGTCCTCCCAACCCTAGCTAAGACTTCCAATTGCTCAAATCAAAGAATCACTCTAAGATATGAGACTTTCTACCTCTTCACAAGGCATCTAAGTGATCATGAATCCAAAACGCAAACTAGAACTCAACATACAAAATGATGATCAACAAATTCTTTGGACATGCAACTAGATAGATAGATTATGCTTTCAAACAACAATCACAAATGTATCTAGGAAACCTAAGTATGTTATCAACTAAGAACCAAATCAATTAAATGAATATACCAGTTGATGTAGACCTAGTTCTTAGAAAATGAAATTAAATTTAGAAATCTTCAATCAAGCATAAGAACAAAAGATTTCTAGAAACAATTTCATGTTTATCAAGTTTAGCACAAATCAATAAACTTATCACAAATCTAGCTAAACTTGAAAATCAAATCAACAAACCCCAAAATGATGTCAAAATCATCTTAGTCATGCTTCTTAATCAAAAGGCTTCAACCAATAAGAAGATCTAAGAAGAAAACTAAGAAGAAGATGATTTTACCAACAAGGATGAAAATCACGAACTGAATATCTGATCACAACGAAATATCCAGACATCCTTTGGTTCTTAAAATTCTTGAGATTTGTAGATCGTTTCAAGACACTCGAAATCAGTTTTTGAATCAAATGATTCGGAGTTGAAATGAAGAAGTTATCACAAAAACAAAAATCAAAATGTTGAGAGAAAAATTCTGCACGTGTTCTTCAAATTCGTCTTTCTCAACTTGTTATTGAATGAGAGGGAATGAGAAGTTTTAAAGAGAGAATAACCAAAAGACCAAAAAGCCCCCATTCTTTAGTGCCTCCTAGAGATGGCGTGTGGGCATCTTGGGTCAGAGCAACTTTGGGGCCAAGATGGCCATGCGCCGTCTCAGGATGGTGCCAAGTGATGGCTTATGCCATCGCACCTCTTCCCTTGCGCTCCTCTAGCGTTCTTCAACCGTTCTTTGGCCTCTGAACTCCGAATTCAAATCTATTTGAAGATTACAAACCAGTACTCCCTCAAGGACATGGAAATATAAGATACTCAACCCAAAAAATAATAATTTTACTCAATATATGAAGACGAAGACAATGTATGCAGCATAGGTTAAAAGTGTAGTATCTTTTGACTTAGAACTCGAAATCAATAGTATGAGTAACTGAAATGACCGAAACTCAATCATGAATAATCTAAGACTAAAAAATAGTTCAAGATCCATGGTATACAAACATATAAACAAACAAACACATTTCACACAAGAATGCAAACTACATAGAGATAGTCTCCAATCATGCATTTTCCAAAACATGTTATTTCCATACCAATGCATGAGCATTCATCTTCAAGTGTGTGAATGTGTTATACATGGTGCACAACGATGCAAGGACACATATGAATGAATTGTATGTTTGTGCCTATAATGGTGCACAATGATGCAGGGACACAAATGTATGAATTGTTTGTGTGTGCCTACGCCTTGCAAGAGGAGGAAGAATCTTAATACCTTAGCATCCAAGTAAGCATATATCCTCTTGAGGACGAACTTTGCATGTGAAGTCGATTTCCATCATTGAAGACCGATCTAATAATGAACCACCTAAGCAACCAAGCAATACAAACAAAGAGCGTTTTGTTATGGAATCAAGCCAACACAAATCTAAAACCTAACAACTTATTAAAATTGCATTGTTTTAAAAGAAGACAAAAAAATTGGAGCATATACCTATTCACCCCCCTCTAGGTATATTTACACTGTAAAGATAAAGGGAAATTTCAATTGGTATCAGAGCCAGTGTCTAGATGCACTTAGATAGATCCTTTATAGTGTTCGTTATCTTCTTTTGTTTGTTTCATCACGATTAAAGAAATGTATTCTTTTGTGGCTTCTCTTGTTAAAGGTGAGTCTATCGACTTAGATGATCGAAAGATCAAAGATCTTATTCAAGAAAATGAAAGAATCTTTAAGATCAATAAGACTCTTGCTAAGAGGTTAGAAAATCATGATTGTAGCTCAAAATGTGTTAATGATCTTAATGACAAAATTCTTTATCTTGAGAAAAAAGTGATTGATAGCACTGATAGATTAAGTATTTTGAAGCATGAAATTGAGTAAAGAGATGAATCTCTTGATCATGATAGGAGAATTGAAAATGTGCTTAGAGCAAAACTTAATAAGCATGAGAATCAAGAGAAAGTGCTTAATGACAAACTTATTGAAGCTAAAGAGATGATTAACAAGATGTTATCTAGCTCTAATAAAGTGAAAGCTCTCATTACGATTGGAAAGTCTTCGAGCGACAAAAGAGGTTTAGGATATGTTAATGAAAAATCAACTCCTTCATCTAACAAATCTACTTTTGTCAAAGCTTGTAGCAATTTAAATGTAGGTACACTCTCTAACGGTAAAGCCATGAATGCTACCGGAGGTGCCTCAACATCAACAATGAAGGTCAAGGAAAATACTCAACAATGCCAAAGACAAGCTACGTAATCATCAAATTCAAAAGGCAAGACATCTAGTGTTGCACGCCAAAGAGGTAAAAATGTGAGAAGGAAAAATGAGTTGAATGATCAAACAAATGGTAAACTTCTCAAATTCATACCTATTTGTCATTATTGCAACATGGTAAGACACACAAGACCTAGATGTTTTGAATACATTTGTAAAGGTAGAATTGCCAATAATTTGCATGATATGTCTTTGAATGGTCCTAGGCAATCATCCATGTATGGATAAAGAATTAGAACTAATAAGACCTTGGAAAAGCATGTTGAGAATGTATGTGTTGATGATTTGTTTGTTAAATCTTATGTTGTGCCTCGTTCTACTATGCATAATAAAGTTGATAATGCTTTGTTTTATTTGTTTGAAAATGTGACTAATGGAGTCAATGTGCCTAAAAACAAGTCAAAGCATGTTAATAAAAGTATGAATGAGAAACTTGTCAAGAAAGTTTGGGTTAAGAAAAATACAACACAATGTTTGGTTGCACAATATGCTTTAAGAGCTAATTCATCCTATTGTTGATGAGTGATCATGGGAGTGAATTTGAAAATGCTAGATTTAGTGAGTTTTGTGATGATTATAGGATTTCACATGAGTTCTCGGCTCCTAGAACTCCTCAACAAAATGGTGTTGTTGAGAGGAAGAATCGTGTCTTATAAGAGATGGCTAGGGCATGCTCAATAGCAAGAAAGTCCCTAGAAATCTTTGGGCCGAAACAGTCAATACCGCATGTTATGTCACTAATAGAATTTTTAGAAGGCCTGACACAAAACAAACCTCATATGAACTCTTTGGAAGGGGAAGAAGCCCAATTTGAGTTACTTCCACATTTTTTGGAGTAAGTGTTTTATTTTGAACAATAGAGATCACTTAGGAAAGTTTGATGCTAAAAGTGATATTGGTTTCTTTCTTTAGTATGCTAATAATAGTCATGAATATAGAGTGTTCAATTTGAAAGCTAAGACTATTATGGCGTCTATTAATGTTAAAATAGATGACTTTAGCATGCTTGATTTGTGTGATGATAATGGTGTCAATGAACCTAAAGAACATTTGTTGAATGACACTAAAGCACCTATTGATGTGACTAGTTTTGATGAAAGTGAGTCTAGTCATAATGATGATAATGATAGTGTTGATAGACAATAAAGTCAAGAGTTAGAAAATGGTTTGAATGATAACCAACAAGATGTTGAAAATTCTAATTCTAGACTTAGGAATATGCATTATCAAGAAGACATCATAGGTGATTTGAATGAAGGGGTTAGAACTAGAAGGCAACTAGCTAACCAAATTTCATATGCGTGCTACACTTCTCAAATTGAGCCCAAAAATTAATGAAGCAATTATTGATGAATATTGGGTTAATGCCATGCAAGAAGAACTAAATCAATTTGAGAGGAATGAAGTATGGTCCTTAGTTCCTAGACCAAAAGATATCAATGTGATTGGTACAAAATGGGTGTTTAGGAATAAGACCGGTGAATGTGGCAAAATAGTGAGAAATAAAGCAAGACTAGTGGCTCAAGGATACACTCAAGTTGAAGGTGTAGACTTTGATGAGACTTTTGCACCCGTTGCACATCTTGAGTCCATTAGACTTTTGTTGTTCATTGCATGTCTTAAAAAATTCAAATTGTTTCAAATGGATGTCAAAAGTTCTTTTCTTAATGGATACCTTCAAGAAGAAGTTTATGTTGAACAACCTAAGGGTTTTGTAGACCCACACACTCATAATCATGTGTTTAAGTTGAAAAAGGCTCTTTATGTCCTTAAGCAAGCCCCTAGAGCTTGGTATGATAGGTTGACTCAATATCTTATAGACAACCAATATAGGAGAGGTTGTATTGATAGAACTTTGTTTGTCAAGCATTATGATAGTGACATTTTTGTTGCACAAATATATGTTGATGACATTGTTTTTGGGTCTACATGTAAAACTAAGGTTGATGATTTTATGAATGTTATGTCAAGAGAATTTGAAATGAGTATGGTAGGTGAACTCAATTACTTTCTTGGCATGCAAGTGAAACAATCTAGCAGTGGTATCATGCTATCTAAATCTAAATATGCTAGAAATCTTGTTAAGAAATTTGGTCTGTAAAATGGAAAAGGATTTGAAACACCTATGAGAACTACTTTAAAACTTGACAAAGAAGAAAAATGAAAAAATGTTGATCAAAGTCTCTATAAGAGCATGATAGGTAGCCTTCTCTACCTAATGGCTAGTAGGCCAAATATTTGTTTTAGTGTTGGTTTGTGTGCTCGGTTTCAAGCTAATCCAAATGAATCTCACTTGAAAGCCATTAAAGAATCATTAGTTATATAAAAAGAACACATAATCTTGGTTTATTCTACTCCTTTGATACTAATGATATTCTTGTTAGCTATTGTGATGCGGATTGGGCAGGAAACATTGATCATCGTAAAAGCACATCGGGCGATTGCTTTTACTTGGGGAATAATTTGGTTGCTTGGCAAAGCAAGAAGCAAAATTCCATCTCTCTTTCCTCATCCGAAGCCGAGTATATTGCGGCCGAAAGTGCTTGCACACAACTTCTATAGATGAAGCAAATTCTCAAGGATTATGAGATTGATCAAGGTAAAATGACTCTCTATTGTGATAATATGAGTGCCATCAACATCACTAAAAATTCGGTTCAACACTCACGCACAAAGCATATAGACATTAGGCATCATTTTATTAGGGAACTTGTTGAACATTCAATAGTAACTCTTGAGCATATGCCTACTAAAAATCAACTTGCGGACTTATTCACAAAGCCCTTGGACAAAGAGAGATTAGTATCTCTTAGAAAATCCATTGGAACGATTTGTGTTGATTAATGCTTGTGTGTGGTTATGAGTGGCTTGATAAGCAAAACTATATTGTATATTTACTTCTTTGAGAGCTACTCATGTGAGAAGTAATGATCTTGATAAAATAGCTTTTATTGCTTCTAGATCATGCACTTAAGTCTTTGTAAATCTTGTTTTTAAAAAGTGCACAAATGCTTCTCTTATATGTCTAAGTTTGAGTAATTGAGTTTGAAAGCAAGTAGATTATGGATGCATCTTAAAGTTCATTGTCTAGTACATGATAGATGACCTATGGTTAATATCTATTTTGCTTCGGCATCTACATAAAACTCAATGAGCACCTTAATGGAAAGGGTTACACACCTTGGTTGTGAAGCCACCTAATGTAGAAAAGGGATACACCATTGTGATGAGTGAAAGCCGTCATGAAGAGTATATGTTTATGTTAGAAAAATCAAAGTAGTGTAGAAAAAGAATCATTAAAAAAAATCTTTGATTCAAAGCCTAAAAAGAAATGGAGGAAGGCTTAAAATGGAGTATAGTTGAAAAATCGTGATTGCTCGGGTTGAAAAACAGAAATGGGATAATGAGCCATATGCATACACACACTCATATAATGAAATCTGTTTTTTAAAAGCAAAAAAAAAAACCGGATAATAATCGGTTTGACCTTGATTGGAAAAGCTTTAGATGGATATGTGTTGAAGTGGTTTGAATGTTGATATCACAATCACTTCTTTTATATATGATAGAAGCATTTTCACACACACACACACACATATTTTACTTAAAGTTCTTGATTCATTAGCAATGAGAGATTATTTTTTAGAGAGTAATGAAAATCTATGATTCTTTTATTAATTTTGAAAAATAATGGTTTACTTTCTTTTATTGCTTAAAATGTGTGATTGTGTGATTCCCTTATGAACAAGTTAACTTGCTTATTAATATGTGGAGCATATGTTAAGGGGGAGCTGAGTTTGTTTAACTTACTTCTCTATACAACTTGTTTGCTCATTATCTCATGATTTTATTATGCATCCCTTATTATTTTGTAGGTGTTTTCACTTGGTTTTTACCTATCTTTCTCGGACGTGTAATATGTTTTTATCTATTCCTTTACAAAAAGGGGGAGAAAGTGTTTTACTCACCATGTTACTTACTTTTGATAAAAAGGGGAGACAATTCATTAAGGGGGAGATATCTTGTCTTAAGGAGGAGAAAAAATTGGAGAAATAATTCTTGTTTGCATGAGATAAGAAGAGATAAGGGAATTTTCTTTTTGTTTTGTTTCATATATTGTTTGTTTATATCATCTATCTTCTTTGTAGAAGATTTCTTTTGGTTGTTCTTGTCTCACAGGTGCTTTGAATGTGTGAAGATATTCATGAAGACTCATGAAGACACTTTAGTATAGGGATATCTCTTTGTTATTTGAGGATGTGAGAATGCAATCAACTTTGATTATGAGTGATCATTGTATGGTGAGGTAGAGGTTTTGTCATGGAATAGCCAAAAAGGGAGATTGTTAGGTTTTAGATTTGTGTTGGCTTGATTCCATAACAAAACTTCATTTCTTTGTAATGCTTAGTTGCTTAAGTGGTTCGTGATGATAAGAGCTTCAATGAAGAAATGCAACTTCTCATGATACAGAGTTCGCCTTCAAGAGGATTGGTACTATTCTTGGGTGCTAAGGTATCGAGATACTTCTTCTTCTTGCATGGCGTAAGCGCACACACGCACAATTCATTCATGTGTCCCTGCTTAGTTGTGCATCATTAAATACGCATACACATACAATTCATTCATATACGTCCCTGCTTAGTTGTGCATCATTAAATGCGCACGCATACACATATCGTACATTTCTGTCCTTGCATCATAGTGCATCATTTGGTATAACATATTCACTCACTTGTTGTTGAATGCTCATGCATTTGTATGAAAGTAACATGTTTTGGAAAATGCATGGTTGGAGACTATCTGTATGTAGTTTGCATTCTTGTGTGAAATGTATTTTTTTGTTTTTATGTTTGTATGACATGGATCTTGAACTTCATTTTAGCCTAAGATTGTTCATTATTGAGTTTCGGTCATTTTGGTTACTCATACTATTGATTTCGAGTTCTAAGTCAAAAGATACTACACTATCAACCCATGTTGCATACATTGTCTTCGTCTTCATGTATCGAGTCAAATTCTTATTTTCTAGTTTGAGTATCTTATATGTCCATGTCCATGAGGGATTCCTGGTTCTTAATCTTTAAATGGATTCGAATTTGGAGTTCGTAGGCCAAAGAATGGTCAAAGAACGCGAGAGGAGCGCAAGGGAAGAGGTCATAAGCCATCACTTGGGCACCTTCCCGAGATGGCGCGTGGCCATCTCGGCCCCAAAGCCTTGCTCCCCAGAGATGCCCACATGACATCTCAGGGAGGCACTAAGGCATAAGGGTATTTTGGCCTATTGGTTGTTTTCTCTTTAAAACCTCTCTTTCCATCTCATTCATTACAAGTTGAAGGAGTTGAGAAAATAAAATTTGAAGAACAAGTGCAGAATTTTTCTCTAACATTTTGATTTTTGTTTTTGTGATAACTTCTTCATTTCTACTCCGAATCACGTAATTTAAAAACCGATTTCTAGTGTCTTGAAGAGTTCTACAAAGCCCAAGTATTTCTAGAACCAAGATTCATGAACACATACATCAGTTAAACAAGGGTACAACCAGGCTCTAATACCAATTGTAGGGAAAATAAAACCCCGTGTAGCGGAAATGTGAGAAATTTATTAAAATTAGTGTTTGCGTATAAATAAAAATTTTCCCTTTTAATAATAAGAACCTTAACCCTAGATTAATTGATGTATATAAAAAGTATCGTACCTTTTTTTCTTGACGATTGAACTAGCATCGAATTGAATCCGTAAGATCTTCCAATCCAATCACGAACGTGAATTACCTAGGAGTGTGGGCTCCCTTTCTTTAAATTGTATACCTGAGGATGGAAACAAACAAAATATTCTTCTTTGTTAGTCACAATAATCCTCCAAGATAAAAACCAAGAACGTCCTGTCACATTTGAATTATCAATCAATTTGATTGAAACTTGCTTGAACCTTGATTCGATGTTGTACACAAAACCCTTTTGATGCAAAGGATACTAGTGTACTAGCGAAAACAAAAGTGTTCCCTCTTTTCTCTATGCTTGGCCGAATTCTTCACACAATAAGTAGGACTATTTTTTTTATATATATAACAATAAAAATAAATAAAAAACAATTTCTCACACTAAAAATTCATGCTTGGTCGAATTTAATAGTTATTATATATATGAGACTAAATCCTCTCCTAAGAATCCTATCCTTAGGTGGTTAAAAATCCTTTTCCAAAAGGAATTCTTTCCTACATCAAGACTCCTAATCCAACTCAATAGTGTATTTGTAACCATATTAAAGACTTCCTAATTTGATTAGATAAATAATTCCTTTTATTTATCTACTTATCAAATATAGTATTTAATATTAATTATACTACCAACAATAGTATAATTTTAGGAGACCATCTCCTACTAGGAAAAAGATTTCGACTTTTAATTAAATAATTAATAAATCAACAAATTAATTAATTTTAATTTAATTAAATAATAAAATAAAAATAATATAATTAAGCTATTCTAAATAGCCTTGCCGCCCAACTCATATATATGGACCTTATATTATTTTTCTTATTTTATTAAATCCATTGGACCTTAATAAAAAGTCCACATGTGAACTAGACCTATTCTTACAAAAAGAAACATGTTCACATGCCTCAAAACAATTCTAGATGGACACCTAAATTGGTCCGGTAGAATATATCAAGTGATCCATGCAAGTTCGTGTGGATTGGGGATCTTGGCGGGCTATCTAAATTTAAGCTCCAATAGACACAACCCAATCACAATCAAAAAATGATTCACTTAGGTCCGATCTATGTAATTTTAGTTCATTCTACTAAAGAACTAAAATTGAACTCTTAAATAAAGATAGAATAAGTTGATGTTACTCATTCATACCCTAAACAACCTTATTGGAGAAAGTGTATCCTCGTGAAGAATACCAGTAATCGCCAAGAGCTCATAGACCGCCTGTAGCTCTCCAAGTTACCATATTTACCCATATGACGACATTTTAAACTTGGATATTTTGACTTGTCCAGAAGCCATGTTTCAAAAGACACTATTGAAAACTTAACGTTAAGATTTAATATCCAATACCTCAAAACATCCATATGATGACATTCTACTCTCATTAAATAAATGGAGCCACGATGTCCATATCTATAAATGAAGTCCTCTATCGATTAAGAAATGAATACCACAAAACTATCGAGGATAGACTATGCTATATAATCGTACTCATTGATAGCTCAAATGATAACACTTGCAACCATAAGTCCATCATTTATCTCAGGATTGAGATAGACTCTCCGATTGTCTTCAAATGAAAAAATTTTATCTGTTGACGGTTCTAGATAAAGTATTTCATTGTGATCCAATTCAATGCACCTAGTGTACTAGATTCTTTTGCCCAAAGACACCACACTTTGATGATTTTAGACTCATCATAACAAATTTGATCCCACTCAAACGCTAGCAAAAGATTCTACAACTTTAACAAGATAAAGGCACCCAACCTTTATCTTGAGTTGTGAATATTATTCAAGACAAACTAAAGAATTGTGTCTACCTCATACATATCTAGATGTATGAACAACTCTTCTTTTCTCATAGTCTTTTGACATTATGATTATTTGCTTCTGACAATTATAATAATTAAACTATAAATGCTATATGATTTGTTAAACTAGAAATCACTTTATTAATATGAAAAGATTATCAAATACATTATTATACTCTTGCTATCGAGCATAATCCTAACAATCTCCCACTTGCTCTATAACAAATGTGTCATATCTCTCATCTTCATATTCTCAAGATGCCTATCAAAACTCTTTTGTGGAAGAGCCTTTGTAAGGGAATCCGCTAGATTTTCTGTTGACGCGATCTTGGTAATCGTCACGTCACCCCTATGCACAATTTCCCTCAGAAGGTGATACTTTCTTTCAATGTGTTTCCCTCTCTTATGACTTTTTGGTTCTCTCGAATTAGCCACTGCTCCACTATTGTCACAACAGATAGTGATCTGCTTATTCACATTAGGAACCACTTCCAAGTCAATCAAGAATTGGCGGAGTAAGTCAGCCTCTTTAGCAGCCTCGTATGCGGCAACGTACTCGACTTTCATGGTGGAATCATCAATACAAGATTGCTTGATACTCCTCCATATGACTGCCCCTCCTCCAATAGTAAACACAGATCTTGATATTGATCTCCTGGAGTTAGAATTTGACTGACAATCAGAATCAGTATACCCAACAGGAATTAAATCCCCTCTAGAGTATACACGCATATAATCTCTCGTTCTCCTAAGATACTTGAAAATATGCTTGATTGCCGTCCAGTGATCAAGATCAGGCTTCGATTGAAACCTGCTAACTATGCCCATAGCAAAACAAATATATGGTATAGTATAGAGCATTACATACATAAGACTTTCTACTGCCAAAGCATATGGAATCTTACTCATGAATTGCTCTTCATGCTCATTCTTAGGAACTTGTTCCTTAGAAAGTTTGATTCCATGTCTGAAAGGTAACATACCTTTCTTGGAATCTTAAATGGAAAACCTAGACAAGATTTTATCTATATATGAAGCTTGGGATATTGCAATCGTTCTATCTCTTATTACTTGGATACCAAGAATATAACTTGCTTCTCCTAAGTCCTTCATATCAAATTATTTTGCTAACCATTCTTTTATTGATGTCAATACACCTACATTGTTTTTGATGAGTTGTATATCATCGTTTGCATTTTGCATTCAAGATCACTTAGAAGCCTTATGAAGAGGTAGGAAGTCTCATATCTTAAAGTGATTCTTTGATTTGAGCAATTGGAAGTCTTAGCTAGAGTCGGAAGGACTTGGATAGCAAAGCAAGTGGAAGTCTCGACAAGAGGTGTGAGACCTCGGATTATTGAGCAAGGAAGTCTCAACTAGAGTCGGGAGGACTCAGATAGTTGACCAAGAAGTCTTTCCTAGAGTCGGGAGGATCCGAAAAGGTGTGCAAGGAATCTTTCTAAAGATAGGAGGTCTTGGATAGGAAGGCAGCTTAATAGATCACTTGGTTTAAGGGTAGAGTAAGAGTGATAGCTTGGAGAGCATGTGTTGATTGCTTGAGTGTGTAACTCCATGGGAATGTGCCTTAGTCAGTGGCTAGCCTTCTTGATATAGCCATACCGCCTGAAGTTATGGTGGTGATCAATGTAATCGTGGAGGAGGATCCTGTTGACCCTGAGGCAGCCGGGGCTGATCCCTAGGAGGAGGTGGCGTAGGCGGTAGATGCAGCTGATCAGAACGAGCTATGACCGGAGAAAGGAGCAGGTAGCGAGGTTTATTCTGTGAAAGAGGAGGCTGTAGGTCATCAAGAAGATGAAGAAGCTTGAGTTATCTCCCATGTAATCTATTTTGAATGCCCGAAAAAGGGGATGGGCATCCATCTTCAACTGTATTTGAATCTTTTGTCATTTTATTCTTTTTTTTTATTGGGCTCCCTGTTTGCTATAGCCTAGTTGGGAAATAGGCTCCCTTATTTAATAATAAAGTTTCAATTTTAGATCTACCTTTCTTTCCGACTTGTATGTACTTACTTGATCTTCATCTAGGTCCAGCATTTATAGCGAAATAAACTATCTTGGGGGAACAACAGGATAAGGAAACTGTTTAGCGTCGGGAATCCTAACCACTGAGTTTCGCAGATCAATTTTCTTAGTCGATAGTCCCCTTGTCGGATTGTATGCCTGTTATAGTGAGTGACCACGTATCAAGAAAAAAATAGAGAACAGCAATAACTGGAACATTTAGAACTTAAGTAAATCAAGACCTCTATCCCCGAGCCTCTTTGGAGGGCTGTATCCTGATTAGATCATTAATTAAAGAACTATTTAGCCCCTTCTTAGGCTCGGGATTAGGAGGGCTTCCGCGCTTTCAAGCTCAATTCCTTCTTGGGGGGAGTGGTAGCCCGACCAAGGCATCATGAGGGCTATCTAGCTATTTCCTGGTCTCGAGATCTGGATGGCAATTATGCTCTTACACTCAAATCCTTCTTGGGGGTGCTAGCCCGACCAAGGCATCAGGAGGGCTATCTAACTATTTCCTGGTCTTGAGATCTGGATGGCAACTATGATCTTACTCTCAGATCCTTCTTAGAGGTGGTAGCCCAACCAAGGCATCAAGAGGGCTATCTAGCTATTTTCTAGTCTCGAGATCTAGATGGCAACTATACTCTTAAACTCAAATCCTTCTTGAGGGTGGTAGCCTGACAAAGGCATCAGGAGGGCTATCTAGCTATTTTCTAGTCTCGAGATCTGGCTGGCAACTATGCTCTTACACTCAGATCCTTCTTGGGGGTGGTAACCCGACCAAGGCATTAGGAGAGCTATCTAGCTATTTTCTGGTCTTGAGATCTGGATGGCAACTATGCTCTTACACTCAGACACTTCTTGGCGGGGGGTAGAGCCGGCCGAGGCATCAGAAGTGGTAGGGGGGCTTCCTTGGCTTACCCCTGGTCTTAAGGGGATAATGTCAAACTTTCCATGTAGACCCGAATCATTGTAGGACATAGTTGAAGAAGGAGTAAACAAGAAAGCAGGCTTTAATGATATGAATGGTGGAGTACATTATTGTCGGAAAAAAAATAAAAAAAGCTAGTCGGAGGTCGCCAGCTCCTATGTCCCCTATTTAAAGGTAGAATTTCCTTAGGTGATCTGCATTTCAAGTGTGGTTGATGAGTCGGCCATTCATATCTTCAAGCTTGTATGCCCCATTACGGATCACCATCTTAATTAGGTATGATCCCCTAGGACCATGTCTGACCTCTTCCTGATGTTTAACATCACTTTCCTAAGGACTAGTTCCCCTTCTTTGAAGCTTTGGGCTTTAAACCTCATGTTGAAGTACCTGGCAATCCTGTTTTGGTTGATCGCTACCTTCTAAGCTATTCGATCTTGCTTCTCCTCTAGCAGGTCCTAGCTAGCTCGGAGCTTACTGTCATTGCTCTCCGGTTAGAATCGTTGGACTCTAACAGAGGTCAAATTGTGCTCTATGTGTAAAACTGCTTCAACCCTGAAGGCCAGCGAGTCTGGCGATTCCCAGGTAGTTGTTCTCCTTATAGTGCGGTAAGCCTAGAGGAACTCGGGAAGCTCCTCTACCCATCTGCCTTTCTTTTGTTATAGCTTTTTCTTCAACTACTTCTTGATGGTTTTGTTCGTGGATTCCACCAAACCATTGGTCTGAGGGTGGGCTACCGAAGCAAACCGAAAGTCGATTCCCAAACCTTTATAGAAATCTCTGAATCGGCCATTATCAAATTATTTTTCGAGGTCGGTTATGATGGCAAGAGGGGTTTCGAACCTGCAAACTATATTGGTCTTGATGAACCTTGTTGTGTTCTATTCTGATATCTCAGAGAGTGGTCCGGCTTCAACCCACCTTGTGAAGTAGTCAATCGCTAATATAGCTTGCTTGGCCTGTCTCGGAGCTGTAGGAAACGGTCCAATCAAATCGACTCCCCACATAGCAAAGGGGTATGGCGAGCTAAGGGATGATAAACGCTCCAGAGGGAGGTCACTCAAGTTTACCGCCTTCTGGCATGCCTCGCAGGTTTGCACCAAGTTCTTAGCATCTTGATGGATGGTCGGCTAATAATACCCCATATGGAGAACCTGATATGCTAAGGCCTCTCTACCAATATGGTTCCTGCATTCCCCAGAGTGAACCTCTCTCAAAGCTCACTTGGCATCTTCAAGGTGTAGACATCGGAGCATGGGAATGGATTTTCCCCTTCGTTATAAATGCCCATCCATCATACAATACCGGACCGAGAGCCTTTTAACCCTCCTAACTTGGTCGGGTACCCCGGGGAGTTTCCCATCCTGCAGATACTCCATTATTGGATCCATCCAGCACGGCTGTCGGTCCAAGGTATAAGCTTCCTTACCAGCCATAATGCTAGGTAGGGGGATTATTTGAAGAGGGATTCCGTCAGGTAGGGTCTTGCCACCATATGCAGCTATATTGGCAAGTACGTCGGCCTGATGATTTAGCTGTTGAGGTATTTGCTCGATTCTGAATCCCTTAAATCTTCTTTTGAGTTGCTGAACAAATTAAAGGTATGCGGCCATATTATCCCTTTTTTTCTCGATATTCCCTAGAAACTTGGTTGACCACGAGTGAAGAGTCGCTCTTGATAATTAGGTGATCAACCCCGAGTTCTATAACTGCCTTTATTCCAACTAGCAGGGCTTCGTACTCTACATCATTGTTTGTGGCTATAAATTCAAACCGGAAACAGTGGCAGCACTCAGTTCCTTTCAGGTCGATGAGAACTATGCCCGCTCCTCCCTCAGATTGCCCGGAGGCTCTGTCAGTGTAGGGAGTCCATGACTCGCAGCCCTCCAGCCAGTTGTCAGACTCTGTAGTCCTCTCAAAGGTTACATCTGTTATCGTGGGGGCTACCTGATCTGAAGGTACTGAGAGCTCTGCTACAAAGTATGTCAGTGCATGAGCTTTAATCGCAGTTCTAGGCTTATATTTTAAATCAAACTAGGTAAGCTCTAGGGCCCACTGAACCAGCCTTCCAGAAACATATGGCCTTTGTAAGAATTAACGGAGGGGTTGGTTTATAACCACTGCTATTGAATGAGCATGGAAGTAAGGACGAAGTTTCCTTACCAAGGTCACTAAGGCGTAAGCGAGCTTTTCCAGTAGAGTGTAGTTCTTCTCGGGCTTGGTTAGAGCGTGGCTCACATAGTAGATAGGTCGTTGGATCCTATCCCCGCATTCCTTGACCACGGCCCTGCTCACGGTTGTTTCTGAAACGACCAAGTATATTTGGAGATCTTCTCTAGTATTTACCTTAACCAGCAGTGGAGAACTTGTTAGGTATCTTTTCGAAGCTTGGAAACCTTGTTCGCTTTTCAGATCCCACTTCATGTTTCTTCCCTGCTTGATAGCTTTGAAGAACGGTAGGCACTTATCAGTGGACCGAGAGATGAACCTATTGAGCGCTGCTACCTGTCCGGTCAAGGTTTGAACCTGTTTAAGAGATATGGGGGATTTTAGATCCAGGATAGCCATGATCCAGGTTAGCCTCTATGCCTCTCTCACGGACCATGAAGCTAAAAAACTTCCGCGCAGTTACCCCAAAGTCACATTTGGAAGGGTTCAACCTTATTTGGGTTTCCTTTATAATCATGAATGTCCTACGAAGGTCGTCCAGATGGCCTTCCGAGGTTCAAGATTAGATTTAGTGATCATGTCGTCGATGAACATCTTTATCGACCTTTCGATTTCAGGCTTGAACAACCGATTGACTAACTGCTGGTAAGTAGTTCCAGCATATTTGAGCCCAAAGGGTATCACCTTGTAGCAGTACAAGCCTTACGCGGTGATGAAGCTGGTCTTTTCTTGGTTGGCGGGATGCATCATAATCTGATTGTAGCCAGAGAACTCGTCCATGAAGCTTAGGAGCTTGTTCTTAGAGTTGGAATCGACCAGCAGGTCAATTTTTGGAAGAGGGAAACTGTCCATCGGGCATCCACTGTTGAGATCGGTGTAGCTTACACACATGTGCCACTTCCCATTTGCCTTCGTGACCATGACCACATTGGCGATCCATTCGCTGTAACGGGCTTCTCGAAAGAAGCCTGCCTGGGTTAGTTTATCCACCTCTTCCTAAATCGCCATATTTCTCATGTGTTGAAGTCGCACCTATTCTGTTTGATGGGCTTGAAGGTCGGATCCGCCGCCAGCCGATGTGCAACTAGTGTCATAGGGATCCCTGGCATCTCAGCCTGACTCCAAGCAAAAATTTCATTGAACTCTCTGAGGAGCCTAATCAATCCCTCTTTCATTCCTAGCTCAAGGGTAGCTCTGATCTTGACGACCTTCAAATGAACGCTAATTCGGACAGGAATTTCTTCTAACTTATCCACTGGATGACCGCTGGCCCATTCCCTTTTCTGTTCTTCCATATTGGGCACCACGAGGCCTTCTTCAGGGCAATTGATAGGACCCGCATCTTCCAGGTTTAGTGCAGGAGTTATCTTACCGTGGATCGTCGTCACCTGGGCGTTGTTTAGCTAGAGCTGCTGAGTTGGCTGACACTGCGTTGCATTTCCTAGCTTCTTGCTGATCACCCCAAACTTCCCTCACCTAGTCTCCGACTGGGAACTTCAGGAAAATATGGTAAAAAGAAAGGACCTCTTTCAGGGATAATAGAAATGGCCTCCCTAATATTGCATTGTAGGCCGATAGGATATCCACCACTACAAAGTCGGTCATGATGTTTTGCTGGAGAGGTGCGGCTCCAATGATCACTGGTAGGATTTTTGATCCTACGGGGGTGATGGAGTCCCCAGTGCACCCATATAATGGAGCAGTGCAACTTTCGTAGCACCATTGCTTCAAGTTTAGCTTCTCCAAGGTATCTTTGAACAGGACGTCGACGCTGCTACCTGTGTCGACAAGCACGAGGTGCTCCATGAAGTTGGCAATTTGTACCGTGATGACTATGGGGTCATCATGAGGCTACACGGTGTTATAGACATCTATTTCGGTAAAGATGATCTGTGACAGCCGGAAAGGATTGGCGGGTCTTTGGTCGACCATGAAGACATCCCGCCCCTCGTCCTTACGAAGGAACCTTCCTCGCATGGTTTTTCCTGGAACTGTAGGAGGTACCGGCTAGAGTGGGTCCCCCGCTGATAGTATGTATTACCTGAATCTGTTGCATCATGTCTGCCTGCTCTCCCTTCCTTTTCCCAGCATGTTGGGGTCATCATAAGGCTGCACGGTGTCATAGACATCTGCCTTAGTGAAAATGATCTGCGACAGTTGGGAGGGATTGGACGATCTCTGGTTAACCTTGAAGATATCCCTCCCCTCATTCGTACGAAGGACCTTCCTCGCATGGTTTTTCCTGGAATTGTTGGAGGTGTCGATGAGAGTGGGCCCATCACTAATAGTATGTATTATTTGATTCTGTTGCTTCAGGTCTGCCTACTTTCCCTTCCTTTTCTTAGCATATTCTCGGATCTCGACTTGCACCTCTCTTCCAGTCTGAATGTTCTCCCTGACTTGTTGTAAGAATTCTATCAAGCATCATCCCCTTATCAAAGCCTCAATCAGGTTCCGCGGGTTGTATCATTCTGAAGTGTTGAGCCCCACGTCCTTGTGAAAGTCGTAATATTTATAACGATTTCTCTTATTGACTGGGGCTTTCAGAGAAGCGGGTTTCTGTAAAAAACTCTTGTCCCGAATGGCGAAGTAGACTATTTCTCAGGATGCATTTAAGGGAGTGTAATTGTCGTACCCCCTCTCATCACGAGCTATAGGGGCCATTATCCTGGGAGGTGGTAAAGCTTGAGGAGAAGCTCGTCTATCTGGATACCTTTTCGATCTAGGCTGAGGAAAGGGGAAACTGTATGTTGATTTATTAAGGGGTTTTTTTTGTCTTTTCTGAGCTTGCTAAGGTCTGGAAACTTCCTTCTTTTCTCACTTTAGGCTCTCATATCATCATGTTCAGTCTTGACCTTGAGTTGCTCGTCGACCTCAATCTGCTCCAGAGCCAGATCATAGTCTTCCTAGTAAGTTTCAGGAGGTCTCTTAGTGAATGTCTGGAAAAGCTTTCTTGCCAACAGGTTCTTTCTGAAGTTGGTGAGTGTTTCCTTCTCGGTGAAGACCCCCATCCGAATGACTTATTTGTGAAAACGCTCGACATAAGCCCCTAGGGTTTTCCCTCTCTTCTGGATCACGTATTGTAGATGGATCGAGTCATTCAGTCGGGGATTAACTCCCTGGAATTGTGAGCAGAAATCGATTGAAAACATGCTCTAGGGATTTACTGACTCTCTTCTTCTCTACCTTGGGCTTCTCTCCTCGAGGTCGTAGGGTGGAGAAGCTCTCCCCATTCCCGGGGATGGACATCTGCCGTGGATTTAACTTGCCTTGGTTGGTAGCGTGGCAGTACTTCGAGAACATGGGGCATGGGCCCTAGCCTATCCCGGATCGAGGTTGGAAGCCCTACTTTATTACGAGTTGATTCCCGAGAGGCAGGTCCCAGGCGACAGAAGGCGGGTTGCCTAGCCCCAGGTCTGCTTGACTCCCCCTAATTGCAGAGTCCTGCTTGTTGGATAATGATACCCTCAGCGAGCAGTCGAAGGTGAATGTTTTCTACGAAGGCCGCTGCTTGTTGATCGAGCTCGATCTGACTTCCAAAAGGGGGATCCAGAGCCCGCACAGTGGCTATCTAGGTGGGAACCTAGCTATGGAGCCTGGATTTTCTCCCTTTCCTCGGGGACTTTCGTGTCGATGTAGCAGAAGGTTGTCCCGAGGTGCCCTGTTGCCTTTGTGAGGAGCGAAGCCTCATGATTACTATGAAATAACAAACTTTTTGAATGAAAAAGATGGTGGTGTGAGAGGTTCCCCACAGACGGTGCCAGAAAGTGTTGACAGGAAATTTGCTCAGGATGAGAAATTCCTGTTAACACCTTCGAGACCACTACCACGAAAGTGGTGGTCGGGGTCAATACTGTTTGTTCCCGACCTTTTTAAGAGAGAGAAGAGAGGCTGAAACGTAATAACAGTAAGGGGAACTTTATTATTGATTTATTTAAGGTACAAATAGCTCTCTAGTTTGCTCACAGTATCTCGGAGGTGTAGGGTGGTGGCAACTCGGTGCCTGTCGATTAGTGGAGATGAAGGTGACCGTGTTCTGAATCAAGAATTTAGGCCTTCCCAGTCTGTCGAATCTTTGTTGTATTTTTATATCTGTTGTTCTCTAGTTTCTTGTTTATGATTATGTCTATGTTCTCTACCATGCTTGGCCCCCATATTTATCATCCAAGTAGGTTTTTAGTTCGTAAATACTCTACCGTGATCTCATTAATCCGTTCCCTCCTTATCTGTCGGTATTCGTCATTTAAATTTGAATTGTTTTTGGATTCGATGATATCGTTGACGAAGATAAGTTTGTCCTCTTATTTAAATTAAACTCTCGACGTGCATGAAAATATCATGTGTAGATGATCCTGCGTGCACTCGTGCCATGGATCTTCATGGAGGTTACCCTGCCAGTTGCCCGTTGCCCCGTAGAGCGAGGTAGACCCCTGCTCTGGCTCTGTTCTTAGAAGCTTAAGATGGATTTTCCCTGACTTGTGGGGGATTGAGGTGCTCTTGTAGACCTTCCCGGGAGGTAGCTAGGGTAGTGTAGATTTAGGCGTGATTCTTCCCTTATGTCCAGCAAATACAGCGGTCTTCTGAAGAGGTTGGCAGACTTCTTTCGAATGTCTCTTGAGCTTGGAGACTTCCTCTGGCACTCACGGGGTGGTTGTGGAGCTCAACCTCAGAGCCAAGGTTCCCCGATAGATGGCCTGGAGAAGCCCGGGTTACAGTACTCTTGTGAGGACTTGTCCTTTTTACGTCTTGCTTATCTGCTGGTAGTTTTGAAGCCAAACCGGCCTTTCCTGCTCCTACTGGGTGGCTTTATAGACTTTTCGTGCTTCATAATTATCAATTATGGGTGGAAAATTTCTCTTTGATCCTTGCCCAAATTTCACTATTAACAGAAGTCCCCTCTGACTTGAACACCGATGGTAGAGTTGGGGTTGGAGTCAAATTCCTTGTATAATTGAGAAAGTTTTTCTCCATAAAGATAATTAATGAGAGCGAAATCTTCTCATTAATTACCCAATATTTAAATTTGAGACTGTGTGTTATTCGAAGAAAGACAGCTGCAATATGGCTCTGGGTGATCTTCCCGAGGATATCGCTGGAACTCCTCTATTTAAACCTGGCCTTACCGTCACTTTCTTCGTACTCTCTCAAATCTCAAATTTTCAAATTTCTTCTTCCCTGCTTTCTCTGCCTCTATCTTCCGCTTGCTTTCTCACCTCTCTTACCCATCAATGTTGACTTCTATAGATAGTGTTGATGCCTTGGTGGAGGGCTCTGGGGGCCCTAACCTAGCTCCTCTTAAGCTGGTGAGAGGGATTTCAAGCGACGAGAAATCTTCCCTGCTCCGCCAACGCCGTTGTTCTAACCGAAAGGTTTCTATCGACTCTGGCTTTTCGAACCAGCCTGACAATCCTCTGAACCTAGTCGACGAAGACTCTGATGTTGCGGAGAGATTAAATGTTGTTGGGAGGGCTCAAGTCATAGTGGTGGAGCTTCCTTCAGTGGTAGCCCTTCCTTTCAAAACCATGGTCATCCTTGACTCCACTGTCGATCCTCAGTCGATTGGCCGTCTTCGGGACAAGTATGGTATTCCTGACACTGTTTCCCTAAATGTCCCCCACCGGAATTACGATTTTTTTAGCTTGCCCAAAGGAGTGCTCCCTATCCATGTCGCATCTTTTGAGAGCGGGGTGAGGCTCCCCCTTCACCCCACCTTTCGGCGGGCTCTCAATGCCCTTTAGCTGGCTCTGATTCAACTGACACCCGGCTTCTAGAGACATCTAGTCTGCTTCCTGGGATTATGGAGGGAGCAATACGAGCTGAGCAGCGTAACCAGGGTGCCCGGGCCTGAGAAGCTCGCTTTCTTTTTTCAAAGAAGGACCCCGCTTGGAAAGAAGAATTGGTTCAAGCGGGGGGAGACTGGGGGAGCTCCATCTCCGTCGGCGAGCAAAAGCTTGAGGTTTCCACTGCCTTTAGTGGCAAACCCACCTATGGTCGGGATTCCTTACCCGATGAGTCCGAAGCTGTGCTGAAGATTATCCTGGCTCGGAACTACTTGAATCTGAAATTTCCAACCGCCAACCCTTTTGATCCCCGCAGGGTAAACAGGTACCTACGGATATCCGGTGTTACCCCTCGTAAGTATCTTGATCTATCTTGTTGTTTTTTTTATTATTGGATTGTTCAGTTCTGATGATCTTGATTTCTTTCTCTAACAGTGTTCGTTGTTGCTCCAGCTTCTCACGAAGCTCGGCGAGCTGGGATCCCTCCTCCTCCTTCCAGATCATCCCCGGGAGTTTTTTCGGATGTTCCTAAGAAAGGGGGATCAACAACTAATGTAGCTGCCCCACTCATTCCTTCCTCCTCACCTTCCTAAGTAAAGTCCAAGATGGCATTTCTTGCATCTCGGGGGGCAAAGGATCTAAGCCGAGGAGGGTCTGACTCCCAAGTCGCCAACAAGTCGGCTTCTGCTCTCTCTCTTGTAGTCTCTGCTTCAATCGATGCTCCCCGAGTCATATCATCCCTCTCTGATGATCCGGTTGTAACCCGGGCAGTTGAGGTTCCCAAGGAGCCCGATGCCGATATCTCTGAGGTCGCACTTTCTTGCCCCCACTGGCAATCCAGCTCGGCGGGTCAGGACGAGGTCCTGAAGCAATTTGTCTCATCCTGTCCAGGCGGTGGGCTTTCTAGGATGACCGCGATGCCCGTGGACATTATGATCACCAAAGGGTCTGCCTTTCTAGCCGAGGTAATTGTCGTTTTTACTTCTTCATGCAGCTGCTTGACTTGTCATTTTCTAACATGATTTTCCTTTGCAGGCATTCAAGTTTCAGGTGACCATGGAGCATCAGGAAGCCTTTCTCAGTTATCGGGCAGCCAAGGCTGAGGCTGAAGCTGAGCGAGCCATAGAATTGATTGCGCGGGCTCAGACCCTGGTCTAGGAGATGACCTCCAGCCAACAAGGAACGGAGACACAGCTAGCTGAGCTACAATGCGACCATGAGAGTTTAAAACTGGATTTTGATCAGGAGACTTTCCGGTCGAAGTGGCGGGCTAGCCAGCGGGATGACTAGAGGGCAGAGGCGAAGGCCTTGGATATTAAGAACCAAACCTTGCAGGCTCAAATTACCCAGCTCCAGGCCGAAGGGTACTTCTATGCCTTCTATCAGGTTGCAGAGGTTTTTCCTCCCCCTTTTGATCTCTCTAGCATTTCCGGTTGCGATAGAGCAGAGTTCATGTCACGGGCTGCGGAGATGTCTCGCCCTGAAAATGATGGAGCTGGTCCTTCTTGGAAGGGAACCGGAATGCATTTTGAGGTGCCAGATTTAGCTCCTCTTGTTCCAGCTTTTCCAGCATCTGGTCTAGTCGAATCCTTCAAAGAAGTCCACAACAAAGAGCTAGAAGGAGGCTTTGTTAAAGCCCTAGACCCCCTCGTAGTGCTCTCAAGAGTGGAGTCAACAGAAGGCGGGAACATGCTTGAGTCAATGGCCAGCCTTCTTGATGCAGCAATACCATCTGAAGTTATGGCGGAGATCAACAAAATTTAGAGGAGGATCCCGTTGATGTCGAGGCAGCCGGGGTTGATCCCCATAAGGGGGTTGAGGAGGTCATAGATGCAGCTGACCATGACGAGCTACAACCAGATATAGGAGCAATGGGCGAGGTTCATTCTGTGAAGAAGGAGGTTGGAGGTCCTCAAGAAGACGAAAAAGCTTGAGTTCTCTCTTATGTAATCTATTTTGAATGCATGGAAAAGGGTGGACATCCAATCTTCAACTGTGTTTGCCATTTTATCATTGCTTTTGTAGCCCGGAATCAGGGATTGGGCCACCTCCCTTGCTTTTTGTAGCCATGTTGTAGCCTTGTTGGGGGATAGGCTCCATTACTTGATAATAAACTTGTATTCTCAAATCTAACTCTGGCTTGCATGTACTTGTTTTGTCTCCCTTTAGGTCCAACTTTTATATCGAAACGAGCTATCTTTGGGGAAAAAAACAAGATAAAAAAAAACTGATGGCGTTGAGCCCCATACTAATGACACTCCTGGCTTAACTTCTTCAGCTGACAGTCTCCTTAGTTCGTTGAAGGTCTGCTCTAGTAAGTGACCACGTATCAAGGAAAAAATAGTGATCAGCAATAATCAGAATATTTAGAGATTAAGTAAATCGAGCTCTCCATCCCCGAGCCTCTTTGGGGGGCTATATCCCTAGTAGAACTTTAAGTAAAGAACTGTTTAGCCTCATTTTTGGTCTAGAGATCAGGAGGGCTTCCGCGCTTTCAAGCTCGATTCCTTCTTGGGGGGGTGGTAGCCTGACCAAAGCATTAGGAGGGCTATCTAGCTATCTCCTAGTATCGAGGTCTGGATGGCAACTATGCTCTTACACTCAGATTATTCTTGGGGGTGGTAGCCCGACCAAGGCATCAGGAAAGCTATCTAGCTATTTCCTGGTCTCAAGATCTGGATGGTAACTATGCTCTTACACTCAGATCCATCTTGAGGGTGGTAGCCCGACCAAAGCATTAGGAGGGCTATTTAGCTATTTCCTGGTCTCGAGATCTAGATGGCAACTATGCTCTTACACTCAGACTCTTCTTGGGGGTGGTAGCCCGACCAAGGCATCAGGAGGGCTATCTAGCTATCTTCTTGTCTCGAGGTTTAGATGGCAACTATGCTCTTACACTCAGATCCTTTTTGGGGTTGGTAGCCCGACCAAGGCATCAGGAGGGCTATCTAGCTATCTTCTAGTCTCAAGGTCTGGATGGCAACTATGCTCTTAGACCCAGATCCTTCTTGAGGGTGGTAGCCCGACCAAGGCGTCAGGAAAGCTATCTAGCTATTTCCTGACCCCGAGATCTAGATGGCAACCATGCTCTTACACTCAGATCTATCTTGGGGGTGGTTGCCCGACCTAGGCTTCATGAGGGCTATCTAGCTATTTCCTGGTCTCGAGATCTGGATGGCAACTATGCTCTTACACTTAGATCCTTCTTCGGGGTGGTAGCCTGACCAAGGCATCAGGAGGGCTATCTAGCTATTTCCCGGTCTCGAGATCTGGATGTCAACTATGCTCTTACACTCAGATCCTTCTTGGCGGTGGTAGCCCGACCAAAGCATCAGAAGGGCTATTTAGCTATTTCCTGGTCTCAAGATCTGGATGGCAACTATGCTCTTACACTCAGATCCTTCTTGGCGGTGGTAGCCCGACCAAAGCATCAGAAGGGCTATTTAGCTATTTCCTATTCTCAAGGTTTGGATGGCAACTACGCTCTTACACTCAGATCCTTCTTGGGGGTGGTAGCCCGACCAAGGCATCAGGAGGGCTATCTAGCTATCTCCTAGTCTCAAGGTCTGGATGGAAACTATGCTCTTACACTTTGATCCTTCTTAGGGTGGTAGTCCGACCAAGGCATCAGGAGGGCTATCTAGCTATTTCCTGGTCTCGAGATCTGGATGGCAACTATGCTCTTATACTCAGACCCTTCTTAAGGGTGGTAGCCCGACCAAGGCATCTTGAGGGCTATCTAGCTATTTACTAGTCTTGAGATCTTGATGGCAACTATGCTCTTATACTCAGACCCTTCTTTACGGGGGGTAGTGCCCTGTCGAGGCATTAGAAGTAGCTAGAGGGCTTCCCCGGCTTACCCCTGGTCTTGAGGTGATGATGTCGAAACTTTCCATGTAGACCCAAATCATTGTAAGACATAGTTTAAGGAGTAAACAAGAAAAAGCAAGCTTTAATGATATGGAAGATGGAGTACACTACCGTTAGAAGAAAAAGAAAACTAGTCGGAGGCCGCCTGCTCTTGAGTCCCCTGTTCACGGGTAGAATTTCCTTAGGTGATTCGCATTCCAAGTATGGTCGATGAGTCGTTCATCCATATCCTCGAGCTTGTAAGTCCAATTACGGATCCCCAGCTTGTACGTCCTGTCTGACCTCTTCCAGGTGTTCAACATTAATTTCCTGAGGACTAAGTCCCCTTCTTTGAAGCTTTGGGCTTTAACCCTCTTGTTAAAGTACTTTTCAATTCTGCTTTGGTAGATTGCTACCTTCTTAGCTATTCGATCTTGCTTCTCCTCTAGGAGGTCTAAGCTAGCTCGGAGATTGCATTCATTATTCCCCGGTTTGAATCGTTGGACTCTAAAGGAAGTGAACTTGTGCTCTATAGATAGGACTGCTTCAACCCCGAAGGCCAGCGAGTAGGGCGTTTCCCCTGTAGTTGTTCTCCTTGCAGTGCGGTAAGCCCAGAGGACCTCGGAAAGCTCCTCTACACATCTACCTTTCTTCGTAATTCCATGTCGGGAATAAAGAGTCCATCTTATGGGCAATTTATGGATCCCGTGTCTTCCAGGTTTAGTATAGGGGCAATCCCACCTTGGATAGTCATCACCTGTGCGAGTTTCTTTGCTAGAGCTGCTGGGTTAGCTGACATTGTGTAGCATTTCCTAGCTGCTTGCTAATCACCCCGAACCTCTCCCACCATGTCTCTTACCGGGAACTTCAAGACATTATGGTAAATAGAAAGGACCCCTTTCAAAGATGACAGAAATAGCATCCCTAATATTGTATTGTAGGCCGAAGGTGTATCCACCACTACGAAGTCGGTCATGATGTTTTGCTGGAGAGGTGCGGCTCCAATGACCACTTATAGGATTTTTGATCCCACATGTGTGATGGAGTCCCCAGTGAACCCGTATAATGGAATAGTGCAACTATTGTAGCACCACTGCTTCAAGTTTAGCGTTTCCAAGGTGTCTTTGAACAGGACGTCGACCCTGCTACCTGTATCAACGAGCACGCGGTGCACCATGAAGTTGGCAATTTGTACTGTGGTGACCATGGGGTCATCATGTGGCTACACGGTGTTATAGACATCTGTTTTGGTGAAGATGATATATGACAGCTGTGAGGGGTTGGTCGGTCTCTTGAAGATATCCCACCCCTCGTTCGTACGAGGGACCTTTTCTCGTATAGTTTTTCCTGGAATTGTTGGAGGTGACGGCCAGAGTGGGACCCCCGCTGATAGTACGTATTATCTGAATCTATTGCATCAAGTTCGCTTGCTCCCATTTCCTTTTCTCTGCATGTTCTTGGATCTCAGCTTGCACCTTCTTTCCAGTCTGAATGTTCTCTCTAACTTGTTGTAAGAATTCTATCAAGCATCCTCCCCTTATCAAAGCCTTAATCTAGTTCCGAAAGTTGTAGCATTTTGAAGTGTTGTGCCTTACGTCCTCATGAAAGTCACAATATTTATAACGATTTCTTTTATCGACCGAGACTTTCATAGGAGCGGGCTTCTGTAACAAGCCTTTTTCCCGAATGGCTAGGTAGACTGTCTCTCGACAGGCATTTAAGGGAGTGTAATGGTCATACCCCCTCTCATCACGACCTATAGGGGCCACTGCCCTAAGAGGTGGTAAAGCTTGAAGAGGAGCTCGTCTATCGAGATACCTTTCAAATCTGGACTGAGGAAGGGGGAAGCCGTATGTTGATTTGTTAAGGGTTTGTTTTAGCTTTTCTGAGCTTGCTCGGTTCCACGAGCTTCCTTTTTTGTCACTTTACGGCTCTCGTGTCCTCATGCTCCATCTTGACCTTGAGCTGTTTGTCGACCTCAATATGTTCCAGAGCGCGATCATAAGCTTCCTGGTAGGTTTTCTAAAGTTTCTTGGCAAAAGACCAGAATAGTTTTCCAGCCCATAAGTTTCTTCTGAAGTTAGTGAGGGTTTCTCTTTCGGTGAAGACCCCCATCTGGATGACTTCCTTATGGAAACGCTCGCTATAAGCCCTGAGAGTTTCCCCTATCTCCTAGATCACGTACTGTAGGCCCCTGCTTTGGCTCTGTGGGGGCTTGAGGTGCTCTTGTAGACCTTCCGGTGAGGTAGCTGGGGTAATGCAGATTTAGGTGTGATTCTTCCCTTATGTCCAGCAGGGACAGCGGGATTCTGGATAGGTTGGCGGGCTTCTTTCAAATGTCTCTTGAGCTTGGAGACTTCCCCTGGCACTCACGGGGCGGTTGTGGAGCTCGACCTCAGAGCCGAGGTTCCCCAATAGATGGCCTAGAGAAGCCTAGGTTCTAGTACTCTTGTGGGGACTTATCCTGGTCGCGTCTGGCTTGTCTTTTGGTAGTTTTGAAGCCGAGCCGGCCTTCCCTACTCCTGCGAGGTGGCTTTACGATCTTTTCGGGCTACATGATTGTCGATTATAAGTGGAAAATTTCTCTTTGACCCCTGGTCAAATTTCACTATTAACATATTTCCTTTTAACTTTTTCAAATATGTTTTGTAGAATTTATAAAATTTATATCTTTAATCTTCTAAAAAATAAATATTTATATATATATATATATATATATATTGTTAATAGCAAAATTTGGCTAGGGACTAAAGAAGAATTTTCCACTTCCCAGCCTTTCCGTAAGGGTCCAAATTCGGGCTTATATGACGGGTTGTTAAGGTCCCCGAGGTCGAGCTACCACGCGATCCTAAAGGAGCGAGGCGAGGCAGCCCATAGCATCTGAGCATCTCGCACGTGTCCAGGCTTACCAAATAAAGCCTGACGAGACCGCTTCAAGCTCTTTATACCAGGATAAAGCCCGAACCTAGGTCGACGTGAAAGCCCGAACCTAGGTCGACGTGAAAGGACCTGGGTCCTCCGATATCAAGGTATCTCGTGACACTCTCCTATAGCTTGATACTATCTCTACTTTCACTATGAGACCTTCAAGGTGCCGAACTTTTCTTCCAAAGGCACTCCTGCCTTATCGAGGTATAATCTCGACCTGTCCGAGCATAAAAGGAAGAAGCCCGTAAATCACCATCGTCACCAAAAGCGCCAAGATCCACTGTAGATCCTAGCATGGTTAAATCAAGTAGCAAGAGCAATACTCAAGCGTACCTCTCCACCCTTCCAGAAGCAAACCAAGATCGCCTGCTTATGACGAACACCTTACCAGGGCTTGCCAGCCAAGCCCGCTAAGCCTCTAGGAAGCCTGTATAATTTGGTCAAGCTCTATGATAAAGCTCGCCATAGTTAAACCAAGCTCCCAACTACAAGGGCGGAACCCTATGGGATATTTTTGCCCCAAAAATGGTTAGTACAAGCTCCATGGGAAGACCAGCACGATCGATCTAGCTCCGTGACAATCGAAAGGTCCCTAGGGGACCCCGCCAGTGTACTAGATCCTAGGGTACCTCGCCCTCAAGGAGTATCTAATGTCACCTCAGGTAACCTCCATGAAGTACCTCTCCAAAGTGACATGCAGAATTAGAGCTCTCCTCTCGGCAACGTAGGAAGAGAGGGTTGACTTTAATGACATAATCAACACCATTAATAAGAGAATATTCAACTCTTTAATGGTCATCATTAGTGAAAGAGTCCAAAGAGGTAACAAATACCTTTTCCTCCAAGATATCCTCCACAACCGATTATTGGGGCTCAACAATAACAGAAAATCCCGCCTATCAAGGAAGGAATAGTCCGAAGTGGAAACAATCATATCTTCTCCAAGATAATAACTACAAGCCAATCAACTACATGAAAGGAAGAATCGTATTCGATAAGGAAATGAAGATTGATTGAAGAGTCCTGGACTTGCACGCCAAGGTAGTCACCATGTATAAATATGCTTGAAAAAGGTATAGTGACGGTCTCCAACCAATGACAGAAGATACATGCTTCGTTTAGAGATCTCTCGACATCATCAATGTATGTGTAACCTTTACCTTGAATATACCGGTATCAGTCTACATTCGACCACCATTATAAGCTCTCCGGAGCGACTATGTTGTATTTCTTCACCATTCTTGTTAGCTCCCCGGAGCATTCTATGATATATACATAAGGAAGGGTATTCCTCCTTCCTCCGGATACTGCCTTGGGGTTTTTCAACATGTGATCATTCATGATGCTTTTTCCCCATTGGTTAGTGCACCTCCCTCAATAAAAGATTTGTGTTTCTCTTACTTGTGTCCTGTGTAATGCATGCGTATATGAGTGCAAGCTAGATTCCTACCTCGATGGACCTAGTGCTCTTATTCTCCCATCTACATGTTAAAGTCGCACAACAAGATAAGGAGAAACCACCCAGACCAGTTTGAAGAAAGTCGATGAGCTCTCCTGCATTATCTCTATGACAGAAATAGAGCTCTTTGACACTGGAGCTAGATAAGCCCCCCTCTTTACTTGCTATTTGGGTCGGGGAATTACAGGAAGGAATCGGGCTCCAGAACTGGGCTCTGGGTACCATGACGGGCTCCAACCCCTATCGAGGACAAGGACCAGGACTAGGACCAAGACTATGACCAAGATCAACCCCTTCATACCACTAAGGGAACCTCAAGCTCCTTCGTCTCCTACCTACTACGAAGCCCGGCAGTTGGGACGACTCCTCTCCTACCTATCACGAAGCCCGATGGAAAGGAAAACTCGTCTCCTACCTACTACGAAGCCCGGCATATGGGATGACTCCTCTCCTACCTATCGTAAAGCCTGATGAGTGGGATTACTCCTCTTCTACCTACCACTCCATACTCCATATTCATACAAGATCAAGTCAGGTACCAAAAATACCAACCCCGACTACCATCTCCGTGGTAGTGGTCTCGAGAGTGTTAATAGAGATTTCTCATCCTAAACAAATTGCCCGTTAACACTTTCTGGCATTGTTTTGCTATTAACAGAAGTCCCCTTTGACTTGAACACTGGTAAGTATTTGGGGTTGGAGTCTAAATCTTGTACTACATGAAGAATTTTGCTTGTCGCTTCTTACTTGTAACCAGAATTGCTTACAGTGATTAGCTTAGAGAACCAGGGTACTATTCATTCCTGTAAAAAAATGAGCATATTTCTCGATCATGTCAGATGAAGCTTCTGTGGTTAATATAGGTACCTAGAGTTCCTTTTCCAGGAATCACAGTACTTAGATGAGCTGGCGAAATGATTCTGGTAGGCATCTATGCCATCTAGATCCTTCCTAGCGGGGTTGGCCCAGCCATGGCAGCAGGATGACTTTTTGGTTGTTCTGATCTCGTGATCTAGCTGGTAACTATGCTCCTACGCTTAGATAATTCTTGGGGGTTGTAGCCCTACCAATGCATCAGGCATGCTATCTAGCTATATCCTTGTATCGAGATCTGGAAGGCAACAATGCTCTTATACTCAGACCTTTCTTGAGGGTTGTAGCCCTACCAAGGCAAGAGCGCTATCTAGCTATTTCCTGGTCTTTTGATCTGAATGGAAACTATGCTTATACACTCAGACCCTTCTTGGGGATCGTAGCCAGACCAAGGCATCAGGAGCGCTATCTAGCTATTTCCTGGTCTTTTGATCCGGATGGCAACTATGTTCTTACACTTAGACCCTTCTTGGGGGTCGTAGCCCGACCAAGGCATCAGGAGCGCTATCTAGCTATATCCTAGTATCGAGATCTGGATGGCAACAATGTTCATACACTCAAACCCTTCTTAGGGGTCGTAGCCCGACCAAGGCATCGGGAGCGCTATCTAGCTATATCCTGATCATTTGATCCGGATGGCAACTATGCTCTTACACTCAAACCCTTCTTGGGGATCGTAGCCCAACCAAGGCATCAGGAGCGCTATCTAGTTATATCCTAGTATCGAGATCCGGATGGCAACAATGCTCTTACATTCAGACCCTTCTTGGGGGTTGTAGCCCGACCAAGGCATCAGGATCACTATATAGATATATCCTGGTATTTTGATCCGGATGGTAACTATGCTCTTACACTCGAATCCTTCATGGAGGTCGTATCCCGACCAAGGTATCAGGAGAGCTATCTAGCTATATCCTAATATTTTGATCCGGATGGTAACTATGCTCTTACACTCGGATCCTTCTTAGGGGTCGTAGCCCGACCAAGGTATTAGGAGCGCTATCTAGCTATATCCTAGTATTTTGATCTGGATGGCAACTATACTCTTACACTCGGATCCTTCTTGGGGGAGGTCACCCCACCAAGGCATTAGGGGTGATGAGGGGGCTTCCCCGATCATTCCCTGGTCTCGAGATCTGGATGGAAACTATGCTCTTACACTCAGACCCTTCTTGGCGGGGGATGGTGCCCGGCCGAGGCAAATGAGGTAGTAAGGGAACTTCCCAGACCAATCTTTGGATAAAAGGAGATCACTGTCGAAATACTATGGCGATCCTCCTAGAGGGATTAATCCAGTCCAGGGCATTAGGATTGCTATCTAGCTATCCTAGTCAAGGTGATCCTCTTGGAGGGATTCGATCCGGTCCAGGGCATCAGGAGTGTGGTGTAGCTCTTCTGGTAATGGCGATCCTTCTAGAAAGATTTGATTCGATCTAGGGTATCGGTAGTGCTTGGTAGCTCTTTTGGTGACGGTGATCACATGAGATCTACTACGGATACCGAAGTCAAAAGAGATGCAAACTCATGGCGAGCTAATATAAAGTTGTATCAATGCATGGTGGTGTCGGTTGATAACCTGTCTCGCTCTAGGGGTTTTTTTAACGAGTAAAATCTCTTGAGATGATCTGCATTATTAGTGTAGATAATAGAATGGCTTTCCGTAAAAGACACTTTTTATTGGGAACTAGAGGAAATTGTCTCACGCTAGGGTCATCGCCCCTCACACTGGAATACTGAGAAAATATTGAGCTTCTAGTCCCAAGTGATATAACCGGTTTGGAAGTCCGCTTTGGGTAGATGAGAGTCTTCAACAATCATTATCGAGCTTGAGACCCCATTGTGAATGTATCAGGTCCTTTGGGTGCTCCCCGAACGGATCGAGACCTCGATAGCTCTCTAGGGCATTGGAAAGCCCCGTACAAATGGAGAGGAGCCATCGGTATGATGGAGGGTGGTAACTTCTTCAACCCACGACCATATGGTGGGAGTGGTTTAAGCTCTGCATGGCAGCGTGGCTACATTGGGAGCCAAGGTGGGTGCCTCATTTGCTGAATGACGCTTCTGTGTTGCTTGCTAGGCAGCTCGAGCTCTTCTTCCCTCTAACCTAATCATCATTGGAGGATGGAAACCTTGAATAGATCGCAGAGAAAGTTGAGAGTTACCAGGGTCCACTCTGACTGAAGCCGAAAATTATTGAGATGATGGATGCGCAGATTATGGGGAGCACTTGGTTCCCATTTCTGCTTTCATGTATAGTCGTGTGTAGGTAGGAACTACCTTGAAGTCCTATACTGCTGTAGATACTTGGGGGGCTTCAAGTCTGCCTACTTTTGAATAAGAGAGGTAGATCGGGTCAAGGTAGCTCGCTAGGGCAATGAATGGCCCCATACAAGTAGAGAGGAGACACCGGCCTAGTAACTATCTGGAGACAAGCTCGGGATTATAGAAGTTTCTCACGATGAAGAGAAGAATTTGGACCCCTCCGGGATGAGTGGTGACTTACTTAAGCATTAGATGACCTTATATGAATGGAGATGGGCTACCTATCTGGTACTGGTCTAGAGGCATACTTGGGATTTCAAGGAGCCCCCAACAACAGAGAGAAAGCTCTGGACCATGCTAGAACGAAACAGGAGCTCAATGGCTCAATTGGGCATTGATCGGCCCTGTATAAAAAGTGATGAGCCACTTGGCCTTACAGTGAGGCTTCTACTCCAGAGGTTAGCTAAAGCATGTAGGAGGCCTTACCAAGAATGGGAAACCTCTGAGCTCTCCTCAATTAGATCGGGCTTCGGTGGCTTGCTAGGGCGATAAATGACACGGTACATATAGAGCAAAGCCACCGGTCTTGTAGCAGTGCTACTGCTCTAGAAGCTTGCTTAGGCACGTAAGTGGCCTTACCAAATGGGGGAAACTTCTGAGACCTTCTCGATCGGATCTGGCTTCAGTGGCTTGCTAGGGCTGTGAATGGCCTGGTAAACAAGAATCCACCTGTCTGGTACTGGTCTAAAAGCATGCTTGCGATCTTTGTTGTCCCCTGCAGTTAAAATAAAGCTCTGGACCATCCTAGAACAAAATAGGAGCTCAGTGGCTCAATTGGGCGTTGACCGGCCCTGTATAAGAAGTGAGGAGCCACTTGGCCTTACAGTGGGGCTGTTGCTCCAGAGGTTAGCTTAGGCATGTAGGAGGCCTTACCAAGAGTGAGAAACCTCTGGGCTCTCCTCGATCAGATCGGGCTTCAGTGGCATGCTACAGTGGTGAATGGCCTAGTAAACATGAAGTTACCGGTCTGGTACTGGTCCCGAATCATGCTAGGGGTCTTGGAGTCCCATGCAATTGAAATGAAGCTCTGGACCATGCTGGAATGAAATAAGAGCTCAAGGCTTAATTGGGCGTTGACATGCCCTGTATAAGAAGTGAAATGCCACTTGGCCATACAGTGAGGCTACTGCTCCATAGGTTAGCTTAGGCATGTCGAAGGCCTTTCCAAGAGTGAGAAACCTCTAGTTCTCCTCGATCAGATCGGGCTTTGATGGCTTGCTAGGGCGATGAATGACCCGGTACATATAGAGCGAATTCACCGATCTTGTAGTGATGTTATTGCTCTAGAAGCTTGCTTAGGCACGTAGGTGGCCTTACCAAATGGCGGAAACTTTTGAGACCTCCTCGATCTGATCAGGCTTCGGTAGCTTGCTAGGGCGGTGAATAAGATCTTTCAATAAAAAGATTCATTCTCTTCATAAAAAATAGTAGGTAGAATGGCCTGGTAAACAGGAAGGCATCGGTCTGGTACTGGTCCAAAAGCATGCTTGGGGTCTTTGTAGTCCCCTGCAATTGAAATAAAACTCTGGACCATGCTGGAACGAATTAGGAGCTCAATAACTCAATTGGGCGTTAACCGGCCCAATATAAGGAGTGAGGAGCCACTTAGCCTTATAGTAAGGCTGTTGCTCCAGAGGTTAGCTTAGGCATGTAGGAGGCCTAACCAAGAGTGAGAAACCTATATGCTCTCCTCGATTAGATCGGGCTTCGGTGGCTTGCTAGGGCGATGAATGACCCGGTACATATATAGCGAAGCCACCAGTCTTGTATCGGTGCTACCGCTCCAGAATCTTGCTTAGGCACATAGGTGGCCTTATCAAATTGGGGAAGCTTCTGAGACCTCCTCGATCAGATCGGGCTTCGGTGGCTTGCTAAGGCGGTGATTTACCTGGTAAATAGGAAGCCATCAGTTTGGTACTGGTCAAGAAGCATGTTTAGGGTCTTTGAAGTCCCCTATAATTAAAATGAATCTCTGGACCATGCTGGAACGAAATAGGAGCTCAGTGGCTCAATTAGGCTTTGACCGGCCCCGTATTAGAAGTGAGGAGCCACTTAGCCTTACAGTGATGCTGCTGCTCCAGAGGTTAGCTTAGGCATGTAGGAGGCCTTACCAAGAGTGAGAAACCTCTGGGCTCTCCTCGATCAGATCGGGCTTTATTGGCTTGCTAGGGCGATGAATCACCCGGTACATATAGAGCGAAGCCACCGGTATTATAGCAGTGTTACTGCTCTAGAAGCTTGCTTAGGCATGTAGGTGGCCTTACCAAATGGGGAAAGCTTCTGAGACCTCCTCGATCGGATCGTGCTTCGGTGGCATGCTATAGTGGTGAATTTCCAAGTAAACATTAAGCCACCGGTCTGGTACTGGTCCTGAATCATGCTAGGGGTCTTGGAGTCCCCTACAATTTAAATGAAGCTCTGGACCATGCTGGAACAAAATAAGAGCTCAGTGGCTTAATTGGGTGTTGACCTGCCCTGTATAAGAAGTGAAAAGCCACTTGGCTATACAGTGAGGCTGCTGCTCTAGAGGTTAGATTAGGCATGTAGGAGGCCTTACCAAGAGTGAGAAACCTCTGGCTCTCCTCGATCAGATCGGGCTTCGGTGGCTTGCTACGGCGATGAAAGACCCGGTACATATAGAGCTAAGGCACCGATTTTGTCGCGATGCTACCTCTCTAGAAGCTTGCTTAAGAACGTAGGTGGCCTTATCAAATTGGGGAAGCATCTGAGACCTCCTCGATTAGATAGGGCTTTGGTGGCTTGCTAGGGCGATGAATGACCCAGTTCATATAGAGCGAAGCCACCGGTCTTGTAGGGATGCTACCACTCTAGAAGCTTGCTTAGGCACGTAAGTGGCCTTACCAAATGGCGGAAACTTTTGAGACCTAATCGATCGAATCGGGCTTCGGTTTCTTGCTAGGGCCTTAAATGACCTAGCAAACAAGAAGCAACCAGTCTTGTACTGGTCCAGAAGCATGATTGGGGTCATTGGAGTTCTCTACAATTGAAATGAAGCTCAGGACCATGCTGGAACGAAATAAAAGCTCAGTGGCTCAATTGGGCGTTGACCGGCCCTATATAAGGAGTGAGGAGCCACTTGGCCTTACAGTGATGATGCTGCTCCATAAGTTAGCTTAGGCATGTAGGAGGCCTTACTAAGAGTGAGAAACCTATGGGCTCTCCTCGATCAAATCGGTCTTCGGTGGGTTGCTAGGGCGATTAATGACCCGGTACATATAGAGCGAAGCCACCGGTCTTGTAGTGATTCTACCGCTCTAGAAGCTTGCTTAGGCACGTAGGTGGCCTTATCAAATTAGGGAAGCTTCTGAGACCTCCTCAATCATATAAGACTTCGGTGGCTTGCTAGGGCAATGAATGACCCGATACATATAGAGCGAAGCCACCGATCTTGTAGCGATGCTACCGCTCTAGAAGCTTGCTTAGGCACGTAGGTGGCCTTACCAAATATGGGAAGCTTCTGAGACCTCCTCGATCGGATAGGGCTTCGATGGCTTGCTAGGGCCGTGAATGACCTGGTAAACAAGAAGCCACCAGTCTTGTACTGGTCCAGAAGCATGATTGGGGTCATTGGAGTCCCCTACAATTGAAATGAAGCTCAGGACCATGCTGTAACAAAATAGGAGCTTAGTGGCTCAATTGGACATTGACTGGCCCTATATAAAGAGTGAGGAGTCACTTGGCCTTACAGTAAGGTTGTTGCTCTAGAGGTTAGCTTAGGCATGTAGGAGGCCTTACCAATAGTGAGAAACCTCTAGGCTTTCCTCGATCAGATCGGGCTTCGGTGGCTTGCTAGGGCGATAAATGACCCGGTACATATAGAGCGAAGCCATCGGTCTTGTAGTGATGCTACCGCTCCAGAAGCTTGCATAGGCACGTAGGTGTTCTTACTAAATGGAGGAAGCTTCTGAGACCTCCTCGATCAGATCGGGCTTCGGTGGCTTGCTAGGGCCGTGAATGACCTGGTAAACAAGAAGCCATCAGTCTTGTACTGGTCCAGAAGCATAATTAGGGTCATTGTAGTCCCCTACATTTGAAATGAAGCTCAAGACCATGCAGAAACGAAATAGGAGCTCAGTGGCTTAGTTGGGAGTTGACCGGCCTTTTATATAAAGTGAGGAGCCACTTGGCCTTACAGTGAGGCTGCTACTCCAGAGGTTAGCTTAATCATGTAGGAGGCCTTACAAAGAATGGGAAACCTCTGAGCTCTCCTCGATCAGATCGGGCTTCGGTGGATTGCTAGGTTGATGAATGACCCGGTACATATAGAACGAAGCCACAGGTCTTGTAGCAGTGCTACTGCACTAGAAGCTTGCTTAGGCACGTATGTGGCCTTAAAAAATGGGAGAAGCTTCTGAAACCTCCTCGATCTGATTGGGCTTCAGTGGCTTTCTAGGGCGGTGAATGGCCTAGTAAACATGAACCCACCGGTCTGGTGCTGGTCCAAAAGCATGCTTGGGGTCTTTGGAGTCCCCTGCAATTGAAATACAGCTACGAACCATACTGGAACGAAATAGGAGCTCAGTGGCTCAATTGGGCGTTGATCGACCCTGTATAAGAAGTGAGGATTGACTTGGCCTTACAGTTAGGTTGTTGCTCCAGAGGTTAGCTTAGGCATGTAGGAGGCCTTACCAAGAGTGAGAAACCTCTATGCTCTCCTCGATCAGATCGAGCTTCAGTGGCTTGCTAGAGCAATGAATGACCCGGTACATATAGAGCGATGCCAGCGGTTTTGTAGCGATGCTACCACTCTAGAAGCTTGCTTAAGAACGTAGGTGGCCTTACCAAATTCGGGAAGCTTCTGAGACCTTCTCGATCGGATCGGGCTTCTGTGGCTTGCTAGGGTAGTGAATGGTTTAGTAAACATGAAGCCACCGATCTGGTACTGGTTCTGAATCATGCTTGGGGTTTTGGAGTCCCCTACAATTGAAATGAAGCTCTGGACCATGCTGGAATGAAATAAGAGCTCAGTGGCTCATTTGGGCATTGACCGACCCTGTATAAGAAGTGAGAAGCCACTTGGCCATATAATAAGGCTCCTGCTTCAGAGGTTAGCTTAGGCATGTAGGAGGCCATACCAAGAGTGAGAAACCTCTGGGCTCTCCTCGATCAGATCGAGCTTCGGTGGCTTGCTAGGGCGATGAATGATCCGATACATATAGAGCTAAGCCACCGATCTTGTAGCGATGCTACCGCTCCAGAAGCTTGCTTAGGCACGTAGGTGTTCTTACCAAATGGTGGAAGCTTCTGAGACCTCCTCGATCGGATCGGTCTTCAGTGGCTTGCTAGGGCAGTGAATGACCTGGTAAACAAGAAGCCACCAGTCTTGTACTAGTCCAAAAGCATGATTGGGGTCATTGGAGTCCCTTAAAATTGAAATGAAGCTCAGGACCATGCTGGAACGAAATATGAGCTCAGTGGCTCAATTGGGCATTGATCGGCCCTATATAACGAGTGAGGAGCCACTTTACCTTACAGTGAGCTGCTGCTCCAGAGGTTAGCTTAGACATGTAGGAGGCTTTACCAAGAGTGAGAAACCTATAGGCTCTCCTCGATCAGATCGGGCTTCGAAGGATTTCTAGGGATATGAATGACCCGGTACATATAGAGCGAAGCCCTCGGTCTTGTAAAGATGCTGCCGCTCTAGAAGCTTGCTTAGGCATGTAGGTGGCCTTTTCAAATGGAGGAAGCTTCTGAGACCTCCTCGATCGGATCGGGATTTGGTGGCTTGCTAGGGCGGTAAATGTTCTGGTAAACATGAAGCCACATGTCTGGTACTGGTCCAGAAGCATGCTTGGCGTCTTTCGAGTTCCTTGCAATTGAAATGAAGCTCTGGACCATGCTGGAACGAAATAGAAGCTCAGTGGCTCAATTTGGCATTGACCGACCCTGTATAAAAAGTGAGGAGCCATTTGGCCATACAGTGAGGCTGCTACTCCAAAGGTTAGCTTAAGCATGTAGGAGGCCTTACCAAGAGTGGAAAACCTCTGAGCTCTCCTCGACCAGGTTGGGCTTCGGTGTCTTGCTAGGGTGATGAATAACCCGGTACATATAGAACGAAGCCACCGGTCTTGTGGCGATGCTACAGCTCTAGAAGCTTGCTTAGGCATGTAGGTGGCCTTGCCAAATGTGGGAAGTTTCTAAGAGATCCTCGTGAATGGCTTAGTAAAAATGAAGCCACCGATCTGGTACTGGTACTGGTCCAGAAGTATGCTTGGGGTCTTTGAAGTCCCCAACAACTGAGAGAGGGCTTTGGACCCTTTTGGATTGAATTGAGAGTTCAGTGGCTCACTTGGGCGTTGACAAGCCCGGTGCGCGAGGCGTGGAACCACTAATCTTCTACTGGTCGTGCTGCTCTTGAGGCTATACAGATGAGTTGGCTTCTTAGATTCATGAGTCGACCTGCTACCACTACCTAGGAGCTTCTGAAGGGTGGATACGGTGACATGAGTGGTCCAGTATGACCTGGTCCAAGTCCCACGGATCTACTGGATAAGAGGTCTACTGGTAGTAGAAAAAATCTTCTGTAAAGAAGCAGAAGTGGTGCAGTTCTACTGCATAGGAGCTCTCGATGTATCAGAATGGTTCAGCTATATAGAAGATCTTCAAGCAGCTACTGTATTGGAGCTCCATGATTATCTGAACAGGTTCACTTTATAGGAGTAGCATAATGACTGGTTCCACCAGGAATCCCACGTACAATATTTGCTCCACAATGAACAAAACTCGTTAAATGATATAATGGGCACCACATGCAATGCATAAGCGATATAGACAAGTAAAGAGAAAAGACATTGTATATAGTAAATGGTATTCCATGAATAATGAATCTATTACCTCGATAGTATAATGATACTCATGTAGAGACATAGAGGCTATCAAAAGGGGTGTGGAAACTTCCCACAGAAGGCGCCAGAAAGTGTTGATGGGAAATTTGCTCGAGATAAGAAATTCCTGTTAACACCTCGAGACCACTACCACGAAAGTGGTGGTCGGGGTCGGTACCATTGGTTCTCGACCTAGTTAAGAGAGAGACGAGTGGCTGAAACGTAATAACAGTAAATGGGAGCTCTATTATTGATATATTGCTTTAAGATACAAATAACTCCCTTGTTTACTCACAATCTCTCGGAGGTATAGGGTGGTGGCGACTCGGTGCCTGTCGAATAATGGAGATGAAGGTGACTTGTTCTGAAATCGAAATTAAGGCCCTCATTCTATATGTATATCTGTTGTTTATGATTTTTTCTATGTCGTTTGTTGTCGTCTCTTTTTTTCTCTTATGCTTGGCTTCACATATATATATCGTCCAAGTAGGTTTTTAGTTAGCGAATACTCTACCGTAATCTCATGAATCAGTTCCCTCCTTATCGAGCGGGATTCTTTATTTAAATTTGAATTATTCCTGGATTAGATGATATCGTTGACGAAGATAAGTTTGTTCCCTTATTTAAATTTAAACTCTTGACGTGCACGTAAATATTATGTGGAGATGATCCTATGTGCACTCGTGCCATAGATCTTCATGGAGGTCACCCTATCAGCTGCCCGTTGCCCCGTAGAGCGAGGTAGACCCCTTCTCCGGCTCCATTCTTAGAAGCTTAAGATGGATTTTTCCTGACCCGTGGGGGCTTGAAGTGCTCTTGTAGACCTTCCTGGGAGGTAGCTAGGGAAGTGTAGATTTGGGTGTGACCCTTCCTTTATGTTCAGCAAGGATAACAGGCTTCTAGAGAGGTTGACGGTCTTCTTTCGAATGTCTCTTGAGCTTGGAGACTTCCCCTGGCATTCACTGGGCGGTTGTGAAACCCGACCTCAGAGCTAAGGTTCCCCGATAGATGGCCTAGAGAAGCCCGGCTTCCAGTACTCTTGTGGGGGCTCGTCCCGGTCTTGCCTAGCTTATCTTCTAGTAGCCTTGAAGCCGAACTGGCCTTCCCTGCTTCTGCAGGATGGCTTTACGGTCTTTTCGGGCTTCATGATTATCGATTATGGGTGGAAAATTTCTCTTTGACCCCTGGCCAAATTTCACTATTAACATATATATATATATATATATATATATTCTATTCAATTTATCTCAAATATATTTTTTAGAATTTTTAGATTTTGTAAGTGTTGACGGAAAATTTGCTCGAGATGAGAAATTCATGTTAACACCCTCGAGATCACTACCATGAAAGTGGTGGCCTGGGTTGGTACCGTTGGTTCCCGACCTGTTAAGCGATAGACGAGAGGCTGGATTGTAAATAACAGTAAATGGGAGCTTTTATTATTGGTATATTGCTTTAAAATACAAATCACTCTCATGTATGCTCACAGTCTCTCTAAGATGTAGGGTGGTGGCAACTCTGTGCCTGTCGAATAGTGGAAATGAAGGTAGCCGTGTTATGAATAAAGAATTTTGGCTTTCCCCTCTTATTTTCTTTCTCTCTTCTCTTTGTTGCTATCTATGTTTTTCTTTGTTTTGTATATTCTCATATATTTGTATATCTTCGACCATGCTTGGCCTCACATATTTATATTGTTCAGATAGGTTTTTAGTTTGCAAATATTTTACCGTGATCCCATGAATCTGTTCCCTCCTTATCGGGCAGGATTCGTCATTTGAATTTGAATTGTAACGGGATTTGATGATATCGTTGACAGAGATAAGTTTGTTCCCTTTTTTGAATCAAACTCTTGACGTGCATGTAGATATTACATGGAGATGATCCTGTAGAGCCGAGGTTCCTCGATAAATGGCCCGGAGAAGCTCGGGTTCCAGTACTCTTTTGGGGGTTGGTCCTGGTCGCGCCTAGATTGTTTTCTGGTAGTTTTGAAGTCTAGCCGGCCTTCCCTGCTCCTGCAGGGTGGCTTTACGGTCTTTTCGGGCTTCATGATTGTCGATTATGGGTGGAAAATTTCTCTTTGACCCCTGGCCAAATTTCACTATTAACAGAAGTCCCCTCTGACTTGAACACCGGTGGTAGAGTTGGGGTTGGAGTCAGATTCCTTGTTTAATTGAGAAAGTTTTCCGCCATAAAGATAATTAATGAGAGCGAAATCTGCTCATTAATTACCCAATATTTGAATTTGAAACAGTGTGTTATTCGAAGAAAGACGGCTGCAATACGGTTCCAAGTGATCTTCCTGAGGATATCGCCGATTATCCTCTATTTAAAGTCGGCTTTACCGTCACTTTCTTCATACTTTCTCAAATATCAAATCTCAAATCTTCAAATTTCTTCCTTCCTACTTTTTCTGACGATTTCCCTCTATCTTTCGCTTGCTTTCACACCTCTCTTACCGATTAATTTCGACTTTCACAGATAGTGTTGATGCCTTGGTTGAGGGCACCGGAGGCCCTAACCTAGCTCTTCGTAAACGGGTGTGAGGAATTTCAAGCGATGAGGAATCTTCCACGCTCCGCCAGCGCTGTCGTTCTAACAGGAACATCTCTATTGGCTCTGGCTTTTCAAACCAGCCCGACAATCCTTTGAACCTTGTCGACGAAGATTCTGATATCAGGGAGAGAGTCGACGCAGTCTGGAGGGCTCAGGTCACAATGGCGGAGCTTTCTTCAGTGGTGACCCTTCCTTTCGAACCCAGGGTCATCCCTGACTCCACCATCGACCCTCAATCGATTAGCCGTATTCAAGATAAGATCGGTATTCCTGACATCGTTTCCCTTACTGTCCCCTACCAAAATTAAGACGTTTTTAGCCCGCCCAAAGGTATACTCCTTATCCATGTCGCAGCTTTTGAGAGCGGGGTGAGGCTCCCTCTTCACCCTACCCTTCGACGAGCTCTCAATGCCATTCAGCTGGCTCCGTTTCAACTGACGCCCAGCTTCTGAAGGCTTCTAGTCGGCTTCCTTGTATTATAGAGGGAGCAATGCGAGATGAGTAGCGTAACCAGGGAGCTCGGGGCTGAGGAGCTCACTTTTCTTTTCTAGATAGGTAGCCTGGCTAGGGTTTCACGAGGCCAATTTTATGCCAAGGCCAAGAAAAGGCTCAACTTTATCATCCCCAGTTCTTCAAAGAAGGACCCCGCTTGGAAAGAGGAATGGGTACTGGCGGGGGGAGACTGGAGGAGCTCTGTATTCGTCGGGGGGCATGAGCTTGAGGTTCCCACAGCCTGGATTCCTTGCCCGCTGAGTCTGAAGCCGTGCTGAAGACTATACTGGCTCGAAATTACATAAATCTTAAGTTTCCAACTGTTGACCCCTTCGATCTCCGTAGGGTGAACAAGTACTTACGGATCTCCAATGCTACTCCTTATAAGTATCTCGCTTTATCCTATCTTTAAATTGTTGGATGGTTCAGTTCTGAAGATCTTGATAAATTTTTTTAATAGTGTTTGTTGTTACTCCAGCTTCTAGCGAAGCCCGGCAAGCTGGGATCCCTCCTCTTCCTTTCTGATCACCCCCGGGAGCTCTCTCGGCTGTTCTGAAAAAGGAAGGGTCAACCACTAAGGTAGCTGCTTCGCTCGTTCCTTCTTCCTCACCTTCCCAAGTGAAGTCCAATATGGCTCTTCTTGCATCTCAGGGGGCCTGACTCCCAAGTGGCTAATAAGTCCATTCCTTCCCCCTCACCAGTAGCCTCTGCTTCAACCGATGCTCCCTGAGTCACATTATCCTTCTCTGCTTATCCGGTTCTATCTCAGACAGTCGAGGTTCCCAGGGATCCCCATGTCGATATTCCTGAGGTCGCTTCTTCTCGCCCCCACCAGCAATCCAGCTTGGAGGGTAAGGACGAGGTTTTTGATGCAATTTGTTGCATCCTATCCAGGCGGCGGGTTTTCTAGGATGACCGCGATGCCTATGGACATTATGATCACCATAGGGTCTGCCATTCTAGCCGAGGTAATCGTCGCTTTTACTTCTTCATTCAGCTGCTTGATTTGTCATTTTCTAATATGATTTTTCTTTACGGGTTTTCAAGTTTCAGGTGGCCATGCGGCATCAGGTAGTCGTCCTCCATGATCTGGCAGCCAAAGCTGAGACTGAGGCTGAAGCTGAGCGAGCAATAGGGTTGCTCGCGCGGGCTCAAACCCTAGTCCAGGAGATGACCTCCAGCTAGCAGGGAATGGAAACATAGCTAGCTGAGCTTCAGTGCGTTCATGAGAGGTTGAAGCAGGCTTTTGATCAGGAAACTCTCCATTCAAAACGGCGGGCTAGCCAGCGGGATGACTGGAATTGAAAGGCGAAGGCTTTAGATGTCGAGAACCAGACTTTACAGGCTCAAATTACCCAGCTCTAGGCTGAGGTGGAAACCTCTTTTAACGAGGGGTACTTCTACACCTCCTATCAGGTTGTAAAGGCTCTTCCTCCCCCATTCGATCTCTCCAGCATCGTCGACTAGAATATAGAAGAGGTCATGTCAAAGGCTGCGGAGATGTCTCAAACTGAAAATGATAGAGCTGGGAAGCGGTAGGAGGTGCCAGATCTGCCTCTTCTTGTTATAGCCTTCCCATCATCTGGTCCTGGCGAATCCTCGAAGGGGGTCCAATGGGAACGTGCTTGAGTCAGTGGCCAGCCTTCTTGATGCAGCCATACCGCCTGAAGTTATGGCGGTGATCAATAAAATCATGAAGGAGGATCCTATTGACCCTGGGGCAGTAGGGGCTGATCCCTAGGAGGAGGTGGCGGAGGCGGTAGATATGGTTGACCAAGACGAGCTAAAACCGGAGAGGGGAGTATAGGGCGAGGTTCATTCTGTGGATGAGGAGGCTGGAGGTGCTCAGGAAGACGAAGAAGCCTGAGTTCTCTCCCTTGTAATCTATTTTGAATGCCCGGAAAAGGGGGTGGGCATCCTATCTTTAATTGTGTTTGATCATTTGTCATTTTATTCTTTTTTTTTGGTAGCCCGGAATCAAGGATTGGGCTCCTTGCCTGATGTAGCCTTATTGGGGAATAGGCTCCCTTGTACATTAATAAATTCCAACTTTAGATCCAGCTCATTCCCAGACTTGCATGTACTTCCTCGATCTCCCTCTAGGTCCGGCATTCAATGCACATTAACTTATCTAGGGGGAAATAACAAGATAAGAAAAACGTTTAAGTGTGAAAACAAACATTTAGCATCGGGCTTTCTAACCATCAAACCTCATAACTCAACTTCCTTAGTCAATAGTCCCCTTGTTTGATTGTAGGCCTGTTGCAGTGAGTGACCACGTATCAAAGGGTGGCTAGTAACTAGAACTAACTGGTATATTTAGAGTTTAATTAGATCGAGCCCTCCATCCCCGAGCCCCTTTGGGGGGCTGTATCCCGAGTAGAACATTAAGTAAAGAACTGTTTAGCCTCTTATTAGGCTCAGGATCAGGAGGGCTTTCAAGCTTTCAAGATCGATTCCTTCTTGGGGGGAGTGGTAGCCCGACCAAGGCATCAGGAGGGCTATCTAGCTATTACCTTGTCTCGAGATCTGGATGGCAACTATACTCTTACACTCATATCTTTCTTGGGGGTGGTAGCCTGACCAAGGCATCAGGAGGGCTATCTAGCTATTTCCTGGTCTTGAGATCCTGATGGCAACTACACCTTTACACTCAGATCCTTCTTGGGGGTGGTAGCCCGACCAAGGTATCAAGAGGGCTATCTAGCTATTTCTTGGTCTTGTGATCTGGATGGAAACTATGTCTTTACACTCGGATCCTTCTTGGGGGTGGTAGCCCGACCAAGGCATCAGGAGGGCTATCTAGCTATTTCCTGGTCTTGAGATCTGGATGGCAACTATGCTCTTACACTCAGATCCTTCTTGGGGGTGGTAGCCCGACCAAGGCATCTGTAAGGCAATCTAGCTATTTCCTGGTCTCGAGATGTTGATGGCAACTATGCTCTTACACTCAGATCCTTCTTGGGGGTGATAACCCGACCAAGTCATCAGGAGGGCTATCTAGCTATTTTCGGGTCTTGAGATCTGGATGGCAACTATGCTCTTACACTCAGACCCTTCTTGGCGGGGGGTAATGCCCTGCCAAGGCATTTGAAGTGGTGAGGGGGCTTCCCCAGCTTACCCCTGGTCTTGAGGCAATAATGTCAAACTTTCCATGTAGACCCAAATCATTGTAGGACATAGTTGAAGAATGAGTAAACAAGAAAATCAGGCTTTATTGATATGGAGGGTGGAGTACATTATTGTCGAAAAAATAAAAGAAGCTAGTCGGAGGTCGCCTACTCCTGAGCCCCCTGTTCAAGGGTCGAATTTCCTTAGGTGATCTGCATTCCAAGTATGGTCAATAAGTCGGCCATTCATATCCTCGAGCTTGTACACCCCATTACCGATCACCATCTTTATTAGGTATGATCCTTCCCAGTTGGGCCCTAGGACCCCATCTGACCACTTTCTGGTGTTCAACATCACTTTCCTGAGGACTAGATCCTCTTCTTTGAAGCTTCGGGCTTTAACCCTCTTGTTCAAGTACATGGCAATCCTACTTTGGTAGATCGCTACCTTCTCAGCTATTCGATCTTGCTTCTCCTCCAGGAGGTCCAAGCTAGCTCGGAGCTTGCTTTAATTGATCCCCGGTTTGAATCTTTGGACTCTTAGGGAGGTCAACTTTTGCTCTATAGGTAGGACTGCTTCAACCTTGAAGGCCAGTGAGTAGGGCGTTTCCCTGGTAGCTATTCTCCTTGTAAGGCAGTATGCACAGAGGACCTCGGGAAGCTTCTCTACCCATCTGCCTTTCTTCTGCTGTAGCTTTTTCTTTAATAACTTCTTAATGGTTTTGTTCGTGGATTCCACCAAACCATTGGTCTGAGAGTGGGCTACCGAAGCAAACCGAAGGTCGATTCCCAAACCTTCGTAGAAATCTCTGAATCGGCCATTATCGAACTGTTTTTCGAAGTCAGTTATAATGGTAAGTGGGGTTCCGAACCTGTAAACTACATTAGTCTTGATGAACCTTGTTGTGTTCTTTTCTGATATCTGGGAGAGTAGTCCGGTTTCAACCCATCTTGTGAAGTAGTCAATCGCTACGATAGTGTGCTTAGCCTGTCCCGGAGTTGTAGGAAGCGGATCAATCAAATCGACTCCCCACATAGCAAAGGGGTATGGCGAGCTAAGGAATGACAAGCGCTCCGGAGAGAAGTGACTCAAGTTTGTGGCCTTCTGGCATGCCTTGTAGGTTTGCACCAAGTTCTTAGCATCTTGATGGATGGTCGGCCAATAATACCCCACGCGGAGAACCTGATATGCCAAGGACTCTCCAGCAATATGGTTCCCGCATTCCCCGGAATGAACCTCTCTCAAAGTCCACTTGGCATCTTCAGGGTGTAGACATCGGAACAGGGGAAGAGATTTCCCCCTTCGGTATAAATACCCATCCACCATACAATACCGGACCAAAAGCCTTTTAACCCTCCTAGCTTGGTCAGTCTCCCCTGGAAGTTTCCCGTCCTGTAGATATTCTGCTATTGGATCCATCCTGCATGGCTGTCAGTCCAGGGTATAAGCTTCCTTACCTGTCATAATGCTAGGTAGAGGGATTACTTGAAGAAGGACTCTGTGAGGAACGGTCTGGCCACCATATGCAGCTATCTTGGCAAGGACGTCAGCCTGATGATTTAGCTGTCGAGGTATCTGCTCGATTCTGAATTCCTTAAATCTGCTTTTATGTTGTTGTACCAATTTCAGGTAAGCGATCATGTTATCCCTTTTAGCTTGATTACCCCCGGAAACTTTGTTGACCAAGAGTGAAGAGTCGCTCTTGATATTCAGGTAATCAACCCCGAGCTCTATGGCAGCCTTTATCCCAGCTAGCAGGGCTTCGTACTCCGCCTCATTGTTCGTGGCCTTAAATTCAAACCTGAAACAATGGCAGCACTCAGTTCCTTCTGGGTCGAGGAAGACTATGCCCGCTCCTCCCCCAGATTGCCCTAAAGCTCCGTCAGTGTAGAGAGTCCATGACTCGCTGCCCTCCGGCCAGTTGTCAGATTCTTGGGTCTTCTCATGGGTTACATCTGTTACCGTGGGGGTTGTTTGATCTGAAGGTACTGAGAGCTCGGCTACAAAGTCTGCTAGTGCCTAAACTTTTATCTCGGTCCTAGGCTTATACTTTGAATCAAACTGGGTAAGCTCTAGTGCCTATAGAACCAGCCTTCCAGAAACATCCAGCCTTTGTAAGAATTTGCGGAGGGGTTGGTCCATCACCACTGCTATTGAATTAGCATGGAAGTAAGGACGAAGTTTCCTTACCGAAGTCACCAAGGCGTAAGCGAGCTTTTCCAATAGAGTGTAATTCTTTTCGGGATTGGTTAGAGCATGACTGACATAGTAGATAGGTCGCTGGATCCTATCCCCGCATTCCTTGACCAAGGCCCTGGTCACGGCGGTTTCTGAAACAGCCAAGTATATTTGGAGCTCTTCTCTAGGATTTGGCTTTACCAGCAATTGAGGGCTTGTTAGGTATCTTTTCAAAGCTTGAAAAGCTTGTTCTCTCTCCTGATCCCACTTCATGTTTCTTCCCTGCTTGATAGCTTTGAAGAATGGTAGGCATTTATCAGTAGACCGAGAGATGAACCTATTGAGTGCTGCTACCTATCCGGTCAAGGCTTGAACCAGTTTAAGAGTTGTGGGGGATTCTAGATCCAGGATAGCCATGATTTTTTCCGGGTTGGCCTCTATGCCTCTCTCATTGACCATGAAGCCCAGAAACTTCCCCGCAGTTACCCCAAATGCGCATTTGGAAGGGTTCAACCTCATCTGGTTTTTATTTAGGATCATGAAGGTTCTACGAAGGTCGTCCAAGTGGCCTTCCGAGGTTGAAGATTTAGTGATCATGTCATCGATGTACAGCTTTATCAACCTTCCAATTTAAGGCTTGAACAACCGATTGAGAGAGAAAAAGAGAGATAACGATAGATAGACGAGAAGAAAATATGAGAGGAGGGTCTAAATTCTTTATCCAGAACACGGCCGCCATTGTTTTCCACTATTCGACAAGTACAAAGCGACCACCTTCCTACGTCCTAGATAATGTATGAGAGCAAATTCCATGTAACAGAGTAATCAATAATAAAAGCTCCCAATTGTTATTATCAAGACTCTCGTTTACCTCTAAACAGGTCAGGTATCAAAGGTACCGACCCCGGCCACTACTTCCTAGAAGTGGTCTCAAGGGTGTTAATAGGAATTTCTCATCCTGAGTGAATTTTCCATTAACACTTTTTGGCACCGTCTGTGGGAAACTCTCACACCATCATCTATATATTCAAAAGTTTATTGTTTTACAAGAATCATGAGACTCCGCTCCTTACAAGGACAACCAGGTGTATCGGGAAAACATTCTGTTGCGTAGACAAGAAAAGTCCCGAAGAAAGGGAGAAAATTCAGGCTCCATAGCCAGGTTCCAAACCAGCCAGCCACTGTGAGGGCTCGGGATCCCCCTATGGGAAATCAGGTCGAGCTCGACCAACAAGCGGCGGCCTTCATGGAAAACTTCTACGTTCGACTGTTAGGTGAGGGTATTACTATCCAGCAAGCAAACATCTGCAATCAGGGGGAGTCAAGCAGGCCCAGGGCTAGGCAACCCGCCTTTTATCGCATGAGACCTACCCCTCGGAAGCCATCTTTTAATAGAACGGGACTCCCAACCTCAATCCGGGATACGTAAGGGCCCATACCCCTTGTTCCCAAAGCTCTACCACGCTACCAACCCAGGCAAGAAAAATCCACGACGGACGTCCTTCCTCAATAGCAGGGAGAGTTTCTCAACCCAACGACTTCGAGGAGGGAAGCCCGAAGTAAGGAAGAAGAAAGTCAGCAAAGCCCCCTAGCAGACCCCCTCCAGAGAAGGAATCGGGCAGAGGGTGCCAGTTGGTCAGAAGGATCCGATGGAGAGAAAACTGAGATCAACTGAAGGAAATTCTATAGCAAACGCCTGAGGGACCAGTTGGTAGAAGGGGAAGTACAAGGAGTTCAAGAAAGAAATGAATGCTCCCCTCACAAGAAGAATCCGGGAGGCGGAGCTCCCACCTAAGTTCAAAATGCCAATTGACAGATTCTCCGGGACCGAGGATCCCTTGAGCCACTTAGAGAGTTTCATTCAACAGATAGAGGTCCAGAACATGACCAGGGCCACTATGTGTCGAATGTTCCCCACTACACTCACGAATTATGCTAAAACCTGGTTTAAGAAACTACATGCCAGTAATGTGGATTCCTTCACCAAGCTATTGACCGATTTCTGCTCAAAATTCCAAGGAGTTAAGCCCCGATTGAAGGACCTAATCCATCTACAGTACGTGATCCAGGAGAGAGAGGAAACCCTCAAGGCTTATGTCGAGCATTTCCATAAGGAAGTCATCCAGATGGGGTCTTCACTGAGAAAGAAACCCTCGCCAACTTCAGAAGGAACTTGTGGGCGGGTAAGCTTTTTCGGACTTTTGCCAAGAGACCTCCGAAAACCTACCAAGAAGCCTATGATCGGGCTCTATAGCAGATTGAGGTCGACAAACAACTTAAGGTCAAAATGGAACACGACGACATGAGAGCTGGAAAGCGATAAAAGAAGGAAGCTCTCAGACCCGAGCAAGCTTAGAAAAGCCAGAACAAACCCCCTAATAAGTCAACAGACTGCTTCCCATTTTCTTAACCCAGATCGGAAAGGTATCCAGAAAAACGAACTCCTCTGCAAGCTTCACCACCTCCTAGGACAATGGCCCTAATAGCGTGAGATGAGAGGGGTTACGATCACTACACTCTGTTAAATGTATCCCGTGAAACAGTATATCTCGCCATTCGAGACAAGGGTTTGCTACAGAAGCCAGCTATGAAAGCTCCGGTCGATAAGAGAAATCGCTATAAATATTATGACTTTCACGAGGACGTAGGGCACAACACTTCAGAGTGTTACAACCTGCGAAATCATATTGAGGCTATAATAACAGGAGGATGTCTGGTGGAATTCTTACAGCAAGTCAGGGAGAACATTCAGACTGGAAGAGAAGTGCAAGCTGAGATCTGAGAGCATGCCGAGAAAAGAAAAGGGGAGCAGGCGGACCTGATGTAACAGATTCAGATAATACATACCATCAGTGGGGTGCCTACTCTGGTTGGCACCTCCAACAGTTCTAGGAAAACCCATGCTAGGAAAGTCTCTCGTACGGAGGGAGGGAGGGATATCTTCAAGGTCGACTAGAGACCGACCAACCCCTCCTAGCTGTCACAGATCATTTTCACCGAAACGGATGTCTACACCACCGTCCAGCCTCATGATGACCCTACGGTGATCACGATACACGTTGCCAACTGCAAGGTCCACCGTGTGCTTGTCGACGCAGGTAGCAGCGTTGACGTCGTACTTAAAGATACCTTGGAAAAGCAAAACTTGAAACAGTAGTTCTACAATAGTTGCACTACCCCGCTATATGGGTTCACTGGGGACTCAATCACACCCGTGGGATCCAAAATCCTACCAGTAATCATCGGAGCCACACCTCTTCAGCAGAATATTATGACAGACTTCGTGGTGGTGGATACTCCATCAGCCTATAATGCAATATTAGGGAGGCCATTTTTATCATCCTTGAAAGTTCCATTTACCACAACGTTCTAAAGTTCCCAGTAGGAGATAAGGAGGGGGAAGTTTGGGGTGATCAGCAAGCAGCTAGGAGATGGTACGCAGTGTCGGCCAACCCAAAGGCTCTAGCAAAACAATTCGCCCAGGTGACAACGATCCATGACAGAGCATCCCCTACATTAAACCTAGGAAATGTAGGGTCCACCGATCATCGTGAAGATGACCTTATAATGCCCGACAAAGAGGAACAGAGAAAGGAATGGGCCAACGGTCATCCAGTTGATAAGTTAGAAGAGATTTCTGTCCGAATGGGCGATCCCTCGAAGGTCGTCAAAATCGGAGCCACCCTTGAGTCCGGAGTGAAAGAAGGTTTAATCGAGCTCCTCACAGAGTTCAATGACATTTCTGCTTAAAGTTATGCTGAGATGCCAGGGATCCCGATGACATTCGTTGCTCATCGGCTGTCAGTTGATCCAACCTTCAAACCTATTAAACAAAAAAGGTGCCACTTTAACACCGAAAGAAATGCTACGATTCAAGAAGAGGTGGACAAACTGACTCGGGAGAGCTTTATCCGAGAAGCACGTTATTTTGAGTGGATCGTCAACGTGGTCATGGTCATAAAGGCAAATGGAAAGTGGTACATGTGTGTTGATTATACCGACCTCAACCGGGCATGCCCGAAGGATAGCTTCCCTCTACCAAAAATTGATCAGCTAGTCAACTCTACCTCCGAAAAAAAGCTCCTGAGCTTCATGGCCGTATTTTCAGGGTACAATCAAATTATGATGCACCCCACGGAACAAGAAAAGACCAGTCCATCACAGCGAAAGGTTTGTACTGCTACAAGGTGATGCCTTTCGGGCTCAAGAACACTGGAGCTACATATCAGCGACTAGTCAATCGGTTGTTTAAACCCGAAATTAGAAGGTCAATGGAGGTGTATATCGATGACATGATCACCAATTCAACCTCGGAAAGCTATCTGGGTGACCTTCGCAGAACCTTTATGATCATAAAGGAGAACCAGATGAGATTGAACCCTTCCAAATGCGTATTTGGGGTAACTTCAGGGAAGTTTCTAGGCTTCATGGTCCATGAGAGAGGCATAGAGGCTAACCAAAAAAAGATCATGGCAATCCTGGAGCTAGAATCCCCCACGTCTCTTAAACAGGTTCAAGCCTTGACTGGGCAAGTAGCAGCACTCAATAGGTTCATCCCTCGGTCTATCGACAAATGTCTTCCATTCTTCAAAGCCATCAAGCAGGGAAGAAACATGAAATGGGATCATGAGAGTGAACAAGCTTTTCAAGCCTTGAAAAATACCTGTCAAGCCCTCCATTGCTGGTTAAGCCAAGTCTTGGAGAAGAGCTTCAAATCTACTTGGCCATTTCAAAAACCGCCGTAAGCGGGGCCTTGGTCAAGGAATGCGGGGATAAGGTCCAGCGGCCTATTTACTTCATAAGTCACGCTCTTACCATGCCCGAAAAGAACTATACCCTATTGGAGAAGCTCGTTTATTCCTTGGTGACCTCGGTAAGGAAGCTTCGTCCCTACTTCTAGGAAAAACAATGCGAAGAAGGTCCCTCGTACGGACGAGGGGCGAGATATCTTCAAGGTCGACCAGAGACTGATAAATCCCTCTCAACTGTTATAGATCATCTTCACCGAAGCAGATGTCTATAACACCGTGCAGCCTCATGATGACCCCATGGTCATCACGGTACAAATTGCCAACTTCATGGTGTACCGCGTGCTCGTTGACACAGGTAGCAGCGTCGACGTCCTGTTCAAAGATACCTTGGAAAAGCTAAACCTAAAGCAGTGGTGTTACAATAGTTGCACTACTCCATTATATAGGTTCACTGGGGACTCCATCACACCTGTAGGATCAAAAATCCTACTAATGATCATTGGAGCCGCACCTCTCCAGCAAACTATCATGACAAACTTCATGGCGGCAGACACCCCATCGGCCTACAATGCAATATTAGAGAGGCCATTTCTATCATCCTTGAAAGGGGTCATTTCTATTTACCACAATGTCCTGAAGTTCCCAGGAGGAGACAATGTGGGAGAAGTTCAGGGTGATCAGCAAGCAGCTAGGAAATGCTACACAGTGTCAACTAACCCAGCAGCTCTAGCAAAGCAACTTGCCTAGATGACGGCGATCCAAGGTGGGATAGCCTCTACATTAAACCTGGAAGACACGGGATCCACCGATTGCCCCAAAGAAGGCCTCGTGATGCCCGACATGGAGGAACAGAGAAGTGAATAGGCCAGCGGTCATCCAGTCGATAAGTTAGAAGAGATTCCTGTCTGACTAAACAATCCCTTTAAAGATCGGAGCTAGCCTTGAACCAGGAATGAAAGAGGGTTTGATTAGGCTCCTCGCAGAGTTCAACGACATTTTTGCTTAGAGTCATGCTGAGATGCTAGGAATCCCGATGACATTGGCTGCACATCGACTAGCGGTGGATCAGACCTTCAAGCCCATCAAATAGAAAAAGTGCCACTTCAACACTGAAAGAAACATTGCAGTTCAGGAAGAGGTGGATAAACTAACCCAAGCAGGCTTCATTCGATAAGCCCGTTACCCTGAATGGATCGCCAACGTGGTCATGATCACAAAGGCAAATGGGAAGTGGTGCATGTGTGTAGACTACACCTATCTCAACCAAGCATGCCCGAATGACAGTTTCCCCTGCCAAAAATTGATCAGCTGGTCGATTCCACCTCCAGGAACAAGCTCCTGAGCTTCCTAAATGCGTTTTTTGGCTACAATCAAATTATGATGCATCCCGCGGACCAAGAAAAAACCAGTTTCATCACTACGCAAGACCTATACTGCTATAAGGTGATGCCTTTACGGCTCAAGAACGCTGGAGCTACTAACCAGCGGTTAGTCAATCGGTTGTTCAAGCCCAAAATCGGAAAGTCGATAGAGGTGTACATCGACGACATGATCACATGAGGTTGAACCCTTCCAAGTGCGCCTTTGAGGTAACTGCGGGGAAGTTTCTGGGCTTCATAGTCCATGAGAGAGGCATAGAGGCTAACCAGAAAAAAATCATGGCTATCCTGGATCTAGAATTCCCCACATCTCTTAAACAGGTTCAAGCATTGACCGGACAGGTAGCAGCGCTCAATAGGTTCATCTCTCGGTCTACTGATAAGTGCCTACCATTATTCAAAGCTATCCAGCAGGGAAGAAACATGAAGTGAGATCAAGAGAGCGAACAAGCTTTCCAAGCTTTGAAAAGATACCTAACAAGCCCTCAACTGTGGGTCAAGCCAAATCCTGGAGAAGAGCTCCAAATATACTTGGCCATTTCAGTAACCGCCGTGAGCGGAGCCTTGGTCAAAGAATGCAGGGATAGGATCCAGCAACCTATCTACTATGTGAGTCACGCTCTAACCAAGCCCGAAAAGAACTATACTTTATTGGAGAAGCTCGCTTACGCCTTGGTGACCTCGGTAAGGAAACTTCGTCCTTACTTCCATGCTCATTCAATAGCAGTGGTGACGGACCAACCCTTCTGTCAATTCTTACAAAGGCCGGATGTTTCTTGAAGGCTGGTTCTGTGGGCCCTAGAGCTTACCCAGTTTGATTTAAAGTATAAGCCTATGACTGCGATAAAAGCTCAGGCACTGGCAGACTTTGTAGCCGAGCTCTCAGTACCTTCATATCAGGCAACCCCCACGGTAACAGATGTAACCCTTGAGGGGACTCCAGAGTCTAACAACTGGCCGGAGGGCTACGAGTCATGGACTGTCTACACAGACGCAGCTTCCGGGAAGTCTGGGGGAGGTACGGGCATAGTTCTCATCGACCAGAAGGAACTTAGTGCTGCCACTGTTTCAGGTTTGAATTTAAAGCCATGAACAATAAGGCAGAGTACGAAGCCATGCTAGCTGGAATAAAGGCAGCCATAGAACTCGGGGTTGATTACCTGAATATCAAGAGCGACTCTTCACTCGTGGTCAACCAAGTCTCTAGGGAATATCAAGCAAAGGAGGATAATATGGTCACGTACCTGAAATTGGTTCAGTAACTCAAAAGCAGATTTAAGAGATTTAGAATCGAGCAGATACCTCAACAGTTAAATCATCGGGCTGACGTCCTTACCAAGATAGCTGCATATGGTGGCCAGACCCTACCTCACGGAGTCCCTCTTCAAATAATCCCCTACCTAGTATTACCACTGGTAAATAAGCTTATACCTTGGACCGACAGTCGTGCTGGATGGATCCAATAATTGAGTATCTACAGGATGGGAAACTCTCCTGGGAGCCCGACTAAGCTAGGAGGGTTAAAAGGCTCTCGGTCCGGTATTGTATGGTGGATGGGCATTTATACCGAAGGGGAAAATCCATTTCCCTGCTCCGATGTCTACACCCTGAAGATACCAAGTGGGCTTTGAGAGAGGTTCATTCCAGGGAATGCAGGAACCATATTGGTGGAGAGGCCTAGGCATATCAGGTTCTCCGCATGGGGTATTATTGGTCGACCATCCATCAAGATGCTAAGAACTTGGTAAAAACCTGTGAGGCATGCCAGAAGGCCGCAAACTTGAGTCACCTTCCTCCGGAGCGCTTGTTGTCCCTTAGCTCGCCATACCCCTTTGCTATGTTCGGAGTCAATGTGATTGGACTGCTTCCTACAACTCTGAGACAGGTCAAGCACGCTATCGTAGCGATTGACTATTTCACAAGATAGGTTAAAGTCGGACCACTCTTCTAGATATCAGAAGAAAACACAACAAGGTTTATCAAGACTAATGTAGTTTACAGGTTCGGAACCCCCTTGCCATCATAACCGACCTTCGTTTTGCTTCAATAATGGCCGATTCAGAGATATTTGTGAAGGTTTAAGAATCGACCTTCAGTTTGTTTCGGTAGCCCACATTCATACCAATGGTTTGGTGGAATCCACAAACAAAACCATTAAGAAATTGTTGAAGAAAAAGCTACAGCAGAAGAAAGGCAGATGGGTATAGGAGCTTCCCGAGGTCCTCTAGGCTTACCGGACTACAAGAAAAATAGCTACAGGGGAAATGCCCTACTCGCTGGCTTGGAGTTGAAGCAGTCCTACCTATAGAGCACAATTTGACCTCCTTTAGAGTCCAACGATTCGAACCGAGGAGCAATGAAAGCAAGCTCTGAGTGTAAGAGCATAGTTGCCATCCAGATCTCAAGACCAGGAAATAGCTAGATAGCCCTCCTGATGCCTTGGTCGGGCTACCACCCCCAAGAAGGATCTGAGTGTAAGGGCATAGTTTCCATCCAGATCTCAAGACCAGAAAATAGCTAGATAGCCCTTCCGATGCCTTGGTCAGGCTACCACCCAAGAAGGATCTGAGTGTAAGAGCATAATTGCCATCCAGATCTTAAGACCAGGAAATAGCTAGATAGCCATCATGATGCTTTGGTCTGGCTACAACCCACAAAAAGGATCTGAGTGTAAGAGCATAGTTGCCATCCAGATCTCAAGATCGGTAAATAGCTAGATAGCCCTCCTAATGCCTTGGTCGGGCTACCACCCCCAAGAAGGATCTGAGTGTAAAGGCATAGTTGCCATCCAGATCTCAAGACCAGGAAATATCTAGATAGCCTTCCTGATACCTTGGTCAGGCTACAACCCCCAAGAAGGATCTAAGTGTAAGGGCATAGTTGCCATCCAGATCTCAATACCAGGAAATAGCTAGATAGCCATCTTAATGCCTTAGTTGGGCTACCACCTCCAAAAAGGATCTGAGTGTAAGAGCATAGTTGCCATCCAGATCTCAAGACCAGGAAATAGCTAGATAGCCCTCATGATGCTTAGGTCGGGCTACCACCCCCAAGAAGGATCTGAGTGTAAAGGCATAGTTGCCATCTAGATCTCAAGACCATGAAATAGCTAGATAGCCCTCCTGATGCCTAAGTCGGGCTACGATCCCGTAAAAGGGATCAGGGATAGAGGGCTCGATTTACTCTAAATATACCAGTTAGTTCTAGTTACTAGCCCTCTTGATACGTGGTCACTCACTCCAACAGGCCTACAATCAAACAAGAGGACTATTGACTAAGGAAGTTGAGCTGCGAGGTTTGATGTTTAGAAAGCCTGATGCCTGATGCCAAATGTTCATTTTCACGCTTAAACGTTTTTCTTATCTTGTTATTTCCCCCGAGATAAGTCAATATGCTATGAACGCCAGATCTAAAGGGAGATCGAGGAAATGCATGCAAGTCAGGGAATGAGCTGGATGGTTGCATCAAGAAGGCTGGCCACGGACTCAGGCATTTTCCAGCCTTTGGTTGACTCCACTCCTGAAAGCACTACAAGGGGGTCTCGGGCTTCAGCAAGGCCTTCTTTTAGCTCCTCGGTTTGAACACCCTTTTGAGGATTCGCCTGGACCAGATGCAGGGAAGGTTGGAACAAGAGGAGGCAGATTTGACACCTCCAACCGCTTCCCAGCTCCCTTCCCAGAAGGACCAGCTTCATCATTTTCTGGGCAAGACATCTCCGTAACCTGAGACATTACCTCTTCTTGATCCCAGCCGACGATACTGGAGAGATCGAATAAGGGAGGATGGGGCTCTGCAACCTGATAGGAGGCATAAAAGTCCCCCTCGTTAAAAGATACTTCCACCTCGGCCTGGAGCTGGGTAATTTAAGCCTGCAAAGTTTGGTTCTCGACATCCAGAGCATTCGCCTCTCCCTTCCAGTCATCCCGCTGGCTAGATCGGAGAGTTTCCTAATCAAAAGCCTGCATCAACCTCTCATGGTCGCACTGAAGCTCAACTAGCTGTGTCTCTATTCCCTATTGACGGGAGGTCATCTCCTGAACCAGGGTTTGAGCTCGCACAAGTAACCCCATGGTGCGCTCAGCCTCAGCCTCAGCCTCAGCCTTGGCTGCCCGATCGAGGAGGAAGGCCACCTGATGCCTCATGGCCACCTGAAACTTGAAAGCATGCAAAGAAAATTCATGTTAGAAAATGATAAATCAATCTGCTGAATGAGGAAGTAAAAGAGATGATTACCTCGGTTAGAAAGGCAAACCCTTTGGTAATCATGATGTAACGAATTGCAACGAATTGCTTCAGGACCTCATCCTGACCCACGGAGCTCGATTAATGGCGAGGGAGAGGGCAAGAAGGGGCAACCTCAGGATTATATCGGTATCGACTGCCCGAGATATAACCGGATCAGTAGAGAGGGATAATGTGACTAAGGGAGCATCGGTTGAAGTAGAGACTACTGATGAGGGGGCAGGAGTGGACTTATTGATGACTTGGGAGGCACACCCTCCTCGGCTTAGAGCCTTTACCGCCCGAGATGCAAGAAAAGCCATCTTGGACTTCACCTGGGAAGGTGAGGGCGAATGAACGAGCGGGGCAGCTACCTTAGTGGTTGAACCCCCTTTCTTCGGAACGACTGAGAGAGCTCCCGTGGATGATCTGGAAGAAGGAGGGATCCCTATTTGCCGAGCATCGCGAGAAGTTGGAGCAATGAAAAACACTATTAAAAAAATGAAGGGGTCAAGACCATCAGAATTGAACCATCCAACAATAAAAAAAAAACAAGATAGAGCGAGATACTTATGAGGAATAGCACCGGAGATCCGCAAGTACTTGTTCACCCTGTGGGGATCAAAGAGGTCAGCGGTTGGAAACTTCATATTTAAGTAATTTCGAGCCAGAATGGTCTTCGGCACAGCTTCAGAGTCAGCGGGCAAGGAATCCCGACCCCATAAGGGTTTGTCACTAAAGGCGGTGGGAACCTCGAGCTCATGTCCGTTGACGAATATAGAGCTCCCCTAGTCTCCCCCCACCAGTACCTATTCCTCTTTCCAAGCGGGGTCCTTCTTTGAAGCCCTGGGGATGATAAAGTTGAGCCTATTCTTGGCCTTGGCATAGAATTGGCCTCGTGGAACCCTAGCCAGGCTACCTATCTGGAAAATAAAGGTGAGCTTCTCAGCCCCGGGCTCCCTAGTTACGTTGCTCATCTCACATTGCTCCATCCATAATACAAGGAAGCCGACTAGATGCCTCATGAAGCTAGACGTCAGTTGAAACGGAGCCAGCTGAAGGGCATTGAGAGCCCGCCGAAGGGTAGGGTAAAGAATGAACCTCACCCCACTCTCGAAAGCCGTAATGTGGATAGGAAGTACGCATGTGGGCGGGTTAAATCATCATAGTTCCTATGGGGGACAGTGAGGGAAACGGTGTCAGGGATACCGTATTTGTCCCGAAAATGGCTAATCGACTGAAGGTCGACAGTAGAATCGAGTATGACGCTGGGTTCGAAAGGAGGGATCACCACTGAAGGAAGCTCTACCACTGTGACTTGCGTTGGCTCTCTCCCCAACATCAGAATCTTTGTCAACTGGGATTAGAGGATTGTTGGGCTCGTTCAAGAAGCCAGAGCCGATAGAGACGTTCCTGCTAGAACGATTGCACTGGCGGAGCCGGGAAGATTCCTCATCTCTCGAAATTCCTCGCACCTGTTTACGAGGACCTAGGTTAGGGCCTCCGGTGCCCTCAACCAAGGCATCAACACTATCTATGGAAGTCGACATTAATGGGTAAGAGAGGTGTGAAAGCAAGCGGAAGATAGAGGGAAATCGGTAGAGAAAACAGGGAAGAAAAAATTTGAAATTTTGAGATTTGATAAAGTATGAAGAAAGTGATGGTAAGGCAGGGTTTAAATAGAGGATTATCAACGATATCCTCGGGAAGAACACCTGGAGCCGTATTGCAGCCGTCTTTCTTCGAATAAGACACAGTTTCAATTTCAAATTCAAATATTGGGTAATTAATGAGAAGATTTCACTCTCATTAATTATCATTATAGCGGAAAAATTTCTCAATTAAACAAGGAATCTGACTCCAACCCCAACTCTATCACCGGTGTTCTAGTCAGAGGGGACTTCTGTTAATAATGAAATTTGGCTAGGGGTCAAAGAGAAATTTTTCACCCATAATCGACAATCATGAAGCCCGAAAAGACTGTAAAGCCACCCCATAGGAGCAGGAAAGGCCGGCTAGGCTTTAAAACTACCAGAAAAAAAAAGCCAGGCGTGACCAAGACGAGCCCCCACAAGAGTAATGGAACCCGGGCTTCTCCAGACCATCTATCAGGGAACCTCGACTCTAAGGTCGAGCTCCAAAAACGCCCCGTGAATATAGGGAAGTCTCCAAGCTCAAGAGACATTCTAGAGAAGCCCGCCAACCTCTCCAGAAGCCCGTTGTTCTTGATGAACATAAAGGAAGAATCACGCCTAAATCTACACTACCCCCGGCTACCTCCCAGGAATGTCTACAAGAGCACCTCAAGGCCCCAAGGGTCAGGGAAAATCCATCTTATGCTTCTAAGAACATAGTCGGAGCAGGGATCTACCTCGCTCTAAGGGGCAATAGGCAGCTGGCAGGGTGACCTCTATGAAAATTCATGACACAAGTGCACACAGGATCATCTCCACGTAATATTTACATGCAAGTCAAGAGTTTGATTCAAAAAAGGGAACAAACTTTTCTCCGTCAACGATATCATCTAATCCAGTAACAATTCAAATTCAAATGACGAATCTCGCCCGATAAGGAGGGAACGGATTCATGGGATCACGATAAAATATTTACGAACTAAAAACCTACTTGGACGATATATATATGTGAGGTCAAGCATGGTAGAGGAGATATATGAAAACAGAGAAAAACTTACATAGATTGAGATATATATAGAAAAAGATAGATAGCAACAAAAAGAAGAGAGAAAGAAAAGAAGAGGGGAATGCCTAAATTCTGTATTCAGAACACGGCCTCCTTCGTTTCCACTATTCGACCGGTATGGAGTTGCCACCACCCTACATCTTAGAGAGATTGTGAGCACACGAGAGAGTGATTTGTATTTTAAAGCAATCTATCAATAATAAAAGCTCTCATTTACTGTTATTACGATCCAGCCTCTCGTCTATCTCTTAACAGATCGGGAACCAACAGTACCGACCCCGGTCGCCACTTTCGTTGTAGTGGTCTCGAGGGTGATAACAGGAATTTCTCATCCCGAGCAAATTTCCCGTCAACAAAGTCAAAATATGAACCAGATCTTAAGTTAAATTTCATTAATAAATGGGGGAGCCTATTCCCCAGTAAGGCTACAGCAGACAAGGAGCCCAACCCCTGATTTCGGGCTACAAAAAAAAATGATAAATGATCAAGCACGAGCTCACCACCTTTTCCGAGCATTCAAAATATGCTACAAGAAGGTGAATTCAAACTGCTGCATCATCCTGATGCCCTCCAGCCTCCTCTTCCACAGGATGAACCTCGCCCCATGTTCCCCTTTCTGGTGGTCGCTCATTCTAGTTAGTTGCCTCAACCGTCTCTCCCACCCCTTCCTGAGGATGCTCCTAGATTGCCTAATGCTCAGCGGGATCCTCCTCCATGACCTCATTGACCACCGTCATGACCTCAGGAGGTATGGCTGCATCAAGAAGGTTGGTCACTGACTCTGGCCACTGACTCTGGCATAATCTCGCCCACTACTGTCTCCTCTCCTAAAAGCACCATTGAGGGATCTCAAGCTTCGGTAAGGCCTCCTTCTAGCTCCTTGGGTTGGACCCCCCTTGAGGATTTGCCAAGACCTGACGCTGGGAAGGTCGAAACAGGAGGAGGCAGATCTGGTACTTCAGACCACTTCCCAGCTCCCTCCCTAGTAGAAGGACCTGTTTCATCATTTTCAGGGTGAGACATCTCTGCAGCCCGAGACATAACCTCTTCCCTATCCTAACCGGTGATGCTGGAGAGGCCAAATGGGAGGGGGGAGGGCTTCCGTGACTTGGAAGGAGGCATAGAAATACCTCTCACTGAAAGAGGCTTCCACTTCGGCCTGGAGCTTAGCAACTTGGGCCTGCAGAGCTTGGTTCTTGACATCCAGTGCCTGAGCCTCTCCCTTCCAATCATCCTGCTGGCTGGCTCGTTGCTTAGACCGAAGAGTTTCCTGATCAAAAGACCGCTTCAACCTCTCGTGGTCGCACTGGAGCTCAGCAAGTTATGTTTCCATTCCCGTCTGGCTAGAGGTCATCTCCTGGACTAGGGCTTGAGCCCGTGCCAGCAATCCCATCTCTCGCTCAGCCTCAGCCTTAGTTGCCCGGTGGCGGAGAGAAGCTATCTGGTGTCCCATGGCTACTTGAAACTTGAAGGCCTACAAAAGGAATTCAAGTTAGGAAACAATAAATCAAGCTACTGAATGAGGAAGTAAAAGCGATGACTACCTTAGCTAGAAAGGCAGACCCCTTGGTAACCAAGATGTCCACAGGCATGGAAGTCATCCTAGAGAGCCCGTCACCAGGGCATGAAGCAACGAACTGCTTCAAAACCTCATCCTGCCCAACCAAGCCCGACTGATGGTGAGGGTGAGAGGGGGGAATCTCAAGAGTACCGGCCTCGGGATCCCCTGTAGCCTGAACTACCCAGGATGCAGCTGGATCAGTGGAAGGGGGTAATGTAATTTGGGAAGCAGTAACTGAAACATGAACCACTGGTGAGGGGAGATAGGTGAACGTATCAATAGCCTAGTGAGTGGGCCCTCCTCAATTTAGAGCCTTGGAAGCCCGCGACGCAAGAATAGCCATCTTTGACCTAGCTTGAGCAGGAGATGGAGCTGACGCAGGTGAAGCAACAGCTGGAATGGTAGGCCCTCTTTTATCCGAGGTAATTGAGGAGACCCCTCGAGACAACCTATCTGGAGGAGAAGGGGTCTGGGCTTGCTGAGCTTCAAGGGAAGCTGGAGCAACAGTAAAAACTGTTAAAAAAAAAGATAACGACTTGAGATTACTTATGAGGGGTAGCATCGGAGATCCGCAGGTACTTATTCATCCCTGTGGTGGTTGAAGGGGTCGGCAGTTGGAAACTTCAAGTTTAGATAACTTCTGGCCAGGATAGTCTTCAGCACATCCTCAAACTCAACAGGTAAGGAGTCCCGATCCCATGAGGGTTTGTCATTGAAAGCAGTGGGAACCACGAGCTTATGCTCGCCGATGAATACGGAGCTCCCCTAGTACCCCTCCCCCCCCCCCCCCCCCCCCCCCCCCCCCCCCCCCCGCCGCCCCCGTAAGTATCCACTCGACTTTCCAAGCGGGGTCTTTTCACGAAGCGTCAGAGATGGTAAAGTTGAGTTTGTTTTTGGCCTTCACATAGAACTGTCCACGGGGACCTTCGGACAAGCTCCCGATCTGGAAAAGTAGGCCAGCTCTTCCACCCCTGTTTCCCGGGTGACATTGCCCTGCTCGCACTGTTCCCTCCGCAGCACGAGGAAGCCAATCAGATGCCTCCAAAAGCCAGGCGTTAATTGAATGGGGGCTAATTGAAGGGCATTAAGGGCCCCGTCGAAAAGTGGGGTGAAGGGGGAGCCTGACCCCGTTCTCAAAGGCTGACAAATGAATGGGAAGCACACCCGCGGGAGGATTATAAAAATCATAATTCCTATGGGGAACTGTAAGAGTAACACCCATAGGAATGCCGTATCTATCACGTAGGCAATTAATCGACTGTGGGTCAATGGTAGAATCGGGAATGACCCTAGATTCTAAAGGAAGAGGTGTCGCTGAAAGAAGCCCTGCTACCGTAACCTGAACCTCCTCGACGACGTCGACCCTCTCTCCAGCATTAGAATCCTCGCCAACTAAGTTTAAAGGGTTGTCGGGTTGATTCGAGAAGCCAGAACCGATTGAGACATTCCTACCAGAGCGACGACGCTGGCCGACCGTGGAGGTGTCCTCGTCACTCGAAATTCCATGCACCCATTTATGAGGAACCAGGTTATAGCCTCCAATGCCCTTGACCAAGGCTTCAATGCTATCAGAGGAATTCGACATTGATGGGTGAGAAGAACTTGAAGGTAAGCGAAAAATAAAGGGAAATCGGTAAAGGGTAGCAAGGGAGAAGGAATCTGAAAATTTGAAAATTGAAAGAAAGCGTAAAGAAAGGGATGGTGAGGCCGGGGTTAAATAGAGGTTAGGGTTGTAATGACGTCGACTATATCCTCTGAAAGATCACCTCGAGCCACGGAGAGAGCCGTAACGCAACCGTTTTTTCCTCGAAGAACACACTAATTCAAATTCAAAATTAATGAGCAAATTTCGTTTGAAATTCTCATTAATTATTTTATAACGAAAAAATTTCCCAATTAAACTGGGAATCTGACTCCAACCCCAACTCTACCTCCGGTGTTCAAGTCAGAGGGACTTCTAATAATAGTAAAATTTGGCCAGGGGTCAAAGAGAAATTTTCCACTTTCCCACCCCAAGTCAAAGCCCGTAGTTGATGTTCATGAGACCCAGGTAGACCATAAAGCTACCCCACCTAAGCAGGGAAGGTCGGCCCGGCTTCAAAACTATCAGAAAGCAAGCTAGGCGCGACCAGGACGAGCCCCCACACGAACACTAGAACTCGAGCTTATCGAGACCACCTATCTGGGAACCTCGGCTCCTGAGGTCGAGCTCCTCAACCACCCCGTGAAAGTCAAGGTGGGTCACCAAGCTCAAGAAACATTCGAAAGAAGCCCGGCAAGCAAAGTAAGCCCCCTCCGGGTTAAGACTTTCAGAGGTGGAACTTAATTCGTAGCCTGAACGAGAAGCCTACCAACCTCTCAAAAAGCCCGTTGTCCCCTCCGTGATTCAAGGAGGAAGGGGGCCTCTAAACAAATCAGATTCTTGTTACCTCCCTGGAATGCCTACCAGGACGTCCTTTCCAGGCTCCCGAGAATAGAAGCGAAGCATAGATCCATCTGGGACTGCAACATAGTCCAGTAAACTCCATGAAGAATCATGACATGAGTACACACAGGATCATCTCCACGTAATGACCAGTATTTACATGCAAGTCAAGAGTTTGATTCCAAAAAGGGAACAAACTTATCTCCCTCAACGATATCATCGAATCCAGTAACAATTCAAATTCAAATGACGAATCCTGTCCGATAAGGAGAGAACAGATTCATGGGATCACGGCAAGATATTTGCAAACTTAAACCTACTTGGACCATATATATAGGTAAGGCCAAGCATGGTAGGGGGGTATACATAGAAAAAACATAAAAAGAGAGATAAAGAGAGATAACGACAGATAGAGGAGAAGAAAAGAAGAGAGGAGGGCCTAAATTCTGTATCCAGAACACGGCCGCAATTGTTTTCCACTATTTGACAAGTACAAAGCGACCACCTTCCTACGTCCTATATAATATATGAGAGCAAATTCCATGTAATAGAGTAATCAATAATAAAAGCTCTCATTTGTTATTATCCAGACTCTCGTTTACCTCTAAACAGGTCAGGTATTAAAGGTACCGACCCCGGCCACTACTTCCGTGGAAGTGGTCTCGAGGGTGTTAATAGAAATTTCTCATCCTAAGCGAATTTTCCGTTAAAAATATACATGTTTGATATATATGTTTTACGTATATACATCCACAAAATATAATTATTTGTTTCAAAAAGTAAAAGAAAAATTGATTTTCAAAAAATATCTAAAATAAATCAATGATATCCCCTTATTTACCAAAATACCACTTATTTGATAGAATTTGATGGAAATGGATGGAAATGGATGGAACTAGATGAAATGATCATTAGTGTAACATTGTTTACCAAAAATAGCCATTTTGAAACTAATTTCCTATCCGGTGGTCATTTTGATAGTGGTGGTAAGAGTTGTTGCTCACCGGAATAATTATCTCTTAAAAAAAATAATGAATAAAATGTGAGAATTTTACCTTTTACTTTTAAAGCTGCAGATTCACATATAACGAGAATGATGAATGTTTAATTGAACTCATGTCATTTTAAGTCTTTATGTACATCCATTAATTAGAAGGACACGTAAGTCTAATAATAATTTCAATTCAAAATTTTTGAATCCAGGTTGGCTCAAAACTTTGAACTTTAGGTTCATTATAATTTAAAACTTCAAATTCCAAATAACCAAACTTTCATGTCCAAAATAACAAAACTTTTGTCACTTGAATTTCAATTCATTATTAAACTTCGGGTTAATAAATGTAAATTGTATATATAGAACTTCAAGTTCTAAATAATAGAAATCATGTTCTATTGAATTAAAGGCTTTGTTCATATATAAACTTTATGTTTATAAGTGAATTTTTCAAGACTTTAGATCCTAATTCAGGGACCCCTTTTTTTCGCGTTGATTTTTGGATAAAAAAAATCAAGAGTCTTTGGATTAATACTATTCACCAGAAATTCTAAATTGCAGAAGCAAAATCGCTTGCGAGTTGTATCGTTGGTCGGGAGATAATCACAAACTCAGAAAGTCTTCTCAGTTCACAAAGCAAATACTCACACATGATTCTTAGTTTGTTCAATAAAAGAGAGAAAAATAATCCATATTCTTCTTCTTCACAGCCCATCCGTTCTCTATTTTTCATTCCAATGTGTTGCACTTTACATTGCACATGAATGCTTGTGTTCTTTTATGTTTCTCTTACACCCCCAATTTACACCTGCACTTTGCTTCACAAACATACACACAATATGCTTGTGTGTTGCATTCTAGTGCTTTGTGTAGTCTTTACACAGCAGAACACTAAAGAACACACCATTATATTTTTCGTGCGTCTTGTCGGCATTATATATGCCATATAACTGCATAAGCAGTTAGTTTTTTTTTTTTTTTTTATTATTATTATTATTAAGAAAAAGTTAGAACTCAAAACTTCAGGATTTAATATAATCGAGATTAAAATTATATTTTCTAAATAATAAATCAAAATCAATATGATTCAGAACTGCAGGTTTCAATTATAATGAAAAATTATGTTTAAATTTGAATATCGGGTTTATATTTAAATTTATTTTCAATACGTTGTATCAATAACTATTCTTATGTAAATTTGAATTTCGGATTCATATTTAAATTTATTTTCAAAACATTATATCAATAACTATTTTTGTACAACTTCGGGTTCTGATTTAAAATTGGGATCCATAAGTATCTAGAACTTCGGGTCCTGATTTAATTAGAATACAGAACTTTGAGTCTTGATTAAATTTGAATACAAAACTTCGGGTCCTAATTAAATATATTACAATCAAGAACTTCAGGTTCTAATTATATTGGAATCCAAAACTTTCAGATTCTGATTAATTATATTGACAACTAAAATTTCAGGTTTTGATTAATTAAATTAGAATCTAGGATTATATTTAGAATTCAAAACTTTATGTTCCGATTAAATATTGGAATACAAAACTTTAGGTTCTCATTGATTAAATTTGACTTCAAAACTTTGAGTCCCAATTAAATTGGAATACATGATTTTGGATCCCTGTTAAATTAGAATTATAGGATTTCAGAAAGTGATTAAATTGGAATACAGAACTTTGGGTCCGGTCAATGCTATAACCCCTTGCTTCTAATGTTTGGTGAGTAGTTAGACGCAGCTGCTGATCTCTTCTAAATTATTATGGCATTGTTTTTCTTATTGATATGCCAATCACGCACAATTGCACGGTTTCTCTTGCACACAACAATGCACACATATTGCAATAATGTGTTTCTCTTATAAAAATGCAAACACTTTTGTTTAACAATTATACACGGTGTGCATCATCATCCATGCCAGCCAGCACATGGCTTTTATATACAATAATTGCATGGGCAGTAGTGATTTTAATTCAATTAAAGTCATCTCATTGTGGCTATATAATTTATAACTTCTGATTCTAAATAAACTAGAATACTATCTTTCGGTTCTAATCAAATTTTCAAATTAAGAACTTCTAGTTCTATATAAATTTAACGAATCTCGAATTTCTGGTTCTAAAGAAATTTATCGAATCAAAAACTTTTGATTCTAATTTTTTTTTTAAATCAAGAATTTCTGGTTATGATATTTTTTCGAATCAAGAACTTGTGATTCTAAGTTTTTTTCAAATCAAGAACTTCTAGTTTTTATTTTTACGTTTGTAAATTTCTAGTTGCTAAATAAATGTACCATCTTTTTTCTTCGAAAAAGGATTCAAGCATAGTATAAATAAGAAAGGGTAGAAGAAGAGATTATATAAAATTATGGAACCAAAAATAAGTTCATGGATATTAATCTTACATTCGGATGCGGAAGATCCAAATCAATGGTAAAATCCACGTAGCATACTCATAAGATTAATTGAATAAATAAAGTAGAGAAACAAGTTATATAAATGAATTCTTCTCCTTATCATACTAGCTTCATGTTAATAGTGTGTAATAAATTAAAGCCTAAAAGCAAGAGAGAGAAAAGATGGAGAAAACACTTCAGTCAATCTTACTTATTCTCAAGAATGATCACATAATAGGTCGGGGGATTATCTCTACGATCGATATATATCTCTTAAATTATAAAATAATAACTAATAATTATATAGGTTATGGTTGAAAAGATAAATTAGTTGGCAAATAATTAATACTTTTTATCACACTCCATATTTTTTTTTTTCCGAATCTAAGATTGTTAGCTTACATAGGTATCGATACCGTTATTTTATCTAAATTTAGTGTACAAATAATACGGTATCACTTAATGATTTAAATAAATGGATTACACATCATTTGAACCAACACTAGATTCGGACACCAAATTTAGAGAAATAATATTACTCAATAAGCATTATTTACTATCAAATCACATTGGTAATCTTTTTATCTTAATTTTATGAATTTTATGATATTTTTTCATAAAGACAAGTTTTTGATGTTGCAGTACTTTAGATTGAACTTATTCCAACCATAGTGATTGATATCTATATTTAACCCATTAAAGACAGTCTTGAAAATATAATATATATATAACAACTGTTTTTGTTTACACTGTATAAAAATGAAACAAAATGAAAGTGATTGTCATGAAATATGGATCGCTCCAAATTGGTAGCTGGCAGGACCCTTTGATGTGCTACTGCCACAGTGCCACTTCAGTTGGGGACATGTTAACAGTCGGTTGGAACCGGAACTGAACATGAAAAAACCGTAACCAAACCATCATTTAAGATTCCGAACCGGAACCGGACCGAAACCGTACACTGTAGCGGTTCCGGTTCTTGTTTTGGTGGAACCGTCCAGTTCGAACCGGTCCGGAACCGGTCTACCAAAACAAATTATTTTTTTTAGGAAAACAAAACAAAACCGGACAGTCGAAACCGGAACCGGACAGAACCGGCGACATGTCTTGAGGTAGGTCATAGCCTCATAGGTGCCATGCAACTTGTGTCGTTGAGTTGAAGAGACGACAACAAACAAATATGTTTTTTTTTTCTTAAATCTTTATAATACTTATTTTAATTAGGTAGTTAAATTAATATTTATTTGGAGATATTAAAGAGTTAAGAGATTGAGATATCAAACACTAGCGGATTTCATCAAGCTCTTCCTAACTTGAGTCTCACTCCGATTGGTTTCCACTTTCCAGGGACAAATACCACTGTGAGAATCCCCTCTCAAATCAACCATGTGAACAACTCACTTTACAATATAATCTCACACTCAAATACAAATAAGAAGTCCAAAAATACTATAAGTTACTGAGATCCAAAATTACAAGGTGGAAACAATCGACTTTGGGAACATCATCCGACGATGCATCAGAATTGTATTCCTCTCTTTTCACATCATCCACCAAGATATGTAATTCCCTATTTTAATATTTTAATTCTAGTCACGAGTCACAAGTCACAAGTGTAGGACTGATCAAGATCAAGACAATTTTATCGGCCACGGAAACATCCATGTGAGTCCTAAAAGATGACAAGAACTTTGTTTTCTATATATTATAAATTGGTACTCTGAAGTCTGAAATATGACGTCACAAATAAATTGGAGAAGGATCCAAAATCTTTATTTTCCCATGAAGTTATCTTAAACGTGGTTTGGGCAGTGAATTTATACTTATCATTGGGTAGCTGCTTCCATCGAAAAATATGAAAAATGCAATCTACTGAGTTTGACATTTGCTTGATATTCCCAACTACCAAGGAATTTCCTGACCATCCCAAGCAAAGAACTTACCATTGTCATGCCTTTTGGCTTTGTTGATGATGCCTAAAAGCTTTTGCACTGAGAACTCTTTGGTGAATAGCTTACCTTCTGGAACATTTCTCTGAAATGGCCTGGACAGATCAGTATCTACTGTGCCCGGATGTAATACAATGCATATAACTGGATCCTTCTTTCGTGCAAACTCCACCGACACACTTTTTGTTACTACAAGCATCAGTTCACCAAATCATAATAAAATTCCATAAACAGAAATCATATATACCCAAAATCCCATACAAATCAACAGGTGCGGATATTACATTAATTTCATTTTTGTTTAATAGTTATTCATGTTTTGTCATCATAAAAATTGGATATTTTTACCATTACAATGAAAATATCAGCTTAATGTGGCTAAATACGCAAAGATCTCAGGGTAAGTTAAATCAGTGCAAGAAGAGACCTGACAATGCTGGCATGTTAAATCAATATTTGGGAATACATGCAACACTGATACATACAAACAAAAATAAAATACATTTGATCAAATGATATTGAAGTATTGAACCAGTTTCCCAACAAACAGATGTCATGAAGGGAAATATTAAAGTAACACCGTTTATTCTAATCATGAATAGATATTAGGAATTTGACATTTTTAAACGATATCCAATTACATAATTGAAAATACACAGCATTGATATGTTTAAAGACACATACAAACAGTGAGTCAGGTTAAAGATCATGCTTTAGATACTTTTTCACAGCGCCGATTGCATGCTTTGAAAGCAGGTTTACTACATGATTTGATTGGATTTTCCAAATCCCATACAAAAATGTATTCCCCACATGCAACAGTCTCAAATCTATGGGCCCAGCACCCATGAAGCAGATTTGACAAAGCAAAATATTATATAAATAGACAGATATTTTGAAGTAGATTGAACAATATTGCTGTTTGCCCTCAACCAATCAACCAAAAACATACTTATGAAGCAGAAGCAGTATTATGTCACAACCTCTTTTCGTTTTTCTGTTTTTATTTACTAAAAAAATCACCAAAAAACAGATGTTCCCAGAGTTGTAAGCCAAGCCCTCGATAGACAACTGAACAAGTTTATTTATGTGGTAATGTATATGATCTATATTGGTGGTGAAAAGTGATCAAGAAACATCAAGTGTTTCAGTATTTGAGCCTCAAACTTGAAAATGATAGAATCTTACACTGATTAAGTGCAGCCTTTGATGATCGATAAGAGTGCCATCCCCCAAGGCGATTATCCCCAATGGATCCGACTCTGGCACTTAAATTAGCCACAACTGCAACATCCCTTTCAGTTCCTGTGCCTCGACCAACCTTGAGAAGAGGCCATATATGCTGCAAATAAAAACCACAAACAACAATATTTAGTGATGACATATGTCTGAATCATCCCAAATTACAATAAAAAATGTTTACAAGTACATGAGATAAACTAAGAAGAGGCAATTTGTAACTATAAAGAAAAGGCCTCTTTCCATATACTTCTTTTTAGTTATCTAATATGAATGATATCACGGCAAAATGTATAAAGACTTAAGCTACTTGAGTTTAATCACAAAGTAAATACATATCTAAATATGTTTTGTTTTATATATATATATATATATATATATTTCTTTTCTCTTTCCCCAAAATTTTTTGTACTCAAAAATAACCTAACTTTCTGAGAATCAAGTCGGCATACCTTTATCACTAGAATTGGACCCACTGCGTTAACCTCATAAGAAAGCATCAAGGATGATTTCTCTACTTTGTTCAATGCTGTTTCTGTACTGAAAATAAAAAAAATAAAAAATAAAAATAGTAAACTCAATGTTCCTACCCAGCAATTAAAAAAGTTAAGCTAGTTCATACTAACATTTAGCTTTTAGTGTGCTAGTAGATAAATATGAGTTCAATTTTTTACTACAATCTCAATCTGAAGTCCTTTTTATAGGGAGACTGTGCAAAACAAACTGAGAACCTTGCTTCAATTAATAAAATTGTCCCTACCTGGTTGCAACACATTCGGTATTGATAGAATTCCAGATGCATTGATGAGAAGGTTTAAAGAGCCATATTTTTCTCTAACAGATGTTGCAGATGCCTGAAATATAATGTCAAATCAGGTGATACAATTTTGTAAACTCTACTAGGTCCAAACAATTCAGTACACCATTTCGTTTCCATGAAGACAAAAGGCGAATAAATGATATTAAAGATTAATGGGTAGCATTTCCAATTCCACATAGTTGTAAAATTTCATTCGTTTTTTCTTTTTGTCCACTTGTTTGGTTAATAAATGAAGCCGAAGAGCTTTGAAGCAAAATCCACTAAACAAGTATGCATTGGCGTAAAATGTTCACAAAGAGGAATGCTAAGACAATAAAATTTAATGATGATGATGATGATGATGATGATATATATATATATATATAGTGGTTATCAGTGCGTACTGATATAACTTATATCAGTGCGTTGCATGTGGATCATTGATTATGGAGAAGTTTTGACAAGTGCATACACTTTAGGTCAAAGCATGTAAATCTAATAGTCTACATCCAACGCATTGACGAATTTATATCAGTGCGCACTGACTTGAAAATTTCTGCATATATATATATATAACAGGATTAAAACTTGTTTATCATCAATCCAACATAAATCACTACGATGAGCTCCTTTTTTATTTAGAAAAGTGAACAGGAGATATAAGACAATAATGAGAGAACCTAACCTTTAGGAATGTTGAGACAATGAAATTGAACGATATATATATACGAAAATTTTCACATAAGTGCGCACCGATTAAATTATATAAGGACATTGAATGAGAGCCACTCATTTTACATACTTTGACTTGGCACGTATGCACTTGTCAAAGCTCTTTTATAAATGAGTGGCTCACATTCAATGTCCTTATATAATTTCATCAGTGCGCAACGATAGGAAAAGGACTATATATATATATATATATATAATAGGATCAGTGTACAAAAAAACGTGATAAGGCGCGCCTCAATAGCGAAATCATAAAAAACGTTATGAGGCTTACGCCTTACAACTGGTCAATGAGGCTTACACCTCGATACGCCTCATAAGCCCGTCTCGATACGCCTCATAAGCCCGTCTCGATAAGCCTCATAAGCCCGTCTCGATACGCCTCATAATCCCGCCTTGATAACGAAATCCCAAAAAACATTATGAACTTGTTATTTTATATGGTTAGTTGGTTACCATTTGAATTATGAACTTATTGTCTTAATTGTTGTTTTATAGAATATGAAATTATGATTTTATTGGTTGTTTACTTGTTTTATGAATGATGAATTATAAACTTATTGATTGTTTTATGTATTTTAAGTTTTTATCTCTTCCTAATGAGGCTTACGCCTCGCCTTAGTAGAGGAAATCGCCTCAGTAGAGGAAATCGCCTCAATACTGAAAACGTGTTTTAGAACACTAGGATTAAAACTTGTTTATCATCAATCCAACATAAATCACTACGATGAGCTCCTTTTTGATTTAGAGAAGTGAACAGGAGATAAAAGACAATAATGAGATAACCTAACCTTTATGGTGGTTTCAACTGACAAATCCAGGTGTAAAATATCAAGTCGTTCAGCAAACTTGTTTTTTAAATCAAGAAGTCCTGAAGCCCAATTAGGATTACGGCAAGTGGCAATAACATGTCCTTTATCATTTTTCTCCAGCAGTTGCTTAACCTACACAAAGCAAAAACAAGTCAAAATCTGTTTTGCAAAGTTTCACTGATCTTTTACATCTTTGAAAGGAAAAATCGTTCTTTGCAACAACAAACTAAACTAGAACGAAAAAAATATAACTTTCAGGTTGCCTAATGCATATATACGGAAATTTTTCTGTGAATACTATCCAACATCAGTTTGCCAAGCATAACAAGAACATAGTATGCATTGTGAAGTTATGGAAAAGATGACACGGGATGAATTTGGCATCCCAAAAGAGTTAAATTTGTATGCCTGTACACCTTAACAATAGGAATGCCTCTCAAACAATTTACCAGCACTACCCAAATGTAACACAAACAGAAAAGCTCATGAAGGTGAATCTTAAAATGCACACAAAAGACCCTTTAGATGCATAATTGATAAGAGAACATAGCTCAAGTTAGCCAATGTCACAATAACTTTGAGCTGCCAAATTGTCTCCATAAGATGATTACATGATATTAAATTTCAAAATTCACACTGAACAAGTGACAAGACGAGATAAAAAAAGCAGTAATTTAACTGTAAAGTCTTCCACAAGAGTTATGTGCATCTTGTCACCTTATCATGTTTAAAGGTTAAATTTATAGACTATTTGAAATAAAATACAACAAAATGGATGGCTTTTGCCATCTAAAAACACAGTAAGGAACAAAAAACAGTTTTATATTTGACAAGCCACAACTGTTATCTAGATCAAAGTATAAATCATTTACAATTTTACGAACTTCATTCTAATTGTAATTTTATTTCAAGTAAATGTCACAAGCAGAAAAAGTGAACAATTTATCCAGTTTATCTGCAGCAGAGCTAATAGCCCATGTACACAAAACAGCACTATTGCACCAATTTGAAGCAATAAGCTGTACCCAATGGAACAGAAAAAAGATTCTAATGTTATAACATATAAGTGTTTTAATCAACAAGCCTAGCAGGTGACGCTGAGAGGGAGATTACATAATTAGACAAAGAGATATAATTCAGCATAGGACAAGGAGGGAATCCAAATAATAATACAGACTTTATAAAAATGCTTAGCTTCCAAAGTGACTGCCCGGACGAATTCTAGCAGAACCCCTTTGCCTAAAAAGATTCCAGGGAATTGAACAATGAGATAGCAGGATTTAGTTTAATATTATGAAATACTACGTGTTATTTTTTTAACCCCTCATTTGTTAATTAATAGTCTTCCTGCAAAAAAAGTACACTCGAATGGACTCATGAATGCAGAAATATGATAATTAATTAAGCCAGCATAACCAACTTGACAAAAATTGAAATTGGAAGAAATGAAAAAGACAGAAAGCTATCAAGTTTGTAAAAACAAAAATCAATATAGCATCAAATGTCCTGAATCTGAATTCACCACGGAAATTTTTGGTAAATAATAAACAAATTAAGCAAAAAAACATAAATCGGATAATGTTATAGCCACCCAGTTTCATTAACAAGTAAAGGGTGTCACTGAATGTATCAAATTTTTCAAGCATAAAAAAGTTGCAAAAATCAAAAGAACAAACAAGAATTAAAGGGAAATGAAAGGATTGAAAAATGCTTGTCACTCACAAATTCAAGGCCAATTCCTCTGGAAGCTCCTTGAACCATGGAAACCCCACCATCCCATTTCTGAAAAGCAGAAGTTGAAAAAGTAGCTCTGGGTGTTGATCCGAAAGCAAGTAATTGTGTTGCTAAAAGAGAACGTTGGCTCTTAAACAAAATCTGCATTTTTTTTTTGTTCGAAGTGGTGAGAGAATCTGGCACTATATTGCTCCAAGTCCAAGACCTTTCTGCCCATTAAAATTATTGAATATCATCTATCCACATTTTCCACCGGTAACAACAATAAGCATCCAAAGAAATTTTTTTTGTACGCTCTTCGTTGGACAAATTATATATAAGTGGAAATGGTTAAAATTGAATACATCTAACATAAAAAATTCGATTTTAACCGCATACGAAAATTGATTCGTTAATAGTTATTTTTTATAAATAATTTCAGTGTATATCCTTAAACTATTAAAATACTCCTCTGTGTTAATTTTTTTTTTTCTCATCTCTTTCACATTTTTCACCCTCCTCTTCTCATCTTCATCTTAGGCCGAAATAACACTCTTATTCTTGTTCAAATCGAAGACCGTGGATTTGTTGTATCCTGCAAATCGACGAGAAGCGCACCGTTGTTAAAGATTTGAAGCACACTATTGTTAAAGGTTTAGAGGTTTTGCACAATTTTTCCGATTTGCTCTAAATCGGTTGAAGGTGTATAATATCTTCCATTTCTGTTAGTTTGAGTTCATAACAGTTAGTATAAAATGATTTTAACGTTATTGCAGTTAGTATAATATCTGTCATTTCTATTAGTTTGCTCTAAATCGGTTGAAGGTGTATATTTCTGTTGTGTGGTTTTTTTGAGAATTTGATGAATTTAGGGTCCGTCATGTAAGCGTTTTTCAGTTGTTGTTTTTCGAAAATAAAAATGAAAATGAAAACAGTGTTTTTAGTTTCAGTTTCGAATTCTGAAAACGCGTCTGGTAGCATATACTGAAAGCTGTATTTTAAAAATGAAAACAGAAAAAACGCGTCTGGTAGGTTAACCGAAAACTATCAAAAATTGAAATATCAATTTTGGCATTTTTTTAATATTATTACAACTATAAACAAACTGATTAAATAATTAACCAATATAATTTTTGTATTGTAATTTTTAAATTAAACAAAAGTAACACATCAAAAATTAATTCAAAAAAACTTATAAAGAAATGAATTAATAAAAACTAAACTCTTAAATCAGAAATAAATAATTACAATATATATATATATATATATATATATATATATATATATATATAATTATGATATATTACTATATGTAATTATATCCAATATAAATATATAAATATTTTTATATTTAAGATATTATATAATATATTATTGTATATAATAACATTATAAATATATATATATATACATCATAATATATATATATATATATATAATATATTATATATATTATATATATAATATGTAATATTTTATTATTACATTATACTAATTTTGTCAATATTGTAATATATAATATTTATATATAGTAATACATATTATAATGTTATATATATATATATATATATATATATATATATATATATATTATTAATATTCTACAATATTGTAGTGGAATTGGTGAGAAATATCACCTTTTTTTTGGTGAGTTGAAGTGATGGCACAATTATAATAAGTTAAGTTTAAAAGGCACATATTATGATGAACTACCGAAATTGTCCTTAAATAATCGATTCTTTATTCTTTAAAAGCCTCTCTCCAAAAAAGTTGTCTGAAAATCAATCAACTACTCCGAGTATCTCTTAAAAAAACGAGTTCGATTCTAGATATTGCACAAGAATGTAAACTAATATTTTTTATCTTCATTTTCATTTTTTCATGCATTTATGTGTGGTATAACAATGTATGAACATTTATGAACATGTTGTCTCAATTTTTTTTGTTTATGTTTGCGAGTTGTTAACTTTATAAAAATAATGTATGAACATGTATACATTTTTTTTGTATATATATTTGACCGAGAAGATTTTAAGTGGTGCAAACAAGTTTAAAATCTTGGGCATAAAAGCTGGAAAGCATTTTTAAAAAGCTCGAAACATTAGTAAAAAAGCTTGATCCATAAAATAAAAGCTCGATCCCTCAGAAAAAATACTCGATCCCTTAGAAAAAATACTCGATCCCTCACAAAAAATACTCGATCTCTCACAAAAAAAGCTCGATTCCTCACTAAAAAAGCTCGATCCCTAAAATAAAAAGCTCGAGCCATATTTGAAAAATCTCGAGCCATATTAAAAAAAAACTCGAGCCATAATAAAAAAAAGCTCGACCATGTATAAAAAGAGCTCGGTCCTGAACAAAAAAAGCTCGCTCCCGTTCAAAAAAGCTCAATCATGTACAAAAACTGTTCGATCATGTACAAAAAAAGCTCGATCAGTAAAAAAAAGCTCGATCGCATACACTTGATTTTTGTTTAATCCTTTATAATTGTAAATTTAATATTAAATATTATTTTCTTAGTAATGGTTTTTGATAATGATTTTGACAGGACAATGGATAGGGTGGGAATAGTCATATCTTACAACGGTCGATGAGAGCAATTACCCGACGAAAATCAGAGGTATTTAGGTTTCGATAACCAAGGTTTGTATGTGTCAAATAATTTGAGTTACGACGAACTGGTGTTGATCGTGCAAACCATTGTGAAGTTTGATGAGAACAAATACAGTGCTGATCTACAGTCTATATCAATTGTTCCTGGACTACATGTCGTACATTTATAAGAAACAATGATGATGTTCAGTTTATGCTAGGGGAAGATAGGGTGATCCCTCAAGTATGTGTTAGTCTAATCGAGAGGCCAGCAGGAAGTGTCATTGGTGAAGATATCACTCATCGTGATAAAACCCAACAATTTCGATCGTCAGGCGAAAGCAACCAGTTGTTCACATAAAGAAATGAGATTAATGGTCGGGAAAACATAAGTGCTGTCCCACCGAAAGTAGCCACCCAGGATAATATATTGGGACCTCAATTCGACGATGTCTTTGGTTGTCAAATTGAGATGAATGGTAGGCAGTACAACCACCAATATAATGAGATCTACAATGACATCAACAATGAGCAGAATACAGCACCTAATGTTGGGCTGATTCATGAGGTGGATAATGAGGGCAATTTCAATCCGGTAGATAATGTAGAGGACAATGAGGATGATGATGAACCTGTCCAAACGGAAAAACATGTAAGACATGTACACAGATTTAGTTCCAGTGCACCAGATATAATTAGGACCTCCGAGGTCCGGGCTAATGTAACTCCAGATGATTCTGATAATACCACAACATGGGTTATTCTAGTAGCAGAATCATACTCGTTTGGGAATGGGTGGAAGCAGGAACTTGGTTGAAGATGAACCTACAAGCATGATATATAAAGGGCAATTTTTTCCAACGAAAAAGGATTTGAAGAGATTAGTGGGTCATTTTGCAATGCGGTAGAATTTCGAGTGGAAGGTGAAAAGGTCCAGTAAGACAACATTACATCTAGTTTTTTTGATGGAAAATTGTACGTGGAAGTTAAGAGCGGTGAGGAGAGATGAAGGGACATACTTTCAAGTAAGAAATTTTGTCAACGAACACACTTGTCTGTTAGAGGAAATTCACCGCTGCCACCGACAAGCTAGAGCAGTCATAGTTGGAGAAGTTATTGCACCTAGACTTCAACAACAAAATGGTCGACTAATGCGTCCGAAGGACATAATCGCCGACATGAAATCAATGTATGGAATCCAAATCATGTATAGTAAGGCACACGCTGCCCTCGATTATGCGTTGTCACTGACATATGAAACGTATGAGGAAACCTTCCAACTGCTTCCATCATTTGGTTACGTTTTGGAATAAAAAAATCTTGGCACAATCACTGACTTACAGTGCGACGAATATGGTAAATTTCTGTACTTTTTCATGTTGATTGGTGCCTCACTTAGAGGATTCCGGATGTGTATGCGTCCAGTAATTGCCGTTGATGGTACCCATTTGAAGGGACGATTCCGGGGTACAATGTTTGTTGCAACAACAGATGGGAACGAACATGTGTATGCAATTGCTTTTGGGTACATCGACTCAGAAAACAACCTTTAATGGGAATGGTTTTTGGATTGCTTGAAGGGTGCCCTAGGTCATATTGATGAGCTGGTTTTCATTTCTGATAGACATGCAAGCATTGAAGCAAGGATTTCTAAAGTTTTCCCTTATGCCACCCATACCATATGTTGCTGGCACTTTGCTGAGAATATTAAGAAACGATTTAATAGGAACGATGTTGCCGTAATAATGGACAAATCAGCACGCCTGTACATCAAGTTTGAATATGACCGGTTAATGGAAGAGTTAAGAAACTTGCACCAGAATACATATGATTATGTAATTGATACCGGTCCACATAAGTGGTCCCCTGTACACTGCCCCGAAATAAGGTATAGGATGATGACAACAAATACTGCAGAATGCATAAACTCATGCCTAAAATTTGCACGACAACTGCCTATGTTGACTCTGACTGAGTTCATTAGGAATATACTACAACGGTGGTTTCACGATCGCTATAGAGCTGCACAAATCATGCATCATCATTTGACCGACGCAGCACATCTTGTGATCTTAAAACGTGTGGAAAAGTGTGGTTTTATGACCGTAAATCTAATAGACTGGAATATTTTCTCGGTCAAGCGGTCTAGAAAACAGTGGACTGTTAACTTAGCCCGGAAGACTTGTACTTGCAACAAATTCCAAATGGATCATTTTCATGTTCTTATGCTCTTGCGGCCGCATGGTACATTACTTTCAAGTTTTAATGTGAAGTGATTATTACTGAAACGTGAAGCTCATCATTTTTAATGTTTTTTACAGGGAGCGAAACTTGGATTTGACAACTTTGTGTTCAGACTACTACAAGAGACAAATACTTATTGACGCGTACTCGGTTCCTATTATACCAATAGGAGATCCTTCCACTTGGGTTGTGCCATCTGACATTGCTCAGAGTGTGATTTTGAAACTAATCTCCAGGAAACAAGCAGGATGCTTGAGGGGGGGTTGCCATGTCTCGTCTTCGGAAAGAACAACTACACAATCGTGTAGAAGATGTTGACAACCAGGGCATAATTCCAGGAGATGTTCTAATCCACCTATGATTAATGAAGTTTCAAGTAGAGGTGTTCCCGATGAATACTGCCGCTAGTGTAGCATCTGTCATTCAATTGGATACAACAAACAGACGTGCCCTAACATTGACTCTAATAGGGAATGAATGACAAAGTTTTGATCACATTGTAAACATTTGGAATTGTATCAGATTGTAATAATTTGGAATTGCAATAATAACTTATTAATGAATGAATTAATATTAACGAATGAATTACAATGTCTTTGTACATAAAAAATGGTAGGAAATATACAACCAATCACTAGGCGGGCCTGGAGTTACAAAAAATCTTCACAACCATTTTCTCCCGAATGATCCCCATGTCGTCCTTTGACCAATCAAAAGGGTTCAACCCGCCAGTAAGTACTCGATAAGTCTCAAAGTATGGGGACCACAGTTACCTCTACAATTGGACACATTAAAAACCGTTACAAATCGTTTTAAAATAATATCTAAGCACGTGAATGAAATAGAATGTCTTATGATTTTTTTTATTGGGGGACTGTAGAAGTGGGGACCATGCTGACCGAGAAGGGTTTATTTTCTCTAGGGAACGGCCGACTACCACCTCGTCGTGCAGTGTGGAACCCCGCGTCATTCAACATGGACTTTAAAAACCACCGTAATGGCCGAACCCGCTGCTTCCTGATGTAATGAGGGATTTCCTGTCTCTAGGGGTCATATATCTCAATCTTCCCGAGAATAAGGTCGATGGTCACCACCAGCTAATGTTGGCCCCCAACATTGCATGGAATCAGGACCTGTAATAGTATGCATAAGGTGTTAGGTCAGGATATACGAACAATTTATATTTTAAATCATTTCCACCGTTTAACACTTACCAAGTCAACGTCATGCCATGGGCGGTTTCCACTCGTGGTTGTTCCACGGACCGTCTGAAGGTCCTCTTCCAACCATCGGGACTGTAACACATTCCATCTTGCTGAGGCCATAACCCTGTACGAATCACGAGGCATCATCATCTCCCACTGTAACAACATAAGTGGTTGTACATATAATCATTGACAATATCGTATTAATAATACAAAACCATAAAAAGCGATTCGATTCCAGTAATTTATAACTACTTACATAAAATTGTGTATCCAATACGTTGATCCTCTGGTTGTACACAGTGGGGAATCCTTACTGACGCTTCCGAAGAATATGGAGGTATGCATCCATATGCTGACAGACAATAAAACTAATGAATTGTTAACAATACAACATTACTTACACAAATGTTAATATGAAAATCACGTAAGTACGTACCGTGCCCTCCAAGTCCATAAAGTTGGACTACATACGGATGAACCATCCGGCTTCCACTGGTGCCAGCACATCCACATCACGTCTGTTTAATGATTGAATTAGCATTAGGTAAATTTGAATAAACATTAAAACACTACCATTTTTATTAGATGAAGTTGGACTCACAGATCCCCGTTGATGTTCCTCTTGAAGGCTTTGTATGCCGCAAGCTGGTCAGCGTCCACAAGTCCGTGGGGGTCATATATGTGTTCCACGGACTCAGACAGTGTCCTCAACCTTTTCGACTGGCATGGATATGTGTAAGAGCTCATCAACTGCCATTCGCGCTTAACTATACGCTTCATATGCGGTACTCCAGCCTCTGATGAGTTCTAGAGCTCGGTCAATGTGCTAGGCGACTGAATCGATGTGCTGGGTGGTAGAGGGGACCGCTGAGCCTGGGTTGACATGCTGGGTGGGGGAGGGGAGAGGGCCGACGCAGACATGTTGGGTGGGGGAGGGGACCGCTATGGCTGAATCGATGTGTTGGGTGGGGGGGACCGTTGAAGCTGGGTGGACCCAGATAGGACAGTTGGGAGGTCCGACCAGACTATTGTACGTGTAGCAAGCCTACTATCGCTGGTATACGACTGAGGTTGACTCTCTGGACCTACCCCTTTGTAGGCGGGTCCTTGCTAAGTCCACATGTTCTGTCTCTAGGACTAAAGTCTGGATCAGGAGGTAGGGGACATCCCTGTATGCACGCATGGTCGACCCCTGAAGCCCCCGGATCATATCCAGTAACACTCAGTGCTATTGTTGACGATCCTCATCACTCTTCCGGATCATATCCACTAACTCCAAGTGTTGACGCTGTCAATTCTCCTCACTCTTCCGGAGGGCTTCACACACATCGTTCAACAAATCTGCCCACGGAGCCTGAAATCATGTCTACATTGTTGGTCCAAAACTATTAACACGTGTTAATAAAAAATACTAAACTTTGTTTTCAACTTACCTCTCCATCACGTCCAACGCCCCATGGGAATCCCCTATAGATGTAACATGTCCGGGGGTGGTAAACCGAACTAGCCTATGCCTATGCCTATGCCTATGCTTTTCTCGTTGATGGTCTGTCTCATATCCCTCACTGTCACTAGGCCTTAAACCACCAGTAGCAGGCTCAGATCCCTCACTGTCACTGGTCATGTCTGTCAAACCCCCACCCTCTGTCCCACTGTTCCCGCCAAAGGTATTCTGATTAGGGACCGGAGGCGGTATATGAAGCCTATCCTCCTCTAGATACATGTTCCCCCCTCGTTTAGCCCGGTATAATACGGTGCCTGTCTCTCAGCTGGTGTGGGCACCAGTTCCATCCTCGCAAGCATCTGAAATATTAGTTAGAACAATGTAATTATACACATACTAACTAATATAAACATTAACAAATTAAATACATGCCTTGGCTTTGAAAATCTTTGCCAGCTTCTTCCCTCTCGATTGTTTGGTCAACTCCCACTTCAAAATACGGGGAGTCAGATCTGTAACCCTCCGGGCACCGAACTCTTTGCCCAAATCAGGGATCACCTCGAAAGCAAATATCTGCATCAAAGATAAGTACGATAAATAACCATAACATTGAGGACAACACCAATAAAGTACAACTTGTAATTCGAAGTTCTTACCAATAGGGCGTGAGATAGACCGTATATCTTGTAGGTCTTCACCGTGTGTACGTCAGCGCCCTTTTCCTGCTGGAATCGCTCAAACCCATCTCGTCACCCGTCAAGCGCATGCTTGAATGGGTAAATATAATGCCTGTACACGTGGGCGCGGGAATGCGTCGAACGCATCGAGATCATCAACCAGCCAAAACTGCCAAACTGGAATCTTGAATCTCTCATCCACCCCTATTAGTATCCAGTTCAGCATATATATGAGGCAGAGCTTGACAGCATCGTATGCCTCTCCAAACTCTATGACGTGACAACACCCCTTATCTTCTCCAACGAGACCTCATCGGCTCTAGGAAAGTACCATTGATGTATGCCATTCTCTACTGCTGCATACTTGGTCCTGTCTGGTACAACTCCAAACCGTAATCCGGTGATCAGGAAAAATTCCACCTTCAAAAACCTCACCGTCTGGTTCCCTAACATGAACTGCATCTCATCTGTTGGGTCGTTATGATGCAACTCCCTCAAAAGCATCCGATGGATAATACCACCCGAAAACTTTATCTCCCGATTCATCGTCAGGAAATGCTAGAAACAAGACGCCATGAACCGACATAGATCTTCATCTGCAAATTCTGCAGAGACCCTGTTCAGCGCGTCGCCTATATGGGCAAGGGCATCAAAATGGTTGTGTCGAGTCAATTTGCCCTCGTACCAGTCTCCTGCTGGAGTTTTAAGCAAATCCCTCAACCTATTTCTCATCTGCAATGTAACAGAAATACAACATTATTAAACAGAAAAAGTCTCGTAACCAAAATTATAAGTCTCGATCCAATGTAAAAATAGCTTGGTCCTAATAAAAATATGCTTGATCCCAAGAGAAATAAGCTCGATCATTTTTAAAAAAGCTCGATCCCATAACAAAAAAACTTGGTGCAATTATAAAAAAGTTCGGTGTCATAAGAAATAAGCTCGATCCAAGAATAAAAAAGCTCGACACTTTAAAAAAAAACTCGATCCTATGAAAAAATGCTTGTCCCATAACAAAAAAGCTCGTTCCTATGTAAAAAAACTCGATCCCTTTCAAAAAGGCTCGATCCTATTAAAAAAAATGCTCGAACCCTTACAAAAAAAGCTCGACCCATAAAAACCTACTTTTCACGAAAATAAAGCTCGACTCATATACAAAAAAGCTCGACCCTTTAGAAAAAAGCTCGACCCTTTAGAAAAAAGCTCGATCCTATGAAAAAAATACTCGATCCCATGAAAAAAATACTCGATCCCATAACAAAAAAGCACGATCCTATGTAAGAAAAGCTCTATCTTATTTAAAAAAAGCTCGATGTCATGATGAAATAGCCTAATCCCATTCAAAAAAAGCTCGAAACCTTATAAAAAAAGCTCGACTTACCAAAACCTAATTTTCACGAAAATAAAAGCTCGAGTCAACTACAAATAAACTCGATTCTCTTGCAAAAAGTCTCGATAACCCAGATTTCATATTTCTCAACAGATATTCAACCAAATTACAAACCCTAACCTAAACCACAATCATTCTCAGATCTTTATTTTAACCGGTTTCTACAATTTCAATCAACAAAACTCAATTCTAACATGTAATGCAAGTTAACAACAACACAAATGAGGAAAAAAAAAACAAATCTTACCTTTGTCAATCGCAGCTGTTCTCGTGTAATCTCATTCCGGTCACTTCACCGTCGATAAGTTTCCCGTCGGTTTGACTGTTGCTTTTCTCTGACTTAGAAAACGATAAATTCCTCACTGTTTAAACATTTCGGGATATTTTCGTTTGAGCACATTAAATGGTGCATTTTAAACATACATTAGTAAAGTGGTGATATTTGCACAACACCTACCCACCCACCCCAAATAGTGCCAATAATTTTTTGACCCCTAATATTATATGTTATGATATATATAAACTATATTATAATATTATATATATTATACATAAAATATAATGTTTTATAATATGTATATAATAATTAGAATATATATATATATATATATATATATATATATATATATATATATATATAATTGCATGAATGCTTTTAGTTTTAGTTGGAAATAAATTATTCTGGAATATATAAATGATGGGCACTTTGGTCATTTGAAAATCTTGTCCCGTCTTGTCCTAACAATATCAAACGCATAACAGTACAATTAATAGTTTAAAAAATTATTTTTTATATACAAAAAGTGAAAAACAAAATGAAATAAAAAAAAGTATTTTGTGTTTTTCAAATCTTTCAGTTTTAACACTGGTTTTATTTTTCAAATTTTTTTTTTTCGAAAGTAAAATGAAAAACGGCTAACGAACGCGTTTTTGAAATCATTTTTGAAAAGTAAAAACGAAGGCGGACTGAAAAACAGCTGCAGGACAGGGCCTATGTTTCACGTTTTTTTTTTCAGAACATTTCAAGTTTCAGTTATTCATAAACTTGAAATGTGCTATAAAACTCAAAACATAACTTGAAATCTTCTATAAAAATTCGAAATGTTGATGAAACATGAAATATAGAGATGTTTACAAAGATTTAAAGCATGATTTCAAGTTCATACCCTAGAAAATATGAAATGTTTTGTAAAACTTAAAATATGACTTTTTTTTTTTGAAAAATATTTTTTTTTCAGGTGAATGGATTACAGGCTGGTAATCAACTATGGTGGGCAGAGAGATGATTTACGATATATGGGTGGTGATACATTTGTTGAGGTGGTGTCGACTCATTTAATATGGATTTGTTGTAGTATGAACTTATTTCATGTATGAACACTATTTGTAAGTTTATTTCATGTATGAACTCTAGTTTGTAAGTTTATTTCATGTTTTATTATTATAACTAGAAATGAAGTTCTGAAATTATTACAAGTTGCAATTTCAAGTAAAACTTGACGGTCCCTGTTATTTAAAGCGTGATTTTAAGTTTGTGAATTGTGAGAGTTAAAGTATGATTTCAAGTTTTCTCTATACGATTTGAAGAGTGATTTCAAGTTTGGACAAATTCAATTCAAAATGTCTATGTCAACACATCAGTACCAATTTTAAAACATGATTTCAAGTTTGTGAATTGCAAGTTGAAGCAAGATTTCAAGTTTGTTCCTGCGATTTAAAGCAAGGTTTCAAGTTTGCTGCCTAATTTAAATCATGATTTCAAGTTTCGTAAAATCCATTTCAAAATGTGCAACACTGTCAACAACACTGTAAAACCTATCTCCTGTTGCAATTCATCAACAAATCTTGTTTGAAGTTGAAATACATAACAAAAATTAGCATCCAACAAAATATTAGGCTAACCAAAACAAAACACCCTACACAAAATGTGGTGGTCAACCAAACATGCAAATGACACAAAATAAACAAAATACAGTCAATCACGGTGGTTTCTTTCGGCAAAACCATCTCGTCAATCATGGGAACCCCTGGCCCGTTCTCCCTCTTCTCCGCTTTCCAACCAAACCGGTAAGAACCGGGATGGCCTCCACCACCCAATACTGAAACAATAGCAAATGAAACAAATTATGATTGGTACACATGTAAATACAATTAATTTAAAATAAATAATTTACAAGATAGCTAACCATCAATGCCCACAGAAATACAATTAATTTACAAGATTTCATTTCCAACAACGATTTTTCACCAGTTACTTAACAAAAAAAATTCAGGATTTCAAGTTTTATACTACAGATTTAAAGCATCATTTCAAGTTTTATGCCAGAGAATTAAAACATGATTTCAAGTTTTATGCCATATATTTAATGCATGATTTCAAATTTTCCGAAGATTTCAAATTTTCCTAAGATTTCAAGTTTTTTGCAATAGACAAACAATGACTTCAAGTTTTATGTTCATTCGAGAAACTAAATGCAAGATTCAAGTTCTGTGCTATAAATTTAAAGCAAGATTTCATGTTTATGCAAGAGAATGAAAGCATGATTTCAAGATCCAAATTCCAAACACAGACAAATTCCATTCCACAACCAGAATTCAAACCCAATCCGAAAATCACAAAATGTCCACAACAAATAACAGATCAACACAACATAAATCAATTTGAATCTCTCAAAATTACAAAATCTCAACAACTCAAATCCATCAAACAGAAATTTTCTTCACTTTTAATCAATTCACAAGAAATCAATTTTTGTTATTGAAATGTTCACAACAAACTAAAAAATGAAATTAAATTTGTCTTAACAACAAATGAAATCAATTCACCAATTGACTGTCAAATAAACCAAACCCTAACAAATGAAATCAAATTTTTCTTAACAACAAATCCGTACAAAAAATTGAAATGTTGTTACCAACAGATCAGAAACTGGCAAAAACAAAATTGGGATGAGAAACCAACCTTCGGTGACCATTGCTACTGTCAAAAAATTTTCTCCGGGATGGACACTAATGTCTTTTACTCGGCTACGACAATGACGGCGCTGACGATGAAGACTTCACCGACGATAATGAGGTGGCTCTCTTCTATTCGGTGACGATAATGAAGACTTCGGTGGGGAACTGTGGCGATGATGATGAAGACTTCGGCGGAGAATGATGAAAGATCATCGTCGCACGCTGGAGGAACAGAGAGAACTGTGGCAACGATGATGAAGAAATAGTATCAATGAAGACTTCTCTCTCTCACACTCCACGATTAATGTTTGCTCAGTTGAGAGAAAACCTTAACATTTTTACACTGTTATTTGGCTTTTAGGTATTTATGTATGGGGCATTGAGGTAATTTCTTAAAATTGTGGTTATAAATCAATAAAACTTCGTATGTGGTTACATTCCGATTTCTGAAATTATCAGTGCTACTTTTGATTTTCTCTTATTATATAAACTTACACAGGTTATATGTATAATTATACTAAAATCAATAAAAAAAATATAATAATACTAATTTATCATTGGCCCATTAACTGACGGTTGATTAACCAGTGACTTTAACAATTTTAGTTAAAGTACGTAAATACAGTTTATTTGTCATATTATAGCAAAGTTTTTTTTTTCTGTATTAAATTCACCATTATAAGTACAACAAAAACCAAAAATATTATTAATGAAACACTATTTGTATATTTTTTAATTAAAATTATCTAAAAAATCTAAAAATATTTTAGTAAGACAATCTCAGTTATACCCTTATTTTATAAACAAAGTTATCATTCATTTCCAATTTAGTCTTTTACAATTTTTATATAATTGTTTTTTTTTTGTTAACATTATACATCATTTTTTTTCAAAATTATATAAAAATCAAAACCCAAAAACCAAATAAACAAAACTATACATATGTTCAAAAAATTGTGCATGTGTTATTATTATATTGTTTATGAATAACGTACAATTTTACCCCTATATAGTTAAAATTGACTGACGAAATTTAGTTAGAAGGACTAATTTTGCACTTGGAAAAAATGTAAGGACCAATTTGATCACTTTTGTAAAAGTCACAAATAACTTGGAATTTTAAAAAAAGTCCAGGACCTAATTGTTAATTGTCCATTAAAAAATTCTAAAAAAACATCATATTTTTCAAAATTATCCATTTTATCTTTAGGCACTCATATTCTAAAGATACTCCTCTTTAAAAAAAAAATCTAAAAACACTCCATCTTATTTTAATATTACCCATTTTGAATACTTCTAGAGAAATGAAAAAGATATGTGAAGTAATCAAATAAAAATAAAACTAAGAATAAAACTGAACAAAAAAGAGGAGATCAAAACAATAAGAAAACTGCTTTGGAGATCAATATGTGAAAATAAGAAAAAAAAAATCTCGGTTGGATTTTAAGTTGAGTAAAAAAAAAATCTATCGAGTAAAAAAAAAATTCAAAATATTTTTTCTAAAAAAATTATTTTTTTATATACATTTTCTAATGATGGTGATGATTGAATGTGGGTGGTGTAAACATTATATATCAAAAAAAAAAAAAAAAAATCTCGTATTGTATGTATAAGTATGAATAAACACGTATCTGGAAGCGCAGCGGAAACCATTCAAGTTGTAGAGAGTCTTTTACTCCCTACTCACCTTACTTCATATCACCTAATGGGAAGGCTACTTTATTATGAATAACTGTGTGATACATGAGTGAGAGTAAGGACCCCCTATATATATTATTTCTTACTTGAATCATAACCCATAGAGGATTCACAACCCTAATAGGATGGCTAGTCCTAAAAGGATTACCAGACCCACACATATACAATAGTCCATCACATACCATATCCTACATAAATAATATAGCTATGGTGCACCAATTCCAACAATATTGATCACATTAATAACAGATTTTATCGGTCAACTCTCAATAACTTAAACACTCTAATCAATTCGGTTTTCATAAACTCTAAATATAATGTCATATGTTGCTCATAATTTTATAAAAAAACTTACATTCTCGCACTTGAGCTACATAGACATTATTATTTTATATTTGAAATTCATTTTAGAAAACGATACTTCGACTTGACAAATAATTATATGTAGCCACAAAGAATGTTTAAGAGAGTAACCTCTTCCTTCTCCATAGTCCAATATAACATTAAGTATCCAACTACAAAGATCATTACATCTTTAATCGACATAAGACCATATGTAATCAAAATATCCTTAGCTCTATCTACCCGAGTAAATATGGTATGCATGTGTGGTATGAAAAATTACAAGCAAATGAGATCGTCATGCCTATTTCCATATAGGTCCACCTCGTATTATGTGAAATAGCTTAAGACAAGCAAACTTAATATCTTAAACATCTTACACTCACTAGCAAAACATTTTGGCAATGAGTTAAACCTCTTTTAAGACAGAAAAATCTTTCTATCTGAAGTAATGTTCACTCATCGGTAGAAACTTTATACCCTATGAGTGAACTACCCCCTCAAAGCTAAAAGCTTTAAGATTTCCTACCATAACCAAACATCCGTGTGCTCACAATAACAAATATGACAAACATTTTAACATGCATATATAATACACTAACAATATTCTCGAGACTATAAGACAAACATGTATAGATTAAATACAATTAATCTAATAAAAAACAACTCCCACTAACCAAATACATCAAAAATATCAATCATCCAATGCAGGATATAACATGCTCCACAAAACCTTCGGAGTCAAATATCTTGGTTAGTGTATTAAGAATTATTTTAGTTATGGCTATTATAAACTTGTAATTCTTAAATCTTCGCTACAACCACAATATACATATGGTTAAACGTCTGAGATCTCTTAACATATATAGAGAAGATAAATACAGTGAAATCATCACATAATAAGCCACACATTTCCTTATTCATACATACATGTGAGCATGGAACAATTAATCTCTACAAATATATTGAAACTCTTTTTTTATTATTACTGTCCAATGATACATGCCAAATTGGTTTGAAATCCACTTACATCAAAATATCATTTGCAGATACATACATGACATTTTCTTATGAAAACGCTCCAATTTACTTTGATGAATTAAAACTATGTAAGTTTATCACTTTTATCAATGGGCACCTCAAACAAGTAAACTTGCAATCATATATAACCCTTTAAGTGCTCTATTAATGCAGTTTCTTAATAATATTATCAAAATAAGCTTGTTCGAGATTTTCACCTCGAAATACTAGAGATAAAATTCTTAATGTCACACAAATGACAACATAGACCACATACAAAATAAACATACTCCCACTGACCCTCAATTATGTCTAACGAAAAAATAAAACCTTTTAACAAAGTCAAAAAATGCCTTTACTTTATTAAACTAAATACCATTTGTCTAGAAACTTGAATAACTATGTCAATGAAGTTTTAAAGTATGCAAACCAAACACTATTTTTCATGTGAAACCTTCAAGTCATAAATTTTACAACTTTCAACATTTAAGCTAAAAATATTATACCTTGAAAAATCATTTTCAATCAATTAGTTTGTAACTGTTTGACAACTATGTCAAAAACCAAACTCCAATGACATCCAAAATTGCAATTCAACAAACATGACATTTAGTCAATATAAATATCACAAGTACAAGATTTCTTCTTTAAATGCAAGTCTTTTAAATTATACATTCTTAACAACATCACCTTTTCCCCCTAAGAATGTATAATACATAGATGCAATTACTTATAAATAAAACATAACATATTCTATAAACAATTATCAATAGTTTCTAACCTTTTGCAATTTTCTCATTATATTTTATAAGATCACTTTTAATACGATTAATTAAAAGACTTAAAACCAAGAATTTAAAATAATCAAAATGTTCTAAGAACCAATTATCTCCATTTAACCTTTGGTCATGTGGTTAAAAAGATTATATCTAAACTACAAAAACAATTATCAATCTAATTCTAAAACCTAAAAGTATAATTTATAATATGAGAAGGGTTCAAGGATCCATAAAGATTATTATTTACAAAAATCACCATATAACTCACTAGGTGAAAATCATAAGTAAGAACGTATTATCTTAAATAAACTTAGAAATATTACTTTTAATTCTGTCTTATTATGAAAATTTTACTATGCATTACAAAACCAAAATCAAAATAGTTATTCAATAAACTTTTAGGGTTTGAAAATACCTAAATGTTACCATGAATTCAAAGAATTCAAATAAAACCTTTTAACCAATTGGTCACTATTAAATACTGAGTTCATAGAAAGAATTTATAATATAAAATGTATCACAAGAAACAACCCACTATGTGCTTAATTGATAATGAATCAAATAATTCAAAATATAAATCAAGGGGTACCTTTTCTTGTGAAGGAAAATTATTTTATGTCCTCGGTAGTTTCTTTGACTTGCTATGTTAAATTGTCAAGATTTCCATACTACTTCCTATGGAGTTTGTATCCTATCACCATTATCAAAATGAAAAGTAAAAGACATAGCTTAATATAATAGATTAATCTTCATCTATTTATAAGGCACTAGACCTTAATAAACTTTCGATAATGGGTTCACTAAACTTTATTTATCCTTTAATCCAAGCTAAGAAAAAGACCAATTGAAGCGTCTCATCAAATCCATCAAAAGAGGTTAATCAACCAATATTTTAATGGCATTTATTTAGAAATAGTATAGGTGTTTAAAAAGGAATTAAATCACAGTATATTAATGCTCACACCGATTTCCATATTCATTATAGATAATGTTTAACGTTCATGGAAATCCAACACAACATCATGATCTGTCTTTTGGATAAAGACCACAACGCACGTGTTAAAACTTTCCTACAAGTGATTAACCTCTTTGGGATATGAACACCACTTTTTATTTTTCGATGCTCACAAAACTTACACAAGTGATGACTCTCTTAGGCAGATGATCAACACATGTATAGTTTTACCACAATGCAGTTCAAAACCTTAATCATTGATAATCTAACGAATATTGTGAAATCTTAACGACTAGTTCACTACGTGAAGTCTTAGTCATACAACCCCATAAATATTCCAAACACAATTGATTATATTATAAAATCTTCATGGTCAATTCACTACAAAGAAACATGACCATCCAACTTTATAATAATTTATGTTATAATCAATTAATGTTCTTAAATAAATAAACAAATCATAATGAAATATTAATAGTTAGTCTACTACATCAAAATGTAACCATCCAATTCCATAATAATTTTATAGGTTACACATTTGGAAACCAAGAACTGCAAATCCAATATCATTACACCCAACAAAAAATTATATATTTCTCTTAATCAATCCAACACGATCACACATTTTCTTAAAAAAATTATGCCAATTAATGAGAAATATATAACCTTCTTAAATTCATGTTGAGTAGATATTATTCGTGAGCATATGGAATATGTATGTATCATTAAGTGTTGAGCAATTTTATTCAATTAAATGAAAATATATTAGAGACAACTTCCAAAATTTCTAACATTTTTATCATATTGTAAACATGAATACCTCAAGATGATGAACCTCCTACGGAGAAGAACATCACCCATCACATGTGTCTAATATTCACAACATATTGTATAAGTGAATACATCGAGAAAATGAACCTCCTACGAAGAAGAACATCACCTATCAAATGCATATAATTCCATCATTGTAGTTTAAATTTAATAATTGATAACCAACGAATATCTCAAAATCATACTGATTAGACACTACGTGAAATATAATCATCTGATTCAAGAGAAAATTCTATCAATTTTTAAAACTTACCAAAATAATAACCGTTGGCCAGCAAATTTCTCAAAATTAAAATGATTAGTCACTACGTGAAATATAATTACTCAATTCACCGGAATATTCAAAACAGATTATTAATTTTAACCTCATCAATAATCGATAACCGACAAATTTCTCAAAATCTTAATGATTAGTCACTACGTGAAATATAATCATCAGATTTACGAGAAAATTCTATCAATTATTGAATCAAAATCGTTAATAATCGATTACCGACGAATTTCTCAAATCTTAATGATTAGTTCACTATGTGAAGACATAGCCATATGATTCATGAGAAAATTCTATCAATTATTAATTTTAAACAAACTAATAATTATTATGAAAACTTAATGATTAGTCACTACGTGAAACATAATCATCCGAAATCATAATAACTATTTATGAGCTACAATTATTCTCATAAAAATTTCAGAAAATTTTAAAAATTGCCTCATGATTTTAGTAAGTTTTAAATTGGTCCATATATTTATCAAAATATTAAATTGGCTCAATTAGTTTCTAAAATTATAAATCAGCCCAAACACATAACCAATTACGTATAGACACCTCAATGTTCTAATTAATTCAAAAAGACCTAGAAACAATTACAAAATAGCCTATTATTATATCTAATTCTTAAAAGGTGGCCCAAAACAAAATAAATCCAAAAATCCTAGGTTCTTGTGCCATCGAACGATGGTAAAAATAGCTAAAAAAGCAGCGGCAAGCCACCTCAGATCGGTTCCATACCATAAGATCTATAAATATTTGCGGATCAATCGACAAATTAGAGATCAGTAAAGGTGAGGATCTCTTCAACGACAGCAAGCCATGTCGTTGTCGGGAATAGGATGGCCAATCGAGACTCGGACGAACTCGTGACGCCCACCAACGTGCGGGTCTGCGAAGAACGACCTGCATTCAGGTGAATCTTTGTACGATGAAAATCTACGAATTGGCATATTTATAAATGCCATCGACCAATGACAGCCCGGATTACGGATGAGAAAACCTATGACACTAGTCCGATGCTAGAAAGACCTATCCAGGGTCTGGTTTAGGACATCTCCAACATAAATAGTGTTGGTGCAACAATTGCATTAAAATAGTGCAACAGTTGCACTATTTCACTATTCCATCTCCAATCCACTACACAAAATTTTATACAAAAAAGAATATTCCCATTCTTTCCATTTTTTTTATATTTCTCCACAATTAATATTTCTCCCCATAATTAACATAATATTGCAATACGATTAGAAATTATGAAATTATTACCTTAAAAGAAATTAAATTTAATAATGTAAAATATTCCATTTATTATTAAAATAACTTAAACATTAAATAATAAAAAGGATCAAATTGAAAAAAAATTAATTGATTAGGTCAAATTGTGATTAAACAAAACCTTTAAATAAAGGATATAATCAGAATAGATTTTAATAAGTTGGGTTAAACTATGATTATTTAAAAGTTGAACAGTGTCGCATAAAGAATAGAGCGACATTGTTCAACAACTGATGGAAAGCGCAAAGAATGGCGCTGTGTTGGAGCATGATTTTGGTGGGAAATGAAGATTGACGTGGTGATTGATGTGGGGTTGTAGAAGCTCTTAGTTCATCTATACCTTAGATCCGCAATTGCGCACTAGTCTAGAAAGTACCGACCCGCCTAAGCTAGTTTCTGATTTCAATTTGGTGAATTGACCTGTGGGTTTGAAGCCACCAAGCCAGGTACAAGCATGGGTAAAATTTGTCAAACCCACCAACCTACACATAGGCGCGGGTATGGTGCACTCAGATCACGCCTAAAACACAAATCTATATCCCACCGCAACCCACCATGGATGCAACTCAGTTCTGCTTACAATCATCACCAAATTTGTAACATAAAATCAAAACATGCTTTACTATGATTAATATAATAACATGCCACCACCGAATTTATTACTAAAATAATTATTGTTGTTATTAATAACTATTAGAATAAAATAATGCAATTACTACCATTAGGTGTGTGTTAGTTCATAGCAATTGCAGTGAGACTTGTGGGTCTCCATATAAGTACAAACTTGGACAACATGTAAAATCATCACACAATTTATATATGGATTTAATTGGTAGCAATAATTTAGCTCAATCAATCCAGTGTGTATAAAAGCAAATACAAATACGAAATCAAAATCATTCAACCAAAAAATAATTAAATCTCGTATTGAATGCATAAGTATGAATTGACGCGTACTTGGAAGCGTAACAGAAACCATCCAAGTTGTAGAGAGTCTTCTACTCTCTACTCACCTTACTTCAGATCACCTAAATGGGAGACTACTTTATTCTGAATCACTTTGTGATACATGAGCGAGAGTAGGGACCCCTTATATATATTGTTACTTGAATCCAAACTCATAGAGGATTTGTAACCCTAACATGATGGCTAGTCCCAATAGGATTACCAGACCCACACATATATAATAGCTCATCACATACCATATCCTACATACATAATGTAGCTAAGGTGCATCAAGCCCAACAATATTGTTCACATTAATAACGGATTTTATCCAGTCAACTATCAATTACTTAAGCACTCAAATAAATTCGGTTTTCATACAATCAGAATATAATATCATATGTTGCTCACAATTTTATAAAAGACTTACAAGTGGTCCTTGAGAAAAAAAAAACTTATTTCAAATTTATAATTAGATGTTTGTCTTGAACAAAATTACGGGTATCATTTACTATCACAACGGCTTACAGTACATATAAACTCTGGTTCAAATTCCTAGATTTCAATATCACTTATCTTTACAGGAGGCGAGGGGTATCACAATCTCGGGGCCACATCAACCTTTTATTTTCACGACTCTGTCTAGAGGTACGACGCCCTTGCATCCACAATTTAGGCACTTTATCCCTCATAGTAGTCAGATGTCGCAAACTAATTGCGTTTAGCTCAAAATCATGACCCTATCTAGATGTGCATCGACACTATTTAAGAAAAACAATTTACAACATATAATGATCATGACTAATGACGCTTCTATCTTGTGATAGTGACACAAAAATTACCTTAATCCATATGAAGTTTATGAATGATTAGATTCTTATAATTAAAATAAAGTGGTAATGGTGAGAAATGTCACCTATTTTTGTTGTGTTACGATGATGTCACTAGTTTAATAACTTAAGTTTGAAAGACACCTATTATGGTGAACTACCCAAATTGTCCTTAAATAATCAATTTTCAATTTTGTTTGTACTTTCATTTTCACTTTGAGAACAACAAAGCAGTAACTCATCTCTCTCTCTCTCTTCAAAAAAGTTATTTGAAAATCTATCTATAACTTCTCTCTCTAAAAAAACTTGACTCCCTCCAGATTCTGTACAATAAGGTAACATATATTTCTGATCTTCATTTTTTTTATCATGTATTTCTGAGTGGTGTAACAATGTATCCATTCCTTATGATTTGTTGTTTCAGTTTTAGTCATTGTATGAACATGTATGAAGATGTAGTCTCCAGCTTATATCTGAGACTTTTTTCAAAGATTTCAAATTTTTTTGAATAGTATCCAAGCTTTTTCGTAAAGTTTTCGAGCTTATTAAAAAAGTTTCCAAGTTTTTTATTTAAGTTAATCTCTGAGCTTTTTTTAGTAGTCGCTGAGCATTTTTTAATAGAGTCCGGGTTTTTTTAATTAAGTCCGAGCTTTTTTTAATTGGTCTAAGCATTTTTAAACTGGTCGAAACATTTTTATAACCCTTGTCAAAAAAGCTTGAACCCTTCCCCACGAAGCTCTGGCACTTGGCAAAAAAGCTTGAACATTTACCGAAAAAACTCGAATCCTTACCAAAAAAGCTCAAGCTATTTTGGCATGGGTTTGAGCTATTTTGGGAAGGGTTCGAGCCTTTTTGAGAATGTTCCCAAGCAATTTTTTTGTTTGTAATGATTTTTAATTGTAATTTTAATTTTTTTTTTTTTCTTAACAATGGTTTGTGATGATGATTTTGATAGAAGAATGAATCGGGTGAGAATAGTCATATCTTACAATGGTCGATGGGAGCAGTTACTCGATGGATGTCGGAGGTTTTTAGGTTCCGATAACCAAGGATTGTATGTGTCAAAGATTACGACTTACGAAGGATTGGTGTCGATCCTACAAACCATTGTGAAGTATGATGTGAATAAATATAGTGTTGATCTACAACCTATATCAATCGTTCCTAGGACTACATGTCAGACATTTATAAGAAACAATGATGATGTTCAGTTTATGCTAAGGGAAGATAGGGTGATCCCTCAAGTATGCGTTAGTCTAATTGAGAGGGCAACATGAGAAGTGATAGGTAATGATATCCATCCTCGTGAAATTTCCTAACAATTTTGATCGTTTAACGAAAGCAACAAGTGTGCACAGAAATGAGTGGGATCGAAGGTCGGGAAAATATGTGTGGTGTTCCACCGAAAGTAGCCGACCATGCTGATATAGTTGGACCTCAATTTGACGATGTGTTTGGTTGTCAAATCGAGATGAATGAGGGGTAGTACAACGAGCAATACAATGACAGGAACAACCAGTAGAACACTGAACCGAATCTTGGGCCGATTCATGAGGTGGATAATGAGGCAAATATTGATCCCGTAGATCATGTACAAAATATTGAGGAATAGAAAGAGTCTTTCCAATTGGAAAGATGTGGAAGACGTGTACAAAGATTTAGTAGCGGTACACCATATTGGCTAGGACTTTCGAGGTCTGGTCTATTGTATATCCATATGATTATGATAATGCCACAATGTGGGTTATTCTCGGAGTAGATTCATACTCATTTGGTATGGGTGGAAGTAGGAACTTGGTAGAGGAAGAACCTACAAGCATGATTTATAAAGGTCAATTTTTTTCCACTAAAAAGGATTTGAAGAGACTAGTTATCCATTTTGCAATGCGACAGAATTTCGAGTGGAAGGTGAAAAGATCTAACAAGACAACGTTGCATCTGGTTTGTTTGATGGACAACTGCACATGGAAATTAAGAGCAGTGAGGAGAGATGAAGGGACGTACTTCCAAGTAAGAAGTTTTGTCAACGAACACACTTGTTCATTGGAGGAGATTCACGGTCGCTATCCACAAGCCAGTGCAGTCGTAATTGGAGAAGTCATTGCACCTCGACTGCAACAACATGACGGTAGTCTCATGCGTCCGAAGGACAAAGTCATCAACATGAAAACAATGTATGGCATCCAAATCCTTTACAGTAAGGAGCATAAAGCCTTGCATTATGAGTTGTCACTGACCTATGGAACGCATGAAGAAAGCTTCCAACTACTACCATCTTTCAGTTACTTGTTGGAACAACAAAACCCTGGCACAATCATTGACTTACATTGCAATGAAGATGATAAATTTCTCTATTTTTTCATGTTGTTGGGTGCCTCACTTAGGCGCCGTTTGGTGTGCGGGATTGGATTGAACTATTTTGTGGGATCAGTCTGGACTGAGATTGGATTGTATTGGATCGGATTAAATATAACACTGTCTTTTGTTCGGTGAAACATATGATGACTAAAATAATCCAGTGTTTATGTTTGGAATGATCTGGGATTGGATTAATTTTTTTTTGATGAATTTTTTATTTTATGCATAAACTATAATTAAATTAAGTAATTTTTAAATATCAGTAATTCCTCAAATCGGTTTGTGTAGAAAAGATAATAATTATTTTCCCGAATATTGGATTGCTGTAGAGACAATAGAGTTTCAACCAATGACATGATCCTCTTTTCCCTATCATCCTTTTCTTCAATCTAATATCATCAATAACTTTTTCGTATATTCATCTCTAAGCTTCTGTAACATTACAAATTTCTTCTATTGGCCTTTATAACCAATCAACTGCAAAAAACCATGGACCGCTCGTCGCTTCTCAACTTCAACATTTGACTGCCCAGTTTGACCATTTATATGGTACTCTTCTTCACATTCTTTAACATATTTAGCCCAATCATAAAATTATAAGTGTCATTCTTTGAAGAGCTTGTGTCAAAGCTTACTCTTTTACCATAGTTTTGGTTTCCTTTTCCCATCGAAATATCAATTTTATCAAACCAGTTCTAAAAGAAATAATCAAACCAAGATATTTTACTCTACTCCTACCTGAAATTGACAAAATCAAAACAAAAATCATGATCTGATTACTCAAACCATTCCATTTATCTATACTAAAACTTCAAAAAGTGAAACAAAACAATGATGAGAGAAAACGCAAGTAACCGAGATAATTAAAAATCGAAACTAAAAACATACAAATATGATAATAACTAAAAGAATGGGTTTACCAGTGACACGATGTGAGTGAAGAAGACTTGTTGATAGCGTTGGAAGAGAATAGATAGACGAAAGTGAAGCGACAGAGGCTTCGCTAGAGTTGACCGTGTCTTCTTTCTTGGTGAATCATTATTCAACGACGGACTGTGATGATAGTTGAAATCTAATGAAATAGGTTGGTGTAATGAATTTAATAGGTGGGGCCAGTTTAAAAATAGTCCTAGGACAACTAAAGGTTGAGGGTATGGTGGGCTTATTTTTATCCCATAATCGTAGGACTAATTTTCCTTTTAGGATTAGTAATCCCATGTCCAAAACAACACCAAACACCGGATTGTGATTAAAATTATCCAACCCTAGTCCAATCTGGTGTGCCAAATAGGGCCTTAGAGGATTCTGGAGGTGTATACGTCCAGTTATTGCCGTAAATGGGTACAATGTTTGTTGCAACTACACAAGATGGTAACGAACATGTGTATCCAATTGCTTTTGGGTATGGCGACCCAGAAAACAACCTTTCATACGAGAGGTTTTTAGATTACTTGAAGGGTGCCCTTGATCATATAGATAATATGGTTTTCATTTCCAATCAACATGCAAGTATTGAAGCAAGGATTTCTAAAGTGTTCCCTCATGCCATCCATACCATATGTTGCTGGTATTTTTCTGAAAATATTAAGAAGTGATTTCACATAAAGGATGTTGCTGCCATAATGGACAAAGCAACTAGATCGTACATTGAATTGAAATATAATCGGCATATGGAAGAGTTGCCTAACCTGTACCATAATGCATTTGATTATGTCAATGATGCAGGTCCACACAAGTGATCCTGCGTACACTGTCCCAAACGAAGGTACAGGGTAATGACAACAAATGTTACGGAATATATAAACTCTTATCTAAAATTTGCACGGTAACTACCTATGTTGACATGGGCAGAGTTCATTAGGAATATGCTACAGCAGTGGTTTCACAATTGCCATCAAGCTGCACAGTCCATGCGTCGACCGACGCTGCCCATCTTATGATCTTGAAAAGTGTCAAGAAGTGTGATTATATGACCGTCAATCCAGTCGACTAGAACATATTCTTTGTCCAACGGTCCAGAAAACAGTGGACTGTTGACTTAGCCCATAAGACCTACATATGTAACAAGTTTTAAATGGACATGTTTCCATGTTCGCACACACTCGCAACGACAAGGTACATCACTAGCAACAGTTTACACTTTATATTGCTAAAACTTGAATCTCAATATTTCATTGTTGCTTTAGGGAGTGAAACTTGGATTTTGCATCTCTGTGTGTGGACTTCTAAAAGAGGCAGACACTTATTGATGCGTACTCGATTCCTATTATGTCTATTGGTCATCCTTTATCATGGGTAGTGCCATCCGACATCACTGAGCTGGTGGTTTTGAATCCAATCTCTAGGAGGCAAGAAGGACGCCTGAGGGCGGGTCGACATGTCTCATCTTTGGAAAGGACAACCACACAATATTTTAAAAGATGTGGACAATCGGGTCATAATTCCAGGAGTTGTTCTAACCCACCTTTGATTAATAAAGGTCCAAGTAGAGCTGTTCCCGATAAATACCGCCGCAAGTGTAACATCTGTCATTTAGTTGGACACAACAAATAGATGTGCCTTGACAAAGTCTCTACAATGGAATGAATCAAGGATTTGATATTGACGTCATTTTAATTATTTGGATTTATTTTAGTTGTACAATCACTTAACGTATAATTCAATGGGATTGTTATTTTTTAGTTTTGTTGTTGTGAGAGGTATGCAATAAATGTGTTGTACAATAACTATAACCTATGTTGTGGCTGGGAGTTACAAAAAACCTCAACAACCATCTTCACCCGGATGGTGGGCATATAGTCTTTAGTCCAATCATAATCCACATTATCTGTCAGGATATAGTCTATCAACCTCAACGTATGGGTGCCACAGTTACCCCTGAAATGCACAAGTAAGGAACAACCGTTAGAATGTTCATAAAAGCAAAAGTAAATAATCTGATGTTCAATCAGTCATACCCTTGCGGCACAACTAAAGTAGACATCATGCTCACCCCAAATGGACTATTTCGCCTGTCGAAATTTGGCTCATTCGGTTTTTTGGCACCATGAAACCTAGACTGATGCTACATGAAAGGCAATAACCATCTTAATGGTGCGATCTGCTGTTTCTTGATATGGAAAGGTACTGACTGTCTGTAGAGGTCTAGGAGATGCATCTTTCCCGACAGTGAGGTCGACGCTAGCCATAAGCTAATTTATCGACCGATGCTGGGCGGAATAAGAACATGTATAAAATATACATAATTAAATAAGATTGTTTAATTAAACACATTTAAACCATAATTTGTATAACACTTACCATGTCAACCTCGTGCCATGGCCGGTTTCCTGCCAAACTGAATCCACTTACGATCATAAGCTCATCAGTGAAAAACCTATACTACAACACTTTCCACCCCCGCATCATCACTTGCCCCTCAGCATCACGATGCACGATTTTATCCCACCGGTACTCCAACAGTGGTTGTACAAAAAATATGCAAAGAAGTTAGGACCATGAAAAACTTCAAACGTTTTTGTAAAACCGGTACATTAAAAACACTTACAAAGAACTGAGATCCCAGTACGTTTATCATCTGATTATACACTTTGGGGTATGCTCACTGACGCTTTCGTAAGATGTGTAAGTACGCGTCTATATGCTGACAAAAAAATGAGTAACCGACGTTAGAATTCTACCATAAATAACGTCAAACACATTTCAAGTAAGGAACGTACCATATCAAACAACTCCATATAGTTATGTTGCAATCGGTGGAACCAAGTGACATCTACAGGATCCAGTAGATCCATATCATGTCTGTATTTATTTGAAAAAGTTAGAAAACCATGTAAGTCAATTTAATAAGGTACTTCAATAAGGTATAAAGTGTTATACTTACAATTCCCTCGTTTCATTCCTCATGAATGTTGTATAAGTCGCCAGCTGGTCTGCATAGACTAAAGCGCGAGGGGTGAACGCATGCTCTGATTTTGTCATCGCTATCGGTGTATAGGCTCAGCAACTGCCACCCTTGCTTACGAGCCCGTGACCTACGCTGGTAGGTGTCCCTAGGAGGAAGGGTGCAATGGGATATCTAGAAGCTGTCCCTCGGGGGAGGTGTGTGACTGGATGTCTTGGAGGTATCCCCTCGGAGTAGGGGTATAATGGGATGTACCATGTACACTGTCCCTAGGGGGAGGATGAGGGGGAGATGTGCGACTAGAGTCTCAGAGGTTGTTAACTTTTAGTTTATGTTGGAATAAATTCCATATCAAAAAGATGTTTACTTGTAAAGATTTAGTTGTTTAGGTTCTTGATGATTCAACCTTTAAAGAAGGAATAACAACTAGTTAAAGCAAGTACAAAGTCTTAAAAGAGAAATGATGCTATATGGTTCTACAAAGGTATATCAATACCTTATATTTCTCTTACAAGGCTTTAGGCACACACACACATATCATACATTTTTGTCCCTATATTATTGTGCACCATTTATAACACATTCACACATTTAAATTTGAATGCTTATGCATTGGTATGAAAATAACATGTTTTGAAAAATGCATGATTGGAGACTATTTATATGTAGTTTGCATTCTAGTGTGAAATATGTTTGTATGTGTAAATGTTTGAATAACATGGATATTGAACTTGAGTTTAGTCTTAAATCGTTCTTGACTGAGTTCCAAACACTTTGGTTACTCACACTTTCAATTTCATGTTCTAAGTCAAAAGATATGATACTTTCCAGTCATGTTGTATATATTGTCTCCGTCTTTGTTATCGAGTCGAATTCTTATTTTCTAGGTTGAGTATCTTATATGTCCATGTCCATGAGAGAGTTACAATTTATAATCCATAAATGGGTTCAAATTCTGAATTCGGAGGCCGGAGAACGGTCGAAGAAGGCGAAGGGAGGTCAAGGAAAAGAAGAAAGCATCAAGTTCTTCTTTCCCGAGATGGCGCGTGGACATCTCGGGCAAGAAGGCTTGCTGCCCCAAGATGCTCACGCGCCATCTCAGGCAGCAAGCAAGCTTGTGCCCCATCTTTTCCTTTTGGTCATTTCACATGTTATCTTTTCTCTCTCCTATATATTCCCTTTCCTCTAACTTTTCATTCTAAGAAGAGATTCAAAATTTGAGTGTAAAATTTTCTTTCAAAATTTTCTCACCTTCTAAACACCATAACTTCTTCATTTTAAATCTGATTTGAGTGATTCAAAGTTGAGAGTGTTTGTCTATTCATCCTCCATCTTTTCTCTGAAGGTTTAAGTTAGTTTTGTTGCTGTTTTTGGAGTCTATCCTCACAAAAATGGCACTGCACCAAATCAACTAATGTATTGATTTTCTCTCAAAGTTTTCTTCTTCAATGAATTTATGTGTAATGTGATTAGTTTGATTTGAGTTTTTGAACTCATTCAAAGCTAGTTTTCTTATCATTTGAAATCTCATATGTTGAGTAAGGTTTTGATTTGCCTATGTTTTCACATGTTTGAGATTGTATCGTGCTAGCTTTGATCTAGGACTGTTTGATGATCTTTAATTGATTGATTTTGTGAAAAATAGTTTCTCACATGTATTAGGCTCTGTTTGGCCAAAATCTCACTATGATACATGTGCTTGTGTTCTTGTGAGCTATTCTTGTGCTTAGTTGATTTCATGAATAGATAATATGCTCTAGAACTCTTACTTTAATCTAAATGACTTTGTCACATGATTTTAGCATGTTTTTGGTATATGTGATTTAAACTTGATTATGTGTTAATCGAACTTATCTTGAGTTTCAAGTTTAGATTTATGCATGTATCTAGATTGTAATTAATGTGTAGCATATTTCACAAAATCTAGATGAAATAAACATACATGATTTGACTATACTACATTTGTTGTGTGCATTCATGCATGTCTTGTATTTTCCATAGAATTTGTTGATCATCATTTTCTATATTGCGTGGTTGTTTGCATTTTGAATTCATGATCACTTAGATGCTTTGTGAGAAGGAAGTCTTGACAATAGGCATGAGGCCTATGATTTGTTGAGCAAGTGGAAGTCACATTCCTTAGAGTGAGTCTTTGGTTTGTGCAAGTGGAAGTCACATGTCTTAGAGGAAGTCTTTGACTTGTGCAATGAAAGTCTCGATAAGAGGTGGGAGACCTCGAAATGTTGAGCAAGGAAGTCTTAACAAGAAGAATGAGGCCTCAGAATGTTGAGCAAAGAGGTGACATATTCACTGAGTAGGATATGAGGGTAGTTTCTAGATGAAGGGGTCATTTGAGAGATTGTACTCGTCTTATCTACTAGTGGATTATGATTTCCGGTGGTTGCTAACCCATGGATGTTTTTTCTATGGAGGTTTACCAGGTAAAAACCTTGTGCCAATTTTCTATATCCCTATCTCTTTTATATTTATATATGTTATTGGAATATTATGGATAGAACATTTTAGGAAAATTGACTTCCTTACTATAATATCAATTGTGTATGTGTTATGGATGTTTGTTTGTATCACACTTTACATGTTTTATATATTAATCAATTATCTTTAATTGAAATATATATTGTGATACAAGCAATCTAAATGGACACACTTTTGTTTGTTTTAAGGGAGTTGAAAAAGGTGTCTAACCTATTCACCCCCTCTAGGTTAGCCTTGAGCATTTAACTATGTTTGTATTTTCAGAGGTTTCCCTCGGGGGAGGCATGTGACGGGATGTACCGTGTACACTGTCCCATGAGGGAGCGGTGCGACGGGATGGACCGATGTCTCTAGGGGGGGGGGGGGGGGGGGGGGGGGGGGGGGCGATACGATCCAACTGCCGAGAGAGATATCTCCTGGATCTCCATAAGCAGGGGAAACTGTGGTAAACCCTTGGTAAGGGTCTCCTAATCTCGTCCTGTAACTCCAGTCCAGGTCCCCTGCGTCTCAGGTTTGGTACCCGGGATATGAGATCCGGTACTAGGGTCTGTCCCTTCGTCCTGACCACGACGCCTATCTCTATCTCTAGGTCTGGAGTCTCAGCCATGGGATGTTGGATCATCCCTGTCTGACCATGATGGCGCACCCCAACGCTCTCGGAGGAAGTTTATCACCTCTTTATGTCGCCTATTCCGTTCCTCATTACTCTTCTTGAGATCCACCCGTAAAGCAGTAACGGAATCCTCCACAACTTGGATTCTATGGTTCAAATGGTCCTAAAAAAAAGTCAAATTCTCAGTACCTAAACTCGTACAAGCATTTCAAATAAAATTTAACATAACAAGAAATTTGACGTATCTCGCGATCCCCTCCAAAGTCTCCTCCTGAAGGGTCTCCAACAGTAAATCCAGGCATCCTAAATCGAACCTGCCTCTGCCTTCGTTATTTGCCACCACCTAACCATGGCTATCTGCCACCACCTAACTCTAGCTCTGAACCCTCCGATTGCGTCTGTAGACTCCCACCAGCATACTCCGGCTCCGAACCCTCTCTATCACTGGGTCCAACACTCGTATGCCTTTCGGAACCGCGATCCAGTATAAACTTGAATTTTAGTTATATTACTTGAATTTATTGTTGATTTTAGTTTGGTACATAAACTTCTTTTAGTTTGATTTTCTTCGGCTTATTGTTTACATATATATATGTTCGACTGATTTGTGCTTGCTTTGTTTTGGGTGATTTTCGTTATGGATTTTATGTGTTTTTCTGGATGTGCTTTGGGTCTTAATTATTTCCTGTATGGCTTCAAAAATCATATTCTCATTTTCTTTGTGCCTCCAAAAATCATATTCTCAATATATAGTGTAGATTGAGAAATATGGTTGAATCTTGTGTTGACAATTTGCACCTTAGATGCCTTGTTTGAATAGAACTCCGAATTACTTTTATGATTGTATGCAAATTGATCACAGTACCTTGACCCAATTATTCTTTTTTTGAATGAGAAAACCTAGAAAGCAAATTTATAGGACCCACTTTAACAAATCAAAATTGCTTATGCAGATTAATTCGTTATTACTAGTTTCTATTTAATTTGTAGTATTAATTATGTTTGCATACTATGAGACTCTAAACAGAATCTCGACAATTGTATTGTCCCTCCTATACTAGAAATCTAGAATAGATGTTGATGATGACATGCCATAGGTACGTTGCATGAAAACAGAGTATTGGCATTTTTAACGGAGTATAGGCAAGTTGATGACTTATTAAGATGGTGGTATGTCAATTAATTTTTGGTCCAAGTCATATCACACATTTCCTGTACGTTGATGAGTATAGGCTTTGTTTTCCTAGCTTAGAATTAAGCTTTGATATGGTATGGTTAAGACAGTGCATTTCAGTTGGGATTTGTTTTCTTTGCTCAAAGCTTTATTTGATAATGAATGTTGGTATCTTTTTTTTGATAATTATTCAAACCTTTGTAAAAGAATTATGCAAGTTAAATCTCAAACAACATCAATAATTGGAAAAAAAAAATTATCAGTGGACTTCTATTGAGGATTCAAAGTTGGCGAAGCGTTTGGTGGATTTAACCAATTGCAAAAAATGGAAAACAGACAATGATTCATTCAAACCCATCTTCTTGCAACAAATAGATAAAATGATGAGTGAAAAGATTCCAGGTTACGGGCTTAGAGCACAACCATACATTGATTCTCACATCAAGTTATTAAAGAAATAATACCATGCGATTTCTGAGATGTTGAGACCTTCTGCTAGTGGTTTTGGGTGGAATGATGATCTCAAGTGTGCTGTGGTTAAGAAAAATGTGTTTGATGAATGGGCTAAGGTTAGTTTCTCTATTTTTAAAGATATTTAATTTATTAATCATCATTTTATTTAACCTTTTTAATATTTTTTTTGTTACTAATGTTATCTAGTTACTACTAAGTCATCCAACTGCAAAAGGCTTAAGAAACAAGCCTTTTTTTCTATTATGAAGAATTGGGAATAGTGTTTGGAAAGGATTGTATGAATGGACAAGGTGCAATGACATTCACTTAAACAGTTAAGAAGATTGGCAAGGAGGATGATCAACATAATGACTTTGACCCTTTCTATCCATCAAATGAGTTGAATGGTAATACGAATATGAGTAGCACAAACACCATTAACGCAATCAAGTAAAAAGGTAAAAAAAATATCTAGGAACGAAGATCCAATAGTTGATTTTCTCAAAGACTCGGTCAAAAAACTTGGTAATATGCAAACAATTGACTGATTGCTTTCAATTTGAGGCTGATGGTGCTATTAAGAGGATGAAGGAATTTGATGAACTCAAAAAAATTAATGGAATGACAAATGCACAACGAGTTAAAGTTGGACAACTTCTTATCCATGATTATTTCTTCTCTTTGGATGAAGAATTCAAACTTGTCTATGGTCACCCATACTTAAACTCTATCACCATTGTCTATGAAGCAAAATTAGGCCAAAATCTACTTCATAAAAAGGAAAATTTCTAAAATAAATAGAGTGACGATATTTGCACCCCTTAAAAACCGTGTGTACACCTCAAATTAGTACGTTTTTAAAAAGAAAGCTTATTTTGACAATCTATTTTTTTTCGTTTTACACTTCTTTTCTAAAGACAATACATTCTAAAAAATTTAATTTAAAAAAATTATAAAGACACCTCATTTTAATCTAAGATTATCCTTTTTATCCTTTAGCACTCATATTATAAAGATACTCCATTTTTAAAAATAAATTTCTAAAAACACTCAATTTTATTTTAATAAAAGTTTGCATGAACCACCGTAGCCTTTAGATTCATTCGAGGAGTAATCTATTTTGAATTAAATTATTAAAAAAAATTATTTCTCCTAAATCACTAGATTAAATTGTTATTGGTAAAATTTGGACGATGTGACATGATAGCAAAAGATAACCTAATCGAATAAACCCAAGTTGACCAAAGAGCAATTATCAAACCCCATGACCAAGACGACACAAACGATCAGGTTGGAAGACTCGATCGGGGTTGTCAAGATGGTCGGGGTAAAGGTCGTGATCGGGTAGGATCATCGATTGGGGAAAAATGGGTCTGGTCGAGTTCAACAGATAGTCGATTGAGCGACACGTGGACAACGTTTAGATTTAGTGAAGTCACGTCCCAAAGCACGTAGAGAATGAATCATACTTAAATAAGGTGTCTAGAAGCATACTTTGATTAGGAAGTAAATTTCCTTGTAGATATCAAAGTACAGGTTGGGCAAGAGATCTAACACAATCCAAAGACAATCATCGCAAAACAAGGAAGAATGATAACACGACTCCAATAAGTTAGAGTTTTGTTTATTTACAGGAACTTTCCTTACTTGTACAACAAGCATTAGGGTTCTTGCATGTATAAATAGACCCTAGCAACACACATAAAAGGGTGAAGGTTATTTAGCCATAAGAGAGGGTAGGCAAGATTGAGTGGCTATTCTTTTGACAACTTAGTGGATATTTTTTCTCTTGCCATTACTGGCAATCGTGGATGTTTCCCCGTCTTGAGGTTTTACCATATAAAATCTTACGTAACTTCTTGCTTTTTATCTATTTTGATTTGTACTTTAATATTTATTGATATTATCTATTTGACATGTGGTTGATCCAAAATTCACCGTCAACAACTGGCGCTAGAGGAAGGGGTGGTGAACCTCCAATACCATCAAGTTTAGATAGTTAATTCCGACAAAAGTTTATGAAGAGCGATATCATGGACACTAGCAAAGACATGAGTTTATCTCCGCGCATATGTCCCTAATCTTGTTGATGACAGCGTTGTTAAAGAATATCTATCCTTAAGGACCCTACCATCAACTAGACTTGACGCAGTTACATCTACAGGCGTAACTGTAGGTATGTTCCTCTACACGTTTCGGCAAATCCAGGAATCCCTGTGAAAAGTCATTGATGACACCGCTAGATACGAATCAATGTAACCGCCATTTCCAATTTTGAGTTCACCATACCTACTCTACCGGTGGTAGCCCAGGATCCCAAGGTACGTTCTCAAATAGTGGCAACCACCTCATGAGCACCCCAAAAATCCTGGAGAGATAGGGTGGAGCCTCATGAAAAAAGGGAACATTCTTACAGAAGGAGGGACCTCCAAAAAGACCGGGAAGCTAGGGGACATAGGAAATCCAGTTAATGGGAAGACCTGAAGAGGTATGATGGATTGAAAGATCACCCTAAGCAAGTAGATAGGTACGATGGCCGGAGTAAAAGGCCCTGCTCAAATTCAAGTGATAATGAAACTGCCACTAGAAGGCACTGATATCTAGCCCATGCGGCCAGGCGTGATCCTTTCAGTGCCTAGATCAGCGTGTGAATTCCCAGAGATCCATATGGACTCACTATCCGCCAGAAGTTTGATGAGCATGGAGAGCCGGAATGAGAGTGAGAAGTCATTCTCAGAAGAATAGAGGCTCTTGAGTGAAGACAGAACTTGGGAAATTAATTGATTGGAAATTCTAAAAGTTAATTTGCTGAATGTATAATGAAATTGCACAAACGCGATTAAATTGCCTTAGGCTAACCTATATGAGGGTGAATAGGTTATTACACCTTTTTCAAACCCTTGAAACAAACTTTATTTTGTCCCTCTAGTTAGCTTGGATAACAATACTTAAGATAATAGAACATACTTGAGAAAGCAAAATATGTTATCAAGATTAGTATTGTCAAACAAGCCTACATGTTGCAAGAGATAAGACTATCAATTAAAAGTAAAATATACAATACCTGTATTCTCATTAATATTCAATATATACAAGTGTTTCTGCAAAGACTATTACAAACAAATATGTTCAATATATGAGTACAATAACATTTACAATTTTGATCATTAGAAGTGCTTATTGATAACATATCACCACTATCTTGTCTATTAAGAAATCTATCTGTTAAACTTGTAGAACAAGATATACAAAAACACATACACTTATAAATATATGAGAAGGTTAGGAAGAATTGACACATTATTTTTTTACGTGGTAAAACCTCCGTAAAGGAAACATCCACGGGTTGAATACAACCATCGGGTACTTTTATTGGAAAGTAGATAAGAGATTCCTCGCTATTGGACTCTACATCTACCTAATCCCTATTGGTAGATTGGAAATTCCTCAAAAGTGATCAACAAATGACTCACTTTCTATTGGAGTCCACTCTAACCAACACCGTTAGAAAATTGGAAATTCCACTAGAATGATCAACAAATGACTCATCCTATCCATGGACTCCATCGCATCTTAACATCCCGAGTCTACAAATAAAAGTATACTTTCTATAAAGGCACTCATACCTCTAGAAATTCGCCCAGGCTTGATTGTCCGAGCCACATGCTCCAATCAAGACTCCTTGCTTGGCTATCCAAGGAAACCATGCCTCTAATCAAGACTTCATAACTTTTACAAGGACTTCCTATGTGATCATGAATGCATAAATGCAAACAAACACTCAACATAGAATATGATGATAAAACATATCCTATGGGAACTAGACAAAAGTATGAAAGTTCACATCACAAGTGTAGTCTAGTTATTAATCATGAATGATAAACCTAGAACATGTAAAAGCACTAAAATGCAAACAATATCTAGGAACATTCAAGATACTAGAACTTGAATCAAAATATGAGCACTTTGCACATATTAAAGATTTAGTTACATATATAAAAATATGCTAGAAACATGTGAGAATATCAATCAAGTTTTTTGGCAAAAAACCTAGAGCATATTTCATTCAATATATTCAATTAAACTAAAAAATAGCTCTAAAATAACAATCAAATGTGTTATTCCTTAAGATATTCAATCAAATGAACCAAACACATGTAACTACTATTTTAACACATAATCAATCAATTACAATTCACAAAATAGTCCTAGATATGAAGCTAGCACAATACAATATCAAACATGTGAAAACATAGGCAAAATCAAAACCTAACTCAACATGTAGAGATTTCAATCAAAACAATCTAGCTTCAATAGAGTATAAAATTCTAATTAAAACATATAAAAAACACATACAAGTAGTGAAGAAGAAAACCCAAGGTAATTGATCAAGTTTAGAAACAAAACTTTAGATGAAAATCAATACCAAAGTAAAATTTGTGCAGTCCCGTTTGTGTGTGTATAGCCACAAAAAAAAAAGAATAGAAACTTTTCAAACCTTCTTATAACTGATAGAGGAATGATAGATGAACACTCTCAAATTTGAATCACTCAAAACACAGATCAAACGAAGAAGATAGAGTGTTTGGAAGGTGAGAAAATGTAGAGAGAAAATTCTGCACAACTTTTCCAAGTTTCTTCTTCTTATGAAAATGTGAGAGGGAAGAGATATATAAAGGAGAGGGAATTAAAAAGAGCCAAAAGACCAAATTGCCCCCTTGCCTACTGCCTCTCTGAGATGGCATGTAGGCATCTCAGGGGCAGCAAGGCTTTGTGCCCGAGATGGCAACGCGCCATCTCGGGAAGGGGCCTTTTGCCATCACACCACTCCCTTGCGCTCCTCTCCCGTCCTTCGACCGTTCTTCGGCCTCCGAACTCTGAATTTGAATCCGTTTTTGGATTACAAACTGAGACTCTCTCATGCACATGAAATTTATGAAACTCTTCCCAGAAAATAAAAATTTGACTTGATATACGAACACGAAGATAATGTATGCAACATAACCGGAAAGTTTCGTAACTCTTGACTCGGAACTTGAAATCAAATGTATGAGTAACCGAAATGAATAGAACTCATTAAGGAACAATATAAGACCTAATTCAAGTCTGAGGTCTATGTTATACAAACATATAAGCATACAAACACATATCATATAAGATTACTTATTTCAAAGACATAGTCTACAAACATGTATTTTTCTAAACCTATCAATTTCACACCAATGCATGAGCATTCTAGATCAAGTGTGTGAATGTGTTATACAAAATGAGCACAACAAGGCAGGGACACATATGGTTGCAATAGGTGTGTGTGCCTAAGCCTTTTAGAGAAATGAGGTCTTTTAATATACCTTTGTAGAAACCAATGAAACACATTCCTCTTGAAGACTTTTGCACTTGCTTGATAGGTTGCCACATCTTCTTTAAAGCTTGAATCATCATCAATATAAGAGAAATATAGTTTTGATATGGAATAATGCCAACACAAAATCAAAAACCTAACAATAAGGCAGGCCCATTTCTTAGAAAAGTTCAGGATGCCGCATGTTGAATAGTTCAAGGCCAATAATGACCCGTAGGAGCATGTAAGGAGGTACCAGAGCGCAATAACACAATATGACTATGATGATGCACTCATGTGCTGAGTGTTCCCACATACCTTGGGCCATCAAGGATTCAGGTAGTTTAGAAGACTAACAGTGGAGCTGATTCAAGTTTTCACTAGGCAGTTTATGGGAAATATCTAGCGAATAACGTCTATATAAGCTTTGTCAACCTTAAAGCAAATGAAGGATGAGAAGCTGAAGGATTACCTTACTGGATTCTCACAGGAAGTGTCTGAAGTACAGAGTCCCAATGATAATGCTGTAGTGTCAACATTTGTCAACAGCTTACAACACAACCATCTAACCTAGGTTGGAGAATTTATACATGGGGGTCAGCCCGATAGTAGCCAAAAACATAGGGATGGCAGTTCAAAGAATAGTAGCAAAGGGGACCCGAAAGGCAACGGGGAAAAGAGTAAGGATGGACGTAAAGATGATGACAAAGGTGGCAAGCACTACAAGCGGCAATACACCAATTATACCCCATTGGCTAGGAGGCAAGAGGATATCTTGAATGTGATAGAGGATAAGAATTTATACAGGAAGCCCCCAAAACAGTCAAGTTTTGCTAGGAGAGACACCATAAAATATTACAGGTTTCACCAGGACAATAACCACGAAACCTCTAAGTGCTATAAATTGAAGGACTAAATCAAAAAACTGATCAAATAAGGACACCTCAAAGATGTGATCCTTAGAAAAAGGGATCGATATAAGGACACTCCGAGGGAGGAGCGTGTTAGAAACCAAAGGAGCCCTAGGAGAAATCTGGATGGCGGGGTAATTAATACTATCTTTGGCAAACCGCACACAGGGGCAAGCAGTCTAGAAAGAATGACAGAGGTCAGAGAAACTAAATGGATAGAGGAATTTGGAGGTCAATTTGTTGGGCCCTAACAAGAAAAGATTGAAACAATGATGGGATCCCATAGTCTTTACCGAAGCAGACACGTAAGGATCAAAGGTAAAGCCGAAATATACTATTGTCGTGTCAGTTTGAGTGGGAAATAAGAAAGTGAGAAGACTACTGATCGATAATGAGAGCTCAACAGACATCTTGAGTGTGAAAGTGTTCGATGAAATTGGGTTATAAAAGAAAGACCTCCAGCCCTTCAAAGTCCGATTGAGAGGCTTTGGAGGAGCAGAAGTAACATCTCTGGGAATAGTGAAATTACCCGTGGAGATCTGGAGTTCCCCCTGTATCAGGACAATACTATTAGATTTTGTGGTTGTGAATGTAGAGAATTGACCATACAACGCCTTGCTAGGCCGACCTTTCCTGAACAAAGCGAAGGTTATGACTGCTATCTATGTGTTAATAGTGAAATTTCCAACGAAAGCCAGAGTAGTGGTCATGAAGAGCTCACAAGAGTGGGCAAGAAAGGCTAATTTAGCCGTGTACAGGGAAAGAGCAGAACCGAGGGTAATGCAAATAGATACCCTTGGGAAAGATGAAAACCTGAAACTGGATGAGGTAGAAGCTAGAGCGGAAAATCCAACCAGGTTAAACATGGACCTGAGAAAGACATCTCCGGAAGATGGGAAAGGCTAGGAAGACGAACCAACCATGAAAGTTGTTGTTGATGATAATAACCTTGAAAAAACTATAAAGCTCATGGCTCGACTGATAGAGCAATTTCGGGACGAGATGGTCAACTTACTGAAGGAATACAAAGACGTGTTCACATGGAAACACATGGGTATGCCTGGGATCGATCTGAAAATAATTTCCCACTACTTAACAGCGGACCCCGATCGAAAATCGGTCATCCAAAAGAAAAGACAGTTTAACCCTGAAAGAAACAAGGCAATCAAAGAAAAGATGGAAATGTTATTGGCAGTAGGATCCATAAGAGAAGTAAAGCATCCCGAGTGGGTTGCCAACGTGGCCAGTGTAGGATGTGAGTTGATTTCACTAACCTTTATAAAGCATATCCGAAGGATAACTTCCCCTTGCCTCGAATCGATCAACTGGTGGATGCAATAACTAGTCACGAATTATTGAGCTTCTTGGGTGCCTACTCGGGATACAACCAGATCAGAATGTTCAAACCTGATGATGACAAAACATCTTTCACAGCGGACCAGGAGTTATAATGTTACAAAGTTATGCCCTTTGGTCACAAGAATGCCGGGGCAACCTACCAGAGACAGGTAAATAAGATGTTCACACGACGTATCGACATAAATATAGAGGTGTATATGGAGGACATGCTGACAAAAGGTATAACGTCTGAAAAACATATGGAAGATCTCAATGAGACATTCGGGGTGTTACGAAAGTTTGGCACGAAGCGTAATCTAAAGAAGTGTGTGTTTGGGGTACCATCAGGAAGATTCTTAGGATTTCAAGTTCATTAGAGGGGAATCGAGGTAAACCCAAAAAAAATAAAGGTATTAGAGGAGATGAGGTCCTCGAGGACATAGAAGGATATTCAGAGGTAACAAGTTGTTTAGCATATCTAAACCGGTTCATAAGCAAATCAACAGACAAATGTCTACCCTCTTTTAAGGCAATAAAGAAAGGCAAGGGGTAGAATGGAATGACGAGTGCGAGTAGGCATTCAGAAAGACCAAGGAGTACCAAGGTAGAACACTAATTCTATCTAAACCTCTTGAAGGAGAATTGCTCTACCTATACTTGTCAATAACGGTTGTAGCAACAGGGTCAGTGCAGGTCAGGTTCGGTGAGGGTGTACAAAAGCCAGTGTATTACAAAAGCAAGGCTTTGTTACCAGTTGAGACAAGATACTCACCAGCAAAAAAATGGCACTGGCACTTGTGACTGCTTGGAGGAAGCTGAGACTGTATTTTCAAGCCGATATGATCGAGATCTACATGGACTACTCACTATTGAAAGTTCTATCAAAACCTGAAGTATCTGGGAGGTTGACCAAATGGGAGGTGGAACTGAGTGGATTTGACATTGCATATCTGCCAGGAGCCATGATAAAAAGACAAGTTGTAGCCGGCCAGATTACTGAGTTCGCTGAACCAAACATCGAAGTGATCAGGATGTTGAAAGAAAACAAAGAATTCCTCTGGAAACTGCATGGGGAAGGATTGTAAAACATGCATGGTAGTGAGGCTGGGATAGTCATATCTAACTAGAAGGTGACCAGGTAGAATGTGCCCTACGGTTTGATTTCAAAGCCACCAATAACATTGCCCAGTATGAGGCACTTTTTGTAGGACTTGGGGTTTGCACGACCCTAGGGGCAAATGAGTTAGAGATATTCAGTGATTCCCAGGTAATGGTAAACCAAATCTCGGATGAATATCAAGCTAAGGACAGTAACATGGTTGCATATCTAGGGATAGCTAGGATGTTGTTGGGAAAATTCAAGGTGTACAGGATTACTTAGTTCCTGAGGGAAAAGAATGAGAAGGTAGACGCTTTGTCAATATTGGCAGTGGTAACTATCGTTATACGGTTAAAGACCATCCCAGTTGCTCATCTCAAGAAACCGAGCATTGAGGATCAAGAGGAAGTATTGAAACTAGGAGCAGTTAAAGGTGAACAAATCTCTTGGATGACCCCGATCAAGGAGTACTTAGAGAATGGGATGCTCTCGTTGGAAGCGATTGAGGTAAAATTTCTCAGGTATAGAGTAGCTAGATACTCAATGGTCAGAGGAGAACTATACAGGAGAGGATTTTCAAAGGCCTTGCAAATGTGTGTTTGCCTAGTAGAAGGTAGGAAGATATTGGAAAGAATTAATTGGGGAGTGTGTGGGAACCACTCTGGAGGAAAAAACCTAGCGCACAAGACTCTCAGATGAGGCTTCTGCTGGCCGACCTTGTTCCAAGATGCTCAGGTGGTCGTGGGTCAATTTTATGGTTGTAAGAGGATAGCTAATTAAATCAAAAGACCTCCCGAATTGTTTAAGAGCTTGTCGTCACCTTGGCCATTTTCCATGTAGGGGTTAGATTTGATTGGCACGATGCCAGCAGTAATAAAAGAAGGAGTGCAGCACGCCATTGTAGCCATGGACTACTTTACAAAGTGGGCAGAGGCAGAAAGATTGGTGTATATAATCGAAGCTAACACAACCAATTTTGTGAAGAAAAATGTCATTTATTGGTTTGGAATCCCTGATACAATAATCACAGCAAGGGGACCCAATTCGATAATGACAATTTCAGGAACATGTTCTAGGATTTCGGTATAAAAAAATATTATGTTACACCAGCTCATCCTTAGACCAATGACCAGACAGAGGCAATAAGCAAGATAATCAAGCACACCCTAAAGGCAAAATTCGACGCTAAGAAAGGGAACTGAGAAGATAAGCAACACAAAGTTCTATAGGCATATCGAACCACGGAAAGGACTTCAACAGGAGAGACTCCCTCTTTACTAGCATTCGGAACAGAGACGATGATTTCAGTTGAAATAGCTCATAACTCACCAAGGGTATAACTTTTCCACCCCGAAGAAAATGTAGAAATGCTAGAACAGAACTTACACGAGCTGGAGGAAAAGAGAGACCTGTCGAGAGTAAAGAAAGTCACTTATCAGTAATGGGTGGCAAGATATTACAACACACACGTATGAGTAAGGAGATTCCAGCTCGAAGATCTAGTTCTGAGGAAAGTATCACCTAATACAAGAGATAAATAAGCTAGGGCATTGGCAGATAGATGGGAAGGGCCATATCGAGTAGTCGGGTTGGCTGGCCATAGGGCATATCGCCTTTCCTGACCAAAAGGGAGCGAGATACCCATGCCATGCAATGCTCAATACCTAAAGATGTTCTACCCATAAGAGTTTTTTAGTTTCAATCAGAGATGAATTTGCTTTGTTAGTTGATTGTTTGATGCTTCTTTTTATTATTTAATAAAAAACCCCCTGTGAAGAAGCAATTTCAAATGTCAAGAATAGTTCTTTAAATTTCCTTTCATTCACATATGCAATCTCGGGCCACCTAGAGATCGCTCAGTGCCGTTGGGAGCACTTGAGAGGCTCAGTGAGGGGGATGAAAACACATGTCCCAAAGGCTATATACACTCACCAAAACTAATTGGGTGCAATAAAGCAGTGTTAGGGCACTTCAGGTCTTAAGCACTTGATGGAATGCACCAAAAATTGAGTGAGGGATAAGTATTTCTACTCAGAAAAGGTACAAATAAAATGTTAAGCGCCTGTAAATTCAGTAGAAATATAAGATGCCCCATTACAATGAATCTTGGTCAATAGACTATTGGGAGAGGTCCCAATGAATTAGTTGATAGATAAAAGACAAGAGTCTATAAACTAGATACCATGCAAATAAGTTATAAAAAAAGCACTCCTTGATAAGAAAACAGGAGCAACAAACTGATCAAGGGTTTGAGTAATCGATTGGCTAACATGAGTATACTCCCCGACGCTGCTCGAATAAGGTGTTATGACAAACCCTGCCATACGAAGTTGCCTGGCCAAAGTAGGGACAGTAGACTTAGTACAATTTAAGTTAAAAAAACAGTCCTGGCCAAGCTAGAGAAACCGGGTTTACGGTGATGCATCCAAAACCGGGCGCGACTATATATATAGATACCAGACTAAGAACTGGTTGTAACCAATTGCATTAGTATAGTTTCAGCTAAGTCAGTTAGCTGGTGTAAGGTAGTACACACAATTCGAGCTAACTTAAGGCAACAACCAAGGTAAACGTACTTAGTCAGAGTTGGATCACTCGGTTCAGCATAATAATGGGATTAAATTATGGAGTGATTCACACTAGATGAAAGGGTGTGGTCGTAACCAAGATAATTACCTTGGTATGGCTAGACATGCATAGTTCGAGTTAACAAGTGGTTATATCCATTTATAAATTACCCAGTTTTTAGGTAGTTACTCGTTTCGGTATGGATCCTTGCTCATCCTGATTATACAATGAAATAAACAATTCATGCTAAGTCATTTGCTTAAGAAGAGTCAGTAAAAATGTATATATTCATATACAAAAGTGATGCCATTTACATTAAAAACGAAGAGATTATAAAGTAGCGGTTACATTGGTAATGATGACAAAAGGCGAAGAAAGAGAGTTAAGCATCTAGGGCACTAGAAGAACCTCCAGGTCCAAATCCTCTGGTAGAAAGGTTACAACCCTTATGATCTTGCTTCAGATTTAAAAAGTCTGGCTAAGTGATATGATCTTCTAGGTCATTGGCCATGAATGAAGAATAGTCTGTACCCGGCAAGGGACCAACAACAACCTTATTGGTCAAGGCGCCATCTTTTCACCATAATGTAAAACCACCAGGGAAGATTTCGAAGGAAGCTCTTGGTGCATAGGACGAGGATCCTTCCCAATGGATCTACAGTAGACCTTACACCTGATCCTTTGATTCCTGATGGATTCTAAGGACTTGTTCTTTGGCTTCTTGATAGTTCTGTCCCATTTCTAGTGAGCTTCCTCCGAGGATCTGTCATTGCCGTAAAAGAATACTCGAGCAGTAGCCAACCCTCTCTCGAACTCCCTCAACATGATAGCATCAAAGACTGGAGATCTTTTATAGCGGTCCAAATTCTGGACTTCGATGGCAGACCTAGCTTCTTGGGAATGCACCTTAATGTTAACCTGTTGCTGCTCAAAGCCATTTGCTAGGTTCTCAAAGTTGATTCGAGCTTCCTCAGATGCCTGATGCGCCTCTAGCATAACTTGCTGAGTAGAGGTGAGGGTGTTTTGGGCAACCCTGGTCTCCTCCTCATATTTCTTTGCTACTGTCTTCGCCAAGATGGCCCTTGATTAGAGTTTAGCACTTCAAAACTCTAGCTTGGTGACCCTCTTCTCTAATTCAACGTTCCTCGTGGTGAGTTCTCTTAGAGTTGTCTCGACTGCAGAAGCCCAGCCCTGGACATTGGCTATGGTTTTCTTTAGGGCGACCTTAGTCATAGCATGGGCCTTCAGCTTCTCCTTGTACTGCTAAACTTTAGAGGTGCTGGCAGTAGAAGACTTCAGAGCATCATCATTCTCAGCAAGAGCCCTTCTTAGCAGAGATATCTCAAAATCCTGCTTCTTCTGATCAGCCAAGGCTCGAGTTAGCTCCTCCACCACCTGAAAGAGAAAGTAAGAATTAGTAGAGCTGGCAAAAATGCAAGCAAATGACAATGTAGAAAGCATTTAAAAAACTCCATTGTTGAATATCATACTGTTGGCTTCAATTCTCATCTCATGGGTGTGGGCCCGTTCCCAACTCTTTGGGGTGACACCCACAGATACCTATCAGAGCACTCCTCTAAGAAGCCCCCTGGCAGAGATCCACGCTTTGTCACACGATCATGCGTGAGAGTTCCCGGGGATCGGCCAGTCGCCACTGTCTTTGCTCTGATACCAATTGTTGGAACCCCGTTTACCGGTCACGCAGCGGAACTAGATTTTAAATTTTTTATACAGATCATATCTGTATATGGGACCAGTGATCTTTGGATCGTAATTATTTTTCGGAACCAATACATACAATATGTATACACAGGAAATTGTAATCAACAAAAATCAGAAGAAGAATCTTACCAATGTTTGGAGGCTCCTTCACTTTTCGATATGCTTCTGTCTGAACCACTCGATCTTCCTCGCTATCTCCCAGAACTGGTAACTGTGTGTGGGCGCGTCCCAGTCTTAGGAATTTGAATGGAGGATGTAGAGAAATACTTGAAGAAACTCTTTCTTCTCAATTTGGTATATTGATTTTACGCACACATAAATTATATCTCATGCAAAAAATATATTGACCGATGTGGTTCTGTATATGATATATATATATAAGCCAATTCTTTTCTCAAAAACAACAACCCAACCTATCGCCTCCACCAAATATATATATATTTCTATATATGACGCCATTACATCAGTTGCACGTCTCTACCAAATATATATATTTATATCTCGCCTGTAACCTTTATCACAAATACTTATCTTTTATATATTCCGTATATTAATTATAAAAAGTCAACCTCTCTTTTATATATATATATATATATATATATATATATATATATATATCTTTATATTGTTTGTATCCATTACAAACACTTATATATGTGCACACATCAATTTACATCCTATGCAATCTATTGTGTTATAATTGATATATATCTTTTAATTTATTTTTTTCAAATATATCTAATATATTAAAAGTGATAATAAGTATTTTAAATTTAAACTTAAATTCAAATACTTAGATAAATGATTTAGAAAAATAAAATAATCATATTATTTTATCTTCACCTAAATCCATATATCAACTAACACCCTCCAATTAATAGTTAATTAATAATTCATAATTATCAATATAATTAAATAATCTAATTATTTAATTAATTTAATTATTAACATTCATTAATTAAATAATCTCGTTATTCAATTAATTCCTGAATATATACGTGTCACTTTTATAACACAATTAATTGGACAATCCAATTAATTAACCGTGACCCATGTTACCTAAATTGATCGGGCTAGAAAGGGGACCTAATGGACCCACAATATTTTGAGCTCCAATAATCCTCGGAATCATTAATTAAACTCTTTAATTAATATTCCTTGATTATTAACTCTAGTATTATTCCACTAAAAACCCGAAGCTGTACTCTCTCAACTGTAGACGCTTTTAAACAGACCGATACAACTTAGTGTCCATCGATATAGCTATTACATATGGTGTGATCCTCCACAGTAGTTCATAATTAGAGTTGGGTCATAATGTCCGTTATACCCCTCTAATCACATATATCCTTTAAGTACCATTGATTCTTTAATGGACAATAAATCATATTTGCTTACGGAATTAGAAGAGCGCTCATATTGTCCAATCCCCGAATCAATCTTTAAGGGAACTACCATCTACTTCTCTTAAGAAGGAGTGGATTCCACTATTGTGTACAAACCTTCCCAGCCACAAGCTAAATCGCAATCCCAACATACGGAGTATATTGATCAGGAAATATATCTGACCTCACACACGGTATATCAAAGACCACGATTTAACCTGAAGGAGTCGATAAGACACTCAGGATTAAGATCACTCATATATAGCCATCATTAGTTATATATATGAATCTCATCGGTAAATGGATATTGGTGAGAGATTCATATAGATCATGGCCCAGTCCTATATGATCATATCATACAAGGTGCCTCCATTCCCATATCTCATATGAATGATTCAGGATAGAATCATCGTAAATTACGGAATGGACCGCAGCTATAGATTAACCACAAATAAAGTACCCATCTTTATTTGCTATCCGTGGACTCTTTATATTGCATGTCTCTTACTGTATCCATCCGTATATGACACTTTTATACAGAGTTCGAGATTACATCTGGCAATCTTGGATGTTTAAATATATGCACAAGTTTATAAAATAAATAAGATAACAAGAATGAATTGAACTTTTCCTTTTATTTATTTCATAAATCCATTTACAAATTACATCTTTAAGGCATAAACCCTAACACATACGGATCTGCTCAAAGACACTGGAAGTTTTGGCTTCCTTTCAGTACCCATCACCGATGTACCCATCACCGGTTGACATCGATCGGAGCATAGAGAGAGGATCGACACGAGAGCTACTTGAATCAGGATGATGGGAGGATCCGAAAATAGGAGCATATGGGAGAGCTGTTGGAGTAGGTAAATTATGACTAGTGGAAGTGGTCGGAGGCATCACCGAAAGGGTCGTGTTTGTGATAGGTTGTAACCTTGAAATTACAGCACCCTCTCTAGCTTGAGAAACATCTACAGAGGCTTCTAAATCTTGCCTCTCAAGGGCTTGAACTTCACTTACACTGTCCTGAGGAAGAGGTCCATGAGGTGGGATGGAGGGGACATTCCTAGGTTGGCTCACCCCTACATCTTCAGTCACTTAAACTGTAGCCCAAATCCTTGATTTGAACACTGGAATGAGTGGTTGCTCCTTAGTAACATCCAAAAAATCATCATAAAAAAACTGCCCTTACGAGTTGAGCCCACCACCATCAGAGTTAGAGTCAGTAAAGATTATCTGACGTTCATCGGAGAATTGCATAAGGGCATTCCCTGGGCTATATGTGGGTAGATTAGAAGAAGGACTGTCAGTTTGAACAAATGAAGGCTCAGGATTAGTAGGAAGCACAACCGGGTCAGTAGTCTTGACCGGATCAGATGGGAGAAAAGAAGATATTGTAGCAACCCTATCGCCCTTTCTCTTCGACCGATGCTCCTACAAGATCAAGTCGGTCAAGTTCTCATGGCCATCCTCTTCATCTTCATCGAGAATGATAGAGCCAACCTCTGACTTGAGTAGGAATGGGTTAAAATTATATGGAGCCTCACCTTTCTTACGAATGGCCTCAGGAGCAGAAGATCCCTCCGCAGTCTTAGCCACTTTGTTACCAGTGGCCTTCTCACCAAACTTCGCCTTATAGGACCAGCCCTTGCTTGGTTCATCCTTACCTGGCCTATCCCTATTGGGTCTATCTCGACACCATCTCTCTTTGTTATATCTCTTTCGATCAGAATCATCAGGGGCAAATTGCACCCGGGTAGACCTATCTCTAGATGATCCTCTCTGACCACCTTGGGGTAGAGCGACACTGCAACCGCTTGTTTCAGCAAGTCCAGTAGGAATCGCCAATGAGTCATGATCAGACTCTTATATATGCTCCACCAAATCATGCTCAGAGGAGGCAACTCCTAAGGCCACTTGATCAGCAGTAGCTTTCTTGCTCACCCGATCAAGGTTCTTAGATTTTTTAGCCTGCCCACCGACGACGATGTCCACCTAATATAATGAAATGACAAACACAAAGAAAAGCGGTAAGAACAGATATATAAAACAAAAGCGCTAAAGAATATAGATGAAAGAACCTATAACGCTTGCGTCAGGCCAAAATCTCAAGAAAAAATCCCAGCTCTATCAACTTCCTTTCTGAGTATAAATTGCGATGATCCCTGACCTCCCAAGAAGTCTGAGTCGCCTTGATAACAGTATTCACCTGCTCTTTGGTCAACACGGGTGCAGTTTTGTTCCATAGATTAGGGCTATAAAAGTGCCTCAGGACACTGTTTCGAACCAACTGATGGGTGGCATTAGCAACCACGGTCTGAACCAACTGATGGGTGACAAAAAACCAACTAATTTTCCCATACTTGTTTGACAACGGGAACCTCCAAATAAAGCCCTTATGGTCCTTATACGTATGAGAGGTAGAATTTTCATTGTAGCCGTGAGGAATCCAGTTGCTTGGGGAGGTAGACTGAAGATAAAGAGTACCCCCAGTATCCGATCGCCCCAAGGTATAGATATTACGTATCTTATGAGGGGTCGGGGGATACTTGGCCCCGATTTTCTTCTACAAGTGCCACAGGTTAATTAGCACCCGGTATGAGTTAGGGGTCAACTGAGCAGGGGTAATCTCTGCATCTGCCAAGAATCAAGCGATAAAGGGTTGAATAGGGAGAGTGACCCCCAAGGACAACGCAATCCCATAAACTACAACCGTACCAAAGGAAGGATTCCATATGGCACGATTGTTACTACAAGAAAGTTGTATCGAATGTAAAAGGTCGAACCGATCCTTAAACTTCTCAAGCTCATTTTCGGTCACCATGTTAATCTCGCAATCAAAGGCACAAGGGTGATCATGTGTAAATCTTAGCATGCATGCTTGTCATTCCCTCGAGACCTCATTCATCTTTAACGTCTGTAAAACTATCTTTAGGTCATTCACTAGATAGACGGTTTCTTTGGGTAAACCTTTGGTAGTTTGTCTTGTGCTAGTTATCTTCAACATTTCTGGGCAAACATCAACAGAAGTAGAACCAGAAGAGTTAGCAGATAAAGGGATAAAATCATGACGAGACATAAAATAATCTACATTTAAAGCAATAGGTTGAAATGAAGGAGCATATGCGCGAAAGTGGAATTGAAAAATACAACACACGCAGAGCGTGAGAAAATTTAGTAAAATTAAAATTAGGGTTGGCGTATAAATAAAAAAATTTCCCTTTTTAAATAACAAAAACCTTAACCCTAGATTAATTGATGTATATAAAAGTGTCGTACCATTTTCTCGTGACGATTGAACAAGCGCCGAATTGATTCAGCAAGATCTTCCAATCTAATCATGAACATGAATCACCTAGGAGTGTGGGCTCCTTTTCTTCAAATTGTATACCTGATGATGGAAACAAACAAAATCTAATTCTTTGTTAGTTACAAATATCCTCCAAGACAAAAATCAAGAACGTCCGGCCACTTGTGAATTATCAATCAATTTGATTGAAACTCGCGTGAACCTTGATTCGATGTTGTACAGAAAACTCTTTTGATGTAAAGGATACTAGTGTACTATCGAAAACAAAAACGTTCTCTTTTTCTCTTTTCTTCTTGGCCGAATTCCACACCCTATAACTTAGAGTTGATTGAATTTTGTCAAGAGTAAAATACTAAATTTTTCTCCCTCAAAATTCTCTCTTGCCAAGCAAAATTCTCTCTTAGAAAAACCTTAGGTTGGCCGAAATTTTACTATAAGAAAGCATAGGGCTGGCCGAAAGTCACAAGGGTACATATATATATAGGATCACAAATCCTTTCCTAAGAAGGATTTACTTAGTTGGCAAGAATCGTTTCCTTAGGTGGATTTATTTGGTAGTTAAGAATTTTTTTTCTTAAAGGAATTCTATCCTCTTATATATATATATATATATATGAGCTGGCCGAAATTCACAAGAATACATATTAGGATCACAAATCTTTTCCTAAGAAGGATTTACTTGGTTGTTAAGAATCATTTCCTTAGGTGGATTTACTCGGTGGTTAATAATCCTTTTTCTAAATGAATTCTATCCTACACCAAGACTCCTAATCCAACTCAATAGTGTATTTGTAACCATATTAAAGACTTCCTAATTTGGTTAGATAACTAATTCCTTTTATTTATCTACTAATCAAATATAGTCTTTAATATTAATTATACTACCAACAATAGTATAATTTTAGGAGACCATCTCCTAATAGGAAAAAGATTTTGACTTTTAATTAAACAATTAATTAATCAACAAATTAATTAATTTCCACTTAATTAAATAATAAAATATAATATAATATATTTAGTCTATTCTAAATAGCCTTGCTGCCCAATCATAATCAACAAATGATTCACTTAGGTCCGATCTATTTAATTTTAGTTCATCCCTCTAAAGAACTAAAATTGAACTCTTAAATAAAGATAGAATAAGTTGATGTTACTCATTCATACCCTAGACAACCTTATTGGAGAAAGTGTATCCTCGTGAAGAATATCAATAATCGCCAAGAGCTCATAGACCGCCTATAGCTCCCCAAGTTACCATATTTACTCATATGACCACATTTTTAACTTGGATATTTTTTATTGTCTATAAGCCATGTTTCAGTAGACACTTTTGAAAACTTAACATTAAGATTTAATATCCAATACATCAAAACATCCATATGATGGTATTCTACTCTCATTCAATAAATGGAGTCACGATGTCCATATCTATAAATAAAGTCCTCTATCGATTAACAAATGAATACCACTAAACTATCGAGGATAGACTATGCTATATAATCGTACTCATTGATAGCTCAAATGATAACACTTGAAACCATAAGTCCATCATTTATCTCAGGATTGAGATAAACTCTCCGATTGTCTTCAAATGAAAAACTTTTATCTATTGGCGGTTCTAGATAAAGTATTTCATTATGATTTAATTCAATGCACCTAATGCACTAGATTCTTTTGCCTAAAGGCACCACACTTTGATGATTTTAGACTCATTAGAACACTTTTGATCCCACTTAAATGTTAGCAAAAGAATCTGCAACTTTAACAAGATAAATGTGCCCAACCTTTATTTTAAGTTGTGAATATTATTCAAGACTAACTAAAGAATTGTGTCTACCTCATACAAATCTAGATGTATGAACAATTCTTCTTTTCTCATAGTCTTTTGACCTTATGATTATTTACTTTTGACAATTATAATAATTAAACTATAAATGTTACAAGATTTGTTAAACTATAAATCACTTTATTAATATGAAAAGATTGTCAAATACATTATTATACTCTTGCTATCGAGCATAATCCTAACAAAAGTGAACCCAAAGTATGGATTCAAGCCTAGCTGTATTCTCATTATCGCCAGCCCCAATAGCATGCATGAGAAGTTCAAAATACCGATAGTGAAGAGTCGGATCCATATCTAGAGTATAATGAACACGATGAGAACTCAAGCGGCTCATAAAGAAGGAAAGGAAATGAAGGAGAGTGAAAGTTTGAAGAAGAAAAAAAGGGTAGGGTTTTCTCTATGAAAAAGGTTTGTAAAGACATGAGAGTGAAATGAAGAGTTTCGAGGTATATATAGAAGTGGATGATTTCATAAGAGTATACACACGTCACCAGATAAGAGTAAAAGTAGGTGCATGCAAATTGAAAATCACACGCCGTTCAAAATTAAAAAAGATGGCTAAATGATTGCGTCAGTCGAAATATGCATGCTTGACACCGAAGTTTAGCTGTACAATAATAAATGTGCATTAATGAACTACAGGATAAGAAAAAAGAACACATTAACACACTTCGCCAAGTGAAACCCATTTGGAACGAAACACTCGGTCTTGTATGTTTAAGGGAGTATTGTTATTGGTAAAATTTGGACGATGTGACACGATAACAAATGATAACCCGATCGAATAAACCCAAGTTGACCAAAAAACACTCGTCAAACCCCTAGACCAAGATGACACAAACAATCAGGCTGGAATACTCGATCGGGGTTGTCAATATGGTAAGGGTAAATGTCGTGATCGAGTGGGATCATCGATCGAGGAAAAACAGGTCTGGTCGGGTTCACAGATAGTCGGTTGAGCGACAGGTGGACAACATTTAGATTTAGCGAAGTCATGGCCTAAAGCACGTAGAGAATGAATCCTACTTAAACAAGGTGTCTAGAAGCAAACTTTGATTAGAAAGTAAATTTCCTTGTAAATATCAAAGTGTAGGTTGGGCAAGAGATCCAACACAATCAAAAGACAATCAACGCAAAACAAGGAAGAATGATAACACGACTCTAATAAGTTAGAGTTTTGTTTGTTTACAGAAACTTTCCTTACTTGTACACCAAGCATTAGGGTTCTTGCATGTATAAATAGACCCTAGCAACACCCATAAAAGGGTGAAGCTTATTTAGCCATAAAAGAGGGTAGGTGAGATTGAGTGTGTATTCTTTTGATAACTTATTGGATATTTTTTCTCTTGCCGTTACCGGCAACCGTGGATGTTTGCCCTCTTTAGGGTTTTACCAAGTAAAATCTTACGTAGCTTCTTGCTTTTTATTTATTTTGATTTGTAGTTTAATTTTTATTCATATTATCTGTTTGACGTGTGGTTGATCCAAAAATCACCATCAACATAAATATTACAGACTAAACTCTCTCTCCTAATTTTTAATTACCATATTAAACTCACTCTCCTCCGATACATATCTCTAATTTTCTATATTCATTCTTTCTCAAGCAAGACTAACAGTTAAGAAAACAAAACTTACGAATATGTTTGATTTTTAGGAACTGTATATATGTATATATTTAAAAAAAAAAATTAAAAACACAAGTACCCAATTTTTCTTTTTTAAAAACAAAATATGAAAAAGTTTTTTAGTTACTTTTGTAGGTATGTAATTTCCTAGAGAACTTTAATTCTTTCATCTGTATTAGAAATTCCGAGTTTAATCGAATCTAGTTACAACAAATCAATTTTATGTATGTATATATATATATTTAAAAAAAATTAAAAAACAAGGTATTTTTATTGACTTTTAATATATATATATATATATATATTACTGTTAGTAAAAAAGAAAATATTCATAAGTTTTTTTCTTTAACTATTAATCAGAGATCGATCGAGAAATTATAAATATATGATTTTTTTTTAACAATGGGGAGAGAGAGTAATTAGGAAAGAGTGTTTAGTATGCTAATAACAGATTTAGGAGAGAGTGTTTAGTATCGTAATAACAGATTTAGGAGAAAGAGCTTAATAGGTAATATTTAATCTAATGATTTAGGAGAGTTAATTTCTTTTTTTAATAATTTAATTTATTTGGAGTGTCTTTAATATTTTTTTTTATTGTCTAGTAATTTTAATTCAGGTTAAAATTGTCACTAATAAAAATATTAAATTGGAGTGTAAATAGATAATTTGTGAATTGCAAGGAGAACCTCTCTTTTGAAAATCCATTAATACCGTAATATTACTAAAAGAACTAATTGTTTGTTAGTACACCCATAAAAAATTATTAATTAGTTTCCTATTTTAATCTTTTATATTTTTTTTCCTATTAATGATTTGACATTAAGATATATCATAAATTGTTTTTCCATTTTAATAAACCCAAGATTCTCTTTTAAATAAATTTTCAGTCTCTTTTAAGGAAACACATACTGATTGCTAAGTATGATAAATGAATCAAAATCATGAGACAATTTTGGTGGTGAAAAAGTAAAGTTTTAAATTAATTTTTATTTGAAGAACAAAATCATTATGTACATAAACAAACTTTTAAATTAATTATATTATCTATATTATTTATTTCTTTTGAACGAATTTTAGATTTTTTATTTATTTATCAATATTATATGTTTTTTTAATAAAAAAAAAGATGTTCTTCAATTTTATCGAACACCTACCTTTTTTTTTTGAAATATCATTTAACACCTATTTACTTCCACATCACTTGAGACATGACACAAATCTTGCATCCCTACAAGGCTACAACTCTGTCAAACAGAAAGTGGTTTTCTAATAAAAAATAAAAAATCCTTAAATTGTCTTTTAATGAAATATGAAGTTTGATTTTGAAAAAAAACCAAGAAGAGAAAAGAAGTAGGGAAGAGAAAGAATAGTAAGAGAATTAAAGGTAACAACAAAATTAGAAATAATAATAAAGTTGATTACATAACATATTAGTCATAGGTGGTGTGTACTTACAAAAATACAATACATTATAATTCAAGAAAGGGTATTTTTGGCATTAAGTAGTGTTTATTTACAAATTAGAGATTTTTTAAAAAATTTGATGGGTGTGATTACGAAAGGGGTGTAGATACAGTTTTTGAAGGGTGTCATTATCACTGCTCAAATAAATATTTGTCTCCCATTTTTTAAACTAATCTTTTATATATATATGATATGGATCATCTCTTCACTTTAATTGTCTTCACATTATTCTCATCTCCATAATCTATTGTCACATATCTAATATAGCAAGTCAATGGTTTAAATTATTTCCAATAATTATTTGATGTTTTTACTCTACCAACAATAGAATTAATCAAGATCATTAATTTAAGTATGGACAAAGTGGGGTGAGAAAAAAATTAATTAATTAATTAAATTACACTCCACATCCATATCCTATGCATATCTAAAGAGTGGTGTTATTGGCAACCCACTAATGATTTAATAATGTCTCAGCTTTTAAAATTTTAAAATTTATTTGATTTATTTCTAAAACTACCTATTATATTTATCTTTCAAACTTAACTCACCTTATAAATGCTCTCTACATATTTCAAAAAAATTGTTCTCTCTCTCTCTCTCTATATATATATATATATATATATATATATATATATTAAGAGATGTTTGGTTGGTAGACCTTTTAAATAAAAAGGTCTATTTAGAGAAGCACCTCCCCATGAGCTTTTGTCTAGTAGAGATTTAAACTCTATTAGTATCTACTCAATTTAAGATAGACCAGCTCAACCAAACAACTCTAAAAAAACTAAAATAGACATTTGTAAACCTTTTGAGGCTGTAGAAAGCTTAATCAAACAAACACTAAGTTGGTACCTTTTTCCTCCATTTCTTTTACTCACATCCAACACTTACAATAATATTTTTTCCTTCATGTCGTTTATCATTTTGGGAAGATAAAAATAAGAAAATAAAAAATATTTAATCATAATATGTTCATTAGAGAGCAAAATGTTTTTAGTGTTCTCACATCTTTCATAGTGAAAAACAGAAGAGACTTCGTCTAAGGACTAAAAAGTAATAGGTGTCCGAAGATGTCGGTCCTTGTCCGTCCTTAAACTTTAGCAGTAGCTACCATGATGGTGGTATATATAAATTATATATTTTTAATTTAATTTAAACATAATTACAATTTATTGATTTTTTTTTTGTTTTTTAAAATTATTAATATTTTAAGAGCAATGGTATATTTTATGTCACTTGTAAAAGTTATATAAAAAATAATATACTTAGTGTCTGTTTGGTATTGTTTTTGAAAAGTTAAAACCATCTTTTTAATAATTTTAGCTTTAAAATGATGTTATGTAAAACTTTCAAAAATAATTAATTGATAATCTCCATAGTTTTTGCTATAAAAAATATAATAAGTTTTGATAGTCGTTTTAACAATTAGGTGAGGGGTTACTTTTTTTTAAAAAAAAAATCAAGACTACAACTTTTTTTTCTCCTTTTTCCCTCTGTTTTCTCATGCTTTATATTTATCAAAAATGAGGAAAAATAGTTGTAATTCTTGGAAAATTTTCAAAATTTGATTATAAGTAGATATCATTAAATTTCATATGTTTCATCTTACTTTGCACATTAAATTTGTTGGGTCATGTAGTGTTTGGGTTAGCCCATTACATTACATATTAGACCTAAACAAGAAGTCCAACAGAAGCCTGATCCATAAGCCCAACCCTAATCCATCACTAGTTTGATTTCAATCAGAAGCTTGACCTCAGTTGACCACAAAATGAAACGGTGCACTTTAACATATCAGATGTGTGTTATCTGATCACGTGAAGAAATCCAACTTGGCAAGCTCTCATTAACTGATAGGATATCGGTGCTAACTCACATGATAGGACTATATATATGTAAGAGAGAGAAGAGAGAAATTAGATAGTCATTGATTAGGGTTTCTCTTTTTTGCTCTCTCTCTCTCTTATGAAAGTTCTCTGTGCATCTCTATAACAAATTTCTATAAATCTTGGTAAATCCAAGTGTTTTATTTGTAAATTCTTTAAGATTACTGTGTAATGTGAGTGATCAGAGTGTTGATACATATTGTTGTGAGTTTGTCGGATCTTTCTGTTAATCTATAATAGATCGAGAGTTGTATTTTATGTTGGTCTTGAGTTCTATTTGGGAATCTAGGTTGCTGGTTGTATTTGTGGTTTGTTGAAGCGACTCTGTTGGTGTGTTCTTGTTGTAAGAAAATCATATAGTGAATAGAGTCTTCTTGTGAGGCTCAACGTGGATGTAGGTCTTTTTAAAACTGAACCATGATAATCTGTGCCTTTTTACTTTCTATTTTTGTTATTTCTGTTCTTACTTGTCTTTATTTTAGATTCACTCCATTCTTGAAAAATTGTTCTACTTTTATCTAATGCTTTCTTGTGTGTTGTGAGTGGATCTTGTAGGTTTATTAGATCAAAAAGGGAGTGTTAGAGTTTCGTGTGAAAACCAAAACTGCTAATAGTAATATCAGAGCCTTGGTTCATCACCAACGGCGAACATAAAGGATGAGGATCCTCTAGCTATGGAGTCTTCAGCTGAAGACACATCTGGAGAAGTGAAAACTGGAAGCGTAGAAATGGACGACCAAGAACCAGCACCTGTGTAAGATTTCGGTAACTTTAATAATTCTATTTTTTTGATGAAATTTGAAATTGATAAGTTTGATGGCATAGGAGATTTTGGGATTTAGAGAACGAAGGTGAAAGCCTTACTTTCCCAACAGAAAATCCTTAAGGCCATTGAAGGTCCAGAAAAGTTACTTGATAATCTGACCGTTGAAGAAAAATCTGATATGTTTGAAATGGCTCTAGGAACTATTATATTGAATATTTATAATAATATTCTTAGAGAAGTGAATGATGAAACCTCGGCATGTAGTGTTTGGAATAAACTTGAAAGTGTATACCTTACTAAGTCCTTAGCTAATAAAATATATGTTAAAGAAAGATTGTTTACCTTTAAGATGGACCCTAGTAAAGGCTTAGGTCAAAATTCAGATGAATTCAAGAAAATGATCATAGAATTAGCAAATGCTGGGGACAATGAGAAGCTGAGTGACTAGAATGAGGCAATTATTCTCCTCAACTCTTTTCTTGACTCTTTAAGGATGTCAAGGCTGCCATTAAATATGGCAGGTGTATCTCTGCTTTGAAATCTAAGGATTTAGAGCTTAAAATTGAAAAGAATGATAGTGGAAAACCTATTTGCTAGAGGTAAACAGCCTGGTAAAGGAAATAATAACTCTAATAATAAGAACAAACGTAGAAGTAAGACTTCTAATCATAAATCCCAATCTAGGATTAGAAACAGCTCTAGGAAATTCTACTTTGGTGGCAAAGAAAGACACATTAAGAAGTATTGCTATGAGTTTAAAAAGAAAATGCAAGATAAAACTCAATCTGATGGTGATGCAGCTACTGTATCTAAATCCTATGAACCTAGTGAGGTGTTAGTTGTTAGTACCGAGGACATGAATTCTAAATGGATTCTTGACTCAGGTTGTTCTTTCCATATATGTCTTAGAAAGGACTGGTTCACTGAGTTTCAAGAACTTAATAGTGGTAGTGTGTTGATGGGAAACAATCAACACTGTGACGTCGAAGGCATAGGTTCAATGGCCATTAAGATGTATGATGGGATGATTAGGGTCTTTAGAAATGTAAGATTTGTGCCAAACCTTAAGAGAAATATAATTTCTCTAGGTACCTTAGATGAGGAAGGATACACTTGTAAGGCTTAACGAGATGTTCTAAAATCCTTTAAGAGTTCTCTTGCTGTCCTTAACGGTGACAAAAAGAATGTTCTATATGTGATGAGAGGTGTGACTGTCACTAATGAGGCTGCTTGCATAGCATCTAAAATCAGTGACCAAGGCAGTCGTTGGCATCGGTCACATGAGTGAGAGAGGTATTCAAGAGCTGAGCAAAAGAGATTTCCTAAATGGAGATTAGGTGAGTAAGCTAGACTTTTGTGAGAAATGTGTCCTAGGAAAACAACATAGGATTAGCTTTAATGCTACTCAACATACCTCAAAGTAGATTGTTGAATATATACATTCTGATCTATGGGGACCTTCTAAGATCCCATCTAAAAGAGGTAATATATATTTTCTATCCTGAATAGTTCATTACTCTAGGAAAATCTAGATTTACCACTTGAAATTCGAAGATCAAGCTTTTGACAGCTTCAAAGATTGGAAGAGGCTTATTGAAAATCAAACCTTTAAGAAAAATAATAATTTAAGAACTGATAATGTATTAGAATTCTGTAATGAAAAGGTATTATGAGGCACAAAACTGTGAGACATACTCCACAGCAGAATGAAGTAGTTGAGGTAATGAATAGAGCAATTTTAGAAAAGGTTAGATGCCTACTTATAGGGTCTGGTTTGAACTAGAATTTTTTGGGAGGAAGCGGCTGCTACTGCAGTCTATCTGATCAATAGGTCTCCCACCACTGCCATAGGACTTAAACCCTTAAGAAATTCAGAAATAGAGGCATCTTAGACTGAACACTTAAGAATGTTTGGGTGTGCTGCCTATGCACACCAATCTGAAAGGGAAATTAGAACCTAGGTCTTTGAAATGTGTGTTTCTAGGTTATCCCTTAGAAGTCAAAGGTTATACAATTTGGTTAAAAGACTAAAAGGGTTTTAAGGTAATAATAAAAAGAGATGTTATATTATGAGTCTATGATGCCTTGTAAGGAAAAAGATTAGCCTTCTGGATCTTATCCAGATCCTTTAAAGGATGATGGAAACAAGGTTCATGTGGAAGTTGGTAGCCCACCTCTTAATCTTTTCCTAGTTGAGTTTGAATCGATTGAGGAAAATCGGGTTGCCCATTCTAGTGGTTCTCATAAGGTGGAAATGAGTCAGAATCAGCCAGAGAACAGTGGATCTCTAGCTGATTACGAGCTGGTTATGGATAAGGCTAAGAGAATTATTAAACCTAATAGTAAGTTTGCACATGCGGATGTGATATCTTTTGCATTGTGCACTAGCCAAAAATTTGAAAATTCTGAACCTAGAACTTATATTGAGGCTGTCAACTGTATGGACAAGCAAAAATGGAAACAAGCCATAACATAAGAGATGAACTCTCCTGAGAAAAATCAAACATGGTCTCTGGTTAGGAAACCAGAAAACATAAAATAATTGCATGTAAGTTGATTTATAAGATAAAAGAAAGTATAGTGCAGAATGATCCGGTTAGGTATAAAACTTGGTTAGTGGCTAAAGGGTTTACACAAAGAGAAATGATAGATTATAATGAGATATTTTTCCCTGTAGTGAAATATAAAACCATTAGGACCATTCTAACCTTAGTAAGCTATTATAATTTAGTGTTAGAGCAATTAGATATTAAAACAGCCTTTCTCCGTAAAGACTTAGATGAAACCATCTATATGTCTCAACCGGAGGGATTTTAATCCAAAATAATCCCTCATATTCTTGTCTTCTTAAGAAATCGTTGTATGGGCTAAAGGTATAAAAGGTTTGATACCTTTGTTACTAGCATAGGTGTTATTAAAAGTAAATATGATGTATGTTTTTACTTTAATAGTGATGATAATCAAAATTCTGTCTATTTATTCTTATATGTTGATGATATGCTACTTGCTAGTAAGAGCATGTCTAGGGTTAGAAATTTAAAGACAAAGCTTAAATCTGAATTTGATATGAATGATTTAGGGAATGCAAAAAGGATTATAGTGATTAAAATTGGGAGTCTACAGATGAGTCTCAACTATGTTTTAAAAAAATGCAATTATTTGTTAGAACTTGTAGATAGGTTTGCTATGAAGAATTGTAAACCAGTAAACATTCCTCTATCCTTTAATTTCATATTGTCTACAGTTTTGTAACCTAGATCCATTGAGGAAACTAGATATATGGAGTCAGTCCCATATTCTAGTGTTGTAGGTTCAATAATATACTCCATGATTAACACTAGGCCTGACTTAGCTCAAGCAATAAATGTCATATCTAGATATATGGCTGACCTAGGAAAAAGGCATCGGAATTCCATGAAATGGCTTCTTACATATACCAGTTCTACAATGACTATAGGATTGATTTATAACTGCTGAAATTCTGAAATAAACCTTGTAGGATATGTAGACTCTGATTATACTGGTGATAGAGATAAGAGGAGATCCACATCCTTATATTTCTTCACCATTGTAGGATGTTGTGTCAGCTGAAAAGTCAGCTTTAGTCAGTTGTGGATTTGTCCACAACAGAGACTGATTATATTGTTGTTACTGAGGCAGTTGAGGAAGCAATTTGGCTTTAAAGCCTCATAAGAGAAATTAATGTCTATGGTGGAAAGGTTGTTATATACACTGACAGCCAAAGTGCATTACATTTAGCAAAAATCCTATGTTTCATGAGAGAACAAAGCATAAAGAGGTTAAGTATCATTTCATTAGAGGCCAAATATCTAATGGTGTAGTTCAGTTGGAAAAGATTTCCATTAAAGATAATCCAACTGACATGGGTGCTAAGATAGTATCTTATAGCAAGTTTTAGCATTGCTTAAACTTGCTTAAGATAGGTGATTATGGTTGATTGTTTGTTGTGTCTAGAGCCAGGTATCATAAGAAATAACTCTCTCTGTTATATGATGAAGATGGCATGAGGTGGAATCTGTATTGTTTGGGTTAGCCCATTTCATTACATATTATGCCCAAACAAGAAATCCAACAAAAGTCTAATCCAGAAGCCCAACCCTGATCCATCTCAAGTCTGATTTCAACCAAAAGCTTGACCTTAGTTGACCATAAAATGGTGCATTTTATGATGTCAGATGCGTGTTATCTAATCATGAGAAGAAATCCAACTTGGCAAGCTCTCATTTGTTGATAAGATATCAGTGTTGACTCACAATGATAAGACTGTATAAATGTAAGAGAGTGAAAAGAGAAATTAGATAGTCATTCTGATTAGGGTTTCTCTTTTTTGCTCTTTCTCTCTCACTAAAGTTCTTTGTGCATCTCTCTAGTAAATAGTAATTCATGGTGAATCCAAGTGTTTTCTTTTAAATTATGTGAGATTGATGTGTATTGTGAGTGATCAAAGTGTTGATACATATAGTTGTGAGTTTGAGTGATCTCTCTATTAATCTATAACAGATCGAGAGTTGTATTTGAGAATTTGGGTTGCTGGTTGTATTTCTGGTTTTTTGATGGGGCTCTGTTGGTGTGTTCTTGTTGTAAAATAATGATATAATGATAAGAGTCTTCTTGTGAGGCTCAATGTGGATGTAGGTCTTTTTAAGATTGAACCACGATAATATGTCTCCTTAACTTCCTGTTTTGTTATTTACGTTCTTACTTGTCTCTGTTTTAGATTCACGCCATTCTTGAAAATTTGTTCTACTTCTATCTCTTGCTTTCTTGTGTGCTGTGAGTGGATCTTGCAGGTTTATTAGACAAGAAAAGAAGTGTTAGAGTTTCGTGTGAAAATCGAAACTGTTAACAGGTCACACAATCTTTGAATTGCTTTGACCATTTCTTTGTCCATTCAAAACACAAAGAAAAGAATCTTGCTTGGTAGTATAAATTGAATCTCATATATTCAATCCAGGTAATATCTGTATTTGTAAATTTTTATTAAGATGAATTCATTTAATATTATCATGTTCGATAGAATTAACAAGTTAGGTAAACCTTTAATGTTAACAAGTTAGGTAAACCTTTGGCTGACCCTCTTCCGGATCTTTCATCCGCTAGTGTCTCTACTCCTCATCCAGATTCAATTGAAAAGGCCGATGGCATGGGTGATAGACTTGAGAGAGATCCCCCTCTTTTTGACATCTCATTGGGTGGTGTTCTGCCCACGACTCTGCGCTGTAAACTAAACTTGGTTGTTTCACCCGTGTTCAACTTGTGGGGGATGTTATATAAATCTATTGGCTCATTCAAAGCTCAAACTCACCATTGTAGCTAAAAAATAAGTGGTCAACTCTCCAACTCAGACAGCCAACTAACGGTTCCTAACTCAGCTTACTCAAGTAGAGCTACTACGATGCCTACCTACAATGTTCGTGTGTATATGTGTTGTTGACGATGATTTTTGGATTAATACCCCGTTACACAATTGAAGCAAAGTAGCAACTAATCGCAAACAAATAGTAAAAAGAAAATAAATGAAACACAAGATTTTACGTGAATACGGGGAAACGTCCATGGTTGCCAATGACGGCAACAAGAATTCACTATACAGGAAAAAGATTACACACTCAATCACTCTTGCCTTCTCTCTAAATATTGCGTTCAACTCTTTTGGGTGTTTTTGGGGTCTATTCATACATGTATAGAATCCTAATTCTTGATGTACAAGTAAGGAAAGTTCCTGTAATTATACAAAACCCTAACTTATTGAAGTCGTGTTATCCCTTTTTCACGTTTCACGTTGATTGTATTATGGTTATATTGAATCTCTTGTCTAATATGGACTTTGATGTCTATAAGGAAATTTATTTCCTTATCAAAGTGCACTTCCAGAAGCCTTGTTCAAGTTAGACCCTTTTTCTACGTATTTGAGTCGTGATCCTATTGAATCTGGGTGCCATACACGTGTCGTGCGTCCGATCGCCTATTTTCCCAACCATTCTTGTTTACCCCGATCATCGATTCTACCTAACCTTGGCCCCGACCATCTTGACAATCCGATCGGGTTTTTTAACCCGATCATCTGTGTTATCTGAGTCGGGAGGAGCTGGTCGCGTTTTCTCCATCCTATTCATGTTGATTCAATCTGATCGTCTTCTAGTGACGTGGTACCCCCGATCCTAGTCTTTTGTTGATGTGTCATATCACTTAGAATTTTCTAATAACAACACCCCCTTAAACATACAAGACCGAACATCTCGTTCGAAATAGAACTCATTCGGAGAAGTATGTTTAACTTATTATTATTCTTTATCGTGGAATGCGCATTTAATGTTTTATGGCTGAACGTTAATGTCAATCACGCTCATTTCGGCTGATGTAATCATTTATCCATTTTTTCAAATTTCAAATGGAGCACGTTCTTCGTTCCGCGTGAACATACCCCCATTCGCATATGCATGTTAGTATGATGTCACTTACCCCTATATATAACTCAAAAACTTTTCATTTTTCCTCATGATTTCATTGTGACTTCTCATGAAAAACCTTAACTTCTCTTTTCTTTTAGATTCTTGGCTTTCCACCTTCCAATTTCTGCGTTTTCATCACTTCTGCGCACATCCCAAGTATAGACCCAACTATTCGTTATCGTTATTTTGAGCTTCTTATGCATGTCATCGAGGCTGGCGATAAAGAAAATATCACTAGGCTGAGTCTCTTCTTTGGGGTCATTTTCCTTCATCCCAACCCATTGCTTTAAACGTTGATTACTCTATGATCCATCCAGGGTTTTTCCTTCTTCTTCTAACCCTTTTGGTTCCACTTCTGTTGGTGTCCACTCAGATATGTCGAAGACAACAAGGCAAAATTCTAGGGCCTCCCCTAAAGAAACTGCTCGCTTGGCGAGTGACTTGAAGATAACTTCTCAAACGTTAAAGATGAAGGATGTCCCGAGGGAACGATGGGCTCGCTTGCATAGATTCTCAGAAGACCATCCATGTGCCTTCAACCTTGAAATAAAGGTAGTGACGGATGAGGAACTAGCTAATTTTATGGATCGGTTTGATCTCTCTCGTTCAGTGAAACTATCCAGCAGTGGTAATCACGTATTCTGAAATCCACCCCACTGGCACAGTTGCAATATATAGAGCAATGCTGTCTTCTGGAGTGACTTTCCTTTTATAGCCCTTTATTACCTGTTTCTTAGCAGACACGAGTGTAGCTCCAGCCCAACTGACTTCAAACTCGTACCATATGTTGATCAGTCCGTGGCACTTATGGAAAAAGATTGGAGCTAAGTACCCCCGACCCTTTAGGAGATACGTAATTTTTACACTTTAGGTCAATCAATAACAGGTGAGACTTTTCACCTCCAATCGACATCGCCTAGCAGCTGGATCCCTTATAGTTACGATGAAAAGTCTGTCCCTCCATTGCATAAGAACCTTTCATCTGAGAGGTTTCCATCTTCCAACAAGTACTGAAAGAATAGTTGGTTCTTTATTAACGGAGGTTGGGGTGAGGTCGTGGTGGCTAATCCATACCATCAGCTAAACTACAGTAGAGTTCTGAGTTGTTTCTATAGCCCCGAGCTATGGAATAAGACTGCACCTGTTATGACCCAAGAGCAAGCCGATGCGGTTGTTAAAGCAATCCAAACTTCTTAAGAGGTTCGGGGCTGTCGTAACTTTTACTCAGATAAAGAGTTGATCGAATTGGATCTTTGTCCCCAGATATCCGTTCGGCGTAGGCATAGTAAGTCTCTGTTTCTGAGTTCTCATGGTGGTAGATTATTATTATTGTTATTGCTCACTATTCCTTATGATGCCTTCTTTTTCAATATACGAACTAGATATTGTTGCTGGCGAGCAGACTGAGAAGGCTAAGAACTTCGATCGGGTGAGCCGTAAAGTTACTGCTGACCAAGTGGCTCAAGGCATCGCTCCCCCAGAACACGACTTGGTTGAGCATGTTTATGAATCTGATCATGACTTTCTGACGGTTCCTACTGGCCAAACCGTGTTGAACAGTCGTGACACCCATCCACTTACAGGCAGTCGAAGTATTTTATCTAGAGATAGGTCTGGTCGGGTCAATCTTCCACAGAGGGGTTCGATCATGAAATGTCTAGTAGAGAGAGATCAAGACGAGATAGGCTCTCTCGGGACTCACAGAATCAAAAGGAGCCAAGTAGGGGTAAGACCAGGTTTGATGATAATGCTTCTGGTAGTAAGGTGGCCAAAATAGTCGAGGGATCTTCTGCCCCCGATGCCATCCGTAGAAGGAGGGAAATTGCAATTGAGGCAGACCTGTTACCCCTTCGGTCGGAGGCTGATCACATTCTTTTGGATGAAGAGAAAGATGACGATCAGGGGACCTTAACTGAACTAATTTTAAGGGATCAGGGGTCAAAGAAGAAGAGTGATGGAAGGGGGGGAGGGGGGTGCGGCATCTTCCCTTGTTCCACCTAAAACAATTAAGGCACTTTTCTATGTGCATTCTGAAGTTTACCCGGTCGTTCCCCAGTGGGTCCTCCAGTGCATCGTCAGGAGAAGGCTCCCATGAAATTTTAAGTCAAGAGCCAAATAGTCATCACAGATTCAGACTTCGATGAATGAGAGCATAACTTAAAGGAGTTATTCATTCAAGATGATGTCTTGGATGTCACAGAGGAACTAGTGTTGTAGCGAAATTAGTTGAAGATGATACAGTAACCCAGCCTGGGGATAAACCCCACTTTACACCACCTAGGTCCTTAGTTGAGGACATTGTCAGCGAAGGACAAGTTCTTGAGGGGCAACGTTGAGAAGCTCTTGAGGTTACCCCTCAGACTGGTGAAAGTATCGAGGTTGGCCCTACCCTTTCTATGGCGTTTCCAACTGCCACTACTTCTGATCAACCCATTTTGTCAAAAAGTTTCCCTCCTTAAATGAGTATTGAGCTGACCCCCTTTCCATGCTTCGATCCAAGTCTATCGGTGAAGGATAAATTATTGGTGGCTACTAGAAGGGGGCCAGGGCTGCTAGTCCCTCTGAGCAGGTTCAGATGATTTTTAATAACTGAATTTTTATGAGTACTTTCTATGTTACCTTTCATCGGAGCACTTTACAGTTTCCCTAACTCTTATCATTTTTTTAGGCAGTGGAAGAGTTGATTCGGGCTTTGGTTGATCAGAAGAAGCAGACCAATGAGATATCCTAGCTGAAGAAAGCCCTTGCTGAAAAAGATAATGTTCTCAAGTCTTCTTCTGCTAGTGATTCCAAGGTCAAATAGTATGAGAAGGAGCTTAAGGCCCATTGAGGAACGAGCTCGCCCTAAGAAAAATAGTAGCTAACTTCCATACTAGGGCTTCCGTATTTGAGGAAACCCTTAGGCAGCTTACCATGAAAAATACCAAACTGGAGAAGAGGGTCGCCAGAGCAGAGTCACTGAACGCTCAGCTTGAGTCTAAGGTCATCTTGGCCAAAACGGCAGCGAAGAAAGCCTAGGAGGAAACTTGGCTTGCCCAAGACACCATTACCTCTACCCATGAGTCCATTCTTAAAATACAACAGACATATGATGAGGCTCAGATGCAATATGAATTCTTGGTCAAGGACTTAGAACAACAACAGGTTATCATGAAGGTGTTTTACCATGAGGCTAAGCTAGGTCGGCCCTCGAAGTTCGAAACGTGGGTCGCTATAAAAGATCCCCAGTTTTTGACGTTATCATGCTGAGGGAATTTGAGAGGGGTCTAACCATCGTATAGGCCTTCTTCGGGAGGTCTTCATAAAAGGCTCACTGTAAATGGGACAGGGTGATAAGAAAACACAAGAATGAGTCCCTAGAGGCTATAAGGAACCAGAGGGTTTGTTGGAGGGATTATTGCTAGTCGATTGGGAAGGACCCTCACTTTATACACCTAGAGCTTCCTTTAACGTCTTCTCTGGTAGATTTTCACACTAATGAAGAGAGAGGTGCTTTAACCAAGGGTGTAGATGTTGGTCCATTGCCAGACACGAATTATTCTCCCTTTATGGTTGGTGAGTCCGAGGATGACAACATTTGGTCAGATTTTAAAGACTTGAACCAAAACCATGGTGATGATGCCCCTCTTGGTGGTTCTGGGCCCGGAGGTCCCTCAAACACTTCAAATATTTAGAAGTTTTTTAGATATCATTTTTGTAATCGTTGCTGTGTAATTGTTTACTCCTTTAATGAAATGAAATTTACTTTCCTTGATGTTTTTGAATGCTTTATGACTGACCGTGACCACTTATCAACTTCAATTATGTGAGTTGGACAACATCTGAGTTAATCATTTTGGTTGTGATCATATCCTCTCTCGCAATTTCTTTAACCTTGACTAGGATGCTTTATTGACCCGAAATGCGCTGAGTCTGTCATCCTGACCTTGGTGAAGTAACTTCGTGTGACAGAGCTTGTAATGGCTTCTTACGCGGGGTTAGGGAAATCGATCGAGTTTGTCGATCAGTTATTTGGTCCCCGATCATCTTGTTACTTTTGTTTCAAGAAGTGTTCTTTTATAACCCATTTACATTTTATCTAGTTTATAGACTCTTTTCTTTTATCTGTCAACTAGGTCATTGGGATGTTTCCTAATAATCTGTTTATCAAGATTTTTTACAACAGAGCATCTTGTATTTTACTGACTTAGCAGGTGTTTTGACTGCGCCTGTTTTTAAGTAAAAATACTTATCCCTTGTTCAACTCTTGGCGCATCCCATCAGGGCTTATATCCTAAAGGTGCCCTAACAGTGCTTTGTTGCACCCAGTTAGATTCAGTGAGTGCACGTTGTCTTTGCGACATACTTTTTTCGACCCCCTCACTGGGCCTCTCAAGCACCGCCACCTGACACAGAGCAGTTTCTAGGTGCTCCAAGATTGCTTTTGTATATGAAAGCAAAGTTTTTTGAACACTATTCTTGACTTCTGAAACTATTCCCTCGCAGTGCCTTTTTTTAAATGCTAAAGAGAAAACATAAAATAATCAACTAATAAGATAAAATCAGTATCTAAAGAAGTGGGAAAAACAACAGGAACTATGGGACACCTAACATTAGAACATTTTTAGGCATTGGGCATTGCATGGAATGGTTAACTAACTTCCTTCTGATCGGGCAATGCGGTACGCCTCGTGTCAAGCCAACCCGACCACCTTATACGGGCCTTCCCATTTATCTGCCAAAGCCCCTAATGACTTGTCTCTTAGATTTGGTGACACTCTTCTTAGAACTATATCTCCACGTTGTAATCTCCTGATTCGAACATGTGAGTTATAGTTGTTAGGATTATGCTCGATAGCAAGAGTGAAATATTTTAATTAACAATTTTTTCATATGAATAAAGTGATTTCTAGTTTAACAGATCTTATAGCATTTATAGTTTAATTATTATAATTGTCAAAAGTAAATAATCATAAGGTCAAAAGACTATGAGAAAGAAGAATTGTTCATACATCTAGATATGTATGAGGTATACACAATTCTTTAGTTAGTCTTGAATAATATTCACAACTTAAGATAGAAGGTTGGGTGCCTTTATCTTGTCAAAGTTGTAGATTCTTTTGCTAGCATTTGAGTGGGATCAAATGTGTTATAATGAGTCTAAAATCATCAACGTGTGGTGTCTTTGGGCAAAAGAATCTATTGCACTGGGTGCATTGAATAAGATCAAAATGAAATACTTTATCTAGAACCGTCAATAGATAAAAGTTTTAATTTGAAGACAATCATAGAGTCTATCTCAATCCTGAGATAAATGATGGACTTATGGTTGCAAGTGTTATCATTTGAGCTATCAATAAGTACGATTATATAGCATAGTCTATCCTCGATAGTTTGGTGGTATTCATTTATTAATCGATAGAGGACTTCATTTATAGATATTGACATCGTGGCTCCATTTATTGAATGAGAGTAGAATACCATCATATGGATGTTTTGAGGTATTGGATATTAAATCTTAACGTTAAGTTTTCAATAGTATCTATTGAAACATGGCTTCTGGATAAGTCAAATTATCCAAGTTCAAAATGTGGTCATATGAGTAAATATGGTAACTTGGAGAGCTATAGACGGTCTATGAGCTCTTGGCGATTACTGATATTCTTCATGAGGATACACTTTCTCCAATAAGGTTGTCTAGGGTATGAATGAGTAACATCAACTTATTCTATCTTTATTTAAGAGTTCAATTTTAGTTCTTTAGTGGAATGAACTAAAATTAAATAGATTGGACCTAAGTGAATCATTTGTTGATTGTGATTGGGTTGTGTCTATTGGAGCTTAAATTTAGATAGCCCGCCAAGATCCTCAATCCCTACGAACTTGCATGGATCACTTGATGTATTCTACGGGACCAATTTAGGAGTCCATCTAGAATTGTAATAAGGCATGTGAACTTGTTTCTTTTTGTAAGAATAGGTCTAGTTCACATGTGGACTTTTTATTAATGTCCAATGGATTTAATAAAATAAGAAAAATAATATATGGCCTTTATACTAGGTATGAGCGGCAATGGCTATGGTGAATAGCTTAAATATTTTTTTTTATTTCATTATTATTTAATTAAATGGAAATTAATTAATTTGTTGATTAATTAATTATTTAATTAAAAGTCAAAATCTTTTCCTAATAGGAGATGGTCTCCTAAAACTATATTATTGTTGGTAGTATATTTAATGTTAAAGACTATATTTGATAAGCAGATAAATAAATAGAGTTATTTATCTAATCAAATTAGGAAGTCTTTAATATGGTTACAAATACACTTTTGAGTTGGATTAGGAGTCTTGGTGTTAGGATAGAATTCCTTTTTGAAAAGGATTCTTAAACCACCAAGTAAATCTACCTAAGGAAAGGATTCTTAACTACCAAGTAATCCTTCATAGGAAAGGATTTGTGATCCTAATCTATATCATATAAAATTCGGCCAGCCCATATATATATATACAAAAGGATAGAATTTCTTTAAGATAAGGATTCTTAACTACCAAATAAATTCACCTAAGGAAAGGAAATTTTTTATTTATACGCAAACCCTAATTTTCATTTTTCTCATGCTTTCGTTGCGTTTCTAAACCATTTTTTCCCTACAATTGGTATCAGAGCCTGGTTGTACCCTTGATCAATTGATGTATGTGTACGTGAATCTTTATCTTTTATTATATATATGCATGTTTTAGAAAGAGATGACTCTCTAGGTATTCGCATATATATTTACATTGGAATGTATGGATATATATATGTTTTATATGTGGATTGTTATTGCTCAATTTTGGTCCTAGAATTTCAATGTAATTTTGTTTTGGGATTGTAACAAGAAGGGTGGTCTATTATCTCCATAATTTCCTTCATGGTAGTTGCTATGTTTTTTTATTTTATTTTGTTGTTGTTATAAAAACAAAACTGCAGTATTTTGTTATGTAAATTCTTCTGTAATACATTCAAGTTTCGAAGACTCGAAGATTTGAAGAATTAGGAGTAACCGGAACAAGTTTGGGACCGTACGAGCCGTAACAACGAATGTGCGTGCGAAGAGCGCGCAACCACATTTGTTGTGGCATGGGCTGCGCACGACAGCCCTTGTTGTAGCCATGGGCTGCGCATGGCAGCCCTTTAAGGGTTTGTGACATGCGCACGCCCATGGGTAAGGGCAAGGGGTGTGCACGCCCATGGGAGGTAGCCAAGGGAGTCCGAACGACGAATGTCGCATGAAGACTTGTTCGCCAAGAAAGGAGTTCTTGTATTCCAAGATATATGTAATTTACTTGTTTTTCTAGGATGGACCAAAATTGCAGCTATTTATATATATTTTCAAATATTGCAATGTTTGTCATTGTTTGATAACATGTCATATAGAATAGGAGTGCCACTCATATATCTCTTTTGGTATGAACATGCATTGAATGGTTTAAGTATCTAAAGTGGCATCTAGATAACTTGGTAAATCATTCTTTGGAATTCGATCACACGCCTTAAACAATTGAATGGGAGAAGGTGTTCTAGAACACCTACGGCCTCCAAGTTTAGTTGAGCTTTATATTTCGTAAATAACCTCCCAAGAGGTATTCATGAATGGAATTTAGCAAGATACTTCCTTAAAAGGATAGACTAGACAATTAGCCCAAACGATATCTACTCCCAAAGGAGGGATATTCGTGAGGGATTATATTGAAGGTCGATAACTTGGTAACACACTCAATGTACTTTTATTAATACCCTCTCAAGAGTTCTTGTTAATAAAATTGCAAGGCTAAAATTGAAAACGTTGGTTGTTATGTTAACAATTAGGTGGGACCTAGTCCAACTAGTAAATGGTGCGTATTCCCAAAGGAGGCGTGACATTTATGGGTGTTGGATCACCGTTGAATTTTTACGATTGAATTATTTTATTTAATTCAAGATAAATATTCAAAAGTGCTATATCATGATTGTTTACTTATATTTAATTTTTGTTATTAAAAAGAAATCATAACCCCATCCCTAATCAATATCCTAAAAGATAATACTTTAACTGGTGATAATTATGTCACATGGAAAAGGAATATTGGTTGTTGTTGCAAGCTGAAAAGTATAAGTTCATTCTGTATATTCTTTAACCACCAAACTAATGAATCTACTCAGGAGCAAAAAGATGAGTATCAGTAGTGTAAGTCTTTAGAAGAGATGGCTAAATGTACATTACATTATGGCAACCATCTCCAACGTGTTGCAACAGCAACATCAAGGAATTGAGACTGCTGCTGATATTATGATGTCTCTAGACAAGGATTCATATGGTTGGTAAAGTTGCTACTATTAAGACCTGTTAGAAGGTCAAGAGATAACAGAAGAAAAAGCAACTTGAGCCTTCTTAGAAAGAGACCAAGAAAGTAACCAAGATAAAAGGAAAGTGTTTCTTTTGTGGTGAAAAGGGTCAAAGGAATAGATTGGATAAGAATGAATTCAACTTGCATTTAGGCAATGGAGCGTTGGTGTCTACTAGTGTAGTGGGAGATATTAGAATCAATTTTGATTCTTATAGGCATTTAGTAATAAACGTTTATTATGTACCAATTTTCAAGAGTAATTTAATTTCGGTCTCTTGGCTAAAAAAAATTGGATATTCTGTTACTTTTAATAAAGGATTTATTATTAGTAAGAATAACAAATTTGTTTGCAAAGGTACATTGGAAAACGGTTTATTTTATTTGCATGGAAATATCTCTCACTTGTTAGACACGGAATCAACGGAACCCAATCATAAAAGAGTAAAATTATCAAAAGATGAAACCTGCCTATGGCATTTGCGCTTAGGTCATATCAACCTTAATAGGATTAAAAGATTGGTATGTGACGGACCTCTAAGTGACTTAAAGGTTGATGATCTACCAACTTGTGAATCTTGTTTGGAAGGTAAAATGACCTAAAGGTCGTTTACGACCAAAGGGGTAAGAGCCATCGAATGTTTAGGATCGATACAGACTGGTGTGTGTGGACCTATGAGCATTCAAGCTAGAGGTGGATATGAGTACTTCATCACTTTCACGGATGATCACTCAAGATTTGGCTATGTGTATCTCATGAGACATAAGTCAGATGCTTTTGATATGTTCAAAGCATTTAAAGCTGAAGTAGAAAATCAGCTTGAGAAACGCATAAAAATCTTGAGGTCCGATCGTGGTGGAGAATATCTATCTGGTGAGTTTTAATAATATCTTATTGATAATGGAATAATTTCTCAGTTTTCTGCACCAGGCACACCTCAACAAAATGGGGTGGCAGAAAGAAGAAATAGAACTCTTTTGGATATGGTTAGGTCTATGTTGAGTTATTCAATGCTCCCTAGTTCTTTTTGGGGATATGCTTTACAAATTTCCATGTATATTCTAAACAATGTACCATCTAAGTCGGTTCCTAAAACACCGCATGAGTTGTGGACTCGGCGAAAGCCTAGTTTACAACACTTAAGGATATTTGAATGTCCTGAGCACGTGTTAAAAGGAAAGACAGATAAGATGGAGTCCCGTTCAGAAACATGCATATTTGTAGGGTATCCAAAAGGAACAAAAGGATATTGTTTTTATAGTCCTTCAGATCTTAAAGTATTTGTTTCGACAAATGCCAAATTTCTAGAAGAGGACTATATGAATTTTTTTTTGCCTAAAAGTAGAATTGTCCTAAATGAGCTTTTAGGAGATACAATTCCACAAGAGGTTTCGCAACTAAGCCCAATTGTAAGTTCCGTACCAATACAAGATCAACAATCTACCATACCTCATCGTAGTGGGAGGGTTGATAGACAACCCGATAGATACATCAGTCTAGGAGAATCTGTAGAGAATCTTCAGGACGACGATGATCCCCATAAGTACAAGAAAGCAATGGAAGATGTTGATTGTCGATATTGTCAAAAGGCAATGCAATCCAAAATTGAATCTATGTTCAAAAATAAAGTCTGGTCTCTTGTAGACTTGCCTTAAGGTATAAAACCCATCGGGTGCAAGTGGGTATACAAGAGGAAAAGAGGAATAGATGGAAAGGTGGAAACCTTTAATTCTAGATTGGTAGCTAAAGGTTACACATAGAAGGAAGGTATCGATTATAAAGAAACCTTCTCTCTTGTGGCCATGCTTAAATCCATTAGGACACTCTTATCCATTACGGCATCTCTAGACCTAGAGATTTGGCAAATGGACATCAAGACAGCTTTCCTTAATGGAAGTCTTGACGAAAGCATCTACATGATGCAACCAGAAGGATTCATTGAAAAGGGCCAAGAGGAAAGGGTATGCAAGTTACAAAGATCCATATCTGGATTGAAGCAAGCATCCAGATCCTAGAACATAAGGTTCGATCAAGCCGTTAAATGTTTTGGATTTATTCAAAACTTTGATGAACCTTGTGTATACAAAAGGATTAAAGGCAACAAGTTGGTTTTCCTAGTTCTTTACGTTGATGATATACTACTTATCGGAAACGATGTAGGTGTATTGACATCAATAAAAGAATGGTTAGCAAAACAATTTGATATGAAGGACTTAGGAGAAGCAAGTTATACTCTTGGTATCCAAGTAAAAAGGGATAGAAAGAATAGAACGATTGCATTATCCCAAGCTTCATACATAGATAAAATCTTGTCTAGGTTTTCCATGCAAGATTCCAAGAAAGGTATGTTACCTTTCAGGAAATGAATCAAACTTTCTAAGGAACAAGTTCTAAAGAATGAGCATAAAGAGCAATTCATGAGTAGGGTTCCATATGCATCGGCAGTTGGAAGTCTCATGTATGCAATGCTCTGCACTATACCAGATATTTGTTTTGCTGCACTAGACTAGATATTTGTTTTGCTGTAGGAATAGTTAGCAGGTTTCAATTGAAACCTGGTCCTGATCACTGGACGGCAGTCAAGCATATTTTCATGTATCTTAGGAGAACGAGAGATTATATGCTTGTATACTCTGGAGGGGATTTAATTCCTGTTAGGTATACAGATTCTTATTTTCAGTCAGATTCTGACTCCAGGAGATCGGGATCTATGTTTACCATTGGAGGAGCGGCAGTCATATGGAGGAGTATCAAGCAATCTTGTATTGCTGATTCCACCATGGAAGCCGAGTATGTTGCCGCATGCGAGGCTGGTAAAGAGGCTGTCTAGCTCCGCCAATTCTTGATTGACTTGGAAGTGGTTCCTAAAGCGAATAAGCAGATCATTATCTATTATGATAATAGTGGAGCAGTGGCTATTTCGAGAGAACCAAGAAGTCATAAGAGAGGGAGACACATTGAAATAAAGTATCATCTTCTAAGGAAAATTGTGCATAGGGGTGACGTGACGATTACCAAGACCGCGTCAGCAGAAAATCTAGCGGATCCCTTTACAAAGACTCTTCCTCAAAAGAGTTTTGATGGGCATCTAGAGAACATGGGGATGAGAGATATGACACATTTGCTATAGAGCAAGTGGGAAATTGTTAGGATTATGCTCGATAGCAAGAGTGTAATATTGTAATTAACAATTTTTTCATATGAATAAAGTGATTTCTAGTTTAACAAATCTTATAGCATTTATAGTTTAATTATTATAATTGTCAAAATTAAATAATCATAAGGTCAAAAGAATATGAGAAAAGAAGAATTGTTCATACATCTAGATATGTATGAGGTAGACACAATTCTTTAGTTAGTCTTGAATAATATTCACAACTTAAGATAGAAGGTTGGACGCCTTTATCTTGTCAAAGTTGTAGATTCTTTCGCTAGCATTTGAGTGGGATCAAATGTGTTATGATGAGTCTAAAATCATGAAAGTGTGATGTCTTTGGGCAAAAGAATCTAGTGCACCGGGTGTATTGAATAGGATCAAAATGAAATACTTTATCTAGAATCGTCAATAGATAAAAGTTTTCATTTGAAGACAATCGGAGAGTATATCTCAATCCTGAGATAAATGATGGACTTATGGTTGCAAGTGTTATTTTTTGACGCATAGTCTATCCTCGATAGTTTGGTGGTATTCATTTGTTAATCGATAGAGGACTTCATTTATAGATGTGGACATCGTGGCTCCATTTATTGAATGAGAGTAGAATACCATCATATGGATGTTTTGAGGTATTGGATTTTAAATCTTAACGTTAAGTTTTCAATAGTGTCTATTGAAACATGACTTCTGGATAAGTCAAAATATCCAAGTTCAAAATGTGGTCGTATGAGTAAATATGGTAACTTGGAGAGCTATAGGCGGTCTATGAGTTCTTGGTGATTACTGGTATTCTTCACGAGGATACACTTTCTCCAATAAGGTTGTCTAGGGTATGAATGAGTAACATCAACTTATTCTATCTTTATTTAAGAGTTCAATTTTAGTTCTTTAGTGGAATGAACTAAAATTAAAAAGATTGGACCTAAGTGAATCATTTGTTGATTGTGATTGGGTTGTGTCTATTGGAGTTTAAATTTAGATAGCCCGCCAAGATCCCCAATCCACACAAACTTGCATGGATCACTTGATATATTCTACCAGACCAATTTAGGGGTCCATCTAGAATTGTAATAATGCATGTGAACTTGTTTCTTTTTGTAAGAATAGGTCTAGTTCACATGTGGTCTTTTTATTAAGGTCCAATTGATTTAATAAAATAAGAAAAATAATATATGGCCTTTATACTAGGTATGGGCGGCAATGGCTATGGTGAATAACTTAAATATATTATTTTTATTTTATTATTATTTAATTAAATGGAAGTTAATTAATTTGTTGATTAATTAACTAATTAATTAAAAGTCAAAATCTTTTCCTAATAGGAGATGGTCTCCTAAAACTATACTATTGTTGGTAGTATAGTTAATGTTAAAGACTATATTTTATAAGTAGATAAATAAATGGAGTTATTTATCTAATTAAATTAGGAAGTCTTTAATATGGTTACAAATACATTTTTGAGTTGGATTAGGAGTCTTGGTGTTATGATAGAATTCCTTTTTGATAAGGATTCTTAACCACCAAGTAAATCTACCTAAGGAAAGGATTCTTAACTACCAAGTAATCCTTCTTAGGAAAGGATTTGTGATCCTAATCTATATCATATAAAATTCGGCCAGCCCATATATATATACAAAAGGATAGAATTTCTTTAAGATAAGGATTCTTAACTACCAAATAAATCCACTTATGGAAAGGATTCTTGCCAACCAAGTAAATCCTTCTTAGGAAAGGATTTATGTGTGTGATTTTTGGCCAGCCCTATGAATTTTATGATGAAAATTTTGGCCATGCCTAGATAATTTTCAAGAGAGAATTTGGCATAGCAAGAGAGAATTTTGAGGGAGAAAAATTAGTTTTTGCTCTAGACAAAATTCGATCAACTCATAGATAAAGGGTGTGTGAATTCGGCGTAGAAGAGAAAAAAAAGGGAACATTTTTGTTTTCAATAGTATACTAGTATCCTTTGTGTACAACATTGAATCAAGGTTCACGCGAGTTTCAATCAAATTGATTGATAATTCACAAGTGACCGGACGTTCTTGGATTTTTCTTTTGGTGGATATTTGTAACTAACAAAGAAAATATTTTTACTTTGTTTCCATCCTCAAGAATACAATTAAAAGAAAGGGAACCCACACTCCAAGGTAGTTCACGTTCATGATTGGATTGGAAGATCTTGCGGAATCAATTAGGCACTTGTTTAATCGTCACACGAAAAAGGTACGATACTTTTATATACATCAATTAATCTAGGGTTAAGGTTCTTGTTGCATAAAAGGGAAATTTTTTATTTGTACGTAAACCCTAATTTTCATTTTTCTCACACTTCCGTTGCATTTCTAAACCGTTTTTTCCCTACAATAGTATCTAGCAACCCTTTACTGATAAGTTGCATTCCGAATTCTCGACATATCTTTTTTTTCTTTAAACTTGTCTAAGTTCTATCTCATCATCTCAGCGTTCGACTCGAGGTGGAAGAGATACACCCTGGGTGAGTTATGAACTACCTCGACCGGAATTACCATCTCTACCTCGAACGCCAATGAGTAAGGGGTTTCTCCTGTCGAGGTCTTTTCTGTGGTCTGATAGGCCCATAGAACTTCATGTAAGTTGTCTTCCCAGTTTCCTTTCTTGGCATCAAGTGTACTTGATTATCTTGTTCACTGCTTCTTTCTGATTATTGGTCTGAGGGTAAGCTAGTGTGGCATAAAAATTCCTTATTCCAAATCCCGACAAATGTTCCTAAAGTTGTCATTGTCAAATTGAGTTTCATTATACATAATTATCGTGTTTGGGATTCCAAACCGGTAGATGACATTCTTCGTGACAAAACGCGTATTAGCTTTGGTTATGTGTACCAGCGCCTCTGCCTCGACCCATTTGGTGGTAATCTACCGCCACAATAGCGTGTTTTGCCCCTCTTTTCGTTGCAGCTGGCATTGGGCCGATCAAGTCCAACCCCTACATGGGAAATGGCCAAGGTGATGACAAGATCCTCAATTGTTCGGGAGGCCTCTTTATGTCATTTGTTACCCTTTGACAACCCTCACATTATTCGGCAACAGCCTAAGCATCATGAAATTGGGTCGACCAATAGAAGCCTTGTCTGAGAGTTTTATATGCCAAACTTTTGCCTCCCGAGTGGTTCCCACATACTCCCATGTGGATACTTTCTAGTATTCACCTGCCTTCCATAGGGCAAACACATCTTTGCAAGGCTTTCAAGAATCCTCTCCTATATAGTTCCCTCTAACCATTGAGTACCTTACAGCTCTGAATCTGAGGTGTTTCACTTTGGTTACTTCTTTTGGAAACATCCCATTCTCTAGGTACTTCCTTATCGGAGTCATCCAGGTGATTTGATTTTCTCCAACTGCACTTACCTCCAATGTCCCTTCTTGGTCCTCGATGCTTGGCCTTTTGAGATGGGCAACCGAGATGGTCTTTGATTCCACACCGATAGTGGCTGATGCCAATTTTGGCAAAGCGTCTGCTTTTTCATTTTTCTCCCTAGGGATCTAGATGATTCAGTATGTCTTGAATCTTTCTAGCAACACTTTGGCTACACCCAAATATACGGCCATGTTTCTATCTTTGGCTTGATATTCGTCCAACATTTGGTTCACAAACTCTAGTGTAAGATCATGTTTCTAACTCATCTGCCCCTAAGGTAAGGTCATACAAACTCTGAGTTCTGCCAAAAGTACCTCATACTCGGCCATGTTATCAGTGGCTTTTAAGTCAAGCCGTAAGACACACTCTATTTGATCACCTTCTGGGGTAGATATGACTATCCCGGCCCCACTGCAGTGTGTTTGATGACCCATTAAATGTAGTTTCCAACCGAACTCGTCATTCTCATTCAGCATCCTGATTACCTCGCTATCTGGTTCTACGAATTCTATGATAAGGTCAGCCACAACTTGCCCCTTTATTAAGGCCTTGGCTGGTATGCTATCTCAAACTCTCTCAACTCTACAACCCATTTAATCAGTCTTCCGGACACCTCGAGTTTGGACAGAATTTGCTTCAATGGGGAATCCGTATAGACCTCGATCCTATGTGCTTGGAAGTTAGGCCAAAGCTTTCCGGTTATGGTCATAAGGGCCAGTGACATCTACTCTGCTGGCGAATACCTCATCTCTAATGGTAAAAATGTCTTGCTGGTATAATACACAGGTTTCTGTACCCCTTCATCCAATCTAATAAGCACTGATCCTGTCGTTTTAGGTGTTACGGGCAGGTACAAGTAAAACACTTCCTCTTCAAGAGGCTTGGACAGAATTGGGGCTTTTTCAGGTATCATTGAACTTTTTGAATGCATGTTCACACTTGGTACTCCATTCTACCACTTCCCTTTTTAATTTCTTTGAAAAAGGGGAGACACTTATCAGTTGACTTGTTTATAAATCGATTCAGGGATGCCAAGCACCGTGTTAGCCTTTGGATTTCCTTCAGTGTCCTTGGAGACCTCATATTCTCTAGTGCCTTTGTTTTTTCTGGATTTACTTTGATCCCTCTCTGGTGGACCTGAAAGCCTAGGTATCTCCCCGAGGGTACCCAAAAGATGTACTTTTTTGGATTGAGCTTCATGTCGTACCTTTGCAGCACTCCGAATGTTTCCCTGAAGTCCCCTACATGCTCTCCCGACATTATACTTTTTGTCAGCATATCATCCACATATACTTCAATGTTTCTGCCAATCTGTCAAGCGAACATCTTGTTCACCAATATTTGATAGGTTACCCGGGGATTTTTTAGACCAAAGACCATGACTTTATAGCAATACAACCCCTAGTCAGTGGTAAAGGACGTCTTGTCTTCATCAGGTTCAAACATCTGTTTCTTGTTATATCCCGAGTATGCATCCATGAAGCTTAACGATTCATGTCTGGCTGTTGCATCCACTAACTGATCAATCCGGGGTAGGAGGAAACTATCCTTCGGACATGCTTTGTTGAAGTCAGTGAAATCCACGCACATCCTCCCTTGGCCATTCTTCTTTTTGACCAACATTTCATTGGCCACCCATTTAGAGTATCTTACCTCCCTTATAGATCCTGCTGCCAACAGTTTCTCTACTTCCTCTCTGATAGCCTTGCTTCTCTCCGAGTTGAACCGCCTCATTTTCTAGACAACCGGTTTGTGGTCAAGGTGGACTGCTAAATCGTGCGAAATTATCTTTGGGTCGATTCCTGACATATCCTTATATTTCCATGCAAACACATCTATGTATTCCTTCAATAGTCTGATCATCTTATTCTGCACCTGCTCCGTCAGTCGAGCCTCGAGCCTTACAGTCATCTCGGGGATATTGTCATCAACGGTGACCTCTATGGTCGGTTAGTCTTCCTAGCTTTTCCTAACTTTCGGAGGAATCTCTCTCTGGTCCAGGTCAAACCGAGTCAGAGTTTCTGCTCTGATTTTCATGTCATCTATCTTCTGGTATTCATACTCCTCAAGGGTGTACACTTGCATTACCCCTGATTCTGCTTTCACCCTATATACGGCCAGATTCGCCTTTCTTGCCCACTCTTGTGAGCTTTTCATGACTCTCACTCCTGCCTCCTTAGGGAACTTTACCATTAACGTGTAGGTGGCAGTCACAACTTTTATCTTTTTCAAAATGGGCCGGCCTAGTAAGGCATTATATGGCCAGTTCTTTACAATCATAACCAGGCCCAGTAAGGCATTATATGGCCAGTTCTTTACAATCATAACCATAAAATCGAGTAACACAGTCTTAGTGCAAGGAAAGCTATCAATCTCCACAGGTAGCTTCACCGTTCCAAGCGACCTCACCTTTGCTCCTCCGAAGCCTCTAAACGGGACTTTGAGTTTCTAGAGGTCTCTTCTTTATAGCTCGAGTCGGTCAAACATTCCACACTGAGAATGTTCATCAAGCTTCCATTGTCGATAAGTACCCTTCTTACTTCCCTATGGCCTATGCGGACCGACACCATAATCCAGTCGTTCGGCCTTACTTTTGACGCATACACATATGCTTCAGTGAAAATTATATGGTCCAAACATTGTTTGAACTTCTTTTGGTCGGGTCCTAACAAATTTACCTCTAGGTTTCTCTGGCCATCTATGGCTTCTCTAATTTCGGACATTCTCTCCCGACTATTATTCCTAGTGTATGGCCTGCCAAAGATGGTGTTGATTGCTCCATTACCTAGATCCCTTCTAGGACTCCTTTGACCTCTATCTCGCTCCTCTATCACGACATTCTTACCCCAATCATCCCTATTCTTGAGGATCATATCCTTAAGGTGTTTTTCTCTAATTAGCTTTTCGACATAGTCCATCAGCTGATAGCACTTGGAGGTTTCATGGTCGTTCTCTTAATGAAACCTGTAATACTTTGTGGTGTCTCTTCTGGCAAAACTTAACTGCTTTTGTACAGATTCTTATCCTCTGTCACATTCAGGATTTCTTCCTGTCCTTTGGTCAGTAAAATGTAGTTGGTATATTGCCTTTTGGATTGCCTGACACCTTTGTCATCCTTCTTTAGCCCATCTTTACCTTTTTCCCCACAACCTTTTTGCTCCTCTTTGCTGCTACTCTTTGGGTTATTGGCCTTTTTCTTCTAGCTGCTTTTGGGCTGACGCCCGTGTATAAGTTCTCTATCATGGGCTAGATGTTCCTCCTCTGTCATGGCGTATCCTCTGACATGGTCTACCATGATCGCGTATGTGGTCGGCCCTCTTTGCCTTAGGCTTAAGGTCAGATGGCTTTGTTGTAGATTGTTGATGAAGGCCGACACTACTGTATCGTCGTTGGGGCCTTACACTTCTAACACTTCGTGTGAGAATCTTTCAACCTTTTGTCTTTCCTTTGCTTCAGAGTAAATGATTGATATTGACTTCTTTTGTCGGATATTTCCCATGAATTGCCTTGTGAAAGCTTGTATTAATTCTTCTAAATTCCTATTAGTGCCTACAGTCAGCCCGCCAAACCATTTAAACCTCGGATCTCCTAAAGTTTGCAGGAACATGCGACACATGAAGGCGTCATCATAATCATATTATGTTATGGTACTTTGGAATCTCTTATGTGCCCTTGCGGGTCAGTATTGGCTTTAAACTATTCCACATGCGGCATTCTGTATTTCTCTGAAAAATGAGCCTGTCTTATTGAATTATCAAACGGACTTCCGGAGTTCCCGATCAGATGAATTCCCAAGCTTTGCCTTCGTTAGAGGGCTTCTATCCTTCTAAAGAGGATCTCTCGCTCCTCTTTTGGCTCTCTATCCTCTTCGAATCTTTGATGAATTGTTAGCCCATATGGATCCCTAGGGACTCTTCCGCTGATCTGGGCGTAAAGGGGTCAAGCCTGACCGCCGGGGTTGGCTCTTTGCGCTTTCTAGGGGCTGTTTCACCGTCACCTGAATGCGAGCGGGACCTTTTCCTCTAGTCATCATGCCTATGCTCCCACTCGGGTAGGTTTTCGCTTCATTGTACCTTTCAACGTCTTCCCGTTGTTGGGATTATGCTCGATAGCAAGAGTATAATAATGTATTTGACAATCTTTTCATATTAATAAAGTGATTTCTAGTTTAACAAATCTTAAAACAATTATAGTTTAGTTATTATAATTGTCAAAAGTAAATAATCATAAGGTCAAAAAACTATGAGAAAAGAAGAATTGTTCAAACATCTAGATATGTATGAGGTAGACACAATTCTTTAGTTAGTCTTGAATAATATTCACAACTTAAGATAAAGGTTGGGCGCCTTTATCTTGTTAAAGTTGTAGATTCTTTTGCTAGCATTTGAGTGGGATCAAATGTGTTAGGATTAGTCTAAAATCATCAAAGTGTGGTGTCTTTAGGTAAAAGAATCTAGTGCACTGGGTGCATTGAATTAGATCACAATGAAATACTTTATCTAGAACCGTCCATGGATAAAAGTTTTAATTTGAAGACAATCGGAGAGTCTATCTCAATCCTAAGATAAATGATGAACTTATGGATGCAAGTGTTATCATTTGAGCTATCAATGAGTACGATTATATAGCATAGTCTATCCTCGGTAGTTTGGTGGTTTTCATTTATTAATCGATAGAGGACTTCATTTATAGATATGGACATAGTGGCTCCATATATTAAATGAGAGTAGAATATCATTATATGGATGTTTTGAGGTATTGGATATTAAATCTTAACGTTAAGTTTTCAATAGTGTCTATTGAAACATGGCTTCTGGACAAGTCAAAATCTCCAAGTTCAAAATGGGGTCATATGAGTAAATATGGTAACTTGGTGAGCTATAGGCGGTCTATGAGCTCTTGGCGATTACTGATATTCTTCACGAGGATACACTTTCTCCAATAAGGTTGTCTATGGTATGAATGAGTAACATCAACTTATTCTATCTTTATTTAAGAGTTCAATTTTAGTTCTTTAGTGGAATGAACTAAAATTAAATAGATCGGATCTAAGTGAATCATTTGTTGATTGTGATTGAGTTGTTGATCCCCAATCCACACGAACTTGCATGGATCACTTGATATATTCTACCGGACCAATTTAGTGGTCCATTTAGAATTGTAATGAGACATGTGGATTTGTTTCCTTTTGTAAGAATGAGTCTAGTTCACATGTGGACTTTTTATTAAGGTCCAATGGATTTAATAAAATAAGAAATTTAATATATAGGCCCATATATAAGTGTTGTGCAGCAAGGCTATTTAAAATAGCTTAACTATATTATATTAATTTAATTTTATTAATTAATTAAATGGAAATTAATTAATTTGTTGGTTAATTAATTATTTAATTAAAAGTCAAAATCTTTTTCCTAGTAGGAAATGTTCTCCTAAAAGTATACTATTGTTAGTAGTATAATTAATATTAAAGACTATATTTGATAAGTAGATAAATAAAAGGAATTATTTATCTAATCAAATTAGGAAATCTTTAATATGGTTACAAATACACTTTTGAGTTGGGTAAGGGGTCTTGGTGTAGGAAAGAATTCTTTTTGGAAAAGAATTATTGGTCACCAAGTAAATCTACCTAAGGATAGAATTTTTCTTTGAAAAGGATTCTTAACTGACAAATAAATCAGCCTAAGGAAATGATTCTTGCCAACCAAATAAATCCTTCTTAGGAGAAGACTATAATCCTAATATTTTTCCAAGAGTAAATTCGGCCAGCCCTATATATGTATAATTTCGGCCAGCCTTAAAAAAAACTTGGAGAGAATTTTGGCCAGCCCTAGTCTTTTTTAGAGAGAAGATTTCGGCTACCGTAGAATTTTGAGGGAGAAAAATCTGATTTTACTCTTGACAAAATTCGACTAACTCTAAGAAATAGTGTGTGATTCGGGAAAGAAGAAAAGGAAGAAAGAACGTTTACGTTTCAATAGTACACTGGCAGCCTTTACATGTAAAGGTTTTGTGTACAACATCGAATCAAGGTTCACGCGAGTTTCAATCAAATTAATTGATAATTTACAAGTGACCTAACTTTCTTTATTTTCTTCTTGGAGAATTATTGTAACTATCAAAGAGAAAGATTTTGTTTGTTTCCATCCTCAGGTATGCAATTAAAAGGAGAGGGAGCCCACAATCCTAGGTGATTCACGTTCATGATTAGATTGGAAGATCTTATGGAATCAATTTGGCTCTTGTTCAATCGTCACGAGAAAAGGGTACTACACTTTTTATATACATCAATTAATCTAGGGTTAAGGTTCTTGTTATTGAAAAGGGGAATTTTTTGTATATACGCAAACCCTAATTTTCTAATTTTTTAACTTTCACGCTTCCGTTGCGCAATTTTCCCTTCAATTGGTATTAGATGCTGGTTGTACCCTTGATTAGTTGATGTATGTGTACGTGAATCTTTATCTTTTTTTTTTGTATAAATGCATGTTTTAGAAAGAGATGACACTCTACGTATTCACATATATATTTACGTTAGAATGCATGGATATATATATATATATATATATATATATGTTTTTTATGTGGTTTATTATTGCTCAATTTTGGTCCTAGAATTTCAATGTAATTTTGTTTTGGGATTGTAACAAGAAGGGTGGTCTATCATCGGTATAATTGTTTTCTTGGTAGTTGCTAAGTTTTTTTTTATTTTGTTGTTGTAATACAAAAAAACTGCAGTATTTTTATTTATAGTTCTTCTATAATACATTCAAGTATCGAAGACTCCAAGGTTTGAAGAACTGGAAGCTACCGGAACTAGTATGGGACCGTGCGAGCCGTAGCAACAAACGTGCGTGCGAAGAGCACACGACCACATTTGATGTGGCATAGACTGCACACAGCAACCCTATGGAAGCCATGGGCTGCGCATGGTAGCCCTTTATGGGGTTGTGGCATGTGCACGCCAATGGGTAGAGGCCAAGGGTGCGCACGCCCATGGGAGGCAGCTGAGGGAGTCCAAACGACGATGGTTGCGTGAAGACTTGTTCACCAAGAAAGAAGTTTTTTTTTATATTCCAACTCATGTAATTTACTTGCTTTTCTAGGATGGACCAAAACTGTAGCTATTTATTTTTTTGTAAATATTGCAATGTTTGTATTATTTGATAACATGTAATATAGAATATGAGTGTCACTCATATATCTCTTTTGGTATGAACATGTATAGAATGGTTTAGGTATCTAAATTGGCATCCAGATAACTTGGTAAATCATTCTTTGGAATTCGATCGCACACCTTAAATAATTGAGCGGGAGAAGGTGTTTTGGAATACCTACGGCCTCCAAGTTTAGTTGAGCTTTATGTTTCGTGTAATAACCTCCCAAGAGGTATTCATGAATGGAATATAGCAAGATACTTCCTTACAAGGATAGACTAGACAATTAGCCCAAACGATATCTACTCCCAAAAGAGGGATATTCGTGAGGGATTATATTGAAGATCGATAACTTGGTAACACACTCAATGTAATTTTATTAATATCCTCCCAAGAGTTCTTGTTAATAAAATTGTAAGGCTAAAATTGAAAACGTTGGTTGTTATGTTAACAATTAGGTGGGACCTAGTCCAACTAGTAATTGTTGCGAACTCCCAAATGAGGCGTGACATTTAAAGGTGTTGGATCACCATTGAATTGTTACGATTGAATTATTTTATTTAATTCAAGATAAATATTTGAAAGTGCTTTATCATGATTATTTACTTATATAATTTTTGTTATTGTTCAGAAATCATAACCCCATCTTTAATCAATATCCTAAAAGACAATACTTTAACCGGTGATAATTATGTCACATGGAAAACGAAAATTGGGATTTTATTGCAATCCGAAAAGCATAAGTTCGTTTTGTGCACTTATAAACCACCTACTCCTACTAATGAATCTACTCAAGAGCAAAGAGATGAGTATCAGCAGTGGGAGTCTTCTGATGAGATGGCTAAATGTTACATTATGGCCACCATCTCCAATGTGTTGCAACAACAACATTAAGGAATAGAGATTGATGCCGATATAATGATGTTTCTAGAGGAGATGTTTGCTTTGAGGTCTAGGACGACTAAGAGAGAGGCAGTGACCGCTTTCATGAATCTTAGGATGAAACCTGGATAGGCTGTGAAAGATCACATGATGAAAGTCATAGCATATCTCAACAATGCTGAACTGAATGGTGCTAAGATAGATGGTGAGACCAAAATTGACATGATTGTCAACTCACTTTCGGATTCCTTTGATCACTTCAAGTTGGACTACACCTTGAATAATAAGGAATACACCTTACAAGGCCTGATGCAAGATGTTCAAAGCATGGAAAAAATCCTTGTGAAAGGCAAGGGTCAAGAGATTCATATCATAGGTAAAGTTACTTATGTTAAGACCCGTAAAAAGGTCAAGAAACAACGGAAGAAAAAACAACTAGGACCTACAAAGAAGGAGCCAAAAAAAGTAACCAAGATAAAAGGGAAGTGTTTCCTTTATGGTGAAAAGGGACATTGGAAAATAAATTGCCCAAAGTCTCAAGACAAGAAGGAATACGGTAATATTAATTATCTTGAAACATGTTTTTTGGCGGATTCTATGGATTCTTGGATCATAGACTCCGGAGCCACTAATCATGATTGCTTTTCCTTACAGGGGTTCAAGAAAAGAAGAAAGCTTAATAAGAACGAATTCAACTTACGTTTAGGTAATGGAGCTTTGGTATCTGCTAGCCCAGTGGGAGATATTAGAATTAGTTTAGATTCTTATAGGCATTTTGATTTAATAGATGTTTATTATGTACCTAAATTTAAGAAGAATTTAATTTCAGTTTCTTGTTTAAATAAATTTGGTTATTCGGTTACTTTTAATGAAACTTTTATTATTAGTAAGAATGACAAAATTATTTGCAAAGGTACATTGAAAAATGGTTTATTCTATTTGCGTGGAAATATCTCTCGCTTGTTAGACACGGAACCAACGGAACCTAATCATAAAATAGTAAAATTAGCAAAAGATGAAACTTACCTATGGCATTTGCACCTAGGTCATACTAACCTTAATAGGATTAAAAGATTGGTAAGTGACGGACCTCTAAGTGACTTAAAGGTTGATGATCTACCAACTTGTGAATCCTGTTTGGAAGGGAAAATGACCAAAAGGTCGTTTATGACCAAAGGCACAAGAGCCATCGAATGTTTAGGATTGATACACACTGATGTGTGAGGACCTATAAGCATTCAAGGTAGAGGTGGATATGAGTACTTCATCACTTTCATGGATGATCACTCAAGATTTGGCTATGTGTATCTCATGAGACATAAGTTTGATGCTTTTGACATGTTCAAAGCATTTAAAACTGAAGTTGAAAATCAACTTGAGAAACGTATAAAAATCTTGAGGTCTGATCGTGGTGAAGAATATCTATCTGGTGAGTTTCAGCAATATCTTATTGAAAATGGGATAATTTCTCAATTTTCTACACCAGGCACACCTCAACAAAATGGGGTGGAAGAAAGGAGAAATAGAACTCTTTTCGACATGGTTAGGTCTATGTTCAGTTATTCAACACTCCCTAATTCTTTTTAAGGATATGCTTTACAAACCACAATGTATATTCTAAACGATGTACCATCTAAGTCGGTTCCTAAAACACCGCATGAGTTTTGGATATCCTGTGCACATGTTAAAAGGAAAGACAGAAAAGATGGAGTCCCGTTTAGAAACATGCATATTTGTAGGGTATCCAAAAGAAACAAAAGGATATTATTTTTATAGTCCTTCAGATATTATAGTATATGTTTCGACAAATGCTAAATTTCTAAAAGAGGACTATATGAATAATTTTATGCCTAAAAGTAGAATTGTCCTGAATGATCTTTTAGGAGATACAATTCCATAAGAGGTTTCACAACCAAGCCTAATTGTAAGTCCCCTACCAACACAAGATCAATAATCTACCATACCTCGTCGTAGCGGGAGGGTTGTTAGATAACCCGAGAGATACATCGCTGTAGGAGAATCTGTAGAGAATCTTCCGTACGACGATGTTAATTGAATCCATATACTTACAAGGAAGCAATGGAAGATGTTGATTGTCACCATTGGAAAAAGGTAATCAATCCGAAATTAAATCTATGTTCAAAAACAAAGTCTGGTCTCTTGTAGACTTTCCTAAATGGATAAAACCCATAGGGTGCAAGTGGGTGTATAAGAGGAAAAGAGGAATGGATCGAAAGGTGGAAACCTTTAAAGCTAGATTGGTACCTAAAGGTTATACACAGAAAGAAGGTATCGATTATGAAAAAACCTTCTCTTCTATGTCCATGCTTAAATCCATTAGGATACTCTTATCCATTGCGGCATCTCTAGACCTAGAGATTTGGCAAATGGACTTCAAGACAACTTTCCTTAATAGAAGTCTTGACGAAAGCATCTACATGATGCAACCGGAAAGATTCATTGAAAAAGGCCAAGAGGAAAGGGTATGCAAGTTGCAAAGATTCATATATGGATTGAAGTAAGCATCCAGATCCTAAAACATAAGGTTTGGTCAAGCCGTGAAAAGTATTGGATTTATTCAAAACCTTGACAAACCTTGTGTATACAAAATGATTAAAGGTAACAAGTTGGTTTTCCTAGTTCTTTATGTTGATGATATACTACTCATCGGAAACGATGTAGGTGTATTGACATCAATAAAAGAATGGTTAGCAAAACAATTTGATATGAAGGACTTGGGAGAAGCAAGTTATATTCTTGGTATCCAAGTAAAAAGGGATAGAAAGAATAGAACGATTGCATTATCCCAAGCTTCATACATAGATAAAATATTGTCTAGGTTTTCCATGCAAGATTCCAAGAAAGGTATGTTACCTTTCAGGCATGGAATCAAACTTTCTAAGGAACAAGTTCTTAAGAATGAGCATGAAGAGCAATTCATGAGTAGGGTTCCATATGCATCAGCAGTTGGAAGTCTCATGTATGCAATGCTCTGCACTAGACCAGATATTTGTTTTGCTGTAGGAATAGTTAGCAGGTTTCAATTGAAACCTGGTCCTGATCACTGGACGGCAGTCAAGCATATTTTCAAGTATCTTAGGAGAACGAGAGATTATATGCTTGTATACTCTTGAGGGGATTTAATTCCCGTTAGGTATACAGATTCTGATTTTCAGTCAGATTCTGACTCCATGAGATCGACATCAGGATCTATGTTTAAAATTGGAGGATGGGCAGTCATAGGGAGGAGTGTCAAGCAATCTTGTATTGCTGATTCCACTATGGAAGCAGAGTATGTTGCCGCATGCGAGGCAGCTAAAGAGGCTGTGTGGCTCTGCCAATTCTTGAATGACTTGGAAGTGGTTCCAGATGCGAATAAGCAGATCACTATCTATTATGACAATAGTGGAACAGTGGCTAATTCGAGAGAACCAAGAAGTCATAAGAGAGGGAAACACATTGAAATAAAGTATCACTTTCTAAGGGAAATTGTGCATAGGGGTGAAGTGATGATTACCAAGATCGCATCAACATATAATCTAGCGGATCCCTTTACAAAGGCTCTTCAACAAAAGTGTTTTGATGGGCATCTAGAGAACATGAGGATGAGAGATAAGACACATTTGCTATAGAACAAGTGGGAGATTGTTGGAATTATTCTCGATAGCAAGAGTGTAATAATGTATTTTACAATCTTTTCATATTAATAAAGTGATTTCTAGTTTAACAAATCTTATAGCATTTATAGTTTAATTATTATAATTGTCAAAAATAAATAATCATAAGGTCAAATGACTATGAGAAAAGAAGAATTGTTCATACATCTAGATATGTATGAGGTGGACACAATTTTTTAGTTAGTCTTGAATAATATTCACAACTTAAGATAATGGTTGGGCGCCTTTATCTTGTTAAAGTTGTAGATTCTTTTACTAGCATTTGAGTGGGATCAAATGTGTTATGATGAGTTTGAAATCATCAAAGTGTGGTGTCATTGGGCAAAAGAATCTAGTGCATTGGGTGCATTGAATTGGATCAGAATGAAATACTTTATCTAAAACCATCAATGGATAAACGTTTTCATTTGATGACAATCTGAGAGTCTATCTCAATCCTGAGATAAATGATGGACTTATAGTTGTAAGTGCTATCATTTGAGCTATCAATTAGTACGATTATATGGCATAGTCCATCCTCGATAGTTTGGTGGTTTTCATTTATTAATCGATAGAGGACTTAATTTATAGATATGGACATCGTGGCTCCATATATTAAATGAGAGTAGAATATCATCTTATGGATGTTTTGAGGTATTAGATATTAAATCTTAACATTAAGTTTTTAATAGTGTCGATTGAAACATGGCTTATGGACAAGTCAAAATATCCAAGTTCAAAATGGGGTCATATGAGTAAACATGGCAACTTGGAGAGCTATAGGCGGTCTATGAGCTCTTAGCGATTACTGATATTCTTCACGAGGATACACTTTCTCTAATAAGGTTGTCTAGGGTATGAATGAGTAACATCAACTTATTCTATCTTTATTTAAGAGTTCAATTTTAATTCTTTAGTGGAATGAACTAAAATTAAATAGATCAGACCTAAGTGAATCATTTGTTGATTTTGATTGGGCTGTGTCTATTAGAGCTTAAATTTAGATAGTCCGCCAAGATCCCCAATCCAGACGAACTTGCATGGATCACTTGATATATTCTACCAGACCAATTTAGGGGTCCATTTAGAATTGTATTGATGCATGTGGACTTGTTTCTTTTTGTAAGAATGGGTCTAGTTCACATGTGGACTTTTTATTTAGGTCCAATGGATTTAATAAAAAAAAAAAAAAATATAGGCCCATATATATGTGTTGGGCGGCAAGGCTATTTAAAATAGCTTAATTATATTATTTTTATTTTATTATTTAATTAAATGGAAATTAATTAATTCGTTGATTATTTATTTATTTAATTAAAAATCAAAATCTTTTTCCAAGTAGGAGATGGTCTCCTAAAATTATACTATTGTTAGTAGTATAATTAATATTAAAGACTATATTTGATAAGTAGATAAATAAAATGAATTATTTATCTAATCAAATTAGGAAGTCTTTAATATGGTTACAAATACACTTTTGAGTTGGATTAGGAGTCTTGGTATAGGAATGAATTCTTTTTGGAAAAGGATTCTTGGTCACCCAGTAAATCTACCTAAGAATAGAATTCTTCTTTGAAAAGGATTCTTAACTACCAAATAAATCCACCTAAGGAAAGGATTCTTGGCAACCAAGTAAATCTTTCTTTGGATAGGATTTATAATCCTAATATTTTTCCAAGAGTAAATTCGGCCAGCCCTATATATATATATATATATATATATATATAATTTCAGCCAGCCATAAAAAAAAACTTAGCGAGAATTTCGGCCAGCCCTAGTCTTTTTTAGAGAGAAGATTTTGGCTACAATAGAATTTTGAGGGAGAAAAATCTGATTTTACTCTAGACAAAATTCGACCAACTCTAAGAAATAGTGTGTGATTCGGAACATAAGAAAATGAAGAAAGAACGTTTAGTTTTCGATAGTACACTAGTAGCCTTTACATCAAAAGGTTTTGTGTACAACATCGAATCAAGGTTTATACGAGTTTCAATCAAATTGATTGATAATTCACATGTGACCTAACGTTGTTTGTTTTCTTCTTGGTGGATTTTTGTAACTAACAAAGAGAAAGATTTTGTTTGTTTCCATCCTCAGGTATACAATTAAAAGAAAAGAGAGCCCATACTCCTAGGTGATTCACGTTCGTGATTGGATTGGAAGATCTAGAGGAATCAATTCGGCGCTTGTTCAATCGTCATGAGAAAAGGGTACAACACTTTTTATATACATCAATTAATCTAGGGTTAAGGTTCTTGTTATTGAAAAAGGGAAATTTTTTTATTTATACGCAAACCTTATTTTCCTAATTTTTTAACTTTCACACTTCCGTTGCGCGATTTTCCCCTCACCCGTGAACTAGATTCACGGTGTTCCCTTGTGGTCCGATCTTCTCAACCACTTCTCATGTGTGAACACCTCCTCTTCCTGTGATGTTTTGCCTCATCTCTTCTTGGTTTTTAGGGTGCTCTTGGAGTGACCGCTACTATCTCGCAGCTCACCTTTGGATTCTGAGCCACGATTGGCGTGGAAAGTTGGTACGGCAAACTCATGTTAGTTGTGGCTGATATGCTGATTCCTTGCATAGCGACATCTTCGACGACTTTTTGCAAGGATTCCTGGATCTTTTTGATTGCTTTCGGGGAGATGCAGTTGTTGCACATGTGGTTGCAATAGCATTAGGTCTAATAGACAATGTGGTACTTGATGATGGATCTCCACCTGTAGCAGCGATATCCGTATAATCTGGGTCATTGGAATTATGTGTTGCATTGACATCATGGGGAGACACAATTCTATCTCTACTAGTTTCCATGATGTCGACTTTAGCTAACTTCTTTCACAGTCACTCACGAAATGAAATATTATCAAAGGTTCAAGCCCCTTCCTCTAGCGCAAGTTGTTGACGATAATTTTTGGATTAATCCCCCATCACACAATTGAAGCAAAGTAATAGCTAATTGCGAACAAAAAGTAATAAGAAAATAGATGAAGCACAAGATGTTACGTGGTAAAACCCCACTGCGGGGAAGCGTCCACGGTTGCCAATGCCGGCAACAAGAATTCACTATGTAGGAAAAAAATTGCACACTCAATCACTCTTGCCTTCTATCTAAATATTGTGTTCATTTATTTTGGGTGTTTTTTGGGTCTATTTATACATGCATAGAATCCTAATTCTTGATGTACAAGTAAGGAAAGTTCCCATAATTAAACAAAACTCTAACTCATTGGAGTCGTGTTATCCATTTTTCCCGTTTCATGTTGATTGTATTCTGGTTATATTGAATCTCTTGTTTAATCTGGACTTTGATATCTATAAGGAATTTTATTTTCTTATCAAAGTGCGCTTCCAAAAGCCTTGTTCAAGTTAGACTAATGTTCTGCGTATTTGAGTCATGATCCTATTGAATCTGGGTGCCACCCATGTGTCGTGCATCTGATCGCCTATTTTTCCCGACCATTCTTATTAGCCCCGATCATCGATTCTACCTAACCCTGGCCCTAACCATCTTGACAATCCGATCGGGTTTTTTGACCCGATCATCTATGTTATCTGAGTTGGGTGGAACTGATCGGGTTTTCTCAATCCTATTATCATTAATTCAATCTGATCGTCTTCTAGTGACATGGTGTCTCTGATCCTAGTCTTTTGTTGATGTGTCATATCATTTAGAATTTTTCAATAACTATTGTATATATATTAAAAAATTAATCTCCAACGTCCATCTCTTTTTGAGATGGATGATGGAGATTAAATAGAATTTTAAAAAAGCAAAAACAAAAAAAGCCAAAAAAAAAGGTGGATTGGGTCTCCACCAAGACCCATGGATGGAGATTCTCCCGCACTATAAAGAGGGGAGGCACGACATAGGAGGTATCGCATCCCCTGTTCACGGTGGTGAGGCTTCGACCTCCCTTAGCCGCGAATGGGGAAAGTTTCGCGACCTCTGTGATTTCGAGAAAGAGATCTTCGATTCAGATTCAGATCAATTTGAACTAATGAAGATAAAATAAAAATGGATCGGTGGAGGCGAGGCTGATCCAGATCTCCATCGCTCAAGTCCATCTTGAGCGAAGGAGATGGTTCGACGATCTGGAAGGTCATCTTCAACGACCACGATAGAGATCGATTTATATCTTGGTCGATGCAGATGACTCTATCTCCATCGCAAGTCCATCTTAAGTAATAGAGATGGTTTGACGGTCTCCATCGATCTCCTTTAATGGAGATCTAAACGTGAAGATCTAATTTAGATCTCCACAAACCTATTTTGTTTTTTTTTAAGTTAATTTTCACCGTCCATCTATGGAAAAAAAATCTTTCTTTTTTGGGTACAGCTCAGTCACATATAATATTAATTAACCATCGTGACTGGCCTATACGAATGGTGCAACTCACCAGTCATTTCAACACTTAATTGAAGTTGAAACCATGTCTAGGTTCATTTGAACTTTGCAATCCTCCTAGAGAATTTGACAATAAATATTTTTGCAATTTTTCCCGAAATGTATTGTAGTAATTCACACAATTCAATTAAGATTACATCGTATTCATAATAACAACACATTCACCCACTCGTGTTCTTGTCTCTTATCTTCTAACACTTTGCAACTATTTCTCTTATAAAATGTAACTAAAAATGTAAGTACAAATGCATAAAGGTCGGTTTGGTACACCATATTGGATTATATTAAACTTTATTGGATTATATTGTATTGAAATGTATTATCATTAATAAAACTTGTGTTTGGTGATATACTGTATTATATCGTATTAAATTATTACTACTGTATATGATTTTATTGTATTTTAAAAAATAATTAATAATTAATTTTAAATATCCTTACCATGAATAAATCTGTTGACGTCGATTACTGGATGTATGAGAAAAGGTTAACAAGATTGGATTTTAGCTGTGATTTCAAAGAGAAAGAGAAGGAGAAAGTAATCGGACGCAAGTTTTACGTGGTAAATCTCTGATGACTAAAGAAACGTCCACGGGTGGTTGAATGAACAACCGAGCAAAAACCCACTATTGAAAAATATTTACAACTCTCGATCTCTCTTTTTCTCACTATATTTTTCTATATGTTCTCTTTATATCTTTTGTGATGAGATTATGGGTCTATTTATATGTTCATAGAACCCTAATCCTCTTTGTACAAGTAACAAAAGATCTTTGTATTTAATTATGATTGGTTGCTTGTTCGAAGTAGTCTGTCTTCTTTTCTATTTCGGAGACTTGTATAGAGATCGAATGGGACTCTAGTGATATAGTCCAATTAGGACTTATTTCTCTATAAAAGCGTAGTCTTTTTGAAGAAATAAAATTGTTGCCTGATTAGGAACCCTTTCCGTTTGATATTCTACTCTTCTTGGAACTCTTCTTTGGTATGGATATCTTTACGTATTTTAACGACTCTTGACTCGTGAGTTACGCGCTGGGCTTCTTTATTCGGTTTTCTTCATGTTTGTCCCGAGTAGAACATGATATTAGCTGGTCCCGAATGACGTCATCTGATCCCGAGTAGAACACGTCATCAGCTAACACCGAGCGTTGCTAACTGACCCCAAGTAGAGCACGTCATCAGCTAACCCCGAGCGTTGCTAATGTAAAGTCCTCATTTATTGATTAGCTCATTTCGTGAACAAATCACATTTTTGGGGTTTATGTAAGAGTAGATTAGGCTCTCAAGACCTCAAGAGGAGAAGCACCAAAGGTAAAATTCATGTGCTTACTTGCTTTGAAAAGATAGTTGCACACATTCACAAATTCATGCATAACTCTTATTCATATATGTTGTGTGTTTATACTTGTGTGCATTTTGGTTTAAATGACTTTTGTTAATTCATTGGCATCTTGATATTAAAATTTTATGTCATGTTAGGCATTAGTATAGGATGCATTTTCATAACTCTAGGACTTGTTGATTTTGTGTGTTTGAGTGTTGAAAAAGTGGGCATTGCGCTAGTGGTGTGCTAATCTGCTAGCATAGCCTCACCAGCATAACATTCTAGTGGATTGCCACTTATATGCCACTGAGCTATGCCACTGAGCTGTGCCACTGCACCCTTGCAATGTTGAAAAAGTGGGTAGTTCACTGGTGGTGCGCTACTCGACTAGCGCAGCCTCACTAGCGTAACATCCCAGTGGATCGTCGCATGTCATGCGCCACTATGCTGTGCCACTCGACCAGCGCCTATTAAAAATTTAGGTTGTGCACTTGTGGTGCGCTACTCGACCAACGCACCTCACCAGCGCACATAGCGGGAGCTGGAATATTTTTTCCAAAACGACCTCACTTTGATTGAAACTTATATATATATATATATATATATATATATATATATATATATATAAATAACTCTTTGTATTCAGGTCGTGTAAGAGTTTAGAACATCATATATTTTCCTTAGAACACATTTCAAAAGGAAAAATCTTCCAAGAACTCATTTTTAAACACTCAAAGCATTCCCATGTGTATAAAAACTTCATCTTGCATCATCTAAGATCATTTAGAGTGCATCAATGGATAGTTTTGCTTCATCACATCTTATTTGGTAAGTTCTTCACTATCTTCTTACAAGTTAAGTGTTTTGCTTGCTAAGTCATCTCTTTAACTATTTGTATGCTCTTAGAACATATTCTAGATACAAATTAGAGATTGTTGTGATGACATGATTGAGTGTTGTATTGTGATAGCTTCATAGGATTGGTTGATCTATGTTTAGCTAAGCTTTTTGAACATGTCATTTAGCTCTTGATGTCTAGGATTGTATTAATTGCCATCTCATAATCCTAGATAAACATATAAGGTTTCCTAGCCTTATTTGTTCTTTGAATATCATCATATATTCACATAGGCCATTTTATCTCTTCATTGAGAAGTAAGACTTGTGTTGCTTCCGAGAGTAGGTAGCTTAAATCGCAAGCAAGATGGACTAGGTTCACTTATACCGGGATTAGGTAGTGGTGGTGGATTTTAAACCGGGATTAGGTTGTAATTCCTTTGCCATTAGTGGATTCAAGGTTCGAGTGTGGCGCGCTTATCAGCCCGTGATTTTTCCCATTTGAAGGGTTTCCACGTATATCTCAAGTGTCTTTACTATTTTCGCACTTATTACACTTGTGATATTATTGTAACTAGCTAGGGGCATTTTTGTCAACTTGTCCATTAATGAAAATATGGTAAAATTGTTTAAAATCTATTCACCCCCCTCTAGATTAATATTACACACACCATAATATTTGTTTCAGCTAACTGACCCAGGTTTTGTTCAATACTTTTTTACTCGGGTTTCTCTTCTTTGGTGATGTCTTGCAGAATACTTTCTGAATGCCTATTCAGATGTCCACCTGACAATTTAATCCTTTTTGTCAATAACGTGTACGTTTGAAAATTTACATACAACAATACCCCATTAACATATTTTTGCCGAAAAGGGTTTCGTTCCTGGCAAAAGTATTTTAATCAACTCTTCAATTTCTTTGTTTCTTTAATGCCAGGGTAAATGTCTTGTCATAATGGCGTGTCTTAATAGTGACCATGTAAATTCAATTTTCCTCCTCACTCGAGATCTCAATGATTGCGACGTTTAGGACTTCTGACGGCCTTGGCCGGTTCTTCTCTTAACAAGTGTCCTCTGCCGCTTTATTTCTCGATGCCATTTATGAGAAACGACATACGCGTCTCCTAGTGCGCCGCCTACATCATCAGATCTGTCTTTGATTTTTCCTGCCACGAGATCCTAGGGTTTCGTGCTATTACCCCTTTAAATTCTCCATGGAAAGGAGTTGCGTTGGTTCATTCTCAGACTCAAACCAAAAATTTTCTAGCCCAGATTTCTTCACGCAGAAAATCCCTATTCTCCGTTGAAGATTTTGCATCGGGTTTCTTCATTCAAGGTTAGTTTTAATGAATCCGACTTCCCGTCATTGACTTTTTTCTATAGCTCTTGAAGCGCTTGATCATGGGGATTTTCAACTAGTATCTTGTGCTCGAAGATTATTGGGGGAAATACCCCCGGATGAACCTCCTTTTTTAGAAGTCGACGTTTAAGGGCTTTACCCTGACGTCCATTTTAGTTATGTATCCAGTTTTAGTTTTGATTCTGATTCATCTAGTTCTGAATTTGTCGTTTATAATCACAATGTACCACTTCGATCAATGATGGGAAAGCATCAAAGTAAAAGTGAAGTCCATAAGCATAACTCGGGCAGCGTCCAAATCAGGGAGCAGATTATTAATGAGAAGGACGTCGAATAGGAGTTCAGAAAATTTCGTCTCCCTTTTTCTGTTGATCTCCCGAATGGGTTTGACGTCGAACCGAATGTGGTCGGGGTAGATGAGATCGGGAAATATCATACCCGATTTGACTTGGATAATTCAGTTACTCTGATTCCTGTTGGTGATTGAGCTGTGTGGAACCCTCCCTCGGGCATGGTGGCAATCTATGAGTCCATGCTTTGTTACGGCGTTACTCTTCCTCTTCCTTTTCAGTCGTTTATTGCCTGGTTTCTGGCTGAAGCAGGGATTGCTCCAGCTCAATTGGCCACAAATAGCTACAAGATCTTGATGTGCATGTGGCATATGTTGAGCTGAATGAACCTGTCGCCGCCTTCCCCGAGTGAAATCAGGCACTTCTACACGCTAAGGCAGTTTGGTAAGACAGGGACTTATTTCCTCATGTTTAACCCACCAGATTGCTGGGTCCCCGAGAGGACAAAGGTGAATCGGGGAGTTGACACCTCTGACGATGCCAAAAGAAGGGGCTTTGTATGGGGATTTCCTTCGTCCAACAAGTACTGGAAGAACAGTTGGTTTTTTACCGGAGGAAACCTAGGTCTTGAATCCACTCTTTCGGTTGGGGAAACTCAGACGGTGCTGAAAGTTCTCCGTTTTTTCTATTCCCCTGAGGTATGAAACAAGAAAAAACTTGAATTCAGGAATCCTGAGCTGACCAGACTTGCTCATGCAGCAGTTCGCACTCCAGAGAAAAGAAGCAGAACTTATCTTTTCGAAAAAGAAGAAGATGATAGAACTCGGCTTCTTTAGCAAGATTTTAGGCCACCGCAAGCGATGTAAGTGATCTTTGTACCCCTTTTTTTTTTGCTTTTTATATTCTGACGCGATTCCCCTTTTTCTCCTAAGTGTATGACTCGGACATCGTCTGCGACATTCAAGCTCGTCAGGTGAAGTCAATCCTCCAAGCGAGCCGAAAAGAAGCTTTTTGTCAAAGCAAATAGAGCATTGCCTCACCTGAGTCAGATGAAGACCCTGATGAGGCTGACGAGCAGATTCCTGAAAGTTTCCATGAGAAAGTCATCCGGCCAACCGTAGGTGAGTCTGGTGGTCTGAGTGGCCATACTCAGGAGTTGTCTAAAGACAGAGAGAGGCAAGGTAATGGTCTTGGTGAGGAACCTGGTGAATCAAGCTCCCCGGTTATGGTCCCTACCGAGCAGACGGACGCCGGTGATGGAGGTAAAACCTCTGAGGGATAAGTAAATACAGATCCTGACTTTTTTGAATCCTTTCGGGATGATGTTCAGAAAGATCCCTCAATTGATCTCAGCTTTCATCGCTCTCGGGCCGAGAAAGGAAAGGCGGTCGATTCTCCCGCTCACCCTCATAAGGTTCCTTGGGTGGTTTTAATAATCGACTCCAATGATAAAGACACCAGGGCTGAGATTCCATTGAGGTTGAGGACCTAAGGGCTGAATCTTCAGGAGGTCCTTCTTATCCTTCTCCCTAGGATATGCTCAGGGCGATGTCATCTGGTCGGGCTTTCATCGGGGATGATCATTGGAGCCACCTCAGGGATGCATCTTTGACGAGTCGTCTTTAGAATATTTTTAACGACGCATCTTCTGTAAGTTATTCCCAACTCTTCAATCGTCTTGCTTGCTAGATTTTTAATTAAACTTCTTTGTAGATGGTGGCCGAGTTCACTTAGCTGGTTTAGACACAACAACTTCAAGCCAATCGAATAAGGCATCTTGAGGCTCAGCTGAAAGAAAGTGAGGATAGCCATGCTCGGGTTGAATCGGCTTATCAAAAGGAAGTTGGGTCCGCCCAAGTGTTTGCTGACCACTATTTGGCAAAGCAAGTGGCGGTCGAGGAAAAGGCTTCTTTGGCAGAGGAGAAGGCTATTTCGCTTCAAAATTTGTTGTCTTCTGCCCAGGAATCAATGCTTAAAGCCGAACAAAAAGCGGAGCAGTCCAAGTTGCCGTTTGAAAAGAAGATTGAAGACTTGGAGCGCCAAGCTTTGACAGTCGAATCGCTATCCAAAAAGGCCAGGCTGGAACTCAAAGTACATGGGGTTGACCATTTTAAACGATCCCCTGCTTATGATGCCCTTCTCCTTCCGGAATTTCAGCGAGGGCTAGTTTCAGCTGGTGAATTTTTTAAAGTCGAGAATCGGTAACTGAAAAATCCCAAACCAACTGGGAGCTGTCGATCAAGAATCATATGGATCGGTCCCTAGAATCTCTTTAGACTCAGATGAAGGAGTGGAGAGCTTATTGTCGTAGTCGAGGCAAAGAGGCCCATCCCATGCATCTGGAGGTTCAATCAGAGCACTTCTTCTCGACCTTTTATGCCAGTCAGAAGTTGAGCATAGAAGGTTCGGTGCCTAATGTCGGACCGATCCCTGGAGAAGATTACAGCAAATGGATGGATGATTTGGTCGATACGATTGCTTGGCCTTCCAATGAAAGTCTCCTCCGCGAGTACGAAATGGTGCCCGACCCGAGCAACAGCAAAAGTTCTAAATCCTCCTAACCTTGATTTACTTCGTAGAAATTTCATTTTTGTACAGATTCTTTGTAACGATTCTTTATAAATATTATCAATGAAATTCCGAGTTAACTGTAATTCTGAAAACCGAGTGATTTGGTCTGATTCATTGCTCAAGGAATTTCACCGAGTATTTTCTTTAACTTGATTTTATTGTTGCCGAGTATCATGTTAAACTTGTTATTGCAATTTATGGCAAATATCTTATTAAATTGGCTAATACAATCTTTTGAGCCAAGTATCTTATTAAACTGGTTGTTGTAATCTCTATGTCAAGTATCTTATTAAACTGGCTATTAACCGAGTCATTTTGAAACAGACAAATAGATTTTCGTGTTTCATACTCGGGTTATTACCCGAACATTACATCAAGGCTCACCATGATCATATGTTCGAGTCCTTGCACATTATCGAGGACGTCTCCCCAGTTTTTCTGTACAAGGGTTTGCCGAATCGTTAAACTTTTTGAACCGCTTAACACAGCTATGCATTTCACCGGAATTTTTTCCGATAGCGTCCCTAGCCTTTCTCCAGAATCTGGTGCATCAGGTTTGCCTTTTTGCTAAGGTCAATTAACCTTGCTCGGCTGGCATGCTCCTTCGAGCTTCTCCACCCATTCGGGAATCAATGGTCCCGAGTATTCTATTTGCATGTTCTTATTAACATGCTCGTCTTTCATATGTTCTTATTATCATATGTTTTATTTTTCGAAAATCCCGAGTTTGATTTTTATTTATAACTGCAAAACCAGCAATAATTTAAATTCGAAAACTAAAAATTGTCCTAACTAAAGGAAACAAAAAATAATTTAAGGATAGAAAATCTTTAGATATTGGGCATTGCATGGTCGGGGTAAGACCCCTCCATTGGGTCGTGCAATCCAATATGCTCCATGACTAGCTATTCCTTCAATTTTGCAAACGCCTTCCCACTTATTAGCCAGGGAATCTGCAGATTTATTTTTTGTGTTCAATGACACCTTTCTGAGTACCAGGTCTCCTAGTTGGAATTTCATGACCCGAACATAAGAGTTGTAGTGGCGAGCTACTCTTTCCTGATATGCCATATTTCATATTCGGGACTTCTCCCTTTTCTCTTCTAGCTCATCTAGACTTTGTAACCGCATATCAATATTCTGATCTTCATTATATAGCCTGACCCGGGGTGATGCATATGACGTTTCTATGGGGATAACAACTTCTGTTCTAAACACTAAAGTGAATGGAGTCTCTCATATTGAAGTTCTTGTTGTCGTTTGATATTCCCATAATACTTAGGGAAGCTTTTTAACCTAACTTCCTTTCTTGGCATCCACCTTTGCTTTGAGTGTATGCTTGATGGTTTTGTTTACTGCTTCAGCCTGCCCGTTTGTTTGAGGATGGGCAGATGTGGCATAGTAATTAACAATTTGGTACTCCTTGCACAGCTGTATGAATTTCAGGTTAGCGAACTAGGTGCCGTTATCAGTGATGATAGTGTTTGGGACTCCAAATCTATAGAGTATATTCTTTTTAATGAAAATTGTGGTATTTGCTTATGTGATATGCACTAATGCTTCAGCTTCTACCCACTTCGTGAAATAGTCAACGGCTACTACGGCATACTTCGCTCCACCCCTTGTACCAGCTGGCATTGGGCCGATTAAATTCAAACCCCACATGGAAAATGGCCATGAGGATGTGAGGTTTCTGAGTTGTTCAGGGGGTTTTCGGATATCAATAGCAATCCTTTGGCAAGTATTGCAACTCTCCGAACATCGCTGTGCAACTGAGAATAGAGTAGGACAATAATAACCTTGCCTGAGTACCTTGTGTGCTAAACTCTTACCCCCAGTATGGTTTCCACAAACTCCCCCATGGATTTCCTGTAATATCTGACACGCATCTTCCTCTGACACACATATTTGAAGTGTACGGGAAAACCCCTTTCTGTATAGTTCTCCTTCGACCAATGTGTACCTTGCTGATCAATACCTGATACGTTTTGCTTGTAGGGGATCTTCCGGGAGCACTCCTTCTTCCAGGAACCTTCTCATCTGAGTCATCCAATTGTCTGTCAGTGTTCAGATTTCTAAAATTTCAAAGTTTCTTGGTTCAGTTGTGCTCGGTTTGAGGAGATATGCAACCAGAATAGTTTTTGGCCTGATTGTGGTTGTTGTTGATGCTAGTTTGGACAAAGCGTCTGCCTTTTCATTCTCCTCCCTATGGATCTGGGCAATCCTATATTCTTTGAATTTCTGAAGGAGTTGTTTTGCAATGTCACGATAGGCTATCATGCCTTCATCCGTGGCTTGGTATTCATCCAGGACTTGGTTGACAACTACCTGTGTATCACTAAATATCTCGACTTCATCTGCCCCGAGAGCTATACAGACACTAAGTCCAACTAGAAGCGCCTCGTACTCGGCTTGATTATTGGTTGCTTTGAAGTCAAACATCATGGCATATTCGATATCATCTCTTTCTGGAGTGCATACTACGATCCCTGCCCCGCTGTCTTGAGTGTTTGAGGAGCCATCAACATATAATTTACATGGGAAATTTTTACCTAACATCTTTTTTACTTCCAGGTTTGGCTCCGTGAACTCTGCTATAAAATCTGCCACTGCTTGTCCTTTGAGAGATGTCATGGGACGTAGTGGATATCGAATTCACTTAGCTCGATTATCCATTTGGTTAGTCTTCCTGAAATCTCTGGCTTCTGTAAAATTTGCTTCAATGGGCAGTCTGTGAGAACCTGGATTGTATGAGCCTGAAAGTATGGCCTTAGCTTCCTTGCCGCTGAAACCAATTCTAAGGCCATTTTTTCTGCTTGTGAATACCTGGTCTCGGCTGGTAAAAGTGCCTTGCTTGTATAATACACTAGATCCTGTATTCCATCTTCTGATCTTACTAGGACTGAGCTTGTTGCTAGTTCTGTAATTGATAAGTATAAATGGAGTATATCTCCCATTTATGGTTTTGAAAGGATGGGAGTCTACCCTAGGTACTCTTTAATTTTTAAGAATGCCTGCTCGCACTCTTCGTTCCAATCGAGTCATTTTCCTTTTTTAATTACTCTGAAAAAGGGTGTGCATCTGTCTATGGCCTTTGAGATGAATCTACCCAAAGAAGCTAAACATCCTGTTAAGTGCTGTACATCTTTTAGTGTCCTTGGTGAGGCCATTCTCTATAGGGCTTGGATCTTTTCAAGATTGACTTCGATTCCCCTTTGGTGAACTTGGAAACGCAGGAACCTTCCTAAAGGAACTCTGAATAAACACTTGTTCGGATTCAGCTTCATTTGGTATTTCCTTAAAATATCAAATGTCTCTCGCAGGTCTGAGGTATGCTTGTCTGCCGAGATGCTCTTGGTCAGCATGTCATCAATGTATACTTCCATGTTTCTTCCTATTTGTCGTGCGAAGATTTTGTTAACCAGTCTTTGATATGTTGCCCGTGCATTTTTTAATCCGAAGGGCATTACTGTGTAACAGTACAAGCCCTGATTGCTTGTGAACACTGTTTTTTATTCGTCAGCCTTGTTCATCCGGATTTGGTTATATCCCGTGTAGACGTCCATGAAACTGAGCAATTTGTGGTCTGATGTAGCATCCACTAGTTGGTCTATCCTTAGAAGTGGAAAACTGTCTTTTGGGCATGCTTTGTTCAAATCTGTAAAATCTACGCATATTCTCCACTGTCCATTTTTCTTTTGGACGAGGACTACATTAGCTACCCATTATGGGTAGTTAAATTCTCTAATCGACCCTACAGCGAGTAGCTTCTCCACTTCCTATTTGATTGCCTGACTTCTCTCGAGATTGAATGACATTCTCTTTTGTATAACTTGTTTTGCATTCGGGAATACTGCTAGATGATGAGATATTATTCGGGCATCTATCCCTACCATGTCTTCTTGGCTCCAGGCAAACACATCCTTGTATTCTTTGAGCAGATCAGTGAGGCCTTGTTTAACTTTTCCTTCCAAATTGGCCTCAATCTTGATCTTCTTATCTGGTTCATCTTCTTTCAAGATAATTTCTTCGACCGGTTCATTTTTGGACTCCTTTGACTTTTCCCTTGGATCAAATTCAAATGACAACGACTCTTTGTTCTGACTCGGCTGGGTCATAGTGCATACTTGTTCACCATCATTTTTACCTTTGTATACTGACAGGTTAGCTCTTCGGGCCATCTCTTGGGACCCTTTGACTACACCGACCCCCTATTCGGTCTGGAATTCGATCATCAATGCATAAGTGGTTGTCACAGCCTTGGTTTTATTCAAGAATGGCCGACCCAACAATGCATTGTACGACCAATTGTCTAAGTCTATTACTACGAAATCGAGCAATACTGTTCTCTGACAAGGTGCCACTCCAATCTTTACGGGTAGCTTTACCGTCCCGAGTGACCTGACCTCAATTCCTCTAAATCCTCTGAGTAAGGTATGGAAATGCTGTAAATCCTTTCGATCCAACCTGAGTTGATCGTAGATGGCTACATTGAGAATGTCTGCCGAACTTCTATTATCTATCAAGATTCTCCTGACTTTCCGGTGACCAATTCGGGCACTTATGACCAGGGCGTCATTGGCCCAACATCGACCCCATGCGAGTCAGCTTCTATGAATATTATTGGGTCCCATCTTTCTTTTACCATTTTTGGGTCTGGTTCGACCGAGTTCACGTCAAAGTTCTGTCTTGCCTCCACTGTTTCTCTGATTTTCTGTGTTCGCTCTCGGTTACTTCTCCCAGTGGACGGTCCTCCAAAGATTGTTTGTATTACTTCATTGGCATCGGGGCTGGCCCTTTGATTTCGACCGAAGCTGTGATCGACCCTGGTCTCTTTCTTTGTTTCTGACCTCTCATCCTTTTTCAAGATTACATCTTGAAGGTGTCCTTCCCGAATGAGAGTTTCTATATAATCTCTGAGCTGGTAACACTTGGAAGTCTCATGACCGGTTTCCTTATGGAATATGCAGTATTTGGTTGTATCTCACCGAGCAAACTGAGACTGTCGACGTGGCTCTTTTACCAGATTTTTCTCTTCCAGTATGGCCAGGATTTCCTCATGTTTTTTTTCTGAAAATGGGTATAGTTGATGTATCTACCTCAGAATTTCCCCGTGGTCTGTTCGACATTACGCTCGTTTCCCCCATCCTTGCTTTTTTCTTTGTTGTTTCCATTCGATTTTCCCTTTTGGTTATGTACTTTGGAGTCGGTGTCCTTTTCGGGTTTTCCTCCATGCATGTAGCATCCTCCCGTGGCTAACTCTTCTTCTTAAGCTAGTGCATATCCTCTCGCCATGTCCATCATTTCTGAATATCTGGTTAGACGGGTTCTCCTTAAGTCAAAAGATAGTCGTCCATTCTGTAGATTGTTGATAAATGCAACAATTATCGTTCCGTCATTTGCACTGCCGATTTCTGATACCGCTTGGCCGAATCTCCCCAGGTATTTCTTCAACGACTCATCTTTTCCTTGTTTTATCTGAGAAAGGTAAGCCACTGGTTTTTTCCTGTGAACGTTGCCCAGAAACTGTCTTGAGAAACTCTTGCTTAGCTCACTTAAGCTTTAGATACTTATTGGGGCCAATCTCTCGAACCATCTTGAGCTTGTGTCTCATATAGTTTGTGGAAAGTTGAGGCATAGTAAGGGCTCGCTGTGGGCATACTGAGCCATAGCCCTTTTATACCGCCTGACGTGTTCTTTAGGATCCGTATCCTTCTTGAACTGCTCCACGTGCGGCATCCTGAATCTTTCTAGGAATGAAGTCCGCAGGATGTCCCTAGTGAATGGATTGTCAGAATCCTCGTCAGATAAGTCATTGTACCCATAACGTCTGACCAGTGCGTCCATCTGACGCCTATTGTTTTCAACTTCTCGGGTCAGGCTTTGAATTACGACATCTCTATCTTCTACCAGACTTTCATGATGGTTAAACCACCGGGTGATAGTCATTCCTCTCTCTGGTTCTTCGTTTTGATGCTGAGTCTCACGTGTTGATTCTTGCAGGTGTATGGTTCCGTGATGACGCTTGCGATGGTGCCGATTGCTATCTTTTGATGACGACCGATCCTTATATCGGCCGTGCTTGCGGTGTCTAGCACTGGTTATCTGATCATGGCTCTACCTTTGGCGTTGTTGCTCCTCTTCGGGTGTTTCACGTTCAACCTGATTAATTGAAATAGAGTTCCTTCCGGCTTCCAGTGTATTTAGTTCTGGCCCCACTATAACCGAGAAAAGCCTTGTAGGTGGGAGGTTAGGAGGTTGTGCTTCTTCTGCAACCGGTAGATCAACTCCTTCCTTTTCTGAGTCTGCCACCAGCTGTTGCAGCGCCTGGTGGAAGCGTCGTGTAAGGTATTCGATGGTCGGAGGGATTTGTTGAATCCCTGCCAGGGATGTTGGTTGGTTCTTAGTGGTTGCGGTGAGATCTCATGAACTACTGCCAATATGGACATTATCTGGAGATTTTTTGACATCCTCAGGACTGTTCCTGCTTCCCGCTATTACTTTTAATTAAATCGGAGGTTCAGCCCCTCCTTCTAGCGCCAATTATTGACGTCGAATTCTGGATGTATGAGAAAAGGTCAACAAGATTGAATTTTAGCTGTCATTTCAAAGAGAAAGAGAAGGAGAAAGTAATCGGATGCAATTTTTACATGGTAAAACTCCGATGACCGGAGAAACTTCCACGGGTGGTTGAATGAACAACCGATCCAAAATCCATTATTGAAAAAGATTTACAACTCTCAATCTCTCTTTTTCTCTCTATATTTTTCTATATGTTCTCTATATATCTTTTGTGACGAGATTATAGGTCTATTTATAAGTTCATAGAACCCTAATCCTCTTTGTACAAGTAACAAAAGATCTTTGTATTTAATTATGATTGGTTACTTGTTCGAAGTAGCTTGTCTTCTTTCCTATTTCGGAAACTTGTATAGAGATCGAATGAGACTCTAGTGATATAGTCCAATTAGGACTCTAGTGATATAGTCCAATTAGGACTTATTTCCTTATAAAGGCGTAGTCTTTTTGAAGAAATAAAATTGTTGCCTAATTAGGAACCCTTTCTGTTTGATATTCTACTTTTCTTGGAACTCTTCTTTGTTATGAATATCTTCACGTATTTTAACGACTCTTGACTCGTGAGTTACGCGTTGGGCTTCTTTATTCAGTTTTCTTCATGTTTGTCCCGAGTAGAACACGATATTAGCTGGTCCTGAATGACGTCATCTGATCCCGAGTAGAACACGTCATCAGCTAACCCCGAGCGTTGCTAACTGACCCCGAGTAGAGCAAGTCATCAGCTAACCCCGAACGTCGCTAACTGGCCCCGAGTAGTATATGACATCAGTTAACCCCGAGTAGGTTTTGTTCAATACTTTTTTACTCGGGTTTCTCTTCTTTGATGATGTCTTGCATGATACTTTCTGAATTCTTATTCAGATGTCCACCTGGCAATTTAATCATTTTTGTCAATAACGTGTACGTTTGAAAATTTACATACAACAAAATCAATAAATATTTTTATATAAATACAATAAATATTTATTTTAATTGAAACAAAAATTCTTAAAATAATTATATTTTTATAAATAAAATAAATATTTTCTGAATAATTTTAAACTTATAAAAAAATTACTAACAATGTAATGTTGTGAATATGGTGTGAATTTACCGCTAATTGTATCCACTGCCTAACACTATTCAACCCCACTTGATGACCACGTGTATCCTTGAATGCCTCTTATTTTTCTTCATTCTCAACCATTCTTATTTGACCACCTTCACCTCCTGTCATCCTCCCACTTTGTTGGCTTCATCATTATCACCTGCAACTTGTGCTCTCAATGTCTACTGTACGCGAGAAAAAAAATTGGTATCATACCAATTCTTTTAAAAATTAAAACTAGCCGTTGGATCGAGCAAAACCTCATCCAACGGTTGAAAATTAAAAAATAATTAAGAGAGAGTTTACCTTCAACTTGTTTCACCGATTTCTCTCATTGCCATTTGTTGAAGAAGGTGAGCACTTATTTCTCTCTCATTAGAGAAGAAAACGAAGCTCTGTTTCAAAATCCAAAAACCATCAAAATGCAACAAATCTTTAGAGAGAAACTTTTTCACTCAACATATACAAATTTCATACTAATCAAATCCAAATCTACCTCAAATCTTCATATCCATGACACAAATTCTATTTAAAGAAAACCTAAATCCAAATCTGAAATGGAGCAAATCTCGAATGGTGTGGCGCTCTGTCTGCAATAGATGGAGACCCATCTGCGATGAAGTACGAGCTCTTCATCTTCAATGGAGTTCCATCGCAGATGAAGCTCTTCAAGAGGATTTTGATTGATAAAGGTGTGTTTATATCTCAATTTTTCCAGATTATTGATTTTTTTTTTTCTGTTTTCGGAATTGTTGGATGATCAGTGAAGATGATATGATTTCTTGATCAATGATCTAGCACTCCATCATGTGCCTCACTTCATTTTGTTACATATCCTTCATCTGATTGATGAGATTTGTTTGGAAATTTTTTTCCAGGTCATTGATGAAGGTGATATGAATTCGTGGATATTTTTTGGGATTATTAATTTGTGGAATTTTCTTTTGGATTATTGATTTGAGATTTTCCTTTGGAATTGATTGAAGAAGAAAGGAGAATATATGAATTATTGAATGAGATTTGTGGTTTTTGCTTTAGGGATTGATTTGTGATTTTCTTTCGAATTGATTTTTTTGGAATTATTGAATGATATGAATTAATGAAGAAGATATGATTTTTTCATTTTTTTTTAATTTCATTTTTTCTTTATTTTTTGTGTGAATTGATCTTCCTGGTCTAGAGGGTTTCTTGGCTGATCACTAATGAATGTTTTTGAATTGTTCTGTATGGTTTGTTCAACTTCAAGCAATTCAATTACGGATTTTGAAATTGCATAACCATTTTCACTTTAGTTTAATGTTTACCAAGGAAGTTTATTGTTTCCGTTACGAAGAAAAGGACAAATATGGAGCTACACTCCTAAACCTTTTCATTGATTTTCGTTTCCCACTGTATAGTTTAATCTTCTTCTCAGTCTCTCTCTGTGAATCGGTTTGTTTTCTGATTCAGTCCATGACAATCGATATTCTATACTTGTGTAATTGATTTTTGTTTCCTTATGAATTTAATCAGTTGCAACTTTTTTCTAAGTGAAGTAGTTGTGGATTTTTAGTTATGTTAATCATGAAAAATGGGTATGGTTTCTTGGGATTTACTTGTTCTTATTGAGGAAGCTTGTTAGTTTGTTACAATATAATCCCTAGTCTTGTAAATGGTCATCAAAGTGTTATTTAAAATACAATTTTAGTTATAAAGGGGATTTTCCTCCACAAAATTTTGTTTCTTTTAGATGAATTCATTTCATGGTTAGTTTCTAAGCACTGTATCGCTTGTTCAATTCCTTTGTGGCAATGCGAAGATGTATCTTTTAATCCATTTGGTGTTTCCTCAAGGGTTGTGAACTTTTTTATCTTTCACGAGTGAGTTCTTGATTCTTCCTGTTTCTCCATTTTTCTTCCATTTGTTGTATTTTGTGTTCGGGGCAATGTCTCTATTGCACATGACCAACTTGCTAGGTTAATGACTGTGTTACTCAAATGGATAGATTCAATCTCCAAGCAATGTCCAGGTGTAGAATAAATATTGATACTTTTGTTAAATGTCATTGCTCATTGGTTTAATTTTAGGCTTTTGCTTATAGGTGCCAGAGGAATTGTTTTTTTTTTTTTTTTTTTTACCAAATTAAGAATATTGGTTAAGTTTTAATAATATTCATATAAATCTTTTGCTGTCTATAACATTGCTTGTTCTGAACATTCAAATAATATTGTTAAATGTTTCAAAATTAGAGCATGTGTACAATATTTTTACCAAATATACCCTTGTACATAATTACATATTTTACATAACTGTTGTTCTTTTCTGAAAAAAACAATACACCACCTGCTTGTTACGAGCAGGACCTATAAACTTAATATACGCTTCTATGTGGATTTATATATAATTATTTGTTATTTGTGACTCGTCTTCTCATTTTGATGTTATCGATTAAAGGCAGATGGGGTAATTAGGGGGTGGCTACTATACGCAGGAAAAGCATAGGTATGATACTAATCCCTTTACAAATCAAACATAACCGTTGGATCGAGCAAAATCTTATCCAACGGTAGAAAATAAATAAAAGATTAAGAGAGAGGGTTTACCCCCCTACTTGTTTCACCGGTTGCTCCTCTCATATTCTCTCTGCTTTATAGAAGAAGAAGATAAGCACGCTTTGGATCTGCTTCTGGAAGCCGCAGATGGATCTCAAATTCTCAATCTCCTCCGCAAGCAATTTTTCGAATTTCTTTTTTTGGGAAACATATTCAACAAGATTTTGATTGATGAAGTTGTGTTACTATTTCGAAATTTTCCAGATTATTGCCTTTTTTGCTATTGTTGGAATTGTCGAATGATCGATGAAGATGATATGAACTTTTTATCAATGATCTGACACTCCATCGCCCTGATTACTAAGTTTGTTGAAGTTGATCCAATTGGAAGATACGGCACAGTACATAGACATCTCTCTATCTCTTGCGTTTAGTTCAAAGTTTTGATTTTTATGTTGATTTTTGTGTTTTATTTTTGTTACGGTACAATGAAAACTGCTTGTGCCGTGATAGTGAGAAGCAAGTTAAAGCTGGTGGTGCCTACACTTTGAAACTGCTTGTGCTGTGTTAGTGAGAAGCACAATCCGTATTTTGAGTGAGAAAACTGAAAGCTAAGCCTATTGTTGTCTCGGGATATTTGATTCGATAATCAAATTATTTAAAATCAGTTTGAAACTGATGAGTTTGTGTTTCTTAAGATTTCTTTAATGATTGAATTAGTTTTGTGGTTTTTGTTTTTGTGAATGATTTGTGATTATGTTTGAAATTGATTTTTTTAGGGAAAATTATAAATAACTCATTTTATTTTTTATTAAATATCAAAGCAAATCTTCTAATTCGAACAATCTGTAAAAAAAATCTCAATTTCATAACAATCAATAAATATACTGTCAAACCCGTTTATTAGTCATGGGTGTGTCATGTAGTTGGAGAGAATAGGCGAATGAGTGTCTGGACAAAGTCCTGTATCCTCGACAAAAAAAAAAGAGTTAAATAGTGAGCATTAACCCCAAAATCATCAAAAGAGTGCGAAGGATAAAATTATATTGTAATGAGATAATCACATACATCGAGTGTTACATTTAATTATAAATTAATAAAAGACTGTATTTAACATACACACAAATATAATTTTGAAGTACTTATAAAATTATATGGACATCATCACTATAAAAACAAATGATTTTTCCGATCAACTATTTTCGATGGGGTGAAATTATGGTCGGTTAATGTTGTTTTTACAATAAAAAAAACTCAAACCGTCGAAGTAGTGTATAAATATGTATTATTTACGACGAAACAAATTCCCTCCGAAAATAGTGTTTGAAGTCATCTGAAATAAAGTGAAAATGTAACCAAAGCTTAGCACAAAAACTATTTTCCACCACATCTATCAAGCCCTCGAAAAAGATGAATCTCATAAAACTTGTTCCTTTTGTTAACGTTGAGTGGTTTCCGAGAACAACCCTAACGTTGGTTACAACGTCAAAGTGGTTTCCAAGAATGCTGAAGCTGTTCCCAACGAGAAGATGTTCCTAGGAACAACTTTGACGTTATAGACAACGTTAGAGTGGTTTTCAAAAAATAAAAGTTGTTCCTTTATTAACGTTGAGTGATTCTGGGGAACAACTCTAACTTTGGTTACAACGTCAAAGTGGTTTCTAAGAACATCAAAGTTATTCCCAATGAAAAGTTGTTCCCGAAAACAACTTTGACGTTATAGATAACGTTAGAGTGGTTTCCAAAAAACAAAAGTTGTTCTCTTTGTTAACGTTAAGTGGTTCCCGGGAACAACTCTAACGTTGGTTACAATGTGAAAGTGGTTTCCAAGAATGTAGAAGTTGTTCCCGGGAACAACTTTGACGTTATAGATAACGTTAGAGTGGTTTCCAAAAAATAAAAGTTGTTCCCTTTGTTAACGTTGAGTGGTTCTCGGGAACAACTCTAACGTTGGTTAAAACTTCAAAGTGGTTTCCAAGAACAACAAAGTTGTTCCCAACGAGAAGTTGTTCCTGGGAACAACCTTAACGCTATAGATAACATTAGAGTTGTTTCCAAAAAATAAAAGTTGTTCCCCTTATTAACGTTGAGTGGTTCTTTGGAACAACTCTAACGTTGCATACAACGTCAAAGTGGTTTCCAAGAACGTCGAAGTTGTTTCCAACGAGAAGTTGTACCCTGGAACAACTTTGACGTCACAGATAGCGTTATAGTGGTTTAAAAAAAACAAAAGTTGTTCCCTTTGTTAACATTGAATGGTTTCCGGGAACAACTCTAACATTGGTTACAACGAAGCGTCGAAGTTGTTTCCGGGAACAACTTTGATGTTATAGATAACGTTAGAGTGGTTTCTAAAAAGTAAAAGTTGTTCCCTTTATTAACATTGAGTGGTTCCCAAGAACAACTCTAATGTTGGTTACAACGTCAAAGTTGTTTCCAAGAACGTCGAAGTTTTTCTAAACGAGAAGTTGTTCCTAGAAACAACTTTGACGTTATAGATAACGTTAGAGTAGTTTCAAAAAAATAAAACTTGTTTCCCTTGTTAACGTTGAGTGGTTCTCGAGAACAACTCTAACATTGGTTACAACTTGAAAGTGGTTTCCAAGAACGTCGAAGTTGTTCCCAACGAGAATTTGTTCCCGGGAAACACTTTGATCTTATAGATAACAATAGAGTTGTTTCAAAAAAAAAAAGTTGTTCCCTTTGTTAACGTTGTGTGATTCCCGGAAACAACTCTAACATTGGTTACAACGTCAAAGTGCTTTCCAAGAACGTCGAAGTTGTTCCTAGGAATAACTTTTACTTTATAGATAACGTTAGAGTGGTTTCCAAAAAATAAAATTTGTTCCCTTCGTTAACATTGAGTGGTTCCTAGGAACAACTCTAATGTAGTTTACAACGTCAAAGTGGTTCCCAAGAACATCGAAGTTGTTCCCAGTAAAAACTTTGACATTATAGACAACGTTAGAGTGGTTTCCAAAAAATAAATGTTGTTCCCTTTCTTAACGTTGAGCTGTTCCCAGAAACAAAACTAAAGTTGGTTACAACGTTAAATTGGTTTCCAAGAACGTCGAAGTTGTTCTCAACGAGAAGTTATTCTCAACGAGAAGTTATTCCCGGTAACAACTTTGACGTTTTAAATTACGTTAGAGTGGTTTCCAAAAAATAAAAGTTGTTCCCTTTGCTAAAGTAGAGTGGTTCCCGGGAACAACTCTAACGTTGGTTATAACGTCAAAGTGGTTTCCAAGAACGTCAAAGTTGTTCGCAACGAGAAGTTGTTCTCGGGAACAACTTTGATGTTATAGATAACACTAGAGTAGTTTCTAAAAAATAAAACTTGTGTCCTTTGTTAACGTTGAGTTGTTCTCGGAAACAACTCTGACGTTGGTTACAACGTCAAAGCGGTTTCCAAGAACGTCAAAGTTGTTCCCAGGAACAACTTTGACGTTATAGATAACCTTAGAGTGGATTCCAAAAAATAATAGTTGTTCACTTTGTTAACGTTGAATGGTTCCAGGAAACAAATCTAACGTTGGTTACAACGTTAAAGTGGTTTCCGAGAATGTCGAAGTTGTTCTCAACAAGATGTTGTTCCCGGGAACAACTTTAACGTTACGAATAATGTTAGAGTGGTTTCAAAAAAAAAAACTTGTTCCCTTTATTAACGTTGAGTGGTTCGCGGCAACAATTCTTACATTGGTTACAACGTCAAAGTAGTCTCAAAGAACGTCGAAGTTGTTCCCAACAAGAAGTTGTTCCAGGGAACAACTTTGATGTTATAGATAAAGTTAGAGTGGTTTCCAAAAAATAAAAGTTGTTCCCTTTATTAATGTTGAGTGGTTTCCGGGAACAACTCTAATGTTGGTTACAATGTCAAAGTTGTTTCCAAGAACGTCGAATTTGTTCCCGGGAACAACTTTGACAATATAGATAACGTTAGAATGGTTTCCAAAAAATAAAAGTTGTTCCCTATGTTAATATTGAGTAGTTCCCGGGAACAACTGTAACGCTGGTTACAACTTCAAAGTTGTTTCCGAGAACTTCAAACTTGTTCTCAACGAGAAGTTGTTCACGGGAACAACTTTGATGATATAGATAACGTTAGAGTGGCATTCAAAAAATAAACTTGTTCCCTTTGTTAATGTCGAATAGTTTCCGGACAAAATTATTACGTTGGTTACAACGTCAAAGTGGTTTCCAATAATGCTGAAGCTGTTCCCAACGAGAAGCTGTTCCCAGGAACAACTTTGACGTTAAAGATAACGTTAGAGTGGTTTCAAAAAAATAAAAGTTGTTCGCTTTGTTAACATTGAATGGTTCCCAGGAAAAACTCTAACATTGGATACAACGTGAAAGTGGTTTCTAAGAACGTCAAAGTTGTTCGCAACGGGAAGTTGTTCCCGGGAACAACTTTGACGTTATAGATAACGTTATAGTGGTTTCCATAAAATAAAAGTTGTTCCCATAGTTAACGCTGAGTTGTTCTCGGGAATAACTCTAACATTGGTTACAATGTCAAAGTGGTTTCCAAGAACGTCGAAGTTGTTCATGGGAACAACTTTGACGTTATAGATAACGTTAGAGTGGTTTTCAAAAAATAAAACATGTTCCCTTTGTTAACGTTTAGTGGTTCTCTGGACCAACTCTGACGTTGTTTACAACGTCAAAGTGGTTTCTATGAACGTCGAAGTTATTCCTAAAGAGAGATTGTACCCGGGAACAATTTTGAAGTTATAGTAAACCTTAGAGTGGTTTCCAAAAAATAAAAGTTGTTCCCCTTGTTAACGTTAAGTGGTTCCCGGGAACAACTCTAACTTTGGTTACAATGTCAAAGTGGTTTCCAAAAACGTCAAAGTTGTTCCCGAGAACAACTTTGACGTTATAGATAACGTTACAGTGGTTTCCAAAAAATAAAAGTTGTTCCCTTTGTTAACATTGAGTGGTTCCCGGGAACAACTTTGACGTTATTGATAGTGTTAGAGTGGTTTCCAAAAAATAAAAGTTGTTCCCTTTGTTAACGTTGAAAGGTTCCAAGGAAAAACTCTATCTTTGGTTACAACGTCAAAGTGGTTTCCAAGAACGTCAAAGTTGTCCCCGGGAACAATTTTGACCTTATAGATAACGTTAGAGTGGTTTCCAAAAAATAAAAGTTGTTCCCTTTGTTAACGTTTAGTGGTTCTAAGGAACAATAGTAACGTTGGTTAAAACGTCAAAGTGGTTTCCTGGAACGTCGAAGTTGTTCTCAACGAGAAGTTGTTCTCGGGAACAACTTTTGACGTTATAGATAACGTTAATGTGGTTTTAGTATAAAATAAAACTCGTTACCTTTTTAACAGTGAGTGGTTCCCGGGAACAATTCTTAAGTTCGATACAACGTCAAAGTGGTTTCCAAAAACATCTAAGTTGTTTCCAACGAGAAGTTGTTACCGAAAACAACTTTGACCTTATAGATAACGTTAGAGTGGTTCCTAATAAATAAAAGTTGTTCCCTTTGTTAACGTTGAGTGGTTCCCGGGAACAACTCTAATGTTGGTTAAAATGTGAAAGTGGTTTCCGTCGAAGTTGTTTTCGGGAACGAAGTTGTTCTCAAAGAGAAGTTTTTCCCGGGAACAACTTTGACGTAATAGATAACGTTAGAGCGGTTTTCAAAAAATAAAACTTGTTCCCTTTGTTAACGTTGATTTGTTCCCTGGAACAATTATTACGTTGGTTACAAGGAAAAGTGGAACAACTTTGATGTTATAGATATGTTAGAGTGGTTTCTAAAAAATAAAAGTTGTTAACTTTGTTAACGTAGAGTGGTTCCTGATAACAACTCTAACGTTGGTCACAATGTTAAAGTGGTTTCCAAGAACATAGAAGTGTTTCCCAACGAGAAGTTGTTCCCAGGAACAACTTTGACGTTATAAATAACGTTGGAGTGGTTTCCAAAAAATAAAAGTTGTTCCCTCTGTTAAAGTTGAGTGGTTCCCGGGAACAACTCTAATGTTGGTTAAAATGACAAAGTGGTTTCTAAGAACGTCGAAGTTGTTCCGAATGAGAATTTGTTCCTGGGAACAACCTTAACGTTATAGATAACATTAGAGTGGTTTCCAAAAAATAAAATTTGTTCCCCTTGTAAACGTTCAGTGGTTCTTTGGAACAACTCTAACGTTGCTTAGAACGTCGAAGTGGTTTCCAAGAACGTCGAAATTGTTCCCAACGAGAAGTTTTACCGGGGAACAAATTTGACGTTAGAGATAACGTTATAGTGGTTTCCAAAAAATAAATGTTGTTCCCTTTTTTAACGTTAAATGGTTCCCGGGAGCAACTCTAGCATTTTTTACAACGTCAAATTGGTTTTCAAGAACGTCGAAGTTTTTCCCGGGAACAACTTTGACGTTATAGATAACGATGGAGTGGTTTTCAAAAAATAAAAGTTATTCCCTTTATTAATGTTGAGTGGTTTCCGGCAACAACTCTAATGTTGGTTACAACATCAAAGTTGTTTCCAAGATCGTCGAAGTTGTTCCCGGAAACAACTTTGACGTTATAGATAACGTTATAGTGGTTTCCGAAATATAAAAGTTGTTTCGTTTGTTGACGTTGAGTGATTCTTTTGAACAACTCTTACATTGCTTACAACGTCAAAATGGTTTCCAAGAACGTCGATGTTGTTCCCAACGAGAATTTTTACCCGGAAACAACTTTGACATTAGAGATAACGTTATAGTGGTTTCAAAAAAATAAAAGTTTTTCCATTTTTTAACGTTGAATGGTTCCCAGGAGCAACTTTAACATTTTTTACAACGTCAAAGTGGTTTTCAAGAACGTCGAAGTTTTTCCCGGGAACAACTTTGAAGTTATAGATAACGTTGGAGTGGTTTCCAAAAAATAAAAGTTGTTCCCTTTATAAATGTTGAGTGGTTCCCGGTAAAAACTCTAACGTTGGTTACAACGTCAAAATTGTTTCCAAGATCGTCGAAGTTGTTCCCGGGAACATTTTTGACTTCATAGATAACGTTATAGTGGTTTCCAAAATATAAAAGTTGTTCCCTTTGTTAATATTCTTTGGTTCCCGGAAACAACTGTAACGTTGGTTCAATTTCAAAGTTGTTTCCAAGAACGTCGAAGTTGTTCTCAACGAGAAGTTGTTCCTGGGAACAACTTAAACGCTATAGATAACGTTAGAGTGGTTTTCAAAAAATAAAACTTGTTCCCTTTGTTAATGTTGAGTAGTTCCCGTGAACAATTATTACGTTGGTTACAACGTCAAAGTGGTTTCCAACAACGTCTAAGTTGTTTCGAACGAAATGTTGTTCCCGGGAACAACATTGACCTTATAGATAACGTTAGAGTGGTTTCCAAAAATTAAAAGTTGTTCCCTTTGTTAATATTGAGTGGTTCTCGGGGGAACAACTCTAACGTTGGTTAAAACGTAAAAGTGGTTTCCAAGAACGTCAAAGTTGTTCTCAACGAGAAGTTGTTCCCGGGAACAACTTTGACGTAATAGATAACGTTAGAGTGGTTTTCAAAAAATAAAACTTGTTCCCTTTGTTAACGTTGAGTAGTTCCCTAGAACAATTCTTACGTTGGTTACAAGGCTAAGTGGAACAACCTTAATGTTATAGATAACTTTAGAGTAGTTTCTAAAAAATAAAATTTGTTCCTTTTGTTAACGTTGTATGGTTCCCGGGAACAACTCTAACGTTGGTTACAACGTGAAAGTGGTTTCCAAGAACGTCGAAGTTTTTTCCGGAACAACTTTGACGTTACAGATAACGTTAGAGAAGTTTCTAAAAAATAAAAGTTGTTCCTTTTATTAACGTTGAGTGGTAACCAGGAAAACTCTAACATTTGTTACAACGTCAGAAAGGTTTCCAAGAATGTCGAAGTTGTTCCCGGAAACAACTTTGACGACATAGATAACGTTAGAGTGGTTTTAAAAAAAAAAGTTGTTCCCTTTGTTAACGTTAAGTGGTTCCCGAAAAAATCTTTGATGTTATAGAAAACGTTACAGTGGTTTCCAAAAAATAAAAGTTGTTCCCTTATTTAACGTTGAGTGGTTCCGGGGAACAACTCTAACTTCTGTTACAACGTCAAAGTGGTTTCCTAGAATGTCAAAGTTGTTTCCGGTAACAACTTTGACATTATAGATAACATTATAGTGGTTTCCAAAAAATAAAAGTCGTTCCCTTTGTTAATGTTGAGTGGTTCCCGGAAATAACTTTGATGTTATAGATAACGTTAGAGTGGTTTCAAAAAAATAATAGTTGTTCCCCTTGTTAACGTTTAGTGGTTCCGGGAACAACTCTAACGTTGTTACCGGGAACCATTCTAACGTTGATTACAACGTGAAAGTGGTTTCCAAGAATGTCGAAGGTATTTCCGGGAATAACTTTGATGTTATAGAAAACGTTATAGTGGTTTCTAAAAAATAAAAGTTGTTCCCTTTGTTAACGTTGAGTGGTTTATGGGAACAACTCTAACGTTTGTTACAACGTCAAAGTGGTTTCCTAGAATGTCGAAGTTGTTTCCCGAAACAACTTTGACGTTATAGATAACGTTAGAGTGGTTTCCAAAAAATAAAAGTTGTTCCTTTTGTTACCGTTGAATGGTTCCCGGGAACAACTTTGATGTTATAGAAAACGTTAGAGTGGTTTCCAAAAAATAATAGTCGTTCCCCTTGTTAACGTTAAGTGGTTCCCGAGAAAAACTCTAACGTTGTTACCGGAAACCACTCTAACGTTTGTTACAACGTGAAAGTGATTTTCAAAAATTAAAAGTTGTTCCCTTTGTTTACGTTGACTGGTTCCTGGGAACAACTCTAACATTGGTTACAACGTCAATGTGCTTTCCAAGATACTGGGAAAAACTTTGATGCTATAGATAACGTTAGAGTGGTTTTAAAAAATAAAAGTTGTTCCCTTAGTTAACGTTGAGAGGTTCACGGAAACAACTCTAACATTAGTTACAACGTGAAAGTGGTTTCCAAGAACGTCGAAGTTGTTCCCGGGAACAACTTTGACATTTCAGATAACGTTAGAGTGGTTTCCAAAAAATTAAAGTTGTTCCCTTCGTTAACGTTGAGTGGTTCCTGGGAACAATTCGAACTTTGGTTACAACGTCAAAGTGGTTTTCAAGAACGTCTAAGTTGTTCTCGGGAACAACTTTGACGTTATAGGCAACGTTAGAGTGGTTTCCAAAAAATAAAAGTTGTTTCCTTTGTTAAAGTTGAGTGGTTCCCGGGAACAATTCTCACGTTGGTTACAACGTCAAAGTGGTGTTGAAGATCATCAAAGTTGTTCCCAACGAGAAGTTGTTCCCGGAAACAACTTTGACGTTATAGATAACGTTAGAGTGGTTTCCAAAAAATAAAAGTTGTACCCTTGTTAACGTTGAGTGGTTCCTAGGAACAACTCTAACGTTGGTTCAACGACAGAGTGGTTTCCAAGAATGTCGAAGTTGTTCCCGGGAACAACTTTGATGTTATAGATAACGTTAGAGTGGTGTCATATGTGAATTTTACCAAGCATACACGTCATTGACAGGAAGGAGAAAATAGCCAGGTGGACGCCCAAATGGGCACTCAAGAAATATCCTACGAGGCATCATTAGAGAGAAGAAATGCCCGAGTAAGCATATATAGAAGTAAACCTACTCGGGATCAATTAACAACACTCGGGACTGGTTAAAACAATGCTTCCACTCACGACCATCAGGTATTACTCTTACTCGGGAATAAATACGACTCGAGTATGAACTTGGTGCTTATTTCAAACGAATTAAGTCATTAAATACGCGAAGATATCTATCAGGAAGGAATCCCAAATAAAATGGAACATTAAGTTAGAAAAGTCCCCAATCAGGAAATAACTTGATTTCTTTATGAAGACTACATTCTTATAAGGAAACAAGTCCAAATTGAACTACACTACTAGAATCCCACTCGATTTCCATAAGAGACTCCGAAACAGAAAAGAAGACAAATCAACCTCAAGCAAGTAACCGAATCACAATTAAATACAAAGATCTTGTATTACTTGTACAAAGCAGATTAGGGTTCTATAAGCATATAAATAGACCCATAATCTGGCTCCAAAAGATATAGGCAATATAGCATACAACAATTATAGTAAATACAAAGAGAAAAAAGAGAGATCGAGAGCTTGTAAACATCTTATTCTCTTAGTGGATTTTGGCTTGGTTGATCCTTCAACCACCAGTGGTTGTTTCTCCGGCCATCGGAGTTTTACCACGTAAAACTTATCTTTGTTACTCTCTCTGCATCTCTTTCTCTTTAATTCAATAGCCGAAATCCAATCCTTGTTGGCTTTTATGGCATAATCCAAAAATCGACGTCAACAAGTGGTTTCCAAAAAATAAATGTTGTTCCCTTAGTTAACGTTGAGTGGTTCCGGGGAACAAATCTAACTTGGTCACAACATCAAAGTGGTTTCCAAGAACGTCGAAGTTGTTTCAGGGAAGAATTTTCACGTTGAAACAACTTCGACGTTATAGATAACGTTAGAGTAGTTTCTAAAAAATAAAATTTGTTCATTCGTTAACGTCGAGTGGTTCCTGGGAACAATTCAAACTTTGGTTACAACGTCAAAGTGGTTTCCAAGAACGTCGAAGTTAATCCCGGGAACAACTTTGACGTTATAGACAAAGTTAGAGTGGTTTCAAAAAAATAAAAGTTGTTTCCTTGGTTAACGTTGAGTGGTTCTCGGGAATAATTCGTATGTTGGTTACAACATCAAAGTGGTTTCGAAGAACGTCGAAGTTGTTCCCAACGAGAAGTTGTTCCCGGAAAGAACTTTGACGTTATAGAAAACGCTAGACTGGTTCCTATAAAATAAAAGTTGTTCCCTTCATTAATGTTGAGTGGTTCCCAGGAACAATTCTAACATTGGGTAAAACATAAAAGTGGTTTCCTAGAACTTCGAAGTTGTTCCCGAAGAGAATTTATTCTCGGGAATACCTTTGACGTTATAGATAACGTTAAACTGGTTTCCAAAAAATAAAAGTTGTTACTTTTGTTTACAATTAGTTGTTCTTGGGAACAACTCTAACGTTGGTTAAAACATCGAAGTGGTTTCCAAGAAGTCAAAGTTGTTTAAAGGAACCACTTTGACTTTTTAGATGACATTAGAGTGGTCTCCAAAAAAATAAAATTTGTTCCCTTTGTTAAATTGAAATGGTTCCTGGGAACAACTCTACGTTGGTTATAACGTGAAAGTGGTTGCCGGGAACAACTCTAACATTGGTTACAACACGAAAGTGGTTTCCAAGAACGTCGAAGTTGTTCCCGGGAACAACTTTGACGTTATAGATAATGTTAAAGTGGTTTCGAAAAAATGGAAATTGTTCCCTTTGTTAACGTTGAGTGGTTCCTGGGAACATTTCTAACTTTGGTTACAATGTCAAAGTAGTTTCCAAGATCATTGAAGTTGTTCCCGGGAAAAAACTTTAACGTTATAGACAACGTTAGAGTGGTTTCCAAAAAATTAAAGTTGTTCCCTTTGTTAACGTTGAGTGGTTCCCGGGAACAATTCATACATTGGTTAGAACGTCAAATTGTTTTCGAAGAACGTCGAAGTTGTTCCCGGAAACAACTTTGACTTTATAGATAACGTTAGAGTGGTTCCCAAAATATAAAAGTTGTTCCCTTTGTTAACTTTGAGTGGTTCCCGGGAACAACTCTAACGTTGGTTACAATGTGAAAGTGGTTTTCATGAACGTCATTGTTTTTCCCGACGAGAATTTATTCCTGGGAACAACTTTTACGTTAGTGATAACGTTAGAGTGGTTTCCAAAAAATAAAAGTTGAAGTTGTTCCCTTTGTTTACGTTGAGTGGTTCCCGGGAACAACTCTAACGTTTGGTACAACGTCAAAAGGGTTTCCAAGAGGTCGAAGTTGTTCCCTGGAAAAAAACTTTGACTTTATAGATAATGTTAGAGATGTTTCCAAAAAATAAAATTTGTTCCCTTAGTTAACGTTGAGTGGTTCCCGAGAACTACTCAAGCGTTGGTTAAAACGTGAAAGTGGTTTCCAAGAATGTCGAAGTTGTTCCCGGGAAAACAATTGACGTTATAGATAACGTTAGAGTGGTTTTCAAAAAATAAAACTTGTTCCCATTGTTAGTGTTGAGTAGTTCACGGGAACAATTCTTACGTTGGTTACAAGGTAAAATGGATTCCAAGAACGTCGAATTTGTTCATGGGAACAACTTTGACGTTATAGATAACGTTAGGGTGGTTTCCATAAAATAAAAGTTGTTCCTTTTTTTAAAGTTGAGTGGTTCCCGAGAACAATTCTAACGTTGGCTACAACGTCAAAGTGGTTTCCAAGAAAGTGGAAGTTGTTCCCTAGAACAACTTTGACTTTATTGTTAACGTTAGATTGTTTCCAAAAAATAAAAGTTGTTCACTTTGTTAACGTTGAGTGGTTCCCGGGAACAACTCTAACGTTGATTGGTTCCTGGGAACAACTCTAACTTTGGTCACAACGTCAAAGTGGTTTCCAAGATCGTCCGAGTTCTTCCAGAGAAAAACATTGACGTTATAGATAACGTTAGAGTGGTTTCCGAAAAATAAAAGTTGTTCAATTTGTTAACGTTGAGTGGTTCCCAGGAACAACTCCAACGTTGATTATAATGTGAAAGTGGTTTCCGAGAATGCCGAAGTTGTTCCTGAGAACAACTTTGATGTTATAGATAACGTTAGAGTGGTTTTCAAAAAATAAAAGTTTTTCCCTATGTTAATGTTGAGTGTTTCCCGGGAACAACTTTAACGTTATAGATAACGTTAGAGTTGTTTTCAAAAAATAAAAGTTGTGCCCTTTGTTAACATTGAGTGGTTCCCGAAAATAACTCTAACATTGGTTACAACGTCAAAGTGGTTTCCAAGATCGTTGAAAATGTTCCCTGGAACAACTTTGACGTTTTAGATAACGTTAGAGTGGATTCCAAAAAATTAAAGTTGTTCCCTTTGTTTATGTTGAGTTTTACCCGGGAACAACTCTAACGTTGGTTACAACGTGAAAGTTGTTTCAAAAAACGTCAAAGTTGTTCCCGGGAACAACTTTGACGTTATAGATAACGTTATAGTGGTTTCCAAAAAATAAAAGTTTTTACATTTGTTAAAGTTTAGTGGTTCCCGGGAACAATTATAACTTTGGATACAACGTCAAAATTGTTTCCAAGAAAGTGGAAGTTGTTCCCGGAAACAACTTCCACTTTATAGTTAACGTTAAAGTGGTTTCCGAAAAAAAAAAGTTGTTCACTTTGTTAATGTTGAGTTGTTCCCGGAAACAACTCTAACGTTGAGCGGTTCCCGGGAACAACTCTAACGTTGGTTACAATGTGAAAGTGGTTCACAAGAACGTCGAAGTTGTTTTCGGGAGCAACTTTAACGTTATAGATAACGTTAGAGTTGTTTCCAAAAAATAAAACTTGTTCCCTTTGTTAATGTTGAGTGGTTCCCGGGAACAACTCTAACTTTGATTACAACGTCAAAGTGGTTTCCAAGAATGTCCAAGTTCTTCCCGGGAAAAAGTTCGACGTTATAGAAAATGTTAGTGTGGTTTCCGAAAAATAAAAGTTGTTCCTTTTGTTAACGTTGAGTGGTTCACGGGATCAACTCCAACGATGGTTACAACGTGAAAGTTGTTTCCAAGAACGTCGAAGTTGTTCCCGGGAACAACTTTGACGTTATAGATAACGTTAGAGTGGATTCAAAAAAAAAAGTAGTTGTTCATTTTGTTAACGTTGAGTGGTTCCATGAAACAAATCTAATGTTGGTTACTACATTAAAGTTGTTTCCAAGAACGTTGAAGTTGTTCTCAACGATATGTTTTTTCCCGAAAACAACTCTAACGATATGGTAACGTTAGAGTGGTTTCCAAAAGATCAAACTTGTTTCCTTTATAAACGTGGAATAGTTCTCGGGAACAATTCTTACGTTGGTTACAACGTCAAAGTGGTCTCCAAGAATGTCGAAGTGTTTCCCAACCAGAAGTTGTTCCCGGGAACAACTTTGACGTTAAAGATAACGTTAGAGTAGTTTCCTAAAAATAAAGGTTGTTCCTTTTATTAATGTTGAGTGGTTCCCGGGAACAACTCTAACGTTGGTTACAACGTGAAAGTGTTCTACAAGAACTTTGAAGTTGTTTCCGGGAACAACTTTGACGTTATAGATAACGTTAGAGTGGTTTCCAAAAAATAAAACTTGTTTCCTTTGTTAACGTTGATTGGTTCCCGAGAACAACTCTAACTTTGGTTACGGCGTCAAAGTTGTGTCCAGGAACGTCAAAGTTGTTCTCAACGAGAAGTTGTTCCAGGGAACGACTTTGACGTTATGGATAACGTTAGTGTGGTTTTCAAAAAAAAAAACTTGTTCCATTTGATAATGTTGAGTAGTTCCCGGGAACTATTATTACGTTGGTGACAACGTCAAAGTGGTTTCCAAGAATGCCGAAGTTGTTCCCAATGAGATGTTGTTCCCGGGGACAACTTTAATGTTAAAAATAACGTTAGAGGGGTTTCCAAAAAATAAAAGTTGTTTGCTTTGTTAACGTTGAGTGGTTCCCGGGAACAACTCTATTGTTGGATACAACGTGAAAGTGGGTTTTAAGAACGTCGAAGTTGTTCCCAATGAGAAGTTGTTCCCGGGAATAACTTTGTTGTTATAGATAAGGCTAAAGTGGTTTCCAAAAAATAAAAGTTTTTCCCATAGTTAATGTAAAACTTATTTTGCAAACAAACCTGACTGGTATCAATGAAAACAGAAAGTAACGTTAGAAAAAGAGTTTGATCCGAGGCCCGTGTTTCACACGGTGTCCTTAAGACAATTTCACCGGACAACACTGTATGTGTATTAGGCGATTGTCTCCCAGGATACAATGGTTCAACAGTGGTAGGCCTAAGCACTATCCACTACCAGCGAACTCAAACCGAGTTTTGAACTTACCAAGAAAACAGAGAGAAGAAACGAATTCGGCTGCTCAAAAGAAACTTGAATTATTTTTCTATGTGTGTTGAAGAGAATATAAGAGGGATTAAATACCCAAACCGAAAACACTAGGGTTTTGGGATTAATTCGGGATTATAATTGGAAAATTCATTTTGATTTATGAGGAAATAATTTAATTAGATAATATTCTCCAAAGAGATTTATTTCTAATTAAAACTCGATTCTGTATTCTTAGTGATCAAGTAAGAAATCAGATTCCAAACAATTAAAGCTTTCCTTATTCATCACAATCAAAAACGTTGACTTAGGGAAGTGGCAAAAGGTCAACTGTACTCTCACGGTCCAATCGGAGCGGCATTCGTGTCCGAAGGTCGCGCCCACACACGAGTTGTGCATTCGAAGGTTCAGGGTCCATGATTTGCACCCCCCTGCACGCGAGAGAGAGAGCCTCTATGCCACACACATGTTGAAAGCTCATATCACACATTCACTTATAAACTACTTATAAATGATTTCCCTAAGCAATATGGGATTCCTTTTAATCTCTACACAATGGGTCCACTTTGAGATTCAATTTCTCATTCACCATTAACCATTTTGTGAATTTGAGTATACCATTTCGAAGTTCTCACGGAGGAGAATTCGAATCCACTTTAATCTTCCATTTCTATGGAATTTATCATTCTCAATTTTTGCTCTCAACATGAGAGATTAACACAAAATTTCCAACAATTAACGTTGAGTTGTTCCCCCTCAACATGAGAGATTATCACAAAATTTCCAACAATTAACGTTGAGTGGTTCCCGGGAACAACTCTAACTTGGTTACAACTTCAAAGTGGTTTCCAAGAACGTCGAAGTTGTTCCTGGGAACAACTTAGACGTTATAGATAACGTTAGAGTGGTTTAAAAAGAAGTTGTTCCCTTTGTTAACGTTTAGTGGTTCTCTGGAACAGTTCTAACGTTGGTTACAACGTCAAAGTGGTTTCTATGAACGTCGATGTTATTCCCAATGAGAAATTGTTCTCGCGAACAACTTTGAAGCTATAGAAAACGTTAGAGTGGTTTCCATAAAATAAAAGTTGTTCCCTTTGTTAACGTTAAGTGGTTCCCGGGGAAAAACTCTAACCTTGGTTACAACGTCAAAGTGGTTTTCAAGAAAGTCGAAGTTGTTCCTGGGAACAATTTTGACATTATAGATAACGTTAGAGTGGCTTACAAAAAATAAAAATTGTTCCCTATGTTAAGGTTGAGTGGTACCCGGGAACAACAGTAACATTGGTTAAAACGTCAAAGTGGTTTCCAAGAATATCGAAGTTGTTCTCAACGAGAAGTTGTTCTCAATGAGAAGTTATTCCCGGGAATACTTTGACGTTATAGATAACGTTAGAGTGGTTTCCGAAAAAATAAAATTTGTTCCCTTTATGAATAGTGAGTTGTTCCCGGGAACAATTCTTAAGTTGGTTACAATGTCAAAGTGGTTTCCAACAACGTCTAAGTTGTTTCCAACAAGAAGTTATTCCCGGGAACAACTTTGACCTTATAGATAATGTTAGAGTGGTTCCCAAAAAATAAAAGTTGTTCCTTTTGTTAACGTTGAATGGTTCCCGGGAACAACTCTAACGTTGGTTAAAACATCAAAGTGGTTTCCAAGAACGTCAAAGTTGTTCTCAATGAGAAGTTGTTCCGAGGAACAACTTTTACGTAATAGATAACGTTAGAGTGGTTTTCAAAAAATAAAACTTGTTCTCTTTGTTAACGTTGAGTAGTTCCCTGGAACGATCATTAAGTTGGTTACTAGGCAAAGTGGAACAATTTTGACGTTATAGATAACGTTAGAGTGGTTTCTAAAAAATAAAAGTTGTTCCTTTTTTTAACGTTGAGTGGTTCCCGGGAACAACCCTAATGTTGGTTATAATGTGAAAGTGGTTTCCAAGAACTAGAAGTTGTTCCAACAAGAAGTTGTTCTCGGGAACAACTTTGACGTTTTAGATATAGTTTGAGTGGTTTCCAAAAAATAAAAAGTTGTTATTTTTGTTAACTTTGAGTGGTTCCCGAGAACAATTCGAACATTGGTTACAATGTGAAAGTGGTTTTCAAGGACGTCGAAGTTGTTCCTGGGAACAACCTTAACGTTATAGATAACATTAGAGTGGTTTCCAAAAAATAAAAGTTGTTTCCCTTGTTAACGTTGAGTGGCTCTTAGGAACAACTCTAACGGTGCTTACAACGTTAAAGTGGTTTCCAAGAACGTCGAAATTGTTCCCAACGAAAAGTTGTACCCGATAACAACTTTGACGTTAGAGATAACGTTATGGTGGTTTCCAAAAAATAAAAGTTTTTCCCTTAGCTAACGTTGAGTGGTTCCCGGGAACAACTCTAACGTTGGTTACAACGTCAAAGATTGTTTCCAAGAACGTCGAGGTTGTTCCCGGGAACAATTTTGACGTTATAAATAACGTAAGGGGTGTTTCCAAAAAATAAAAATTCAACTGTAACATTGGTTTCAACTTCAAAGTTGTTTCCAAGAACATCGAAGTTTTTCTCAACGAGAAGTTGTTCCCGGGAACGACTTTGACGTTATAGTTAACGATATAGTGGTTTCCCGAGAACAATTATTACATTGGTTAGAACGTCAAAGTGGTTTCCAGGAATGCCAAATTTGTTCTCAACGAGAAGTTGTTCACAGGGACAACTTTAACGTTAAAGATAACGTTAGAGTAGTTTCCAAAAAATAAAAGTTGTTCGCTTTGTTAACGTTGAGTGGTTTCCAGGAATAACTCTAACGTTGTTTACAACGTGAAAGTGGTTTCCAAGACTGTCGAAGTTGTTTCCGTGAATAACTTTGACATTATAGATAACGTTATAGTAGTTTCTAAAAAATAAAAGTTGTTCCCTTTGTTAATGTTGATTAATTCCCGGTAACTATTATTACATTGGTGACAACGTCAAAGTGGTTTTCAAGAATATCGAAGTTGTTCCCAGGAACAACTTTAATGTTAAAAATAACGTTATAGTGGTTTCTAAAAAATAAAAGTTATTTGCTTTGTTAACGATGAGTGGTTCCCGGAAACAACTCGAATGTTGGATACAACATGAAAGTGGTTTCTAAGAACGTCGAAGTTATTCCCAATGAGAAGATTTTCCCGGGAACAACTTTGACGTTATATATAACGCTAGGGTGGTTTCAAAAAAAATAGAATTTTTTCACATAGTTAACCTTGAGTGTTTCCCGGGAACAACTCTAACGTATGTTGCAACTTCAAAGTGGTTTACAAGAACGTCGAAGTTGTTCCTGGGAACAACTTTGACATTATAGATAACGTTAGAGTGGTTTCAAAAAAATAAAAGTTGTTCCCTTTGTTAACGTTTAGTGGTTCTCTGGAACAACTCTATCGTTGGTTACAACCTCAAAGTGGTTTATATGAACGTCGATGTTATTCCCAACGAGAAATTGTACCCGGGAACAACTTTTAAGTTATAGAAAACAATAGAGTGGTTTCTAAAAATTAAAAGTTGTTCATTTTGTTAATGTTGATTGGTTCCCGGGAACAACTCTAATGTTGGTTAAAACATGAAAGTTGTTTCCAAGAACGTCAAAATTGTTCTCAACGAGAAGTTGTTCCCTGGAACAACTTTGACGTAATAGATAAAGATAAAGTGGTTTTCAAAAAATAAAACTTGTTTTCTTTGTTAACGTTGAGTGGTTCCCTGGAACGATCCTTAAGTTTGTTACAAGGCAAAGTGGAACAATTTTGACGTTATAGATAACGTAAGAGTGGTTTCTAAAAAAAAAAAAAGTTGTTCCTTTTGTTAAGGTTGAGTGGTTCCCGGGAACAACCCTAACGTTGGTTACAATGTGAAAGTGGTTTCCAAGGACTTAGAAGTTGTTCCAACTTGAAGTTGTTCCCGGGAACAACTTTGACGTTATAGATAACGTTAGAGTGGTTTCCAAAAAACTAAAGTTGTTCCTTTTGTTAACGTTGAGTGGTTCCCGGGAACAACTCCAATGTTGGTTACAACGTCAAAGTGGTTTCCAAGGACGTCGAAGTTGTTCCCAACGAGAATTTGTTCCTGGGAACAACCTTAACGTTATAGATAACATTAGAGTGGTTTCTAAATTTAAAAGTTGTTCCCCTTGTTAACGTTGAGTTGTTCTTAGGAACAACTCTAACAATGCTTACAACGTCAAAGTGGCTTCCAAGAACATCAAAGTTGTTATCACCGAAAAGTTGCACCCGAGAACAACTTTTCGTTGATAACGTTATGGTGGTTTCTAAAAAATAAAAGTTGCTCCCTTAGTTAACGTTGACTGGTTCCCGAGAACAACTTAAACGTTGGCTACAACGTCAAAGATTGTTTCCAAGAACGTCGAGGTTGTTCCCTTGAACAACTTTGACGTTATAGATAACGTTAGAGTTGTTTCCAAAAAATAAAAGTTGTTTCCTTTGTTAATGTTGAGTAGTTCCCGGGAACAACTGTAACGTTGGTTACAACTACAAAGTTGTTTCCAAGAACATCGAAGTTGTTCTCAATGAGAAGTTGTTCCCAGGAACGACTTTGACGTTATAGATAACGATAGAGCGGTTTTAAAAAATAAAACATGTTCCCTTTGTTAATGTTGAGTAGTTCCCGGTAACTATTATTACGTTGGTGACAACGTCAAAGTGGTTTCCAAGAATACCCAAGTTGTTCCCAACAAGATGTTGTTCCCGGGAACAACTTTAATGTTAAAAATAACGTTAGAGTGGTTTCCACATAATAAAATTTATTTTCTTTGTTAACGTTGAGTGGTTCTCGGGAACAACTCTAACGTTGGATACAACGTGAAAGTGGTTTCTAAGAACGTCGAAGTTGTTCCCAATGAGAAGTTGTTCCCGGGAAAAACTTTGACGTTATAGATAACGCTAGAGTGGTCTCCAAAAAATAAAAGTTGCTCCCATAGTTAACGTTGAGTGGTTCCCGAGACCAAGTCTAACGTTGTTTGCAACTTTAAAGTGGTTGCAACTTCAAAGTGGTATCTATGAATGTCGATGTTATTCCCAATGAGAAATTGTACCCGGGAACAACTTTGAAGTTATAGAAAACGTTGGAGTGGTTTTCAAAAAATAAAAGTTGTTCCCTTATTTAATGTTAAGTGGTTCCCGGGAACAACTCTGACGTTATTGATAACGTTAGAGTGGTTTCCAAAAAAAAAAGGTTGTTCCCTTTGTTAACGTTGAGTGGTTCCTGGGAAAAACTCTTACCTTGGTTACAACGTCAAAGTGGTTTCCAAGAAAGTCGAAGTTGTTCTAGGGAACAATTTTGACATAGATAACGTTAGAGTGGTTTCCAAAAAAAAAATGGTTCCCTTTGTTAACGTTAAGTGGTTCCCGAGAACAACAGTAATGTTGGTTAAAACGTCAAAGTGGTTTCCAGGAACATCGAAGTTGTTCTCAACGAGAAGTTGTTTCCGGGAACAACTTTGACATTACAGATAATGTTAGAGTGGTTTCCAAAAAAATAAAACTTGTTCCCTTTGTTAACAGTGAGTTATTCCCAGGAAAAATTCTTAAGTTGGTTACCAACAACGTCAAAGTGGTTTCCAACAACATCTAAGTTGTTTCCAACAAAAAGTTGTTCCCGAGAACAACTGTGACCTTATAGATAACGTTAGAGTGGTTCCCAGAAAATAAAAGTTTTTCCATTTGTTAACGTTGAGTGGTTCCTGGCAATAACTCTAACGTTGGTTAAAACATGAAAGTGGTTTCCAAGAACATCGAAGTTGTTCTCAACAAGAAGTTGTTCTCAACAAGAAGTTGTTCCCAGGAACAACTTTGACGTAATAGATAACGTTAGAGTGGTTTTAAAAAAAAACATGTTCCCTTTGTTAACGTTGAGTAGTTCCCTGGAACAATCCTTAAGTTGGTTACAAGGCAAAGTGGAACAATTTTGACGTTATAGATAACGTTAGAGTGGTTTCTAAACAATAAAAGTTGTTCCTTTTGTTAACATTGAGTGGTTCCCGGGAACAACTCTAACGTTGTTTACAATGTGAAAGTGGTTTCCAAGAACGTAGAAGTTGTTCCAACGAGAAGTTTTTCCCGGGAACAACTTTGACGTTATAGATAACGTTAGAGTGGTTTCCAAAAACCAAAAGTTGTTCCTTTCGTTAACGTTGAGTTGTTCTCATGAATAACTCTAACGTTGGTTACAACGTCAAACTGGTTTCCAAGGACATCGAAGCTTTTCCCAACAAGAAGTTTTTCCTGGGAACAACCTTAATGTTATAGATAACATTAGAGTGGTTTCCAAAAAATAAAATTTATTCTCCTTGTTAACGTTGAGTGGTTCTTCGGAACAACTTTAACGTTGCTTACAACGTCAAAGGGGTTTCCAAAAACGTCGAAGTTGTTCCCTTCGAAAAGTTGTACCTGGGAACAACTTTGACATTAGAGATAACGTTATGGTGGTTTCAAAAAAATAAAAGTTGTTCCCTTAGTTAACGTTGAATGGTTCCCGAGAACAACTCTAACATTTGTTACAACGTCAAAGTGGTTTCCAAAGAAGTCGAAGTTGGTCCCGAGAACAACTTTGATGTTATAGATAACGTTAGAGTGGTTTCCAAAAAATAAAAGTTTTTCCCTTTATTAATATTGAGTGGTTCCCAGGAACAACTCTAACGTTGGTTACAACATCAAAGGTTGTTTCCAAGAACGTCGAGGTTATTCCCGGGAACAAATTTGATGTTGTAGATAACGTTAGAGTGGTTTCCAAAAAATAAAAGTTATTCCCCTTGTTAATATTGAGTGGTTCCCGGGAACAACTATAACGTTGGTTACAACTTCAAAGTTGTTTACAACTGTAAGGTTTTCTCAACGACAATTTTTTCCTGGGAATGACTTTGATGTTATAGATAACGATAGAGTGGTTTCCAAAAAATAAAACCCGTTTCCTTTGTTAATGTTGAGTAGTTCCCGGGAACAATTATTACGTTAGTTACAACGTCAAAGTGGTTTCCAAGAGTGCCGAAGTTGTTCTCAACAAGAAGTTGTTCCCAGGAATAACTTTACAGTTAGAGATAACGTTAGAGTGGTTTCCAAAAAATAGAAGTTATTCGCTTTGTTAACGTTGAGTGGTTCTCCGGAACAACTCTAACGTTGGATACAACGTGAAAGTGGTTTCTAAGATCGTCGAAGTTGTTCCCAACAAGAAGTTATTCCCGGGAACAACTTTGACGTTATAGATAACTTTAGAGTGGTTTCCAAAAAATAAAAGTTGTTCCTATAGTTAACGTTTAGTGGTTCCTGGGAACAACTCTAACATTGGTTCCAACATCAAAGTGGTTTCTATGAACGTCAAAGTTATTCCCAGCGAAAAATTGTACCCGGGAACAACTTTGATATTATAGAATACCTTATAGTGGTTTCTAAAAAATAAAAGTTGTTCTCTTTGTTCACGTTGAGTGGTTCCCGGGAACAACTCTAACTTTGGTTACAATGTCATAGTGGTTTTCAAGAATGTCGAAGTTGTTCCAGGGACCAACTTTGACGTTATAGTTAACGTTAGAATGGTTTCCGAAAAATAAAAGTTATTCCCTTTGTTAACGTTGAGTTGTTCCCGTGAACAATTTTGACGTTATTGATAACGTTAGAGTGGTTTCAAAAACATAAAAGTTGTTCCCTTTGTTAACGTTGAGTGGTTCCAGAAAAAAACTCTAACTTTGGTTACAGCATCAAAGTGGTTTCAAAAAACGTCGAAGTTGTTCCCAAGAACAATTTTGACATTATAGATAATGTTTGGGTGGTTTACAAAAAATAAAAGTTGTTCCCTTTATTGATGTTGAGTGGTTCCCGGGAACAACAGTAACGTTGGTTAAAACGTCGAAGTTGTTCTCATCGAGAAGTTGTTCCCGGGAACAACTTTGATGTTATAGATAAAGTTAGAGTGGTTTTCGAAAAAATAAAACTTGTTACCTTTGTTAACAGTGAGTGGTTCAAAGGAACAATTCTTAAGTTGGTTACAACGTGAAAGTGGTTACCAACAACTTCCAAGTTGTTTCCAACGAGAAGATGTTCCCGGGAACAACTTTGACCTTATAGATAACGTTAGAGTGGTTTCCAAAAAAAAATTATTACTTTTGTTGACATTGAATGGTTTCCGGGAACAACTCTAACGTTGGTTGAAACGTGAAAGTTGTTTCCAACGAGAAGTTGTTCACGGGAACAACTTTCACCATATATATAACGTTATAGTGGTTGCCAAAAAATAAAAGTTGATCCCAGTGTTAACAGTTAGTGATTCCTGGGAACAACTCTAACATTTGTTAAAACGTGAAAGTGGTTTCCAAGAACTTCGAAGTTGTTCTTAACGAGAAGTTGTTCCCGGAAACAACTTCGGAATAGATAACGTTAGAGTGGTTTTCAAAAAATAAAACTTGTTCCCTTTGTTACCATTGAGTAGTTCCCTGGAACAATTCTTACTTTGGTTACAAGGCAAAGTGGAACAACTTTGACGTTATAGATAACTTTGGAGTGGTTTCCAAAAAAAAAAATTGTTCCCTTTGTCAACGTTGAGTGGTTCCCGGGAACAACTCTTAAGTTGGTTACAACGTGAAAGTGGTTTCCAAGAACGTCGAAGTTGTTTCCGAGAACAACTTTGACATTATAGATAACGTTAGAGTAGTTTCTAAAAAATAAAAGTTGTTCACTTTGTTAATGTTGAATAGTTCCCGGGAACTATTATTACGTTGGTGACAACGTTAAAGTGGTTTCAAAGAATGCCGAAGTTGTTCCCAACGAGATGTTATTCCCAGGAACAACTTTAATGTTAAAAATAACGTTAGAGTGGTTTCCAAAAAATAATTTTTTTTGCTTTGTTAACATTGAGTGGTTCCCGGGAACAACTCTAACTTTGGATACAACGTGAAAGTGGTTTCTAAGAACGTCGAAGTTGTTCCCAACGAGAAGTTGTTCTCGGGAACAACTTTGACGTTATAATTAACGTTAGAGAGGTTTCCAAAAAATAAAAGTTGTTCCCATAGTTAACGTTGAGTGGTTCCCAGGAATAACTGTAACCTTGGTTCCAACATCAAAGTGGTTTCTACGAACGTCAAAGTTATTCCCGACGAAAAATTGTACCAGGGAACAACTTTGATGTTATAGAAAACGTTGGAGTAGTTTCGAAAAAATAAAATTTGTTCTCTTTTTTTACGTTGAGTGGTTCCCGGGAACAACTCTAACTTTGGTTACAACGTCATAGTGGTTTCCAAGAACGTCGAAGTTTTTCCCGGGACCAACTTTGAATTTAAAGATAACGTTAGAGTGGTTTCCAAAAAATAAAATTTGTTCCCTTTGTTAAAGTTTAGTGGTTCCCGGGAACAACTTTGAAGTTATTGATAACGTTAGAGTGGTTTTCAAAAAATAAAAGTTGTTCCCTTTGTAAACGTTGAGTGGTTCCAGGGAAAAACTCTAACTTTGGTTACAACGTCAAAGTGGTTTCCAAGAACGTCGAAGTTGTTTCCGGGAATAGTTTTGACGTTATAGATAACGTTTGGGTGGTTTCCAATAAATAAAAGTTGTTCCCTTTATTGACGTTGAGTGGTTTTCGGGAACAACAGTAACGTTGATTAAAGAGTCAAAGTGGTTTTCAGAAACGTCGAAGTTGTTCCAGGAACAACTTTGACGTTGTAGATAACGTTAGAGTGATTTCCAAAAAAAAAAACTTGTTCCCTCTGTTAATAAATAGTGGTTCCCGTGAACATCTGTAACGTTGGTTACAACTTGAAAGTTGTTTCCAAGAACATCGAAGTTGTTCTCAACGAGAAGTTGTTCCCGGGAATGACATTGACGTTACAGATAACGATAGAGTGGTTTCTAAAAAATAAAACTTGTTCCCTTTGTTAATGTTAAGTAGTTCCAGGGAACAATTATTACGTTGGTTACAATGTCAAAATGGTTTCCAAGAATGCCGAAGTTGTTCTCAATGAGAAGTTGTTCCCAGGAACAACTTTAACGTTAGAGTGGTTTCTAAAAATAAAAGTTGTTCACTTTGTTAACGTTCTGTGGTTCCCGGGAACAACTCTAACATTGTATACAACGTGAAAGTGGTTTCTAAGAACGTCGAAGCTGTTTCTAACGAGAAGTTGTTCTCGGGAACAACTTTGACGTTATAGATAACGTTAGAGTTGTTTCCAAGAAAAAAAAGTTGTTCCCATAGTAAACGTTGAGTGATTTCTCAGGAATAACTCTAACATTGGTTTCAACGTCAAAGTGGTTTCTATGAACGTCAAAGTTATTCCCAACGAAAAATTGTACCCGGGAACAGCTTTGATGTTATAGAAAACGTTAGAGTGGTTTCCAAAAAATAAAATTTGTTCTCTTTGTTCATGTTGAGTGGTTCCTGGGAACAACTCTAACTTTGATTACAACGTCATACTGGTTTCCAATAACGTCGAAGTTGTTCCCGGGACCAACTTTGACTTTTTAGATAACGTTAGAGTGGTTTCCAAAAAATGAAAGTTGTTCCCTTTTTTAACGTTTAGTGGTTCCTGGGAACAACTTTGACGTTACTGATAACGTTAGAGTGGTTTCCAAAAAATAAAAGTTGTTCCCTTTGTAAACGTTGAGTGGTTCCGGGGAAAAACTCTTACTTTGGTTACAACGTCGAAGTTGTTTCCAAGAACGTCGAAGTTGTTTCCGGGAACAAATTTGACGTTATAGATAACGTTTGGGTGGTTTCCAAAAAATAAAAGTTGTTCCCTTTATTGATGTTGAGTGGTTCCCGAGAACAACAGTAACGTTGATTAAAACATCAAAGTGGTTTTCAGAAACGTCAAAGTTGTTCACAATAAGAAGTTGTTCCCGGGAACAACTTTGACGTTATAGTTAACGTTAGAGTGGTTTAAGAAAAAATAAAACTTGTTCCCTTTGTTAACAGTGAGTGGTTCCCGGGAACAATTCTTAAGTTGGTTAGAACGTGAAAGGGGTTACCAACAACGTCTAAGTTGTTCCCAGGAACAACTTTGACCTTATAGATAACGTTAGAGTGGTTTCTGAGAAAAAAAATTGTCCCCTTTGTTAACGTTGAGTGGTTCTCGGGAACAACTCTAACGTTGGTTAAAACGTGAAAGTTGTTTACAACGAGAAGTTGTTCCCGGGAACAACTTTCACCTTATAAATAACGTTAGAGTTGTTCCCAAAAAATAGAAGTTGTTCCCATTTTTAACATTGAGTGGTTCCAGGGAACAACTCTAACCTTGATTAAAACGTGAAAGTGGATTCCAAAAACGTCGAAGTTGTTCTCAACGAGAAGTTGTTCTCGGGAACAACTTTGAAGTAATAGATAACGTTAGAGTGGTTTTCAAAAAATAAAACTTATTCCCTTTGTTAACATTGAGTAGTTCCCTGGAACAATTCTTAAGTTGGTTACAAGGCAAAGTGGAACAACTTTGACATTATAGATAACTTTGGAGTGGTTTCCAAAAAATAAAATTTGTTCCCTTTGTTAACATTTAGTGGTTCCCGTGAACAACTTTAACGTTGGTTACAACGTGAAAAGGGTTTCCAAGAACGTCGAAGTTGTTTCAGGGAAAACCTTTGACATTACAATTAACATTAGAGTAGTTTCAAAAAAATAAAAGTTGTTCCTTTCGTTAAAGTTGAGTGGTTTGCGGGAAAAACTCTAACGTTGGTTACAACGTTAAAAACGTTTCCAAGAATGTTGAAGTTGTTCCCGGGAACAACTTTGAGGTTATAGACAACATTAGAGTGGTTTCAGAAAAATAAAGGTTGTTCTATTTTATTAACGTTGAGTGGTTCCCGGAAACAATTCATACGTTGGTCGCAACGTCAAAATGGTTTCGTGCAACGTCAAAGTTGTTCCCAACTTAAAGTTGTTAACGGGAACAACTTTGACGTTATAGATAACGTTAGAGTGGTTTCCAAAAAAAAAAGTTGTTCTTTTTGTTAACGTTGAGTGGTTCCCGGGAACAACTCTAACGTTGGTTACAACGTGAAAGTGTTTTTCAGGAATGTCAAAGTTGTTCCCAATGAGAATTTATTCCTTGAAACATCTTTTACGTTATAGATAACGTTATAGTGGTTTCCAAAAAAAAAAGTTGTTCTCTTTGTTTACGTTGAGTGGTTCCCGAGAACAACTCTAACGTTGGTTACAACGTCAAAGTGGTTTCCAAGAATATCGAAATAGTTTCCGGGAACAACTTTGATGTTATAGATGACGTTAGAGTGGTTTCCAAAAAAATAAAATTTGTTCCCTTTGTTAACATTAAGTGGTTTCCGGGAACAACTCTAACGTTGGTTACAAAGCGAAAGTGGTTTCCAAGAACGTCGAAGTTGCTCCTGGGAAAAACTTTGACGTTATAGATAACGTTAGAATGGTTTCGAAAAATTGGAACTTGTTACCTTTGTTAACGTTGAATGATTACTGGGAACAATTCTAACTTTTGATACAACATCAAATTAGTTTCCAAGATCGTCGAAATTGTTCCCGGGAACAACTTTGACGTTATAGACAATGTTAGAGTAGTTTCCAAAAAATAAAAGTTTTTCCCTTTGTTAACGTTGAGTGGTTCCCGGGAACAATTCATACGTTGGTTACAACGTTAAAGTGGTTTCGAAGAACGTCGAAGTTGTTCCCAACGAGAAGTTGTTCCCAGGAACAACTTTGACGATATAGATAACGTTAGAGTGATTCCAAAAAAATAAATGTTGTTCCCTTTGTTAACGTTGAGTGCTTGCTGGGAACAACTCTTACGTTGTTTACAACGTGAAAGTTGTTTTCAGGAACGTCGAAGTTGTTCCCGATGAGAATTTATTCCCGGGAACAACTTTTACGTTGTAGATAACGTTAGACTTGTTTCCAAAAAATAAAAGTTATTCCCTTTGTTAATGTTGAGTGGTTCCTGGGAAAAACTTTGACGTTATAGATGACGTTAGAGTTGTTCCCAAAAAATAAAAGTTGTTCCCATTTTTAACATTGAGTGGTTCTCGGGAACAACTCTAACATTGATTAAAACGTGAAAGTAGTTTCCAAGAACGTCGAAGTTGTTCTCAACGAGAAGTTGTTCTCGGGAACAACTTTGACGTAATAGATAACGTTAGAGTGGTTTTCAAAAAATAAAACTTGTTCCCTTTGTTAACATTGAGTAGTTCCCTAGAACAATTCTTAAGTTGGTTACAAGGCAAAGTGGAACAACTTTGACATTATAGATAACTTTGGAGTGGTTTCCAAAAAATAAAATATGTTCCCTTTGTTAACATTGAGTGGTTCCCGTGAACAACTCTAACGTTGGTTACAACGTGAAAATGGATTCCAAGAACGTCGAAGTTGTTTCAGGGAAAACCTTTGACATTATAATTAACATTAGAGTAGTTTCAAAAAAATAAAAGTTGTTCCCTTTGTTAAAGTTTAATGGTTCGCGGGAAAAACTCTAACGTTGGTTACAACGTCAAAAACGTTTCCAAGAATGTTGAAGTTGTTCCCGGGAACAACTTTGAGGGGATAGACAACGTTAGAGTGGTTTCAGAAAAATAAAGGTTGTTCTATTTTATTAACGTTGAGTGGTTCCCGGGAACAATTCATACGTTGGTCGCAACGTCAAAATGGTTTCGTGCAACGTCAAAGTTGTTCCCAACGTAAAGTTGTTAACGGGAACAACTTTGACGTTATAGATAACGTTAGAGTGGTTTCCAAAACATAATAGTTGTTCTCTATGTTAACATTGAGTGGTTCCCGGGAAAAACTCTAACGTTGGTTACAACACGAAAGTGGTTTCGAAGAACGTCGAAGTTGCTCCTGGGAAAAAATTTGACGTTATAGATAACGTTAGAGTGGTTTCCAAAAATTGGAACTTGTTCCCTTATTTAACGTTGAGTGGTTCCCGGGAACAATTCAATCATTCGTTACGACATCAAAGTAGTTTCCAAGATAGTCGAAGTTGTCCCGGCAACAACACTAACGTTGGTTACATCGTGAAAGTTGTTTTCAGGAATGTCGAAGTTGTTACTGTCGAGAATTTATTCCCGGGAAGAACTTTTACTTTATAGATAATGTTAGAGTTGTTTCCAAAAAAAAAAGTTGTTCTCTTCGTTTACATTGAGTTGTTCCCTGGAACCACTCTTACATTTGTTACAACGACAAAGTGGTTTCCAAGAATTTCGAAGTTGTTCCCGGGAACAACTTTGACGTTATAGTTGACGTTAGAGTGGTTTCCAAAAAAATAAAATTTGTTCCTTTTGTTAACACTGAGTGGTTCCCGGGAAAAACTCTAACGTTGTTTACAACGCGAAAGTGGTTTCCAAGAACGTCGAAGTTTTTCTTGGGAAAAACTTTGACGTTATAGATAACGTTAGAGTGGTTTCCAAAAATTGGAACTTGTTCCCTTATTTAACGTTGAGTGGTTCCCAGGAACAATTTAATCATTGGTTACAACATCAAAGTAGTTTCCAAGATAGTCGAAGTTGTCCCGGCAATAACTCTAACGTTGGTTACATCGTGAAAGTTGTTTTCAGGAATGTCGAAGTTGCTACCGACGAGAATTTATTCCCGGGAAGAACTTTTAAGTTATAGATAACGTTAGAGTTGTTTCCAAAAAAAAAAGGTTGTTCCCTTTGTTTACGTTGAGTGGTTCCCTGGAAAACCTCAAACGTTGGTTACAACGTCAAAGTGGTTTCCAAGAATGTCGAAGTTGTTCCCGGGAACAACTTCTACGTTATAGATGACGTTAGAGTGGTTTCCAAAAAAAATAAAATTTGTTCCCTTTGTTAGCATTGAGTTGTTCCCGGGAACAACTCTAACGTTGGTTAAAACGCGAAAGTGGTTTCCAAGAACGTCGAAGTTGTTCCCGACGAGAATTTATTCCCGGTAAGAACTTTTACTTTATAGATAATGTTAGAGTTGTTTCCAAAAAAAAAAGTTGTTCTCTTCGTTTACATTGAGTTGTTCCCTGGAACCACTCTTACATTTGTTACAACGTCAAAGTGGTTTCCAAGAATTTCGAAGTTGTTCCCGGGAACAACTTTGACGTTATAGTTGACGTTAGAGTGGTTTCAAAAAAAATAAAATTTGTTCCTTTTGTTAACACTGAGTGGTTCCCGGGAACAACTCTAACGTTGTTTACAACGCGAAAGTGGTTTCCAAGAACGTCGAAGTTTTTCTTGTGAAAAACTTTGACGTTATTGATAACGTTAGAGTGGTTTCCAAAAATTGGAACTTGTTCCCTTATTTAACGTTGAGTGGTTCCCAGGAACAATTCAATCGTTGGTTACAACATCAAAGTAGTTTCCAAGATAGTCGAAGTTGTCCCGGCAATAACTCTAACGTTGGTTACATCGTGAAAGTTGTTTTCAGGAATGTAGAAGTTGCTACCGACGAGAATTTATTCCCGGGAAGAACTTTTAAGTTATAGATAACGTTAGAGTTGTTTCCAAAAAAAAAAGGTTGTTCCCTTTGTTTACGTTGAGTGGTTCCCTGGAAAACCTCAAACGTTGGTTACAACGTCAAAGTGGTTTCCAAGAATGTCGAAGTTGTTCCCGGGAACAACTTCTACGTTATAGATGACGTTAGAGTGGTTTCCAAAAAAAATAAAATTTGTTTCCTTTCTTAGCATTGAGTTGTTCCCGGGAACAACTCTAACGTTGGTTAAAACGCGAAAGTGGTTTCCAAGAACGTCGAAGTTGCTCCCGGGAACAAATTTAAAGTTATAGATAACGTTAGAGTGGTTTCCAAAAATTGGAACTTGTTCCCTTTGTTAACGTTGAGCGGTTCCCGGGAACAATTCATACGTTGGTTACAACGTCAATATGGTTTCGAAGAACGTCGAAGTTGTTCCCAACGAGATGTTGTTCCCGGGAACAACTTTGACAATATAGATAACGTTAGAGTGATTCCAAAAAAAAAAAATTGTACCCTTTATTAACGTTGAGTGGTTCCCGGGAACAACTGTAACGTTGGTTACAACGTGAAAGTTGTTTTCAGAAATGTCGAATTTGTTCCAGACGAGAATTTATTCATGGGAACAACTTTTACGTTACAGATAACGTTAGAGTTGTTTCCAAAAAAAAAAAGTTATTCCCTTTGTTTACGTTGAGTGGTTCCCTAGAACAACTCTAAGGTTGGTTACAACGTCAAAGTGGTTTCCAAGAATGTCGAAGTCTTTCCCGGGAAAAACTGTCATTATAGAAGAAGTTAGAGTGTTTTCCAAAAAAAAAAAATTGTTCCCTTTGTTAACATTGAGTGGTTCCCGGGAACAATTCTAACGTTTGTTACAACTCGAAAGTGGTTTCCAAGAACGTCAAAGTTGCTCACGGGAACAACTTTGAAGTTATAGATAACATTAGAGTGGTTTTCAAAAATTGGAACTTGTTCCCTTTGTTAACGTTGAGTGGTTCCCGGGAACAATTCATACGTTGGTTACAACGTCAAAGTGGTATCAAAGAACGTCAAAGTTGTTCCCAACGAGAAGTTGTTCCCGGGAACAACTTTGACTATATAGATAACGTTAGAGTGATTCCAAAAAAATAAATGTTGTTCCCTTTGTTAACGTTGAGTGCTTGCTGGGAACAACTCTTACGTTGGTTACAACGTGAAAGTTGTTTTCAGGAACGTCGAAGTTGTTCCCGATGAGAATTTATTCCCGGGAACAACTTTTACGTTGTAGATAACGTTAGACTTGTTTCCAAAAAATAAAAGTTATTCCCTTTGTTAATGTTGAGTGGTTCCTGGGAAAAACTTTGACGTTATAGATGACGTTAGAGTTGTTCCCAAAAAATAAAAGTTGTTCCCATTTTTAACATTGAGTGGTTCTCGGGAACAACTCTAACATTGATTAAAACGTGAAAGTAATTTCCAAGAACGTCGAAGTTGTTCTCAACGAGAAGTTGTTATCGGGAACAACTTTGACGTAATAGATAACGTTAGAGTGGTTTTCAAAAAATAAAACTTGTTCCCTTTGTTAACATTGAGTAGTTCCCTAGAACAATTCTTAAGTTGGTTACAAGGCAAAGTGGAACAACTTTGACATTATAGATAACTTTGGAGTGGTTTCCAAAAAATAAAATATGTTCCCTTTGTTAACATTGAGTGGTTCCCGTGAACAACTCTAACGTTGGTTACAACGTGAAAATGGATTCCAAGAACGTCGAAGTTGTTTCAGGGAAAACCTTTGACATTATAATTAACATTAGAGTAGTTTCAAAAAAATAAAAGTTGTTCATTTTGTTAAAGTTGAATGGTTCGCGGGAAAAACTCTAACGTTGGTTACAACGTCAAAAACGTTTCCAAGAATGTTGAAGTTGTTCCCGGGAACAACTTTGAGGGGATAGACAACGTTAGAGTGGTTTCAGAAAAATAAAGGTTGTTCTATTTTATTAACGTTGAGTGGTTCCCGGGAACAATTCATACGTTGGTCGCAACGTCAAAATGGTTTCGTGCAACGTCAAAGTTGTTCCCAACGTAAAGTTGTTAACGGGAACAACTTTGACGTTATAGATAACGTTAGAGTGGTTTCCAAAACATAATAGTTGTTCTCTATGTTAACATTGAGTGGTTCCCGGGAAAAACTCTAACGTTGGTTACAACACGAAAGTGGTTTCGAAGAACGTCGAAGTTGCTCCTGGGAAAAAATTTGACGTTATAGATAACGTTAGAGTGGTGTCCAAAAATTGGAACTTGTTCCCTTATTTAACGTTGAGTGGTTCCCGGGAACAATTCAATCATTCGTTACGACATCAAAGTAGTTTCCAAGATAGTCGAAGTTGTCCCGGCAACAACACTAACGTTGGTTACATCGTGAAAGTTGTTTTCAGGAATGTCGAAGTTGTTACCGTCGAGAATATATTCCCGGGAAGAACTTTTAAGTTATAGATAACGTTAGAGTTGTTTCCAAAAAAAAATGTTGTTCCCTTTGTTTACGTTGAGTGGTTCCCTGGAAAACCTCAAACGTTGGTTACAACGTCAAAGTGGTTTCCAAGAATGTCGAAGTTGTTCCCGGGAACAACTTCTACGTTATAGATGACGTTAGAGTGGTTTCCAAAAAAATAAAATTTGTTCCCTTTGTTAACATTGAGTTGTTCCCGGGAACAACTCTAACGGGTGTTACAATGTGAAAGTGGTTTCCAAGAACGTCGAAGTTGCTCCCGGGAACAAATTTAATGTTATAAATAACGTTAAAGTGGTTTCCAAAAATTGGAATTTGTTCCCTTTGTTAACGTTGAGTGGTTCCCGGGAATAATCCTAACTTTGGTTACAACATCAAGGAAGTTTTCAAGATTGCGAAGTTGTTCCCGGGAACAACTTTGTCGTTATAGACAACGTTAGAGTAGTTTCCAAAAAATAAAAGTTATTCCCTTTGTTAACGTTGAATGGTTCCCGGGAACAACTCTAACGTTGGTTAAAAAATGAAAGTGGTTTCCAAGAACGTCGAAGTTGTTCTGAACGAGAAGTTGTTCCCGAGAACAAATTTGACGTTTTAGATAACATTATAGTGGTTTTCAAAAATTAAAACTTGTTCCCATTGCTAGTGTTGAGTAGTTCACGGGAACAATTCTTACGTTGGTTACAAGGCAAAGTGGTTTCCAAGAAAGTCGAAGTTGTTCATGGGAACAACTTTGACATTATAGATAACGTTAGAGTGGTTTTCAGAAAATAAAATTGTTTCCCTTTGTTAACGTTGATTGGTTCACGGGAACAACTCTAACGTTGGTTACAACGTGAAAAATGTTTCCAAGAACGTTGAATTTGTTTCCGGGAAAAACTTTGATGTTATAGTTAACGTTAGAGTGGTTTCCAAAAATAAAAGTTGTTACCCTTTGTTAAAGTTGAGTGGTTCCCGCGAATAATTCTAACGTTGGTTACAACGACCAAGTGGTTTCCAAGAACGTGGAAGTTTATCCCGGGAACAAGTTTGACTTTGCAGATAACGTTAGAGTGGTTTTGAAAAATTGGAACTTGTTACCTCTGTTAACGTTGAATGGTTCCCGGGAACAATTCTAACTTTTGATACAACATCAAATTAGTTTCCAAGATCGTCGAAGTTGTTCCCGGGAACAACTTTGACGTTATAGACAACGTTAGAGTAGTTTCCAAAAAATAAAAGTTGTTCCCTTTGTTAACGTTGAGTGGTTCCCGGGAACAATTAATACGTTGGTTACAACGTCAAAGTGGTTTCAAAGAACGTCGAAGATGTTCCCAACGAGAAGTTGTTCTCGAGAACAACTTTGACGATATAGATAACGTTAGAGTGATTCCAAAAAAATAAAAGTTGTTTCCTTTGTCAACGTTGAGTGGTTCCCGGCAACAACTCTAACGTTGGTTACAATGTGAAAGTTGTTTTCAGGAACGTCGAAGTTGTTCCCGACGAGAATTTATTCCCGGGAAGAAGTTTTACGTTATAGATAACGTTAGAGTTGTTTCCAAAAAAAAAAGTTGTTCCCTTTGTTTAATTTGAGTTGTTCCCTGGAAAACCTCTAACGTTGGTTACAACGTCAAAGTGGCTTTCAAGAATGTCGAAGTTGTTTCCGGGAACAACTTCGACGTTATAGATGACGTTAGAGTGGTTTCCAAAAAAAAAATTGTTCTCTTTGTTAACATTGAGTGGTTCCCGGGAATAACTCTAACGTTGGTTACAACACGAAACTGGTTTCCAAGAACGTCGAAGTTGCTTCTGGGAAAAAATTTGACGTTATATATAACGTTAGAGTGGTTTCCAAAAATTGGAACTTGTTCCCTTTGTTAACGTTGAGTGGTTCCCGGGAACAATTCTAACATTGGTTACAACATCAAAGAAGTTTCCAAGATCGTCGAAGTTTTTCCCGGAACAACTTTGACGTTACATACAACTTTGACGTTACATACAACGTTAGAGTAGTTTCCAAAAAATAAAAGTTATTCCTTTTGTTAACGTTGAGCGGTTCCCGGGAACAATTTATACATTGGTTACAATGTCAATATGGTTTCGAAGAACGTCGAAGTTGTTCCCAACGAGAAGTTTTTCCCGGGAACAACTTTGATGATATAGATAACGTTAGAGTGATTCCAAAAAAATAAAAGTTGTTCCCTTGTTAACGTTGAGTGGTTCCCGGGAACAACTCTAATGTTGGTTACAATGTGAAAGTTGTTTTCAGAAACGTCGAATTTGTTCCTGACGAGAATTTATTCCCGGGAACACCTTTTACGTTATAGATAACGTTAGAGTTGTTTCCAAAAAAAAAAAGTTTTCCCTTTGTTTACGTTGAGTGGTTCCCTAGAACTCTAACGTTGGTTACAACGTCAAAGTGGTTTCCAAGAATGTCGAAGTCTTTCCTGGGAAAAACTTTGTCATTATAAAAGACGTTAGAGTGTTTTCCAAAAAAATAAAATTTGTTCCCTTTGTTAACATTGAGTGGTTCCCGGGAACAATTTATATGTTTGTTATAACGCGAAAGTGGTTCCCAAGAACGTCGAAGTTGCTGCCGGGAACAACTTTGACGTTATTGATAAAGTTAGAGTGGTTTCCAAAAATTGAAACTTATTCCCTCTGTTAACGTTGAGTGGTTCCCGGGAACAACTCTAATGTTGGTTACAATGTGAAAGTTGTTTTCAGAAACGTCGAATTTGTTCCTGACGAGAATTTATTCCCGGGAACACCTTTTACGTTATAGATAACGTTAGAGTTGTTTCCAAAAAAAAAAGTTATTCCCTTTGTTTACGTTGAGTGGTTCCCTAGAACTCTAACGTTGGTTACAACGTCAAAGTGGTTTCCAAGAATGTCGAAGTCTTTCCCGGGAAAAACTTTGTCATTATAAAAGACGTTAGAGTGTTTTCCAAAAAAATAAAATTTGTTCCCTTTGTTAACATTGAGTGGTTCCCGGGAACAATTTATATGTTTGTTATAACGCGAAAGTGGTTCCCAAGAACGTCGAAGATGCTGCCGGGAACAACTTTGACGTTATTGATAGAGTTAGAGTGGTTTCCAAAAATTGAAACTTATTCCCTCTGTTAACGTTGAGTGGTTCCCGGGAACAACTCTAATGTTGGTTACAATGTGAAAGTTGTTTTCAGAAACGACGAATTTGTTCCTGACGAGAATTTATTCCCAGGAACACCTTTTACGTTATAGATAACGTTAGAGTTGTTTCCAAAAAAAAAAGTTATTCCCTTTGTTTACGTTGAGTGGTTCCCTACAACTCTAACGTTGGTTACAACGTCAAAGTGGTTTCCAAGAATGTCGAAGTCTTTCCCGGGAAAAACTTTGTCATTATAAAAGACGTTAGAGTGTTTTCCAAAAAAATAAAATTTGTTCCCTTTGTTAACATTGAGTGGTTCCCGGGAACAACTCTAATGTTTGTTATAACGCGAAAGTGGTTCCCAAGATCGTCGAAATTGTTCCCGGGAACAACTTTGACGTTATAGACAACGTTAGAGTAGTTTCCAAAAAATAAAAGTTGTTCCCTTTGTTAACGTTGTGTGGTTCCCGGGAACAATTCATACGTTGGTTACAAAGTCAAAGTTGTTTCGAAGAATGTTAAAGTTGTTCCCAACGAGAAATTATTCCCGGGAACAACTTTGACGATATAGGTAACGTTAGAGTGATTCCAAAAAAATAAAAGTTGTTCCCTTCGTTAACGCTGAGTGGTTCCCGGGCACAACTCTTACGTTGGTTACAACGATAAAGTTATTTTCAGGAACGTCAAAGCTGTTTCCGACGAGAATTTATTCCCGAAAACAACTTTTACGTTATAGATTACGTTAGAGTGATTTTCAAAAAATAAAAGTTGCTCCCTTTGTTTATGTTGAGTGGTTCCCGGGAACAACTCTAACGTTGGTTACAATGTCAAAGTGGTTTCCAAGAAGTAGAAGTTGTTCCCTGGGAAAAGCTTTGACGTTATAGATAACTTTTGAGTGGTTTCCAAAAATAAAATTTGTTCCCTTTGTTAACGTTGAGTGGTTCCCGGGAACAACTCTAACGTTGGTTAAAACGTGAAAGTGGTTTCCAAGAACGTCGAAGTTGTTCTGAACGAGAAGGTGTTCCCGAGAACAAATTTGACGTTATAGATAATATTAGAGTGGTTTTCTAAAATCAAAACTTGTTCCCATTGTTAGTGTTGAGTAGTTCACGGGAACAATTCTTACGTTGGTTACAAGGCAAATTGGTTTACAAGATCGTCGAAGTTGTTCATGGGAACAACTTTGACATTATTGATAACGTTAGAGTGGTTTCCAGAAAGTAAAATTTGTTCCCTTTGTTAACGTTGATTGGTTCACGGGAACAACTCTAACGTTGGTTACAACGTGAATGTGGTTTCCAAGAACGTTGAATTTGTTCCCGGGAAAAACTTTGACGTTATAGATAACGTTAGAGTGGTTTTCAAAAATAAAAGTTGTTCCCTTTGTTAAAGTTGAGTGGTTCCCGAGAACAATTCTAACGTTGGTTACAACGACAAACTGGTTTCCAAGAACGTGGAAGTTTTTCACGGGAATAAGTTTGACTTTATAGACAACGTTAGAGTGGTTTCGAAAAATTGGAACTTGTTACCTTTGTTAGCGTTGAATGGTTCCCGGGAACTATTCTAACTTTTGATACAACTTCAAATTAGTTTCCAAGATCGTCGAAGTTGTTCTCGGGAACAACTTTGACGTTATAGACAACGTTAGAGTAGTTTCCAAAAAATAAAAGTTGTTCCCTTGGTTAACATTGAGTGATTCCCGGGAACAATTCATACGTTGTTTACAACGTCAAAGTGGTTTCGAAGAACGTCGAAGTTGTTCCTAACGAGAAGTTGTTCCCGGGAACAACTTTGACAATAAAAAAATAAAAGTTGTTTCCATTGTTAACAATGAGTGGTTCCCGGCAACAACTTTAACGTTAGTTACAACGTGAAAGTTTTTTTCAAGAACGTCGAAGTTGTTCCCGACGAGAATTTATTCCCGGAAAGAACTTTTATGTTATAGTTAACGTTAGATTTGTTTCCAAAAAAAAAATTGTTCCCTTTGTTTACGTTGAGTGGTTCCCTGGAACCGCTCTTACGTTGGTTACCACGTCAAAGTGGTTTCTAAGAATGTCGAAGTTGTTCCCGGGAACAACTTTGACGTTATAGTTGACGTTAGAGTGGTTTCCAAAAAAAATAAAATTTGTTCCTTTTGTTAACATTGAGTGGTTTCCGAGAACAACTCTAACGTTGTTACAGCGCGAAAGTGGTTTCCAAGAACGTCGAAGTTGCTCTCTTGAAAAACTTTGACTTTATAGATAACGTTAGAGTGGTTTCCAAAAATTGGAACATGTTCCCTTTGTTAACGTTGAGTGGTTCCTGGGAACAATTCAATCTTTGGTTACAACATTAAAGTAGTTTCCAAGATAGTCGAAGTTGTTCCCATCAACAACTCTAACGTTGGTTACAACGTGAGAGTTGTTTTCAGTAACGTCGAAGTTATTACCGACAAGAATTTATTCCCGCGAAGAACTTTTACCTTATAGGTAACGTTAGAGTCGTTTCTAAGAAAAAAAGTTGTTCAATTTGTTTACGTTAAGTGGTTCCCTGGAAAACCTCTAACGTTGGTTACAACGTCAAAGTGGTTTCCAAGAATGTCGAAGTTGTTCACAGGAACAACTTCGACGTTATAGATGACGTTAGAGTGGTTTCCACAAAAATAAAATTTGTTCCCTTTGTTAACATTGAGTGGTTCCCGGGAACAATTCTAACGTTGGTTACAACGCGAAAATTGTTTCCAAGAACGTCGAAGTTGCTCCCGGGAACAAATTTGACGTTATAGATAACGTTAGAGTGGTTTCCAAAAATTGGAACTTGTTCCCTTTGTTAACGTTGAGTGGTTCCCGGGAACAATTCTAACTTTGGTAACAACATCAAAGAAGTTTCCAAGATTGCGAAGTTGTTCCCGGGAACAACTTTGACGTTATAGACAACACTAGAGTAGTTTCCAAAAATTAAAAGTTATTCCGTTTGTTAACGTTGAGTTGTTCCTGGGAACAACTCTAACGTTGGTTAAAACGTGAAAGTGGTTTCCAAGAACGTCGAAGTTGTTTTGAATGAGAAGGTGTTCCCGAGAACAAATTTGTTGTTATAGTTAATATTAGAGTGGTTTTCAAAAATTAAAACTTGTTCCCATTGTTAGTGTTGAGTAGTTCACGGGAACAATTCTTACAATTGGTTACAAGGAAAAGTGGTTTCCAAGAACGTCGAAGTTGTTCATGGTAACAACTTTGACATTACAGATAACGTTAGAGAGGTTTCCATAAAGTAAAATTTGTTCCCTTTGTCAACGTTGATTGGTTCACGGGAACAACTCTAACGTTGGTTACAACGTGAAAGTGGTTTTTGAAAGCGTTGAATTTGTTCCCGGGAAAAACTTTGACGTTATAGATAACATTAGAGTGGTTTCCAAAAATAAAAGTTGTTCCCTTTGTTAAAGTTGAGTGGTTCCCGCGAACAATTCTCACGTTGGTTACAACGACAAAGTGGTTTCCAAGAACGTGCAAGTTTTTCCCGGGAACAAGTTTGACTTTATAGATAACGTTAGAGTTGTTTCGAAAAATTGGAACTTGTTACCTTTGTTAATGTTGAATGGTTCCCGGGAACAATTCTAACTTTTGATACAACATCAAATTAGTTTCCAAGATCGTCGAAGTTTTTCCCGGGAACAACTTTGACGTTATAGACAACGTTAGAGTAGTTTCCATAAAATAAAAGTTGTTCCCTTGGTTAACGTTGAATGGTACCCGGGAACAATTCATACGTTGGTTACAACGTTAAAGTGGTTTCAAAGAACGTCAAAGTTGTTCCCAACGAGAAGTTGTTCCCGGGAACAACTTTGACAATATAGATAACGTTAGAGTGATTCCTAAAAAATAAAAGTTGTTACCTTTGTTAACGTTGAGTGGTTCCCGACAACAACTCAAACGTTGGTTACAACGTGAAAGTTGTTTTCAGAAACGTCGAAGTTGTTCCCGACGAGAATTTATTCTCGGAAAGAACTTTTATGTTATAGTTAACGTTAGAGTTGTTTCCAAAAAAAAATTGTTACCTTTGTTTACGTTGAGTGGTTCCCTGGAACCACTCTTACGTTGGCTACAACGTCAAAATGGTTTCTAAGAATGTCGAAGTTGTTCCCGGGAACAACTTTGACGTTATAGTTGACGTTAGAGTGGTTTCCAAAAAAAATAAAATTTGTTCCTTTTGTTAACATTGAGTGGTTCCCGGGAACAACTCTAATGTTGTTTACAGCGCGAAAGTGGTTTCCAAGAACGTCGAAGTTGCTCTCGGGAAAAACTTTGACGTTATAGATAACGTTAGAGTGGTTTCCAAAAATTGGAACTTGTTCCCTTTGTTAACGTTGAGTGGTTCCTGGGAACAATTCAATCTTTGGTTACAACATCAAAGTAGTTTCCAAGATAGTCGAAGTTGTTCCCATCAACAACTCTAACGTTGGTTACAACGTGAAAGTTGTTTTCAGTAACGTCGAAGTTATTACCGACGAGAATTTATTCCCGCGAAGAACTTTTACGTTATAGGTAACGTTAGAGTCGTTTCTAAGAAAAAAAGTTGTTCAATTTGGTTACGTTAAGTGGTTCCCTGGAAAACCTCTAACGTTGGTTACAACGTCAAAGTGGTTTCCAAGAATGTCGAAGTTGTTCCCAGGAACAACTTCGACGTTATAGATGACGTTAGAGTGGTTTCCAAAAAAATAAAATTTTTTCACTTTGTTAACATTGAGTGGTTCCCGGGAACAACTCTAACGTTGGTTACAACGTGAAAATGGTTTCCTAGAACGTCGAAGTTGCTCCCGTAAACAAATTTGACGTTATAGATAACGTTAGAGTGGTTTCCAAAAATTGGAACTTGTTCCCTTTGTTAACGTTGAGTGGTTCCCGGGAAAAATTCTAACTTTGGTTACAACATCAAAGAAGTTTCCAAGATTGCAAAGTTGTTCCCGGGAACAACTTTGACGTTATAGACAACGTTAGAGTAGTTTCCAAAAAATAAAAGTTATTCCCTTTGTTAATGTTGAGTGGTTCCCGGGAACAATTCATACGTTGGTTACAATGTCAATATGGTTTCGAAGAACGTCGAAGTTGTTCCCAACGAGAAGTTGTTACCGGGAACAACTTTGACGATATAGATAACGTTAGAGTGATTCCAAAAAAATAAAAGTTGTCCCCTTTGTTAACGTTGAGTGGTTCCCGGGAACAACTCTAACAGTAGTTACATCGTGAAAGTTTTTTTCAGGAACGTCGAATTTGTTCCTGACGAGAATTTATTCCCAGGAAAAACTTTTAAGTTATAGATAACGTAAGAGTTGTTTCCAAAAAAAAAGTTATTCAATTTGTTTACGTTGAGTGGTTCCCTGGAACAACTCTAACGTTGGTTACAATGTCAAAGTGGTTTCCAAGAATGTAGAAGTCTTTCCCGGGAAAAACTTTGTCATTATAGAAGACGTTAGAGTGTTTTCCAAAAATATAAAATTTGTTCCCTTTGTTAACATTGAGTGGTTCCCGGGAACAACTCTAACGTTTGTTACAACACGAAAGTGGTTTCCAAGAACGTCGAAGTTGCTCCCGGGAACAACTTTGACGTTATAGATAACGTTAAAATGGTTTCCAAAAAATGAAAGTTATTCCCTTTATTAACGTTGAGTGGTTTCCCGGAACAATTCTAACTTTTGTTACAACGTCAAAGTAGTTTCCAAGATAGTCGAAGTTTTTCCCGGGAACAACTTTGACGTTATAGACAACGTTAGAATAGTTTCCAAAAAATAAAAGTTGTTACCTTTGTTAACGTTGAGTGGTTCCCGGGAAAAATTCATACATTGGTTACAACATCAAAGTTGTTTCGAAGAATGTCGAAGTTGTTCCCAATGAGAAGTTATTCCCGGGAACAACTTTGACGATATAGGTAACGTTAGAGTGATTCCAAAAAAATAAAAGTTGTTCCCTTTGTTAACGTTAAGTGGTTCCCGGGCACAGCTCTTACGTTGGTTACAACGTGAAAGTTGTTTTCAGGAACGTCAAAGTTTTTCCTGATGAGAATTTATTCCTGGGAACAAGTTTTACGTTATAGATAACGTTATAGTGATTTTCAAAAAATAAAAGTTGTTCCCTTTGTTTACGTTGAGTGGTTCCCGGGAACAACTCTAACGTTGGTTACAATGTCAAAGTGGTTTCCAAGAAGTAGAAGTTGTTCACGGGAACAGCTTTGACGTTATAGATAACTTTTGAGTGGTTTCCAAAAAATAAAATTTGTTCACTTTGTTAATGTTCAGTGGTTCCCGGAACAACTGTAACGTTGGTTAAAATGTGAAAGTGGTTTCTAAGAACGTCGAAGTTGTTCCCGAGAACAAATTTGACGTTATAGTTAACATTAGAGTGGTTTTCAAAAATTAAAGCTTGTTCCCATTGTTAATGTTGAGTAGTTCACGGGAACAATTCTTACGTTGGTTACAAGGCAAAGTGTTTTCCAAGAACGTCAAAGTTGTTCATGGGAACAACTTTGACATTATAGATAACGTTAGAGTGGTTTCAAGAAAATAAAATTTGTTCCCTTTGTTAACGTTGATTGGTTCACAGGAACAACTCTAACGTTGGTTACAACGTGAAAGTGGTTTCCAAGAACGTTGAATTTGTTCCCGGGAAAAACTTTGAAGTTATAGATAACGTTAGAGTGGTTTCCAAAAAAAAAAGTTGTTCCCTTTGTTAAAGTTGAGTGGTTCCCGCGAAAAATTCTAACGTTGGCTACAACAACAAAGTGGTTTCCAAGAACGTGGAAGTTTTTCCCGGAAACAAGTTTGACTTTATAGTTAACATTAGAGTGGTTTCAAAAAAATAAAACTTGTTTCCTTTGTTAACGTTGAGTGGTTCCCGGGAACAACTCTAACTTTGGTTACAACGTGGAAGTGGTTTCCAAGAACGCCCAAGTTCTTTCCGGATACAAATTTTAAAGTTATAGATAACGTTAGAGTTGTTTCCGAAAAATAAAAGTTGTTCCCTTGGTTAACGTAGAGTGGTTCCCCGGAACAACTCCAACGTTGGTTACAATGTCAAAGTGGTTTCCTAGAACTTCGAAGTTGTTTCCGACAAGAATTTATTCCCGGGAATACCTTTGACGTTATAGATAACGTTAAAGTGGTTTCCAAAAAATAAAGGTTGTTCCCTTTGTTTACGTTGGGTGATTCCCGGGAACAACTCTAACGTTGGTTACAATGTCAAAGTGGTTTCCATGAAGTCGAAGTTGTTTCCGGGAACAGCTTTGACGCTATAGATGACATTATAGTGGTTTCCAAAAAAATAAAATTTGTTCCCTTTGTTATCATTGAGTGGTTCCCGGGAACAACTTTAAAGTTGGTTACAACGTGAAAGTGGTTCCTGGGAACAACTCTAACTTTGATTACAACGTCATAGTGGTTTCCAAGAATGTTGAAGTTGTTCCCCGGACCAACTTTGACTTTTTAGATAACGTTAGAGTGGTTTCCAAAAATTGGAAGTTGTTCCATTGTTAACGTTGAGTGGTTCCTTAAAAAAATTCTAACCTTGGTTACAACGTCAAAGTTGTTTCCAAGATCATCGAAGTTGTTCCCAGGAACAACTTTGACGTTATAGATAACGTTAAAGTGGTTTACAAAAAATAAAAGTTGTTCCCTTTAATAACGTTGAGTGGTTCCCGGGAACAATTCATACGTTGGTTACAACGTCAAAGTGGTTTCAAAGTTTGACGTTATAGATAACGTTAGAGTGGTTCCCAAAAAATAAAAGTTGTTCCCTTTGTTAATGTTGAGTGGTTCCTAGGAACAACTCTAACGTTGGTTACTACGTGAAAGTGGTTTTCAGGAACAACGAACTTGTTCCCGACTAGAATTTATTCTCGGGAACAACTTTTACGTTATAGATAACGTTAGAGTGGTTTCCAAAAAATAAAAGTTGTTCCCTTTGTTTACGTTGAGAGGTTCCAGGGAACAACTCTAACGCTGGTTATATCGTCAAAGTGGTTTTCAAGAATATCGAAGTTGTTCCCGAAAACAACTTTGACGTTATTGATGACGTTAAAGTGGTTTCCAAAAAAATAAAATTTGTTCCCTTTGTTAACATTGAGTGGTTCCCGGGAACAAATTTAACGTTCGTTACAACATGAAAGTGGTTTCGAAGAAAATCGAAGTTGCTTTCGGGAACAACTTTGTCCTTATAGATATCGTTAGAGTGGTTTCCAAAAAAATGGAACTTGTTTCCTTTGTTAGCGTTGAGTGGTTTCCGGGAAAAATTATAACTTTGGTTACAACGTAAAAGTAGTTTTCAAGATCATTGAAGTTATTCCCGGGAACAACTTTGACGTTATAGACAACGTTAGAGTAGTTTTCAAAAAATAAAAGTTGTTCCCTTTGTTAACGTTGTTCCCTTTGTTAACGTTGAGTGGTCCCCGGGAACAATTCATACGTTGGTTACAATGTCAGAGTGGTTTTGAAGAACGTCGAAGTTGATCCCAACGAGAAGTTGTTCCTGGAAACAACTTTGACGATATAGATAACGTTAGAGTGATTCAAAAAAAATAAAAGTTGTTCCCTTTATTAACGTTGAGTGGTTCCCAGGAACAACTCTAACGTTGGTTACAACGTGAAAGTGGTTTTCAGGAACGTCGAAGTGGTTCTCGTCAAGAATTTACTCCCGGGAACAACTTTTACGTTATAGATAACGTTAGAGTGGTTTCCAAAAAATAAAAGTTGTTTCCTTTGTTAACGTTGAGTGGTTCCCATGAACAACTTTGACGTTACTGATAACGTTAGAGTGGTTTCTAAAAAATAAAAGTTGTTCCTTTTGTTAACGTTGAGTGGTTCCGTGGAACAATTCTAACTTTGTTTACAACGCCAAAGTGGTTTCCAAGAATGTGGAAGTTGTTCCCGGGATCAACTTTGACTTTATAGTAAACGTTAGAGTGGTTTCCAAAAACTAAAATTTGTTCCCTTTGTTAACGGTTAGTGGTTATCTGGAAAAACTCTAACGTTGGTTAGAACGTCAAAGTGGTTTCCAAGAACTTCGAAGTTGTTCCCTGGAACAACTTTGAAGTTATAGATAACGTTAGAATGGTTCCCCAAAAAATAAAATGTGTTACCTTTGTTAACGTTGAGTGGTTCCCGGGAACAACTCTAACGTTGAGTGGTTCCCGGGAACAACTCTAACGTTGGTTACAACGAGAATGTAGTTTCCAAGAACGTCAAAGTTGTTCCCGGGAACAACTTTGACGTTATAGATATCATTAGAGTTGTTTCCAAAAAATAAAATTTGTTCCCTTTGTTAACGTTGAGTGGTTTCCGGGAACAACTCTAACGTTGGTTACAACGTGAAAGTGGTTTCAAGGAACGTTGAAGATGTTCCCGGGAACAACTTTGACGTTGAAGATAACGTTAGAGTGGTTTCTAAAAAATAAAAATTGTTCTCTTTGATAACGTTGAGTGGTTTCCGGGAACAACTCTAACGTTGCTTAAAACGTCAAAGTGGTTTTCAAGAACGTCGAAGTTGTTCCCGGGAACAACTTTAACGTTATAGATAACGTTAGAGTGGTTTCCAAAAAATAAATATTGTTCCCTTTGTTAACGTTGAGTGGTTCCCGGTAATAACTCTAACTTTGAGTGGTTCCCAGGAATAACGCTAACGTTGATTACAATGTGAAAGTGGTTTCCAAGAACGTCGAATTTGTTCCCGAGAACAACTTTGACGTTATAGATAACGTTAGAGAGGTTTCCAAAAAATAAAAGTTGTTCCCTTTGTTAACGTTAAGTGGTTCCCAAGAACAGCTCTAACTCTTGTTACAACGTCAAAATGGTTTCCAAGAATTTCGAAGTTGTTCTCAACGAGAAGTTTTTTCCGGGAACAACTTTGACGTTATAGATAACATTAGAGTAGTTTCAAAAAAATAAAAGTTGTTCCCTTTATTAACGTTAAGTGGTTCCCGGGAATAACACTAATGCTGGTTACAACATCAAAGTGGTTTCCAAGAACGTCAAAGTTGTTCTCAACGAGAAGTTGTTACCGGAAACAACTTTAACGTTATAGATAACGTTAGAGTGATTTCCAAAAAATAAAACTTGTTCCCTTTGTTAACATTGAGTGGTAGTCGGGAACAACTCTAACGTTGGTTACAATGTCAAAGTGGTTTCCAAGAACGTCGAAGTTGTTCCCGGGAAAAACTTTGACGCTATTGATAACGTTAGAGTGGTTTTCAAAAAAATAAAACTTGTTCTCTTTGTTAACTTTGAGTAGTTCCCGAGAACAATTCTTACGTTGGTTACAACGTCAAAGTAGTTTCCAACAATGTCAAAGTTGTTCCCAGGAACAACTTTGATGTTATAGATAATGTTAGAGTGGTTTCCAAAAAATAAAATTCGGTCCCTTTGTTAACGTTGAGTGGTTCCCGGGAACAACTTTAACGGTTATTACAACGTGAAAGTGGTTTCCAAGAATGTCGAAGTTGTTCCTGGGAACAACTTTGACGTTATAGATAACGTTAGAGTGGTTTCCAAAAAATAAAAGTTGTTCCCTTTGTTAACGTTGAGTGGTTCCCGGGAACAACTCTAACGTTGGTTAAAATGTCAAAGTGGTTTCCAAGAACGTCAAAGTGGTTTCCAAGAACGTCGAAGTTATTTCCGAGAACAACTTTTGACATTATAGATAACGATATAGTGGTTTCCAAAATATAAAATTTGTTCCTTTTGTTAACGTTGAGTGATTGCCGGGAACAACTGTAACTTTGGTTACAACGTGAAAATGGTTTCCAAGAAAGTCGAAGTTGTTTCCGGAAACAACTTTGACATTATAGATAACGTTAGAGTGGTTTCCAAAATATAAAATTTGTTCCCTTTATTAACGTTGAGTGGTTCCCGGGAACAACTCTAACGTTGGGTACAACGTCAAAGTGGTTTCCAAGAACGTCGAAATTGTTCCCGGATACAACTTTGATGTTATATATAACGTTGAGTGATTTCCAAAAAATAAAAGTTGTTCCCTTTGTTAACATTTAGTGGTTCCCGTGTACAACACTAATGTTAGTTACAACGTTAATGTGGTTTCCAAGAACGTCGAAGTTGTTCTTAACGAGAAGTTGTTCTTAACGAGAAGTTGTTCCCGGGAACAACTTTAACGTTATAGATAACGTTAGAGTGGTTTCCAAAAAAATAAAACTTGTTCCTTTTGTATTTTACTTTTCCTTGATTTTTTTAAAATTTTTCTACAACTTCTCATTCCATTTACTTTAAAATAATAATTTCCTTAATTATATAATTTCATGAATTGTATTTATCTAATATATTTTTATATTGTGTTATGTTTTTGTGAAAATTATATGTTAGTAGTACTTTTAAATTTTCATTATTAACAAAATAATTATATTCATTGCTAATATTAATTGTATCAAATAATTATATACTTTCAACTTTTTTTATAATATTTCATATATACTGTCATAATTTTAGTTATCTTAATTGTAAAAGTACATTAAGTATTAATGTAATGTTAATAATTTCATTTTAATAATTTGTTAATGTTTATTAGTATTATTATATTTTTATATATATGATATCAACAATATTTTATTTTTGAGACTGGCTACATGCAGCCGGTTGAAAACCGGCTGATGACATCCAGTTGGCAGCAAAATAAAATTGCCATCATACCTGATCATTTATTAAAGGTATACCAGCCATCTCCGACGTAACAACTAAAAATCAGTCATGTTTGGTCACAATCAATATCAGTAAAGATGAAGGATAGTAAATGAATCAAGCTACACAGATAGATATTTTTATGAGAAAAACCTAGTTTTTGAAAAATATTGGATTTAGAAGACAACACTTTCTCACGCTAAAATTCTCAAGACGTTCCTTGTAAACTCTATAGTCTGTCCAGTTTGAGAAAATTATGAATTTGTAAGCACGTATACGAATCCCAATGTAATTTAGTGATCTAATATGACTAGAGCTTATTTTCAATCAAACTAGCAACTCACTTTCCTATCAAAACACTAAAATCAACTTTCAAAATTTTAACTCCACAATTAGGATAAAGAAGAGACGTCTGTTGCTAGAGCTCTAAAGTTTGAATGCAATAAATCTAAATGTCTCTCTGCTATGGACACTAGGGCCCTAGTGATGAACACAGGACAAGAAGTCCCTGATCTTGTGTTGGGCATTTGAAAGAAATCAATACCAGTGCGCAAGCTGTTAATTCCTACTTTTGAAAAATATGAGATCTGTTTCATGCTTGAAATATTTGTTTTACACTTGTGAACCTAAACTAATGTGAGAATATGCAAAATCATCTTAGAATGCAAAAATCTCCTAAATAACCATACAGCATGGGGAGATTGTTTAACTCAAGTCAAGAATAATGATCACTCATCAACCTTCTATCAATTCTTAATAATCCAGTATTTATGCTAATACTTTTACAATAGAAATAGTTCCCTAGAAATGAAGGCAACGATTCTTCAATAGATGTTCTTTGGTAGCAACCTCTTCTCTCCAATACAATAAAAATATGGAGAATGTCCATCAAATTATCTTCCTCGTTTCATTAACTTTGCAGCCAGCAGTTAACATGAAAGCCCCCTGTCTATCCCCAACACCCTTTCCTCCCTGTTTGAAATGTTAATGGCAATTGAGGTCATAGAGATTCTCTCCTTTCTACTCAAAAGTGAATGGCAATTCAAGAGGCACAAGTATACCTCATCAACATTGTAATCCACTTGTGTCATTGGCTTAGCACAACAAAGGAGCACGTCCAAAGATTATCACTCTTTTTTTTAGTACAAGAAGAAAAAAGTACCATTCGAAAGATACAGTATACAGTAAATGCTGTGGAATGAACTGGAACAAAAAATGTAGGGAAAATTTCTAGCAATCATGCAGCAGACAACAAAGACTTTATTTGGACACGTAACTGGGGTCTCTTACCAGTTCTATGTCACAGAATATGACCCGTGCATCAAGGTAGAGATGCATTTAGACAATAAACACACTTCCTGTGTGTGAGTGACTGAGTGTGCACATGCACGTGTGTAACAGAGAAAGAGAGAGACTTGTTCTATATAATCAGCATACGATGAAGTGCTAAGTCTTATTCTGATTCTTTGTGCTGTCTCTGATGATCAATCTGAAATCCCTGCAAAAGGTGCCAGCAAAAAATTGATCTCTACGTGTGGTACATGTTTAGTAGCGAAAACTGCCTAGTCAAAGTAAACCAATCAAGCAAATGAATCTTCAGTTCATTTTAAATTCAGCCTGAAACTTCATACTTGATGGGTAAAAATATTACTGATAAAGTTTGTAGAGCCTAACAGAATACCTCAATAGTAGCAATTCTTTGAAACTCAAAGTCCATTCTATTGGAAAAGGATGAAGCTTCAAGAACGAGCTCCCCTCACTTCAGTTTCCAGTTTCCACAATGAGAACCAGCCATCTTTTAACATAGGTATGGAAAACCAAGGCTTGTTAAGGAAGGTTTAGATTAACAGAGTCCATTGAGGCAAGATGTTCGGTCATTTACTTCATCATCAATATTCGTCCAATTATTGTCCATTATAAAGATTTACATCACATTCTCATATTCAATCCAGCTATAACCTGGATCCTTGGTAACATGGTTTTCATTCATCAGTTCTCTAATGGCCCTCAAGTCATCCCATCTTCCTAAAGAAGAATATATGTTGGACAGAAGCACATAAGGGGAAGAACTTTTAGGGTCCAAGCGGATGAGTTCTTGTGCTGCCCTTTTTGCAAGGCTCACATTAGCATGAACTCGACAAGAACTTAAAAGAACCTCCCATACAATTGGATCGTCTTTGTATGGCATCTCATCTATAAGCATTTCTACTTCATCGAAACGACCAGCTCGACCTAGACAGTCCACCATGCAAGTATAATGATCCAATACCGGATCCAATTCATGTTCTTCCTGCATTGAATTGAATATTTCGACTGCTGTATCAACCAATCCAGAATGGCTGCATGCAGTCAAAACAGAAATAAGGGTAATACTATCAGGTTTTTCACCAGATGCAATCATGTCCTTGTAGAGACAGACAGCCTCATCTCCATATCCATTCTGTGCATAACCATGTATCATCTCATTCCAAGTAACAGTACTTTTGCCAGGCATCACATTAAAAATCTTCCTAGCCCCTTCTATATCGCCACATTTACAATACATATCAATAAGGGCACTCCCCACAAACACATCATTCTCATATCCATCTTTCTCAATCAGAGCATGGACCTGTCCTCCTTGTAATGAGGAAGTCAGTTTTGAACAAGAACTCAGAAGAGTTGCAAAAGTGAATTGAGTAGGAACCAGTTCGTTTTGTCGCATCTGCTTAAAGAACATGAAAGCCTCTCTATCTTTTGAATTGAGTGAAAGACCTGAAATCATTGAATTCCAACAGACAATATCCAATTCAGGAATTTTACAAAATACACGTTCCGCCAACTCAGTCTTTTGACACTTTGAATAAATGCCTATTAGTCCGCTGGCAACATACTTGTCCATATGGAAGGCAGATTTTTGTGAGGCGGCATGGACCTGTTTTCCAGCCTCCAAAAACCCCAATGCTGCACATGAACTGAGGATAATAGCCAAAGTAGTCCTGTCGGGTTGCACTCCATGAAACTGCATCTCCCTAAAAAGCTGTACTGCTTCTTTGTGGTTCTCATTTTGGGAGTAGCTAGAAAGCATACCATTCCATGAACTGACACTAGGACTCAACATGCTATCAAACATCTGTCGTCCGGTTTCAATATCACCAGACTTGACACAAGCCGCAAGCATATTAATGTAAGTAACCTCATCTGGTTCAAAACCACAAGTTCGCATTCTCTGCATAAACTCTATAGCTTTCTGAATTTGGTATTTCTGCCCATAACCAGCTAACATAACATTCCAAGAAACAACGCTAACTTCAGGCAAATTAGCAAAGACCATGTCAGCACTATCCATGTCCCCATTTTTTGCATACATATCAAGTAATGAATTACTCAAATGAAGATCTCTTTCAAAACCAAATTTGACTGTTAGGCAATGCACTTGCGGCCCGAGGACGTTACTTGAAAATCTGTCATCAACCTGAACAATAACATAAGATTCCCCTGTATTACTTCCTCTGGCACAAACACCCAAAACACTGGACAGCGAAACAGAATCAATACAAACCCTTTTCCTATGCATCAATTTAAACATCTCCAAAGCCTCAACAACTCTATCCGTCAATGCTAATCCACCCATCATCGCTGTAAAAGTAACTTCATTAGGTGCTTCCATCTCCTCAAAAACTTCAATTGCATATTTTGTACGCCCACATTTAGCATATAAATAAAGCAAAGCATTGGCCACATACATATTATAATCGAGACCGATCTTAATAGCGAGAGCATGACATCTGCTACCATGTGCAACATCCAGCAATGCAGCACACGCGCTGAAGATACTAGCTAGAGTGAAATGAGTAGGCATGTATCCTTCCCTAATCATCTCATGGTAAACATTCAACGCCTTCTCTTCAAACCCATTTCGTACTAACGCGCTAATTAGATTGTTCCAAGAAACAACATTCCTTTCAGGCATTTCATCAAACAGCTTGTGGGCAACCGGAAAATTACAGGCTTTACAGTGAGCAGACAAGATTGCATTCCAAGAATAGATGTCTCTCTGAGGCATCATATCGAAAACATGTTGTGCAGAGTGGGTGTTGTTGCATTTGGAGTAGAATTCTAAGAGACGATTAGAAAGGAAATTGTTGTTAAAGAGTTGACGATTACGAAGGGTGTAAGCGTGAACGAGCTTGCCTGATAAGTGAGCTTTCTTGTCTATGCAACATTGCAATAGATCTGCTACATACATACTTGTCTTCCTTTTATCCATTTTGTTAGCGCGCCAAACAAATTTGATAAATCAACTGTGTACACTGCAAACTTACTTATATATGTTAACAACGTTTTCAAACAAAAAACAAGAAATTCATTGTTTCTGAATTCTGACGAGATGTTGTTGGTCAAGTTCATTGTTCCATACCAGAATTCGATACTATCGTATACATTGAAATCAAATGATATACTAACATTTAACTTCACATCTTACCGTCTGATTCATTCATCTTTTAAAATTCAAAGGCATTCATCTTACCGGCTGCATTTTTGTTTATGTTTCCAGTTTATCTTCAAAAACTTTGTATGTGAAGGGGCGGCTGCTGTGCAGTTGGCTGAATCACACTGCCGCGCACAGTAAAAAATAGGGCAGCAATAATCTTTAAAAAAGGCACGGGACAGCCGGTTTCCAACCGGTTGTCACCAAAAAAAGAATTATTATTTTTTTAAAAAAAAATCTCCAACTCCTTTAAATTTATGATTACAAAATTTTAAAAATTAAAATGAAATATAAATTAAAAAAAAGTTATATAATTAAAAATTATATTTAATTAAGATAAATTAAATAATTAGATATTTTAATATAATTTTAAAATTTCAGTTGTAACTATTTTCACGACGATAGTAACAATTTTCATGGCCCCAGTAACCATTTTAAGACTCTGGTAACCATTTTTGAATTTTTCAAATTTTGATTTGTAACCATTTTCACGGCAATGGTAACAATTTTAATGTCTCCAGAACCATTTTACGACTTTGATAACCACATAATAATTTTTGAAGTTTTGAGTTGTAACCATTTTCACGGCGATGACATCTATTTTCACGGCTCCAGTAACCATTTTACGGCTTTAGTAACCACTGTTTAAATTTTAAAATTTTAAAATTTTTAAATTTTGACTTGTAACCATTTTTACGGCTACGGTAACCATTTTCACGGCTCTAGCAACTATTTTACGGCTCTGGTAACAACTTTTTAACATTTGAAATTTTGAGTTGTAACCATTTTCACGGCATTGGTAATCACTGTCACGACACTAGTAACCATTTTTTATTTTATAATATATTGACATGTAACCATTTTCACGACGCAGGTAACCTTCTTCACGGCCTCAGTAACCATTTGAAGCCTATAGTAACCATTTATTCAGGTTTGATAACCATTTTTTATATAATATTTTAACTTGTGACCATTTTCATAGCAATTGTAACCATCGTCATGGCCCTAGTAACCATTTTACGGCTCTAGTAACCACTTTTTATGATTTTCCAAATTTTAACTTGTAACCATTTCCACGGCTCCAGTAACCAGTTTACGGCTTTGGTAACAACTTTTTAATTTTTGAATTTTAACTTGTAACCATTTTTACGGCTACGGTAATCATTTCACGGCTCTAATAACTGTTTTTCGGCTCTAGTAACAACTTTTTAATATTTAAAATTTTGACTTGTAACCATTTTCACGGTATTGGTAACCACTGTTACGACACTAGTAACCAGTTATACGGGTTTGGTAACCATTTTTTATTTTATAATATATTGACTTGTAACCATTTTCACGGCGCAGGTAACCGTCTTCACGATCCCAGTAACCATTTTATTGCAATGGTAACCACTTTTTAATTTTTAAAATTTTGACCTGTAACCATTTTCACGGCATTGGTAACCATTTGATGCATATAGTAATCATTTATTTGGGTTTGGTAACTACTTTTTTTTATACGGCTCTGGTAACCATTTTTTTAAAAAAAAAAAATTGACTTGTAACCATTTTTACGGCTTCGGTAACCATTTTACGGTTCTGGTAACCACTTTTTATTTTTAAAATTTAGATTTGTAACCACTTTCACGGCTCAAGTAACCATTTTATGGTCCTGGTAACCAATTTTTAATTTTTGAAATTTTAAGTTGTAACTATTTTCACGGCATTGGTAACCACTTTTACGGCTCCAGTAACCATTTAAATAGCTTTAGTAACCATTTTCTATTTTTTAATATTTTTCCTTTTAGTTTTTTTCACGGTAAGAGTTATTTGAGAATGATATTAGGCATATGAAAACAATTCCTTCTCTATTAGTAAGTTTGAAGTTTATATTTTTTTTAGAATGATATCAAGTTGGCTTTGTATTGAAGCAACCTGTTAATTTTTTGTTTTCGTATTGATTATTGTTTCATGGGTTTTTAAAAATTTGTAACTACTTATACTATCGTGGTAAGTATATTGTTTTTTTTTTCTGACATTAATTAATTTCCTCCCTAGCATTGAAATTCTTTTTATGTTTGAAAAGACCATAATAATAATAATAAACTATCGTAAACTCGATACATAAGAGAAATTATATTTGCTTACATTCATATTAGAGAATTAATATCTAATCCAATTAAATTTTATAATATTGTAAATAAGCCGTATCCATTGTGTTCAACTATTAATCAAATATGAATGTAATTTTGAAACGATTGGATACTCTAATTACTCTATCACCATGAAAGCATTCGTGATTACATCTATTCTTATACATTGTTTGGATTATTAATTTCAGGAGTGTTTTTACTTTAAATATAGTCTAAAAATTTATCAAACTAGAATTAAAATCCCTTACTTCCTTTAGTTTTGTAATATTTATCAATCAATCGGCATGTAATCAGTTATATTCAATGTAAGTAAGTGCAATCTAATGATTTATAATAGAAAAATAAAAAGAATTTTTTAGAGATTCATTGGGTATGCTAATAATAGTCGTGCATATAGAGTGTTCAATTTAAAAACTAAGACTATTATGAAGTCTATTAATGTGAAAATAGATGATATTAGCATGCTTGATTTGTGTGATAACCATGGTGTCAATGAACCTAAAGAACATTTGTTGAATGATACTAAAGCACCTATTGATGTGATTAGTTGTGATGAAAGTGAGTTTAGTCATAATGATGATAATGGTAGTGTTGCTAGAGAAGAAAGTCAAGAGTTAGAAAATGGTTTAAATGATGACCAATAAGATGTTGAAAATTCTAATCCTAGACTTAGGAACATGCATTATCAACAAGACATCATAGGTTATTTGAATGAAGGGGTTATAACTAGAAGGCAACTAGCTAACCAAATTTCATATGCTTGCTACACTTCTCAAATTGAGCCCAAAACTATTTATGAAGCAATTATGGATGAATATTGGGTTAATGCCATGCAAGAAGAACTAAATCAATTTGAGAAGAATGAAGTATGGTCCTTAGTTCCTAGACCAAAAGATATCCATGTGATTTGTACAAAATGGGTGTTTAGGAATAAGACCGATGAATGTGGCAAGATAGTGAGAAATAAAGCAAGAGTAGTGGCTCAAGGATACACTCAAGTTGAGGGTGTAGACTTTGATGAGACTTTTGCACCCGTTGCACGTCTTGAGTCCATTAAGCATTTGTTGTCCATTGCATGTCTTACAAAATTCAAATTGTTTCAAATGGATGTCAAAAGTGCTTTTCTCAATGGATACCTTCAAGAAGAAGTGTATGTTGAACAACCTAAGGGTTTTGTAGACCCACACTCTCTTAATCATGTGTCTAAGTTGAAAAAGGCTCTTTATGGCCTTAAGCAAGCTCCTAGAGCTTGGTATGATAGGTTGACTCAATATCTTATTGACAACCAATATAGAAGAGGTGGTATTGATAGAACGTTATTTGTCAAACATTATGACAATGACATTTTTGTTGCACAAATATATGTTGATGACATTGTGTTTGCGTCTACATGTAAAACCAAGGTTGATGATTTTGTGAATGTTATGTCAAGATAATTTGAAATGAGTATGGTAGGTGAACTAAATTACTTTCTTGGTATGCAAATGAAACAATCTAGCAATGGTATCATGTTGTCTCAATCTAAATATGCTAGAAATATTGTTAAGAAATTTGGTCTTGAAAGTGGAAAAGAATTTGAAACACCTATGAGTACTACTTTAAAACTTGACAAAGATGAAAAAGGAAAAAATGTTGATCAAAGTCTCTATAGAAGCATGATAGGTAGCCTTCTCTACCTAATGGCTAGTAGGCCGGATATTTGTTTTAATGTTGGTTTGTGTGCTAGGTTTCAAGCCAATCCAAAAGAATCTCACTTGAAAGTCGTTAAAAGAATCATTAGATATATAAAAGGAACACATAATCTTGGTTTATTCTATTCCTTTGATACTAATGATATTCTTGTTGGCTATTGTAATGCGGATTGGGCAGGAAACATTGATGATCGTAAAAGCACATCGAGTGGTTGCTTTTACTTGGGGAATAATTTGGTTGCTTGGCAAAGCAAGAAGCAAAATTCTGTCTCTCTTTCTTCATCCGAAGCAGAGTACATTGCGGCCGGAAGTGCTTGCACACAACTTCTATGGATGAAAAAAATTCTCAAGGATTATGAGATTGATCAAGGTAAAATGTCTCTCTATTGTGATAATATGAGTGCCATTAACATCTCTAAAAATTCGGTTCAACACTCATGCACAAAGCATATAGACATTAGGCATCATTTCATTAGAGAACTTGTTGAACATTCAATAGTAACTCTTGAACATATGCCTACTAAAAATCAACTTGCGGACTTGTTCACAAAGCCCTTGGACAAAGAGAGATTTGTATCTCTTAGAAGATCCATTGGCATGATTTGTGTTAATTAATGCTTGTGTGTGGTTATGAGTGGCTTGATAAGCAAAACTATATTGTATATCTGTTTCTTTGAGAGCTACTCATGTGAGAAGTAATGATCTTGATAAAATAGCTTTTATTGCTTCTAGATCATGCATTTAAGTCTTTGTAATTTTTTTTTAAAAAGTGCACAAATGCTTCTCTTATATGTTTAAGTTTGAGTAACTGAGTTTGAAAGAGTGTAGATTATGGATGCATCTTGAAGTTCATTGTCTAGTACATGATAGATGATCTATGGTTTGTATCCATTTTGCTTCGGCATCTACATAGAACTCAACGAGCACCTTCATGGAAAGGGCTACACACATTGGTTGTGAAGCCGCCCAATGTAGGAAAGGGCTACACCATTGTGATGAGTGAAAGCCGTCATGAAGAGTATATGTTTATGTATGAAAAATCAAAGAAGTGTTGAAAAAGAATCATTTAAAAAAATCTTTGATACAAAGCCTAAAAAGAAAAGAAGGAAGGCTTAAAATGGAGTATAGTTGAAAATTGTGATTGCTCGGGATGAAAAACATAAATGGGATGACGAGCCACATGTACACACACGCTCATATGTTGAAATCTATTCTCTTTAAAGCAAAAAATCCGGATGATAATCGGTTTGACCTTGATTGGAAAAGCTTTAGATGGATAGGTGTTGAAGTAGTTTGCATGTTGATATCACAATCACTCCTTTTATATATGCTAGAAGTATTTTCACACACACACATTTTTGTTTAATGTGCTTGATTCATTAGAAATGAGAGATTATTTTTGAGAGAATAATGAAAATCTATGATTCTCTTATTAATTTTGTAAAATAATGGTTTACTTTCTTTTATTGCTTGAAATGTGTGATTGTGTGATTCCCTTATGAACAAGTTAACTTGCTTATTAATATGTGGAGCATATGTTAAGGGGGAGCTTAGTTTGTTAAACTTAGTTCTCTATACAACTTGTTTGCTCACTATCTTATGATTTTATTATGATTTTATTATGTATCCCTTATACCCTTGTAGGTTTTTTCATTTGGCATTTATCTCTCTAGGTTATGTAATATGTTTTTGTCTATTCCTTGCCAAAAGGGGGAGAAAGTGTTTTCCTCACCATGTTACTTACTTTTGATATAAAAGGGGAGACAATTCTTTAAGGGGGAGAAATTTTGTCTTAAGGGGGAGAAAGAATTTGTGTTTGCATGAGATAAGAAGAGATAAGGGAATATTGTTTTTGTTTTGTATATTGTTTGTTTATCTCACCTATCTTCTTTATAGAAGATTTCTTTTGGTTGTTCTTGTGTCACAGATGCTTTGAATGTGCGAAGATATTCTTGAAGATTCTTAAAGACACTTTAGTCTAGGAATATTTCTTTGTAATGTGAGGATGTAAGAATGCAATCAACATTGATTATGAGTGATCTTTGTATGGTGAGGTAGAGGTTTTGTCATGGAATAGCCAAAGGGGGAGATTGTTAGGTTTTAGATTTGTGTTGGCTTGATTCCATAACAAAACTTCATTTCTTTGTAATGCTTAGTTGCTTAAGTGGTTCATGATGATAAGAACTTCAAGGAAGAAAAGCAACTTCTCAAAATGCAAAGTTCGTCTTCAAGAGGATTGGTACTATTCTTGGATGCTAAGGTATCGAGATCCTTCTTCCTCTTGCAAGGCGTAAGAGCACACACACAATTCATTCATATGTGTCCCTGCTTAGTTGGGCATCATTAAATACACACACACACACACAATTCATATATTTGTGTCCCTGCATCGTAGCGTATCATTTGGTATAACACTTTCACACACTTGAAGTTGAATGATCATGCATTGGTATGGAAGTAACATATTTCAGAAAATGAATGATTGGAGACTATCTCTATGTAATTTGCATTCTTGTGTGAAATGTATTTGTTTGTTTATGTGTTTGAATAACATGGATCTTGAACTTGATTTTAGCCTTAGATTGTTCATGATTGAGTTCCGGTCATTTTGGTTACTCATACTATTGATTTCGAGTTCTAAATCAAAAAATACTACACTTTCAACTCATGATGCATACATTGTCTTCGTCTTTGTATGTTGAGTCGAATTATTATTTTATGGGTTGAATATCTTATATTTCCATGTCGTGAGGAAGTCCCGGTTTGTAATCTTCAAACGGATTCAAATTTGGAGTTCAGAGGCTGGAGAACGGTCGAAGAACGCAAGAGGAGCGCAAGAGATGTGGTGCGATGGCTTAAGCCATCACCTTGCACCATCCCGAGATGGCGCGTGGCCATCTCGGCCCCAAAGGTGCCCTGCCCCGAGATGCCCACGTGCCATCTCAGGGAGGCACTGTTGGTCATTTGGTTGTTCTCTCTTTAAATCCTCTCCTTCCCTCTCATTCTTATGATGTTGAGAAATTGAAATTGAAGAACAAGTGCAGAAATTTTCTCTCAACATTTTGATTTTTGTTTTTGTGATAACTTCTTCATTTCTACTCCAAATCACTTGATTCAAAAACCGATTTCGAGTGTCTTGACGATTTCTACAAACCCCAACCATTTTCAGAACCAAAGGATGTCTATAATTTTCGTTGTGATCTGATCTTCAGTTCGTGGTGTTCATCCTTGTTGGTAAAATCATCTTCTTCTTAGTTTTCTTCTTAGATCTTCTTATTGATTGATGCTATTTGATTAAGAAGCATGAATAGGATGATTTTGATATCATTTTGTGGTTTGTTGATTTTATTTTCAAGTTTAGCTAGAGTTGTGATAAATTGAATGATTTGTGCTAAACTTGATAAACATGAAGTTGTTTCTAGAAATATTTTGTTCTTATGCTTGATTGATTATTTCTAGATCTTATTTCATTTTCTAAGAACTAGGTTGTGTTTCAATTGGTATCTATATCTTCATATCTATGTTCTTAGTTGATAACATGCTTAGGTTACCTAGAAACATTTGTGTTTGTTCTTTCAAAGCATAATCTAGTTATCTAGTTGCATGTCCATAGAATTTGTTGATCATCATTTTCTATGTTGAGTGCTTGTTTGCGTTTTGCATTCATGATCACTTAGATGCCTTGTGAAGAGGTAGAAAATCTCATATCTTAGAGTGATTCTTTGATTTGAGCAATTGGAAGTCTTAGCTAAAGTCGAAAGGACTTGAATAGTTAAGCAAGTGGAAGTCTAGACAAGAGGTGTGAGACCTCGGATTGTTGAGCAAGGAAGTCTTGACTAGAGTCGGGAGGACTCGGATAGTTGAGCAAGAAGTCTTGCCTAGGGTCTGGAGGATCCGAATAGGTAAGCAAGAAATCTTCCTAGAGATAGGGGGTCTTAGATAGAAATCGGCTTAGTAGATCACTAGGTTCAAGGATAGAGTGAGAGTGAGTGATAGCTCGTAGAGCATGTGTTGATTGCTTGAGTGTGTAACTCTATTTGAAATAGTGGATTTGCTTTTGCCGGTGGTTGTGGTATCAACCTGTGGATGTTTCCTCTTCGGAGGTTTACCACGTAAATATTGTGTGTCACTGTTTGCAATTTTCATTAAGCATTGTTAAAATTGCATTGTTTTTAAAAGATGATAAAAATTGGAGCATATACCTATTCACCCCCCCCCCCCCCCCCCCCCCTCTAGGTATATTTTACTATAATGATAAAGGGAATTTTGACTGTGGCTACTCTAGAGGAAGTGTTGACAAGACTTTGTTCATCAAATGAACTAAATATGAGCTATTCATAGCTCAAATTTATGTTGATGACATTGTTTTTGGTTTCACCAACAACATGAAAGTTAAATAATTTGTTGATGTCATGACCCATGAGTTTGAAATGAGCGTGGTTGGTGAAATAAATTACTTCCTAGGCTTGCAAATCAAGCAAATGCATGATGGGATCTTCATATCCTAGACTAAATATGCCAAGAACCTTGTGAAGAAATTTGGCCTTGAGAATGCCAAGCATTGTGACACACCTATGAGTACCACATTGAAACTTAGCAAGGATGCTTGTGGGAAAAGTGTGGATCAAAGCCTATATTGGGGCATGATAGGGAGCTTGCTATACTTAATGGCTAGTAGGCTCGATATAGCCTTTAGTATTGGTGTGTGTGCGAGGTACCAAGCAAATCCCAAGGAATCCTATCTCTCCTCCGTGAAGAGAATCATGCGATATGTGAATGGGACTTCCAACTATGGGATATGGTACTCTTTTGACACTAATGCTAGCTTAGTTGACTTTAGTGATACAGATTGGGCAGGTAATTGTGATGATAGGAAGAGTACATCGGGTGGTTGCTTCTTCCTAGGAAACAATCTTGTGTCATGGTTTTGTAAGCAAATTTTCATATCCTTATCCACAGCTCAGGCCGAGTATATAGTCGTTGGGAGTGCTTGCACACAACTCCTATGGTAGAAGCAAATGCTTGTGGACTATGGCTTTGAGCAAGGTACTCTAACCCTTTATTGTGATAACATGAGTGCCATTAATATTTCAATAAATCATGTCCAACATTCTAGAACCAAGCATATTGACATTAGATATCATTTCATTAGAGAGCTAGTTGAGAGCAAATGCATTGCACTTGAACATGTGGGCACAAATGATCAACTAACGGACTTTAGATTCAACTAAGTTTAAATCTCTTAGTAGGTCTATTGGGATTTATCATATGCATTGATGAGTTTTAGTGTTTGACCCATATGAGGAGCTCAAGCAAAGAAAGTGACCTTGCATTTCAAGAAGCAAATAATTGTTCAATTTTATGCTCTTTAATTAATTGCTTTAGTATCTTGGATGCATATATTATTATATGAATTTTTATTCAATAAGTGTGTCTTTGCCTTATTTGAAATGCATGTCTCATTTGTGTTCAAACATGTATTTTTATACTAGAAAATTTGATTGGGAAGTATATTTGATTGACCTAAATTTTATCTCCATGATTATGAAAACTTGATCTTGACATGCTTAAATTGATATGCATGATGAATTTATTGAATGCTTTAAAATGATTGCAAATTTGTGTGAGAATGACTTTTGAGACTTCAATCAATAAGGATATTGTATCCATTTCAAGGATTTCACAATCCAATAGTCTCACTCTTTTTACTTGTTGAACAAGGCTACTATCATACGAGCATTTCATCTGAAAAAATCTAAAATGGCACAATAGTCGCTCTTTTTTTGTTTAGTTTGTAAAGCTTGATAGTTGCATTTATCTTTTGTTAAACTATATCATGTTTTCTATTGACAAAATCGGTGTAAATTGGTTTGACTTCTCTTCGAACCTTATGTGTTTTTTTTTCTTTGCCAAATACCATGCTTTTGGAAGTTGATGTTGCATGTATTTCATTCAAGGCAATCTTTTCACACATGTTCCAAATATCAAACTTCCTTGAATTTCTCTCTCTCTCTCTTAATTAAATTGCATAAAGTTGTTGTATATGATTATGCATTTACATTGCAAATATCTCTTTTTGCTAAAGCTTCCCGGTTGGGGAATACTCCTTTGCCTATCTTGTGACAAAAAAGGGCAGTAATGTTGGATTTAGAGGAAGTTTGTGTTGCTTTTGCATATAAGGGGAAAATTCCTTTTTAGGGGAGTTGAATCTTTTAGGGGGAGCATTTGCATGTGCATTGCTGATTGCACTTGTTTCTATTTCATACAAATTGCGTTTGTTTTTATTTATCTTGATTCCTCGCATACACTTGTCTTGGAAAGTGTAGTTTTTTTTTTTGTAGGGATGATCATTCTACAAGAGTCAGAAGATTTGAAGATTTAGCTCTAGGTATCTCTTGTAATATATAATGTATTTTTTGACCTTTTGTTGTTTCTTTTTGTTGTGAGGATACTATATGAGTGGTGGTTTTGTCACGAAATAGCCAAATGGGGAGATTATAAGTTCCTTTGTGTTTGATTGGCTTATTTCGTTGACAACCATATTTGGGGATTAATATGTAAGGGTAGTTTAGGCCATCATTGTTTGTGACCAAGTTCAAGCTTCAAAGGTAAAATCACTTACTTAACTTTTATTGAAGAGGTATTTGTTGGGGTTTATGCCCTAAGCATGTAATTTGTAAATGGATTTATAAAGTAAATAAAAAGAAAAGTTCAATTCATTCTTGTTATGTTATTTATTTTATAAACTTGTGTACATATTAACATCCTGGATTGCCGGATGTAATCTCGAACTGTGTACATGAGTGTCATATACGGATGGATACAGTAATAGACGTGCAATCTAAATAGTTCATAAATAACAAATAAAGATGGGTACTTTATTTGTGGTTAATCTATAGCTGCGGTCCATTCCGTAATGTACAGTGACTCTATCCTGAATTATTCATATGAGATATGGGAATGGAGGCACCTTGTATGATGTTATCATATAGGACTGGACCATGATCTATATAAATCTCACACCAAGATCAGTTTACCGATGAGATTCATATATATCAACTAGTGATGGCTATATGTGGGTGATCTTAATCCTGAGTGTCTTATCGACTTCTTCAAGTTAGATCGTGGTCTTTGATATACCATGGGTGAGGTTAGATGCATTTCCTGATCAATATATTCCGTATGTTGGGATAGCGGTTTGGCTTGTGGCTGGGAAGGTTTGTACACAATAGTGGAATCCACTCCTTCTTGTGAGAAGTAGATGGTAGTTCCCTTAAGGGTTGATTCGGGGCTTGGACAATATGAGCGATCTCCTAATTCCGTATGGAAATAGGATTTATTGTCCATTAGAGAATCAATGGTACTTAAAGGATATATATAATTAGAGGGGTATAACGAACATTATGACCCAGCTCTAATTATGAACTACTGTGGAGGATCACACCATATGTAATAGCTATATCGATGGACACCGAGTTGTATTGGTCTATGTAAAAACGTCTGCAGTTGAGAGAGTGCAGCTTTGGGTTTTAGTGGAATAACACCGGAGTTAATAATCAAGGAATATTAATTAAAAAGTTTAATTAATGATTCTGAGGATTATTGGAGCTCAAAATACTGTGGTTCCATTAGGTCCCCTTACTAGCCCAATCGATTTAGGTAACAAGGGTCACAGTTAATTAATTGGATCGTCCAGTTAATTGTATTACGAAAGTGACACGTATTTATTCGAGAATTAATTGAATAATGAGATTATTTAATTAATAGATAATGGTGATTAAATAACTTAAATAATGAGATTATTTAATTATGTTATTAATCACTAAATAAAGGGTGTATGTTGATATTTATTTTTGAATAAATAAGATAATATGATTATTTTATTTTGTTAAATTAAATATTTTATTTTTGAATTAAAATAGTTTGAATTCAAAAAAATTAAAATCAAATAAAAGATATGGGATATTTTTTATTTGAAAGTTTTTAAAAATCAAATAAAAGATATGAGATATTTTTTATTTGAAAGTTTTTAAAAATCAAATATATATTTGATCTAATATTTAAATATTATATATGTGATATATATTAATAAAAAAAAGGGTGATGTGCTTGTCACGCACAGCACACACACACATATACATACATACATACATACATACATACATACATACATACATACATACATACATATATATATATATATATATACATTGACAAAAATGTGGAAGAGTTAGTTTTGGTTTTTGGTCAAAAGCATTATATATAAATATATACCTGATATATTTTTAAAGAAAAGTTGGTGTGAGTTTTTAAAAATATATATATATATATATTTGGTGCAAGTGTTGTATACAAATATCAAGAAGAAAAAGTTTCTTCAAATATTTTTCTCTACATACTCCATCCTAAGTTCTTGAGAATCGTGACGCGCCCACACGCAGTTACCAGTCCCGAGAATAGCTAGGAAGATCAGTGGTACAGACCAGGAGCAAATAGAAAAGTGAAGGAGCCTCCAAACGTTGGTATGGTTCTATCTTTTAATCTTCTTTTTTATTATTGATTACAATTTTCTGTATTTACATATATATTTTATTAGTGTAATAATTAGTATATATATTTGTTCCGAAAATAAATACGATCATAAGTTCACTGGTCCAGATACAGATTACGATATGTATAAAAAAAAAATTAAAACCTTACTTCCGCTGCGTGACCGGTGAACTGGGTTCCTACAATTGGTATCAGAGCCTAATTTTGTTTTCGGAACAAGAAATTATTTTCGATGCTCCTGTAAGTACGATTGTGTAAGTACGATTTAAATTAACTGTATGATGTTTTTGTATGTCTATTAATTTTTTTTTTAATTTACAAAAACATGATTGATCGTTAATTATATGGTACTGTGGATTTAGGGTTTATGGGTTGTATAATTTTATATATATATATATATATATATATATATATTAACTATTATTGTATTGTAAAAAAAAAAAAATTGTTGCCTGTGGAAGACCTGAAAAAATCGCGAAGAAAGATTCATGAGATGAATCGAGGTGACCTGAAGAGACTGGAAGACTTGGGAATTACAAGAAGACCAAGGAATGCCTTGGGGGTATTTTTTGTAATTTTAGATTCCAATTTTTTATTAGGTTAAATAATCCACGGTACTCGGTCAATTCATGTATGTTTTATATTATGTGATGATAAAAAGCATTGTCATGCATACGTATGTCATTTAGATTAGATGTGTCTACATTAATATATATTTGATATGTCATACATGCATCATAGTCTGATATTTTATGTATTTTTTTTAATGTGATTCAAATAGGTAAATACATAAATTGGCTATGAAAATGAGATTAGTTTTTTTTTAATTGTTAAAAAAACTTGGTAATTCTCATTAATATTAATCTAGTTATTAAAGAGTTTAATAAGTTAGATTAATAGGGTCATTTATAGTAATTAGGATTAATTTGATTAATTGCCTAATTATAAATGAACCGAATATTGTGTTAGAGTTTTAATAGTTAAAACTTGGTAAACACTTTCATAATAATCCGAGCTTAGTAAATAGTTTACAAAGACTTAGATTATTCACTAATATATTAGATTTTTAATTGTTAAAAATCATTAATAATTTATTAGTTAATTAGAACTTGTTTCTAATAATGAATTAGTTAATGCACCAGATAACTTGATTAAAGTTAGCCGTTTGATCTTGTAGAGTCTAGGTGCATTAACGGATAATAGAAAACCCTAGTTTTAAAATAGTGAGTGGGAGAGGGATATATAACATATATATCCCGCGGTCTCCATCATTAGTTTAACACCGTGAGATCCGAGTGGGGCCTCGTGACGGCTTTGCTTTCGTCCTCCCTAAGGAGGGTTTCCACAAAGGTCAATACCAAGGTTGACTTCCTAAGGATTTCTGAGGGTATTTCGGGATTGACCGACTCTAAGGCGGCAATTCTCGAGTTAAGCTCGTGAGATCTAAAATAGTGGGTTACATTCACGCAGGTTTTGATTAAGTTTGTTAATTAAAAACCTGATTGAATAACCGATGGTTGAATGATATAGAATAAGAGTTATTCTAGAATATCATTTGATTGAGAATGTCTCGGTCCAACATGCAAAGATTTGACCGACCCTAAGGCGGCACTTTTTTATGGTATGTTGGATTGTCGTGGTATAGTAACTATTTTTTAGGGTAGTTCTAGTTCGTTAAACATGTTCATGCATTATGTTTAAATTTATACCAAAGCACCCGCACTTGTTTTGAATAAATGACTGAATGAATGTTTTATTTATTTCAGCAGTGTCTTCTACATTACTTCAAATTCTCACAAACGACAAATTAATTGGTGATAACTACACAAAGTGGAAACTTAATATTATTGCAATTTTGGTCACCAAAGACCTCAAGTTTGTGCTTACGGAGGAATGTCCTCCAGTGCCTACTGCCAATGCCACACGAATTGTTCGTGAGGCATACCAGCGATGAGTCTTATCAGATGAGAAGGCCCGAACATATCTGTTGGCATCTATGACAGACGTGCTTGTCACAAAGCACGAAGCAATGACTTCAGCATTCAAAATCATGGAGTCATTGCAAGCTATGTTCTGGTAGCCCTCCGAGCAAAAGAGACATGAAGCTGTTCGTTCTGCTATGCTCGCTCGCATGAAGGAAGGCATATCAGTTCGGGAACATGTCCTGAGTATGATGCCCTACTTCAACACGGCAAAAGTCAATGGCAGGGCCATTGACAACTATGGGATGAACAAGTTAAAGTTCAGTCTTACACAATTGCTCAATGAGCTCGCTACCTTTTAGTCCTTGATTAAGGACAACAAAGGCAAGACCGGTGAGGCAAATGTTGCCGAACCATCTTCCTCTAATAATAAGAAAAGGAAAAGGTCCGCTGGGAAGGCAAAAGGAAAGCCCAAACCCAAGAAACCCAAAACAAAAAGAAGGGCACATCCACTGACCAAGACAAAGGAAAATGTTTCCATTGTAACAAGGTCGAGCACTAGAAGAGAAACTGTCCTCAGTATCTGGAGGAGGTAGCCAAGAAGAAAAAGATGAAAGGTAAATATGATTTACTTGTTCTTGAATCTTGTTTAGTGGAAGATGATTCTTCACCCTGGATAGTTGATTTGGGAGCCACTAATCATGTTTGTTCTTCTTTGCAGTGGATTGATTCTTGGACACAACTAGAGGAGGGAGCCTTCTCAATGGGTGTAGGGTTGGGGGATGTCGTATCGGCCAAAGCAGTGGGAGCAATAAGATTGCAATTTTGTAATAATAATAGTTTTTTTATTATTAAACAATGTTTTTTATATTCCTGGATTTACACGGAATTTGATTTTCGTTTCTAAGTTGTTAGAACAAAAATATTTTGTATCTTTTAATAATAAGTTTGTTATTATTGGAAAAAATGGTCTGAATATTTGTTTAGAAATTAATGAAAACAATTTGTATGTGTTAAGACCGTTAATACATACTACACTGCTCAACATCGAAATGTTTAAGGTTGAAAAACCAAAAACTAAACGACATAAGATTTCTCTAGACAATGACACGTATCTCTGGCATCTAAGGCTTGGTCATAGCAACCTTGACCAGATAGACAGATTAGTAAAAAGAGGACCTTTAAGTGGGTTAAAGGTTGGCACTTTACCTGTCTGCGAATCTTGTCTGGAAGGTAAGATGACTAAGAGAGTTTCTACTAAAAAAGGGCTTAGAGCTAAAGAACCGCTAGAGCTTATACATATAGACATCTGTGGACCGATGAATGTTAAAGCTAGGGGTGATTATGAGTATTATGTCACCTTTATAGATGACTACTCAAGATACGGATACGTCTACCTGATGCAACGAAAGTCGAAAACATTTGAAAAGTTTAAAGAATTCTGAGCTGAAGTTGAGAATCAATTAGGTAAGACTATCAAGTTACTACGATCGGATCGTGGAGGTGAGTACCTTGACCAAGAGTTTGAAGACTTCATGGTCGAGCATGGAATAGTTTCCCAACTCACAGCTGCCGGTACACCTCAGTAAAATGGTGTAGCGGAGAGGAGAAATATAACCCTAATAGAAATGGTGAGATCTATGATTAGTTTCTCATCATTACCAAATTCCTTCTGGGGATATGAGTTACAAACAGCGACATACATTTTGAATGTAGTGCCATCAAAATCTTTTCCTAAGACTCCCCTAGAGTTGTGGAATGGTCGTAAAGCTAGTTTGCGACATTTCTGCATATGGGGGTGTCCAGCACACGTGCTAAAGAACAGAACTGGAAAGCTAGACTCCAAGTCTATTATCTGCCTATTTGTAGGATACTCCAAGGAGACCAGAATGGGACACTTCTATAGTCCCGAAGATAACAAAGTATTTGTATCGACAAATGCAACGTTTCTTGAGGACAATTACATTACTAACCATAAACCTCTTTCCAAGATTGTATTAAATGAGTTGGAGCCTGGTGAGACTAGTGCTTCATCAACAAGAGTTATTGATCCACAAACATCTGAGAGTCAAATGGTTCCTTATCAGGATACACTACCACCTAGACGTAGTGAGAGGGTTGTGAGACAACCTGAACGCTATTTAGCTATATGTGAGAGACAATGTGTTGTCTCTGATGATAGTGTGGATGATCTATTGACATTTAAGAATGCAATGGAAGATCCTGATAAAGAGGAATGGCTTAAAGCCATAAATCTCGAGATGGAGTCCATGTACTTTAACTCAGTCTGGGATCTTATAGACTTACCAGATGGGGTAAAACCCATTGGGTGTAAGTGGATTTATAAGTGAAAGAGAGGAGTAGACGGGAAGGTAAAGACCTTCAAGGCAAGGCTAGTGGTCAAGGGTTATACCCAAAAAGAGGGGGTCGATTATGAAGAGACATTCTCGCCAGTAGCCATGTTTAAGTCTATTAGGATTCTCTTATCCATTGCTGCCTATTTCGATTTTAAATTTTGGTAAATGGACGTCAAGACTGCATTCTTGAATGGCAATCTTGATAAGAGCATCTATATGATGCAACCATCGGGATTCGTGTCTCCAGATCAAGAGTAAAAGGTTTGCAAGATGCAAAGGTCCATCTATGGACTTAAGCAAGCATCTAGATCTTAGAACATTAGGTTTGATGATGTGATCAAAACCTATGGCTTCGAGCAGAACATCGATGAGCCTTGTGTCTACAAGCGCATCATTGATAAAAAAGTAGTTTTCTTGGTCCTATACGTAGATGATATCCTACTCATTGGGAATGATGTTTGAGTGTTGTTTGATGTAAAGGGTTGGCTGGCTGGCTAGCCAATTCCAAATAATAGATTTGGGAGAGGCAAGTTATGTTCTAGGGATCCAACTTATAAGGGATTGTAAGAACAAACTTATAGCACTGTCTCAGGCATCATATATCGACAAGATTCTTGTGTGATTTTCGATGCAGAACTCCAAGAAAGGTAATTTACCTTCAAGACATGGAGTTCATATGTCTAAGGAACAGTTTCCTAAGACACCCCAAGAAGTTGAGGATATGAAACATGTTCCCTATACATCAACAGTATGTAGTCTCATGTATGCTATGTTATGCACGAGACCGGATATCTGCTATGCAGTAGGAGTATTCAGTAGATACCAGTCCAACCCAGGATTTGATCATTGGGTTGCTGTCAAGACTATTCTCAAGTATCTTCGAAGAACGAGAAATTATATACTAGAGTATTCTGGACAGGATTTGATCCCGTTAGGATACACGAATTTTGATTTTCAGTCAGATAAGGATTCTAGAAAATCCACGTCTGGATCAATATTCACCCTGGGTGGCGGAGCCATTGTATGGAGAAGTATCAAGCAATCTTGCATTGCTGACTCCACCATGGAAGCCGAATATGTAGCTACTTGTGAAGCTGCTAAAGAGGTTGTTTGGCTCCGTAAGTTCTTGAGTGATCTGGAAGTTATTCCAGACCTGGATAAGCCCATCACAATTTATTGTGATAACAGTGGTGTTGTGGCTAATTCCAAAGAACCAAGAAGCCACAAGAGAGGGAAGCATATAGAGAGAAAGTATCATCTCATCAGAGAGATAGTGCAGAGAGGAGATGTGATCGTCACCAAGATAGCCTCACAAGACAATTATGCTGATCCATTTACGAAGACCTTACTGGCTAAAGTGTTTTCGGGTCACCTAAATGGTCTAGGGTTACGAGACATGCCTCACATACTTTAGTGCAAGTGGGAGATTGGTGGGGTTTATGCCCTAAGCATGTAATTTGTAAATGGATTTATGAAGTAAATAAAAAGAAAAGTTCAATTCATTCTTGTTATGTTATTTATTTTATAAATTTGTGTACATATTAACATCCTGGATTGCCGGATGTAATCTCGAACCGTGTATATGAGTGTCATATACGGATGGATACAGTAAGAGACGTGCAATCTAAATAGTCCATAGATAGCAATAAAGCTGGGTACTTTATTTATGGTTAATCTATAGCTGCGGTACATTCCGTAATGTACAGTGATTCTATCATGAATCATTCATATGAGATATGGAAATAGAGGCACCTTGTATGATGTGATCATATAGGACAGGGCCATGATCTATATGAATCTCACACCAAGATCAGTTTACCGATGAGATTCATATATATCAACTAATGATGGCTATATGTGGGTGATCTTAATCCTAAGTGTCTTATCGACTTCTTCAGGTTAGATCGTGGTCTTTGATATACCGTGGGTGAGGTTAGATGCATTTCCTGATCAATATATTCCGTATGTTGGAATAGCGGTTTGGCTTGTGGCTGGGAAGGTTTGTACACAATAGTGGAATCCACTCCTTCTTGTGAGAAGTAGATGGTAGTTCCCTTAAGGGTTGATTCGGGGCTTGGACAATATGAGCGATCTCCTAATTCCGTGAGGAAATAGGATTTATTGTCCATTAGAGAATCAATGGTACTTAAAGGATATATATAATTAGAGGGGTATAACGAACATTATGACCCAGCTCTAATTATGAACTACTGTGGAGGATCACACCATATGTAATAGTTATATCGATGGACACCGAGTCGTATCGGTCTGTGTAAAAACATTTGCAGTTGAGAGAGTGCAGCTTTGGGTTTTAGTGGAATAACACCGGAGTTAATAATCAAGGAATATTAATTAAAAAGTTTAATTAATGATTCTGAGGATTATTGGAGCTCAAAATACTGTGGATCCATTAGGTCCCCTTACTAGCCCAATCGATTTAGGTAACAAGGGTCACAGTTAGTTAATTGGATTGTCCAGTTAATTGTATTACGTAAGTGACACGTATTTATTCGAGAATTAATTGAATAATGAGATTATTTAATTAATAGATAATGGTGATTAAATAACTTAAATAATGAGATTATTTAATTATGTTATTAATCACTAAATAGAGGGTGTATGTTGATATTTATTTTTGAATAAATAAGATATTATGATTATTTTATTTTTGAATTTAAATAGTTTGAATTCAAAAAAATTAAAATCAGATAAAAGACATGGGATAATTTTTATTTGAAAGTTTTTAAAAATCAAATATAGATTTGATTTAATATTTAAATATTATATATGGGATATATATTAATAAAAAAAAGGGTGTTGTTATAGACAAAAAAGTGGAAGAGTTAGTTTTGGTTTTTGGTCAAAAGCATTAAATATATATATATATATGTACCTGATACGATTTTTAAAGAAAAGTTGGTGTGAGTTTTTAAATATATATATATATATATATATGGTGCAAGTGTTGTATACCAATATCAAGAAGTAAAAGTTTCTTCAAAAAAATTTCTCTATATCCTCCATCCTAAGTTCTTGAGAATCGTGACGCGCTCACACACAGTTACCAGTCCCGGGAATAGCTAGGAATATCAGTGGTACAGATCAGGAGCAAATCAAAAAGTGAAGAAGCCTCCAAAAGTTGGTATGGTTCTATCTTTTAATCTTTTTTTTTATTACTGATTACAATTTCCTGTATTTACATATATATTTTACTAGTGTAATAATTAGTATATGTATTTGTTCCGGAAATAAATACAATCATAAGTTCACTGGTCCCAAATACAGATTACGATCTGTATAAAAAAAATTAAAACCATACTTCCGCTGCGTGACCGGTGAATTGGTTCCTACTGTATTAGTGCACACACACACTCATACATGTTTTGATCATCTTGCATGATTGCTTACTTGCCTTCTTGTGTGCCTTTTGTGCCTCAACTCTTGCTTGGATGTTTGAAGCATCTTGTGTGCCTCAAAAGAGGATTTTTCCTCTATATCGCGGTTCAGACCGCTCCTTGTGCATTACCTCCGCCACGGTCTGCACAACGGTGTTCTCTAGTGGTTTCACGCTGCTGCTACCGCGGCCTGTGCTATTTACACGCACAGCGGTATCCCAAGCGAAGTTTCCCAGGCTTCGCATGCTGTCCAGACAGCGGTCGTTGCACTTGCATGCAAAATGGTCTACAGAGCGGTGTTGTCCAGGTGATGCACCGCTCTTCGTGTCACAGTCAGCGGTCTAGCCAGTGGTCCTGACTGGATTTGGTTGCCTTTCGTCTAAAACGATATCACTTTGTGTAGGGCACCATATATATATATATGTTCTTTTCTCTTCTCTTTGCTTTAGAGAGTCCAAGAAACCATCTTTGAGTAACCTAGCTTTTCTAGAGAGAGAAAGACTCCCAAACACTCATTTTTACTCAACTTAACTTCATCTCATGGTCATCTAGCTTCATTCTAGGATCATCTAAGCATGGAGCATCATCTTCTTCTTAACTAGGTAATTTCTACATGCTCTAGACTTTATAGTTTCATTACTAAGACATGTATACCTAGGGTTTAGTCCTTATTGCAAATTAAATGCATGCTTGTATGTTCAATAGCTTTTATGACATGCTTGTAGTATTAGTTGTTGGTTGAGAGTATTGATTAGTGATAGCTAGAATTTAAGATGGTTTTACCCTTCTAGCTAATTCTTCTTGCCTTTGCATTTAGAACATTGATATCTAGGATTTCTTTTACTTGTCATTATTAATCATAGATAAGCATGAATGTTTTGACCTAGCATTTTTGCATATAGAAGATTCTTTCATATTCACTTAGGTTGTCATTATCTCTTCATTGTTGATTAAGCTTGTGGCTAAGTGGTTAGTGCATAAGGTTGGTGATCCAAAATCACTATTAAGGCCTTCTGGATAGAGTGAAAGGGTTAGTAACTGGAGGGTTTGATGGGAGGTCAATATAGGTTGTAAACTTTCATTCAGTAGTGGATTCTGAGGATCGAGTGTGGTGCACTGAACAACCCGTGGGTTTTTCCCATTTGGAGGGTTTCCACGTATATATTGCATGTTGTTATTGCTTTATGTTTATTGTCATTTATTTGAACACTTGGTAGAATGGGGTAGATTTGATAATATTGATTAATTCACAAAATTAGTAATCAATCAGATCAAAACCTATTCACCCCCCTCTAGGTTTATAAACACGCACTTTCTAAGGAATTTCAGGTTGTACATTTCTCCTTCTATTTTGTGATAGAGATTTAAATCTTACATTTTTTTATTAAATTGAAACCGTAAAAAAAGTCTCTTTATTCTGAGTATGATTAAAGATAGACCATTTGATACGGCAATATATGATTTTAACAAAGGGTAATGCTACGCTTCCCAAATTCTTTTCCAAATGTGTGTAGCACGTGATATGTCAACATCTTATAAATTATGATATTATGTGGTGAGTGATATGATTTTGACACTTCACGTGCTATACACATTTGGGAACAATTTGGGAACAATTTGGGAAACCTATCATTACTCTTTTACCAAAATAGTTTAATTAATTGCTACAATAAACCTATTTTAATATCAATTTGTTTATCATATAAAAATAAAATTTAAATTACTGTAATTAAATCTACAAATAAATTTTGATTGAAATAAATCAATAAAAAATTCATTACATGTAGAGTCTATATAGAAAAATTATGTTTTTAGTAACAAAATCAAAGCAGCAGCATAATGGATCTGACTTTGCATTCTCACATGTATGTGACGGGTTCAGCACACCATTTATACAACCAATTAATTGTAACTGGTGTGGTAAAGAGTTGGAGGCGTGGAGCTGAATGGTGTGAAAAGGTGACTAGCCACTTCCAGGGCACAAAATGTTTTTTTTTTTTAAATTTCGTCCCTGTGGTATATCAAAAGGGACAAAAAATTATTTAAAGGGACAAATTTTTTCATCCTTATAGGTTGTGAAAGGGGACGAAAATCCAATTTTCGTTCCTGTAGACTGTCTATAGGAACGAAGTTTTTCATCCCTATTATTTTCAATTGGGACGAAAATGTTTCGTCCCTATAGATAATCTTTGGTGATGAATTTCAAATTTCATCCCAAAGAATCTATTACGACCCATCTGAGGTGACGTAATTTGGGACTAATTTTTTTCGTCCCAATAGATCTATAGGAACGAATTTTGAGCTATTGGGATAAAAAAAAAATCGTCCCAGGAGCCATTTTTTCTTGTAGTGAATACACCCCCCCTACTAAAACTTCTTTTTATAGGAAAAATTAGGGTTTTGATAAAAAAATTTGAGCAACGGAATATATGTAGGTTTCAAAACGTTTCCTTTAGAAAACTTATTTTCGAAACTGATCTTTGTATATTCACGTATAAAAAAACTTAATGTATACCTAACGGTATGTCAAAAGCCACAATCCAACCTGAAGGAGTCAGTAAGACACTCAAGATTAAGATCACATATATACAACCATCATTTGTCAATATATATATGAATCTCTTCATTTAACGGATCTTGGTGAGAGATTCATATAAATCGTGGCCTTGTCCTATATGATTTCATCATATAAGGTGTCTTCACTCCTATGTTACTACATGAGTAGTCTAGGATAAGATTACCGTACATTATGTAATGGACCACAGCTATAGATTAACCACAAACAAAGTACTTAACTTTATTTGCTCTCTACGGAATCTTTAGATTGCACACACCAAATTGAATCCTTCTATATATGCCACTCATATACTCAACTTGAGATTATATCCTGCAATCCTGGATGTTTTTGCACACATGATATAAGGGTACAGATGTTAATAAATCAATATTTATAGAATGAAAAATTAACTTATTTTTATTCATGTTTTTATAACAATTACATATTATAAGTTTTAGGGTATAAACACCAACAATTTTCTCTTTCTTGACAAATTATTTAGGAGAGAGTGTATGACAAATGTTTTATGGCGATTGGTTTAAAGTTGAAGTATAGTACTCTTTAGATAGTTGCATTGGAAATCGGAATATGCATTCTCCAATTTGTTTACAAAAGTAGATCCATAATGAATAGAAATACTGATGAACTATCATTTAGAAATAAAAAAATGCATATTTACATTAGAGATTCTCTAATGTGATGACAGAGCTGTAGATTTTAATTTGATATCATTGACTTTATGACAGTTGAGAATATCATGATATTTTATATATAAGTAATTATTGGGAATCTATCCGAGGTTTGCCAATTTACACTAAAAACAACTTTACCAACAATTGACACTTACCTCCTTTACTGTTAGTGTTGACCGTTATATTTAACCATTGACTTTTTAAAAAAATCTAAAAAGATAAAACTATCCCTAACATCTATAATGAAAAAAATAGTAATTTAAGACAAAAAATAAAAGAAAGTAATATAAGTGAAAAAGAAAATAATTATAAATCATTATCTTTTATTTTGAATTTTTCTTTTCTTTTCAAAAAATCATTTTTTTGGATCTCATTGCCTATCCTAGGATGAATGGTGAAGATTTAAATTTAAAAAAAATTAAGAAAGAAACCGATGCATGGAATTAGGTTGGATCACCTTGGATTCAAACTCCCATCGAAGATTGAGATCCAACATCTCATCCATCACTGAAACCAAACAAATCCATTGTCTTATAATCAAACCAACCCTGAAATACTTTTATTAAACAATCTGATTAGCTTATACAACAATCTAGGCAACATAAACTATGCAAACCGCTTGTTCGATAAAATTTCCAAACCAAAAATCTTCTCGAGGAACACGATTCTTTCAAAATTTGGGCATATCTCGCAAATGCAATATCATATATTCATAGAACTATTTTTTATTCTATCATCCTAAAACTCTTAGTGGAGATTTCAATTTAGAGTGGGAAGTTTTTTAATAGGAAATACAAGAATCAACAGGAGGCCATACCATGAAGAGAGGTGTTAGAGTTACTCTCTCAACCCACTCTCTCAACTCACTCTCTTTTCATGTAATGACATGTGGACATCATTAGTTGTTACACATTAATCATTGAACCTTTATAAATGGCCTCATTTATGTTTTTATTTAAGGTGGAAACCAATACTTAATTTTCAAGATTGCCCTGCTTCTTTAACTTTAATAAATTGTCATTTAATATCATCTTTAAAAAAAAAAGGATTTTAGGTCTACACCTGTACAAATTCTCTCCCTCTCTCTCTCTTAAAAAAAAAACTTTCTTTCTTTTTCTTTCTTGACCATATGTGTACAGAACTAGATTAAATTGCTCTTATATTTCCTTTTACCAACTTTTTATACCAAAAATCAATTGCAGAATATTTGTACAAAAACACAACAGAGCACATAATTTTTTTTTTATCTTTTTTCAGTTAAGCGTACATCTTTTCATTTCAGAAAGAGCTTTTGACTTTTGAATACCTACTATTAATCGAAAATTCGTTCTAGGTGAGGGATTTCAATTAACACCCTCAACTCGCTACCAGGTAGGTTGCAGGGGGTAGGTACCTCGTACCTTGGTGACTAAAAACATGGTGAATATAATAAGAGACAAAGAAACGAGTATGTTATAATGTACGTCTGGAGTGGGACTATTTTATTGAATATAAAGCTTATTGGTACAATAATGGTTATTTTTCTTTCTGTCTCTCTGACACAGTTGGTGATGGCGAACTCGTACAAGTCGATAATTGGATAATGACTCTCTAGCAATGGTGAAAACTCCCTCTTTGTCAAAAAATGGCAAATGTTCTGATTCCTGGCTATTAGGACTCAAAAAATCTGATGCCTCTCTCTGAATTTGAGCATTGTATTTAACTCCTCCCCTCCTCCCAATAGAATCCCTATTATTTTGGCCAAATGATTTGTCGTTTAATGGAATTGATTGGCGTTGATTGGGGCTATCAATTAACGTGGGAATTGCTCCCTTCAATTACGTCATGTTTCCATTTGTATTTGAATTACAAATCAGTTGACCTATTGGTCTTATTTATGGCATTTTAAACGGTGAAGAGGTCAACCCCTTTCTTCTGTGTTCGCTGGAGGAGATTGCTGACTCTGCAACCTCATGGCATGCTACACTAATGTACCGGTCTACTCTTGATGGCATGGCGGTTGTTTGGGATGCAAGTATCTTCTCGATACCATTCCTCCAGTTAGGCAGGTAGGATACATATCCCAGTTGGATCCCGAACTAGTATCGCGGTACTCAGGTAGCGGGGTAGATATCATGATTTCTAGGTACCAGGTAAGAGGTACCATGGTACTGACTCTGCTTGATAGCTGGTAATATGTGCAATGTGGTACTGACCTCTTTGTAGACAAATGTTTTTAAAGTATCTCTGGTATATGGGAACCGGTCCCGATCTAGATCTTACCAGGTGCTAGGCAGAAGGAAAATTCTTCTTTGGTCATTCGTTAAAAAATGTTGTTATCAACTACAAAACATATATAATAAAAAATAGCGAATTTTAATGTGAAATGATAAATATTTTATTTTGTCACTCACCGATCATGTTAAAAAAATATATATTTATAGGTCTATATAGTTTTAATAATTTATACATTAAAAAAAATCTAATAATTTGAAGCCCATATATATTGGTATGATAATCGTGAATTTTTTTTTTCTGTTGCAGGTTTTACTAATCGCATTAGATTTTCCACACAACTTTTGCTTTTTGGACTTTCTCCTCAATCATTTCTCTCGATTCATGGTCTTGCATTCTTGTTAGGCTACAACATTGTTATGGATTTGCACAAAGCACATAAATGTAGTATTTGTATATATTTGATAGTTTTATTAAATGACAATTTGTTAAAGTAAAAGAAGAAAGACAATTTTGGAAGTTAGTTGATGGTTTGTGTTAACTGAAAATTCACTCTAGTTGAGGAATTTCAGCTAACACCCTCAAGACCACAACCTTGGCAGATCGCGGTCAAGATAGATACCTTCGATACCGGTTACACATGTGAAAATAGAAGAAATACAAGATGAAATGATAACAAATTGAATGATGCTTATTTTATTCAATAATTCGAGGTGTACAAGTGAATGGATTTACTCTCTGTCTCTCCTTTCCTATTCAATGTGATTCTCCCTTTAATGTAGTTGACCCTGAAGAATCGGTTTGTGGAGGATAGAAGATGTGTTTGTTTCCTTTTTCGACTCTTTCTTGTTGCCCACTCCTTTAATTTAGCCAATAAATTCATAATCATATGAACACTTATTTGGTATTGATTGAGTTGACTCGTTAGTGACATTGTGAATGACCATTAAGGAGTTGACTGGTCTTCCATTAATGGGATTGATTGTCCTTATGAATTAGCGTTGACTTTCTCCAATAATGGGGTTGTAAATGGTCAGAGAAGTCAACTTTCTCATCTTCGTTGCTGGAGGAGAAATGATGGTTCTGGCTATGTATTCTGGTGGCAAGGTATCTTACTATACAGGTCTGCTTTTGTTGGCCTTCTTCTGGTAGGCTAGTACCTCTATGATACCATTATTCTTACTGGGCAGGTAGGATACGTACCCCAGATGTGTCCCAAAATGGTATCGCATTACTCAGGTACCTGACTGGTGTCGTGGTACCTAGGTTCAAGGTAAGAGGTACCGTGGTACCTAGGTACTAGGTAGGAGGTATCGTGATACCGGTTCTACTTGATAATTGTAATATGTGGGAGGTGGTGCTGACTTCTTACCGGTCTATGGTATCAAGTATCCCTACTATCTAGGAACTGGTCCCAATCTAGATTCTACCGGGTAGGCTCTACCAAGTACTAGGCGTATGGAAAATTCTTCTTTCGACCCCTGCCAATAAAGGTTTTTAACAGTTTGTATAGTAAATAGAAAGATAAATGATGCCATTTAAAAAAGCTTAGTGTTTAATGTGAAAATTAATAATGTCCACTTGTCAACACATGAAGAGAGAGTGAGTTGAGAGAGTGGATTAAGAGAGTGATTCTAGTATCCTTCTACCATGAAACCAACCCACATCAACCGCCATTGCCATGGTTGCTACAGCAGCACCAGATGAACCAGAGCTAATACTTATTCACAGTGGTGACGTCATACCCATCTCACTACTAGAATCGTAACCACAACCAACTGTACATGCGGGACCACAATGTGGTGACGATCTAGAATGATGACTCTGTTTGAACAGAGCCGTCACATTGAGAGGGAGGTCAAGCCTCTTTTAGCTGCGAACGGTGGCAGTTGGGGAGGCTCACCACCCCCTTTTCACGTTGAGGAGGAGCTCAATCTCCTCCTGCCATGGTGATCGATTGGTCTCCATCTCAATAGATCTCCACCCCTTCACTTTTTTTCAAGGTAATTTTTTTAATTCATTCTAATTTTTTTTTATCTACACCGTCAATTGAACGGTTCAGATCCATCTATTGCTTTTTTACTTTTTTTACAATTTTCTTTTTCATTTATTGTTATTTTATTTTATTATATTATATTATATTATATCAATAGTGATATGGATATATTTGTTTTTAAATATTATTTTCTTAAATGAATTAATCTCCACCATCCATCACATTGATGGATAGTTGAGATCAATCTTCTTTTTGTTTTTTGTTTTTTGTTTTATTTATCTTTTTTTTTCTTATTTGATTAAAATAAGGGTAAATATTAAAGAAAAACAATCTTACCTTTCGAAATATCATAGTTAATGGTCAAAATTGGTCAAACTCTATTGGTATGAGTGGTGGTATCAATTGTTGATAAAGTTGTTTTTGAATGTTAATTGGCAAACTCAGGTAGGTTTCTCAGTAATTACTTTTTTTATATAAATAAGAAAGATATTTAAAAGATAGAGCTATGAATTCTTAATAAATTATAACACTGTTTGGAAAGGCTAGCCCTGGCCCGTTTCTGGAGGGGCAACTACTCCAGGCTCCATTTTAAAGGGGTCTAGAGTTGATTGTTTTAAGTTGGTGTGACGATATTAACACCCCTCTGAAATTGTATTTACAACCCTATTAGTAATTTTCTCATAATTCAATATTTCCATTAAATAATGCTATTAAAAAGATTAAAATAATTAGGGTTAATATTAAAAACCTCCCCTATGGACTAAGATTGTTAGCATTATATTTTTGTTGACTGAGTTTGACCGTTAAAAAGTCTAAAATGTCTCTGTTTAAACTTCAGTTGTATGAATTGACTATTATATCATCATACGTTTACTAAATAAAAATCAATAAAATAATACAAAATGCGAGAATGTTAACTTGCAAAGGAGAAGTTATTTTGTTGACAATTTTATCCCTGAAAATAACAAAATTAGAAATGAACCAAAATCATTGAAAATAAATCAGAATACGTATTTTTTATGTATTTTTTTTTATAAATCCAAGCAAATACTCATTTTCAATACTTTTGGTTCAATTGTAATTTTATATTTTTAGGGATGAAATTATCCGTAAAATAACTTCTCCTTTGCAAGTTATCATTCCCAATTTAATTTATTTGGTAAAAGTATGAGGGTATAATGGTCAATTCATACAATCGAAGCTTAAATATGGACATTTTAGACTTTTCAATTGTCAAACTTTGTCAACGCAAGCAGAATGTTAACAGTGTTAGTTCATAGGAGAGATTTCAAAAATAAAAATATTTGTAACTATATATCCTATAATAGTCAAAAGTGAGGGGAGATTTTTAATATTCTTAACCCAAATAATTATAAATGTAGGCCTGCATCACATTAATACGATATTTAATATTGTGACATCTCGAAATATTAGTTAAATTTAAATAGTTATTATTTAAATTAAACTTGTATAAAACAGTTTTAAGACATAATATCATTTAATTAAAAATAAAGGCTCAGTTTGGCACCTAGGATCGGCTTGGGATTGGACAATTTTAGTCCTTAATCTCATGTTTGGTGATGCTTTGAAACATTGGATTATTAGCTCTAACAAAAAAAATAGTCCCATGTTAGTGGGATAAAATAAACCCTCCTCCAACCCCATCTCTATTTATCCTAGGATTATTTTATATGCAGACCTCACCTATTTAATTCATCTCAAAAATTCCACCGATCCTATTTTATTCAGTCAAATCAACAATGCGGTTTCGGTACTGATCTGTCCACCATGAACGGTGGAGTTAAGGCTGATAAATAAGAGGAAGCGGAAGAGGAAGAGGTCCATCCTGCTACTCCACCTCCATTACCGAAAGGTGCAAAACCCATCATCATTTTCTCAATAAATTTGTATCAATTGAGTCTAACTAATCAAAACCCACCAAAATTACAATCAAACTTAAGAAACCCAGAATTTGTTGATGCTAGAACAAAAAAAAAGGGTCGATCAAAATTGAGTTAAAATAAACATTTGTTTCAGTATATATTTTAAATTCAAGACAACAGGTTTTGACCGAGAATTCGCTCAATGTGAGAAAATTCAATCAACACCTTCAAGACCGCTACTCAGCAGGTTGTAGTTAGGGTAGATATTTCGTATCTAGGTGACAAAACGGTCACGGAGAGATGGATATATAGATGTCTCGTAAACAAGATAAATACTGAGAAACATAGGCTGAGAAAATCACTTTATTGAAGAACTTATACAATGATCTTAAGAAATCACTCAAACTCTCTTGTTTGCAAAGATTGGAGATGGCGAACTCTTGCCTGTCGATAAGTAGCTAAATCCTTTGAGAGAAAATGGCAAAGAAGCTCTTCTCTTTTTCTCTTAATTTTTTGATATCCTGTCTGGATCCTAACGTCCCCATTTAATTCCTCTTCTTCGTTAATCAAATCCCTTTAATTTAGACCAATTGATTGGTCGTGTTATCGGAAATGATTGATGTTGACGGTGGAATCAAATTACATGGGAATTCGTTGTCCTATCTAGTCGGATTATGGTGCTTTAATGGTGAAAAATTCAACTCTGCAGCATGGAGAAGAATCACGATTCTACGTACCAATGTCAAGGTACCTCGAGGTACTAGTTTAGTGGCATGGCACTTGACCAATCATTCTAGAGCTTTCCAGCTAACTTCCTTCCTACTTGATGGACATGATATGTACCTGGAAGAGGAGACGAGATATCATCGAGGTACTTGGGTACCAGTCAGACATCTTGGTGCCAAGGTGTGGGGTAGGAAGTATCAAGGTACCTGGCACTTTCTACAGATGTTGAAGTCTCCTAGAGGGTAGTATCGAGGTACTCGGGTACCAGGTTGAAAGAGGTGCCTAGGTATCAGGTTAGAGGTACCCGATGCCTAGATAACATGTAGGAGATATCCTGGACTAGTCATGAATTGGCGTCGAGGTACTCGGGTACTATATAGATATCCTAATTTCGAGTAGAAGGTACCAAGGCGCTAGCTCGACTTGATATCTGGTTGTTCGAGAGCAGTTATGCCACTCTTTCCTAGATAGTGATATCAAGGTACCAAGGTTACATATGATCTGGTATCTCGAGGTAGGTCGCAACATGTAGGCTTTACCCTGTAACAGAAGGTTCATCCTACCTGGTAAAAAACAAGTGGAAAATTTCTATTTGATCCCCTATATAAAATGACTATTAACAATAACAATTATGTTAACAATCATAATAATAAATAGAATAATAATTCAACAAAAAACAATTAGAAAAAAGTCCATAAAATTACCGAAATTCTAAGGCAGGAGAGTGAGTGTGGAGATACTTAACTTCTGCGGGAAGAATAGAAAGTTTTGGGTTTTTTTTTAAGTCAACCTATTTTTTCAAATTATTATTCAATTTTAAAATATTATTATATTTAGTCCAATCTCACGTTTCACCAAACAAAATATATTTTTAATTTAGTCTTGTTCTATGTTTCTCCAAACACATCTAGAGGTGGGCCACCAAACCATCAAACTGATCAACCCATTCATACTAAACAAATTTAAGCAGGTTGGGTTGGTTTATGGGTTGTGTTTTATCAACCTGCATAATCCAATCCAAACCATTACATATTTATATATATATAAACTAAATTATGAAATAAAAAAAATAAAATTAACCTAAATTTATATTATATTTATTTCCAAGGTTACCGTTTTCCCAATTCTAAGTTCTAACGCTCTCTATTTATTCTTAGAAGTTGTTGGCACCAAACAATATTATCGAGGATAAGTAACTATTTTTTTTTATTGTTTCCATTAAGCAATACAGTTTAGTTTTTTTTTAATATAAGTCTTATGCATTCTACACCCAGGTTTGGATTTTTTTTGTTTAACTATTGTTAACAGCCATTTTTCGTAAGGGGTTAAAGGAAAATTTTTCACCCAGGTAAAACCAGACAGAAGGCATCTCCGCACACCAGATAGGTACTGGATGCAATGGCTTACCTCGAAATACCAGGTCTAGCATAGCCAAGGTACCTCGACACCATTGTAGGAGTAAGAGGAAGCTTCTGAACCCTCCCAAGCTACCTAACCGGTACCCAGGTACCATGACAATGACCTGTTACCCCGACGAGGTACTAGTCCTACTTTTCCAACAGGAAGGATGAAGACTATAAAGATCCTAGAAGATCACAAAGCTTTATTGAACAACCAAGTACCTCGCCACCAGAATGGTACCCCAAGGTACCTCGCCATCAAGATGAACCAAGCACCTCGCTACCAGAATGGTACCCTGAGGCACCTCGCCATCGCAATCAGTCAAGCATCATGCCAGCAAACTTGCTCTATGAGGTACCTAACAATCATGTCGATATTTTGAGGTATCACATCACTAATAGATGGAATCAAAATCATTCTCCAAACTATAAACCAGCTCCATGTACGTAAAGCCATAATAAAAGAGTTCAAAAAGGAAACAAATATGTTTCCCGTCAAGACATCCTCTTCCAGCCGATTCTTTAGGGTTAATCACATTAAATAGAAAATCTCACCAAATAGGGAAATAAGAAAAATCTAGTGATCTTCGGTTTGTATTCCAAAGAATAACTCGAGCAATTTCGTGTATAAAGACGGGGATAATATCGGTTGGTAAAGGGGGGGGAGGAAAGGGAAAAATTAGGACTGAGTCTAATGAGCTTTCAAAGCTATCACTTGATCCTACAATGAGCATCAAGCCTAGATGTCACCATTGTTATTTGTGTCCACTTATTGACATATATGCACTTTCCATCTCTGATTAGGTAGAGCGAAAAGAGAGAGAGAGGGAGATAGAGAAACATACCAAAAACTTGTACACTCTAGATCTTTGAGTTAAATAATATTGATCAAGTCATTACCATTTCTTCTTGCATTTCATCCATTTTCAAACCTATAACAGGTACCGAAGGTACTTATCCCAACTGCAATCTACCTAGATTGTGGTCCTGAAGGTGTTATTTGAAATTCCTCACCTTGAGCGAATTTTCGGTTAACACATTTTGGCGTCGTCTATGGGAAGATTCCACACCCTTTTCTTTATCTCGTGTTTAAGTATTTTCACAGTTACAACATTGTCATGAGACTTCGATCTTCCCAGGCTAGTCCAAAGCATCTAGGCATCAATTCACGGGCTCTACCCGAAAGGCTAAAAGGAAGGGAAAGAAATTGAAACATCAAAATCGAGCTCCAGCACCGACCGGTACTGTGCAATCTCTGGTTTCCCTAGTGATAGGCCAAGCCATACTAGAATAATAGGTTGTGGCTTTCGCGTAAAGTACTTGCCTACGGTTGGTTGCAGAGGGAATTGCTCCCCAACTCTTAGAACCTAGTGCCCGTGAGAATCCCAACAGACCAGAAGCTAGGACGACCGCTTTCGACCGATTGTGGCCACCACCACTAATACTGGTTTGTGATAGGTTACAGCCTCTACCCTTAGTCTGAGATCAGTTAAGGCCCATGCCCCTAGATTCGGATAGGCCAACCAACAACCAACCTGACAAGTGAAATTAGCTTTCGACATCCTGCCAAAGAGGCCTAGCCACCCAACACAGCCAGTGGCCACAAGAAGGGAACTTTGACACAACGTCGGTAGTAATAGGAGAAACGCCCAGGAAAATCCTCCTCAAAGGGATAACCAGAGCGAGGTCTCTATTTCATCAAAGGGATCAGACATCGAAGACTCTAAGGTCGAATCTAAGAACGTTGGGAATAAGCGCCTATGGGATCAGCTAGCTCAGATGTAGAGGAAGATCCATGAGTTAAGGAATGACAAGCATAAGGAGAAGTGTAAGGACCCTTTGGGCGAGATGAACACCCCATTCTCCTAGAAGATTAGGGAAGAAGATCTTCCACTAGAATTTAAAATGCTGGCTGATAAATTCTCTGGCATTAAAGATCCCACAAGCCACCTAGAAAGCTATGTCTAACAGATAGAGGTCTAGAATGCAACCAGAGCAGCCATGTGTAGAATGTTTCCAACCACGCTTAATCGACTTTGTCAAGACGTGGTTTAGAAAGTTACCGGCAGATAGTGTGGATAGCTTCACTAAACTATCCAGTGATTTCTGCTCGCAGTTCCATGGAATCAAGTTGCAATCAAAAGATTCGATCCACTTGCAGTATGTGATCCAAGAGCGGGGTGAAACACTTAGGTCTTATGTGGAGAGGTTCCACGAGGAGGTGATCTATATGGAGGTCTTTGCTGAGAAGAAGACCCTAGCCAACTTCCGTAGAATCCTGTGGGCAGGCAGACTATTTATGTTCTTCGCTAAGCATTCCCAGAGATGTACTAGGAAGCCAACGACAGGGCCCTCTAGCAGGTAGAGATAAATGAAAAGCTTAAAGTCAAGATTGAGCATGATGACATAAGGTTTACCAAGCGGTAAAAGAAAGAGGTGCTCAAACTTTCACCTGTACAGATGCACAGAAACAGACCTCCCAACTGGTCAAAATACCGCTCCCCATGATTCCTACCTCAGCGGGAGCGGCACTCAGCAAGGTTAACTCCACCCCGAGCATTACCCCCACTAGAGTAGTAGCCTCCACAACCTAGGAAGAGAGGGGTTACAGTCATTACACCCCGTTGAACGCATCCTGCGAGATGATCTACCTCGCCATCCGTGATAAGGGATTACTAAGAATACCTAGTCCCCAAAAAGCACCAGTTGACACGAGAAATCGATATAAATACTATGACTTTCATGAGGACGTAGGGTACAACACCTCAAAGTGCTTTAACTGGTGATAATTTGGTAACACACTCAATGTAATTTTATTAATATCCTCCCAAGAGTTTTTGTTAATAAAATTACAAGGCTAAAATTGAAAACGTTGGTTGTTATGTTAACAATTAGGTGAGACCTAGTCCAACTAGTGAATGGTGCGAACTCCCAAAGAAGGCGTGACATTTACGGGTGTTGGATCACTGTTGAATTTTATGATTTAGTTATTTTATATAATTCAAGATAAATATTCGAAAGTGCTTTATCATGATTATTTACTTATATAATTTTTGTTATCGTTCAGAAATCATGACCCCATCCCTAATCAACATCCTAAATGACAATACTTTAACTGGTGATAATTATGTCACATGGAAAAGGAAAATTAGGCTTTTGTTGCAATCCGAAAAGCATAAGTTAGTTCTGTGCACTCCTAAACCACCTACTCCTACTAATGAATCTACTTAGGAGCAAAGAGATGAGTATCAGTAGTGGGAGTCTTCAGATGAGATGACTAAATTTTACATTATGGCCACAATCTCCGACGTGTTACAGCAGTAACATGAAGGAATGGAGACTGCTGCCGATATAATGATGTCTCTAGAGGAGATGTTTGCTATAAGGTCTAGAACGACTAAGAGAGAGGCAGTGACTGCTTTCATGAATCTTTGGATGAAACCTAGACAGGCTGTGAAAAATCATATGATGAAAGTCATAGCACATCTCAACACTGCTGAACTGAATGGTGCTGAGATAGATGGTGAGACAAAAATTGACATGATCGTCAACTAACTGTCGGATTCCTTTAATCAATTCAAGTAGGACTACACCTTGAATAATAAGGAATACACCTTGCAAGACTTGATGTAAGATGTTCAAAGCACCGAAAAATCCTTATGAAAGGCAAGGGTCAAGAGATTCATATCGCAGGTAAAGTTGCTAGTGTTAAGACCCGTAGAAGGTTAAGAAACAACAAAAGAAAAGGCAATTAGAACCTACAATAAAGGAGACAAAGAAAGTAACCAAGATCAAAGGGAAGTGTTTCCTTTGTGGTGAAAAGGGACATTGGAAAAGAAATTGCCCAAAGTATCATGACAAGAAGGAATAAGGTAATATTAATTATCTTGAAACATGTTTTTTGGAGGATTCTATTTATTCTTGGATCATAGACTCCGGAGCCACTAATCATGTTTGTTTTTCCTTACAGGGGTTCAAGGAAAGGAGAAGGCTTAATGAGAACGAATTCAACTTGCGTTTAGGCAATGGAACGTTGGTGTCTGCTAGTTTAGTGGGAGATATTAGAATTAGTTTAGATTCTTATAGGCCTTTAGATTTAATAGGCGTTTATTATGTACCTCAATTCAAGAGAAATTTATTTTCAGTTTCTTGTTTAAATAAATTTGGTTATTCAGTTACTTTTAATAAAGCTTTTATTATTAGTAAGAATGCCAAACTTATTTGCAAAGGTACATTGGAAAACAGTTTATTCTATTTGCATGGAAATATCTCTCACTTGTTAGACACGGAATCATTACAACCTAATCATAAAAGAGTAAAATTATCAAAAGATTAAACCTACCTGTGGAATTTGCGCCTAGGTCATATTAACCTTAATAGGATTAAAAGATTGGTTAGTGACAGACCTCTAAGTGACTTAAAGGTTGATGATCTACCAACTTGTGAACCTTGTTTGGAAGGTAAAATGACCAAAAGGTCGTTCACGACCAAAGGCACAAGAGCCATCGAATGTTTAAGATTGATACACACTAATGTGCGTGGTCCTATGAGCATTCAAGCTAGAGGTGGATATGATTACTTCATCACTTTCATGGATGATTACTATAAATTTGGCTATGTGTATCTCATGAGACATAAGTCAGATGTTTTTGACATGTTCAAAGCATTTAAAGCTGAAGTAGAAAATCAGCTTGAGAAACGTATTAAAATCTTGAGGTCTGATCGTGGTATAGAATATCTATTTTGTGAGTTTCAACAATATCTTATAGATAATGGGATATATTCTCAGTTTTTTGCACCAGGTATACCTCAACAAAATGGGGTGGCAGAAAGAAGAAATAGAACTCTTTTAGACATGGTTAGGTCTATGCTGAGTTATTCAACGCTTCCTAATTCTTTTTGGGGATATGTTTTACAAACTGCCATGTATATTCTAAACGATATACCATCTAAGTGGGTTCCTAAAACACCGCATGAGTTGTGGACCGGACAAAAGCCTAGTTTACAACACTTAAGGATATTTGGATGTCCTACGCACGTGTTAAAAGGAAAGACAAAAAAGATGGAGTCCCGTTCAGAAAAATGCATATTTGTAGGGTATCCAAAAGAAACGAATGGATATTATTTCTATAGTCCTTCAGATCTTAAAGTATTTGTTTCGACAAATGCTAAATTTTTGGAAGAGGACTACATGAATAATTTTGTGCCTAAAAGTATAATTGTCCTGAATGAGCTTCCAGGAGATATAATTCCATAAGAGGTTCCACAACCAAGCCCAATTATAAGTTCCACACCAGCACAAGATCAACAATCTAGCATACCTCGTCGTAGTGGGAGGGTTATTAAACTACCTTGCAGATACATCGGTCTAGGAGAATCTGTAGGGAATCTCCCGAATATAGGTACAAGGAAGCAATGGAAGATATTGATTGTCGTCATTGGCAAAAGGCTATGCAATCCAAAATTGAATCTATGTGAAAAAAAAAAGTTTGGTCTCTTGTAGACTTGCCTAAAAGGATAAAACCCATCGGGTGCAAGTGGGTATACAAGAGGAAAAGAGGAATGGATGGAAAGGTGGGAACCTTTAAAACTAGATTGGTAGCTAAAGGTTATACACAGAGGGAAGGTATCGATTATGAAGAAACCTTATCCCTTGTGGCCATGCTTAAATCCATTAAGATACTCTTATCCATTGCGGCATCTCTAGACCTAGAGAATTGGAAAATGGATGTTAAGACGGCTTTCCTTAATGGAAGTCTTGACGAAAGCATCTATATGATGCAATCAGAAGGATTCATTGAAACAGGCCAACAAGAAAGGGTATGCAAGTTGTAAAGATCCATATATGGATTGAAGCAAACATCCAGATCCTGGAACATAAGGTTCGATCAAGCCGTGAAAAGTTTTGGATTTATTCAAAACCTTAACGAACCATGTGTATACAAAAGGATTAAAGGCGACAAGTTGGTTTTCCTAGTTCTTTACGTTGATGATATACTACTCATCGGAAACGATATAAGTGTATTGACATCAGTAAAAGAGTGGTTAGCAAAACAATTAGATATGAAGGACTTAGGAGAAGCAAGTTGTATTCTTGGTATTCGAGTCATAAATGATAGAAAGAATAGAACTTTTGCATTATCCCAAGCTTCATGCATAGATAAAATCTTGTCTAGGTTTTCCATGCAAGATTCCAAGAAAGGTATGTTACCTTTAAAACATGGAATCAAACTTTCTAAGGAATAAGTTCCTAAGAATGAGCATGAAGAGCAATTCATGAGTAGGGTTCCGTATGCATCGACAGTTGGAAGTCTCAAGTATGCAATGTTCTATACTAGACCAGACATTTGTTTTATTGTGGGCATAGTTAGTAGGTTTCAATCGAAACCTGGTCCTGATCATTGGACGGTTGTCAAGCATATTTTCAAGTATCTTAGCAGAATGAGAGATTATATGCTTGTATACTTTAGAGGGGATTTAATTCCCGTTGGGTATACAAATTTTGATTTTCAGTCAGATTCTGACTCTAGGAGATCAACATCAGGATTTGTGTTTACTATTGAATGAGGGGTAGTCAAATGGAGGAGTATCAAGCAATCTTGAATTGTTGATTTCACCATGGAAGCCGAGTATGTTGTCGAATGCGAGGCGGCTAAAGAAGCTTTCCGGCTCCGCCAATTATTGATTGACATGGAAGTGGTTCCTGATGCGAATAAGCAGATCATTATCTATTGTGACAATAGTGGAGTAGTGGCTAATTTGAGAGAACAAAGAAGTCATAAGAGAGGGAAACACATTGAAAGACCGTATCACCGGCTGTGGGAAATTGTGCATAGGGGTGACGTGACGATTACCAAGATCGCGTCAGCAGATAATCTAGCGGATCCCTTTACAAAGGCTCTTCCACAAAAGATTTTTGATGGGCATCTAGAGAACATGGGGATGAGAGATATGACTCATTTGCTATAGAGCAAGTGGGAGATTGTTAGGATTATGCTCGATAGCAAGAGTATAATAATGTATTTGACAATTTTTTCATATTAATAAAGTGATTTCTAGTTTAACAAATCTTATAGCATTTATAGTTTAATTATTATAATTGTCAAAAGTAAGTAATCAAAAGGTCAAAAGATTACGAGAAAAGAAGAATTGTTCATACATCTAGATATGTATGAGGTAGACACAATTCTTTAGTTAGTCTTGAATAATATTCACAACTTAAGATAAAGGTTGGGCGCCTTTATCTTGTCAAAGTTGTAGATTCTTTTGCTAGCATTTGAGTGGGATCAAATGTGTTATGATAGGTCTAAAATCATCAAAGTGTGGTGTCTTTAGGTAAAAGAATCTAGTGCACAGGGTGCATTGAATTGGATAACAATGAAATACTTTATCTAGAACCGTCAATGGATAAAAGTTTTCATTTGAAGACAATCGGAGAGTTTGTATCAATCCTGAGATAAATGATGGACTTATGGTTGCAAGTGTTATCATTTGAACTATCAATGAGTACGATTATATAGCATAGTCTATCCTCGATAGTTTGGTGATATTCATTTGTTAATCGATAGAGGACTTCATTTATAGATATGGACATCGTGACTCTATTTATCAAATGTGAGTAGAATATCACCATATTGATGTTTTGAGGTATTGGATATTAAATCTTAACGTTAAGTTTTCAATAGTGTCTATTGAAACATAGTTTCTGGACATGTCAAAATATCCAAGTTCAAAATGCGGTCATATGAGTAAATATGGTAACTTGGAGAGCTATAGACGGTCTATGAGCTCTTTGCGATTACTGATATTCTTCACTAGGATACACTTTCTCCATTAAGATTGTTTAGGGTATGAATGAGGAATATTAACTTATTCTATCTTTATTTAAGAGTTCAATTTTAGTTCTTTAGTGGAATAAACTAAAATTAATAGATCGGACCTAAGTTAATCATTTGTTAAATTTAGATAGCCCGTCAAGATCCCCAATTCACATAAACTTGTATGGATCACTTGATATATTCTACCGGACCAATTTAGGGGTCCATCTAGAATTGTATTAAGGCATGTGGACTTGTTTCTTTTTATAAGAATGGGTTTAGTTCACATGTGGACTTTTTATTAAGGTCCAACGGATTTAATAAAATATAAAAAAATAATATAATGACCCATATATGGTGTTGGGCGGCAAAGCTATATAGTTTAGCTTAATTATATTATTTTTATTAAATAGAAATTAATTAATTTGGTAATTAATCAATTATTTAATTAAAAGTCAAAATCTTTTTCCTAGTAGGAGATGGTCTCCTAATATTATACAATTGTTGGTAGTATAATTAATATTAAAGACTATATTTGATAAGTAGATAAACAAAAATGGTAGTATAATTAATATTAAAGACTATATTTGATAAATAAATAAATAAAATGAATTATTTATCTAGTCAAATTAGGAAATCTGTAATATGGTTATAAATACACTAATGAGTTGGATTAGGAGTCTTGGTGTAGAGTAGAATTCCTTTTTGAGAAGGATTCTTAACCACCAAGTAAATCCACCAAAGGAAATGATTCTTAACAACCAAGTAAATCATTCTTAGGAATAGGAAAGGATTTGTGATCATATATATATATATATATCTCTCTAAATTTCGGCCATCCCTAAGGAAATAGATCAAGGAATTTCGGCCAGCCCTATATAATTTCTAAGAGAGAAATTTTGGACGGCCCTAGTCATTTTAGAGAGAGAATTCGGGCACCATAAGTATTTTGGGAGAAAATTTTATTTTTTCTCTAGACAAAATTCGATCAAATCTAAGAAATAGTGTGAGATTCGCTAAAGAAGAAAATAAAGAAAGAACGTTTAGTATTCGATAGTACACTAGTAGCCTTTACATTAAAAGGTTTTGTGTACAACATCGAATCAAGGTTCACGTGATTTTCAATCAAATTGATTGATAATTCACAAGTGACCTAACGTTCTTTGTTTTCTTCTTGGAGGATTATTGTGATTAACAAAGAGAAAGATTTTGTTTGTTTCCATCCTCAGGTATACAATTTAAAGAAAGGGGGCCTACACTCCTAGGTGATTCACGTTCATGATTGGATTGGAAGTTCTTACGGATTCAATTCGGTGCTAGTTCAATCGTTACGAGAAAAATGTACGACACTTTTTATATACATCAATTAATCTAGGGTTAAGGTTCTTGTTATTAAAGAATGAAAAAAATTTATTTATACCGAAACCCTAATTTCAATTTTTCAGACTTCCGTTGCGCGGGTTTTTTCCCTACAGTTAAGACTAGTTTCATCACCGGGCTGGGCCTTTACTATTACAAGGTCATGCCCCTCGGTCTCAAGAATGCAGGAGCCACCTACCAATGATTGGTTAACCGGTTGTTCAAGCCAAAAATATGAAGGACGATGGAGTTATATATCGATGATATGATAACCAAATCCTAGGTGGTCAAGCAGTATAAGGACCACATCCGCTGAACCTTCTAAATCATCAGAGACAATCAGATGAGGTTGAACCTTACTAAGTGCACCTTAGAGGTAACAGTAGGGAAGTTTCAAGGATTCATGGTCCATAAGAGAGGCATTGAAGCAATCCTTTAGAAGATCAAAGCCATCTTGGACCTGGAATCCCCCAGCTCTCTCAAAAAGGTAGATGAATTGACCGGTCGAGTAGCAGCGCTCAACCATTTTATATCATGATTTACCAATAAGTGCCTCCACTTCTTCAAAGCAATCAAGCAGGGGAAAAACTTGAAGCAGGATCAAGACAGTGAGCAGGCCTTCCAAGCACTGAAGAAGTACCTAGCCGGCCCGCCACTGCTAGTCAAGCCGGTATCCGGGGAGGAGTTACAGATCTATCTAACAGTATTTGAGTCAACAGTAAGTGGAGGCGGCCCATTTACTATGTGAGCCACGCATTGACTAAGCCAGAGAGGAATTACACCCTCATAGAGAAATTTGCTTTCGCCTTGGTGACATCGGCAAGGAAGATTCGCCAGTATAACTAGGCTTACACGATCGTGGAGGCCGGACATATTCGAAAGGTTAGTTCTCTAGGAGCTTGAACTCACTCAGTTTGACATTAAATATATGGCGAGGACAACCATCAAGGCATAGGCAATAACCAATTTTATGGTAGAATTCTCAGCCCTTCTGGATCCTGATACCTCCACAAGCCCAGAGACAATTCCCATTAAAGGTCAAGAGCTCGGGGACTGGCCAGCCAATCGAGAAATCTGGATCCTTTACACTGATGGAGCTTCAGGTCAAATAGGCAATGGAACAGGCATCGTCTTGATTGAACAGGATAAAACTCAATTCTTCCACTGTTTCTATTTCGAGTTCAAGGCCACCAACATTGAAGCAGAGTACGAGGCCCTTCTAGATGGGATGAGAGCAGCTATTGAATCGGGGGCTGACTACCTCCACGTGAAGAGCGATTTTGAACTCGTCGTCAACCAGGTCACCGGGTTATACCAGGAAAAAGGTGACAATATGACAGCTTACCTCAAACTGGTATAGTAGTTCAAGACCCGGTTCAAAGGGTTCAGGATAGAGCAGATTCCTAGCCAAGAAAGTCATCAAGCAGACGTCTTGCCCAAGATAGCTGCCAATGGGGGTCAGACCCTGCCCAAAGGAATACCACTCTAGGTAATCACCCAGTCCAACATAGTGGCAGAAAAAGAAGTTAGCCCAGTTCATCGACTCTCATGCTGGATATTTCTGATAGCAGCATATCTCCAAGAAAGAAAGCTCTTAGGTGGCGTTTGGTTACCATGGTGGAATAAGAATTGGAATGGTAATAGGAATGAGAATTGGAATGAGAATTGGAATGAGAATTGGAATGGAAAGGAATGGAAAACTGATTTCTTTGTTTGGTTGAGACTTTAGAATCAATATCTGAATCAGTAATATTTTGTTTGGTTAACAACTGAATGAAATGGAATCAACTGTATTTTGACCAAAATACCCCTAATTACAAAACATTTATAATAACATTATTTATTATAGATAATAATAATAATAAAATATGAAAGTATATATAATATTATATTTACATATAAATATTATATATATATATATATATAAATATATTAACATATAACGTATAATATATATCATATAATATATACATATATAATATTATAATATATAATATATATTTATATATTATTATAATATATAATATATATTATTACAATATATATATTATATATTATATGTTAGTAATATTAATACTATTATATATTATATAATATATATCATATAAATATATTACATAATTATATATATTATTATTATTATATATATTATATAATATATATCGTATACATATATTACATAATAATATATATTATAAATAATATTATATATATTTTCATATATATTTAAATATAATATAATATATAATATTCATTTTGGATAATAATAATAAAATATAAAAGTATAAATTATATAAATATTATTATATATATTTTATTATATAATATAATATTATATAAATTATATATTATAATAATTGATATTATTAATATTAATATTAATATTATTATATATATATTATATCATTATATATTATTATATAATGTTTATATATATTGTGTAATATAATAATATATAATATATAATATAAATAATTAGAAAATATAATATATATTTTGGATAATAACAATAAAATATAAAAGTATAAATTATATAGTATATTAATATACATATAATATTTAATATAATAAAATAAAATATATATTTTGGATAATAATAATATAATATCAAAGTATAAATAATATAAAATAATATATATTTATATATTATATAATATATGAATATATATATATATATATATGTAATAATATAAGATATGCAACAATAATATATATATATAATAATATATATTATGATAATATATATATATATATATATGTTATTTTTGGAAATGAGAATATTTTTGGAATAGAGTTGGAGATAGAGGGCTATTTTTGGAAGAGAAAATTTGTTAATGGAATGGAATGGGCATTCCATTAGTTTTTGGATGGAATGCCCATTCCACCAAAATGGTGGAATCCACATTCCAATGGAATGCCTATTCCATTAGCATTTAACAAACCAAACAAATGGAATGGATTTCTTTCCATTCTATTTTACCTAACCAAACACCACCTTAGAGGATCCAGAGCAGGCTCGAAAGCTCAGAAGGACCTCAATCTGATATTGCACTATAGATAGATACCTTTACTACAGAAGAAGGTCTTTCCCCCAACTCGAGTGCTTACATCCTGATGATGCCAACTGGCAATCTGAGATGTTCTTTTCGGTGAGTGCGGGAACTATACCAAAGGAGAAGCACTAGCATACTAGGCGCTTCGTACGGGTTACTTCTGGCCAACCATCTACTAGGATGCAAGGAGATTTGTGCAGTCATGTGAACCCTGCCAAAAGGCATCTAACCTAAGCCATCTACCCTAGGAGTGACTCTCCTCAATTAGCTTGCCTTGCCCATTTGCTATCTGGGGACTCGACTTGATCGGACCTCTCCCAACTACTTCCGGTCAAGTCAAGCATGTTATAATTGCAATCGATTACTTCACTCGATGGGTGGAAATAGGACAACTTCCCCAAATTACAGAGGAGAACACCACCAAATTCATCAAGACTAACGTGGTTTATAGATTTGGTACCCCGATGATCATTATAACTGATCTCGACAAGCATTTCGATAACGCTTGGTTCAGGGACTTCTGTGAAGGCTTAGGAATTGACCTCCACTTTGCATCGTTAGCTTATCCCCAAACCAATAGGCTAGTAGAAGCCACCAATAAAATCATCAAGAAGCTCTTAAAGAAGGAGCTACAACAGAAAAATGGCAAGTGGGCAGAAGAGCTGCCAGAGGTATTCTAGGCCTACCGGATCACCAAGAGAACCACGACCGGGGAAACACCCTACTTCTTAGCTTTTGGATTGGAAACAGTCCTACCTATCAAGCACAAACTGAACTCATTCACGGTTTAACATTTTGAGTCGAAAACAAATGAGGTCAAGCTCAGAGCTAAGCTGGACCTCCTAGAGGAAAAGCAAGACAATGCTGTAGAGAGAGTCACAGTTTATTAGAGCCGAATTATGAGGTACTTCAATAGGAAGGTCAGAGCTTGCAACTTCAATGAAGGAGACCTTGTACTCCAGAAGGTGACCCATAATGCTAGAGTCCAATCGGATAGGGTGCTAGGCCTCAATTGGAAAGGCCCTTATCTAGTGAAAGTAGAAGTCCGAAGCGGAGCCTATAAGCTCGAAGACATGGATAGGTGACCTATCGACCGTACTAGGAACACAAACCATTTGAAGAGGTTTTACCCATAGACAGAGGGTTCCCAAACAGATTAGGTCCACCTATGTATTAGTATTAACATCTCATGAATAATTTGTGATTTTAGTTGATCATCAACAAAGTCTATGTTTTGATTCTCCATCTTTATTCTGTTTATGTTTTCACCAACGGGAATTTTCCATGATCGTCCTGAACCAAAAAAGGCAATATGGCCCACTAGATGCCTTGGTCTGGCACCATCCTGTACCAAGAAGGGTCTGAGAGTAAGTGTATAGTTACCAGCCAGATCACGAGACCAAGGATTGGTCGGGGAAGCCCCCTTACCACCTGTAATGCATTGGTCGGGCACCACCCCCCGCTAAGATGGATTTGAGCATAAGTGTATAGTTGCTAGCCAAATCATGAGATCAGGATAGCCGAATGACAATCCTGATGCCTTGGTTGGGCTACTATCCCCAAGAAGGGTCTAGGCGTAAGTGCATAGATGCCTGCTAGATCGAGATCGCCACGGTAAGGTACCTCCCTCGTATAGGGATAGGGTACCAGAATTAGTTCGACCAGGTATTTCACCTAAGTACCAAAGTTCCTAAAAATAAGGATACTTGATACCTCGATTCTCTCAAGAGGGAAAATCACTATAATAGAAGGTCCCATGAGGACCACCTCGACTAAGTACCACGGTAACCTAGTACCAGTCTTTTGTTTACTCCTGCTTTTCACCTCACCTATTTTCAAGGTGTTTTGTATTATCAGGATTCATTTAAATCAGGCATGTACTGGGGACTCGAATTAATATATATCATGACCAAGGGAGATCTTTAAAAATTGAGCGCTAGTTACACATGATCTCGCCTAAGTCCTGAGAAAAGGATGACCCAAGTCATGGGGTCCAATTTGGCTATTAACATTGCGACTATCTTAATCTCTTCTTATATTACCAGTTCTTGCATGAGACATGTATATATGAGGAGTTGGATCCTAGATCAAGCGAGGAGATAAAGCAAGGTAGATTCAACCAAGATAAGGATCAACCAGACATAAGCAAAAAGGAAAAAGAAAGAAGACTATTTTCATTCATCTGAAATAGGGAGCCTGTCCCAAACTATTAGGCTACGTTAAAAAAAACACAAAGATATAATATGGCCATCTAGAATAGCTAAAGTTTGAAGCATGAACAAGCAAGGTGCCCACCCCCATTTTTGAGCAACCCAAACAGACGATGTACCAGATTATTAGTTCACTCATCAGCTCCCCTAGGAGACCTTTTTCTGCTGGAGTCTGCTCTTCAGACTCTACTCGAGCAATCTCAATAAGGTCCTCCAAGTCATTTTGATAGATTGCCACAATATCCAATTCTACTTGCTCCATCACCTCTTTCACCCCCGGAAGATCCTCCTCAGCTTTCCTTGTAGCAATCTCGGAATCCGCTACCCCCATAAGAGCGGGTTGATCTTCTGTTACGTCAGTCTGACCAGATAAAGTATCGTCAACTTCCACGGAATTCTGGGATCAAGGATCTCCTCCACCACCTTGTCAGACAATGATGGGACCCCTTTTTCAATTGGGGAGACTACCTCGACTAAGGACTTAGCAGGGGGGTTTGTACCTGTAGCACCCTTGTCAGGCAAAAGGGAATATGTAAATTGTTGGCTGCCAACACCACTTGCACCTTTACTGGCACCAACAGTCCCAAAAGAACCTGATCCATCGTTAGCCGTGGAAGAGAGCTTCTAGGCGCTCTCCAAGATTTCCTCCATGTTCCAGTCGGTGATGATGGTCAAGTAGAAGGGAGAGGGCAGAGCCTGGGTGCTTGGAATGCATTATAAAAATAGCCATCACAAAAAAAAGTCAACTTTAGCCTCTAAGCTGGCCACCTGAATGCGTCAAGCTTGATTTTCCTCCATCTGCTCATTGGCTTTCTTTCTCTAAGAGTTTCTCTTCATAACTCACCTTTTTGATTTGAGGGTTTCCTGATCAAGAGCACGTTTCAACCTGTTCAGGTCACAATGAGTGTCTTCCAATGCCTTCTCGATCGTGTTCAGGTTGAGGTTCAACGCCTGCACCGCGCCCTGAGTTTGAGCAAGCTCCCCTCTGGCTGCCTCAACGTCAGCTTTAGTATCCTCAGTGCACTTCCTCAATTCAGGCATCTAATGGCTTACCGCTACGTTATACTTGAAAGTCTACAAATCACAACAACCAAGTTAGCTACCACCAACGTATTAGTTATGAATGTATCAGAACAATAACGAATCAGGATGTGATTCTTGCTTACCTCAGCAATAAGGGCAGAACCCTTAGTGAGTAGAATCATAGAAGGCAGTAAGGTCATTGGAGATAAACTCCCACCAGGACAGTAAAGTATGAACTAGTCCAAGACCTTGTCCTGACCAGTAATCCTCGTCCGAGATCTTGTTCGCTCTTGAGGAGTCACAATGGTGAAGCAGTAGTAGTTTTAAGACCCCCCTTGCTCGGAGAGGTACTAAAGCAGGCAGAGGGGGTGGAATGGTAGTATTATTAGAAACAGAGGTGACAACAGTAGTACTGCTAGTAGCAATAGCAACGATAGTAGCAGTAGCAGCAGTAAAGCCTTGACCTCTCACCCTGGTCATCCGGGATGCAAATACAGCCATTGGGGATGTAGGATTAGGGGGAAAGGTGATAGATGCCCTGGGAATCCCAGTGGGAACGCCTCTGCTACCCCTCACCACGACAGGAGGAGAAGAAGTCCTAGCAGTTCTGACGGTGGGGGACCTAGGTGAGGTACCAACCAAAGGAGGAAGAAAATCCTCTAGCGGTCCAGACTCCCTCTGGACCAGTACTGAGACAATAGAAACTGCAGAAATCAACAAAGAAAGTTAGGATACATTAATGACAAATAGGAATCACGCATCAATAGAAGCAAAGAGGTTCATCCTACGTGGGGAAGCGGCAGAGATACGCAGGTAGCGGTCCACCCTACTAGCATCGAAAATCTCAAAAGCTTGGTATTGCAGGTTAACGAAGTTCTGACTAACAATAGCCTCTAAAATCAACCTCGATTATGAAGAAAAGGGAGACTTTCTCCTAGACTGGTTTACTACTGAACTGAGTAGGAACCATGTACTAAATACCACCGACGAGAACAGAGCTCTTCTAATCGCCACCTGCCACGGCCAATTAATCTTTCTAGGGAGCATCCTTCTTGGTAGCACCAAGGACGATGAAATTTAAGTTATTTTTAGCCTGGGCATAGAATTGCCCCCTTAGACCAGAAGACTTGCTCGTGATCTGCAAGACAAACCTTAACTCGTTTGGTCCTGGCTCCATGTCGATCTTTTCTTACTCGTATTGTTTTTTCCAAAGCACGAGAAAGCCCATCAGGTGTCTCCAGAATCTCGGTGTAAGCTGAAAGGGAGCTAGCTACAGAGTGTGAAGCACTCTGCGGAGGGTCAGATGAAGAGGAAACCTGACTCCACTATCAAACGTGGTGATGTGTATCAGGAGCACACCGGGGGTGAGGGTGTACACGTCATACCCCAGTGCGGTATGGTGATAGAGATGCTCTTAGGAATCTTGAATTGACTCCTCAAGCACCTGATGGTGGTATTTATAGTAGTTAAGTCGGGAATAGCACGGAAGTTATAAGGAAGAGCGAGCGCCCTACCGAGCTATATCGATTCAGCACCAACTAGACCCCTGCCGATTCCAACCTCGCTAAAATCCTTGCCCGACCCCTTCGATAATCGTCAGTAGGGAATTTGGGTTATTTGAAAAACCAGTCTCGATGGTAGTATGTCGACTCGAGCGACAGCGCTGTAGCATGAGAATATTGCTCTCTCCGCTGCTTTTGTCTCGAGCTCGTTTTCTATGAGCTGGGCTCGGAATGGCACCCTCCACCATCCTATCAACGTTGTCATCGTCATAATTTGACATAGTAGACAAAGAGATTGATCTAGAAAAGAACAAATAAGACAGATAAGATTAGGGATTTTTTAAAAGTTTGAAAGTGTGAAAGAGTTTTGGAAGCATGAAGATGTCGAAGGAGGGTCTGGGTTTAAATAGGCGTAATGGAACAGTAATCAGTGAAGGAGACGTGATCGAGGAGACGAGATTTTCATCTTGATATACGCATACCACCAAAAACCTCTCCTTTTTCAAACGGGAAGCCTTCCCCCAACTTGACATGTGGGCATCACATTTAATATAGAGATCCTAGATCCTAGTGACTGACCAAAAACAGAAAAAATTCCCAAACAAAATAGGAAATTTGAATTCAACCTAATAATCATCAGTGTCCAAGTCTGAGGGGACTTCTATTAACACCATTTTTGGTAGGGGATCAAAGGAAAATTTTCCACCTTCGTAGCACCTAATAGAATGCATCTTCGCACACCAGATAGGTACATGGTGCAATGGTTTACCTCGAAATACCAGGTCTAGCATAACCTAGGTACTTTGATACAGTTGTAGAAGCAAGAGGAAGCTCATGTACCCTCCCGGGCTACCTAACTGGTACCTAGGTACCCCGACAATGACTTGATACCCAGTCGAGGTACGAGTCCTACCTTTTCAGCAGGAAGGAGGATGCCCATAAAGCTCCTAGAAGATCACAAAGCTCCATCAAAATCAACCAAGTACCTCACCACCAGAATGGTACCCCGAGGTACCTTGCCTTCAAGATCAACCAAGCACCTTGCTACCAGAATTGTACCTCGAGGTACCTCGCTATCGCGATCAGTCAAGCACCGCTCCAACAAACTTTGTCTATAAGGTACCTAGCCATATCACCAGGTAGATATTTTGAGGTATCGCACCCTAACAGATGGAATCAAAATCATTCTCCAAACTATAAACAAGCTCCACGTACGTAAAGCTACAATGAAAGAGTTCAAAAATGAAACAAACACGTTTCCTGCCAAGATATCCTCTATAAGCCGATTCTCCAAAGTCAATCAATTTACATAGAAAATCCCGTCAAATGAGGAAAGAAGATCAATCTAATGATCTTCGGTTTGTACGCCATGAAAAAACCCTAGCAACTTCGTGTATAAATACAGGGATAATATCAGTTGAAAAGGGGGGGAGGAAAATGGAAAAAAGAGGACCGAGTCTAAAGTGCCTTTTGAGCTATCGCTTTTTCCTATAGTGAACATCAAGCCTAGCCGTCACCACTATTATTTTTGTCACTTATCGACATATATGCACTTGCCACCTCCGATTAGGTAGAGAGAGAGAGAGAGAGAGAGAAAGAGAGAGAGAGAGAGAGAGAGAGAGAGAGAGAACTATACTAAACACTTGTACACTCTAGATCTTTGAGTTAAATAACATTGATCTAGTCGTTATCGTTTCTTCTCGCATTTTATCCATTTTCACATGTGTAACACGTACAACCTGCCCCGACCGCGATCTACCATGGTTGTGATCCTATAGATGTTAGCTGAAATTTCTCACCTATAGCAAATTTTCGATTAACAACTATTATTGTTATGCACTTTGTTAAATTTAATATTATTTTTTATCTTATTGATAATGGGTTTAACTACTTATAATGAAATCATTATATTTGTTCAAATAAAAAAATGTAACTATTTTCTTAAGCGGCCACACCAAACCGAACCAAACCGATTTTGTTGGTTTGGTTCGGTTTTATTTTACAATTGGTTTGGTTTGGGTTGTAAAAAAAAAACCTGATTAAATAATGGTTTGCAAAACAACCCATGTCCACCCCTAAACACAACATAATATTAATATAGTCCAGTCCAGTCCGGTCCAATCGCATATAATTCCAGTTAGGGGTGGCAATGGGGCAGGTCGGGGCGGGTCAGAATCGCCCCAAACCCGAAACACGGTTTTCAATGTTCTCCCCAAACCCGATCCGTAACCCGGTCCGTAACCCGGTCGGGTCAAAAAGTCTGCCCCAAACCCGATCCGAATGGGGCAAGGGTGCTACAAACCCACCCTGTTTGACCCGTTTTGTTTATGTAGATTTAAATTTAGTATAATGCAATAATTTTGTTTAATAAACATTAAATTCATACATAAAGTATAAAATATAAATCTTAAAATGATTTAAACAAAAATACAAAATACATACAACATATATATATATATATATATATATATATATATATATATATATATATATATATATATATATATATATTACATGTCAAACGGGGCAGGTCGGGGCAAAAGGGACCGCCCCATACCCGACTAGGTCAAGAAATTTACCCCAAACTCTCCCCGCTACCTGTCTTTTCTTCTCCAAACCCGCTCCAAACGGGCCGGAGCCCCACGGGTTATGGGTGGGTCGGGGAATTTTGCCGCCTCTAATTCCAGTTTCATCCTATAAAATAGTTCAATCCAATCTCGTGTACCAAACGGGTCCAAAAGAATCTATTTGTATGACTGATGCTTTGTTTTGTATGGGAAGAATGGAAATGGAGTCATGGAGGTTGCTGAATCAAAAGCCTTGTTGGAAGGAATTAAATTTGCTTATGTGATCATGTGAAAAACTTATTCCCCCTAAGATTTGAATCAGAATATCAGATGCTTTGGATATGATCAAGCACAAGCATTATTCGTCAAGTCAAAAAAAAAAAAAATCAAAACATTAAATCTCTATCTTATAGACATGGAATTAATTCTTTCTCTTATTTTCCTGGTTTTGATATGTTTTGGAACAGCTCTTTTTCAGATTGGTTGTTGAAATTTGTTTGGGTGATGTTTAGTTTTGTATTTCTAGTTTTGCTTGAGTTAATGAATTTTTTCTTAAAATTGTTAGAATTTAAAAAACAAACCTTATCTCTGTACACATTTTTAATTTTTATTTTATTAACTTATTAGTTTACTGTAGTATCAAAACTAAAAAAAAAATCCACGAAAAAAATAAAATTAAAAGAAAGGATATTTTTATAATATATGGGATATATTTACACTCATTTTTTTTTTAAATTAATAAGATATTTATATTAAAATAAGTGTACATATGATTTTTAAATGTATAAATATTGTCACTCTTTCCGTTAAATAAAGTGTCAATCTTTTTATTTTTTTTAAAAAAACCCAATCTCCTTACTACCACCAAAGAGAGAATTGTGCACTACCACAAATCATAACAAAAGAAAAGATGCTAGCTGTAAAGTCATGTCCTTTTTGTTTTACCTATTTTGGGATTGTGATTATAGTTTTTATGTTATTATCATCTAATTATCGAATTGGATTATAGTTTTCATCTTCTGAGATTGTGATTATCAAATTAATTGAATTCATGATACTCTATTTTTTTTTTCTCAAGGCACAAAAAAAGGTTTTGGGGGTTATATATACTTTCTGTATTCATAAAGAACTGTTAAAAAAGGGTAATTTAACAAAAGACAAATTGTTTTTTTTTATATATATATATATTTAGTAAAAACTCCTTTCTAGGTTTGAATTAAATATACATCGAATTTCAAACATCTTGGGATATAATTTTCTTTTTATCTTCTACAATTCCATGAAAATATGGAAAAGCGTTATTCATTTTTCCATATACTGTATATATTTCGAAATTCCAGAAAAACGGTTAAGGTCATTTAATACAATAAATTGGTTTTTCATCAAAATTGTAAAAAATAAATATTTATATTTTTAATACATCAGTGAACAATTTTTTATGACTTGATAAAATAAATATGAGTTTTGTATTCAATCACCAGGCACGTATTAGTATATTCCAATAAAAAATAATGAAAATGTTAATGTAATTTTGGGCAAGTAACATAATTTGATCATAAGTCGTGTGATCTAAAAAGTTAAAATAACTTTATAGTTTAGTATGAAATACGATTTTGAAAAGAATGAATTACAATAAAGTTGCATTTAAATTAAATCTCGTACATAATTAATGAGATTCCTTTCGAAAACTAGACGTCTCTTTACAAAAATGGAAATTATCTCAATTGATTTGAGAGATAGCGTTCTCTCTCTTACTTTTCTAGTGTGAGACGAATTTGATCTTCAAATTTGTTGTACAACGGTGATAATAGATCTAACATCTCTTGATTTCAAGACATCAAAACTAGCTTTTAACGCAGTCATTACCAAGATTTATTTTTTCCCTTATATATCTTTCATTTTAAATCGTAATTATATATTCCTTCAAAAAAAAATTAAATCATAGTTATATATATTATTTGTTAAAGTAAAAGCTTTAATTCGTGCAATATAAATGAATTTGTAGTGGAATTTCGCAACAGTGATTGGGTTATCTTGTAGTAATTTTAATTTGTGAAAATATATATGGATTTATAAAAGTATCACTAATTTAATAAGTTAAGTTACAATATCACCGATAGACAAAAACACCCTTACCTCTCTCTTTTATTACGTTTTTGCTAGTTTAAAGTTTTTTTTATTTTTTATATTTTACAAAAACCTAGGAGGTTCTCCATCAATGGAGATCTATGTTCCAAGTTCATTGGAAATTGACCTCCAATGGAGGTCGGTGAAGAGGTGATTTTTTTTTTGTGGAAAATTCTAGTTTTGTTCAACAAATCTTGAAAATTGTAAATATATCTAATAAGTCTTGATAACTATAACAATAGTCTTGAAAATTAGAAGATAATTCTCAAAAATAAAAAATAAGTCTCGAAAAAAAAATACGAGACTTCTTTTTATAAGTGTGTTTAAGGGTATTTTTATCGAATCCACATTTTAGAAGATATTAAAACTTAAGTTATTATGTTAGTAACAGTCTTAAAACTCACTCTTTAATGAGTACTATTAAATTTTCGATTCTTTATTTGATCTAAATATAGACCAAGCATGTTGAGAAGGTTATGCAACAAAGTCTTACTAGCTTTAGAACAATTTTAACTGCTCTATTATGTTGTAATGGCTTTAGAAAGCATATCATAGTTATAACTTTGATAATTCGTAATCCTGAGTAATTTGGATATTTGATTGAGGGTGATATCCAAATGAAATTCGGGAAAATACGTAGACAAGATGATCATCCTATTAAAATTGGATGTTGACACGCAAGTAACTCTCTTGATCGAGTAGGTTGAATCAACTAAAAAAATGATGTACAAATTTTGAGACAGGAAACTAAATTTTTTGACAATATATTTCTTAAGTGATGGAGCGATGGGATGCTCTGGACCTGCTTGGCAGCTAGCACAACCTGTTTCAATCAGGAATATAGGATAGAGGTCCACTTGAATTCACTTCAATTCCAGGTATCACTAGCTACTTTAATTTGATCTAGCTAGGAATATTCAATAGCTAGAGTTAAATATATTTTCTTAAAAAATAAAAGTATAGCACCCACAGATTCTACTGGCCTGGGTGGTAGTGAATTAAAGATAAAGTAGATATCCAGAGAGCAATGAAGATATAGTATATAAATAGATGTACATGGTAGCTAGGTAGCTGCATGTATGAGTAGCTGTGTTTGGTTGTATGATCATGCCGCCCAGAGAAAGAGACCCTCTTGTGGTTGGTCGAGTGATAGGGGATGTTCTTGATCCCTTCACAAAGTCAATCTCTATGACTGTTACTTATAACAACAAGGAAATCAACAATAGTTGTGAGCTCAAACGCTCTCAGATTGCCGACCCACCTAGGGTTGATATTGGTGGTGATGACCTCGGGACCTTCTACACTTTGGTAACACTCCTCTTCTTCCTTTTTTTTTTTTTTTTTTTTTTTAAATCTGGATAATTTCTATTAAATTTCCATACTTGGATTTTTAAGTCTATATGAGAAATTATATATATATATACACTTATCTTTTGTTATATGTTTTTCCAATGTAGGATTTTTGTTTTTGAAACATTTCCAATGTAGGACTAATTTAATCTTTTTAGACTTCATATGTGATACTTAAAATCTTCTGATCGAACGTCTTAAAAATCTAAAAGATTGAATAAAATTTTTAAAAACCTATATTACTCTTTCTGTATACAGTTTTATGTTATATGAGTTCTCATGTTAACATGATCCTTGAAATATTCACTGTTCTTCATTTTTATTACTTTTATTTTCTACGGTTTTCGGTTTCTATTTTAACATTAATTTACTCCCATTGCAGGTCATGGTGGATCCTGATGCACCCAGCCCAAGTGAACCAAGCCTGAGGGAGTACTTGCAATGGTTAGAACTCTCTTTATCTTTATCTCAATTTTTATCTATATCTCTATCTCTCTTAATAATAATTAACTAGAAGATGAAAATATTACTAAGGAGAACTTGAATGGTTTGTTGAGGTTCTATTTTCTATGTATTTGTTTTCCTGCTGCATAATGCATGATATTTATGTTGGAACATCATCTTAGCATTTTCGAATGTTTTCCTATAGTAGCTTTTAACTTATCTTTTATTATTCTTCCATTAACATTATATTCCAAATATCTTAAAATTAAGAAAGTTATTGTAAAGAGAGGAATTAGCCATATAATTAAGAGATTTTCTATTTTTAGAATGAAATAGTGTTTTTATTGTTATTAGCAAACAATCCATTGAAGAGACAAAATTACCCCTTAATAACGCTTTTTATTTATTATAATTTCTTTGACCGAAGCATATTTCTTTATTTTACTTCTCTCTCTTCTCTTTTTGCTTTTTCTCTCGGAAGCCTTTTGTTAAGAAAAAGAAAAAAAAAAGGGGGGAGATTTCTCCGTCACACATGAAGAAATCTCCGACGAGTGCTCCATCTCTTCAAGAGATCAGGATAAATTTGAAGCTTTTTTTTAAGAGGTTTGGAAATCTCTCTGAATCACTTAAAAAACTTTTTTTTAAAAATAAAGATCCGAAAATCTATCTAGATCTCTTCAAAGGTTTTTTATTTTTTATTAAAAAAAAAAAATTGTGCGAAGAAATCTCTGAAATTTTCCAGAATTCCTCAAATATGGATTTTTTTTTCTAGATTGCTTCAAAATTTGGAAAAAATTCAGATTTCTACAGTAAATCAGGGGAAATTTATAGATCTCTTCAGACGTTTTTAAGTTTATTTTGTTTGAAGAGATTTGAAAATCTCTCTAGATATCTACAAAGGTTTTTAAAATTTTGTTTTTATGTTGTATTCAAATAGGAAGAGAGAGAGCTGATATGTTTGTTGGGGAGTGAGAGGATGAATGGGGATCTGGAAAACTAGTGCTGTATTTAATTGAAAAAAAAACGGTAGTCTGTTTAATTGATGAAAGCATGTGGTGTGTTTAATTGAAAAAAAAAACAATTGGTTTGTTTAATTGAAGAAGACCAGTGGTTTGTTTAATTGAAAATAACTGTTATCGTGTTTATTATTATTATTTTGTTTGAAGAATCTGGAATTTTTTCCAGATTTGAAGAAATCTTCAAAAGCATCAATTTTAAAAAAACATAATAATTTTGTTAGAAGAAATCTAGAATTTTTTTTCTAGATTCTTCATATCAAAGAAACAAAGATGGAAGAAAGAAGACACCGGCGTCAGAGAAAGAAGACAATGACGTAGAGAGAGAGAAGAGAGAGAGAGAACAGACAAGGTTTTAGACCAAAAAAAATAGGGGTATTTTTGGTTTTAGAATTTTTTAAGAAAAAAACAATTGTGTTGAAGGGATAGTGTTGTCCAAAAAGGTGGATTGTTTGTTAAAAACAATCAAAACATTAATTCAGGCTAAATATAATTAACTGTCCTAATTTTATAACTATTTATAGTTCTTACCTCATTATAAATCCGACTGATAAATCTAATAGTTGATAACGACTATTTTTTATGGAACATTCTATGGAGCAACCCTCATAATGATGCAACAAAGATAGTCATTAATTGTATGGATACATTCATTCAAGAACTCGTCATAGGTTGCTCTGGTAGTGCTATGTAGAATGTTCCATCAAAATGGATCACATAATGATTATCATTGATATAACATTTTAAGGAGCACTATTGCATCCATATATATTTTTAGTGTGATTATATACAATCACATGGAAATCTCATAATGATGCATGAATGTACCGGTATTAAAGAGGACCCATCTTTGATATCTTAATGAATAATTATTATTTTTACCGTATTATTTAACATTTATCTTTAGGACATGTTCCGGTAATATTAATGACCCAATAAATTAGTTAATTATACTATCAATAGATTGCATTCATGCAATTACTCTAATATGCATTGTCTCAATAAAGTAGAGAGAGCATACAAGACTAGTTTTACATTTATTTACTTGGGGTGTAACATGCCTCTAAGAAACCATATATACAAGTTTGAGGAAGAAACAATATCACATGGAAGCACAAATGCTCACTTGGTGATAGGGAAATGATGTCTTGCTTGTTTCCACTTTAGGTGACCATACTCTCTTATTAGTCACGTTATTCTAGTTGTGTTATAAATATACTATTTATTCGTTAATAACTGTGATAAGGGGCAGAACCATGGAGGATGCCTCTGTCTACTTAAATAAATAAATAAATAAATAAATATATATATATTTTTACATAAGACTACATTAATGGAATTATATAAGAACATTGAATGTAAATCACTAATTTTATATACTTTGACTTGATAATTATACAATTGTCAAAACTATTTTATAAATGAGTGACTCACATTCAATGTCTTTTTATAATTCCATCGGTGCGCACTGATAGGAAAATGACTATATATATATTTGAAAATTTTCACATAAGTGCGCACCGATAGAATTATATAAGGAGATTGAATGTGAGTCACTCGTTTTCTTTGACTTAACATGTATACAATTATCAAAGTTTTTTTTATAAATAAGTGACTCATATTCAATATCCTTATATAATTTTATCAGTGCGTACTGATAGGAAAATGATTATATATATATATATAAATTTTAAGTTTTTTATCATTCGGCCCCAATCAAATAATTTCAGTTCTGCCCCTGACAGTGATCATATCTTTTTTAATAGGAAAGAAAAAAAATAATAACAACCTGTTATTGAGATCGATCTTTACCATATATGTAAGCGAAAATTTGAATGAATTTCTTGTTTCTTATTTTATTTTATGTAATTATGATCAACTAATTGGTTAATTTGGAAATGAACTTTGTAGGTTGGTGACTAATATTCCAGCCACCACTGGGGCAACCTATGGTTAGTGCTAGCTCCTGTATATCATTAATTGTTGCATATATTGTAAATAATGAGACAAAAATCATAACAAATTAAGCTCACTGATTTTGACATCTCCATGGTAGTGTGACACTGCTCAAGTGTATACATATATACCACTGTATAACCCTAGCCTAGGGCTTTTCTGATCATGAAGTGATGAATCTGATTGACAAGAAATTGTATATTGTGAATACAGGGCAAGAGGTTGTGTGTTATGAGAGCCCCAAACCAAATGTGGGGATTCACAGATACGTATTCGTGTTATTCCGGCAACTGGGCAGGCAGACAGTGTATGCACCGGGGTGGCGCCAGAACTTCATCACCAAAGACTTTGCTGAGCTTTACAATCTTGGATCACCTGTGGCTGCCGTCTACTTCAACAGCCAGAGGGATAATGGCACCGGTGGAAGGAGACTACCACCATGAAGTCTTATTTACTTAATTATATTTATCTACTAAATTTCATCTATAAATATTATATAAATTAGTGAGTATCAAAATTTGGATTTGTGCTTTGCATGTTAAAGCTAGCGAATCTACAAATATATATACTTACATGCATATAAATAATATATATATATCCTCTACTTAATTGTCCTCTAATATTCTCTCTTTCTCTCTGTTCCTCCTTCCATTGTAAGGGTTCTATGAAGATTAAGAATAGAAATTAGCTTCGAAAATGTATGGGGAAGGAAGTTTATATCATAAATATTATCAATAAAAGAGAAGGAAGTTTAAATTATAAAGTGTGATATTTAATTATTCTCTGTTAAGTTTGTAAAATTGAAGAATTTTTTTTAAGGAAGTTTATTCCCTTCAAATTTTGTTTAGTCACCCTGCATTTTGTACTGCTCAGCAAACCTACAAGAACTGAGACAGAATCTGTGGACATAAATGAATTTGGGTTTTGTTCGATCCCATACATTCATTGAGAAGTTAATTAATTACAAATGGAGGAATTTGGGTTTTGTTCAAGCTGTGACCAATAAGCCAAAAACTTATAGTGTACATCGTCGATGATCTAACTAGCCCCTAAAAATTGTTAATCGTAATTCTAAAACAAACCTGGTTGGTATCTGGAAATTAGAAAGTAACAACAAAATCACGTAAGAAACAATTTTAGAACCGTTGCCCGTGTTTCACACGATGTCCTTAAGACAATTTCGCTGGACAACACCATATGTGTATTAGGCGATTGTCTCTCAGGATACAACGGTTCAACAGTGGTAGGCCTAAGCACACCATTACCAGCGAACCAAAATCGATTTTAAACTCACCAAGAAAGCAAAGAAGAAAAGAATTCGGTTGCCTCTAAATTTTGTATATTGTTTTCGATAATCCGAACAAAATATTAGAGGTATTAAATACCCAAACCGAGACACTAGGGTTTCGGGATTAACTCGGAATTATTTTGAAAAATTACGTTTTTGATTTAATAAGGAAATGATTTAATTAGATAATATTCTTCAAAGAGATTTACTTCTAATTAAAACTCGATTATGTATTCTTAGTGATCAAATAAGAAATCAGAATCCAAACAATTAATGCTTTCCTTATTCATCACAATTAAAAAAAACGTTGACTTAGGGAAGTGGCAAAGGTTCAATTGGACTCTCACGGTCCAATCAGAGCGGCATTCGTGTCCGTAGGTTGCGCACACACGAGTTGTGCATTAGAAGGTTCGAGGTCCATGATATGAGTGTCATTAAGTCTTGACACTTTTTAAAAACCATCACATTCTTATGATGGTTTTTAAAAACGATCAAAGAGGGTTGACGAGTGAAAAAAATTGACATAAATAAGTGTCATAAAACTTAATATTTCTAGTAGTGTACAGTCTTCCACTACTTCCCGAACAAAGTGATATTATACTCCTATGTGTTTGGTTCCGGAATGAAAAGCTAGATACCTTGCGATGTGCAAGGCACTATAACTGTCACAAAAAAATGATCTTTTCTTATTTTTGCTCGAGTTCCTCCATTAGCCTTTTAATCCAAACTGCTTTCTTACAAGCTTATGTCGCTGCCATACTGCCTCAGTTGTAGATAAAGCCACCGTTGTTTGTAACTTGGAAATCCAACTCACAGCTACTCCTGTAATTGTAAACCCATAATCAGTAGTAAATTTTCTTTTGTCGAGATCTCTAGCAAAATCAAAATCTAAATCTACATAGCCCCTGACAGTAAATTATGATCCTCCATAACATAATGCAGCATCTAAGGTTCCTCTGATGTATCTCAGAATCCTCTTCACAGCTTTCCAATGCTCTATACCAGGATTCATCATGTATCGACTAACCGCTCCCACTTATTGTAAAATGTATGGTCTTGTACATATCATAGCGAACATCAAACTTCCCATTACTGATGCATATGGTAGTCGAGACATTTCCATCCTCTCTGCTTCATTGCTAGGACTCATACTTGAGAATAATTTGAAATTAACAGAAAGTGGGGTAGAAATTGGCTTACAATCTTGCACATAGAAGCGTCATCAAATTTTCCTCAAGTAGTTCTTTTGAGAGAGCCAAAACTTTTTGTTATTTCTGTCTCTATAAATTTAGATCTCTAGAATCTTGTTTGCTGGTCCCAAATCCTTCATATCAAACTCCCTAGCCAATTGTTCCTTTAATTCTTGAACTTGATCTTTGTTAGGGCCCAACTTGTCGTTCACATACAACAATAAGATAATGAAGTCTTTATCATCTTTAAACCTCTTATAGCAAGTACAGTGGTCTGAACTGAGTCTATTATATCCAAAGCTTATAATGAAGAAATCAAATCTCTTATATCAACACCTCACCAATTGTTTTAAACAGTACAGAGATTTGGTTTACCTGCAAACCAAGTTCTTCTTGCCTCATTTGGAAAAACCTTTTGGTTGAAGCATATAAATTTCTTATTCAAGTTCTCCATGAAGAAATGCAATTTTCACATCCAACTGCTCGAGGCGTAGGTGAAGCTTAGCAAACATAGTCAGGACTACTCTGACTGTTGTAAGTCGAACCACCGAGGAAAATATCTCATTGAAGTCAATGCCTTTTTTCTGAGCATATCATTTCACCACTAGTCTGGAACGATACCACTCCACTTGGTCATTTCCATTCCGTTTGATCATATAGACCTATTTGTTTCTGATGGCTTTTCTTCCATATGGTAGTGGAACAAGCTCCCATGTCTTGTTCTTGTGCAGAGCTTCAATTTCTTATTGCATTGTTGTCATCCACATAGTTGCATCTGAGCTATTTGTAGCTTCATGGAAAATCAATGGCTCTCCCTCATTTGTTATAAAATAGTATGCTACATTGCTCTCTGTAATACACTCACGAGTTGACCATCAAACTTCTAGAACCTCGGACTTGACTAATTCTTACACCTCGTGCTCCGGTGCTGCTTTAGAAGGATTAAAATCTTCATGTTATAGATTATCTTTCATCTAAACATTAGTAATATATGCTATGTTCTCTTACTTTTTGTAATTAATCTTCTAAAAAGATAACCTCTCTGTTGACTATTACCTTATGGGCAGTGGGATCCCATAGACGATACCACTTTACTCAGTCAGCATACCCTAAGAATATACATCTCCTAGATTTTGGATCTAGCTTTGCTCTTTCTTATGCACCAAATGAATGTAGATTAAAGTAGTCAGCTAGCTTACCGGTCCAAATCAACATTAGTGTTTTTAACTCAATTACAATTGATGGAGACCAATTTATCACATAACAGGCGGCCTTGGCTACTTCTGGTCAAACGACTTTGGTAGATTTCCAGTTCTTAAAATTTCTCTAATTTTTTCTGCTAGAGTTCTGTTCATCCGCTCTGCCACTTTAGTTTGTTGAGCAGTGTATGTGACTATAAATTGTCTATCAATACCTTCTTGCTTATAAAGTGTAGGAAACTCACCATCTTTATACTCTGTTCCATTATTTGTCCTCAAACACTTGATCTTTGATCGGACCAAAATTGTCATACATTTTGGCGGTCAATTCCATATCATTTAGCTTAATCTCGAGCATATTTTGGTGTTTAATTGCTCAATTCTTATCAGTTCAAGCATTCAATGTCCATATAGGCAAAAAGTGAGATTTGGTGGCAAAAGGGCTAAATTTGTACGAAAAGCATATACAGCACAACCAACATCAGAAGGTCATATCTCCCTCCTCAGATTGAATCACATTCAGATCTTTATATATTTAGAAAGCTCCAGAAGTATTCTTTCAAGTAGTTTTTATGGATTGCAATTCTAGATTTTCTAGAGGGAGATATACTTGTTTATGTAACGGTGCGTGAGACTAGAAACTGGTGTTGCGACCGCGATACTAAGTCACGAAAATCACTGTCCCTTGGAGTGTCGTCTTGCAAGACTGCGATACACCTGATTTCAGATCGCAACATGTCGAATTTAGGCTATTTTTAGAGGGGTAAATGTATTCTTTTGCATCAGAATTCATCTCCAAACTTTCCGTAGCTATAAATACATCACTTTGTCACAAAACCCATAATCTTTGAATCCTTTAATCATTAAATCATTCTAAAATCCACACTTTATCTTCTCCACCAAATAAAGAGAGAGAGGAGCTTCCAAAAGTATCCATGGAGGTTTTTCCTCCACGGATGCCTCCTAACCATCACCTTCTACCTTCAACCACCCATATTTGGAGGAGTTTTAAGAGGAAAGAGCACCATACCTTGTCTATGAGGAGGATGAGCTTCAATGGAGCTTAGAGATTCGGGATTGACAACCTTGGATTCCTTCTTTTACTCTTCTCTTGTTATTTTAATCATTGATGTGTATCCCCACTTGGAAAATATTGTAAACCTAATTTGTGCTCAATATATGTTGGTTGATTTTATATTCATTTGAGTTTTGATTTGTTCTTGTTATTATTGAATAATCTCTTATCTTGATATGCTTGTGTATGGAGATTGGAAATTGATTTGTGTTCATGGATGGGATTAGGAGTATATTAACTTAATCATAGGAGTAGTTGTAATCAAATATCCCATTTGTGTGTGTATATCTTTGGAAGGTCGAAATTAACTTGTATGGATAGGTTTGAGTGTTTGTGGGTTCATTGGAGGATCAATCTGGGTATAGTTTTAACCAATTAGCTATAAAGAATGAATGAAACTTGTTCTATGCAAGACCTTGCTAGAGTAGGTTTTGACTTACGTTCATATGCTTAATGGTAGGGACTTAAGACACAATTACTTCACCGAGACTTGGGAAGTGATTCGTGTCTCGAATCCCATAGTTAAGATTATAAGCACAATTACTTCACTTTGACCTTGGGGAGTGATTTGAGTTTGTAAATCTCTCAAATGAGAGAACAAGCCCTTAGCTTGAATTGAATGTCCTTAATTGAGGGGGGTTGTGCATTCATGGGATTGGAGAACGTCGTAGTCATCCAATGGTGAGGACATCTCAGATTGACACCCGAGAAGACTCTGTGTTCGATTCCCGGTTACGGATGAGGGGTCTCCTTTCTATCCTTTTTGTACTCTTTCTTTGTATCTTGAATTGGATGTCCTTAATGCTTAACAACCACTATTTTTGCACTAATGTATGGTGAGCTTTATGAACCTTGTGTGATCATTCTCATGCATCTCTTCTATCCACCATTTTATTATTTGTCACTTTAATCACCATTCTTACCTCTCCAAATTCCTTTTATTTTATTTTGAATTCTTTTTATTTACATTCCTACACACACACACACACACGCACACACATCATATTATGCTTACACCTCACACACACCATTCTTACCCTTCCACATTCTTATTTACATGCTTTCTATAAACTCTAGAACATGAGGCGATTAACGGATAACTCCTCCCTATGGACGATACCCTCGCTTACCGCTCTACTAGTTTTCAAAATTTTAGAGCACATTGTGTAGGACTTTTAGTAATTATTCTTTTGATAATCGTAATTTGGCAACGACACAAAATGCAAGTATCAAAAATGTCTCCGCTACCAGGGAGGTGGCCTATTCATTAATTGTTTTTATTTTTAGCAAATAATATAGTGATGTAAATATTTCATTAGTTTGTTGTTTAGTTTTTTAGTTTTTTTTTCTCTCAAATAATTGGTGTTTCGAGTTCTTGTGGGCAATTTTGCATATATTGATTGACTTTTCGTTGCCTGAACTTTCTAATTGATTTCTTAAGTGTGAAGATTGTCTATAGCTTCTCTAGGAAGCATGTTTTTACAGCTTGTGCTTAAAGCGAGGTTCTCTATCTCTTGGAATCGACACACATGCCACTTCCGAGTCTTGGAGGGACGAACACGCCAAGAGTGCCCATAAAAGGTGTGAGGACCTCATCTCATGAAAGGAAGTTGCGAATTTGGAGTTCAGGAGCCGATGTGCCACAATAACGTCTTTCCCAGACGATAAATAAAGCGCTTGTGGGAGGCAACCCACCTAAGTTTGCATTTATAATTTTCTTTTTCTTGTTTTTGTTTTAATCGCTTTAGTTAATAATTGGTGGAGATTTTTGCGAATATTGTATGGATGGTATACTTGTGCATGACTGAATATTTTTGGGTTATAGATTCTTGATTTTATTGATTATTTTTATAATGATTGAGCCGAATGCTCTTATGGATGATTGCATATAAGTGTACAAATTTCATTGTCATATATAGCCCAATTCGGTTTGGGGGTTCAATTGCATGCATTGTTTTTATAGAGGTCTTAATGCATATGGATAGATTCGGTTTGGGGGTTGTTATGCCTTATTCTATCATCATTGGTAATTGCATTATTTGCCTTATTTTATGATGAGCCTTTTGAGTCTTTTATTTTGCTTTTAGGCATTGATTGTGCATGATTAGTGCCTAGGTTTGATTAAGTCGTGTTAGGCACACATCACTAGGCCAGACTCTCATGTCCAACATCAAGGATGATGTTGATTTTTGGTTTGGGGGTGTAGACGCCTTTGTTAGTCGTTTGTTGTGTCTTGAGTCTTTTTAGTGTCATTTTTTCAAATTGTCGCATGGCCAAATTTTTTGAGCTTTAATTAGCTTGGGTATGATGCTTTGAGCGTGTTCCTGTGGCGAGTTTATTTATGTTTAGTGTGCTTAATTGTGTAGCTTGTTGTCACTCTAGGGTCTCATTTGAACTTCATGGGCTAGTCCCATCTTTTTTGTGTTCAAGTTGTGGGGACTCGATACTCAAATACCTTGTTCTGATGATGGAGACACCCGTGAGTTGACAAACACAAGCCTATGAAAAAGCGTAATTGAGTGTAAATTTTGTTCTATTATTTAAAACCCTCTTCTCATCATAGGTGTCACATGCCATAGGACAAACATTGCATATATATATTGTGGATTGCTTGATGGATGCACTCATTTCCTTGATAGACTAATTATAGAAATGATTTTAGGCAATGTGTGTGATTAACTACTAAAAATGCCTAAACACATTCCTTTATCCCTTATGTGTGCTTCATAGCCAAATTTGTGGCCAAACACTTATCTTTCATTTGGAACCAAAATAAACCATATAACCATAGCCAAACACAAGCCTACCTTTATTGCCAGTCATGTGGGGTGTGTATGTGTTATGTGTTTGGATTGAAAGGTAAAATCTCTAATAGAGAATAGCATGTATGTAGACAACAATGTAATAGTGCATGAAAGGGCTCAATGTGTAAAAGTGTCAAATTTGCACTTATGTGTTGATTGTCAAGATGTCATATGCAAGTGTGCAAAAGAAATGAAAAATCAAAAAGAAAGAAAAAGGCAAAGAAAAGCAAAGGAAAGAAAAGAGCCTCGAAAGTAATTGTTAAGTACTCGAACGTAGAGTATAATTTTAAGGCACAAGTGTGTGTATGTAAATGCCTAATTGCTAAGTGTATTAATGTGTAATACAACTTTGTGTGGGGTGTGTGAGTATGTTTAGACATGATTGGTGATCTTTGAACTCAAAACTTTCCTATTTCTTTGTTCACAACATCTAACCATATGGCCACATTACAACAAAAGGGAAAGTCCTATTTGATCCATAACATGTCTTGATTGGGAATATTTGTTGAAGCATGATCTTCCATGTTCATGGCATATGATTCATTTCCTAGGCTAGTTCACCAAGAAAATAGTGTTATTTCATTGATATCTTGTATGCAATGCATTAGATTCCTATGCATAACTCTATCTTTGCATACCTTGTATGAGTGTGAACTTAGGACTCTGATCGGAAAGAAAAGAGAGACTCCACGTGAGGCTTAGAGTCGAAACGAATTACGCTCGAGGTGTGAGAGTGAGTAGTTCCTAATATGAGAGCACTTTTAGGTGTAGGATTCATGATTGTGCGAGTTTCCTGTGAGTGCCTTTGAGTTGCCTTAGAACATTTTGTATATGTCTACTTCTCTCTATCACACATCCTTGCATCTCACCACTAGTTGGACGTGCGAATTTTTGTTTGATTATTTTGTTTGAGTCTTTTGTTTTGTGTCATTTTGCTTGTCTTTTTGTTTGCTCGAGGACGAGCAAAGGTTTGGTTTGGGGGTATTTGATCAGACCAAAATTGTCATACATTTTGACTCTCAATTCCATATTATTTAGCTTGATCTCGAGCATATTTTGGTGTTTAATGACTCTATTCTTGTCATTTCAGGCATTCAATGTCTTTTCAGGCAAAAAGTGAGATTTGGTGGTAAAAGGGCTGAAATTGTAAGAAAAGCATGTGCAGCACAACAAACTTCAGAAAGTCATTTCTCCCTCCTCATATTTAATCATGTTCAGATCTTTATCTATTTAGAAAGCCCCATAAGTCTTCTTTCCATTGGTTTTTATGGATTAGAATTCTGGGTTTTCTAGAGGGAGATATAAGAGTTTTCGTAACGGTGCGCGAGGCTGGAAACTGGTGTCGCACCACGACACTAAGTCGTGAAAATCACTGTCGCCTGGTGTGTCATCTTGCAAGACCGCGACACACCTGATTTCAGACCGCGACATATCAGATTTAGGCCATTTTAAGAAGGGTAAATGTGCCCTTTTACACCCCAATTCATCTCCAAACTTTCCCTAGCTATAAATACATCACTTTGCCACAAGACCCATAATCTTTGAATCCTCTTATCATTAAATCATCCTAAAATCCACACTTTATCTTCTCCACCAAATAAAGAGAGAGAGGAGCTTCCAAAGGCATCCATGGAGGTTTTTCCTCCATGGTGCCTCCTTACCATCACCTTCTACCTTCAACCACCCATCTTAGGAGGAGTTTCAAGAGTGTTAGGTTTTAGATTTGTATTGGCTTGATTCCATAACAAAACTTCATTTATTTGTAATGCTTAGTTGCTTAAGTGGTTCGAGATAATAAGATATTCAATAAATAAAAGAAACTTCTCATGATGCAAAGTTCATCTTCAAGAGGATTGGTACTATTCTTGGATGCTAAGGTTTCGAGATACTTCTTCCTCTTGCAAGGCGTAAGAGCTCACACACACAAATCATTCATATATGTCCCTGCATAGTTGTGCATCATTAAATGTGCAAACACATACATATCATACATTTATGTCCCTTCTTTGTACCACATCATTTGGTATAACACATTCACACGCTTGAAGTTGAATGCACATGCATTGGTATGAAAGTAACATGTTTTGGAAAAATGCATGATTGGAGACTATCTCTATGTAGTTTACATTCTTGTGTGAAATATGTTTGTTTGTTTAAATGTTTGTATAACATGGTTCTTGAACTTGATTTTAGTCTTAGATTGTTCATGATTGAGTTACGGTCATTTCGGTTGCTCATACTATTGATTTCAAGATCTAAGTCAAAAGATACTACACTTTTAACTTATGTTGCATACGTTGTCTTCGTCTTTGTATATCGAGTTGAATTTCTATTTTTTTGGGTTGAGTATCTTATATGTCCATGTTTGTGAGGGAGTCCTAGTTCGTAATCTTTAAACGGATTCAAATTCAAATTTTAGATGCCAAAGGACGGTCGAAGAACGTGAGATGAGCGCAAGGGAAGATGTGCGATTGCTTAAGCCATCATTGAGCACCTTCCCGAGATGGCGCGGGGCCATCTCGGCCCCAAAGCTGCCCAGCCCCGAGATGCCCATGTACCATCTCGGGGAGGAACTAAAGCATGGGGGCTTCTTTGGTCTTTTGGGTATTCTCTCTTTAAAACCCCTCCTTCCTTCTCATTCATTACAAGTTGAGAAAATCGAATTTGAAGAACAAGTGCAGAATTTCTCTCAACATTTTGATTTTTGTTTTTGTGATAACTTCTTCATTTCTACTCCGAATCATTTGATTCAAAAACCAATTTCGAGTGTCGTGAAGATTTATACAAACCCCAAGCATTTCTAGAACCAATGGATGTCTAGATTTTTCGTGATCCCGTTTTAAGCACACATCTAAAAATCTTCATGATCCCGTTTTCTATATGGGATTTGCATCCGAGATAATCTAATTATCCCAAAGACAACGGGTTCTTCTTCAGGCCTTTCGCATGTCATACTTTATGAATAGTGCAAACGATACCATCATGCATCTTTATTTTGATAATACCAATACCAGAGATCTCCAAGGCACGATCATTACCCATAAATACAGATCCTCCTATGATAGGTTCATATTTGTGAAACCATTCTCTTTGAGAGGTCATGTGCCAGGTTACCGCTGAGTCTAAAAGCCAAATGTTAGCAAACAACTTTCTGCCTTCAACAACAGTTGTTGCCTCACTATATAGAACTTTATCATCATCTGAAGTACTTGTTACACATCCCTGAGAATTTGATTACTCATGAGCTTTGTTACCTCCATTCTTCTTGTTTAGCCAACACTCACTTTTGACATGCATTTTCTTGCCACAACAGTAGCTCTTGATGTTCTTCTTACTTCTTGATTTTGATCTACCATGACTGTGACTCCCACTAGGGCCACGTTACATTGATCTCCCTCTTGTCATCGATAAAGCCACTGCTTGCTATGAGTTTGCCAACTTGTATTCCCTATTCTCACATCTACTTTTCTTTTCTTAAACAGCAGATGCAATGTCATTGAATAGTAGATAGTCAGAAAGGATAGTGTTGGTCAGGTTGATAGCAAATTGATCATATAAGTCTGGTAGACTTTGAAGTAGAAGTTCCGGACATTCATTTTTATCTATTTTATGGCCCAACATCGTGAGCAGAGAAGATAATGTATTTAGGGTGTTGCAACGGTTGGTTACCGAAGAGAATTCTACCATTCGAAGAGTGTAAAGTCTCACTTTCAAGAAGATCTTATGGTGTAGTTATTTGGCCTCGTATAACTTTGTCAAAGTATCCCATATCTCATTTGCCAATTTCTTCTCTGCCACACTTGATAATACTCCATCGACTAGTGCTAGATGTAGATTGGTAACTGCATTGCCATCAATCTTGTTCCACTCGCCATCATCAGTGATCTCCATGGGCCTTTCACTAATTGCTACCAAGCAGTTATCCTTCATCAAGATTGCCCATATCTTCATTTTCCACAACTTGAAATTACTTTTGTTAAATTTATTGAACTTGAATTTCGCTTTCATCTTTGTGAAATTCACCCAAGATATTTGATAAAATATTGACCGTGAACAGTACCGTATATGTGATTAGTACTGTATATATGAATAGTACCATATACTAGAATAGTGACCGTAGTTATAAATAGTACACCAGGTAGGTTCCCAAGTAAGAGAGGTTGGTCACAATGGACCTCTTAAGTACCAAGTCTTTCCTTAGCCAGAACCTTTTCTAGACATGCACTTTCCACACTACTACACATATTTCCAGCAACCACAAATATTACCGGAAGCTCTTAGTCAGTAAAATCAAGAACAAATCTTTTATGATGTGGAAGATCAGTCAATGCTACAACCATAGAGCTTACTAAGAATTTCCTAGTGAATCTGATAACTTAGCTACTTGGAATACAACCAAATGCTCTGATAACACTATTATGAACCTGGCGTGTTTCGATTCCCAGCATAAATTCAAATTGAGAATAAAATATGTGATAAAAATAATTGACACAAGATTTACGTGGTAAAACCCTCAATGTTAGTGAAACATCCACGGACAAAGACCAAAAAGATTTTATTAGACCAAAAACGATTACAACCTCTCTCTAATATTTTAGAAGATAACTACAACCTTTCTCTCAAATAAGATGAAGAACAATTAAGGAGAAAGAAGAGAAGGGCTTCTTAGCTTGGGATAAGAAGAGTGGAGAAACATGGGCTTCTATTTATGGGCAAATAACCCACCCATGCCATTAATACTTCTAGTCGAGAGAATCAAGTATCATCCATCAACTCCAAAAGTCTTCATGTCACTAATGCATATCAACCAAATTTGTTGCCAATCTTGAAATATGACTTTAATTCCTTCACCCTTAAACCTTGTCAAACCTCTCTGATAGGAATAGGCAAATAAATAATGGGGCAATTGCATATCTAGCCTTTCTTAATGTTTAGTTTCAAGGAAATAGCCTATTGACAAAAAAAAATCAAATATGGCTTTTCCTAATGTTTAGTTTCTAGGAAATAGCCTTTGTAAGACAATAATGCCCTTTACAATTAAACCCTACACAATGTCAAAATAACCCTCTTATAAAGTGTAAGGACGAAACTACCCTTCTCATCTTCTACTTCAGTTGACTGAAGAAAATCAAAACATTTAGACTACCTTACTCATCTGGTCGCATATCATCTTCATTCTTCACTCCTCACTCTTTCTTTTACCACTTGAAAAAAACAAAGTCCCTTACAAAACCAATCCCAGCTACAAAATTTCATATTTATGAAGCAATCATCGATGCCCTTGTGAAATCTCAATTAATTAGGGTCTTGTATCTAAATCATTCACTTTCAATAATTTATTAGGTTTTTTGATCAAGTCAAATTGTTTTAAGAAGGGTTTGATGTTTTATAGGGAGAATATAAGTAGGGTTTGCTTAGATGCTTATAGTTTTGTAATGGTTTTCAAGGGTTGCTGTAAGGCTGGTGATTTGAACAAGGGTTTTGAGGTTTTGAATCAAATGCAAGAGACAAGTTGGTCTCCTAATGTTGTTATATACACTACTTTGATTGATGGGTGTTGTAAAAATGGTGACCTTAAGAGAGCTAAGACGTTGTTTCATGGAATGAAGGAGCTTGGTTTAGTTGCTAATCAGTATACGTACATAGTTTTAATTGACGGTTATTCAAAAAGGACTTAAAAAGGATGTGCTTGAGCTGTATGAGAAAAAGTAGCTTAATATGGTGTTGCCTGTTTTGTTTACTTACAATTGTATGATCAATGAGTATTGCAATGATGGGAAAACAAGTCAAGGTTTTATATTGTTCCATGAAATTTGTGAGAGAGAGGTAACTTGTAATGTTGTTACATATAATACTTTGATTGGTGGGTTTTGTAAAGACATGAAGGTTTGGGAGGCTGAAAGGTTATTCGAACAAATGAAAAGAACAGGTATTAGTCTAATTTTAGTAACATAGAACACATTGATAGACGAGTTTTGTAGTGTTGGAAAGTTAGTTGTTGCTCTAAGATTATTTGATCAATTGAAGTCAAATGGTCACTCCCAACCTTTAGTGACTTATAATACTCTTATTTGAGGTTTTTCTAGAACAATAAACTCAGTAGGAGCTACCAATTTAGTTAGAGAGATGACGGATAAAGGAATATAATATTCTAAAGTGACATATACAATTCTAATTGATTCATTAGTTCAATCAAATGACATGGAGAAATCATTTCAATTATATGCATCCATGAAGACGGCTGGTTTGGTTCCTAATGTTTATACCTTTGGTGTTTTTATCCATGGGGGATTTATGTATATTAGTTTTTTTAAAACACTGTTAAACCTTAACAGATTTAAGTATCATTTGTGTTCACTAAAAATGTTATTTTGTATGTGCTTTTGTGATGGTTTTTGGTGTATGTATATTTGTTTGTGTTGATCATTGCTGAACCAAAACAGGTTTAGGTTTACTGTGTTGGTTGGTTGAACGACAAATTTTTATGTATATTGATTTTGAAAACAATGTTGGAACCCCGTTCACTGGTAACGCAACAGAAGTAGGTTTTAATGTTTTTTATACAGATCATAATCTGGAACCAGTGAACTTGGGATTATAATTATTTTAAGAACTAATATATACAATATGTAAACACAGGAAATTGTAATTAATATAATCAGAAGAAGAAAATCTTACCAACGTTTGGAGGCTTCATCAGTTTACGATATGCTCATGTCTGAACCAATATTACCAATGTTTGGAGGCTCCTTCACTTCACGATATGCTCTTGTTTGAATCAATCTTACCAACGTTTGGAGGCTTCTTGACTTTATGATATGCTCCTGCCTGAACCACTAGATCTTCCTCGTTATATCCTGAGACTGGTAACTTCGTGTGGACATGTCACGGTGTCAGAAACTTAAATGGAGGATGTAGATAAAAAACCTAAAGAAACTATTTATTCAATGTGTTTCAAAAACACAAAAGCATAAAACCAAAAAAAAATAAAATTCTTTTTGACGGTTCACAAATGAACACACAAATAAATTGTGTTTTTCTTCTGTTTTGTTCTCTTTGTTTTTCAATCTTGTTCTCTCACGCAGACCATAAAAAATCATCTGTTCCTCATCACTTTTGCACGTTTTTATGCTTATCTTTTATCTACTTATTCAGGCACTATCGGTTTGCATCCTACGTAATAACTGTGTTGTGTCTCACATATACATCAAATTGTATAATATGCCAACACTGATTCAATGCATTGATATCTGTTGATTGTATTTATCTTATCTCAATATTTAAAACATATATATCAAATATATATATATATATATATATATATATATATTGACAAAACTAATCAGTTTAAATCTTTTAAGATAACTTATATCATTAAAGATATGAATCAATTTGTTTTGAATTAAAACTCTTTCAATTCAATATTTAATTGATAAAAATAAAATAATCAAAATTAACTTATCTTTAAAAAATTATATATCAATCAACACCCTCCAACTAATGATAAATTACACAATTAAATAATCTAATTATTTAATTTACATAATCATTAATATTCATTAATTAAATAATCTCATTATTCAATTAATTCCCGAATAAACACGTGTCACTTTCATGTCACAATTAATTGGACAATCAAATTAATTAACTGTGCTAGCAAAGGGACCTCATGGACCCACAATATTTTGAGCTTCAATAATCCTTTGAAATAATTAGTTAAACTCTTTAATTAATTTTTCATGATTATTAAATTTGGTGTTATTCCACTAAAAACCCGAAGCTGCACTCTCTCAACTACATATGTGTTTACACAGACCGATACAACTTGGCATCCATCGATATAGATATTATACATGGTGTGATCCTTTACAGTAATTCATAACTAGAGATAGGTCATAATGTCCGTTATACCCCTCTAATTACATATATCTTTTAAGTATCGTTGATTCTCTAATAGACAAAAAATCTTATTTCCTCACGAAATTAGGAGAGTACTTGCCACCCTTAAGGAAACTACCATATACATCTCACAAGAAGGAGTGGATTCCACTATTGTGTACAAACCTTCCCAGCCACAAGCCAAATCACAATCCCAACATACAGAGCATATTGATCAGGAATTGAATCTGACCTCACCCATGGTATATCAAAGACCATGATCTTACCTGAAGGAGTCGATAAGACATGAATCTCATCAGTAAATGAATCTTAGTGAGAGATTAAAATAGATCATGGCCTAGTCCTATATGATCACATCATATAATGTGCCTCCATTCTCATATCTCCATATGAATGATCCAGGTTAGGATCACCGTACATTACAAAATAGACTACAATTGTAGATTAACCATAAAAAAGTACCCAACTTTATTAGCTATCTTCAGAATCTTTAGATTGCACGTCTTTTACTGTATCTATCTGTATATGACATTCATATACATAGTTTGAGATTACATCCGGCAATCTTGGATTTTTTTACGCACAAGTTATAAAATAAACAACACAACAAGAATGAATTGAACTTTTCTTTTATATATTTCTTAATTCCATTTATAAATTTCATCTTTAGTGCATAAACCCCAACAATCTCCCGCTTGCACTAAAGCATGTGAGGCATGTTTCGTAAACCTAGACCATCTTGGTGACCCAAAAACACTTTAGCCGGTAAGGTCTTCATAAATAGATCAACATGATTGTCTTGTGAGGCTATCTTGGTGACGATCACATCTCCTCTCTGCTTTATCTTTCTAATGAGATGATACTTTCTCTCTATATGCTTACCTCTCTTGTGGGTTCTTGGTTCTTTGGAATTAGCCACAACACCATTGTTATCACAATAAAATGTGATGGGCTTATCTAGATCTAGAACAACTTCCAAACCACTCAAGAACTTATATAGCCAAACAACATATTTAGCAGCTTCACAAGCAGCTACATATTCGGCTTCCATGGTGGAGTCAATAATGCAAGATTGCTTAATACTTCTCCATACAATAGCTCCACCACCTAGGATAAAAACTGATCCAGACGTAGAATTCCTAGAATCCCCGTCTGACTGAAAATCAGAATCTATGTATACTAACGGGATTAAATCTTGTCCGGAATACACTAGCATATAGATTCTCATTCTCCGAAGATACTTGAGAATAGCCTTGACAGCAACCCAATGATCCAAGTCTGGGTTGGATTGGTATCTACTGATTACTCCCACTGCATAGCAGATGTCCGGTCTCGTCTATAACATAGCATACATGAGACTACCTACTGTTGATGCATAGGGTACACGTCTCATATCCTCAACTTTTTGAGGTGTCTTAGGACACTGTTCCTTAGACAAGTGAACTCTATTTCTGGAAGGTAAATTACCTTTCTTGGAGTTTTGCATTGAATATCGCACCAGAATCTTATCGATATATTATGCCTGAGACAGTGCAATGAGTTTATTCTTTCGTTCCCTTATAAGTTGGATCCCTAGAACGTATCTCGCCTCTCCCAAATCTTTCTTTTGGAATTGGCTAACCAGGCAGCTCTTTTACATAAGACAACACTCCCATATCATTCCCAACGAGTAGGATGTCATCTACGTATAGGATAAAAAAAAACTACTTTCTTACCAATGATGCATTTGTAGACACAAGACTCATCGACATTCTACTCGAAGCCATAGGTTTTGATCACATCATCAAACCTGATGTTCCAAGATCTATATGCTTGCTTAAATCCATATATGGACCTTTTGTAGCTTGCAAACCTTTTGTTCTTGATCTAAAGACACGAATCCCTTTGGTTGCATCATATAAATGCTTTCGTCAAGATTTCTGTTCAAGAATGCAGTTTTGACATCCATTTGCCAAATTTCATAATCAAAATAGGCAGCAATGGGTAAGAGGATCCTAATAGACTTAAAAATGGCTATTGGTAAGAAGGTTTCTTCATAATCGACCCCCTTTTTTTGGGTATAACTCTTGGTCACTAGCCTTGCTTTGAAGGTCTCTACCTTCCCGTCTACTCCTCTCTTTCTCTTATGGATCCATTTACACCCTATGGGTTTTACCCCATTCGGTAAATCTACAAGATAGAGTACATGGAATCCATCTTGAGATTCATGTCTTTAAGTCATTCCTCTTTACCAAGATCTTCTATTGCATTCTTAAATGTAAATGGATCATCTACACTTTCAGTAGAGACAACACCTTGTCCCTCACCAATACCTAAACATCGTTCAGGTTGTCTCACAACCCTCTCTCTAAGTCTAGGAGGTAGTGTATCCTGATTAGAAACCATCTAACTCTCAGATGTTTGTGGATCAAAAACTCTTGTTGATAAAGCACTAGTCTCACCAGGCTCCAACTCATTCAATACAATCTTAGAATGAGGTTTATGGTAACTAATATAATTGTCCTCAAGAAACGTTGCATTTGATGATACAAATACTTTGTTATCTTCGGGACTATGGAAGTGTCCATGTCTGGTCTCCTTGGAGTATCCTACAAACAGGGCAGACAACAGACTTGGAGTATAGCTTTCCACTTTTGTTCTTCAGCACGTGTTCTGGATACACCCATAAGCTAAAATGTCTCAAACTAGCTTTATGACCATTCCCAGCTATAGAAGAGTCTTAGGAATAGATTTGGATAACACTACATTCAAAATGTATGTCGCTATTTGTAACGCATATCCCCATAAGGAATTTGGTAATGATGAGAAACTAATCATAGATCTCACCATTTCTATCAGGGTTCTATTTCTCCTCTATGCTACACCATTTTGCTGAGGTGTACCGGGAGCTGTGAGTTAGGAAACTATCTCTTGCTCGACCATGAAGTCTTCACCATGAAGTCCTCAAACTCTTGGTCAAGGTACTCACCTCCACGATCCGATCGTAGTGACTTGATGGTCCTACCTAATTGATTCTCAACTTAAGCTCGAAATTCTTAAAAATTTTCAAATGTTTCTGACTTCTGTTGCATTAGCTAGACGTATCTGTATCTTGAGTAATCATCTATAAAGGTGACATAATACTCATAACCACCCCTAGCTTTAACTTTCATTAGCCTGTAGACGTCTGTATGTATAAGCTCTAGTTGTTCTTTAGCTCTAAGCTCTTTTCCAGTAAAAGGTGTCTTAGTCATCTTACCTTCCAGACAAGATTCACAGACAGGTAAGGTACCAACCTTTAACTCACTTAAAGGTCCATTTTTTACTAGTCTATTTATCCGGTCAAGGTTAATGTGACCAAGCCTTAAATGCAGTGATACATGTCATTATCTTGAGAAATTTTATGCCATTTTGTTTTTTGTTTTCAAACCTTAAACATTTCGGTGTTGAGCGGTGTAGTATGTATTAACAATCTTAACACATACAAATTGTTTTCATTAATTCCTTAATAAATATTCAGACCATTCTTTCCAATAATAACAAACTTATTATCAAAAGAAACATTTTTTTTTTGTTCTAACAACTTAGAAATGGAGATCAAATTCCGTGTAAATCCAGGAATAAAAAATACATTGTCAACCAAGATATAATTATTACAAAAATGTAATCTAATTACGCCCACTGCTCGTGCCGACACGATATCCCCTGACCCCACACGTATTGAGACGGCTCCTTCCTCTAGCTATGTCTAAGAATCAGTCCATTGTAAAGAAGAACAAACATGGTTAGTGGCCTCTGAATCAACTATCCAGGATGAAGAATCATCTTCCACTAAACATGACTCAAGAATAAGTAAATCACATTTACCTTTCTTGGACTTCTTCTTGCTTTGGGCTTTCTTGGGTTTGGGCTTTCTTGGGTTTGGGCTTTCTTGGGTTTGGGCTTTCTTGGGTTTGGGCTTACCTTTCACCTTCCCAGCAGACCTGTTCCTCTTCATATTACTAGAGGAGGAAGATGGCTCAACAACATTTGCCTCACCGGTCTTACCCTTGTTGTCAAGGACTCAAAAGTAACAAGCTCATAGAGCAACTGTGTAAGATTGAACTTTAACTTATTCCTCCCGTAGTTGCTCTTAAACTGATCAAAACTCTTTGGAAAAGTTGTCAGTATGATAATCACTTGACTGGGTTCATCAGTGGCCCTGCCATTGACTTATACCGTGTTGAAGTCAAACATCATGCTCAGGACATGTTCTTAAACTGACGTACCTTCTTTCATGCGAGCAAGCATAGTGGATTGAACAGCTTCGTGTCGCTTTTGCTCAGAGGGCTGCCCGAACATAACATGCAATGACTCTATGATTTTGATTGCTGAAGTCATTGCTTTGTACTTTGTGACAGTCACGTCTGTCATAGAAGCCAACAAATATGTTCGAGCCTTCTCATCAGATGAGACTCATCGCTGGTATGCCACACGAACAGTTCGTGTGGCATTGGCAGCAAGCGTTAGAGGACATTTCTTCGTAAGCACAAACTTGAGGTCTTTGGTGACAAATATTGCATTAATGTTTAGTTTCCACTTAGTGTAGTTATCAACAGTTAATTTTTGTTTGTGAGCATTTGAAGTAATGCAGAAGACATAATTGCTGAAATAAATAAAACATTCACTCGGTCATTTATTTAAAACAAGTGCGAATGTTATGGTATAAATTTAAACATGATGCATGAACATGTTTAATGAACTAGAACAACCCTGAAACCAGTTACTATGCAATAAAAATCCAATATACCACAAAGAAGTGCCACCTTAGGGTCGGTCAAGTCTTTTCATGTTGGACCGAGACATTCTCAGTCAACTGATTTTCTAGAATAACTCTTATTCCATATCATTCAATCTTCGTTTATTCAATCAGGTTTTTAATTAACAAAACTTAATCAAAACTTTAGTAAGTGTAACCCACCATTTCAGATCTCACGAGCTTAACTCGAGAATTGCCGCATTAGGGTCAATCAATCCTGAAATTCCCTTAGAAATCCTATCTGTTTGGAAGTCAACCTTGGTATTGATCTTTATTGAAACCCTCTTTAGGGAGGATGAAAGCAAAGCCATCACGTGCCCCCACTCAGATCTCACGGTGTTGAACTAATGATGGGGACTGCATGATATATATGTCATTTATCCCTCTCCCACTCACTTTTTTTAAAATAGAGTTTTCTATTATCCGTTAATGCACCTAGACTCCACATGATCAAACGGTTAAATTTAATCAAGTTATCTAGTGCATTAAATAATTCATTATTACAAGCAAGATCTATTTTACTAATAAATTATTTATGATTTTTAACTATTACAAATCTAATCTATTAGTGAATAATCTAAGCCTTTGTAAACTATTTACTAAGGTCAGATTATTATGTTAGTGTTTACCAAGTTTAAACTATTAAATCTCTAACACTTTATTCGGTTCATTTATTATTAGGTAATTAATCATATTAATCTTAATTACAATAAATGACCCTATTAATCTAACTTATTAAACTCTTTAATAACTAGACTAATGTTAATGAGAATTACCAAGTTTTCTAACCATTAAAAAACCAATGTCATTATTCATAGTCATTTATGTATATTGCCCATTTTAATCACTTTAAAAAATACATAAAATATCAGGCTATGATGCAGGTATGACATATCAAATATATTTGTGTAGGCACATCTAATCTAAATGACATAGTATGCATGGCAATGTTTTTATTATCTTGTAATATAAAGCATATATTAATTGATCGAGTACTGTGGATTATTTAACCTAAAAAAATTTGGAATCTAAAATAATAAAAATACCCTCAAGGGATTCCTTGGTCTTCTTGTAACTTCAGAAATCTTTTAGTCTCTTCAGTTCACTCCGATTCATCTCATGAATCCTTATTCACAATTTTTCCAGGTCTTCAATATTGGTTACACATTTTTTTTACAATACAATAATAGTAAAAATAAATAAATTAATTATACAACTTATAAACCCTAAATCCGCAGTACCATAAAAAATTATGATCAACCTTGTTTAAATGAAACAATTTAATTATAAACATTCATACAATCATATAGATGGTGCCTACACATCCATACATACTGGAGCATTAAAAACAATTTCCTGCTCCGATAAAATAAATTGGCTCTGATACCAATTGTTGGTAACGCAACAGAAGTAGGATTGTTTTTATTTATACAGATCATAATCTAGAGCCAGTGAACTTGGGATCATAATTATTTTCAGAACTAATACATTCAATATGTAAACATAGGAAATTGTAATCAATATAATCAGAAGAAGAAAATCGTACGAACGTTTGGAGGCTCCTTCACTTTACGATATGCTCGCTCCTTCACTTTACGATATGCTCATGTCTAAACCAATCTTACCGACATTTGGAGGCTCATTGACTTTACAATATGCTCCTATCTAAACCACTCGATCTTTCTCACTATATCCCGGGACTGGTAGCTGCGTGTGGGTGTGTCACGGTATCAGAAACTTGAATGGAGGATGTATATAAAAAACTTGAAGAAACTATTTATTCAAAGTGTTTCAAAAACAAAAAAGCATAAAACCAAAAACAACTTAGTTTTGGCGGTTCACAAATGAACACACAAATTAATTGTGTTTTTCTTTTGTTTTGTTCTCTTTATTTTTCAATCTTGTTCTCTCAAGCAGCCATCAAAAATCATTTGTTCCTTATCACTTTTGCACGTTTTTATGCTTATCTTTTATCTACTTATTCAGGCACCATCTGTTTGCATCATATGCAATAACTGTGTTGTGTTGTGTCTCACGTATACATCAAATTGTATACTATGCCAACACCGATTCAATGCATTGATATCTGTTGATTGTATTTATCTTATCTCAATATTTAAAACATATATATCATTTATATATATATATATATTTATATATATATATATATATTTTGATAAAACAAATCAATTTAAATCTTTTAAGATATCTTATCTCTTAAAGATATTAACCAATTTGTTTTGAATTCAAACTCTTTAAATTCAAAATTAAATATTTAATTTAATAAAAATAAAATAATCAAATTATCATCTTCAAAAAATTAAATATCAATCAACACCCTCCAACTAATGATAAATTACACAATTAAATAATATAATTACTTCATTTATATAATCATTAATATTTATTATATAAATAATCTCATTATTCAAATAATTCTTAAGTAAACACGTGTCACTTTCATATCACAATTGGACAATCAATTAATTAACCGTGACCCTTGTTACCTAAATCGATGGGGCTAGCAAGGGGACCTAATGGACCCACAGTATTTTTGAGCTCCAATAATCCACAGAAATAATTAATTAAACTCTTCAGTTAATATTTCACGATTATTAACTTCGGTGTTATTCCACTAAAAATCTGAAGCTGCACTCTCTCAACTGCAGACGCTTTTACACAAACTAATACAACTCGGTATCCATCGATATAGCTATTATACATGGTGTGATACTCCATAGTAGTTCAAAATTAGAGCTAGGTCATAATGTCTATTTTACCGCTCTAATTACATATATCCTTTTATGTACCATTGATTCTCTAATGGACAGTAAATCCTATTTCCTCACAGAATTAGGAGAGCGCTCATATTGTCCAAGCCCCGAACCCTTAGGGGAACAATCATCTCCTTCTCACAAGAATGAGTGGATTCCATTATTGTGTACAAACCTTCCTAGCCATAAGCTAAGCTGTAATCCCAACATGCAGAGCATATTGATCAGGAACTGTTTCCGACCTCACCCATGGTATATCAAAGACCATGATCTAATCTGAAGGAGTTGATAAGACACTCAGGATTAAGATCACCCATATATAGCCATCATTTATTGATATTTATGAATCTCATCAGTAAACGGATCTTAGTGAGAGATTCAAATAGATCATGGCTTAGTCTTATATGATCACATCATACAAGGTGTCTCCATTCTCATATCTCCATTTGAATGATCCAGGTTTGGATCATTGTATACTACGGAATGGACCGCGGTTGCAGATTAATCACAAATAAAGTACCCAATTTTATTTGCTATCTATGGACTTATTAGATTGCATGTCTTTTCTGTATTCATCTGTATATGACATTCATATACACAGTTTCAGATTACATCCAGCAATCTTTGATGTTTATATGCACAAGATATAATATAAACAACACAACAAGAATGAATTGAATTTTTCTTTAATTTATTTCATAAATCCATTACAAATTATATTTTTAGGGCATATACCCCAACAAACATGTGTTCATTTGTTGTTTGACTGCCTTATATTTGTTGAGGAGTTGTTACCGGCTGCTGTTATTCATTTTAAACAGAAGATGAACTATGCCCAGGAGGAATGTCATAGGCCTGGGAATCGGTGCATTAGGCCTTAGAATAACGCCTATAAAGTATTGTACCTAAGCCTGTAAAATACTTCCTGGACTTAGAGGTTTTTTGTCGCCACATCATCATTTGTGACATAGGTTATGAAGGAACTAAGCCCAGGATGTTGTAGGCCTGAGAATTTGGACATTAGGAATAATGCATAAGCCCATGGTGGATTTAATTTCAAATTATAAATACATTTTTTGAATTTTTTTTTTTTTTTTCTGAGTAAAATTCCGAGTATCGGAGTATAATTCGAAACCGTATAGCTAAAAATGGAGACCGAGTCAAGAAAATTCAACTAGTTACAAGTTTGTGAAAGAACTCTTAGGCATCTAGTGGTTCATAATTGAAAGGTTTGGTTGCTATCTCTAGTGTGAATTTGGATCCTCTACTTATCTGATCTTTTTCCTAACCTCATCTAATCTCATGAAACATAAGCATGGTAGTGAATGTGTGGTTAAGATGTTATTGGTTTTCACAATCACTTTACAATAACCAATCACATATTTTAAAAAGGTCAGAAAAAAGATTATATAAGTAGAGGATCCAAATCCCTCTAGTGTAATGGGTAGCGACATCCTTGTTGGACCGTTCGTTGATCCTGAAACTTAACATATGGATTTCAACGGATACCCCATCATTGTTGGATAATGCCGATCGTGGGGATTATTACAAGGCCTCCTTAATTTCATCAACGAAGGAAAACTCAAAAAACTAGGAATCATACCTAGGCCGAAAAGAATTGTACCTAGGTGTGTAAAATATTTCTTTGGCTCAGGGTTTTTCTGTTAGCCACATCATCATTTGTGACACGTGTTTAGAAGATGAACTAATCACGGGATATAGTAAGCCTATGAACCGGTACATTAAGCCTAAGAATATTGCCTAGACCACTGATGGATTTAATTTTGAACTATTTTTTTTTTTTGAATTTTCTTATTTTCTTCCGACTGCACGAGATATTTTAAAACAGCTGTGTGCACCCATCAGAGTATAACTCAAAACCGTATAGGCTATATGGGAGACCGAGTCAAGCAACTCTAACAAGTTACAAGTTTGTGAAAGAACTCTTAGGAATCGAGTGGTTCATAATCAAAAGGTTTGGTCGCGATCTCTAGTGCAATGGGTAACGATATCCTCGTTGGACCGTTCTATGATTGTGAAACTTAACGTATAGATTTCCACGGATACCCCTTCATCGTTGGATAGTTTCGATCTTAGGGATTATTACGGGGCCCCCACGATTTTATCTACGAAGAAAAACTCAAAAAACTGGGAATCATACCTAGGCCTAAAAGAATTGTACCTAGTCTTGTAAAATATTTCATGGGCTTTGGGTTTTTTGTTAGCCACATCATCAATTGTGACACGTGTTAAGAAGATGAACTAAGCCTGAGATGTAGTAGGCCTAGGAACTGGTGCATTAAGCCTAGGAATAATGCACAGGCCCTTGATGGATTTAATTTTGAATTAAATATATTTTTTATAAATTTTCTTATTTTGTTTCGACTGCACAAGATATTTTAAAAAAGCAGTGTGCACCCCTCGAAGTATAACTCAGAACCGTATTGGTACTACGGGAAACGAGCCAAGCAACTCTAACAAGTTACAAGTTTGTGAAAGAACTCTAAGGCATCTAGTGGTTCATAATTGAAAGTTTTGGTTGCTATCTCTTGTGTAATGGGTATCAACATCCTTGTTGGACCGTTAGGTGATCGCGAAACTTAACGTTTAGATTTCCATTGATACCCCTTCATCCCTGCACGGTGCCGATCATGGAGATTATTACGAGCACCCCATAATTTATTTTACGAAGGAAAACTTAGAAAACAGGGAACCATGCCTAGTCCTAAAAGAATTGTACCCAGGCCTTTAAAATATTTCCTAGGCTTAGGGTTTTTTGGCTAGCCACATCATCATTTATGACACGTGTTAAGAAGATTAACTAATCCCGGGATATAGTAGGCCGAGGCTTTGGTACGTTAAGCCTAGGAATAAGGTCTAGGCCCCTGGTGGATTTAATTTCGAATTAAATATATTTTCTATGATTTTTTTTTCTTATTGCATGGGATGATTTAAAAAAGTGGTGTGAATCTGAGTATAATTTGTGACCACATAGCTAATACGGGAGACCGAGTCAAGCAACTACAACAAGTTACAAGTTTGTGAAAGATCTCTTTGGCATCTAGTGGTTCATAATTGATAGGTTTGGTTGTTATCTCTATTTTAATGGGTTGAGACATACATGTTGGACCGTTTGATGATTGCGAAACTTATCGTATAGATTTTCGTTAATACCCCATCATCGTCGGACGGTACCGATAGTGGAGATTTTTATGGGCCCCATATAATTTCATCTACTAAGCAAAACTCAAAATACTGGTAATCATACCTAGACCTAAAAGAATTGTACTTAGACCTTTAAAATATTTCTTAGGCTCAGGATTGTTTTGCTAGCCATGTCATCATATTTGCTCGCCACGCTATCAGTTGGTAGTGGACTACAGATGGATCCCACTAAATCTTCTTCTTCCCATTGTAGCCTAGATCCCACTAAATCTTCATCTTCTTCTCATTACAGACAAACACTCAAACCCATCATCTTCTTTGTAAACCGGTTGAACACAAACTTATTTGCTTCTCTCATACCCCAACTCTTCCTCTCGTCCACATCAGCAGGAAAACAATCTTCATCATTTATACATCTCCTTACCACTGTTTTGCTTTATATACGGGTTTTCAGATATAAAATATGGAATTGTAGTCTAGATTATTCATTGACTGAGAGGGTTTTGCACATATGTTGATTTTCATACAAGTTCTAAGATCTAACATCTCCTTCTTCCATAAACTCAAAATACCTTTTTTTTTGTTTTATTTTTTAAATGACTTTGAAGGTTTTGTGTTGTTTGCGAAAGAAGTCTGGTATATTGAGAGGATTTTATATTGTTTGCAATATAAGTCTCGTATACTGTAACATTCATTATTAAATGTAATTTTTTTGACTTACAGATACTTGTAAATTGTGTTGTATGATATAGGGAAGAATTCTGTTTAAGTTTTTTTCAAAGAATGTGTTGTATGAAAAGGTATAATATTGTACATTTTTTTCTAAAAATGACAAGCCACTAGTTTATTGTGGGGCCAAGATAATTTCATGAACCGAAGGAATTATACCAATGCCTAAGAGAATTGTTCTCAGGCCTAAGAGAATTATTCTACCCAAGCTTAAGAGAATTGTACTCAGGACTAAAAGAGTTGTTCTACCCAGGCCTAAAAGAATTATTCTTAGGCCTAAGAGAATTGTACCCAGGCCTTTACAAAATAGAATTTTAATAATTTTATTTAGCTAATTTAGTAGTTGGTACAATTAAATATGTCACAATATATTCCCAGGTTGTTGACATGTCTAGGAACAAAATACCTCATAAACATTCCAAGCCTAAGAGAACTGCACAAAATATTTTCAACTTAAATATTAATTCTCAAGCTGTACACATTCCAGTCATTAACTATTGATACCTAAAATAGAATTTTCTACGGGAAATTGCAGAGTTAACCATTGGTGTAAATGTCAATTACAATGGCCTTATGAATGTCTTTTATATTCTTTGTCAAAAAACTAATTTCCATAGAGTTTTTACTCCAGCAAGAATCAACTCAACATTCTTCTTAAAGAATACACCACAACTGTATCTATATAATGGTAGGATATGTCAAACATAAGTATCTTTAGGAAATAGATTATGACAATGCAACGTCATTTCCAAAAACTACATGGAATCATTCATTTCCGGGATTATAACAATTAGTCATAAGTTCAAAATTATACATGCTTCTACAAGCAATAATTCTTAGGCTTATGGAATCTATTACTAGGCTCAACTGCATACATGCATATATAAGCATTAATTCTCATGCTCATGGCATCCATTACTTGGCTTATAACAATCATTTGTAGGCTCAAAAGCATACATGCATATAATAACATTAATTCTCAAGCTCATGCCATCCATTACCAGGCTTATAAAAATCATCCATAGGCTTTAAATCATACATGCATCTACAAACATTAATTCTCAAACTCAAGGATTCTATTACCAAGCTCAAAAGCATACATGCATATAGTAGCATTAATTCTCAGGCTCATGACATCCATTACTAGGCTTATAACAATCAATCATAGGCTCAAAATGATACATAAATCATCGGTCCTAGGTTTGAAATAATAAGTGAATCTTCAGTTTTATGCTCAAAATAATACATATACCATCAGTCATAGGCTTATAATAATACATGCATCATCCATTAGTACTAGGCTTACAAAAATCATTCGTAGCCTCATAGGCTAAAAAAAACACATTCAACATCAGTTTTAGGCTTAACATAATACATGCATCATCCATCGATCCTAGGCTTATGACAATCATTCATAAGCTCAAAATATACATTCATCATCAAACCTAGACTCATTAAAATACATGCTTCATCCATAAATCCTAGGTCTATAACAATCATTCCTAGGCTTAATATAATACATACATGCAAAATAAATCATTCTAGTCTGCAAACATTATTCCCATTGAATTACATCCCATCATGAAAATGTGTTCATATCTTACCACACTACTACATGTCATAATGGAACAACAATTAAACTACATATTCATATAGCTTTTGTTGGAACGTAATTGTTAGGGTATATATATATACGTAGATAAATATGTACAATACTAGATAAATGTACGTTACTTGTAATGACGGAGATAGATGCGACAATGTAACAACCCATGACTGAGAAATAAATGAACAAAATTAAAAAGACCAAAATTGTTTCTCGAAGATTATTCAAATTCAACAAGGTCTCTTTCTCCAGAAATTCTGTAAGCATATTTGCACATAAAAAATGATACTAGAATCGAGTTCCACCTTAGCAAAATGAACCTTGTATCTAAAAGAGCAAAGTAACAGTAACACATGAGCTTGAAGGTCTCAATAAAATTTGAGAAAAGTTCATCTAATAGATAATAGAGAATCAAATATTAAGAATTGATAATTTTAAGAACTCCCCCTATGACAGCCAAATCATTTATACTCAACGAGTGCAAAGAAAGGACCAACCTTAGGTTCTACCATATAAACATTTTAAAATTACATTTTACCCTCCTCTAAGTATTTATAGGATTACAAGATAACCTACTACATGTATTCATAGTGTTTAGAGGCAAAATGTTAAGCTTATCTACTGGGTAAAAATGTACGGTGATAACAATACTGTAAAGAGCAAAACAACGTACACCAGCATTGCACATGGATTGTTCTATAAAGAGGGCATTCTATTACATGAATTTATCACTCTTCTACCACTAAGTGCAACAAATCTATAACTATATAACAACAAAGTTCTTTTTTCTATCAAATTCGAACCATCATAAAACGTATGCTTGTATAGTAAGGCAGACAATACTTGAGAGGTTGGTGGTGTAGGGAAAAATCAAATCAAAAGCGGTGGAAACGGGAAAAAGGGTTTAAGTTTATTTTAAAATTTTCCCATTAAAAGAAAGAACCTTAACCATTGCTTAATTAACGTATATTAAAATTATCGTACCTTTTTCTCGTGACGATTGAAGCTGCGCTGAATTGAATCTATTAGATCTTCCAATCCAATCACGAACATGAATCACTTAGGCGTGTGGGATCCCTTTCTTTAAATTGTATTCATGAAGATGGACACAAAAAAATCTTTTTCTTTTGTTAGTCACAATAATCCTCCAAGAGAAACCCCAATAACGTTTAGCCACTTTTAAATTATCAATCTATTTGATTGAAACTCGCGTGAACCCGATTCGATTTTTCAACACAAAACCCTTTTAACGTAAAGGATATTAGTGTACTATCGAACACAAAAACGTTCCCTCTTTTATCTGTGCTTGGCCGAATTTTATAAGCTATTTCTATGAGTTGGCTGAATTTTTTCTAGAGCAAAAACTAAATTTTTCTCTCTCAAAAATCTATGTTGACCGAAATTTCTCTTAGAAAAACTAGAGCTTGGCCAAAATTACATGCCACATATATAGGAGACCAAATCCTCTCCTAAAGAGGATTTACTTGATGGGCAAGAATCCTCTCACTATGAGGATTTATTTGGTGTCCAAGAATTCTCACTCAAAGAAGATTTCTTTTCCATACCAAGACTGCTAATCCAACACAATAGTGGATTTATTCAATAACCAATTATTGAATATAAATTAAATTGTGACTATATCAAATTTTCCTAATTTGACCAATTGTCAATTAGAGTTTTGATAGAAATCAAATACTTCATAATTTACTAGATAAATAAATTCATTTTATTTATCTACTTATCAAATATAGTATTTGATATTTATTATACTACAACAATTGTATGACACTTGGAGACCTTCTTCTACAAGGAAAAAGATTTTGACTTTTAATTAAATAAATAATTAATTAACAAATTAATTAAATTCCATTTAATTAAATAATATAATAAAAACAGTATAATAGGCTATTATATTTAGCCTTGCCACCCAAGTCCATACATGGGCATATATATTGTTTTTTCCTATTTTATTAAATCCATTGGACCTCAACAAAAGCTCCACAAGTGAACTAGACTCATTCTTACAAAAAGAAACAAGTTCACATGCCTTAATACAATTCAAGATGGACCCATAAATTGGTCCTGTAGAATATATTGAGTAATAGATATAACCTAATCACAATCACAAATGATTCACTTAGGTCCGATATATTAATTTTAGCTCATTCCACAAAAGAATTAAAATTGAACTCTTAAATAAAGATTGAATAAGTTAATGTTCCTCATTCGTACCCTAGACAATCTTAATGGAGATAAGGTATCCTCGTGAAGAATACCAGTAATCGCCAAGAGCTCATAGACCGCCAAGAGCTCATAGACCGCCTATAGCTCTCCTAGTTACCATATTTACTCATATGACCACATTTTGAACTTGGATATTTTGACTTGTCCAGAAGCCATATTTCAATAGACACTATTAAAAACTTAACATTAAGATTTAATATCCAAAACCTCAAAATATCCTTATGATGATATTCTATTCACATTTAATAAATGAAGCCACGATGTCCATATCTATAAATGAAGTCCTCTATCGATTAATAAATGAATACCACCAAACTATCAAGGATAGAATATCATATATAATAGAAATCATTGATAGCCCAATGATAACACTTTCAACCATAAGTCCATCATTTATCTCAGGATTGAGATAGACTCTCCGATTATCTTCAAGTGAAAACTTTTATCCATTGACGGTTCCAGATAAGGTATTTTACTATGATCCTATTCAATGCACCACTTTTCATTCAGTCTATTCTTTTCTTTGAACCCCTTTTCACCACAAAGAAAACACTTTCCTTTGATCTTGGTTACTTTCTTGGTCTCCTTCTTTGTAGGCCTAAGTTGCTTTTTCTTCCGTTATTTCTTTGTCTTCTTACGGGTATTAATATTAACAACTTTACTAACTGAATGAATCTCTTGACTCTTACCTTTCACAAGGATTTTTCTGACGCATTGAACATCTTGCATTCGGCATTGCAAGGTGTATTCCTTTTTGTTCAAGGTGTATTCCTTTTTGTTCAAGGTGTAGTCCAATTTTAACTAATTAAAGGATATGATATTGTGTTAACTATCGTGTCAATTTTCGTCTCACCATCTATCTCAGCACCATTGAGTTCAGTAATGTTAAGATGTGTTATGACTTTGTCAAGTAATCTTTCACAGACTGTCTAGGTTTTATCCTAAGATTCATAAAAGCAGTCACTGTCTCTCTCTTAGTCATCCTGGACATCATATCACACTTCCAGAGATATCATTATATCAACAACAGTCTCCATTCTTTCTTGTTATTGTTGCAACACTTCGGAGATAGTGGCCATAATGTAACATTTGGCCATCTCATCACAAATCTTCCACTGTTGATACTCGTCTCTTTGCTCCTCAGTAGATTTATTAGTAGGAGTTGGTGGTTTTAGGAGTAGAAAGAATGAATTTATGTTTTTCAACTTGCAACAACAATCCAATTTTCCTTTTCCATGTGATATAATTATCATCAGTGAAAGTATTATCTTTTAGGATGTTGATTAGGGATGGGGTAATGATTTCTATAGAAAAACAAAAAATTATATAAGTAAACATATTGGGATTATGCTCGATAGCAAGAGTGTAATAATGTATTTGATAATCTTTTCATATTAATAAAGTGATTTATAGTTTAACAAATCTTATAGCATTTATAGTTTAATTACTATAATTTTCAAAAGTAAATAATCATAAGGTTAAAAGACTATGAGAAAAGAAGAATTATTCATACATTTGGATATATATGAGGTAGACACAATTCTTTAGTTAGTCTTGAAAAAAATTCACAACTTAAGATAGAGGTTGGGCACTTTTATCTTATCAAAGTTTTAGATTCTTTTTCTAGCATTTGAGTGGGATCGAATGTATTGTAATGAGTCTAAAATCATCAAAGTGTGATATCTTTGGGCAAAAGAATATAGTGCACTGGGTTAATTGAATAGGATCACAGTGAAATACTTTATCTAGAACCGTTAATGTATAAAAGTTTTCACTTCAAGAAAATTAGAGAGTCTATCTCCATCGTGAGATAAATAATGAACTTATGGTTGCAAGTGTTATCATTTAAGTTATCAATGAGTACGATTATGTAGCATAGTCTGTCCTCGATAGTTTAGTGGTATACATTTGTTAATCGATAGAGGACTTCATTTATAGATATAGACATCGTGACTCCATTTATTAAATGAGAGTAGAATATCATCATATGGATGTTTTGAGGTATTGGATATTAAATTTGAACATTAAGTTTTCAATAGTGTTTATTGAAATATGACTTTTGGACAAGTCAAAATATCCAAGTTCAAAATGTGGTCATATAAGTAAATACGGTAACTTGGAGAGCTATAGGCGGTCTATGAGCTCTTGGCTATTACTGAGATTCTTCACAAGGATACACTATCTCCATTAAGATTATCTAGGGTATGAATGAGAAATATTAACTTATTCTATCTTTATTTAAGAGTTCAATTTTAGTTCTTTAGTGGAATGAACTAAAATTAATAGATCGAACCTAAGTGAATCATTTGTTGATTGTGATTAGGTTATGTCTATTGGAGGTTAAATTTAGATAGCCCGCCAAGATCCCCAATCCATAAGAACTTGTATGGATCACTTGATATATTTTACCGGACCAATTTATGAGTCCATCTGGAATTGTATAAAGGCATGTGGACTTGTTTCTTTTAGTAAGAATATGTCTAGTTCACCTGAGGACCTTTTATTGAGGTCCAATGGATTTAATAAAATAGAAAAAAATAATATATATGCCCATGTATGGACTTGCTCACTGTTTTTTTTTACACAGAGCAAGAAGGGCTTCTTTTGATTTTGAATTGCGTTGTAAAGTGAATTTTGAGGGAAATAAATTTGGAGGGATCAAGTTATATTGAATAAAAAACTTAAGGAGGGTATTGAGGCAATTCCACACAAAGAGTTTTAAAGAGTAATGTGGTAAATTGAGTTGTTAAAAAGGCTAAAAGTTCAATTCTGGAGGAATAGGCTATTTCCTATAAACTAAATGTTGGCAAAGGCTATTTTCTATAATTTCCACATAAATAATCAGGATTCTCGTTGTCACTCCATCAACTTTACTAATTGTGATCTTGTTATATTCATTTTCTTATTTAATGTTTTTTGTTGTAATTTTGTAGTAGGTACTAGCTAGTTTAGTTATGAGAGCTTCCGTCACTCCCAATGACCTCTAATTTTATAGTTACTAATTATTGTTGATGCTAATATACTACTTTGATCGAAATATATAAGACACTACTATACTAAAATAACATAGGGGATTATTACTTTGATCTTTAAGTTTTCCTCATTTTTTAACTCGAGTTTGGTGTATTGGCTTCTGTGTTCCATCAACGTTTCAGAAATATATCAAATTGGTTCTCGTATTAGTCAAAAAGAAGAGACTCAAGGAAATCATTACACAGGAGACATATGTGGTATTCCTAAAGTTTAAAAACATTAAGAAAAGAAATTAAAAACTTAAAAACCAATCATACATTCATACCCAATTATCAACCCCTATGTTTCAGAATAAAAAATATATACCAGACCCCGAAAAAAACACTAAAAAATACAAACAAACCCAAACCCTACACAACATTTTCCCTAATCATTTTTCCATTCCAGACCCAACATTGCCGATCCATAACTACAATCATCGCCTTAGAGGTTGTCGAACTAGAACATGAGGTCACAAATGCAAGCAACTTCTCATATGGAGGCCAACGTCGCCATCATCGGCACTGGCCTCCCTATTAGTGGAGGAGGCCAATGTCTTCTTCATTGTAATCCCTAGAGGATTCCCAAAGTGTCTCCATAAAATCCAGTGGTTTTTTAATTAGAAAGTGGAAATAGAAGAAAATTACATTTTTCATGTTTCAAAGATAAAAAATGTTCACTCTTAAAAAAATTACAAAAATAGTCTTACTTGGTGTTTACTTTATCTAAAATAGCCCTAAAAGGACCAAAATACCCTTTACACTTAATTCATATGAAATGATCGAACTGTCCATTCATATTTCTAATGGATCGAAATACCCTTCCATAGTTACAATCCAATCTGAACCTCCACTTCGTTCGTTCAACCATTTTTTTCTCAAACCAAACCAAACCTAACAATCCTCCCAACGATCCTCTTCGTCTACCTTTATTTTCTACTACTACAACTACCCCCACCTTCATCGTACACTCATCATCGTAAAACCTAACACTTCCATAACCATCGTATTCAGCTACTAAACTGAGCTTGAATTTTTTTTCTTTCATTTAAGTTTTCTGCTCGCTTTCTTATTTGATTTTTATATCATCTTCTTAGCAACTGAACTGGAGCTGATTTGATCTTTCTCTTACTGGATCTTGGTTCCTATAATTTTACAATCGTATTGGAGATTTCTCTAGTTTCTGTGAACTAATTAATGTGTTGTATTTACCATGGTTTAGTTAAAAATAACTTTGGTAAATTTAAATATATATCTAGGGTTGTAATTTAAACATCTGTACGGTTGAGGTTATATCATGATGAAGCTTATTTGAGAAGCTACTATAGCTGTATTTTTTGGGGTGTTGAAAAAAAAACAGATGAAAATTGAAGAAGAATTATTCTGCGGCGTCTTTTGTCTCTGTTTTGCCTCTGCTATTTTCTTTTTGATGCAATTATTTTTTTGCTTTTGTGTGTATTAGATCAACAGAAAACAAAACGTTTTCTAGCTGAAACAATCAGCCAACAGATTATGGTATCAGAGCTAGGTTAGGTTGCAACATAGATTTGGGGAAAGAAAGTGAAGAAAAAAAAGGTTCTCAAGAAAAAACGAGATGGCTAGTACAAGTGGTTCAAATGGGAATTCACAGTAGCCACATGTTCCAGTTTTTGATGGGAAAAATTACGACTTTTGTTGTGTAAATATTTGAGATGCACATTTTTTCCTGGGGCCTCAATTCCCCTCGTCCCCATCCCCATCCCCATTTGAGGATTTTTTTGGGGGAAAAATGGGAAAATAAGGGGGGATGGGGATGAAAATCATCCCCAAATTAAAATGGGGATGGGGATAGGGATGGGGGACCCCTCCCCCTCCCCCTCCCCCTCCCCATTTCCCTATTTTCCCCATAATTATAATTAAATAGGGATGGCGATGGGGGAGAGGTCCCCTATCCCCATTTCCCCATTTCCCCAAAACATATATAAATATAATTATAATATATATTGTTTTTTTTTTAAATTATAATATATATTTTTACTTTTTTTTTTATTCTTTGAACCCTTAAGTATATATACACGTTTAAATATATACATATATTTTTATTTTTTTTAGTTTACTTTGTATTTTTTTTGTTAAATGGGGAAATGGGGAAATGGGGAACCGGGAAAAATGGGGAAACAGGGAAAATTGAAAACTGGGGATGGGGATGGATATACCTTCTCCCAAAATTCCCCATCCCCATTTTCCCCAAAGGGGAAAATGGGGGGGGGGGGGATGGGGGAAGGGTCTAGGAAGTGGAGATGGGGATGGGGGGACCTATATCCATCCTTATTCCATAAACGTGCATCTCTAGTAAAGATAAAGACTTTATTTTTATCGGTTGATTTGTTGGATATGGTAAAAACTAGCTATGAAGAACTAGCTGATGGTGTGACTTTAAATGAAACCCAAAAGAATGAATTGAAGGAAGTTAGGCAAAGGAATACAAGTACTTTGTCCATGTTACAAAGAGCTGTAGCATATCAGATTTTTCCAAGAATTATGAAAGCGACATCAACTAAGCAAGCATGAGAGATTCTACAAAAGGAATTTCTAGGAGGTTTGAAGGTAAGAACAATTAAACTTCAATCTATTAGAAGGGAAATAGAGAATATAAGGATGAAAGAAAATGAGACTATTCACAAAACTAGTCAATCAAATGAAAACCTATGGTGAAGAAATTTTTGATAAGAAAATTGTGGAGAAGCTTTTGATTACTTTACCTACTAAGTTTGATCCTATTGTGGCCATCATAGAAGAAACAAAAGATATTTCAAAGCTAAGTATTGAAGAATTGATCGGTTCTTTTAAATCCTTTGAACAAAGAATGGTTCGCAACTCAGAAAAATCAATTAAGAGTGCATTTCAATCTATGCTCAGTGTTGAACCCAAAAATAATGAAAAGAATTCTCAAAGTTATGAACAAATTAGGGAGACGTCAAGCGGAGGTGGAAGATTTGGTAAAGGAAGAGGAAGAAATTCATGAGGAAAGGTAGAGACAACTTTAAGAGAAAATTTAATGAAGAAGGGTCATCCCAAAGGTGTAAAATCTATAAAAGGAGCAGCCATGCTAAAGAAGATTGTTGGTTTAAAGGGAAGCCACAATGCTACAATTGCAAGAAGTTTGGACGTTTGCAAAAAGATTGTAGATTCAAAATACTCAACAAGAAAATTATGCAGTAGAAAAGGATATAGAATGTAGCTTGTTTTACGCTTGTTTGAGTCCTCCATAAACAAGGGTTAAATCATGCTACTCAAGCACATGTCGTTCAAATGATGAAGAAAGCCAATGGTTTCTAGATAGCGAGTGCACCAACCATATGACAACAAATAAAAACATATTTGTTGACATGGAAGATTCAAATTCAAAAGTAAGGCTTGGAAATGGAGCCATGATTGATGTGAATGGGAAAGGCACAATTGGAGTCCAAACAAAGAAGTGCTCAAGATTTACTTGTGGTGTCTTGTATGTTCCAGATTTAGATCAAAGCTTGCTTAGTGGTGGACAACTTGTGGAGAATGGGTACTCACTGCATTTTGAAGGCAATTGTTGCACTATCTATGACAAAGGCAATTAGATTGTGGTTTTATCAAAGCTGAAATTGAAGAATTGAAGCTTCTTACTAAGCTTCAAGCATTCAAGTGGTAATTCTTTTAAAGTGGATGTGGCTGATGACTCGTTGCTATGGCACAAGAGGCTTGAGCACTTAAATGTTTATGGGCTGAAATTGCTTTATCATAAAAAATATGGTGCAGAGGCTTCTAAAAATGGAAGAGAATGATGAATTTTGTGAAAGATGTGCATTTGGGAAGCATCACCGATAACCATTTCAAAAAAGAGTAGCTTGGAGAGCCAAAAAGCCACTTGAATTGGTGCATACAGATGAGTGTGGGTTAATGCATACAACATCTCATGCTAGAAATAGGTATTTCGTTCTTTGATGATTTTACAAGAATCACATGGGTGTATTTTATTAGGCAAAAATATGAAGTTTTCACTATCTTTTAAAAGGTTTAAATTTTTTGTTGAAAAGCAAAGTGGTTATTTTATAAATAAGTTGAGAAGTGACAGAGGCAAGGAGTACACTTCAAAAGAATTTGATCATTTTTGTGAAAATGAAGGCATGGATAGGCAACTAACGGTCGGTTATACTCCATAAAAAAATGGGGTATCGGAGAGGAAGAATCAAACGATAATGGAGATGTCAAAATCAATGTTACATGAGAAAAAGATTCCCATTGGCTTTTGGGCTAAAGTTGTTTATACAACTTTGTACTTGATTAATAGATGTCCAACTAAAGCAGTGTAGAACATGACTCCAATTGAAGCTTGGAATGGGAGAAAGCCTTTAGTGAAGCACTTGAGAGTCTTTGGATGTGTATGCTATGCTCAAGTTCCAAAGGAGAAGCGGTACAAGCTAGATGAGACAAGTGAGAAATGTATTTTCATTGGCCATAGCTCATAATCTAGGGATATAAGTTGTATAGTTTGAAGAACAAGAAAGTTATCATTAGCCGAGATGTTCTGTTTGATAAAAATGCCACATGGAATTGGGAGGATGAAGCAGTTGAAATAAATGTAGCTATCAAATTTTATTTTACCAAAATATTCAGCAAGTGAAGATGAAGAAAATGAAGAAGAGTCAAGTCAACCAATCTCGCCCTCATCCCCATAGCTCTTTAAGCACAAGTTCATCAACACCAAGCTCAACTTTAAAGAAAATGAGGAGTTTGAGTGATGTTTATGAAAGAAGCAACTTTTGTGTTATTGAAACAGAAAGTTTTGAAGCAGCCATGAAGGAGAAGTGTTGGAGGAGAGCTATGGAAGATGAAATAGAAATGAAACTTGGGTGATTGTTGAAAGGCCAAAAGAAAAAGAAGTTATTGGTGTAAAGTGGATCTACAAAGTGAACTTCAATTCTGATGGGTGTCTTCAAAAAAACAAAAAAAAAACATAGCAATACTAGTTTCTAAGGGCTATGCATAACAATCCGGTATTGACTATGAAGAAACGTTTACGTCAATTGCTCGTCTAGATAACGTGAAAGCACTCATTGCTCTTGCTGCTGAAAAAGGTTGGTTGTTATACCAACTTGATGTTAAGTCTGCATTTTTGAATGGAAAGCTCAAAGAAGAGGTATATATGGAACAACCACAAGGATTTGTTGCCAAAGGTGAAGAAGATAAAATGTTCAAGCTAAAAAAGGCTTTGTATGGACTAAAGCATGCACCAAGAGTCTGGTATAGTCAGACTCATGGTTATTTCCACAAAAGGGAACTTCTCACGAGCAAGAGTGAGCCAACTTTGTATGTGAAGCATCAATGCCATTATGATATTCTCATTGTTGCTTTATATGTTGCTGAATTGGTGTTTACTGGAAACAATAAGAATATGATAGAAGAGTTTAAAAAGTAGATGATGAAGAGGTATGAAATGAGTGATTTGATGTAGTTGTATCATTTTCTTGGCATGGAAATTTATCAAGATGATGGTGGGGTCTTTATTTCACAAAACAATATGCTAAGAAAATTCTAAAAAAGTTTAGAATGTTGGGATGCAAATCAGTGGCCACTCTTCTTGTGTACAATGAAAAACTAAGGAAAGGTGATGGAGAAAACAAGGTAGATGAGACTCTCTATAGGAGTTTGCTTGGGAATCGCCTATATCTCACATCTATTAGGCTCGATATCATGTTTGCTGTAAGCTTGCTATCAAGATTTATGAATAGCCCAAGTCAGAAACACTTTGGTGTTGGAAAAAGGGTCTTGAGATATATATATATGGGACAATGAACTCTGTAATTAAATATGGAAGAAATTTTGAAGTGAATTTGATTGGCTTTTATGACAACGATTGGGCATGTTGTGTTGATGATATGAAAAACACTTCAGGCTATGTGTTTTCTCTAGGTTCTGGTATGTTTTCTTGGCTGTCAAAGAAGCAACAATTAGTAGCTCAATTTCAGCTGAAGCAGAATACGTTTCAGCCTCAAATACAGCTTCTCAAGCTATATGGCATAAGAGAATTTTAGAAGATATTGGGAAGAAACAAGTAGAGGCAACTGAGATATTTTGTGACAACAAATCAGCAATTGCTATGGCACAAAATCCATGTTTTCATAGCAAGACCAGACACATCAACATCAAGCATCACTTTGTCCGAGAAGCAATTGAAGAAGAAGAAATTAATCTTAGCTATGTTAGATCGAAAGAGCAGCTGACAGATATCCTCACAAAGGCACTTCCAACAACAAACTTTCAGCAACTAAGAATGACATTGGGAGTTCAAGAACAACACATTCTGAGGGAGAATGTGAACAAATTAATGTGTTGTATTTACCATGGTTTAGTTAAAAATTAACTTTGATAAAGTTAAATATATATCAAGGGTTGTAATTTAAACATCTGTGCGGCTGAGATTATACCTTGATGAAGCTTATTTGAGAACCTACTATAGCTGTATTTTTTAGGGTGTGAAAAAAAAAACAGATGAAAATTGAATATGAAAATTGAAGAAGAAATATTCTGAGACGTTTTGTGTCTCTATTTTGCCTATGCTATTTTCTCTTTTGTTGTTGTTATTTCTTTGCTTTTGTGTGTATTAGATAAATAGAAAACAAAACATTTTTTATCTGAAACAATCAGCCAACAATTTCTTATTCGATTAGATCCTCTGCATTACAGGTTCCTGATTTGCTAATATTCAGTTATAGTTTCCTTTAAACAGTCACTAATCACCGGTGCATAAGTTTGATTTCAATTTGTCTTTGTTGATTTTGTTCAGTTTAAAGGTGCGTTCGTGCAATAATCTATATTTTTATTATTCTTGGTGTTGTTAGTTTTTTTTATCGTTGTTAAGGCATCAACTACTGATAATGGAGTTAGGGTTTCAGCCTGAGCCGCCACTGTAGAAAAACCCAAGGCGCTGGAAGAAATGGAGGTGAAGTCCAATGGTTCAGTGGTTACTCAGGAAGTGGAGTTTGTGAGAAAATTTTAGAAAGTGGACCGAGGTTAGATTAATGGTACTTGGGACGTAAAGCCATTTCAGGAAGATAGGCAAACCGACCGAGATGCTGTTAGTGGTGCTAGTTTTGGGTTCGTGTGTCTTTTTGGTGTCTGATGTGTTTATTTATAATTAATTTCATAGTCTTATTTAAAGAAAGGACTAAAGAGAAGCTTATGATATTATCGATATCATTTTGTTTGTTATAATTAGGTTGGTAGATGAGCAAAATTGGGAATGTATAAGGATAGAAATTCAAGCGATCTGAATCTGTTATATAACTGGGCAATTTAGGTCCTCAGAAAGCAAAACCTAAAAATATGCTTTAAGTACCTATTTAGCTCAGTTAGAGATTTGATTTTTTCTTTTCTTTCTTTCGATGCAAAATTCGATGTAAAACATATCATATGATTTGTTGGCTTTATTTTACTGTGATTTGTGCCAAATGTATTTCTTTGAACTAATATATGGTTTTGTTCCATTGTTGATGCTATGAGGCAAGGGAAGAAAGTTGTTTGGAAACCATACTAACAAAATGATTGAAGTAAAGTGTTCTGACTCTAAATAGTAGTTAGATTCTTAGTGTTGTAAGTAGGGCACCCATCTAATTGATCGTGGTTGGATGTTCGGAATGTCCATTGAGCTGCAAGTAAGGGTTAGAGTTTGTTACAAAAGAAATTTAAATACATTTGTTTGTGTTTGAATTTTGTTGGTGTATATATGTTTGTGTTATATTCGACACATGTATATGTGATAATATAATAATTTGTAATTATTTTTACATTTTATCGGTGTATATAATTGTGTTGTAGTTGATTTTCCCGGTATTTCTTTTCTAGAATATATTTGCAAACAGGCGGTCGCATATATTTGGTAACCGAGTGTTTGTTGTTTATTAGTCTTTGGAGCTCGGGTATTATTCATTAGAGCCCGGGTTTTCATTTTTGGAGCCCGGTATCCAATGTTTGCTGCATAGGTATAATTTCCCGGGCTTACGAGATAATATTGTAGGCTCCAAATAGGTATTCTTGGGCTTCTGATGTGAAACGAGCATTACAAAATACAAACAAAAGTGTAATTCCCGGGTTTATAATATAATTTCCTAGGCCCAACCTCCTCGGGCTTCTGATATGAAATAAGCATCATATAATGCAAACACAAAGGGTAATTCTCGAGCTTACGAGATAATTTTTGAGGATCTAAATAGGTATTCATAGGCTTATGATATGAAACAAGCATCATATAATACAAACACAAAAGTTAATTCTTGGTCTTAGAAGATAATTTCTGTGGCTGAACATAGATATTTTCGGGCTTACGAGATAATTTTCCAAGCTTAAAATAGGTATTCCCAGGATTTTGATATTAACACCCAAGCTTAGGGACATGGATGATGCACATTGAATCTGTATCTACAAGACTACAACCATTGAATTTCAGCTTTTTCAATTTTATTAAATTAATCTTTCAAAAAATGTGTAATTGCATTAAATAAAATACATTAATTTTGAGGCCTATGATAAAGATGTGAAGCCCGAGATATATTTTTAAAGCCTAGGAATAACATCTCGAACCATGGTGGTTGTGTTTTTGAATAAATTCAATATTGAAGCCTGAAATACACGTTTTTTAGCCTGAAAAATAGAGTCAAACGAAAAAATTTGACTTTTTAGACAAGTTGCGAGAAATTATTGGTTGCAATTTGAAACTTCAAGTTCTGAGGCTTGGGATAAAGATGTGAAGCTAGAGATATATTTGTAAGGCACGAGAATAACATCTCAGGCCACAGTGGTTGTGTTTTTGATTAAATTTAACTTTTTTCGATATTTTTAATTATTTTTTTGACACAAAAGGTTGTTTTCCACAAACGGTTGCCTCCCATTGGATTCGTCTCCTACGATATAAGTTAGTTCGTGAGACCAAGTCAAACAACCCATATGCATTTTACAAACATAAAGTAAGTGTCTCTGTACAAATTCTAGTGTAGTATGTAGGGTAAGAGGTATCCGACCGCACGATGCTTCCAAAAAACAACATAAAGTTGTCCGTTGAAGCCTCATCCATGATGGATGGACCCGATTGGAAAAAATGATATAAGGCCATCATGATAGGATGTACAGTTGCCCACATGATCGGCAAAAACGATATAAAGTCAAACGCTGTTGTTTAACTTTTTTCGGTTTAAATTTAATTTTTACAATATTTTTAATTATTTTTCTGACACAAATGTTGATTCTAGGACCAGATATTAATTCTCATGCCGAAAACAGAAATTCGCAGGCTAAAAAACATAATTTCCTAGGCTTAGGAGCGTATACCATTGTATATGCAACATCAACTACTTTACAAATTCAAAGGTTGATTCCAGATCTTCAAACATTAACTCTCAAGCTGAAAACAAAAATTTCCAGGCGCAAAACATAATCTCCCGGGGAGAGGATACATGCAACATCACTTACCTGGACTTCAGATATTATTAGCCAGGCTTAAAACAATACTTCGCGGGCTTATGAAATTAAACATGCAACATCAACTACCTATAAAATCAAAATACTTCCCGGACTTTGATATTTAATCTCAGGCTCAAACCAAAACAGAGGAAGAGAGGAAGAAAGAAATGAAAATATTCCAAAACTGACCCTTCAGAATCGTTGTTGAAGAACCTCATTCCTTTCGGATGTCAACGGCCTTGGAACTTCGAGAGTAGCTGTATGTAACAGAGATTTTGGGAGAAAGATTACGAGTTGCTGTTAGAAGAAGAAGAAGAAGACGAGGACGATGATGAAGAGAGAATCTGAGAAGATTACATCGATCTTGAATCAGATATTAGAAATTAAAAATATGGGTTCTTTGTTTTATACAGCACACTTTCCAATGTCATTCATGGAAAAGTCACCATATTAATAATCTTATAGAAATAGCACTAATTAACGTGTTCCGTCAAAATTACCTCTTTGTTTCTTTCTCTCTCTCTTTACTATTTAAATTTCTTTCCCTCTCTTTCTTTCTTCAAAGACCTCCATTGAGGGATCAGTGGAGGTCGAACAAACCTCCGATGGTTGTCGTCGAAATAGTGGATTCCATTAGAAGTCGTTTCGACGACCCACAACCTCTATTGGAGGTTGTAGAAACGACCTCCGTTAAAAAAAATTCTAGAAATAAGTCTCGGCTAGCTGAAATAAGTCTTGAGTAGCTAATTATAAGTCTCAGGTAGCAATAAGTCTCGGGTAATTGGAAATAAGTCTCGGGTATCTGAAAACAAATCTTGGGTAGTTGAAAATAAGTCTATGGTAGCTGGTTATAAGTCTTAGGTAGCCATAAGTCTCGGGTAATTTGAAATAAGTCTCGGTTATTTGAAAATAAGTCTCGGTTAAGTAACAATAAGTCTCAGGTGACCTACTCGAGAATTATTACCGAGACTTATTTCCAGATTCGATTTTTTTTATCTTCTTCTTCGTTGACCACCAATAGAGGTCGAGGTCATTTAAACCTACAATAGAGGTTTTTTCGACCTCCATTTGAAGTTTGTCCGACCTTCATTAATTCTTTGATAAAAAAACAAAGGAGAAAGAGAAGAGACAGAGAGAAAATGAAAAAGGAAAAACGAAAAGTAAAAAAGTAAGTGAGGGTATTTTAGTCTCATCACATATTTTGGTGCTAAAAAATATAGAATTAATAATTTGGTGATAGTCCTACAAAACCAAACCTTTTTTGTGCTATTTCCCTCTATTTCCTCTTAAAAAATATTAGGGTTCACAATGGAGCAGACAACCAAGAAATGGGGAATTTTGGGATTTTTTTTAGTGTTTAGGGAATACAAAAGGAAGTCAATTTGGTAATGTATTAAGGTTAAGGGAGTAAATGAGAGCAATTTGGTAATTTTGAATTAAATGAGTTATAGGGTAATTTGGTAAAACCAACTCTAAAAAGAACACAAATGTAATTTTTTTAAGGGAATTTGCATATATAGTCTTTCTCATTGTTTAGTTTTTAGGAAATAGCCCATTGGCAAAAAAAATTTATAAGTATGGTCTTTCCTATTGTTTAGTTTCTAGGAAATAGCCTTTACAAGACAATAATGCCCTTCACAATTAAACCGTGTAAAATGTCGAAATTACCCTCCTCTAAAGTGTAAAGACGAAACTACCTATGTCATCTTCTCCTTCAGTTGACTGAGGACATTCAGACCACCGTTATCATCTTCTCCATCGTTCTACTACAACAAATCCTCAATCAGTCAGTCATTCTTCCCATTTTAAATCCCATCATCGTCACTGTTGACCGGATTCCACAGTTGTTGTTACTGTTCAAATCCTATCATCCTCACAGTCATGTTTGAATCTTGTTCCCAGTCGAAATCTTATCAACGACCGGTATATTGAAAGTGCTGCAACATTCCTCAATCGAGCTTGACAATGTTGCCACCTCCTTCAATGCAACTTACTGTGTGAGGTTTTTGAAATCGAGCATACACAGTCAATGTAAGTCTCGAAATGATAATGAAGTTTTAAATTACCATTATTCTCTTTATTGTTTATTAAGTCTGAAATGTTTTGGATGGATTGAGGGATTCAGGGTTTTGGATTTCTTGACCACGAATGGGAGTTTGTATATGTAGAAATGTTGGGTGTAGGTAGTGTGTTTGATGAAATGCCTCTTACACATCAACAGTTGTAATTATGACATGATTTTGGCAAACAAAAAGTTTATGGGTTGTTTGGCAGCTGAGATTGGAAATCTTGTAAATATGATAGTTTTTTATATTGCTTCAAATTCATTCAATGGCATATTGCCAAGGGCATTTAAGGGCCTTAGCAAGGTTAATAACAGACTGTCTCTGAGAATCTGTGCAAGTTGTACAGCTTGAACAACTTTACATTCTCATACAACTAATTCAATGGTGAGGACAGAACATGTGAGTCATAAAATAGGAAGAGGATTGTGTTGGATGATGAAGACAATTGTTTGCCAGAGAGACCAAAGCATGAGTCCCCAAAAGAATGTCATATTGTGGTTAGAAAACCAGTTGTGCCCTATTCCGTCAACATCTCAAACTATCATATTAATTGGAAATGAAATTAAAGCCCCGCCCCGTTGAACATACTTCAGAGGTTAAGAGGTAGCATGAAATGACATTGTTGAAACACATTGTAGTGACCCAATGCACTCACCTAAACTTAAATAATTTGGTAGTGACCATAGGAAGCACATTGTTGAAAAAACAGTTAGCGAAAAAGAAGTGATCATTGTTAACTACACCCAACAATAGTACATACACAAACCCCATTTCCAATAATTGTTGTTTGATACTGTAATTGTTATATAGAAGCCATGATTTGAGCCCGAATAAGAACTTCTTGAGTTCTGTTATAAATTTGTTTGAGCCCTGGAAATAAGATGAACTGAGCCCGACATAAATTCTTTGAGCCTAGATATAATACTGATATTGACCGATTTAATTTTTTTTTCAAGGTCTAAGGACATCATGTCTTGGGTGTTAGTTCAGTGTAATAAGCACTAGAAGGGTAACCGATTTACAATACCTATTTCTTTTTCAGTACGTCTAATAAAAAAAAACAATGGAGCCTATGATGAATTGGTGGAAACGATATACAAGTGGACATGGGTTAGTAGAGACAAAGTTGAGTTAAAGCTAACTTCGTATGTGAAAATGGAGGACAATACAGTTACATTTTCTGATATGAGCGATGATGATCTATAGTTTATGATTATTTATAAGGAAAAAGGTTAGGCAACAATTGATGTTAAATTTGTCAACAAACATGAATTTGGACCTCCAGCACCCAAGCCAATCCAATCAGCATGTACGGTATGTCTTGCTAAACCCACCAATAATCCATGGTCTTCGGTTGGTACTCTAAACTATAAATCAGTTAGCAAGAGCAATGATCCGCTTGCATCCTTGGCCTTACCCGGATTTACATCAGCAGGTAATGACTAGACTTCGCCAGTATCTACTACCAAGCATGCAGTTGTGGATGAAATTGATAGTTCCGAAAGCATCGATACTTCTAGAAGGTCTAATAATTTTAAAACCAATAATATAGAAGATGAGAAAGGTGATGATGATGGTGGGAAACAGCAATGGAAGATGGAACAGAAGAATGAGGGGTGTGTGGAACACCTAATAGTTTTTCACCTTCCATGAACACAGGGTGGATAGTATCAGGGTTAGAGTTGTACTCAATTAAACCCGTGTGATCAATGAATGTTTTGAAAAATCAGTCGTCGAATGTCCATTATACAAATGACAGATGTTCAAGGACAAGCCAATAATGAAGCGAGCTATACGGTCGTATGCATTTGCTGAGAGGTTTGAGTACAAGGTTTCACGATACACAATTCACTATCGAATGTACACAAAAAAGTTATGGATGGGTTCTTTGGGTATGGAAATCTAATTGAGGGACTTACTGACATGTGAAGTCGTTTGTTAATGAGCACACTTGTGATAGAAATGACAACTGCAACATTGAATTTAAACGTGTAAGTGCTTGTGTGATAAGAGATTTGTTTAGAAATAAATTTGGCGATCTTGGATGCCACATCCGTCCTAAAGATATAGTTTCTGAGATGAGGTAGCAGCATGGCATACACCTCTTGTACAACAAAGCCTACAGATAAAAGGAGCACATTTTGAATCAAGTATTTGGCGATCCGTGAGAATCTTATAAGAGATTACCGACTTATTTTTTTGTTTTGGAATAATCGAATCCCGGGCTATGACAAAGATCAAGACCGACTCGGAAAACAGATTTAAATATTAATTCATGGCAATAGGAGCCTCTATAGAGGGGTTCAATTATGCTATTAGATAGGTTATCTGGATCGATGTTACCCACTTAAAGGCTAGGACCAAGGGTGTTTTGTTAGTTACGGTGTGTAAGGACGGAAACGAGATGATATACCCTTTGGCATTTGGGTTTGTAAACTCTTAATGCATAGAGTTGTGGACTATGTTTTTAAAGAAACTCCGTAAATTGATCTAATATCCCGACTGTGTGATGTTAGTTTCGGATCGGCACAATGGTATATTCAATGCAATGGAATCCATATTATCAGATGCATCACATTAGATTTGTGCATACCATTTAGCACAAAATATCAAAAGCTTTTGCAAGTAGAGGGATGATGTGATTTCGCTTTACTATTGCGCTACGTATGCGTATCGTATTAAGGATTTTGACTGTTTAATAGATGAATTGAAAAAAACCTATCGTAAGGTTTACGATGAGTTGTAGGGCGTTGGGATAAAGAAGTTTTCACGTGTACATAGTCCTAGAAAGATATTTTTTTATGACCACCAAAGTTGCTGAGTCAATGAATTATTGTCTACTTGCAGTCCGAAAATTGCCTATCACATCAATGGCAGAATTTGTTAGAGATTTGTTAATAAGGTTGTTCCATGATTGGCGAACAAATGAACGTAAAATGTCTACAGACTTGACAACGTTTATAGACAAACACATCAAAGATAGGATAGATACAACACAATAGTGTGAGATTCACCACATTCACTTCAATAAATTTATGGTAGACGAGAAATGGAAGGAAAAAACTGTCTACTTTCATGAACGTTCTTGCTCATGCTGTGAATGGGATTTAGATAACTTCCTGCGTTCTCATGCAATGGCGGCTGCTAGGTATGCTTCCCAATCTTTCAACTCTGTACATTTATCTGTTGTAGTTGATTTTGCAAGCTTAAATTTCTATTTGTTGGTGTTTTATGGCCTAGGTTCAAAGGTGTGTCAATCAACGCAATTGCTTCTGACCTTTACACAATAGAATTTCTTAAACATGCTTATGAAATGGGTATCAATTCTGTTCCAGATCTCGATATTTGGGGCATTTCTAATGCAATTCGAAATAGTATTGTATTGCCATGGAAGAAAAAGAATCTGCCAGAAAGACCAATGAAGTAGAGGATACCATCTGTTGGGAAGAAAAGAAAGTTACAATATTGTTCAAAGTGTGGACAAAAGGGACACAATAAAAAAACTTGTCCTGAAGCATCTTTTTGCACATCATGCTAACTAGCTAAAAAACCTCAAACATGTAGTAGTTGTAAGAAAGATGGAACAGACTGAAGTGCCTAGACAATCCAGCTAATCCTACCTTGGTTGGCATGGACGAAGTAGAAGACATTGTTGTTGTTGAACCTCTCATGAATGAAGCTGAAGAGAATGTTATTGAAGAACCATTATTGAATGACAAAGTAGACAATACTGCTGGACGACGAGGGTGGTTGAATCCATATTTCATGTATGGTGAAGTTTAGTTTGTCTACATATTTATGGTGAAGTTTAAAGAATTTGTATGTGTTTTATTTGTAAACATTTGTATTTGTATGTGTTGGTTGGTTGAACGAAAACAAGTATGTATGTGTTGTGGTGTTACAGGTGTATATGTGTTATGGTGTTTATGGTTTGGTGGGAAACAATGCTATGGGATTTGTTTGTGTTTTTGTTTGCAAACATTTGTTCTGGTTATGTTGGTTGGGTTAACAAAAACAGGTGTACATACAAAGGATGTGTTGTGGTGTCATAGGTGTTTATGTGTTGTTTGAAAATAGGTGATTATTTTTTGTTTGACACACTTATCTAAGGATTTGTGTTAGCTGGTGTTATTGATTTTGAGCCTAGGTAGTAATACAATTCCCAGGCTGATGAGGGTTAAACTAAAAGGATTAATTTTTTCAAAAATTTGCAACAAAATGGAATCGAAACACGGCGGTAGAGGGGTGTGCTATATTACTTATCCATTTCACTACAGATTTCCCTTCAGCTTAGGGTGGTATTGGATTACAGATGGATCCCACTGCCCAAGTCTTCTTCTTATAAAAGACACGATCCCATTACATTTTCTTGTTCTTCCTTTGAACTTCTAAACCTAAAGTTTATTCTTCTTCACGTGTTATCGGACCGAAAACCTCAACACTTAGAAGTCTTCTTTGCTTTTTATACCATTTCTATAAAGAAAAACAATAAGAAATGGGAACCATACCTATACCTATCATAGAGGTAACTAGGCCTGTAAAGCCATCCTCCGCTCATAGGTCTTTTCTTGCCATGCCATTATTTGCGAGACGGGTTAACAAGGAACTGATCCCAGTATCTTGTAGACCTAGGAATCTTACCTAGGCCTAACATAATTGTACCTAGGTCTGTAAATTATTTCTTAGGATCAGGGTTTTTATGGTAGCCACATCATCATTTGTGACACGTGTTATTTAGATGCACTCAACCCGAGATATAGTAAGCCGATGAACCAGTACATGAAGCCTAGGAATAATGCCTAGAACCTGATGGATTTAATTTCTAATTAAATATATTTTGAATGAATTTTTTGTTTTTTTTTGTTCCAACTGCACGGGATGTTACGAAAAAGCTGTATACACCCATCAAAGCATAAATCGAAACCGTATAGGTAATACGGGAGACCGAGTCAAGCAAGTCCAAAAAGTTCAAAGTTTGTGAAAGAACTCTTAGGCATCTAGTGGTTCATAATTTAAAGGTTTGGTTGCTATCTCTAGTGTAATGGACAGCTACATACATGTTGCACCATTTGATGATCGCAAAACTTGCCGTACAGATTTCCCTTCATAACCTTTCATCCTTTGAGGGTACCGATCGTGGAGATTATTTTGGGGACCCCATAATTTCGTCTATAAAGAAAAACTCAAACAATTAGGAACCTTACCTAGGCCTAACAGAATTTTTCCTAGGCGTGTAAAAAAAAATTGGTCTTAGGGTTTTTATGGTGTCCATGTCACCATTTGTGACACGTGTTGTGACGATGAACTAAGCCTGGGATGTAGTAGGCATAGAAACCGATGCATTCAGCCTTGGAATAATGCCAATGCCCTAGTGGATTCAATTTTGAATTGAATATATTTTGAATGAATTTATATTTTTTTTACTGCACGGGATGTTATTAAAAAGTTGTGTGCACTAGTCGGAGTAAAAATCGAAACCGTATAGGTAATATGAGAGGCTGAGTCAAGCAAGTCCAAAAAGTTTGAAGTTTTTGAAAGAACTCTTAGGTATCTAGTGGTTCATAATCTAAAGGTTTGGTTGCTATCTCTAGTGTAATCGGCAGTGACATAGATGTTGGATCATTCGATGATCGTGAGACTTACCGTATAGATTTTTATTCATACCCTTTTTATTTCTGGACAATGTCAATCGTGGAGATTATTACGGGGCCCCTATAATTTCATCTACAAAGGAAAACTAAAACAACTAGGAACCTTACCTAGGACTAACAAACTTTTACATAGGACTGTAATATTTTTCCTAAGCTCAGGGTTGACACGTGCTAAGAAGATGAACTAAGTCCGGGATGCAGTAGGCCTATGAACCAGTGCAATCTGCCGAGGAATAATGCCAAGGCCATGATGGATTCAATTTCGAATTAAATATATTTTGTACGAAGTTTTGTTTTTTTTTTGGGAATACACGGGATGTTATAAAAAAGCCCTGTGCACCCGTCAGAGTATAAATCAGAACAGTAAAGGTAATACGGGAGACCGAGTCATGCAAGTCCAAAAAGTTTGAATTTTGTGAAAGAACTCTTATCTAGTGGCTTATTATTTAAAGGTGTGGTTGCTATCTCTAGTGTAATGTTAGCGACATCCTTGTTGGACCGTTCGATGATCTCAAAACTGAATGTATAGATTTCCATTGATATCCTTTTATTACAGGACGGTGCCGATCGTTAAGATTTTATGGGTCCCACTTTTTTTCTTGTAGAAAGAAAATCTCATGGAAATGGGAATCATACCTAGGCCTAACTTAATTGAACCTAGGCCTATAAAATTTGTCCTAGGCTAAGGGGATTTGCTAGGCACATCATCATATTTGCTCGCCACGTCATCAATTTCTAGTAGATTATAGAAGGATCCCACTAAATCTTCTTCTGATGTTAACAACCTGGATCCTACTAAATCTTCATATTCTTTCCTACTCAACCATGCAAACCCATCTTCTTCTTCTTCACGTGTACAATCTTATTTACATTTTTTTAAACCGTACAATGATTCTCCAATACCCCAACTCGTCCTTCCATCGACATCTGCTGGTAAACAATTTTCATCTTTCTTATACATCTGTTTGACAAATTATTCGCATTGGATAATTGGCCTTGACACTGTTTTTCGTTGATTAACAGGTTTTTCCTATATTTCAGATCTATCGTCTTTATCTTCCAGCAGTTGTGTGGAACATTTTTTTAAACATTTTTAATTGATTGACTAACATGATTGTGTGTTGTTTGGAATATTAGCCTTGTATACTCTAACATTCATTATTACATTTTCAATTATTTGATTTATAGATTTCCTGTAAAATGTGTCATATGAAATGGGAAGAAATGTGTTTATCTTGTTTTCAAAGGAAGGAAAACCGGTGTGTTTACTTCTTGGCCTGAATGTCATGAACATGTAGATGGTTTTTCAGGAGCATCTTACCAGAAGTTTATCTCAACTGATGAAGCATATGAAGCGATAAGTTGTTATTCGGTCAATTCTTCCCATTATCGGCCTGAATCTTCAGTGACTGTCAAAGAGAATGTATATGAGAATAGTGAAAGCACTGGTGTGATGTTGTTTGCATTTGTATTTGTTTTTATTTTTGGAGTTATAGTGGGAAAGATTGTTTGAAAGTTCTGTTGTTTATGTTTAAGTTGTGGTGTGGTTTAATATGAAACAAGACTACACTCGAAACAACTTTTTCTTTTCTGTTATTGTTAAACACTGATGGTTGTATTACAATCTTGTCATTTTATAGTCGTACTTAAGAGTAGTAATGAGAAATATGAGGACCGCATGTGAAATGTGTACAACATGTGAAAAACGAAACTAAAAACATTCATTAATAACTTAGACAGTACAACATGTCAATAAAAAAAATTAAACCAAAATATAATATTGAAATCAATTTTTCTGTAGAAGGTAGAGTTGTGTGTTTATCTTCAGCCTGATGGTGGAATATTGAAGTCCATCATCTTCGTCTGCATTTGTTTAACAAGTTGGTATAATCCATTGAGTTCGTTGTCTTTTGCTTCGATTTGCACGTTTAAGTTGATAATTTCAGCTTCTTTATTTTGATATTTCTCCATCAAAACAGTATAATCAACACTTAGCCATTTTGTATTTTGACACTCTTTAATGACCGTCTACTCAACTATTACAATTCGTATGCATTCAAAAATTGCATTTATCCTGTTGCTACTTCTACCATTTCCTTCCATTTACAGTTGTACAATTGAAATGAGGAAAATATGTTACAGAGATTGGGTATTTATAATGGAACAAGATGGCCCATTTCATCGAAAAGGTATATTTATATTTAAGTTGAACCATTGTAACTATTTTTGAACATTCATTGTAAATAGAATAGTAGGTACACTAATCCATGTAACTTCAATTAAAGAGATATAATGTTTTGTTGGAACAATGTGTACAATTACTTTGGCCTTGAATCAATTCTGTTGTGCTCGGGAACAATTCTCCTAGTCCTGGGTAGAACAATTCTCTTAGGCTTGGGTACAAGTATGTAAGGCCTTGGAACAATTCCCTTACATACTTGTACCCAAGCCTAAGAGAATTGTTCTACCCAAGACTAAGAGAATTGTTCCCAGGCCCAAGACAATTATTCCCAGGCCTAAGATGGTTGTACCCAGGCCTAACTGAATTATTCTAAATTGTACCTAACAAAATTGTACAACATACATCAAAAACAAACAACATACATTAGAAAGTACAATTTATTTATCTTCACAGGTAAATTATTCCCAAGCTATTCACATACATACATCATACATGAAAAACATTCCAAGCCTAAGAGAACTACACAACATACATCTAAAACATTCTACTTTGTTTGAGAACTGCACAACTTATATCGAAATCATTCCAAGCTTAATAGAACTGCAAAGTTGACCATTGGTGTAAATGTTAATTGCAATGATCTTACGAATGTCTTTATTATCCTTTTATCAAAAAACTGATTTCCATGGAGTGTTTACTCCAGCAAGAGTCAACTTAGCATATTTCATCAAGAATACACCACAACTGTAGCTACTAAAAGGTAGGATATGTCAAACAACAGTATCATTTTCAAAGTAAATAAATAAGTCACACATACCCATCATCTTGTTACGGAATATCGTTAGAGTGCATGCTTTCAACTGTGAATGGGCTAGCATAAGGATCCATCATGAAGTCTTCGTAGTAACTGGCATGCTTCAATAAAGACGACAATAGGTAAAGTAGGGCATGAACGTCCTTTAGTTGATTACTAGTTTCATCCCATTCATTCAAATAGTCAAATAACAATAATTTTCCTTCCCTCAAAAGTACATGACATAAAATCCAATGGCCGGGAAGGTGGCACGGGATGAGCACCTGTATATACAATATAATTTTTTTGAACAAATAGATAGAAATTATTTAAGAAAATCGATAAAGCCAACACAACGTTCTTCCAAAAAAATGTACCGATTTCAGTTGCCACCAAGGTTGAGGTTACATAAGGTCATGCCCTGTAACATGTTTGAGAATGTTTGCACTTGGCTGGTAATTTAAAGGAACGAGTTCTGGGTAGTCTTCCCAGACATTGACAGCATAAGAAAAAGGATCACTTGTCTTCTTACCCTTTTTACTGTGATCTTTTTTCTATTGAGGAGAAGGAGGAGAACTGGTTTGATTCTGCTCACGTCTTTCCTCCTCATCCTTCTCAAATTTTGTTATCTTCCTTATGGCTTCCAATGTATCCATTTTAATTTGCCACTTAATGTTCAATTTAGTCTGCATATAGGCTCAAAGCATACATGTAATAAATCTCAACTAATCAATCCTAGGCTCATGGCAAAGAATCACATGCTAATATCAATCAACCATAGGCTCAAAAGCATACATGCAATAAATTCCAACCGATCAATCCTAGGCTCATGGTAAAGAATCCTAGGCTTATATCAATCAATCATAGGCTCAAAAGTATACATGCATTAAATCCCAGTTGATCAATCCTAGGCTCTTGACAAAGAATCACAGGCTTATATCAATCAATCATAGGCTTAAAAGCATACATACATGTAATAAATCCTAGCCGATCAATCCTAGGCTTATGGTAAAGAATCCCAGGCTTATTTTAATCAATCATAGGCTCAAAAGTATACATTCATTTAATCCCAGTTGATCAATCCTAGGCTCATGACAAAGAATCACAGGCTTATATCAGTCAATTATAGGCTTAAAAGCATACATACATGCAATAAATCCTAGGCTTATGGCAAAGAATCCCAAGCTTATTTTAATCAATCATAGGCTCAAAAGCATACATGCATTAAATCACAGCTAACCAATCCTAGGTTCATGACAAAGAATCCCAAGCTTATATAAATCAATCATAGGGTCAAAAGCTACATGCATTAAATCATAGCTGACCATTCCTAGGTTCATGACAAAGAATCCCAAGCTTATATAAATCAATCATAGGCTCAAGAGCTACATGTTTTAAATCCCAGCTAATCAATCCTAGGCTCCTGACAAAGAATCCCAGGCTTATATCAATCAATCATAGGCTCAAAAGCACACATGCAATAAATCCCAATTGATCAATCCTAAGCTCATGGTAAAGAATCCTATGCTTATTTCTATCAATCATAGGCTCATGACAAAGAATCTCAGGCTTATTTCAATCAATCGTAGGCTCAAAAGCATACATACATTTCTAGAAATATGCATACATACATTATCATATACCATATCAAATAACTAGGATGCCTAAGACTTACAAAGAAAGATGTGTTAACCAATCCAATACTTTACAAGTAGTTTAGGTCACTGGTCGAACGCCTCCTCCATAGAATATCCTAGAAACTATGAAAGTGTTGTGAAAATGCAGTGATGTAAGTTGCCAAATAAGTAACATAAAGCCTTAAAACTAGGGAGAAATAGATAGTTAAGTATGTTATGAAATTTATATCCACTTTTCGATGTTGGCCAGGTTTAGAAAATCATAACGCATTATATGAAGGATTTGATTGGTATAAAAGCTATTCAAGGCCAAAGCTAAATTACATTAGGACAAATAATAAAAAATGAACCCATTATAGTACTGTAATATAATGGATAATCGGAAACTCATAATACCTAAGTTGGTCTTCGTTCTTCAAGAAAGACGTGAACTCAACTAAGATTATTTCTTCTTCGTTTGACTGTGGTTTCCTTTTCTTCTTGAGAATGAGATTCGACCACAGGCTTTCTAGCCACCTCAACCGCTTTCGGCCCCCCTAATTTTCGATATCTCTATATTTAACATTAGGGTCAGCCTCATTAAGTGCTACCACACTAAAGGGAATGTTCTAGGCAATAAAGAAAACTGATGGGGGTGGATATTCATCGATGTCAAAAATAGATTTTTTCCCTGCGTTCTATATAAAATTATATATTTAGTCAAGCATAGACCATTGATATACATTACAAAAAACCTATTATAGAATGTACCTCGACCATATCACCCTCAAATGCAACATCCATAATAGCCACACCATCACTACTAACACTTTCTTCAGAACCCTTACCAATTTGACCAACACCATTCTCTTGCTCATCACCCTTACCATCCTCAAATGCAGCATCCCGATCACCAACATCATCATTTTGCTCATCACCCTTGCCAACCTCAAATGATACATCCTTATCACCTACATCATCATCTTGCTCATCACCCTTACCAACCTTAAGAGCAGCATCCTTATCATCAACATCAGCATCTTCCTCATCAACCCTACCATCCTAATCATCAAAACCATCATATTCCTCACCACTCTTACCAAATTGTTGGCCACCCTTACTAAGTACACCTACTTAACCAATAGAATTTTCTTCAACATCAGTAGCATCAACAACATTTTGTGTAGCACTCTTATCGCCAGCAGCTTTAGCATCTTGCTCACCACCTTTCTAAACATCAACATCAATAAATTATTGGAAATTATTAAGGACTACAACATTATATATATAATTATTAAAATAATTTTCAACAACTTCATATCCAACCTTCTCCTTTCTAATCTTCGAAAATCCAGCTTTACAAAATGCAATAATACGTTGCTCGCTTTCAAGCATAGCAGCATATAGTTCTGGTATAATAGAAGGCAACTGAATTTTACAAAAAAATAATACAATGCATACAACAAAAGCATACTAAAACCAAATATTGTAGACACAATCATACTTTATGATTTCTGTTAGAAAATAGCCACTTCTTAGAAGGGGGAATATTGGATAGAAAATGTGCTTTTAGTTCTCCCGACATAACCTCCTATCTCATTCTTCTCAACTGAAGAGCCAATCCCATCACTTTTATTGCCTATCTCCTTATCATCACCGTCATTGTCAAAACCAACATCTTTTTCCTCTTCACTTATATGTAGAGCTAACTTCTCCTTCTTCTTATCAGTTAGTGGGCCACACATATATTTCTTGTTCAATGACTTCAAGTAATGTGTACCCTTTCCATAAGTTTCAACATCCCAAGGGAATAAACCCATCTACATATCGGGACCAAACAAATGTTAAGGAATTTCTACAAATAATTATCCCTATATAACTAATAAAATGGGTAATTAAGTACGCACCAAGGTATTGAATATGGATTAAATATTTGTAACCTTTGCACTGAATTCCCATCTATTGAACAGTGGATACCCTGTACCAACTCTCTTTCCAATGACATTTTCTAAACGAATAACTCGTTCCATGGCCCATACCTATACAATTTAAACTAACTAATATCAAACAATGTTTTTCTACGATGAAGATATGAAATGGAAGACATATTTTTATAAATGGACAGGAAAAATATTCCTTTTGCTATTAACCAATACTGGACAGGATCATCCCCTCACCAAAGCAGCTAGCTTTCCTGAAATATATTATCTAACAATCACAAATAGTTTTCCTATGTTCAATAGATGAAAAAATTTAAAAAACTTACCTAAAGTGCTAGAGGGAACCTAGACAAATTGTAAGTAAAATACTTGGATTTCTTTTTCTTCTTCCCTTTCTTGTACTGCAACTTTTCTTTCCCTTTCACTTTCACTTCTTCTTCTTCTAATGGCTTCTTGTTCTTCTTTTTCTTCTTATCTTCTTCTTCTTATCTTCTTCTTCTAAGTCTTCTTCTTCTTTTACTATCTTCTTAATCTTCTTAATCTTTCCTTTTTTACCTTCTTTCTCTTCATCACCTCTTAGTTTGAGGAGGCGTTTGTTAAGTACATCCTTCATAAAATATAGTGTAAAACTGAAGATGTAAGAACCCTATGGATTTTTTTTAATTCTTCTCCGTTTTCAACTAAGGAAAACAACCACCCCAAGATGGCTGTCATCCGTGCCAATTAATTAGCTCACCATATATATATATTCAACATCTTATATGAATCTTCACTCTCTTCGGACGACGTTTTATTCAATGTGGCATACAACACCTCAACAATAGATCTTTTCCTTTGAAATTTCTTATAAGCATTGAATCCTCTTTTACTTCATTATTGTTGGCAAAATCTTTAGGCAGTTGTCTCATATTCAGCCCGCTGCATAGACAAAACTATTCTTGACCTAAATAAGCTTTGGACTTCCCCAACCCAAACCACATCTCATCTGGTCTTTGTCCATTAGGGTGAATAATCTCTTTTTTCAAAAGATTAAGAATTAGCTGCTCGTACACTACCAATGTTTTTTTCAAATCCGAATATTGGCCGAGAGGGCCCTCCTTGAATCTTTCAACCAACCCAAACTTTTGTAGGACAAACTTCAAGTCTCTAATCATAAACATTTTACTTATTCCGTTAACTCTCACTGGAATCCTGTTCTCATGGCCCGGGAACTGTCACAACCATTCATTAGAATTCTTCAACATCTAGAAAATGAAAAGGTTAAAAGGATACAAAATAAAAAAAAAAATCAGCATTAAACATGTATCAACATTATAAAGGAAAATAGTTCAGACTTAAAATCAACATTATACATATATAAGGATTATAAATGATTGTAAGTCCTAGTATGAAAATTATACATGTATCATCAATCCTAGGCTCATAATCAGTACTAGGCTTATGACAATCATAGGCTAAAATTACACATTCCAAATCAGTCTTAGGCTGAAAATAATACATGCATTATCCATCCATCGACTCTAAGCTAATGACAATCATTCATAGGCTCAACACATACATTCAGCATAAAACCTAGGCTAATTAAACTACATGTTTCATCCATCAATCCTAGGTCTATTACAATACAACTAGCCTTAATATAATGCGTACATGCAAAAGCAAGTCACTCTAGTCTACGAATGTTTTTCTTCCCAATCAATTACATCCCACAAAATGTGTAGTTAACAACAATCACTAAATGCCCTTCAAACAAAACAAACGCCATCCAAATACATAGACAACATAACACAAAAATGCCAAATACACAAACAAGAGAACAATTTCCCATCAAACACACAAAAACAAAAATGTCCCATAAAAAAACAAAGTTTGAACAAATGCAAACATTGTCTTTACGTTTTGTCTAGGGTTTGGGGTGATTCAATCAATGCTAACCGTAGATCTTGTGCTTAAAACGACCGGTGACCTTCTTCTTCTTCCTCTATATTTTGGTTCTTGATTGGTCATGATTTTTGTTCATCGTTTAGGTACACAGAGCTAGAACAAGAAGGGTTTTGTGTTATTTGTACTTCAACGACGACTGCGACGACAACCTTGCTTCTCCACCTCTCTCTATGTCTCTCAATTTCTGCGTTCTTGTTGTTTGGGTTTTAGTTTGTGCGTACATAGAGCGTAGCAAGAAGGGATTTTTTTTATATGCAATTCAACAGTGACGGTGACGGCGATGGCGACAACAACCTTGCTCTTCCTTTCTCTCTCCACATCTCTGAAATTCTCGCTTCTTGCTGTTTGGGTTTGAGTTTGTGTGTATACAAAGTAAAGCAGCGAATTTTAGATTTTGAATCCATTAGTTGATTGGTGACTTTTGTGGGAATTCAGATTGGAGGGCATTTTGGTCAACTTGAACAAGTTATATTGAATAAAATTTAAATGGAGGGTATTGAGGGAAATTCCAGGTGAGGCCATTTAAAGGGTATTGTGGTAAATGTGGTTGGCAAAAAGGATAAAAGTGCAATTTTTTTCCAATGAGCTACTTTCTAGAAACTAGACATTGAGAAAGACTATTTTCACCAATTTCCACCTTTTTTTTTGGATTGGACATTTTTACTTTTTCAAACATGGAGATGACCATAAAAGAAAACACCCGATTAGAAACTAGTGTTGATTTCTGTACCTTCGTTTGTGACCGACTGTAATTAGAAACTAGTGTTTGATTAATGTAAAATCTATAAAAATCTTATGTTATTAGTCTTAAATATGATTGATAAAGTGATTATGTTGATTTCTCAGTCCTTACACAATCAATCCACCCAAATCTTAAAGCCCCAACCCTAACACAATCAATTAACCCAAATCGTGAAGAACTCTTTTATTTTGATTTTGATTTTTTTGTGTGTGTTGGTAACCAAGAAAATGGAAGAAGGCAGAGGACATGTTCGATTTCTTCATTTTTATATTTCAATCTTTTTTTTTAATACATGAGTTCGACTATTTAAAAATTAATAGTGACTTGGATTTTGTGGGGCAGATTGACACAACATTAAGAAAGGTATTTTTTTATTGTTTTATCAAATGTTCAATTTACCTTTTAAATATTGAAATATTTATGAGGTTATATAAGTCTTTTTGGTCCTGGTAAAATTGTAAATAATTATAAAGTCACGGGGTCATTGGTCCTTTCCATCAAAAAATTAAAATTTAGAGAAAAAGTAATCATTATAATGGATTTTTAAAAGTTTAAAAAGTCGGAAGAACCATTTAAATCTAGGACCAAAGTGATAATTACCCAAATAATTTTTCCAAAATTCATCGCGAAATGATCTGGTTTATCTAACTCATATCATTCATCGCATTATTTAATCGGTTACAACTATTTAAATAATGTGGTGAATGAATTATTGAGATTTTTATTTTTGACAATATAAGTAAAACTCTCAAATTAATTATGGTTGGTTTTAGGGATTTTTTTTTAAATTTTGGGGTTTCAACAGTTTGATCCCTATCTAAGTGAGGAACATCACTTTTTTATTTGTTAATTGATTTTTCATTAAATTTGACCATATATAATTTGAGATAGCCCATTTAGTCCTACTGTTAGTTAAACTAATAGTCAACTATTACTAAATTAGTTTAAATTATTTTTTACCCCTATTAGATGTTGAATGAGTGGAAAAACAAGTTTGCCATCTAATCAAACAGGTTTTTCCATAATTGATAAAAAAATTATAATGAATAATGAAAAAAAAAAATAGATAGAAGGATCTCCACATTCCATCTCAGAGATATATGGTGGAGATCATACAAAAAAAGAAATAAAAACTATTTAATTAAAAGAATTACAAAAACAAAAGATAAAAAAGAAAAATCGAATAAAAAATAATATATATATTTATACGAAAATTTTCATATAAGTGTGCACTGATGGAATTATATAAGGACATTGAATGTGAACCACTTATTTTATTTACTTTGACTTGATATGTATACACTTGTCAAAACTCTTTTACAAATGAATGGCTCATAATCAATATCCTTATATAATTCTATCAGTGCGCATTGATAGGAAAAAGACTGTATATATAAGATTTTTACTAAAAAAAAAACAGATTAAAAATATATGATTTTAAAAAATAAATCAAATTAAAAATTAAAAATAATTTTACTAGAAGAAGGAAAAAATTAAAATAATAATGAAAAGAGAAATATTTTTTTTTATGAAAGTGGAGATCTGATATCCACCTCTTGTTTTTTTTTTAATTCGTATTTTTTCGTTATTTTTGGTTTGAATTTTTTTTTTGGAAAAAAAATTCTAATTAGTTTTTTTAGTAAATATCAGATTTTTTCTTTTTAATATTCTAATTAGTTTTTCTTTTTTATCTTTCGTTTTTTATCTTTCGTTTTTTATCTCCACCGTCAATCTCTGAGATGGAAGGTGGAAATCTGTTTACCTAATTTTTTTTCATTATTCTTTTAATTCTTTTATCAATTATGAAAAAATCTATTTAATTACAGGGCAAACTCATTTTTCCTCCGATTCAACATCTAACAGAGATAAAAAAGAATTTTAACTGATTTTGTAACAGTTGTCTATTAATCTGACTAACATTAGGATTAAAATAAGCTATTTTGAGTTGTATATGGACCAATTTACTGCAAAACTGATTAACAAGTAAAAAAGTGATGTTTTCCAATTAGATAGCGATCAAATTGTATAAAACCCTTTTGCTTTTCACTTCATCCTTTTGTTTTTCGAAATATTATACTTTTTGTTTTGAAAGGTGTGCATTTTTGCCGCCTAAAACAACTCTTCACTTGATCCACCTCACTTGGCTTCATCATGATTATCATCACTATGCAAGTGGTGCTCATCTCTCTACAAGCTTATAAATATAGGGGTGGGTACTAAGTTCAGAACTGAACCGAATCGAATCGAAGAAAGGGTGTTTGGTTTGGCTCGCATGATTAATTCGGTTTAAAACCGGTTCAAAAAGTTGAAAACCGAAAAGTATTTGGTTCAAACCGGTTTTGGTTTTTTAAAAATCGGTTTGAACCGATTTAAACCCTAGTGTTCTTTACTTTTTCTCTTTACCAACTTGAGGCTGTTCTCTTATCTCTGCCTCTCATCCCTTCCTCAGTTCTATTCTCTCATCTCTTCCACAACTCCATATTCGATCTACTCATAAGCACGTCCAAAGTTTGTCATCTACACATCTCTAACAGACTGTTCTCCTATCTCAACATCCGATCTGCTCATGAACTAGTTCAAGGTTTGTCTTCTATCATCATTTTCTTATTTCTTCTTGTCTTCTTTCACTTCTCCGATGGTGGACTGGTGGTTGTCTTCTTGTTTTTCTAATTTTCTACGTGTCTTTTTTTGTGTGTCACAACTGACCTGCTCTTCTTCATCTCCAATCAAAGCTTCAACAAGACAAACCTTCAGCTTATCCGATCTGCTCGTCTTCAGCTCGTCCGATCTGCTCATCTGTGGTTGTTGATTTAGCTTTATTTTTTTGTTTATTTGTTTGAGTTTGTTTTTCTTTCTTATTTGGTTTGATGTATCAATCTGTGATTGTTTGTGTCTAATTTAAATCTGCGATTGTATGTGTCTAATTACTTGTTAACTTGTTGAAACGATCTGTGAATGCTTGTGTCTAATCTATGATTCAAATATATGTTGTAACTTTATTTATATTTTGTTTGTGTGTATATATATGTTTATAGACAGTAGTATGGTAACTTTTGTTTTCAATTTTTCATTTACAACTTTGGTTAAATTGAAAGGAACAAGAGAGAGAGATGGGTTTAGTGGTATGTTTCCACTTTCCATAGAGTTCTGGGAATAAAACTAAAACTAGTAAAAAAACATATCAAAAGGCCCAAAACATATTAAAATGTCTCACTAAGCCCATCAGACAAATTGGGCACAAAACCGAAATGAATCGAACCGAACCGATTAAAATCAGTTCTGTTCAATTCGGTTACTATAGCTTATTCGGTTTAAACCGGTTCAATTTTGGATGAACCGAAATATTTTCGGTTCAGTTCAATTTTGTTCAAAACCGAATCGAACCGAACCGTGTCCACCCCAAATAAATATATTTCATCTCTTTGTAAAATTTCGATTACAGGGAATCAATACAAAAGTAATTCTTTCTCCCATTTCTCTCTCTCTCTCTCTCTCTTATTTATATTACATGTTCATCGATTTATTTACATCACGTTATCAGGACGATCATATATAAGTAAAAAGTATCTCCGGGTGAGTGATTTACTTACAGCTTGATATTCGTGTATGTAAGTAAAAGAGATCTTCAGGAGAGTGATTTACTTTCATTTCATTATTTGTATTTATATGTTTATATACAATATATGAGACTGACTTATGCTTTGCCACCATAACCTATAATTCTCGATTTATTTATTATGCTCTTTAAATATTCATATTTATATATTTTTACGTAATATATGATATTGGCTTATACTTTGTCACCAGAACCTATTGATCTGGATTTATTTATTATGCTCTTTAAATATTCATACTTATTTATTTATACGCAATATATGAGACCGGCTTATGTCGTGTCCCCAAAACCTATAGTTATGGATTTATTTATTATGCTATTTAAATTTTCATATTTATTTATGCGCAACATATGAGACTGGATACATATGTGACGATAGAGACTGGCTACGGCTGTGTCGACAGAACATATATATATATATAGTTTTGGATTTATTTATTATGCTCTTTAAATATTTGTATTTATTTATGCAATATATAAGACTGTCTACCGCTATGTCGACAGAGACTAGTTACGGCTGTATTGATAGAATCTATATATAGTTCTGGATTTATTTATTATATTTTTTAAAATATTCATATTTATTTATTCGCAATATATGAGATCGGCTTGACCAACTGATCAGAACCTAGAAATCTAGATTCAGTGTTATATACTTGAATGCTAAACTTTATTATTTGAAACCTGGAGTTTCAAATCCAATAAGAATATGAATTTTTCTGAATTTTATACTTGAACTTGTAGTTCACGGTTGAACCAGAAGTTCGAAAAATCAATATGATTTATGATTTTATTTTATCTCACATTTACGAAGGGATATATTTATATATCATTCATTTGTGAAAAAGGATCTACACATCTCAGCAGGATGTTGTAAGTATCCCTAAAGAGATTTAGGATCCTAATATCGCGTATAATGAAATTGGAAGCGATATTTTATCCATGTTATGCATGATTGATGCTCCTGAAGAAGCAATATCGAGAATTAAAATGATGGAGCGAGAAATGGAGAGAGAGAGTTGAAACATGGACTCATACTGACAAAATAAAAAAATATATTAAATGGCGGGGTCCATAATGGTGATGTTTACAATATATATAAAATGGTATTACAAATAATGTCCTCAAAATTCCTAGAAGGAAAAATATTTGCTTGCCAATAGTGCAACGACTCATACAATTCAGCAAAGTCATAAATATTTTATGAATTTGGTTTTGCTCAGAGCAAAAGTTTATACTACACCAAATCTTGCAGATTTGATAAAAGGTCTGGAAGAGCCAATAAATTGTTACCAAACAGTACTAAGTTATGTATCAATGATGCATTATACTCAAGCAGATCTATAAGAAATCTGCTTAGTTTCAAAGTTCTACGGAGGAATGTATATCATATTGAAACTATAAATAATGATAATGTTGAATATCTATGCATTACTTCTCATGATTCAAACCAAAAACTCATTATAGAAAGGATGTGTGCTTTATCATCTAAATTATATTACTGATTAGAAACGGATGTAAAAGTTTATGCAGTTATGAACCAGAAATTCTCGGATCCAAAAATACTTATGTTTTGACATGACAGTTTTGGTCATCAATGATCTACGATAATGCATATGATAAGCTAAATGTACTTATGGACATTAATTAAAGAGTCTGAAGATTCTTTAATCCCACAATAATATATGCACTGCATGTTCACAAAAGGATATTAATAATAAGACCTTTTTTTTTCTAAAAGTTGGTTTTGAATCTCTATCATTCAAAGGGATATATGTGGATATATTCATCCACCAAATGAACCATCTCATTCTAAAGTTGGTTTTGAATCCCCATCATTCAAGGGGATATGTTGTGGACATATTCATCCACAAAATGAACCCTTTCATTATTTTATTGTTCTAATTGACGCATCTACGAGATGATCACATGTTCGTGTATTATCAAGCATATCCAAATAACTAGCATAGATTATCAATTTTTGGGGTATAATTTTCAAATTTTCTAATCAAGTCAATGTGCCCTGATTATATTAGTGCATTTACTTATAAGATATTTGATGAACACTGCAAAGCAGTTGAGATTGAGGTTCAACATTTAGTTTTCAGATATACTCATAATCAAAATGGATCAGTTGAATCACTTATCAAACGTCTTTAGGTAATTGCGAGAACTTTATTATTTTACAGTTACCAATATCTATATGGAGACATTTTATATTATATGTTGTTGCATTCGTCTTTGATCCACTACTTATCATCATTATTTACCATTACAACTTGTAATTGGTAATTGACTTGCTCACTTTATAAGATATTTGATTGTGTTTTTTTATCTTCTTATTACATCTCTAGCATGATCTAAGATAAGACTTTTATATCATTTGAGATTAATGTTGATTTTGATTTATCTTCTATCAGGTCATTTTAAATTCTGATAGTTTATATTTTTAAGCACAATCTACATGTTAATAAGTTGATTAATTTTCAAATGGCAAGTTTCTCCGGAAGAGAAGAGTGAATGAAAAGTTACTCTTATACAAAATAAATATATCAGTTCAGTTCTCTATATATGTATTAAATGTGTCTCATCTTAATCTTTGTAGTGCTCAAATATGAAAGATAATTGATCATTAGATGATTATTGACCAGTTACCTGATATATTAAAGGTAACAAAATTTCATAAGTTGCCATCTTATAAACCCTGGCCGGGTGCTTGTTCCTAAAGAAGGATCGAAGCAAAGGGCAATAAATAAATCATCGGATTCATATCATAAGCTTGTGAACCTTTTTGTTATCAGGATCCTAATGTAAACAAAACTCGAGTTATGAATAAATCTACTTTCTCCAAATAAATTCTATAAGAGTCTAATATATCTAAAAAGACACAAGTCTATGAAATGACTAAATCCATTGAAATGGAAGAAAACTCAACGGAGATACAAGAATATAGAAATTGAGAAAATTTATATAAATCATAGAAGTCCATGAAATGACTAAAGCCATTGAAATGGAAGAAATTTCACAAAGATACAAGAATATAGAAATTGAGAACATTTTCTATAAATCATACAAGAGAAAATTTATATAAATAATACAAGAGAAATGTGGAATAATGAAAAAATAATCTTCAGTGATATATTTTCATACCCAGCAGTGCTACTGAAATTATAAATTGTAAGTGCCACCATTTATAATTGGCTTATTTTGGTGACAAACCCCATAATCTGGGATTTTAATGTAAGGGTAGATTAGGTGTTTATAGTGTTCGTGATCAATTTTCCCATGACATCCCTAGAGCTTCAGGATCAAGTGCTTAAAGGTATAACACTTGACTTTGATTCTTGAAAGAATTTTTTAGGTGCACACACACACTTACCTGTCATTCATTTGTGTCTTTTATTATCTATTTATTTATGTATTGTCACAACTCGCACACTTGTGCACATTGCATACATATTTTTGTATTTGACCGTATGAGAAGGCCTCTCTTCTTAGTGTCGCGGTCCAAGTGACATCGTGGTGGACAACGGCAAGTCTAACAGCCTTTTTAGTGGTCCAGGTGACGTCTTGGTAAACAACGACAAATAGACAACAGCAAGCCTTCCTGAAGTACTCATAGTTGAAGTGTGGTCTTGGACCACCACGAAAAAGGGGATCGCGGTATGTTGGCAACGTTTCATTTGCCTTTGCTACGGTTGGTTACCTTCTTGGTAGATCGCTACAGTCGAGACCACGACAATCCTTTCAACTCAAAACGTTGCCGTTTGGACATCCTTTTTATGTAGCCCATATGTTATCTTGTTTAACAAGAACCCTAGCATTTTGAATCCCCTGTGAGAGATACAGAGTTTCTAGTGAGATAAGCCTCAAAAACTTCATCTTTATCTCACCAAACCTAAAATCCATGACATGCTAAACTTCATTATGCATTATTCACTCATGGGTCTTTTTTGTTTCATGACTTGGTAAGTATAACTCATCTTTAGCTTCATCATTTTTTCAATGTTTTTAAGATTGGTTCGTTTTGGCATATAGATTGCTTAGATGTTATTTAATTGCATGTTACATACATATACATCTTTTTTTTTTGCATATCTATGTTGCCATGACTTGATTGAGGTTTGTTTGACTGCTTAGTGACTTGGTTTCACTTTCTTGTTAGCAAAGTTTGCATGCATGTTCATGTAGACAACTTGATGACTAAGATTTGTAAATTTGCATCTTAATCTCTAGTTAAGCATATTGTGTGTGGTCTTGCACTATATTGCTTATTCAATATTCATACGTAATCACTTCTACTAAATCCTCTTCTTAGAGTCAAAGTCTTGTGGCATTTAGGTGAATTTGCACAAGCAAGCAAGTTTTGCAATCAATAGGTTGATTGGCAAGTAATTGGTCTAGAATCACTACTAAAGGCCCGTGGGTATAGTAGCTTGTGTTGCTTTCGAGAATAGTGTGACTAGGTTGTTAACTTAGGTTGTAAACAAGTATTCAAGTAGTGGATTTAAGGACCGAAGTGGTTAGCAAGGCTAGTCTCGTGGGTTTTTCCCTGTTGAGGGTTTCCCATGCAAAAATAAAGTCTCAATTTAATTTTTACACTTTACTTGATTTTGATTGTTTGTTTATTTTTGGTTTTTTTAATTACAAATTTTGACTAATCGAAAAATTGGTTAATCAATCGATTAACAACTCATTCACCCCAACTCTAAGTTGTTTTAGACACACCTCTCTTATTTTCAATTGGTATTAGAGTGAATTCCTAGACATATATAGGAGATCCTTGCAATTTATGTGTGTCTTGCATTTGTGTGCATTTTGATCATTGCATTCATTTGAATTCACTTAATCAAACACAATGAGTGTAATGGGTCAAAAGGGTACTTCTAGCACAAGATCGTCGTTGCTTACCGGCGTGAGTTATTCATCATGAAAAGGAAATATAGAATCCTATTTCTTTGTCATTGATGATAGAGTGTGGATGGTGACTGAAGACGGATTCACCCCTCCCACTATAACTACGGGAGAAGCAAATACAATGCCGATGTCAAAATCACGATGGTGTGCCAGAGAGTTCGAGGCTTTGAAGTGGAACAACATGACAATGCATGCTTTGTTTTGTGCAATGGATGAGAACTAATATAACCTCATCCAAATCCCCAAGAATGCACATGAATCTTGAGAGGTATTAGAGACAACTCGTGAAGTAACCTGAACCTCGTGAAGGAGTCAAAGCTTCAAACACTTCAAGCTCAATTTGAACTATAGCATGAGTCATTCAATGACTTTCATATCAGGCTCATGGATATCATCAATCAAAGCCACTAACTTGGAGATCCCTACTCCGACTCAAGAATCTACCAAAAGATTTTGAGGTCTCTCTGTTGGGATAATGCTAGATAGCAAGAGTGTTATAATGTATTTAACATTCTTTTCATATTAATAAAGATGAATTCTAGTTTAACAAATCTTATAGCATTTATAGTTTAATTATTATAAATGTCAAAAGTAAATAATCTAAGGTCAAAAGACTATGATAAAAAAAGAATTGTTCGTACATCTGGATATGTATGAGGTAAACACAAACATTTAGTTAGTCTTGAATAATATTCACAACTTAAGATAAAGGTTGGGTGGCTTTATCTTGTTAAAGTTGTAGATTCTTTTGCTAGCATTTGAGTGGGATCAAATGTGTTATGATGGGCCTAAAATCATTGAAGTGTGGTGTCTTTGGGTAAAGAAATCTAGTGCACTAAGTGCATTGAATAGGATCACAGTGAGATACTTTATCCAGAACCGTCAATGGATTAAAGTTTTGACTTGAAGACAATCAGAGTGTCTATCTCAATCTTGAGGTAAATGATGGACTTATGGTTGCAAGTGTTATCATTTGGGCTATCAATGAGTATGATTATATAACATAGTCTATCCTCGATAGTTTGGTGGTATTCATATGTTAATCGATAGAGGACTTCATTTTTAGATATGGGCATCGTGTCTCCATTTATAAAATGAGAGTATAATATCATCATATGAATGTTTTGGGGTATTGGATATTAAATCTTAACGTTAAGTTTTCAATAGTGTCTATAGAAATATGACTTCTAGACAAGTCAAATATTGAAGTTCAAAATGTGGTCACATGAGTAAATATGGTAACTTGGAGAGCTACAGGCGGTCTATGAGCTCTTGGCGATTATTGATATTCTTCACGAGGATACACTTTCCCCACTAAGGTTGTCTAGGGTATACATGAGTAACATCAACTTATTCTATTTTTATTTAAGAGTTCAATTTTAGTTCTTTAGTGGAATGAACTAAAATTAATAGATCTGACCTAAATGAATTATTTGTTGATTGTGATTAGGTTATATCTATTGGAACTTAAATTTAGATAGCCCGCCAAGATCCCCAATCCACATGAACTTGCATGGATCACTTGATATATTCTTCCGGACCAATTTATAAATCCATCTAGAATTGTATTAAGGCATGGGGACTTGTTTCTTTTAGTAAGAATGGGTCTAGTTCACATGTGAACGTTTTATTTAAGTCCAATGGATTTAATAATATAGGAAAAACAATATTTGGCACATAAATATTGGCTTGGGCGACTAAGGCTATATATAATAGCTTAATATATTGTTTTTAATTTTATTATTTAATTGAATTGGAATTAATTAATTTGTTAATTAATTAATTATTTAATTAAAAGTAAAAAAAAAAATCTAGTTGGAGATGGTCTCCTAGAGTCATATTATTATTGGTAATATGATAAGTATCAAATACTATATTTGATAAGTAGATAAATAATATGAATTTATTTATCTAGTTAAATTAGGAAGTATTTGATTTCTATTAAAACTCTAGTTGACAATTGATCAAATTAGAAAGTTTTATTTCAGTCAAAATTTAATTATATTGAATAATTGGTTATTGAATAAATACACTATTTGAGTTGGATTAGAAGTCTTGGTGTAGAAAAGAATTTTTCTTTGAAAATAATTCTTGGTCACCAAGTAAATCCTCCTAAGGAAAAGATTCTTACCCACCAAGTAAATCCTGCTTATGAGTGGATTTGTTCTCGTATATATATTACCTATTAAGTTCGGCCAAGGCAATAATTTTAGTAGAAAAATTCGGCCAAGGCTAGGTTTTATTTAAGAAGAAAATTCGGGCAAGGCTAGGGTTTATGCAAGGGTAAAATTCGGCCAAGAGAGAATTTTGAGCGTAGAGAATTTGGTTCTTGTTCTAGATAAATTCGTCCCACTCTAAAGATTGGTGTGAGAAAATTCGGCAAAGAGGAAAAGGAAGAAAGAACGTTTTGTATTCTATAGTGCACTAGTAGCCTTTACATTAAAAGGTTTTGTGTACAACATCGAATCTAGGTTCACGCGAGTTTCAATCAAATTGATTGATAATTCACAAGTGATCTAAAGTTCTTTGTTTTTCTTCTTGAAGGATTATTGTGACTAAAAAAGAAAGAGATTTTGTTTGTTTCATCCTTAGGATACAATTTAAAGAAAGGGAGCCCACATTCCTAGGTGATGTTTGTGATTGGATTGGAAGATCTTGCTGATTCAGTTTTACATTAGTTCAATCGCCACAAGTAAATGGTACGATACTTTTAGTATACGTCAATTTATCTAGGGTTAAGGTTCTTTCTATTAAAGAGAAATTTTTTAAATATATCAAACTCTAATTATTTGCTTCCGCCGCATTTTGAACCGATTTTTCCCTACAATTGGTATCAGAATCTGGTTGTACCCTTGATTAATTGATGTATATGTATGTGAATCTACTTCTTTTTATTGTAAATATACATGTTTTAGAAAGAGATGACACTCTAGGTATTCGCATATATATTTACAATGGAATGTATGTATGTATATATATATATATATATATATATATATATATATTCTAAAACATGTATATTTACAATAAAAAGAAGTAGATTCACATATATATATGTGTTTTTATGTGGTTTGTTATTGCTCAATTTTGGTCATATAATTTCAATGTGTTTTTATTTTGGGATTGTAACAAGAAGGGTGGTCTATCATCGCCATAATTTTCTTCTTGGTAGTTGCTAAGTTTGTTTTTATTATATTGTTGTTGTAATAAAAAATGCAGCAGTATTTTTTTTTGTTTAAAATTTTGTTATAATATATTCAAGTATCAAAGATTCGAATATTTAAAGAATTGGGAGCATCCGGAATAAGTTTGGTACTGGGCGTGCCATAGCAACAATTGTGCATGCAAATAAGCACGAGGAGACGATAGTTGTGGCATGGGCTGCACACGGTAGCCCCATGGATGCCATGGGCTATGTACGGCAGCCCCATGGATCCCATGGGTTGCTCATGGCAGCCCTTATGGAGCTAAGGGTGCGCACGCCCATGGGAGGCAACCGAGGGATGTCCAAACGGACAATAGTCTCGTGAAGACTTGACTACCATGAAAGGAGTTTTTGTATTCTAAGACATATGTAATTTACTTGTTTTTCTATTATGGACTAAAATTGTAGCTATTTATAATTTCATTAATATTGCAATGTTTGTCATTGTTTGATAACGTGTCATATAGAACAGGAGTGCCACTCATCTTTTTGTATGAACATGCATTGAATGGTTTAGGTATCTAATTGGCATCTAGATAACTTTGTAGATAATTCTATGGAATTCGATCACACGTCTTAAATAATTGAGTGGGAGAAGGCGTTTCGGACCACCTACAGCCTCCAAGTTTAGTTGAGCTTTTTGTTTCGTGTAATAACCCCCTAAGGGGTATTCATGAAAGGAATTTAGCAAGATACTTCCTTACAAGGATAGACTAGACAATTAACCCTAACGATATCTACTCCCAAATGATGAATATTCGTGAGGGATTATATTGAAGGTCGATAACTTAGTAACACACTAATGTAGTTTTATTAATATCGTCCCAAGAGTTCTTGTTAATAAAATTGTAAGGCTAAAAATGAAAACGTTGGTTGTTATGTTAACAATTAGGTGGGACTTAGTCCAACAAGTAAATGGTGCGAACTCCCAAAGGAGGCGTGACATTTATGGGTGTTGGATAACCGTTGAATTTTACAATTGAATTATTTTAAATAATTCAAGATAAATATTCAAAAATGCTTTATCATGATTGTTTACTTATATAATTTTTGTTATTATTCAGAAATCATGACCCCATCCCTAATCAACATCCTAAAAGATAATACTTTAACTAGTGATAATTAGGTCATAAGGAAAAGGAAAAATGGGCTTTTATTGCAATCTGAAAAGCATAAGTTCATTCTGTCAACTCCTAAACCACCAACTCTTACTAATGAATCTACTTAGAAGAAAAGAGATGAGTATCAATAGTGGAAGTCTTCTGATGAGATGGCTAAATGTTACAATATGGCCACCATTTCTGACGTGTTGCAACAGCAACATGAAGGAATGGATATTGATGCCGATATAATGATGTCTCTGGAAGAGATGTTTGCTATGAAGTCCAGAACGACTAAGAGAGAGGTTGTGACTACTTTCATGAATCTTAGGATGAAACTTGGACAGGATGTGAAAGATCACATGATGAAAGTCATAGCACATCTCAACATTACTGAACTGAATGGTGATGAGATAGATAGTGAGACAAAAATTGACATGATTGTTAACTCACTATCTGATTCCATAGATCAATTATAGTTGGGCTACACCTTGAACAATACGGAATACACCTTGCAAGGCCTGATGCAAGATGATCAAAGCACCGAAAAAATCCTTGTGAAAAGCAAGGGTCAAGAGATTCATGTCGTAGGTAAAGTTGCTACTGTTAAGACCCATAAGAAGGTCAAGAAACAACAGAAGAAAAAGCAAGTAGGACCTACTAAGAAGGAGACAAAGAAAGTAACCAAGATTTCCTTTGTGGTGAAAAGGGACATTTGAAAAGAAATTTTCCAAAGTCTCAGAACAAGAAGGAAGAAGGTAATATTAATTATCCTGAAACATGTTTTTAGGCAAATTTAGTGGATTCTTGGATTATAGACTCCGGAGCCACTAATCATGTTTGTTTTTCCTTACAGGGGTTCAAGGAAAAGAGAAGGCTTAATGCGAATGAATTCAAATTGTGTTCAGGCAGTTGAACGTTGGTATCTACTAGTTCAGTGAGAGATATTAGAGTTAGTTTAGATTCTTATAGGCATTTATATTTAATAGACATGTATTATGTACCTCAATTCAAAAGGAATTTAATTTCAGTTTCTTGTTTAAATAAATTTGGAAATTCGGTTACTTTTAATAATGCTTTTATTATTAGTAGGAATGAAAAATTTGTTTGCAAAGGTAAATTGGAAAATGGCTTATTCTATTTGCATAACAATATCACTCACTTGTTAGACACAGAATCAACAAAACCTAATCATAAAAGAGTAAAACTATCAAAAGATGAAACCTACCTATGGCATTTGCGCCTAAGTCATATTAACCTTGATAGAATTAAAAGATTGGTTAGTGACAGACCTTTAAGTGACTTAAAGGTTGATGATCTACCAGCTTGAGAATCTTGTTTGGAAGGTAAAATGACCAAAAGGTCATTCACGACCAAAGGCACAAGAGACACTGAATGTTTAGGATTAGTACACAATGATGTATGTGGTCCTATGAGCATTCAAGCTGGATGAGGATATGAGTACTTCATCACCTCCACGGATGATTACTCAAGATTTGGATATGTGTATCTCATGAGACATAAGTTGGATGCTTTTGACATGTTTAAAGCATTTAAAGCTGAAGTTGAAAATCAGCTAGAGAAACACATAAAAATCTTAAGGTCTGATCGTGGTGGAAAATATCTATCTGGTGATTTTCAGCAATATCTTATTGATAATGCGATAATTTCTCAATTTTCTACACCAGGTACACCTCAAAAAAATGGGGTGGCAGAAAAAAGAAATAGAACTCTTTTAGACATGTTAGGTCTATGTTGAGTTATTCAACCCTTCCTAATTTTTTTTTGGGGATATGCTTTACAAACCGCTATGTACATTGTAAACGATGTACCATCTAAGTAGGTTCTTAAAACACCGTATGGTTGTGGACTAGGCAAAAGCGTAGTTTACAACACTTAGGACTAGGCGAAAGCGTAGTTTACAACACTTAAGGATATTTGGATGCCTTTCGCACGTGTTAAAAGGAAAGACAGAAAAGATGGTGTCCCGTTCAGAAACATGCATATTTGTAGGGTATCCAAAAAGAAATAAAGGATATTATTTCTTTAGTCCTTCAGATCTTAAAGTGTTTGTTTTGACAAATGCTAAATTTTTGCACGAGAACTATGTGAATAATTTTGTGCCTAAAAGTAGAATTGTTCATGAATGAGTTGTCAGGAGATACAATTCCACAAGAGGTTTCACAATCTAGCCTAGTTGTAAGTTCCGCACCAACACAAGATCAACAATCTACCATACCTTATCATAGTTGGAGGGTTAGTAGATAACCCGAGAGATAGATCGGTTTAGGAGAATCTGTAGAGAATCTCTTGAACGATGATGATCCCTATACGTACAAGGAAGCAATGGAAGATGCTGAATGTCACCATTGGCAAAAGGCAATACAATCCAAAATTGAATATCTGTTAGAAAATAAAGTCTGGTCTCTTGTAAACTTGCCTAAAAGGATAAAACTCATGGGGTGCATGTTTGTATACAAGAGGAAAAGAGGAATGGATGGAAAGGTGGAAACCTTAAAGCTAGATTGGTAGCCAAAGGTTACACACAGTAGGAAGGTATCGATTATGAAGAAACCTTCTCTCTTGTTGTCATGCTTAAATCCATTAGGATACTCTTATCCATTGTGGCATCTCTAGACTTAGAGATTTGTCATTTGGACGTCAAAACAACTTTCCTTAATGGAAGTCTTGACAAAAGCATCTATATGATGCAACCAGAAGGATTCATTGAAAAAGGCCAAGACAAAAGGGTATGCAAGTTGCAAAGATCCATATACAGATTGAAACAAGCATCCAGATCATGGAACATAAGGTTTGATCAAGCCGTGAAAAGATTTTGATTTATTCAAAACCTTGTTGAACCTTGTCTATACAAAAGTATTAAAGGTGACAAGTTGATTTTCCTAATTTTTTACGTTGATGATATACTACTCATCGGAAACGATGTAGGTGTATTGACATCAGTAAAAGAGTGGTTAGCAAAATAATTTGATATGAAAGACTTAGGTGAAGCAAGTTATATTCTTGGTATCCATGTCAGGGATAGAAAAAATAGAACGATTACCTTATCCCAAGCTTTATACAAAGATAAATTATTGTTTACATTTTCCATGCAAGATTCAAACAAAGGTATGTTACCTTTCAGACATGGAATCAAACTTTCTAAGGAACAAGTTCCTAGGAATGAGCATGAAGAGCAATTCATGGGTAAGGTTCCCTATGCCTCGGTAGTTAGGAGTCTCATGTATACAATACTCTCAACTAGACCAGATATTTATTTGTTATTGGCATAGTTAGCAGGTTTCATTCGAAACCTGGTCCTGATCACTAGACGAAAATCAAGCATATTTTCAAGTATTTTAGGAGAACAAGAGATTATATGCTTGTATACTCCTGAGGGGATTTAATTCCTGTTGGGCATACAGATTCTGATTTCTAATCGGATTCTGACTTTAGAAGATCAACATCAGGATCTGTGTTTGCACTTGGAGAAGGGGCAGTCATATGGAGGAGTATTAAGCAATCTTGTATTGTTGGCTCCACCATGGTAGCTGACTATTTTACCGTATGCGAGGCTGCTAAAGAGGCTGTCTGACTTTGACAATTCTTTAATTACTCTGAAGTGGTTCTTGATGAAAATAAGCTGATCACTATCTATTGTGACGATAGTGGAGCAGTGGTTAATTCGAGAGAACCAATAAGTCATAAGAGAGAGAAACACATTGAAAGAAACTATCACATTTTAAGGGAAATTGTGCATAGGGGAGATGTGACGATAACCAAGATCGCGTCAGCAGAATATCTAGCGGATCCCTTCATAAAGACTCTTATACAAAAGAGTTTTGATGGGCACTTGGAGAATATGGGGATAACAGATATGACACATTTGCTATAGAGCAAGTGGGAGATTGTTGTGATTATGCTTGATAGCAATGATGTAATAATGTATTAGACAATCTTTTCATATTAATAAAAGTTATTTCTAGTTTAACAAAACTTATAGAATTCATAGTTTAATTATTATAATTGTCAAAAGTAAATAATAATAAGGTCAAAAGACTATGATAAAAGAAAAATTGTTCGTAAATCTAGATATGTATGAGGTAAACACAATTTTTAGTTAGTCTTGAATAATATTCACAACTTAAGGTAAAGGTTGGACGACTTTATCTTGTTAAAGTTGTATATTATTTTACTAACATTTGATTGGGATCAAATGTGTTATGATGGGTCTAAAATCATCAAAGTGTGGTGTCTTTGGGCAAAGGAATCTAGTGTACTAGGTGCATTGAATAGGATTATAGTGAGATACGTTTTCACTTGAAGACAATCAGAGAGTCTATCACAATCTTGAGATAAATGATGGACTTATGGTTGCAAATGTTATCATTTGAGCTATCAATGAGTACGATTATATAGCATAGACTATCATCGATAGTTTGGTGGTATTCATTTGTTAATCGATAGAGGACTTCATTTATAGATATGGACATCGTGGCTCCATTTAGTAAATGAGAGTAGAATATCATCATATGGATGTTTTAAGGTAATGGATATAAAATCTTAACATTAAGTTTTCAATAATGTCTATTGAAATATGGCTTCTGGACAAGTCAAAATATCCAAGTTCAAAATGTGGTCATATGAGTAAATATGGTAACTTGGAGAGCTATAATCAGTCTCTGAGATCTTGGCGATTAATGTTATTTACAATATCTCCATTAAGATTGTCTAGGGTATGAATGAGCAATACTAACTTATTCTATCTTTATTTAAAAATTCAATTTTAGTTATTTAGTGGAATGAACTAAAATTAATAGATCGGACCTAAGTGAATCGTTTTTGATTGTGATTAGGTTATGTCTATTGGACCTTAAATTTAGATAGCCCGCCAAGATCCCCAATCCACATGAACTTGTATGGATCACTTGATATATTCTATTGGACCAATTTATGGGATCATCTAAAATTGTATTAAGGCATGTGGACTTGTATCTTATATTAAGAATGGGTCTAGTTCACATGTGGACTTTTTATTTAAGTCCAATGAATTTAATAAAATAGGAAAAACAATATTTGGCCCATATATATTGTCTTGGGTGGATAAGGCTATATATAATAGCTTATTATAATGTTTTTTATTTTATTATTTAATTAAATGTAAATTAATTAATTCGTTAGTTAATTAATTATTTAATTAAAAAAAATCCTAGTAGGAGATGGTCTCCTAGAGTCATATTATTGTTGGTAATATGATAAGTATCAAATACTATATTTGATAAGTAGATAAATAATAGGAATTTATTTATCTAGTCAAATTATGAAGTATTTGATTTCTATTAAAACTCTAATTGACAATTGGTCAATTTAGGAGGTTTTATTTTAGTCCAAATTTAATTATATTCAATAATTGGTTATTGAATAAATACACTATTTCAGTTGGATTAGAAGTCTTGGTGTAGAAAAGAATTTTTCTTTGAAAATGATTCTTGGTCACCAAGTAAATCCTCCTAAGGAAAATATTCTTGCCCACCAAGTAAATCCTTCTTATGAGTGAATTTGGTCTTCTATATATATTACCTATTAAATTCGGCTAAGGCAATAATTTTACTACAAAAATTCAGCCAAGGCTAGGTTTTATTCAAGAAGAAATTTCGGCCAAGGCTAGGGTTTATACAAAGGTAAAATTCGGCCAAGAGAGAATTTTGAGTGTAGAGAATTTGGTTCTTGTACTAGATAAATTTGTCCAACTCCAAAGATTGGTGTGTGAAAATTCGGCAAAGAGGAAAAGGAAGAAAGAACGTTTTGTATTCGATAGTGCACTAGTAGCCTTTACATTAAAAGGTTTTGAGTACAATATTGAATCTAGGTTCACGCCAGTTTCAATCAAATTGATTGATAATTCACAAGTGACCTAACGTTCTTTGTTTTTCTTCTTGGAGGATTATTGTGACTAACAAAGAAAGAGACTTTGTTTGTTTCCATCCTCAAGTATACAATTTAAAGAAAGAGGCCCACACTCTTAGGTGATTCACGTTGTTGATTGAATTGGAAGATCTTTCGGATTCAATTCAACGCTAGTTCAATCGTCATATGAAAAAGGTATGATACTTTTAATATACGTCAATTTATCCAGGGTTAAGGTTCTTTCTTTTAAAGGAATTTTTTTTAAATATATCAAACCATAATTATAAACTTTCGCCTTGTTTTGAACTGATTTTCCCTCAAATAGATTTGAAGCCAAGGTGATAGCCATATAAGAAAATGGTGAGTACAAGTTTATGAAGCCAAGCCAAGTCGCATCTCACAATCCAAGAAGCAAAAAGGCATAGCTTTGAAAGCCACCAAGAAAAACAAGGAATATTGTGAATCGGATAAAGACATGGTTCTTCTAGTCAAGAGGTTAAAGTAATTCTTGAAGAAAGATAAGAAAGGCTTTGGGTTAAATGGAAAATACTTCAAGAAGAAGACTACCTTCAAGAAAATAGAAGCTAGCCAAGACAAGCCATCAAGAAAGGGAGTCTAATGCTTTGATGTGGAGGGATAGGTCACATTGCTCCAAATTGTGGAAATTTAAAGGATAAGTGGAAAGGGAAAGCTATGGCGGCAACTTGAAGTGATAGTGATGATCTTGAAAAATTTGATAAATCCTTCAATGAGGAGGAGAATGTGGCTAATTTTGTAGCTTTTGCCACCTCTCATATGGATAATGATGAGCAAGAGAACAATGTTCTAGATCTTGAGGTTGAGAAAGAAGAAATAGTAGATGATGCTAGAAGTGATCAAGTCCATGGTTATGGTCTTCATGATAAGTTCTACTTAAATGAAGAAGTGTCAAGTGATGATGATGACTCAAATTTGGAAGCATCAAATAGTGAGGCAAGTAGTCAAGACAATTTGGACCTTAACATTTCCGAGAAAAAAAATGCGAGTGATTTCTTTAAAGTAAAGTTCAAGGTATTTCTAAAGAAAGCTACCCTCAAAGTTGCCAAGCTCAATGAAGAAAACTCAAGTCTCCGTGATGCCCTGAATATTACAATTTAGGAAAATAACACCCTTAACAGTTTCACTAATAGGCTTAGGAGAAATATGTGCAATTGGACTATGAATTTGCAAGAATGGTTGGAGTGGCTTGAAGATCTCAAGTTGCAAGTAGAATCTAAGGATGAAAAATTGAGGATGGCAAGAGAGAATGGAGAAAATTTGAAAAAGAAGTTTGAGAATGTTAAAGAGTCTATTGCTCAGATGATTTCGGTACCAAGAAACTTGATATCATGCTAGGCTATGGAAAGAAGCCTAATGAAAAGAAAGGTCTCGACTTTGTGAGTGACAAAGACACTTTCATTAGAAAAGACAATTTTTTATGAAGGGTAAAGAAGTCAATGAACTCATACATCATCAACACCCAAGAAGAACCGTTGAGTTGGGTGAGTCATCCAAGAGTACTACATTAAAGATGGTGCCAAGAAGTGTCATGTAAGATCAACCTTCAAAAATGCCAAGATAGAGCTACCCAACCTTCTCAACAAGCAAAGACTTCACAGTAATCAACCATGAATCAACCACCAAGGAGGAGCCAACATGTGCATCAACAAAGGCAACATTATAGGAATGGTAAAGCCCTCATAAGAAATCCTGAACATGGTATAATCTCTCCTGACATTCCTACATGTAATTTTTATGGTAAGTTAGGGCACATTAGACCCATTGTTTCAAATACATTACTATGTGTAAGGTTAGATACATGAAAGTGAAAAGGGAAATGAAGAGACCTAGCATGCATGTACCTAGGAAATATAGAAACATGAAGACCGTAACTCCTAGAATTGAAAATGTTATGCCCATATGGATTAGAAAAGAAGATTATGCTTGATGTGCTGCACATATTGCCATGAAAGTACATACCACAAATTCTTGGTATCTTGATAATAGATGCTCTAGGTACATGAGGGAAACAAGAGTTTCTTTGAATCTCTTGAGATGAGAGAAGAATGATCGATCAACTTTGGTGATGGGTCACAAAAGAAAGTTATAGGAAAATAAAACATCTCCATTCCCGATTTACCGTCTCTCCTTAATGCTTTGTTGGTAGATAGTTTTAGGCCGATCTCATTGGCATTTCCTATCTTAGTGATGAGTGATTTTCTGTCATGTTTTGTAAAAATGGCTGTTCTATTTTGAATAATAACGGTGAGATTGTGTTGAAAGGAAAAAGGTCTTTGGGCAATTTTTATTACCTTGAATCTAATGTTTTATCTTGTAAGCTTTCTAGATGTGAGCAGATTGAGTTATGGCATCGAAGCTTGACCATATGAACTATAGAGATTTGAAGATCTTGGAGAAGTACCAAGTTGTGAGAGGCTTTCTAGAACTTGTTAAAATTATGGAAGTTGTATGTGGTCTATGCCAATAAGGAAAGTAAACCAAGAGTGTGCATAAGAAGGGAAAGTACCTTGCTACTAAGTAACCGTTAGAGCTTCTTCATATGGATCTCATGAGTCCAATGCAAATAGAAAGGCTTGGTGGTAAGCGTTACATTTCTGTTTGCATAGATGATTTCTTTAGATTAACTTAGGTATACTCTCTTAGTGAGAAATCAAAAACTTTAAAAAAATTTAAGATGCTTTGCTTTAAACTTCAAAATGAGAAAGATGACAAGATACAAAGCACAAAAAGAATTAGGAGTGATCATGGTAGGGAATTTGAAAATGTATGCTTTGACGATTTTATGATTACTTAGTCATTTACCATTAATTTTCCACTTCTAGGACTCCTCACCAAAATGGTGATATTGAGAGGAAAAATAAGGTCTTGCAAGAGATGACACGTGTCATGTTGGTTAGTAACAAGATTCCTAGAAACTTTTGGGTCAAAGCCGTCAATACAGTTTGCTATATAAGGAATAGGGTCTTCCTTAGGCCCAGAACTAGGTAAATATCCTATGAGTTATGGAAGGGTATGAAGCCAAATGTTAGCTACTTTCTTACTTTCGAAAACAAATGCAACATTCTTAATAACCATGATCACCTTGGCAAGTTTGATGCTTTATATAGTTTTCATTTTAATGCTCAAAATGACATGAAATCATCTAATGTTTCCATTGATGATTGTAGAACTAGTGCTAGTGTCCATGGGGAGGATGTTGTTGATGTTAGTAATCGCCTCTTCGAGAAAACTTGTGAGACTTTAAGTGAAGTGAAGCGAAGTCAAACAAAGAAGAAGAAGTTATTTAACCTCTTGATAGAGATCTACCTTTGGATTCTATAGAACCCACTCATTGGGTTAGACATCTCCATGACAAATATGATATCATTAGAGACGTTGATGTGGGTGTTAGGACTAGGCATCAGATTGCTAATCAAATTAGCTATACTTGTTACACCTCCCAAATTGAGCCTAAAAAGGCCGATTACGCCTTATGTGATGAGTTTTAGGTTCTTGTCATGCAAGAATAGCTAAATCAATTTGAGAAAAATGAGGTTTGGACTCTCGTTCCTAGACCAAAGAACACTAATGTCATAGGAAACAAGTGGGTGTGTAGGAATAAGTCGGATGAGTTGGGTAATATTATGCAGAATAAGGCAAGATTTGTGACATAATGATACTATCAAGTTGATAGTATTGACTTTGAGGAGACTCTTGCTCCGGTTGCCTGTTTAGAGTCCGTTAGGTTACTCTTGTCCATCTTTTGCACTTTCAATTTCAAACTCTTTCAAATGGATGTGAAAAGTGTTGGAACCCAAATTTATGTTTCGTAGCAGAAACAGGGTTGTAATTTTTTTTATGCAACATATAAACCATATACAATATATTTGTCTTTGAGCTTTGCCTTTATCGATCAAGGTGCTCTTCTTTTTGCTTTGAGCTTTCTTATCCTTGGGCTTAGCTTTAGCCTTGCCAACAAATCTCTTCCTCTTCTTGGATCTAGAAAAAGATGGTTCGACAACATTTGCCTCACCTGTCTTACCTTTGTGGGCCTTAGTCATGGTCTCAAAGGTAGTGAGCTTATTCAGCAGTTGAGTTAGGCAAAACTTTAATTTGTTCATCCTGTAGTTGCTTTAAACTGATCAAAAGTCTTTGGAAGAGTTGTCAGTATGATGCTCACCTGGATTGCCTCATCAATGGCCCTGCCATTGTCCTCAACTGTGTTGAAGTAAGACATCATACCCAGAACATGTTCCTAGACCCATGAACCCTCCTTTATCCTAGCAAGCATTGCCGAATGATTAGCTTTATATCGCTTTTGCTCGAATGGTTACCCAATCATAGCCTGTAATGACTCCATGATTTCGAATGCTGTAATCATTGTCTCGTGCTTGATGACAAGCACATCTGTCATACTGGCTAACAGATATATTCAGGTCTTCTCATTAGCTGAGACCCATTTCTAGTGTGCCTCACAAACATTTCTATGGCATTGGCAGCAGGCTCTAGAGGACATTCCTCCGTAAGCACGAATTTCAAGTCTTTAGTTACTAGGATTGCATTAATACTAATTTTCCACTCGGAATAGTTTTCTCCGATTAGTTTGTCATTAGTGAGGATTTGTAAAAGTGCAGATGACATTGCTAGAAAAATAAATAAAAGAATTTATTCATCTCATACATTCATCACATGTAAATATTTTGCATAAAATTAAACATAGTGCATGAACATGTTTAATGAACAAGAAATAAACCGTGAACTTGTTACTACACCATGATAGTCCAACATACCACAAACAAGTGTCGCCTTAGGGTCGGTCAAGTACTTACATTTTGGACTAAGACATTCTCAATCAAATGATACATCAAGATAACTCTTAATCTTATACCATTTAACCATAGTATATTTCAATTAGGATCTTAATACACTTTTTTTATTAAATCCTTTGTGACCTTGACCTATCTTTTCAGATCTCATGAACTTAACTTGAGTACTGCTGCTTTAGGGTCAGTCAAACCCAAAATACATTCAGAAATCCTATCCGTTAGAAAGTCAACCTTGATATTGACTCTCATGGAAACCTTCCTTAGGGAGGACAAAAACAAATTCGTCTCTAGGCCCCACTAGAATCTCACAATGTTGAACTAACGATGGAGACTACGGGACATATTGTAATATATCCCTCTCCCATTCACTATTTTTTGGTTAGGGTTTTTATTTATTAATGCACCTAGATTATACTACAAACTAATGGCTTATGTTACTCTAAGTGTTTAGGGCATTTTAGTAAATTAGTAGAATCTCATTCTATAAACTAATTATAAAACTACTTGATTTTTTGGCAATTAAAAAATCTAGCTTATTAATCTAATTATAATCTATGTAAACTAATTTACTAAGACTAGAATTAATAATATGTGATTTATCAAGTTTTAATAAAACTAAAACACATTTTAGTTCCAATTATATTTCTAATTAAACCTAATATTCAGTGAAGGACCTAACTAATCTAACTAATTAAACAATTTAATTAATAGACTAGTTATTAATGAGAATTACCAAATGTTTACTCTAAAGACTAATCTCAATATTTAATAGCCAATTATGTGAATTATACTAAATTTTTAATCAAATTTTAAAAAAAATAAAACACATAATTATTAATGGCTATTACGCATGCATGATATATCAAAAAATATATTTATATATGTGTAGGCACACCTAATCTAAATGACATGTATGTGCATGGTAATTAATTAGCTCATAATAAAAGCATACATGAGTTGACCGAGTACAATGTGTTATTTGACCTATTTTTTTTAATAAATAAATCTAATTACAAAAGTTATCCAAGACATTCATTGGTCTTCAAGTAATTCCAATATTCTTCAAGTCTTTGGGTTCTTTTTATTTTGGGCTTTAAACTGTTAGGTCCTTGATTATTGATTGGCTTATTTCGTGAACAAACCACAGTTTGGGGTTTGATGTAAGGGTAGCTTAGGCTCTTAAGACCTCAAAAGAAGAAGCACCAAAGGTAAATTTCTTGTGCTTGCTTACTTTGAAAAGATAGTTGCACACACTCACTAACTCATGCATAATTCTTATTTGTAATGTTATTTGTTTATATTTGTGTGCAATCATGTTTTAATAACTCTTCTCGATTGATTACATCTTGTGATTAAAATGCAATGTCATGTTAGGCATTAGGATGCATCCTCTTCACTTTTTTACTCTTGCATGATGTGTGTTTGAGTGTGAAGAAAGTAGGTTGTGTACTACTCATGTTGTGCCACTAGACCAATGCCAACACCAGCACAAACTTCATAAAGGGTTGTCGCTGGTCATGCGCCAGTCGATTATTGAAAGTTTAGGCAGTGCGCTACTCGACCAGCGCCACTCACTAATGCACATAGTGGAAGCTGGAGCTTTTTTTTCCAAAACGACCTCAATTTGATTAGGACTTATAAATATATGTCTCTTTGTATTCAGGTCGTCCATAAGTTCAAAATATCACATCTTTACCTTAGAACATACTTCAAATGGGAAAATCTTCCAAGAACTCTCCTTTATACACTCAAAGCATCTACTTGTGCATAAAAACATCATCTTGCATCATCTATGGTCATATAGAGTGCATCCATGTATGGTTTTGCATCATCACTGCTTGTTCGGTAAGTTTCTCACTATCTTCTTATAAGTTGAGTTGTTTTCTTACCATGTCATCTCTTTTATCATTTGTATGCTCTTAGAATATATTCTAGATACAAAATAGAGATTGTTTGTAATGACATGATTGAGTGTTGTATTGTGATAGCTTCATAAGATTGTTTGATCTATGTTTAGCTAAGCTTTATGAACATGTCGTTTAGCTTTTGATATATAGGATTGTTTCAAATGTCATCTCATTATCTTAGATAAGCATATAAGGTTCCCTAGTCTTGATTGTTCATTGAATATCATCATATTACACATTGGCCATTTTATCTCTTCATTGAGTAGTAAGACTTGTGTTGCTTCCGGGATTAGGTAGCTTAAATCGCAAGCAAGATGGACTATGTTCATTTATACCGGGACTAGGTAGTTGCGGTGGATTATAAACCGGGATTAGGTTTTAATTCGTTTTCCATTAGTGGATTCGTGGTTCGAGTATGGCTCACTTAACAGCTGTGGCTTTTTCTTTTTGGAGGATTTCCGCGTATATCTCAAGTGTCTTTATTATTTTCGCATTTATTACACTTGTGATATTATTGTGACTAGTTAGAGGTATTTTTGTCTAATTAAACATTAACAAACGTTGGGTAAAAAGTGATTAAAATCTTTTCACCCCCCTCTAGATTATTATTAAACATACCATAATATTTGTTTAAATTGGTAGCAAAGCGGGTTTCTAGACATACATAGGTGATCCTTGCTCATTTTGGTGTGTGTTGCATTTTATGTATTTGTATTGATAATTCATACACTTGCATTCCTTTCATTCATCCATAAACATAATGAGTGGAAACGGTGGCAACTAGGGCACCTCTAGCACTAGACCTCCCTTACTCACCGGGTTGTATTATGCCTCTTGGAAAGGCAAGATGGAGTCGTACATTTGTCAAATCCATGATAGAGCATGGATGGCAGTTAAAGACGGCAACACTCTACCCATGATGACTCCTACTGATCGAGGAGATGATGTACTCAAGCCTAAGGCACAATGGAACGCACAAGAGTTTGAGACATCAAAATGGAATAGGAAGGCAATGCATGCCATCCTATATGCAATGGATGAGAATCAGTACAAGTTGGTTCATAACACTAAGATAGCTAAGGAGGCATGGGATATCCTTAAGGTTACACATGAGGGAACAGATGTTGTTAAGGAATCGAAGCTTCAAGTTCTCCAAACTCAATTCGAATTGCTCAAGATGGATGAGAACCTGTGCTTTAATGACTTTGAAGTAAGGTTAATGGACATTGTGAATCAATGTCATCAACATGGTGACCCTTATTCGGATAAGAGGATCAAGCAAAAGATTATGAGATCTCTACCTGGATTTGAGTCTAAGGTGACAACTTTAGAAAAGAATAGTGCTTACAAGGATATGAAGCCGAGTGAAGTGATTGGGAGGCTACTAGCTTATGAATCTAGGAAGGATCTTACCACCACATCTCCTAAAAAGAAAAATGGGAATGCTTTGAAAGCCTTCAAAGATGAGAAGGGGGAGATTAATAACTCAGATGAAGAAATGGCCTTGTTAATGAGGAAGGTTAAGAAATTCTACAAGTCCGAGAATAAGGGTTTTTGATCCAGGGGTCAAGACTTGAAGAAAAAGGCTCCCTTCAAGAAAATTGAGCTTAGGCAGGAAAAAAGACCGAAAAGAAAGGAGTCCAATTCTATGAACTTGGTGGGATAGGCTAGTTTGCCCCCGAATGTGCAAATCACATAGTCAAGAAAAAGGGGGAAGTGATGGCTGCCACATAGAGTGAAAGTGATAACTCCAACGATGGAGATGAGCCTTTGGATGATGAAGAACTTATGGCTAACTTCATAGCCTTTACATCTTCTTATAAGAGCAAATGTGCTAGTGAAGAAGAGGATGAGAGTCAAGAGGAGAATGACTCAAGTGATGATGGATCTTCAACACAATCAACAAGTGGAAGTGTAGATAAGATGGATCTCAAAGACTATATGGCTAAGTTTGAGAGTTCAAGGTTAAAAAACAAGGAAGAGATTAGGAGATTAAAAGAAGTAAACCTTAAGCTCTCAACTTAAATTGACCAACTAAGTGAAGAACTAGTAAGAACCATGGAGAGTGAAGATAAGCTAAAAGAGGAGTTAGACTTATCCAAGTGGAAAGAAGAAGGATTGAAGAAAGAGCTTGAAGATGCTAGAGAAGTAATAGCCAAGATGGACTCTAGTACTAAAAAACTTGATCACATGTTAGAGGTTGGAAAGAGACCTGGGTATGAAGACGATATGATGACCTCCACATCAAGCAAGACTATCTTTGTCAAGAGCATGAAAAACAATGGGTCTTCTCCTCATCAATAACATAGGAAGAAACTTGACCTAGGAGAGTGCTAAAGGAATGCTCAAGTGAAGGTAGCATCAAGAAGTCTACCTCAAGCTCATCAAGCAAGAACTCCTCAAGCTAACTTCTCTCAACTGAAAGCTTATAAAGGGAAGAAACCTATCATGCAAGCTCAACCAAGGAAGCAATCAAGTCTTGTTCAACAAAAAGGTAGGAGAGATCCTCAATAACAGCCAAGACAACCATAAAGACATGGGAAGGCTCCAATGCATCCTCAAGGTTATGGTATGATTCCTAACTTCATTCCTACATGTCATTTTTATGGTATTGATGATCATATTAGACCAAATTGCTTTAGATATATTAAATTATGTAGAATTACAAGTATAATAGAAAATAAAAAGGCTAAAGTCATGATGCATGTCACTAGGAAAAATTAAACACTTTTGCATGATCCTAGGATATCTAGAGCTCATGTACCACTGGCCACTAGGAAATAAAATGTTTCACCTAGGTGGATTAAAAGAGATGAACATCTTTGCCATGTTGCAAAAATTGCCTTGAAAGCTAATTCTTCTAATTTTTGGTATTTGGATAATGGGTGCTCTAGGCACATGACGGGGGATAAAAGTTTCTTTAAAACTCTTGTAATGGAGGATGGAGGAAATGTCACCTTTAGTGATGGATCCAAGAAGAAAGTTAAAGGGAAAGGAACCATTTCCATTCCCTGATTACCCTCTTTATCTAATGCTTTGTATGTTAATGGTCTTAAAGCCAATTTGACAAGTATTTCAAATCTTAGTGATGAAGGACTTTTGGTCTTGTTTAGCAAAAATGATTGCTCTATCCTATTGCCCAGTGGGCAAACCTTGTTAAAATGTATGAGATCTAGCGACAATTGCTTTTGTCTTGAAGCTAGAGTAGCCTCTGGCAATGTGTCTAAGGATGAGCAAATTGAGTTGTGGTATGAAAGACTTAGCCACATAAACTATCGGGATTTACAAATCTTAGATAAGTTCAAGGTTGTACGAGGCTTACCCAAGCTTGGGAAGAAAGCCAACGGTGTTTGTAGACCTTGCCAACATGGGAAACAAACCAAGAGTATGCATAAAAAGGGCAAGTATCTCTTTACCAAAGGAACCTCTAGAGCTTCTCCATATGTATCTTATAGGTCCCATGCAAACCGAGAATTTAGGTGAAAAGAGATACATTTTTATTTGTGTAGATGATTTCTCTAGGTACACATGGACATATTTCCTTAGAGAAAAATCCAAAACTTTTGACAAGTTTAAAATGCTTTGTCCTAAAATTCAAAATGAAATGAACTCAAACATTAAAAGCATTAAACGGATTAGGAGTGATCATGGGAAGGAATTTAAGAATGCTTTGTCCTAAAATTCAAAATGAAATGAACTCAAACATTAAGAGCATTAAACGGATTAGGAGTGACCATGGGAAGGAATTTGAGAATGCCCATTTTAAAAATTATTGCAATAGTCTAGGCATCTCTTATGAGTTTTCTGCTCCTAGGACACCTCAACAAAATGGAGTTGTTGAGAGGAAGAATAAGATCCTTCAGGAGATGGCACGTGTGATGTTGCTTAGCTACAATGTCCCTAGGAACCTATGGGCCAAAGCCGTCAATACGGTGTGCTATATAGGAAATGGAGTCTTTCTAAGGCCCTACACTAGGCAAACCTCCTATAAGTTATGGAAAGGTAGAGAGCCAAATGTTAGCTACTTTTACACCTTTAGAAGCAAATGCTACATTTTAAATGACCGTGATCAACTTGGCAAATTTGATGCTAAGAGTGATGAGGGTATCTTTGTTGGTTATGCCTTGAATAGTAGAGCCTATAGAGTTTTCAATTTGAAGCCTAGAACTATCATGGAATCATCCAATGCTGTCATTGATGATAGAAGGCTCAAATCTAATGACCATGAGGAGGAGGTAGCTATAGTTGATGACTCTCCCTTGGAAAAGGTTATGGATACTTCAAATGTTGAAAAGCCTAATCTTGATGATAATATCACACAAACTATGGATAGAGTTCCTCTCTTGAACTCTAAAAAACCCGCTCAATGAGTTAGGAAACTCCATGATAAAGATGACATCATTTGAGAGGTTAATAATGGTGTTATAACTAGGAATCAAATGGCTAATTTAATTAGCTACACATGCTACACCTCTCAAATAGAACCCAAGAAGGTTGATGAAGCTTTATATGATGAATTTTGGGTTCTTGCTATGCATGAATAGCTAAACCAATTTGAAAGAAATGAGGTTTGGACAAAAGTTCCTAGTTCCAAGAACACTAATGTGATAGGAACCAAGTGGGTTTATAGGAATAAATCCGATAAGGATGGCAACATTGTATGAAACAAGGCTAGGCTTGAAGCATAAGGATATTCTCAACTTGAGGGTATCGACTTTGAAGAGACTTTTTCTCTGGTTTCTGGTTTAGAGTCCATTAGGTTTTTTTTATTTTCTCTTGTGTGCACAAGTTCAAATTGTATCAAATGGATGTTAAAAGTGCCTTCCTCAATGGTTTCTTACAAGAGGAAGTGTTTATTGAGCAGCCCAAAGGGTTTGTGGATCCACACCATCCCGATTATGTCTATCGCCTTAAGAAGGCTTTATTTAGGTTGAAACAAGCACCGAGGGCTTGGTATAAGCGCCCCACTCTTTATCTTATTGACAATGTATACTCAAGGAGTAGTGTTGACAAAACTCTATTAATCAAGAAAGATAACTGTGAGCTCTTTATTGCTCAAATCTATGTTGATGATATAGTTTTTGGATCCACCAATAACACCAAAGTCCAACGATTTGTTGATGTCATGTCTCATGAGTTTGAAATGAGTCTTGTTGGTGAACTAAGTTAATTCCTAGGGTTGCAAATTAAGCAAATGGATAATGTGATCTTCATATCCCAATCTAAATACGCCAAAAACCTTTTGAAGAAATTTGGCCTTGAAAATGCCAAACATTGTGATACACCCATGAGTACCACTTTGAAGCTAAGTAAGGATGCTAATGGTAAAAGTGTGGAACAAACACTATATCGGGGCATGATTGGTTGCTTGCTTTATTTGACTGCAAGTAGGCCCGATATATCTTTTAGTGTGGGTGTGTGTGCTAGGTATCAATCAGATCCTAAGGAATCCCATCTCTCTTCCGTTAAGAGAATCATTCGCTATGTGAATGGGACATCCAATTATGGGATTTGGTACTCTTTTGACACTAATGCTAGTCTTGTAAGCTTTAGTGATGCAGATTGGGCTGGAAATTTTGATGATAGGAAAAACACATCAAACGGTTACTTCTTTCTTGGGAACAATCTAGTCTCTTGGTTTTGCAAGAAGCAAAACTCAATTTCCTTGTCTATGGTAGATGCTGAGTACATAGATACAGGGAGTGGATACATACAACTCCTTTGTATGAAGCAAATGCTAGTGGACTATAGATTCAACCAAGGTACTCTCACTCTCTTTTGTGATAACATGAGTGCAATTAATATTTCCAAGAATCCGGTTCAACATTCTATAACTAAGCATATTGACATCCGCCATCATTTCATTAAAGAACTAGTTGAGAATAAATGCATAACACTTGAACATGTAGGCAATAATGATCAACTAGCAGACTTGTTTACTAAACCCTTAGATGCTACTCATTTTAAAACTCTTAATAGATCTATTGGGATTTGTCTCATGGAATGATGAGTTGTTCTGATTGACCCCATATGGGGAACTCAAGCAAAGATAGCTTTTGTATACTTGTTGCATGTAAAAATTTGAAAATATTTATGCTCCTTTATTGATTGCTTAAGTAGCTAGGTTGCACTTATAATATATTATATTATATTTTCTTCAATAAGTGTGAACTTTGCTTTGATTACAATCCTTGTCATATTTATGTTCAAACATGCACTTTTAGACTAGGAGATCTACAAAGGAAGTACATGTTGAATGACCTATAGTTATCTCCATGACATGATGATTCTTTAATGTCATGCTAATTAAAATTGATAAAGCATGAATTAATGATTGCAATAGTTAAATGCACAACGGTATGTGAAAATACTAGTGAGACTCAAATGTTTAATAAATGCCTCTCTTTCTTTATTAGTTAAACATGACTATTATCATACGGGTATCTTACCTGGAAAAATCAAACAGGGTGCAAAGTCGCTCTTGCCATGTTTCGCCTATAAAGTTGGATATAGTACTCTTAAAACTTGACATCTATGAAAACTCTATATCCTTGCTTCTCTCATGACAAATGGTGAAATTGGTTTGAATTCTATTGGAAACCTTTGTCATTTGCTTTGCCAAATACCATTGTTTTTGGACTTGAATGCAACATGTCTTGTATGCAAAGCATTTTTGATTCACACATTTTCTTAAAATAAATCTCCTTGTTTCTCTCCTATTAATTGAGTTGCATAAATGTGGCTTATATTATTATGCAAATACCTTGTATGCTCCTTTCTCTCTTTGCCTTGAGTGACCCGGTTGGGGACTACTCCTTTGCCTATATCATGACAAAAAGGGCAAGTAGCATATGGTTTAAAATGGGAACTTGGTAAGGGGGAGTAGTACATGTTGAGGAGATTACATTTAGGAGGAGTAGCTCGTTGAGGGGAGCATTGCATTTACATACATTGTATGATGTTGTACTCATACTCATATTTTTAAAAGCAATTGCTTTTGTTTTAAATTCACTTGATCATCTCACATATACTTGGTTTGGAAAGTGTATTTGTTTTTTGTTTTTTTGTGTAGGGTTGATAGATCTACAAGATATTAGAGATTGAAGGGTTGAAGGTTTTTTTATAAATGTCTCTTTGTAATGTAGAATATCTTCCCGGTGCTTTAATTTGTTTTTGTGAGGATCAATGTGAGTGGTGGTTTTGTCATGAAATAGCCAAAAGGGAGATTGTTAGGTCCTCGAATAATGATTGGCTTATTTTGTGAACAAACCACGGTTTGGGGTTTGATGTAAGGGTAGCTTAAGCTCTCAAGACCTCAAGAGAAGAAGCACCAAAGGTAAATTTCTTATGTTTGCTTGTTTTGAAGAGATAGTTGCACACAATCACTAACTCTTACATAATTCTTATTTGTATATGTTATGTGTTTATATATGTGTGCATTCATGTTTTAATAACTCTTCTAGATTGATTGCATCTTGTGATTAAAATACCATGTCATGTTAGGCATTAGGATGGATCTTCTTCACTTTGTTACTCTTGCATGATGTGTGTTTGGGGTGAAGAAAGTAGGTTGTGCGCTACTCATGTTGCGGGACTCGACCAGCACCAACACCAGTGCAAACTTCTCAGTGGGCTGTCGCAAGTCCTGCGCCACTCTACTAGTGTAGCCTCACCAGCGTAAACTTCCCGATGGATTATCGCTGGTCATACGCCACTCGACTAGCGCAACCTCACCAGCATAAACTTCCCAATGGGCTATCACTAGTCATGCGCTACTGACCTATGTAGATCCACCATCACCTATTGAAAGTTTAGGCAGTGCGCTGGTAATACACTACTCGACCAACGCCATTCACCAGCGCACATAGCAGAAGCTGGAGCGTTTTATTCAAAGCGACCTCACTTTGGTTAGGACTTATATATATATATATATACATATATATATATATATATATATGTCTTTTTGTATTCAGGTCATCCATGAGTTCAAAATATCATATCTTTATCTTAGAACATATTTCAAAAGGGAAAATCTTCCAAGAACTCACCTTTATACACTCAAAGCATCTCCTTGCGCATAAAAACATCATCTTGCATCATCTATGGTCATATAGAGTGCATCCATGTATGGTTTTGCATCATCACTTCTTGTTTGGAAAGTTTCTCACTATCTTCATATAAGTTAAGTTGTTTTCTTACCAAGCCATCTCTTTTATCATATGTATGCTCTTAGAATATATTATAGATACAAAATAGAGATTGTTTATGATGACATGAATGAGTGTTGTATTGTGATAGCTTCATAGGATTGCTTGATCTATGTTTAGCTAATATTTATGAACATGTCATTTAGCTTTTGATATCTAGGATTGTTTCAATTGTCATCTCATTATCCTAGATAAGCATATAAGGTTTCCTAGCCTTGTTTTTTCATTGAATATCATCATATATTTACATAGGCCATTTTATCTCTTCATTGAGAAGTAAGACTTGTGTTACTTCCGGGATTAGGTAGCTTAAATCGTAAGCAAGATGGACTAGGTTCACTTATACCAGGATTAGGTAGTGGTGGTGGATTATAAACCGGGATTAGGTTGTAATTCCTTTACCATTAGTGGATTCGAGGTTCTAGTACGGCGCACTTAACAGCCTGTGGGTTTTCCTATTTGGAGGGTTTCCACGTATATCTCAAGTATATTTATTATTTCTGCATTCATTACACTTGTGATATTATTGTGACTAGTTAGAGATATTTTTGTCTAATTGAACATTAATGAAAATTGGAGTAAAAATAATTAAAATCTATTCACCCCCCTCTAGATTATTATTAAACACGCCATAGTATTTGTTTCATTAACCAAGTCCAACTTGATTACATATATATATATATATATATATATAATATTATGGCCCATCTCATACATCAAACATAAAGCCCAAGTGTTACTCTAACACTTATTTGAGGCCTAAGGCATAAATAAATAAAAATATAATAAAATATAGCCCAAAATCTTTTTCGAATTCGGAAAACTTAGCGTTGCAAATTCAAAACCCTAGTTCTTTCCCGCGTGGCTTTTATTCGCACACATGGGCTGCCCACAACGTACACGCAACCAACCAGCCACGTAGGAAGACAACAAGAGGCTGCCTTGCACACGACTAGTCCGTCCGCTGTCAATAGCCCAAGCGTGCAGCCTGGCTACTGTGCACGCAACACACACAGGCGTAAGGCCTACCTGCTGTGCATGCAACGTGCCTATGCTCACTTCCTGGCTGCTTTGCGGCAGTCCACAAGAAGCCACACGTCTCATGTGCGTACACGTTTCTGATCCCGTTCTCCTGCCTTCCTTCTTTATCGTCTGATTTATTTGTACATATTTAACAATAAAATACATTGTAAAACAATTACTGCAAAGAATACATAGCAGAGAAAAAAATATTTACAACCCATTAAAAACAACCTAAACCCATTGTACCAGACATTTAGTGATCAACCATGTTTAAAATAGAAAAAAATAAAATATAATCATCATACAATCATTAGAAAGTGCCTACATATATCATACATGGAAGTTTAAGAATAAAACTATGAAAAAGAAACATTTATTCTTATATAGCCTCTGATGCCAATTGTAGGAACCCGAATTTACGTTGCACAGTAGAAACAAAGTTTTTTTTTTCTATGCAACATATAAATCATAAACAATACACAAGATAATAGAATGAGTGTTAGATAATACCCTTGAAGATCTACTTCTTCATTTCTTTAATTTTTAGTCTGATTACAAACCACCAACTCCTCCTCCTTATGTCCTGCGATCTAATAACTGTATGTGGACACGTCACGATCTTCAAGGAACTAAGGAGTATGTAGAGGCTTGAAGAAGATTCCTTTTCTTCTTGCTATGTTCGGCCACCACAAGGAAAAATATTATTTTTCTATTTTGCCAAAAATTAACCTAGACCTTCTAGGCTTTTTTGTTTACTCTATGCTTTTTGGTTTAGTGACACAATGAGTCTGTATCCTAGTTATGTTAATATATCTATATATAATTAATAACAAGATACATATCTTTTTCAAATATATCTCCATACATTAAAACGATATTAGTATTTAAGTTTCCTAAGCAAAATAGGAATCGAACTCCCACTTAACCCTAGTTGACTTAAACTTAAATAATAGACTAAGTAAAGAATAAAATAATCTAATTATTTTAATCTTTGTCTCAGTCATGATTTGAACTTGTAACCTCCATTTAATAATCAATTAATAATTTATTTAATTAAATAAACTATTTACTTATTTAATTAATTATTAATATATTAATTAAATAATCTCATTATACAATTAATCTCTGAATATATAAGTGTAACATTCGTAACACAATTAATTGGACAATCTAATTAATTAACTGCGACTCTCATTGCCTTTGATCAATCGAGCTAGCAAAGGGACCTAATAGACCCACAGTTTTGAGCTCCAATATTATTTAGGAATAATTAATTAAACTCTTTAATTAATATTTTATGATTATTAACCTCAGTGTTATTCCCTTAAAAACTTGAGGCTGGACTCTTGCAGCTGTAGATGTATTACACAAATCGAAATTATAGTTGTCCATCGATATATCTATTTCGTACGGTATGATCCTCGATTAATAGTTCATCATTAGAGCTAGGTCATAAAGTCCATTATACCCCTCTAAATATATCTTTTCCATTAAATACCATTGATTTTCTAACGAACAATAAATCCTAACTTCCGTTACGGAAGAAGGAGAGTGCCCATATTGTTCAATCCCTGAATCAACCCGTAAGGGAACTACTATCTACTTCTTGTAAGGAGTGGATTCCACTATTGTGTATAGACCTTCCCAGCCACAAGCCAAACCGCGATTCAAACTTATAAAGTTATTGACCAGGAATGCAACTCTAATCTCACTCATGGTATATCAAAAACCATGATCTAACCTAAAGGAGTCGATAAGACACTCTGGATTAAGATCACCTATATATAACCATTATTTGTTGATGTATATGAATCTCATCATGTAACGAATCTTGGTGAGAGATTCATATAGATCGTGACCCAGTCCTATATGATCACATCAGATAAGGTGCCTCTATTTGCATAACACCATCTAAATAGTCTAGGTTAAGACCATTGTACAGTAAGAAATATACCGCAGCTGTAGATTAACCATAAATAAAGTACCCAGCTCTATTTGCTATCTACCAACTATTTAGATTGCTCATCTCAAACTAAATTCCTCTGTTTACGAGACCCATATACTCAGTTAGAGATTACATCCATCAATCTTAGATGTTAAGTACACAAGATATAAATGTATGAGATAGATTTATATAATGAATAAACTACTTTTTTTATCAATGTTTCTGTCACATTTATAAATTACAAGCTTAGGATATAAATCCTAACAAATAGTGCCTTCCTTAATGGTTACTTACAAAAGGAAATGTGTGTTGAGCAACCTAAAAGGTTTGTAGCTCCTTACCACCCCACATATGTCTATCGCCTCAAAAAGGTATTCTATGGGTTGAAACAAGCACCGAGGGTTTGGTATGAGTGCCTCACTCAATTCCTTGTTGACAATGATTACTCTACTGGGAGTTTCGTCAAAACACTTTTCATCAAGAGCAAGAAAAATTCGAATTTTGTAGCTCAAATATATGTCGATGATATAGTGTTTGGATCCACTAATGAGTTAAAAGTCCAAGAATTTGTTGATGTTATGTCTCATGAGTTTTAGATGAGTATGGTGGGGGAATTGAACTTTTTCAGTTAGCAAATTAACAAATTGAATGACGAGATGATAATTCATTTAATCACTTATAGTGTCAAATATACCTAGGGGTGAGTAGGTATAAACTCAAAATTCTTGCAATCTCTTCTTCTCCACAAGAAATTCAATCATACAAAGAAACTTTAACAGGTAGATTGATTCAACAAATGAATATGATATCAATTAAGCAATAGATGAAACAATACAAGTTAAAGTAAACAAAGAAAGTAAAATGCTAAAATTAACACAAAATATTTTACACTCTAAAAAATGAGGAAACATCCATCGTTGATACCACAACCACCGACAAAATAACTTCCACTAGTAAGATCAAAGTACAATCTTTCAAGTGACCAACTGTTAGCTTTTAGATTATGTTGGCATTAATTCAATATCAACCAATATCAAAACGAAGTTTACTTGTAATGAGTTAGTTGTCTAGGATTCATGATGATTCAAGCTTCAAAGAAGAAATAACAACAAGTCAAAGCATGTTCAAAGTCTTCAAAGAGAAAAGATGCTATATGGTTCTGCAAAGGTATATTAAAACCTTATCTTGCTCTTACTAGGCTAAGGCACACACACATAATTCATACATTTATGTCCCTACATAGTTATGCACCATTATAGGCCCACACACACAATTCATACATTTGTGTCCTTGCATAGTTGTGCACCATTATAGGCACACACACATAAATCATACATATGTGTCCATACATTGTTGTGCCCATTTGTAACACATTCACAAACTTGAAGATGAATGCTCATGCATTGGTATGAAAATAACATGTTTTGGAAAATGCATGATTGGAAACTATCTCTATGTAGTTTGCATTCTAGTGTGAATTGTGTTTGTATGTGTATATGTTTGTATAACATGGATATTGAACTTTATTTTAGTCTTAAATCTTTCTTGATTGAGTTTTGGTCATTTTGGTTACTTATACTATTGATTTCAAGTTCTAAGTCAAAAGATACTACACTTTCAATTCATGTTACGTACATTGTCTTCGTCTTCGTATATCGAGTCGAATTCTTATTTTCTGGGTTGAGTATCTCATATGTCCATGTCTGTGAGAGATTTACGGTTTGTAATCCATAATCATAATCGAATTCTAAGTTTGGAGGCCATAGAACAGTCGAAGAACGCGAAGGGAGGTCGAGGGAAAAAGAAGACAGCACAAAGCTCTTCTTTCCCGAGATGGCGCGTGGCCATCTCGGGCAACAAGGCTTGCTGCCCCAAGATGCCCACGTACCATATCGGGCAGTAATCAAGATTGGATGCTTCTTGTCCTTTTTGTTCATTTCATACTCTATTCTTTCCCTCTCCTTTATATATCTCTTCTCTATCACATTTCATTCTAAGAAGAGATTCAAAATTTGAGTGCGAATTTTCTCCCAAATTTTCTCACATTCCAAACACCATAACTTCTTTATTTGAACTCTGATCTTAGTGATTCAAAGTTGAGAGTGTTTGTCTATTCATCCTCCATCTTTTCTCTGAAGGTTTGAGTTAGCTTTATTGCTGTTTTTAGAGTCTCACCTCACAAAAACGGGACTGCACCAAATCAACTAAGGTATTGATTTTCTCTCAAAGTTTTCTTTTAAAACTTGGTCAATTGCCTTGGGTTTTCTTCATCAATATATGTGTGTGTGTGTGTGTGTGTGTGTGTGTGTGTGTGTGTGTCTTATGATTGTTTTGATTTTAGTTTTGAACTCATTTAAAGCTAGATTGAGTTTCAATTGAAATCTCACATGTTAAGTTAGGTTTTGATTTTGCCTATGTTTTACATGTTTGGGATTGTATTGTGCTAGCTTTGATTCTAGGACTATTTGATGAGCTTTGATTGATTGATTGATTTTATAAAAAATAGTTCCTCACATGTATTAGGCTCTCTTTGGCTGAATTCTCCTAATAATACATGTGTTTTTGTTCTTATGAGCTATTCATCTGCTTTGTTGAATCTATGAATAGAAAATATGCTCTAGTATTCTTGCTTTAATCTAAATGACTTTGTCACATGATTTTAGCATGTTTTTGGTATATGAGATTTAAACTTGATTATGTATTAATTGAACATATCTTGTGACTCAAGTTTTAGATCTATACATTTATCTAGGTTGTAATTAATGTTGAACATATCTTACTTGATCTAGATAAATTAAACATGCATGATTGACTAAACTATATTTGTTATGTGCATTCATGCTTATGTCTAGTATTTTCCATAGGATGTGTTGATCATAACATTCTATGTTGCATTTTTGTTTGCGTTTTGCATTCATGATCACCTAGATGCCTTGTCAGAAGGAAGTCTTGACAATAGGTGTAAGACCTATGTTGTTGAGCATGGAAGCTTGGCAAGAGGTGGGAGACCTCGAAATGACAAGCAAAGAAGTCTTGTCTAGGGTCGTTAGGATTCAGAATGGTGAGCAAGGAAGTCTTGCCTAGGGTCGTGTGGATCTGAAAGGGTGAGCAAGGAAGTCTTGCCTAGGGTCGTGTGGATCCGAAAGGGTGAGCAAGGAAGTCTTGCCTAGGGTTGTGACCGAAAGGGTGAGCAAGGAAGTCTTGCCTAGGGTCGTGAGGATCTTAAAGGGTGAGCGAGAAAGTCTTGGAAAAAGGTGTGAGGCCTCAGAATGTTGACCAAGAGGGTGACATATTCATGAGTAGGATAGGAGGGTAGTTTCTAGGTGAAAGGTGACTTGAGAGATTGTACTTTTCTTATCTACTGGTGTATTTTATTTCCCGGTGGTTGCTAACCCGTGGATGTTTCCTCTTCGGAGGTTTACCACGTTATATCTTGTGTCAACTTCTCTCTATCCCTATCTATCTTATATTTGTATTTGTTATTTGAATACTATGGATAGAACTTTATATGTAAGTTGACTTCCTTACTATAATGTCAATTGTGTATGTATTATGGTTGCTTGTTTGTATCACACTTTACATGTTTCATATGTTGATTAAGTGTCTTTAATTGATATATATATTGTGATACAAGCAATCTAGAGGGACAAACTTTTGTTTGTTTCTAAGGGAGTCAAAAAAGGTGTCCACCTATTCACCTCCTCTCTAGGTTAGCCTTAAGCATTTAACTGTGTTTGTATTTTCACCAATCCACATGTAGAGCCACCCTTCTATCCTACCCAATGAAAGAGTTTCCACCTTGCTTGACTATCTGGATCACCCCTATCCTAGCTTAGACATGCATAACTATCTGGATCACCCTAATCCTAGTTAAGACTTCTTGCTAAAGTCACAGCTTCACTCACTTCAACAAGAGACTTCAACCTTCTGGAAGACAATGATTTAAGTGTAGTGGAAACATGTTATCATGATGCAACCACAAACAAATAGAGCAAGTTGATTAAACACACTCTATAAAGAATTAGGGTCCGTTGCATTTTTCAGTTTCTATTTTTTAAAAATGAAAATGAAAATGAAAACAGTGTTTTTGATTTCAGTTTCGAATTCTGAAAACGCGTCTGGTAGCATATATTGAAAGCTGTATTTTGAAAATGAAAATGGAAAAAATGCGTCTATTGGGTTAACTGAAAGGTGAAAAGTATCAAAAATTGAAATATCAATTTTTGTATTTTGTTTAATATTATTATAATTATAAACAAATTGATTAACAAATTAACCAATATAACTTTTGTATTGTAATTTTTAAATAAAACAAAAGTAACACATCACAAATTACTAAAAAAAATCATAAAACTAAAAAGATTTAAAAAAACTGTTAAATTATAAATAAGTATTATTTTAATAAAAATATATAACAATAGTAATATATATATATATAATTAAAAGCGAAGAAAAAGAAAGGAAGAAGATTGAAGAAGGAGAAGGATTTGAGAAGAAGAAGCATCGGAGAATGAGAAGAAGAGGATCGGAGGAGAAGAAAAAGAGGATCGAAGAAGAAGAAAAAGAGGATCAAAGAAGAAAAAAGTTCGAAGAAGAATAATATAAAGATTGGAGAAGAAAAAGGTTTAGAAAAGAAGAAGAAGAAGAAGAAGAAAAAGAAGAGGATCGAAAAAGAAGAAAAAAAAAGTTAAAAAAAAAAGTGAAAAAGAAATCTAAAAACAAAGAAAACATGTATTTTGTGTTTTTCAAAATTTTCACTGTTAACACTGATTTTGTTTTTCATTTTTTGAAAATAAATTGAAAAGCGGTTAACGAACACGAATTTGAAATCGTTTTTGGAAAACAAAAATAAAAACGGACTGAAAAACAGCTGCAGAACGGGGCCTTAGATTTGCACAAATCAAGCTCACAAGCAAATGTAACTAATTCTTATGAACATTTGATAGGAAATCTAGATTAGGCATTAAAAAACCATTCACAAAAGTATCTAGAAACCTAAACATGTCAATCAAAGCTAGAATAACAAGTTTTCAATGAAAATCACAAATCTAACATTGAAATCAAGTGAACAAGTTAACACTTGAAATTTTGAACATATTCAACAAACAAGTAACAAGAAACAAACTAAGAACTAGGTTAAAAAAATAGAAATCTCAAACAAGACATTCTAGTTTATGAACCTATAACACAAACCTAGAAATCAACAATCAAGATCAAATACACAAAGAGATTCTAAATTCAAGTTCATGTTCTACAAGGTTCGCTAAAATGATATTCAATCAAAGACACAAGAGAAAATCTCAAAAATCAATCAAACAAGTCTAAAATTGGAATCAAAATCATTCTAATCATTTTTCTCTATTCAAATAAGAAGATTTATCAAGTTGATCACAAAAGAGAGATGAAAGAAAATGATTCACTTACAAATGATAACACACAAGTAGAAATCAGATCATCACGAAACTTCTGGTCATCATTTGACTCTATAGTTACTTGGGACTTGTTCCTCTCTTCAAGACCAACAATTTAGGCTTTTGAAAATCTAAAATATAAGTTTACTTGAGAGAGTTATGGTGTTTGGAAGTTGAGGAAAGTTTCAAGAAAAATTTCTGCACTTTTCTTCTTCAAACACTTAAACTAGAAAATGAGAAGGGAAAAAAAGGTATTTAAAGGGAGGGAACCAAAGACCAAATAAAGTGGCCAATCAAGAGGTGCCACATCTGCCTTCCTGTGGAGGTGTGTGGCCTCCAAGAGAACAGAGGGCATCTCTTCCCGTGGAGGCCACACGCCTCTATAGGGAGAGGTGTTTGACCCTCTTTTGACTATTACAACTCCCCTCAAGCACTCCTCGCTTTCTTCGACCGTTCTCTGGCCTCCGAACTCTAAATTTGAATCCGTTTTTGGATAAAAAACTGGGACTCACTCATGCACAAAGATGTCAACAAAAATTTCACAAAAAATATGGAATTCAACTTGATACACAAGGAAGAAAACCAAGTACATAAAAGACACAAAATGACTGGAACTTGAAATTTAATGAATGAGTAACCAAAATGACTGGAACTCAATGAGGAATCAAATGAGCACAAATTCAAGTCTTATACCATAAAAAATAAAAACAAATAAAGATAAAAATAGACACATATGTCATTTCCTAGATATAGCCTTAGAACATGCAATTTCTAAAAAATTGTCAAATTAAAACTAATGCATGTGCATAATTCAATAATTGTGTGTATGTGTTATACCATTTTAGCTCAATGATGCAAGGACAAAAATGTATGCAATGTGTGTGTGTGTGCCTATGTCTTGCAAGAGGAAGAAGAATATCGATACCTTAGCATCCAAGTAAGCACCTTTCCTCTTGAAGACATACTTTACATGAGAAGTTTCTTTCCTCATTTGAAGCTCATATAAACCACGAACCATCTAAGAAACTAAGCGTTACAAAGAAAGAGAATTTTGTTATTGTATCGAGCCAACACAAATCTAAAAACTAACATGGGATATATATATATATATATATATATATATATATATATATTTCTCAAGCTAAATATGCAAAAAACTTAGTGAAGAAGCTTGGCCTTCAGAATGACAAACATTAAGACAAACCCATGAGTACCACATTGAAGCTAAGCAAGGATGCTAGTGGCAAGAGTGTGGACCAAGTATAATATCGAGGCATGATTGGTAGTTTAATTTACTTAACGGCAAGTTGGCTTGATATTGCTTTTAGTGTGGGTGTGTGTGCTAGGTACCAAGCGGATCCCAAGGATTCCCATCTCTACCCTATGAAGATAATCATTCGTTATGTAAAATGAACATCCAACTATGGAATATGGTACTCTTTTGACACTAATGCTAGTTTAGTTGGCTTTAGTGATGCAGGTTGGGTTGGGAGTTATGATGACTTGAAGAGTATGTCGGATGATTGCTTGTTCCTTGGGAACAGCCTTGTCTCTTGGTTTTGCAAGAAGTAAAATTCAATTTCTTTATCCACTGTCGAGGCGGAGTATATAGTAGTAGAGAGTGCTTGCACTCAACTCTTATGGATGAAGCAAATACTTATGGGCTATTACTTTGATCAAGGTACTTGTAGGGAAAAATAGATTCAAAATGCGGCGGAAGCGTAAAATTAGGGTTTGAAATATTTTAAAAATTTTCCCTTTAAAAGAAAGAACTTGAACCCTAGATTAATTGATATACATATTAAAAGTATCATATCTTTTTCTCATGACGATTGAACAAGCGTCGAATTGAATCCGTAAGATCTTCCAATCCAATCACGAACGTGAATCACCTAAGAGTGTGGGCTCCGTTTCTTGAAATTGTATACCTGATGATGGAAACAAACAAAATCTCTTTCTTTTATTAGTCACAATAATCCTCCAAGAAGAAAAACAAAGAACGTTAGGTCACTTACGAATTGTCAATCAATTTGATTGAAACTCTCATGAACCTTGATTCGATGTCATACACAAAACTCTTAAATTTAAAGGCTACTAGTGCACTATCGAAAACAAAAAGTTCTTTCTTCCTTTCATCCTTGCTAAATATTCACGTACCAATCTTTAGAGTTGCAAGAACCAAATTCGTTACGCTCAAAATTCTCTCTTGGCCGAATTTTACTCTTGTATAAACCCTAGCCTCGGCTGAATTTTCTTCTTGAATAAAACCTAGCATTGGCCGAATTTCTCTAGTAAAATTATTGCCTTGGCCGAATTTAATAGGTAATATATATAGGAGACCAAATCCTCTCCTAAGAAGGATTTACTTGGTGGGCAAGAATCCTTCCCTTAGGAGGATTTACTTGGTAACCAAGAATCATTTTCAAAGAAGAATTATTTTCTACACCAAGACTCCTAATACAACTCAAATAGTGTATTTATTTAATAACCAATTATTGAATATAATTAAATTGTAACTAAATAAAAAGCTTCCTAATTTGACCAGTTGTCAATTAAAGTTCTGATAGAAATCAAATACTTCCTAATTTGACTAGATAAATAAATTCCTATTATTTATCTACTTATCAAATATAGTATTTGATACTTATCATAATACCAACAATAATATGACTCTAGGAGACCATCTGCTACTAGGAAAAAAAATTCACTTTTAATTAGATAATTAATTAATTTTCATTTAATTAAATAATAAAATAAAAAACAATATATAAGGCTATTATATAGTCCCTTGCCGCCCAAGCTATATAAATATGGGTCAAATATTGTTTTTCCTATTTTATTAAATCCATTGGACTTAAATAAAATGCCTATATGTGAACTAGACTCATTAATACTAAAAGAAATAAGTCCACATGCCTTAATACAATTCTAGATGGACCCATAAATTGGTCCAGTAGAATATATCAAGTGATCCGTGTAAGTTCATAAGGATTGGGGATCTTGGAGGGCTATCTAAATTTAAGCTCCAATAGATATAACCTAATCACAATCAGCAAATGATTCACTTAGGTCCGATCTATTAATTTTAGTTCATTCCACTAAAGAACTAAAATTGAACTCTTAAATAAAGATAGAATAAGTTAATGTTGTTTATTCATACCCTATACAATCTTAATAGAGGTAGCGTATCCTAATGAAGAATACCAGTAATCGTCAAGAGCTCATAGACCGTCTATAGCTCTCCAAGTTACCATATTTACTTATATGACCACATTTTGAACTTAGATATTTTGACTTATCCATAAGCAATATTTCAATAGTCACTACTGAAAACTTAACGTTAAGATATAATATTCAATACCTCAAAACATCCGTATGATGATATTCTACTCTCATTTAATAAATGAAGCCACGATTTTCATATCTATAAATGAAGTCCTCTATCGATTAACAAATGAATACAACTAAACTATCGATGATAGACTATGTTGTATAATCGTACTCATTGATTGCTCAAAAGATAACACTTGTAACCATAAGTCCATCATTTATCTTAGGATTGTGATAGACTCTTCGATTGTCGTCAAGTGAAAAATTTTATCCATTGACGATTCTGGATAAAGTATTTCACTGTGATCCTATTCAATACACCCCGTGCACTAGATTCTTTTGCCCAAAGACACCACACTTTAATGATTTTAGACTCATCATAACACATTTGATCCCACTCAAATGTTAACAAAAGAATCTACAACTTTGACAAGATAAAGGCGCCCAACCTTTATCTTAAGTTGTGAATATTATTCAAGACTAACTAAATAATTGTGTCTAACTCATACATATCCAAATGTATGAACAATTTTTTTTCTCATAGTCTTTTGACCTAATGATTATTTACTTTTGACAATTACAATAATTAAACTATAAATGCACTTTATTAATATGTATTTGACAATAGTTTCATATTAATAAAGTGATTTGTATTCTAAACATAGCCAGACACAAAGGTGTACAATTTGGTAAAAATCTGCAGTTATTTAAGTTCATTCTCTGTAAGTTATTTTACTTGCTCTAGTGGCTGGAAAACGCCAACCGAGGGGGGAGAAAAAATGGGTTGGGAATTGACTGGTTCCGAGCGAACTCGTAGAGCTGCTGCTTGGATTATCGTAGAATATGAGGAGCCGAGCCGTCTTAGGAAATGACTTAACTTAAAAGACAAAATCCGCCACTGCTAGGCGAAGGAGTAACTTGTTCTGTCTTACAGTACCCCGTTACGATAATGAAATGCCACCCCAGCTCGACTCGAGACCATTACACACTTGCTATCAAGCATAATCCTAACAATCTTCCACTTGCTCTATAACAAAGGTGTCATATATTTTGTTAGATTTTAGATTGTGTTGGCATTAATTCCATATCAAAATGATGTTTACTTGTAATGATTTAGTTGTTTAAATTCATGATGATTCAAGCTTCAAAGAAGAAGGAACAACTAGTTAAAGCAACTTCAAAGTCTTCAAAGAGAAAGGATGCAATATAGTTCTACAAAGGGATGCTAAGACCTTACCATTCTTTTACAAGGCTTAGGCACACACACACACAATTCATACATTTGTGTCCCTGCATCATTGTGCACCATTATAGCCACACACATATAATTCATTCACATGTGTCCTGTATCATTATGCACCATGTATAGCACATTCACACACTTGAAGATGAATACTTATGCATTGGTATGGAAATAACATGTTTTGAAAATGCATGATTGGAAACTATCTCTATGTAGTTTTCATTCTAGTGTGAAATGTGTTTATATGTATATATGTTTGTATTAAATGGATATTGAACTTGAATTTAGTCTTAAATCATTCTTGATTGAGTTCCAGTCATTTTGGTAAGTCATACTATTGATTTCAAGTTCTAAGTCAAAATATACTACACTTTCAACTCATGTTGCATACATTAGCTTCTTTTATCGAGTCGAATTATAATTTTTGGGTTGAGTATCCTATACTTCCATGTCCGTGAGAGACTTACAGTTTGTAATCTGTAAACAAATTTGAATTCTGAGTTCAAAAGCCGGCCAACGATCGAAGAACGTGAAGAAAGGTCAAGGGAAAAAGAAGACAGCAAAGCTCTTCTTTCCCGAGATGGCGCGTGGCCATCTCAAGGCAGAAGGCTAGCTGCCCCGAGATGTCCACGTGCCATCTCGGGCAGCAAGGAAGCTTGGCTGCTTCTTGTCCCTTTTGGTCATTTTATATGCCCATTTTCCCTCTCCTTTATATATCCATTCCCACTCACATTTCATTCTAAGAAGAGATTCAAAAACTTGAGTGCAGAATTTTCTCTCCATATTTTCTCACCTTCCAACACCATAACTTCTTCATTTGCACTCTGATTTGAGTGATTCATAGTTGAGAGTGTTTGTCTATTCATCCTCCATCTTTTATATGAAAGTTTAAGTTAGTTTTATTGCTGTGTTTGGAGTCTAATCTCATAAAAACGGGACTGCACCAAAATCAACTAAGGTATTGATTTTCTCTCAAAGTTTTCTTTTAAAACTTGGTCAATTACCTTGGGTTTTCTTCTTCAACATATATATGTGTCTTGTGATAGTTTTCATTTGAGTTTTGAACTCATTTAAAGCTAGATTGAGTTTCAATTGAAATCTCACATGTTGAGTTAGGTTTTGATTTTTCCTATGTTTTCACATGTTTGGGATTGTATTGTGCTAGCTTTGATTCTAAGACTATTTGATGATCTTTGATTGATTGATTTTGTGAAAAATAGTTCCTCACATGTATTAGGCTCTCTTTGGCCGAAATCTCGCAATGATACATGTGCTTGTGTTCTTTTGAGCTATTCATGTGCTTTGTTGAATCTATGAATAGGAAATATGCTCTAGAACTTTAGCTTTAATCTAAATGACTTTGTCACATGATTTTAGCATATTTTTGGTGTATGAGATTTAAACTTGATTATGTGTTAATTGAACATATCTTGTGATTCAAGTTTTAGATCTGTGCATGTATCTAGAATGTAATTAATGTTGAACATATCTTACATGATCTAGATAGATTAAACATGCATGATTGACTATACTACATTTGTTTTGTGCATTCATGCTCATGCCTAGTATTTTCCATAGGATGTGTTGATCATAACATTCTATGTTGCATGCTTGTTTGCGTTTTGCATTCATGATCACCTAAATACCTTGTGAGAAGGAAGTATTGGCAAGAGGTGGGAGACCTTCGGTTGTCAAGCATGGAAGTCTTGACTAGAGTCGGGAGGACTCGGATAGTTGAGCAAAGAAGTCTTGCCAGGGGTCGTGATGATCTGAAAGGGTGAGCTAGGAAGTCTTGACTAGAGTCGGGAGGACTCTGATAGTTGAGCAAGAAGTCTAGCCTAGGGTCTTGAGGATCCGAAAAGGTGAGCAAAAAAGTCTTAACTAGAGTTGGGAGGACTCAGATAGTTGAGCAAGAAGTCTTGCCTAGGGTTGTGAGGATAAAGGAGGATGAGCGAGGAAATCTTGACAAGAGGTGTGAGGCGTCGGATTGTTGAGCAAGAGGGTGACATCTTCATGAGTAGGATAAGAGGGTAGTTTCTAGGTGAAGGAGTCACTTGAGAGATTTCGCTTGTCTCATCTAGTGTGGATTTTGTTTACCAGTGGTTGCTAACCCATTGATGTTTATTCTTTAGAGGTTTACCACGTTCTATCTTGTGCAACTTTTCTCTATCCCTATCTCTCTTATATTTGTATTTGTTATTTGAATACTATGGATAGAACTCTATATGTAAGTTGACTTCCTTACTATAATATCGATTGTGTATGTGTTATGATTTATTATTTGTGTCACACTTTCCTTGTTTTAAATATTGATTAAGTGTCTTTAATTGATATATATATATATATATATATTGTTATACAAGCAATCTAGAGGGATAAACTTCTGTTTGTTTCTAAGGGAGTCGAAAAAGTTGCCTAACATATTCACCCCCCACTTCTAGGTTAGCCTTGAGCATTTAACCATTTTTGTCTTTTCAATTGGTATCCGAGCAGGACACTAGATTGTACTTAGTAAGAGTCCAGGTGATACATTCACAATTTTTGTAAAGCTTTTGAAGTCATGGGTTTACAAGATGATGTAATGGCGGAAGAAGCCTCAAATACTAGGCCATCATTACTTCGAGGCACTAACTATGGGTATTGGAAGTTGAGGATGAAAGCCTACATCCGCTCTATTGATGAAAGGGCTTGGATGGTAGTGGAAGAAGGTTATAGTCCTCATTCCAAGGTTCAAGAGGATGGAACCATGATACTCTAGCCAATGAGTGAATGGACAACGAATGAGTTTGAGGTTGCTAAAATGGAATCATCGTGCTATGAATGCCATCTTTGGAGAAGTTGATGGGCATCAATTTTCCTACACTCAAAATCTTGAATCCGTAAAAGAAGCATGGGATACTCTCCAAGTTACTAATGAAGGAACCTTAGCGGTGAAGAAATCAGGGCTTCAAATGTTGGCATCACAATTTGAATGTGTAAGTATGGGTGAAGAAGAAAAGTTTGAAGACTTCCAATTTCGGCTTCTTAACATTGCTAACCAATGTCAAGAACTTAGAGTACCTATCTTAAAAGGGCGTTTAAATTGGAAATTCCTTAGGTCTCTTCCGAAGAGAATTAAATCAAGGGTGACGACCATTGAGGAAAGAAAGGTTGTGGATAGCATGAACATTGATGAGTTGCTTGGGTCTTTCCAAACTTATGAGATGTGTTTGAAGCCAAATATTAAGAGTAAGGGAATCGCTCTCAATGCTATTGAGGAGAAGAGTGATGATGAAAATGAAGAGATGGCTCTTTTGGTAAGAAAGTTTAAGAAGTTTATAAAGAAGAATGCCAAGCCTAGAGGCAAGTCTTCTCAGGAAAAGGGTGTTAAGAAAACATCATCTCCAAGGAATGAGAAGAATAGTCAAGCCGTGAACAAGAAAGATGTTCAATGCTACAATTGTCATGGTTTCGGTCACTTTGCTAGTGAGTGCACCAAGAAGCCATCTAAGAAAGACAAGAAAGGCAAAGTGTTGGCGGCTACTTGGAGTGATGATAACTCTAGTGATAATGAGAGCTCTAGTAGTGAGTCTTCAAGTGATGAAGAGTTGGTGAGCAACTTTATAGCTCTAACGGCTTCTCATTCTCCACTAGATGTTGATGGTACAACATCTTTGAACAAGAACTTTGATACAAATTATCATGGAAGCTCTAGTTCCATTCCTACTAATCTTGAGTTGTTGGTCAAGATAGAGAAGTTTGAAGAAGATAGAAATAATGCTCTAAGACTGGTAGTTAAGAAGGATGATTTGATCAAGAAACAACTAGATGTGTTTGTGATTGTCACTCGTAGACTTCTTGGTGAGAAAGGTGATATTATGAATAAGTTTAAAGAACTTTAAAAGATAAACCTTGAGAAGGATAATGTGATATCTTCTTTGAAGAAGAGAGAACAGGAATTAATGGAAGAGATAGACATGGCTAAGGAGGCCATCAAAGACTTATTGAATGATTCGGTAAGTGTGTCTAGTGTTAGGAATCTTGTTAACTCTCATAGTGGTGAAGACGACTTGGTAGTTGAAGAGGAGCCCTTGGAAGTACCACTTTCTACTCACTTGGATGAAGTCGTGATTGATAAGAAACCACACAAGAAGAGAATATCAAAAGCCAAGAAGAAGTTGGTGAACAAGGTATCTTTGCAAACTCCTAGTGAAGCTAGTTCAACTCCAAAAGGTACAATCTCATCTTTTATTCCAATTTGCCATTATTACAACACAATAGGTCACATTAAGCCTACGTGTTATAAATATATTGAAAAATGAAAATTAAGAAATGAATCTAAAAATAAGGAGATTAAACTTCAACTTGAACATGCTAAGGTCTTGAAAGTTGAGAAACATGATAATATTGCTAGGCATGAGAAGAAGTCGTGGAGTAGAAAGAAAACTAATCTTGTTCAATTTGACAAAGCTTTTGCTGAAAATGTTAAGGAAGAGGGTATTAATGATATTCTTGTTAATCAAGTCATTGAAGGACTTTACTCTAGATTTAACATTGTTGTCAAGGATGATATTGGAAATGTTTGTGTAGGTACACCCAAGAACAAGTGGTTCAAGGGTGAGTGCTCTTATCACTAATTTAATAAGCACATGTGAGATAGCTTTGAGGAAATATAGCAATTGTGTTGAGAATTCTTGCTTGCTATCTTTGAATACTCCATGTATTGATATGAACTTGGTTATCTTACATCATGTTTGTTATGATGGTCAAAATTTGTTGGTTAACTTTAGAGAAGTTCTTTTCATATATGTGTTGGTTGAGTTGAGATATTATTCTTTTTACACTCTTGTTGTGAAACATCGTCAACTTGGTGTCATGAGGATATTCAAGGCAAGAGTGCTCATAAAAAGGGTGGAAGTATGATATTTGGTGAATACAATGTGCAAAAAGGTATCTCTAAACTCTAATGCATGTTCTTTTAGATATTCATCTTTTGACTCAATTTTTGATATACATCTCATAGCATGTCATATTAGAGAATTTTGTATAACATACATATGGTTCTCATTGACATTTGCTATTTTAGGATATAATAGTGATATTGTTCACATTAATCTTAACTTTAATGATTGTTTGTGTATAATATATCGAGTGGCATTACTTTTGAAAATATGAGCTTCATATTCTTTGAAAGCTACTCATTAGAGAAGTACTGATCTTGAATAAGTCGCTACTTATTGCTCTTAGATCATGTGCTTATGAGCCATAAAATCTTGGTTTTCTAAAATTGCACATTACTTCTCTTATATGTTTTGCTTGTAGGTTGAGTTTACTAATATGTAAACTTTGGATACACCTTGAAGTTTTTGTGCTTAAGTACATTAAAAATGACCTATGGTTAGTATCCATTTTGCTTCGGCAAATACATAGAACTCAATGACCACCTTCATGGAAAGGGCTACACACATTTTTTGTGAAAGCTATCCAATGTTGGAAAGAGCTACACCATTGTGATGAGTGCAAGCCACCATGAAGTGAATTTTGTTTATGTTAGAAAAATGGAAAAATCAAAGAAGTGTTGAAATGGAATCATGAAAAGAAAAAATTCTTTGATTCAAAGCCTAAAAAGAAAAGGAGTAAAGCTTAAAAAAGAGTATAGTTGAAAATCAAATGAGCTCGGGTTGAAAAACAAAAATGGGATGACGAGCCACATGCACACTCACGCTCATATGTTGAAATCTATTCTCTTCAAAGCAAAAATTCTGGATGATAATCGGTTTGACTTTTTATGGAAAAGGCTTAAAATGAATAGTTGTTGGAAATTGTTTGCATGTTGATTATCAAACTACTTCTTGATATATATATTTGAAGCATATCTCTTACACACACACTTTGTTTATGAGTATTATGATATTTTAGCAATTGTTGAAGAATTATGAGAGAACTTGAAAAAAATCTTTGTGAATCTCTCTTAGCATATGAAGCTTATTTTGTTGATATTTCTTCAAATTGCTTGAATGTGTGATTGTGTTAACATCTTTGTGAACTTTATGCTATCATTGATTTTAGGTATAGCATTTATCAAGAGGGAGCATTGTATGTTAGACATTGTTCTCTTTTATGATTTGTTCACATGCTTCATTTTGTTACATGTTGGCATATTTTGACTTAATGATACTTGTAAGATATTACTCATTATCTTTGTCTTGCATGATGATTCATTCTTAAGTCATATGTCTTTGTTTTTATATCTTTGTGACTAATATGCTTGTTTTGTCTTTCACTCACTTTTTTTGTATGTATATAGCATCTTATAACACAATAAAAATGGGAAGAACTAAGATTACCGGAAGTGGAAATCAATTGAATCCCATTGTGAAAGCCAAGTCTATCTCAAAAGGATCCAAAGCTTCAAGGACAAAAGATTTAAGGATCTTTGGAACAAGGAAAATATTTCAAAAGAGAGGCATTGACTATGGTAAGTGTAAAGATTCTTATGTTTTTAAGTGCTTAAAGGATAGAAATTGAGAATCTTGGGTGAACATGTTAGGAGTTGTGAATGATACTCTTGTTAGAGAGTTTTATCTTGAATATAGAGAAAGTGCCACCTTATTAGATACTTTGATGGACATTAGGGGTGTTATGTTTAGAGTTAACCCGAAAAACATTAACAAGTTTCTGGGCTATCTAAGGACATAGATTCTAATTTTCTAGATGTGGATGTCATTGAGAATCTAAATATCATGGGTAGAACTCTTTGTGACAATGCTTTGTTTGAGTGGAAAGGTAGAGCATTTATTAGTTAACAGGAGTTAACTAAGGCTAGTGCATTTTGGCATATATTCATTTGCACTAACATTATTGGATCTTCGAATTCAACCGAGTTGAATAAGGACAAGATCAAAATAGTATATGTCTTGGTGACTAATCAACCTATAAACCTTGGAGATCTTCTGATGTATTACATTGATAGTGCGGCTTTCTCTACTAGAGGTGATAAAAAGCTTGCATTACCGGTGTTTATTACTTCATTGTGTTTAGCTCGTGGGATTAAGAGTAGAGAAGATGATGTGTTAGTTCAACCCTTTGAAAAGTATTGTGATAAACGTGTGTCATACATGTCCTATAAGAATAAGGGTAAGACTTGTGATACTTTTGGACTATTTAGTAGTTCTCAAGTTGATAGTCATGTGATTAGCACAAATATTCTTCTGGATTGGGTTATACAATTTAAGGAGAAGGTTGATGAATTTAGTGCTATAGTTGTTCAACAAGATGCTAAGATAAAAGAGTTGGAGGAGTGCATTGCTTTAAGTTCAAGACCACCTCTCAAGCATTAAGTTAGATCAACTACTCACACGACTTTCTTTGGTGGAACAAGTAGCTAGTATTTGAGTCTTATGGTATATTTCTTAACTTTTGGCATCATTTCATGTCAAAAAGGGGGAGAAAGAGATGCTAGTTATTTAGTTTCTTTTTATGTTGTTTTTGTGAACTTTTGAACTTTCAGTGGCATGTAATAATTAGTCTTAAGATTTGGTTAAGAATTCTTGTATTTTGGCTTGTATTAAGGGGGAGATACATGTATTTTTTGACTTTATTGTATATTTTATCCACATTATATGTTGCCATTTGTTGTTTTTCTCTTATATATGCATTGTGCTTTGAGATGATTTGTAGGTTGCTTCAAGATAAGATCAAGATGAAATTCAAGAGTTGATGAAGATTAGTTATAGGAATCTTACTCTTTGTAATGTGAGGGAGTGATTTTGTGACCCATCTTCATTTTTATATTTGTAGTAAATGTATAGGTGTTTTGACATGGAATTTGCCAAAATGGGAGATTGTTAGCTTTTAGATTGTGTTGGCATTAATTCCATTTCAAAACGATGTTTACTTGTAATGATTTAGTTGTTTAGATTCATGATGATTCAAGCTTCAAATAAGAAAGAACAACTAGTCAAAGCAACTTCAAAGTCTTCAAAGAGAAATGATGCAATATGGTTCTACAAAGGTATGCTAAGACCTTATCTTTCTCTTACAAGGCTTAGGCACACACACACACACACAATTCATACATTTGTGTCCCTACATCATTGTGCACCATTATAGGCACACACATACAATTCATTCATATGTGTCCCTGCATCGTTGTGCACCATGTATAACACATTCACACACTTGAAAATGAATGTTCATGCATTGGTATGGAAATAACATGTTTTGAAAATGCATGATTGGAAACTATCTCTATGTAGTTTGCATTCTAGTGTGAATTGTGTTTGTATGTATATATGTTTGTATAACATGGATATTTAACTGGAATTTAGTCTTAAATCATTCTTGATTGAGTTCCGGTCATTTCGGTAAGTAATACTATTGATTTCATGTTCAAAGTCAAAAGATACTACACTTTCATCTCATGTTGCATACATTGTCTTCGCCTTCATATATCAAGTCGAATTATTATTTTCTAGGTTGAGTATCCTATATGTTTATGTCCGTGAAAGAGTTACGGTTCGTAATCTGTAATTGGATTCGAATTCCGAGTTTGGAGGCCGGATGGCCATCTCGGGGCAGAAGGATAGCTGCCCCAAGATGCCCACGTGCCATCTCGGGCATCAAGGAAGCTTTGCTGCTTCTTGTCCATTTGGTCATTTCATATTCCCATTTTTCCCTCTCCTTTATATATCCATTCCCTCTCACATTTCATTCTAAGAAGAGATTCAAAAACTTGAGTGCAGAATTTTCTCCTCATATTTTCTCACCTTCCAAATATCATAACTTCTTCATTTCAACTCCGCTTTGAGTGATTTAAAGTTGAAAATGTTTGTCTATTCATCCTCCATCTTTTATCTAAAAGTTTGAGTTAGTTTTATTGCTGTGTTTGGAGTCTAATCTCACTAAAACGGGACTGCACCAAAATCAACTAAGGTATTGATTTTCTCTCAAAGTTTTCTTTTAAAACTTGGTCAATTGCCTTGGGTTTTCTTCTTCAAAATATATATGCGTCTTGTAATAGTTTTGATTTGAGTTTTGAACTCATTTGAAGCTAGATTGAGTTTCAATTGAAATCTAACATGTTGAGTTAGGTTTTGATTTTGCCTATGTTTTCACATGTTTGGGATTGTAGTGTGCTAGCTTTGATTCTATGACTATTTGATGATCTTTGATTGATTGATTTTGTGAAAAATAGTTCCTTACATGTATTAGGCTCTCTTTGGTTGAAATCTCACAATGATACATATGCTTGTGTTCTTTTGGGCTATTCATGTGCTTTATTGAATCTATGAATAAGAAATATGCTCTAGAACTTTAGCTTTAATCTAAATGACTTTGTCAAATGATTTTAGCATATTTTTGGTGTATGAGATTTAAACTTGATTATGTGTTAATTGAACATATCTTGTGATTCAAGTTTTATATCTATACATGTATCTAGATTGTAATTAATATTGAACATATTTTACATGATCTAGATAGATTAAACATGCATGATTGACTATACTACATTTGTTTTATGCATTCATGCTCATGTATAGTATTTTCCATAGGATGTGTTGATCATAACATTCTATGTTGCGTGCTTGTTTGCGTTTTGCATTCATGATCACCTAGATGCCTTGTGAGAAGGAAGTCTTGACAATAGGTGTGAGACCTATGTTGTTGAGCAAGAAAGTCTTGGCAAGAGGTGGGAGACCTTCGGTTGTCAAGCAAGGAAGTCTTGACTAGAGTCGGGAGGATTCGGATAGTTGAGCAAAGAAGTCTTGCCTAGGGTCTTGAGGATCCGGAAGGGTGAGCAAGGAAGTCTTGACTAGAGTCGGGAGGACTCGGATAGTTGAGCAAGAAGTATTGACTATAGTCGGGAGGACTCGAATAGTTGACTAGAGTCGGGAGGACTCGGATAGTTGAGCAAAGAAGTCTTGCCTAGGGTCGTGAGGATCCGGAATGATGAGCAAGGAAGTCTTGACAAGAGGTGTGAGGCCTCGAATTGTTGAGCAAGAGGTCGATATCTTCATGAGTAGGACAAGAGGGTAGTTTCTAGGTGAAGGGGTCACTTGAGAGATTGTACTTGTCTTATCTACTAGTGGATTTTGTTTGTGGGTGGTTGTTAACCCGTGGATGTTTCCTCTTCGAAGTTTTACCACGTCATGTCTTCTGTCAACTTTTCTCTATCCCTATCTCTCTTATATTTGTATTTGTTATTTTATTACTATGGATAGAACTCTATATGTAAGTTGACTTCCTTTCTATAATATAGATTGTGTATATGTTATGATTAATTGTTTGTATCACACTTTACTTGTTTTATATATTGATTAAGTGTCTTTAATTGATATATATATAAATATATATTGTGATACAAGAAATCTAGAGGGATAAACTTCTGTTTGTTTCTAAGGGAGTCAAAAAAGGTGCCTAACCTATTCACCCCCCCCCCCCCCCCCCCTCTATAGGTTAGCCTTGAGCATTAACCGTGTTTGTATTTTCATCTTTTATCCTCTTTTTCTCCAGGTGTCCTTCAAAACTCTTTTGTGGAAGATCCTTTGTGAAGGGATTCGCTAGATTTTCTGCTAACGTGATCTTGGTTATCAACACGTCTTCCCTATGCACAATTTCCCTTAAAAGGTGATACTTTCTTACAATGTGTTTCCCTCTCTTATGACCTCTTGGTTCTCTCGAATTAGCCACTGCTCCACTATTGTCACAATAGATAGTGATTTTCTTATTCGTATCAGGACCCATATCCAAATCAATCAAGAATTGGCGGAGCCAGACAGCCTCTTTAGCAGCCTCGCATTTGGCAACATACTCTGCTTCCATGGTGTTATCAGCAATACAAGATTGCTTGATACTCCTCCATATGACTGCCCCTCCTCCAAGTGTAAACATAGATCCTGATGTTAATCTTCTTGAGTCAGAATTCGATTGGAAACCAGAATTTATATACCTAATGGGAATTAAATCCCTTCTAGAGTATACAAGCATATAATCCCTTGTTCTCTTAAGATACTTGAAAATATGCTTGACTGCCGTCCAGTGATCAGGACCAGGTTTCGATTGAAACCTGCTAACTATGCCAACAACAAAACAAATATCTGGTTTAGTACAGAGCATCACATATATGAGACTCCCAACTGCTGAGGCATATAGAACCATACTCATGAATTGCTCTTCATGCTCATTCTTACGAACATGTTCCTTAGAAAGTTTGATTCCATGTCTGAAAGGTAAAATACCTTTTTTGAAATATTGTATGGAAAAACTTAGACAAGATTTTATCTATGTATAAAGCTTGAAATAGGGCAATTTTTCTAATATTTCTATCCCTTATGTCTTGGATACCAAGAATATAACTTGCTTCTCCTAAGTCCTTCATATCAAATTGTTTTGCTAACCATTATTTTATTGGTGTCAATACGCCAACATCATTTTCGATGAGTAGTATATCATCAAAGTAAAGAACTAGGAAAACCAACTTGTCACCTTTAATCCTTTTGTATACACAGGGTTCGTCAAGGTTTTGAATAAATCCAAAACTTTTCAGGGCTTGATCGAATCTTATGTTCCAAGATCTGGATGATCGCTTCAATCCAAATATGGATCTTTGCAACTTGCATACCCTTTCCTTTTGGCCCTTGTAAGTTTCTTGGTGTTCAATTGACTTATTTCGTTGACAACCACATTAGGGGATTAATATGTAAGGGTAGTTTATGCCATCATTTTTCGTGACCAAGATCAAGCTTCAAAGGTAAAATCACTTGCTTAACTTTCATTAAAGAGGTATTATTGCAAACACACACACTCATGCATATTTTGGTCATCTTGCATGCTTGCTTATTTGCCTTATTATGTGCCATTTGTGCCTTAACTCTTGCTTCGGTGTTTGCCTTAAAAATAGGATTTTTCTTCTTTACCACGGTTCAGACTGCTCCCAGTGCATTACCTTTGCCGCGGTCTGCACAACAGTGTTCTCCAGTGGTTGTACGCTGCTGTTACCGCGGCCTGTGCTATTTGAATGCATAGCTATCTCCCAAGCAAAGTTTTCCAGGTATCGTATGCTATCCAGACCGCGGTCAGTGCACTTGCATGCACATCGGTCTACAGAGCGGTGTTGTCCAAGCGATGCACCGTTCTCTGTGCTGCGGTTTGGACACTTACCTATATCGCGGTCAAGCCAGTGGTCCTAACGGGATTTGGTTGCCTTTTGTTCAAAACGATGTCACTTTATGTAGGGCACCATATATATATGTTCTCTTCTCTTCTCTTTGCTTTGAGGGAGTCCAAGAAGCCATCTTTGAGTAACCTAGCTTTTCTAGAGAGAGAAAGACTCCCAGCCAGTCATTTTTACTCAACCTAACTTCATCTCATGGTCATCTACCTTCATTCTAGGATCATCTAAGCATGGAGCATCATCTTCTTCTTGACTAGGTAATTTCTACATGCTCTAGACTTTATAGTTTCATTACTAAGACATCTATACCTAGGGTTTAGTCCTTACTACAAATTAAATGCATGATTGTATGTTCAATAGCTTTTATGACATGCTTGTAGTATTAATTGTTGGTTGAGAGTATTGATTAGCGATAACTAGAATTTAGGACAGTTTTGCCCTTCTAGGTTATTCTTCTTGCCTTTGCATTTAGAACATTGATATCTAGGATTTGCTTTACTTGTCATTATTAATCCTAGATAAGCATGAATGTTTTGACCTAGCATTTTTGCATATAGAATATTCTTGCATATTCACTTAGGTTGCCATTATCTCTTTATTGTTGATTAAGGTTGTGGCTAAGTGGTTAGTGCACAAGTTTGGTGATCCTAAATCACTATTAAGGTCTTCCGGGTAGAGTGAAAGGGTTAATAACTGAAGGGTTTGATGGGAGGTCAACCTAGGTTGTAAACTATCATTCGATAGTGGATTTTGAGGATCGAGTGTGGCGCACTGAATAGCCCATGGTTTTTTTCGATTTTGAGGGTTTCCACGTATATTATGTGTGTTGTTACTGCTTTATGTTTATCGTCATTTATTTGAATACCTGGTAAAGTGGGGTAGATTTGATAATATTGATTAAATCGCAAAATTGGTAATCAACTGGATTAAAACCTATTCACTCCCTAGGTTTATAGACACACACTTTCTAGGAATATTAGTTGGTATATCAAAGCAGGTGCAGAGATATACTTAGGCGATCCGTGCTCTATATGTGTCTTGCTTGGTGCATTTTGATCGTTTTTTTTATGACATTGCATTTGCATTACATTCATTACTCTTAAACACTATGAGTGGAAACGATGGTAGTCATGAAGGAGCCTCAAGCACAAGACCCCCATTGCTCAATGGGGTGAATTATGCATCTTAGAAGGGCAAGATGGAATCAAATCTTTACCAAATTGATGACCGGGCTTGGATGGAAATAGATGATGGTTATGCTCTTCCGAAGACAACTACCGATGGTGTAGAAGCTCTCAAGCCTAAGTCTAGTTGGAGTACTCAAGAGTTTATAGCGTCCAAGTAGAACAACAAGGCTATGCATGCTATCCTTTGCGCCATGGATGATAATCAATACAAGTTGGTTTAAAACACTAGGATTGCAAAAGTGACTTGGGACATTCTTCAAACGACTCCTGAAGGAACCGAAGTGGTCAAGGACTCAAAGCTTCAAGTCCTCCAAATGCAATTTGAGATGATCAGGATGGAGGAGCATGAATGCTTCAAAGACCCCTATTCAGATAGGAGAATCAAGCAAAAAATTATGAGGTCACTTCCGTCAAGGTTCGAATCAAAGGTGACAACACTTGAGGAGAATAGTGAGTAAAAGAATATGAAGCTAAGTGAAGTCATTGGAAGACCTCTAGCTTATGAGTCAAGATGGACCACTACACCCACACCTCCAAAGAAGCAAAAAAGTATTGCTTTGAAGATCTCCAAGGTTGAAGAAGAGGAGGAGGATTCGGAAGAAGAAATGGTCCTCATGATTAAAAGGTTCACGAAATTCATGAAGTTTGAGAGGAAAGTATTTGGGTCCAAGGGAAAGGAAGTGAAAAAGAAAACTCCTTTCAAGAAGATGGAAAGGTCTCAAGAAAGTGACTCCAAGAAGGGCATTCAATGCTATGAGTGTAGTGGCTTTGGTCACGTTGCTCAAGAATGTGCAAATTTGAAGAAAAAAAAGAAGGGGAAGATGATGGCGGCCACTTGGAGTGATATTGAACACTTAGAAAGGGAAGAAAATTCTTCAGATGATGAAGATAGAGTTGCAAACTTCATTCCTTCATAACATCTCATAATGGCAAGGAAGTTATGAGCGATAAGGAAGAAGTAGATGACTCTAGTGATGAGAGTACCTCTTCTAACTTTAGGTTTGAGATTGATAAGGAAATGGACTATGTGGACTTTATAAAGTTCTTTGAAAAATCTAGATTGTAGAAGAAGAAAGAGATTTAAGAGTTGAAAATGGAGAATCTCGAATTAACTTCTAAGATAACTCACTTGAGTGAGAAAGTAAAGAGTGGAAAAGAGTTAGAAGAGATCTTGAAATTGGAGCTTGTGATCACTAAGAATAGTGAATAGAACTTGAAGATTGAGCTTAGGGAAGAAAAACATTTTAGTTGCCAAGATGACATCCGATTTCGAGAAACTTGACAAGATGCTATCAAGTGGGAAGAGTCCTAGTGATAAGAAGGGTATATGATATGTTGAAGGTAAGGATGCAACTTCCTTAAAGAAGACCATCTTTGTCAAGAGTCAAGAGGTTAGAGAAGTTCAAGCTTCACACCAACCAATGAGATCAATCGAAGTTGGAAAATCATCAAAGCAAGCTCAAATGAAGGCTCTAACAAAGCCTCAAGCTAGAGCTCATCAAAGAAAACCTCAACTTCCAATGAGCTCTCAAATTCAACAAAGGACTTTTCACCCACAACCAAGAAGGGAAACTAATTTGGCTCAACCATAAAGAGTCTTTCAAAGAAGAGATTCGGCTCGATACCAAAGGACAACTCAAAGGAGAGGGAAGTATTTCATGCTTACACAAAGATATGGTATAAATTCTTACTTTACTCCCATTTGCCATTATTGTGGTGTTGAAGGTCACATAAGGCCGAATTGTTTTAATTTTATTAAGTTGTGTCATTTTGAAAGCAAGATTAAGAAGAATATGCTTAGAAGAGCCAAAATGCATGCACCTAGGAATTTTAGAGAAAATGAACCTATGGCTCCTAGAAAGAGTAACGTTCCCTCTAGGTGGACTATAAAGGAAGAATATTGTTGTCATGTGGCTCAAGTAGCCTTGAAAGCCAAAGCCACCGACACTTGGTACATTGATAGTGGGTGTTCTAGGCACATGACCGGAAACAAGAGTTTCTTCGAGACTCTTATGATGGAGGATGGAGGATGGTGGATTTGTCACCTTTGGTGATGGTTTACGAAATAAGGTTATAAGGAAAGGAAACATATCCATTCCTGGTTTACCCTCCTTATACAATGCCCTTTATGTTGATGGCTTGAAAGAAAATTTAATTAGTATCCCACATTTAAATGATGAAGAGCTTTCAGTTATGTTTGGCAAGGTTGGTTGCTCTATTCATAAAAAAGATGGGCAAGTTCTTTTGAAAGGCAAGAGATCAAGTGAAAATTGTTATTGTCTTGATTTTAATGATATCTCTTGTAACTTGTCTAATTGCGATCAAGTCGAATTGTGGCATCAAAGGCTTGACCACATGAATTTCAAAGACTTGAAGTGCTTGAAAGATTGAATGTTGTGAGAGGCCTAACCAAGTTTGGGATGAGGATTGAGGGAGTTTGTGGACCTTGTCAACAAGGAAAGCAAACTAAGAGTGTGCATAAGAAGGGTAAGTATCTTGCCACCAATGAGCCACTAGAGCTTTTTCATATGGACCTTAGGAGTCCCATGCAAACCGAGAGTCTCGGTGGTAAGAGATACATCTTTGTATATGTTGATGATTTTTCTAGATTTACATGGACCTACTTTCTTAGAGAAAAATCTGAAACTTTTGAAAATTTTAAAATGCTTTGCACTAAAATTCAAAATGAGAAGGATTCTCACATAAAATGCATCAAGAGAATTAGGAGTGACCATAAGAGAGAATTTGAAAATGCTTGCTTTAAAAAAATTTGTGCTAGTCTTAGCATCTCGCATGAGTTCTCGGCTCCTCGAACTCCCTAACAAAATGAAGTTGTAGAGAGGAAGAATAGGGTCCTCCAAGAGATAGCTCGTGTGATGTTGCTTAGCAATAATGTTCCTAGGAATCTTTGGGTCGTGGCCGTGAATACATCTGGTTATATAGGAAATAGAGTGTTTTTAAAACCCGGTACTAGGCAAACCTCTCATGAATTATGGAAGGGCAGGAAGCCAAATGTTGGCTACCTCCACACATTTAGAAGCAAGTGTTACATTCTAAATGATCGTGATCAACTTGAAAAGTTTGATGCTAAGAGTGATAATGGGATTTTCATTGGCTATGCCCTAAATAGTAAGGCCTATAGAGTTTTTAATTTGAAGACATGAAATTTCATGGAATCATCTAATATGGTCATAGATGATTGTAGGTATAAGGTTTGTAACCACGATAAGGAGATTAGTGTGTTTGATGATTCTCTCTTGGAAAAGATTGGTGAGACTTCAAGAGATAAAAAGTTAATTCTTGAAAAAGAGGTCTCTTAATCTCTTGAGATCTTGAAAAAGAGGTCTCTCAATCTCTTGATAGAGATCCTACTTTGGCCTCTAAGGAACCTGCTCATTGGGTTAGACATCTCCACAACAAGAGTGACATTCTTGGAGATGTGAATGGGACATCCAACAATGGGATATGGTACTCTTTTGACACTAATGCTAGATTAGTTGACTTTAGTGATGCAGATTGGGTAGGTAATTATGATGATAGGAAGAGTACATTGGACGGTTGCTTCTTCCTAGGGAACAATCTTGTGTCATGTTTTTGCAAGAAGCAAAATTCTATATCCTTATCCACAGCCGAGGCTGAGTATATAGCCGCTGGGAGTGCTTGCACATGACTCCTATGGATGATGCAAATGGTTGTGGAATATGGCTTTGAGCAAGGTACTCTAACCCTTTATTGTGATAATATGAGTGCCATTAATATTTCAAAAAATCATGTCCAACATTCTAGAACCAAGCATATTGACATTAGACATCATTTCATTAGAGAGCTAGTTGAGAGCAAATGCATTGCACTTGAACATGTGGGCACAAATGATCAACTAGCGGTCTCGTTTACTAAACCATTAGATTCAACTAAGTTTAAATCTCTTAGTATGTCTGTTAGGATTTGTCATATGCATTGATGAGTTTTGGTGTTTGACCCATATGGGGAGCATAAGCAAAGAGAGCAAACTTGCATTTCAATAAGCAAATAATTGTTCAATTTTATGCTCTTTAATTAATTGCTTGAGTATCTTGGATGCATATATTATTATATGAATTTTTATTCAATAAGTGTGCATTTGCCTTATTTGAAATGCATGTCTCATTTGTGTTCAAACATGTATTTTTGGACTAGGAAATTTGATTGGGAAGTAATTTGATTGACCCAAAGTTTATCTCCATGTTTATGAAAACTTGATCTTGACATGATTAAATTGATATGCATGATGAATTTATTGAATGCTTTAAAATGATTGCAAATTTGTGTGAGAGTGACTTTTGAGACTTCAATCAATAAGGATATTGTATCCAGTTCAAGGATTTCACAATCCAATAGTCTCTCACTCTTTACTTGTTGAACATGGCTACTATCATACAAGCAATTCACCCGGAAAAATCTAAAAGGGCACAATAGTCGCTCATGTCTTGTTTAGCTTGTAAAGCTTGATAGTTGCTCTTATCTTTTGTTCAACTATATCTTGTTCTCCACTGAAAAATTGGTGCAAATTGGTTTGACTTCTCTTGGAACTTCATGTTTTTTTTTCCTTTGCCAAATACCATGCGTTTGGAAGTTGATGTTGCATGTATTTCATTCAAGGCAATCTTTTCATACATGTTCCAAATATCAAACTTCCTTGAATTTCTCTCTCTCTTAATTAAATTGCATAAAGTTGTTGTTTATAATTATGCATTTACATTGCAAATATCTCTCTTTGCTAAAGAGTCCCGGGTGGGGAATACTCATTTGCCTATCCCTTGACAAAAAGGGTGAGTAATGTTGGATTTAGGGGGATTTTGTGTTGCTTTTGCATATAATGGGAGAATGCCACTTTAGGGGGAGTTGACTCTTTTAGGGGGAGCATTTGCATGTGCATTGTTGATTGCACTTGTTAGCAAATTGTGTTATTTATCTTGACACCTCACATACACTTGTTTTTGAAAGTGTAGTTTTTTTTTGTTTTGTAGGGATGATCATTCTACAAGAGATAGAAGATTTGAAGATTTAGCTTTAGTTATCTCCTGTAAATATAGAATGTATTTGTTGACCTCTTGTTGTTTCTTTTTGCTATGAGGATACTATGTGAGTGGTGGTTATGTCACGAAATAGCCAAAGGGGGAGATTGTAAGTTCCCTAGTGTTTGATTGGCTTATTTCGTTGACAACCACATTTGGGGATTAATATGTAAGGGTAGTTTAGGCCATCATTGTTCGTGACCAAGCTCAAGCTTCAAAGGTAAAATCACTTGCTTAACTTTCATTGAAGAGGTATTAGTGCACACACTCACACTCTCATGCATGTTTTGATCATCTTGCATGCTTGCTTATTTACCTTTTTACTTGCCTTTTGTTCCTTAACTCTTGATTGGGTGTTTGATGCAACTTGTGTGCCTTAAAAGAGGATTTTTCCTCTTTACCATGGTTCAGACCGCTCCCTATTCATTACCCCTACCGCGGTCTGTACAGCGATGTTCTCCAGTGATTGCACGCTGCTGCTACCGCGGCCTGTGCTACTTGCATGCACAACGATCTCCCAAGTAAAGTTTCCCAAGTGTCGCATGCTATCCAGACCGCGATTGGTGCACTTTCATGCATAGCGGTCTATAGACCGGTGTTGTCTAGGCGATGCACAGCTCTCTGTGCCACGGTCTGGACACTTACCTGTACCACGATCTTGCCAGCGGCCTGACGGTCCAAAACGACGTCACTTTGTATAGGGCACCATATATATGTTCTCTTCTCTTCTCTTTGCTTTGGGGAAGTCCAAGAAGCCATCTTTGAGTAACCTAGCTTTTCTAGAGACAAAAAGACTCCTAAACACTCATTTTTACTTAACCTAACTTCATCTCATGGTTATCTACCATCATTCTAGGATCTTCTAAGCATGGAGCATCATCTTCTTCCTGACTAGGCAATTTCTACAGGCTCTAGACTTTATAGATTCATTACTAAGACATGTATACCTAGGGTTTAGTCCTTATTGCGAATTAAATGCATGCTTGTATGTTCAATAGCTTTTATGACATGCTTGTAGTATTAGTTTTTGGTTGAGATTATTAATTAATGATAGCTAGAATTTAGGACGGTTTTACCCTTCTAGCTAATTTTTCATGCCTTTGCATTTAGAACATTGATATCTACGATTTGCTTTACGTGTCATTTATTTGAATACTTGTTCAAATGGATAGATTTGATAATATTGTTTGATTCACGAAGTTGGTAATCAATTGGATTAAAACCTATTCACCCCTCTTCCCTCTTACCTCTCTAGGTTTATAGACACACATTTTCTAGGGAATTTCAGCCCTTTTCAATGAATCCTTCTTGTTGCATCATATAGATGCTTTCGTCAACACTTCCATTAAAGAAAGCTATCTTGACGTCCATTTGCTAAATCTCTAGGTCCATAGATGCCACAATGGACAAAAGTATCCTAACGGATTTAAGTATGGCCACAGAAGAGAAGGTTTCCTCATAATTGATACATTCCTTCAGTGTGTAACCTTTAGCTACTAATTTAGCTTGAACAGTTTCCACATTTCCATCCATTCCTCTTTTTCGCTTGTAGACCCACTTGCACCCATTGGTTTTATCCCTTTAGGCAATTCCATAAGAGACCAGACTTTATTTTTCTACATAGATTCAATTTCGAATTGCATTGCCTTTTGCCAATGGCGACAATCAACATCTTCCATTGCTTCCTTGTACGTGTAGGGATCATCATCGTCTATGAGATTATCTACTAATTCTCCTAGACAAATGTATCTCTCATGTTGTCTACTAACCATCCCATTATGACGAGGTATGGTAGATTGTTGATCTTGTTTTGTTGCGGAGCTTACAATTGGGCTAGGTTGTGAAACCTCTTATGAAATTGTATCTCCTGAAAGCTCATTCAGGATAATTCTACTTTTAGGCATAAAATTATTCATATAGTCATGTTCTAGAAATTTAGCCTTTGTCGAAACAAATACTTTAAGATCTGAAGGACTATAGAAATAATATCCATTGGTTCCTTTTGGATACCCTACAAATATGCTTGTTTCTGAACGGGACTCCATCTTTTTTGTCTTTCCTTTAACATGTGCGCAGGACTTCCAAATATACTTTAATGTTGTAAACTAGGCTTTCGCTAGATCGACAACTCATGCGGTTTTTTAGGAATCGACTTTGATGGTACATCGTTTAGAATGTACATAGCAGTTTCTAAAGCATATCCCCGAAAAGAGTTAAGAATCGTTGAATAACTCAACTTAGACCTAACCATGTCCAAAAGAGTTCTATTTCTCATTTATGCCACCCCATTTTGTTGAGGAGTACCTGGCATAGAAAATTGAGAAAATATTCCATTATCAATAAGATATTGCTAAGACTCACATGATAGATATTTTCCACCACGATCAGACCTTAAGATTTTTATGTGTTTCTCAAGCTGATTTTCTACTACAGCTTTAAATGCTTTGAACATGCCAAAAACATCCGTCTTATGTCTCATGAGATTCACATAGCCAAATCTCAAGTAATCATCCGTGAAAGTGATGAAGTACTCATATCCATCACTAGCTTGAATGCTCATAGGACCACACATATCAGTGTGTACTAATCCTAAACATTCAGTGGCTCTTGTGCCTTTGGTTGTGAACGACCTTTTAGTCATCTTACCTTCCAGACAAGATTCATATGTTGGTAAATCATCAACCTTTAAGTAAGGTCCATCACTAACCAATCTTTTGATCCTATCAAGGTTAATATGACCTAGATGCAAATGCCATAGGTAGGTTTCATCTTTTGATAATTTTACTCTTTTAAGATTAGGTTCTATTGATTCCGTGTCTAACAAGTGAGAGATATTTCTATGCAAATAGAATAAACTATTTTCCAATGTACCTTTGCAAATAATTTTGTCATACTTACTAATAATGAAAGCGTTATTAAAAGTAACCGAATAACAAAATTTATTTAAACAAGAAACTGAAATTAAATTCCTCTTGAATTGAGGCACATAATAAATGCCTTTAAGAATCTAAATTAATCCTAATATCTCCCACTGCACTAGCAGACACCAACGATCCGTTATCTAAATGCAAGTTCAATTCATTCTCATTCAGTCTATTCCTTTCCTAGAACCTCTTCTATTGTTTCTTGACCTTCTTACGGGGTCTTAACGGTAACAACTTTACATACCATATGAATCTCTTGACCATTGCCTTTCACAAGGATTTTCTTGATGCTTTGAACATTTTGCATCAGACCTTGTAAGGTGTATTCCTTATTGTTCAAGGTGTATTCCAACTTGAACTGATCAAAGGAATCTGACAATGAGTTGACAATCATGTCAATTTTTGTCTCACCATCTATCTCAGCACCGTTGAGTTCATCAATGTTGAGATGTGCTATGACTTTCATCATGTGATCTTTCATAGCCTGTCCACATTTCATCCTAAGATTCATGAAAGTAGTCACTCCCTCTCTCTTAGTCGTCCTTGACTTCATAGCAAACATCTCTTCTAGATACATCAATATATCAACAGCAGTCTCTATTTCTTCATGATGTTGTTACAACACGTCAGAGATGGTGGCCATAATGAAAAATTTAGCCATCTCATTTGAAGATTTCTGTTGTTGATACTCGTCTCTTTGCTCCTCGGTAGATTCATTAGTAGGAGTTGGTGGTTTAGGAGTCGATAAAATGAACTTATGTTTTTCCGCTTACAACAAGAACCCAATTTTCCTTTTCCATGTGACATAACTATCATTGGTTAAAGTATTATCTTTTAGGATGTTGATTAGGTATGGGGTCATGATTTCTTTATAATAACAAAAATCTTATAAGTAAACAATCATGATAAAGCACTTTCGAATATTTATCTTGAATTAAATAAAATAATTCAATCGTAAAATTCAACGGTGATCCAACACCCATAAATGTCACGCCTCCTTTGGGAGTTCGTACCACTTACTAGTTGGACTAGGTCCCACCTAATTGTTAACATAACAACCAACATTTTCAATTTTAGCCTTGCAATTTTACTAACAAGAAGTCTTAGGAGGATATTAATAAAATCACATTAAATGTTTTTCCAAATTATCGACCTTAAATAAATTCCCTAATGAATATCCCTCTTTTGGGAGTAGATATTGTTTGGGTTAATTGTCTATTCTATCCTTGTAAGGAAGTATCTTGCTAAATTCAATTCATGAATACCCCTTGGAGGGTTATTACACGAAACATAAAGCTTAACTAAACTTGGAGGCCGTAGGTGTTCCAAAACACCTTCTCCTACTCAATTATTTAAGTCGTGTGATCGAATTCCATAGAATGATTTACCAAGTTATCTATATACCAATTAGATACCTTAACCAAATAGCTTTATGTTTCGTGTAATATGAGTGGTACTCCTATTCTATATGACATGTTATCAAACAATGACAAACATTGCAACATTTACAAAAATATAAATAGCTACAATTTTGGTCCATCCTAAAAAAAGTAGTAAATTACAAATTTTGGAATACAAAAACTCCTTCTTAACAAACAAGTCTTCATGTGTCCATCGTTTGCTCACCCCTTGGTTGCCTCCCATGGGATACGAATCATGACAAGAGATGATGAAACCCATGATTCAAGAAAGGATCCAAGATCGTTCTCTCAAAGTTTGAATGGTATATTGAAGACGCCACAATCCGGGATGGTGAAACGGAGCGATAAGTCTAGGTGAATGCCACAGATAAATATGATAAGTTCGAATAGTTCAAAAATAACCAAAGAGAATTTTCTCTGAATTTAATTTCACTCAAGTCTCTTAAATAATACATCAATTTTTCCCTTATATACTAAAAATATCTAAGGCCTAAAAGGAAATAAATATTAGACAATTAATTCCTTACAATCAGGAAATAAATGCAAACAATTTTAGGAAAAAACTATAGACTAAAAGCTAGCAACTAGTTGATTTGTTGCTTATTTGTAAAGCAGAATTTAGGAAACAAATCAGCACTTTATTTGGGAAAAAAATAAGCTCTTTATTTGGGGAAAAATATGTTGAAAAAGGGAATATACTGAAATAGGAAATATGCTAAAATTGGATTCTCCTCTAACCACATGTCGCCTAAAATGTAGGAAATATGTTGATATGCTGAAATTGTATTCTCATCCAACCATACGTCGCTCACTATACGCTCTAGCTCTCTTATTCAGCTCAATCAGCCCATTAAGTACTTCCTTGATCTTCTCGGTCCTTGTAATTGGCCCAACTAGAACATGCAATGGATTTTTCAGTGATGCTTCTTGATTCTCATCAGGTATGATCCCAACATGTTCTTCCACTTCTTCATCCTCTACCAATCGTGAAAGATTATTTGCCACCAGAATCTCACTGCCTTTTTATCTCTGATTTCCAAATCAAATTCTTACAACAAAAGGATCCACCGGAGTAATCTCGCTTTCGCTTCTTTTTTTGTTAGCAAATACTTTAAGGCAATATGATCATAATAAACAATGACCTTAGACCAATATACCCTATCAAATAAAATCGAAACTTTTCTAATGCACTAATAACAACAAGCAATTCTCTTTATGTGGTGGAGTAATTCAATTGTGCATCATTCAAAGTGTGACTAGTGAAGTAAATCACCTACAACATAGTCAGATGCATTACACATTAAGGAATAGACCAATTTGGGAGCATGATTATAGGAGTAGATGTCAATTTATTCTTCAGATTTTCAAAAGCATGCAAACAGTTATCATCAAACACAAATGCAGTATCCTTAGTCTACAAGCTACATAGAGGATGACTAAATTTTTGAAAAATCTTTTAAAAATGCCTATAAAAACCTTCATGACCAAGAAAACTCCTCACACCCTTCACCAAAGTGGGAGGTGGAAGTTTGCATTCACTTCAATTTTAGCCCTATCTACTTCTACGCCTTTATCAGAAATAACATGTCTTAGAACTATTCCAGACTTAACCAGAAAATGGCTTTTCTCCCAATTGAGTGTCAAATTAGTCTCCATGCATCTTTTTAAACCAAGAGTTAAATTATCAAGGCAGTGGTTAAAAGAATTACCAAAAGCAGAAAAATAATCCATATATGCCTTAATAAATTTCTCTAACATGTCGAAAATATTGACATCATGCATCTCTAGAGAGTGACAGGGCGTTCCACATCCCGAAAAGCATTCTTTGGTATGCAAAGGGATCGAAGCGGCATGTGAAAGTAGTCTTATCTTGGTCCTTTGGAGCAATGGCTATCTGATTATATCATAAAAATCTATCCAGGAAGCAATAATAAGCATGTCCCGACAACCGCTCGAGCATTTGATCAATGAACGGTAAAGGAAAATGATCTTTTTTTATTGCCATGTTGAGCTTGCGGTAGTCAATGCAGACTCTCCATCCCATTTTCATGCTTGTGGAAATCAATTCATTATTCTCATTTGCTACCATAGTGATCCCTGACTTTTTTTGGAATAACGTGGACCGAACTCACCCATTTAGATATTGGGTATTCGATACCTACATTGAGCAGCTTTATGACCTTTTCCTAAACAACTTCCTTGAAGTTTGATTGAGCCTTCACTGAGTCACTCTAGAAGGCTTTGAATCTTCTTCTAACAATATTTTGTGCATGCAAATGGAATGGCTAATTCCTTTAATACCCGCTATGGCCAATCCGATGGCGGCTTTATGCTTTTTGAGCATCTTTATTAGCTTCTCTTTTTTCATCATCCAAGTGTCTCATTTTCTCCAAAGAAAGCACACTTGAGGTTAGATGGTAGTTGTTTAAGCTCTAATGCAAATGGAGAGCTTGTAGAAGAGATTAAAGACTTGTTGATTCCTTCTTAAGTTTTTACACTTAATTCTTCACTCTTAGACTCTTCCTCTATGTCCTCTTCTTGTTGAACATCTTTATCATCCTTAAAGACATCTTTTATCCAATCAGGTAACTCATCGAGGCTTTCATTTGATAGCTTTTCTTGGATTGCAGAATTAACCACCTCAACCGAGCAACAATTGTCGGCCGCCTTAGGTAATTTTAATGATTCAAAAACCTTGAACTCCACAGTCTCATCTACCATAGTCATTGTTAGCTTTCCATTCTATACATCGATAAAGGTATTTACATTTGTCACAAAAAGTTTTCCCAATATAATTGGTTTGCTACCTCGTTCCTTGGCTCCCTCATCCATATCAAGTACTACAAAATCAGCAGGAATAATGAGATTGTCTACCTAAACCAATACATCCTCAACATATCCTATTGGGTATCTGACTAAACCATCCGCCAATAAAGAGATATGGTTGTCTTCCATAGATCATTCAATCCCAATTGCTCATAGATATTGTACGACATCAAATGATGATGGCTCCCGGATCTAACATTGCCCTCTCCAAGTTGGTACCTCCAATAGTAATGTTGATGCAGAAACTTTCAGGATCTTGAAGTTTTGGTGGCAAAGATTTTTAAGGGATTGCATTGGCACTTCTGGTTATGAACTCTTGATGATTCTTCATAAACCTTGGCCTGTAAGTATAGAGACTCTTGAAATTTTTTGCATAAGCTATCATCTTCTAAATTAACATTGACCATCAACAAGATGTCATATATATCTTTGTATGATTTCTCTAACTTTCTCTTTTGCAGTCTTCTTGGGAATAAAATCGGAGGAGCAAATGGATTAGGTGACTTGTGTTGAAAAGGTAACTTTTTATCTTTTTCCACCACTATCTTTTCCCATTTTTCGGGTGCCTTGTTCTCTCCTGAAGAGTCTGAAACATCAGTAGATGTTAGCTAAAAATTCACTCAGTGTAAGGATTTCTAGTTAACATCCTCAGGACTATGACCTCGGTGGGTTACAGCCGAGGTTAGTTACCTTTGTTACCTGTTAGACGTGTAGGTTTAGTAGGAAAATGAAGAACAATTAAATGATAGACTAAAGTAAGGATCTTTTTACTATTAATAAAATTGAAATACATATTCTAATACAAATAAACGGGACATTCAATCACACTTTCTCTATTTTACTTCCACGAATGGAAAATGGCGAATACGCTTCTATCGATAAGTTACTATTACTCCCGATCTCAATGGCGATATTTCCCCTCGATATTCTCTTTCTATTTATGTGTGGAGTTTAGGGTTTTCCCTTGGCTAGCAAGTCGGAGGTCAACGGATTGATCATCCTTCCCCGTTTACTGAATTTCTGTTACTGTGATGACCCTTGAGATTAGGCGGAGAATATCCTGACAGAAATGGTGTTTGTTTCCCTTTTAATTTCTTCAATTGTAATGGCGTACACGTGGAGTTAATCCACGGTTTTTGGTGAATAATCAGATGTCATATGTTGACCATATGGCCCCCACAGATCATCAATCTTGTGTCGTGGTAGGGTACATTGAGGTACCAGTCTTTTGGAGGGGTGCCTCGAGGTACAATCCTAGAGAGGTGACACTTGACCGATGTATATGGCAAATACGAGGTATCCTGGGGTACCAGCTTGCTAGCGGGATACCCTGGAGTACCATACTAGTTATGTGGCTCTTGATTGGTCACTCTGGTAAGGTGCTTGGTTGAACTTGCTGGAGCCTTACGAGCTTCAAGGAGCTTTGTAAGTTTCTTTCTATCTTTTAGAGAGGTAGAATACGTACCTAGGAGTGCAGATCATCACTGCAGCGCGTAGGCACCAGCTGGGAGTCCATAAGGATTTAGCTACCTTGTCCTGCTCTTACAATGATATCGAGATCCCTGGATCATGCTAGACCCTGTGCTATGAGGTAGACCACTGCACCCAGGGTTTCCTAGTGTTTGAATGTGCTCTCTTCAAAGTGCTATTTTCGATGGAAAATTTCCTTTGAGCCCTTACCAAATTTGGCTATCAATAGAAGTCTCTAGTGATTGAGTTTGGGTTGGAGTCAGATTTCCTATCTCGCTTGGGAAATCTTTTATTTTCGAATAGGTCACCAGAATCTAGGAAGAAATCTTCTCATTAAATGTAGCGGCCACGCGTCAAGCTAGGGAGAGGTTACCTGTTTGAAAAAGGCGATGTTTTTGGTGGCATGCGGGTATCAAGCTAAAAATCTCGTCTCTTCAATCACGATATCGTTATTGATTACCATTTTATTACTCCTATATAAGCCAAGCTGCCTCTCTTCACTTCCCTCATGCCTTTAAAATCCCTTCTTCGAACTTCAAAATTCCTTAAGGTTTTTTGTTCTCTTCGCCTCTCTTCATCTTTTTTTTCTCATCTTTCTTACTTCAAATCCACCATTGTCATGTCAAACTATGATCATAATAACATCGAAATGTTGGTGGAAGGTGACTCCCCGGGGCTAGCTGACAAGAAATGAGCTCAGAAAAAGGATAGCGGGGAAAACGACACCTCACCTCTATAAACGTGTCATTGCTCCGACCGGAGAGTCGCCTTTGAGGTTGGCTTCTCAAAAAATCCAGACGCCCCACTTGAAATTGTTGAAGAAGACTCAGATGGGGAGTCAGGCATGGTTGAGGCTATAGAGGGTTAGGTCGAGGCCATTACCGTTACAGTAGGAGAGGCACTCACCCTCCCGTATGATATTAGAATCATGCTTGATTCAACTGCCACCATTGAATCGATCCACCTTATAAGGAAGAGGTTCGGCATTCCTAATAGCATCTCAATTACCTTACCTCACAATAACTATGATGTATTCTCTTCTCCACTCGGTGTGTGTCCCATCCACACTGCAGCTTTCGAAAGCGGGGTGAGATTACTCTTTCATCCCTCTCTTTGTAGAGTCCTTCACGCTTACAGCTCGCTCCCCTTCAACTGACATTCGGGATCTTGAGACATCTATTGGGTTTTTCATGCTACTGAAGGAATAATGCGAGAAGGAGAGTATCAACCGAGAACAAGAACCGAATAAGCTAAGGTCCCTTTTTTAGGTTACTGCTAACTCCCCTGGTCTAAGGGGGCAGTTCTACCTCCGGGCGAAGGATCGCCTGAACTTCATAGTCCCCGGTGCTACCAAGAAGGATAACCCCATGAAGGAAGAGTGGGTGGTTTTGAGTGAAGATTGGAAAAGCTTAGTCTTCATCGGGGGAAACGAATACCAAGTCCCAACCTGGTTTAGTGGCAAGCTTACCTAGGAAAAAATTTCCCTTGCTGCTGAGTCTAGGGCAATTTTAATGGTGATTGTTGTGTGGAACTTTGTCAACCTAAGGTATCCTACCTCGGATGCCAATGACCCCAGCTAGGTGAACTGGTATCTGCGCATTTCTACTGCTTCCCCTAGTGTGTCAAATTTTTATGCTTTTGTTACATTGGATTCCTCGTTAGTCGCTTGTTTATTCTAATCCCTTATTGAATTGTGCAGTTTCAGTTGTTCCATTGCCAACCCAACAGGAGCCTAGGTCATTGGATGATATTTTTCCTTCTCAAGGTCCTACCCCACCTAGGTCTCCTGTCACTCAAGCTACCAGGATTACTCCTCCTCTTACTACGATGAGGGATTGTGAGTGTATCCCTACTGAGATCTCTAGGGCACCGCCTACCAGGCCTCCTGGTCCTACCTCTCAGATGGATGTCTTCACTTCCCGACTAACCAGGGTAAGAGGCCAAGGTTTTGCCACTTTAACTACCATTGTTTCTTCTAATGCTGTCACCTCTACTTCTACAACCACTACTTCTATTCCACCACATTTGCCTGCATTAATGCCTTACCGAGCAGAGATGGGTTCTAAGACAACTGCTGCTACCACCTCAATCTCTTTTGAACAGTGAAATCGACCTCGACCAAACGTTATAGATCAGAACGAGGTCATAGATCAGTTCATCCTGTCTTATCCTAGTAGAGGCCTTATTACGATGACATCGATGCCTTCTGAGATTCTGCTCACAAAGGGTGTTGTCCTTATTGTTGAGGTTAGTGTGTTGCCATATCCCATGTCATTTTTATTTTTGCTTTTACATAGCTGGTATCTGAGTATCGACTAACCTGATTGCTGTGTATTATAGACTTTCAAATATAATATAGCGGTGAGTCACCAGATAGCCTCGCTGGGGACACGAGCTGAGAAGGCCGAGTCTTATGCTGAGGTCATCATTGGGGAGCTCGACCAAACCATGGGTGTAGTATATGCATTGAAGCTTAACCTGGATGAGATCAAGAAGGCATTAGTGGATGTACGTTGTGACCTAGAGAGATTGAAGCACTCTATCGATTAGGAAACCCTTAGGTCGGAGTGACGAGGCATGGAAATAAACACCTACAGAAAAAGAGCTAGAGAGAAGGAAACAGAAAATCAAGCTTTGCATGCTCAAGTGGCCAGCTTGGAAGTTGAGGTTGACTTATTTTTGGTGATGGGTACTTTTACGTGGTATTCTAGGTGGCCCATGCTATACCACCTCCCGTCGGTATATCCCACGTTGCAGATTAGAATCGAGAAAAGATTCTAGAGAGGGCAAGGAAGTTGTCTAATACGACTTGTGATGGGACAGGTCCCTTTAAAGCTGCTAGCACTGATAAAGGTGCTAACGATAAAGATGAATAATCTGGGGTTACTGAGGTATTACTTGCTCCAATGGCGGTAAAAGAGGAGCTGGCCGCTGCTCAAGGCGTTGTGGAGGATCAGCCTGCCTCTAAGGAAGTAATAGAAGACTAAGCAAATCTATCCTTGGTGGAGACCATTACTGGGGTAGAGCAAGTGGATGAGCAGCTTGAGGTAGGGGCTACTACGGTTTCTCAGACCAAGATAGTGTTAGGGTTTATGCCCTAAAGATGTAATTTGTAAATGGATTTATGAAATAAATAAAAGGAAAAATTCAATTCATTCTTGTTTTATTGTTTATTTTTATAACTTGTGCATATATTAAACATCCAAGATTATCGGATGTAATCTCGAACTGTGTATATGAGTGTCATATACGGATGGATGCAGTAAAAGACGTGCAATCTAAAGAGTACATATATAGCAATTAAATATGGATACTTTATTTGTGGTTAATCTGTAGCCGCGGTCCATTCCGTAATGTACGGTGATTCTATCCTGAATCAATCATATGAGATATGCGAATGGAAGCACCTTGTATGATGTGATAATATAGGACTTGACCATGATCTATATGAATCTCTCACCCAGATCTGTTTACCGATGAGATTCATATATATCAACTAACGATGGTTATATGTGGGTGATCTTAATCCTGAGTGCCTTATCGACTCCTTCAGGTTAAATCGTGGTCTTTGATATACCATGGGTAAGCTCAGATGCATTTCCCGATCAATATGCTACGTATGTTGGGATTGCGGTTTGGCTTGTGGCTGGGAAGGTTTGTACACAATAGTGGAATCCATTCCTTTTTGTGAGAAGTAGATGGTAGTTCCCTTAAGGGTTGATTCGGGGCTTGGACAATATGAGCGCTCTCCTAATTCCGTGAGGAAATAGGATTTATTGTCCATTAGAGAATCAACGGTACTTAAAGGATATATGTAATTAGAGGAGTATAACAGAAATTATGACCCAACTCTAATATGAACCACTGTGGAGGATCACCCCATGTGTAATAGCAATATCGATGGACACCGAGTTCTATCAGTCTGTGTAAAAGCGTCTGCAGTTGAGAGAGTGCAGCTTAGGGTTTTTAGTGGAATAACACCGGAGTTAATAATCAATGAATATTAATTAAAGAATTTAATTAGTGATTCTGAGGATTATTAGAGTTCAATTTACTGTGGGTCCATTTGGTCCCCTTGCTAGCCCGATCGATTTAGGTAACAACGGTCACAGTTAATTTATTGGATTGTTCAATTGATAGTGTTACGAAAGTGACATGTATTTATTTAATAATTTATTGAATAATGAGATTATTTAATTAATGAATGTTACTAGTTAAATTAATTAAATATTTAGATTATTTAATTATATAAATAATTATGAATTATTAATTAACTATTAACTGGAGGGTGTTAGTTGATATTTGGATTTAGGTGAAGATAAAATAATAGGATTATTTAATTTTTTCTAAATCATTTATCTAAGTATTTGAATTTAAGTTTAAATTTAAAATACTTATTATCACTTTTAATATATTAGATATATTTGAAAATGATAATTAAAGGATTTTAGTTCAAAACATATATGATATATTTTTTACTAAAAGGATATATATCAAATACAAATGGATATATGTAAATCAATAGATATCACAATTGCATGTGATGCAAATTGGCTCTGCGTTGATAACAAAAAAATAATTGCAATAGCAATTGCAAGCATCAGATTTGCGCGATTATTAAAAAAGACAGAAAATAGATATATATTGATTAATGTAAAAAAAGACAAAGTGTTGTTTTTGCTCTGTTAATTTAAATTGCAAGCAAGGTAATGCATGAGAAATAGACAACAATTCACAAATTAGATGCAATTTCTTTTGCACAGATAAGAAAACAAAAAAAAAGTACAAGTGTTGCACAATAAACAAAGAAGAAAGAGTTTCTTCTTAGTCTTCTTTCTACATCCTCCATTGAAGTTCCTGAGTACGTGACGCACTCACATGCAGTTACCAGTTTTGGGGGATAGTGAGGAAGATTAAGTGGTTCAGACATGAGCATATTGTAAAGTGTAGAAGCCTCTAAACTTTGGTAAGATTGGTTCAAACAAGGAGCAATACAAGAAGTGAAGGAGCCTCCAAATGTTTGCATGATTTTATTATCTTCTCATTATATTAATTACAATTTCCTGTATTTACATAGTTATTTATTATTGTAATAATTTATATGTATATGTTTTGAAAAATAATTACGATCCCAAGTTCACTGGTCCCAGATACAGATTATGATATGTATTACAACATTTAAAACCTTACATCCGCTGCTTGACCGGTGAACGAGGTTCTAACAATTGCTATCAGAGCCAGGTTAATTTTTTTTTTCAGAATAGGAAATTGTTTTCGATGCTCATGTATGTATGAATGTGTAGGCACCATCTATATGATTGTATGAATGTTTATAATTAAATTGTTTAATTTAAACATGGTTGATCGTAAATTTTTATGGTACTGTGGATTTAGGGTTTATGAGTTTTATAATATTTTTTATTTATTTTTAGTTTTATTTTTACTGTTATTGTATTGTAAATAAAAAAAAATGTAACCTGTAAACGAAGAACTGGAAACGTGTGCGATGACGGTACTATTCAGGGAGGGAGGAGGGGGGGGAGGGTACTACTCACCTGGTTCTGGTCATGTGCCACTATTCACTGGGTATTGTTCACGGCACTATTCACATTGTCTTGCACGGTTCCGTTGGCAAGTGTTGCCTAGTGCATTTCTTACAGATTTCCCGTTTCAGATTCATGAGATGAATCGGAGTGACCTGAAGAGACTGGAAGACTTCTGAAGTTACAAGAAGACCAAGGAATGCCTTGGGGACTTTTTTTGTAATTTTAGATTCCAATTTTTTAGGTTAACTAATCCACAGTACTCTGTCAATTCATGTATGCTTTATATTATGTGATGATAAAAGCATTGTCATTCATACGTATGTCATTTAGATTAGATGTGCCTACAAAAAAATATATTTTATATGTCATACATACATCATAGCCTGATATTTTATGTATTTTTTTAAATGCAATTAAAATGGGCAATATACATAAATTGCTATGAATAATTAGATTAGTTTTTAATGGCTAGAAAACTTAGTAATTCTCATTAATATTAATCTAGTAATTAAATAGTTTAATAAGTTAGATTAATAGGGTCATTTGTTGTAATGGGAATTAATATGATTAATAACCTAATAATAAATGAACTGAATAAAGTGTTAGAGTTTTAATTGTTAAAACTTAGTAAACACTAACATAATAATCTGACCTTAGTAAATAGTTTACAAAGGCTTAGATTATTCACTAATAGATTAGATTTTTAACTGTTAAAAATCATTACTAATTTATTAGTTAATTAGAATTCGTTTTTAAATAGTTAATGCACTAGACAACTTGATTAAAGTTAATCGTTTAATCCTATAGAGTCTAGGTGCATTAAAAATAAAAGAAAACCCTAAATTTTAAAATAGTGAGTGGGATAGGGATATAGGACATATATATTCCGCGGTCTCGATCATTAGGTCAACACCGTGAGACCCAAGTGGGGCCTCGTGACGGCTTTGCTTTCGTCCTCACTAAGGAGGGTTTCGACAAAGGTCAATACCAAGGTTGACTTCCTAATGGGCATGATTTCTAAGTGTATTTTGGGATTGACCGACCCTAAGGCGGCAATTCTCGAGTTAAGCTCGTGAGATCTGAAATGGTGGGTTACACTTACGAAGGTTTTGATTAAGTTTGTTAATTAAAAACCTGACTGAATAAACAATGGTTGAATGATATGGAATAATAGTTATTCTAGAATATCATTTGATTTAGAATGTATCGGTCCAACATGCAAAGACTTGATCGACCCTAAGTCGTCATTTCTTTGTGGTATGTTGGATTGGCGTGGTATAGTAACTAGTTTTAGGATAGTTCTAGTTCGTTAAACCTGTGCATGCATCATGTTTAAATTTTTGCCAAAGCACTCGCACTTGTTTTAGTAAATGACTGAATGAATGTTTTATTTATTTCAGCAATAATGTCTTCTACATTACTTCAAATTCTCGCAAACGACAAATTAATTGGTGATAACTACACTAAGTGAAAACTTAACATTAATGCAATATTGGTCACCAAAGACCTCAAGTTTGTGCTTACAGAGGAATGTCTTCCAGCGCCTACTGCCAATGCCACACGAACTGTTCGTGAGGCATACGAGCAATGGGTCTCATCTGATGAGAAGTCCCGAACATATCTGGTGGTGTCTATCACAGACATGCTTGTCACAAAGCACAAAGCAATGACTTCAGCATTCAAAATCATGGAGTCATTGCAAGCTATGTTCGGGCAGCCCTCCGAGCTTAAGCTACACGAAGTTGTTCGTTCCACTATGCTCGCTCATATGAAGGAAGGTACGTCAGTTTAGGAACATGTCCTGAGCATGATGTCCTACTTCAACACGGCAGAAGTCAATGGTGGGGCCATTGACGAACCCAGTCAAGTGAGCACCATACTGACGACTCCTCCAAAGATTTTTGATCAGTTTAAAAGCAACTATGAGATGAAGAAGTTAAGGTTCAGTCTCATACAATTGCTCAATGAGCTCACTACTTTTGAGTCCTTGACTAAAAACAACAAGGGAAAGACCGGTGAGGTAAGTGTTGTTGAACCATCTTCCTCCAATAATTAAAAGAGGAAAAGGTCTGCTAGGAAGGCGAAGGATAAGCCCAAACACAAGAAAGCCCAAAACAAGAAGAAGTCCAAGAAAAGTAAATATGATTTACTTGTTCTTGAGTCATGTTTAGTGGAACATGATTCTTCACCCTGGATAGTTGATTCGGGGGCCACTAACCATATTTGTTTTTCTTTACAATGGACTGATTCTTGGACACAACTAGAGGAGCAAGACTTCTCAATAAGTGTGGGGTTAGAGGATGTCGTGTCAGCACGAGCAGTGGGCGTAATTAGATTACGTTTTTTGTAATAATTATTTATTGTTGGACAATATATTTTATATTCTTGGATTTACGTGGAATTTGATTTCCGTTTCTAAGTTGTTAGAACAAAAATGTTCTATTTCTTTTAATAATAAGTCTATTATTATTGGAAAGAATGGTCTGAATATTTGTTCAGGAATTAATGAAAACAATATGTATTTGTTAACACCGTTAATACATACTACTCTGCTCAACACCGAAATGTTTAGGGTTGAAAAACCAAAAACTAAACGACATAAGATTTCTCCAAATAATGACAAGTATCTCTAGCATCTAAGGCTTGGTCATATCAACCTTGACAGGATAGACAGACTAGTAAAAAGCGGACCTTTCAGTGAGTTAAAGGTTGTACCTTACCTATCTGTGAATCTTGTCTAGAAGGTAAAATGACTATGAGACCTTTTACCGGAAAAGGGATTAGAGCTAAAGAACTGCTAGAGCTTATATATACAGACATCTGTGGACCGATGAAAGTTAAAGCTAGGGGTGGTTATGAGTATTATGTCACCTTTTTAGATGACTACTCAAGATACGGATATGTCTAGCTAATGCAAAAAAGTTGGAAACATTTGAAATGTTCAATGAATTCCTAGATGAAGTTGAGAATCAATTAGGTAGGACTATCAAGTCACTACAATTGGATCGTGGAGGTGAGTACAGTAGGGAAAATCGGTTCAAATCGCAACGGAAGCATGAGAAATAGTAAAATTAGGGTTTGCATATAAATACAAATTTTCCCTTTTATTAACAAGAAGCTTAACCCTAGATTAATTTATGTATACAAAATGTGTCGTACCTTTTTCTCGTGACAATTGAACAAGCGACGAATTGATTCCGTAAGATCTTCCAATCCAATCACAAACCTGAATCACCTAGGAGTGTGGGCTCCCTCTTCTTTTAATTGTTTACCTGAGTATGCAAATAGACGAAATCTTTCTCTTTGCTAGTTACAATAATCCTCCAAGAAGAAAACAAAGAACGTTAGGTCACTTGTGAATTGTCAATAAGTTTGATTGAAACTCGCGTGAACCTTGATTCGATGTTGTACACAAAACCTTTTAATTTAAAGGCTACTAGTGTACTATCGAAAACTAAAAGTTCTTTCTTCCTTTTCTTCTTTCCCGAACCTCACACTATTTCTTAGAGTTGATCAAATTTTTTCTAGAGCAAAAACAGATTTTTCTCCCTCAAAATTTTATGGTGGCCGAATTCTTATAAAAAAGAATTACCTTGGCTAGCCGAAATCTCTATCTAAAATTATCTTTGGCTGGCCGAAATTCCTCTTAGAATAATCTTAGGGATGGCCGAAATTTTAGAGATATATATATAGGATCACAAATCCTTTCCTATGAAGGATTCACTGGGTTGGCAAGAATCCTTTCCTTAGGTGGATTTATTTGATAGTTAAAAATCCTTTTCACCCAAACAATATATATTCTAAATAGCCTTGCCAACCAAACCATATATATGGACCAATATATTATTTTCTTATTTTATTAAATCTATTTGACCTTTATAAAGAGTCCACATGTGAACTAGACCCATTCTTACAAAAAGAAACAAGTCCACAAGCCTCAATACAATTCTAGATGGACCTCTAAATTGGTCCGGTAAAATATATCAAGTGATCCATGCAAGTTCACGTGGATTGAGGATCTTGGCGGGCTATCTAGATTTAAGCTCTAGTAGACATAACCCAATCACAATCAACAAGTGATTCGCCTAGGTCCGATCTATTTAATTTTAGTTCATTCCACTATAGAACTAAAAATGAACTCTTAAATAAAGATTGAATAAGTTGATGTTACTCATTCATACTCTAGACAACCTTATAGGAGAAAGTGTATCCTCGTGAAGAATAACAGTAATCGCCAAGAGCTCATAGATCGCCTATAGCTCTCCAAGTTACCATATTTACTCATATGGCAACATTTTGAACTTGGATATTTTCACTTGTCCAGAAGCCATGTTTCAATAGACACCATTGAAAACTTAACGTTAAGATTTAATATCCAATACCTCAAAATATCCATATGATGGTATTCTACTTTCATTTAACAAATGGAGCCACGATGTCCATATCTATAAATGAAGTCCTCTACCGATTAACAAATGAATACCACCAAACTATCGAGGATATTCTATGCTATATAATCGTACTCATTGATAGCTCAAATGATAACAGTTACAACCATAAGTTCATCATTTATCTCAGGATTGAGATAGACTCTCCGATTGTCTTCAAATAAAAACTTTTATCCATTGATGGTTATAGATAAAGTATTTCATTGTGATCATATTCAATACACACAGTGAACTAGATTCTTTTGCCTAAAGACAACTCACTTTGATTATTTTAGACTCATCATAACACATTCGATCCCATTCAAATGCTAGCAAAAGAATCTACAACTTTGACATGATAAAGGTGCCCAACCTTTTATCTTAAGTTGTGAATATTACTCAAGACTAACTAAAGAATTGTGTCTACCTCATACATATCTAGATGTATGAACAATTCTTCTTTTCTTATAGTCTTTTGACCTTATGATTATTTACTTTTGACAATTATAATATTTAAACTATAAGTGCTATAAGATTTGTTAAACTAAAAAATCACTTTATTAATATGAAAAGATTGTCAAATACATTATTACACTCTTGCTATAGAGCATAATCCCAACAATCTTCCACTTGCTCTATAACAAATGTGTCATATCTCTCATCCCTATGTTCTTTAGATGCCCATTAAAACTCTTTTGTGGAAGAACCTTTGTAAAGTGGTCCGCTAGATTATCTGCTAACGCAATCTTGGTAATTGTCAAGCCACCCCTATGCACAATTTCCCTCAGAAGGTGATACTTTCTTTCATGTGTTTCCCTCTCTTATGACTTCTTGGTTCTCTCAAATTAGCCACTGCTCCATTATTGTCACAATAGATAGTGTTCTGCTTATTCGCATCATGAACAACTTCCAAGTCAATAAAGAATTGGCATAACCCGTTAACCACTTTAGCATCCTCGCATGCGGCAACATACTCGGCTTCCATATTAGCAATATAAGATTGCTTGATACTCCTTTATATGAATGCCCCTCCTCCAATAGTAAACACAGATCCTGATGTTGATCTCCGAGAGTCAGAATCTGACTGAAAATCAGAATCATGTATACCCAACGGGAATTAAATCCCCTCCAGATTATATAAGCATATAATCTCTCGTTCTCCTAAGATACTTGAAAATATGTTTGACAGACGTCCAGTAATCAGGATCGGGTTTCGATTGAAACCTACTAACTATGCCCACAGCAAAACAAATATCTGGTATAGTACAGAGCATTTTATACATGAGACTTCCAACTGCCGATGCATATGAAACCCTACTCATGAATTGCTCTTCATGCTCATTCTTAGGAACTTGTTCCTCAGAAAGTTTGATTCCATGTCTGAAAGGTACATACCTTTCTTGGAATCTTGCATGGAAAACCTAGATAAGATTTTATCTATGTATAAAACTTGGGATAATGCAATCGTCCTATTCTTTCTATACCTTATGACTTGTATACCAACAATATAACTTGCTTCTCCTAAGTCCTTCATATCAAATTGTTTTGCTAACCATTCTTTTATTGATGTCAATACACCTATATCATTTTCGATGAGTAGTATATCATCAATATAAAGTACTAGGAAAACCAACTTGTCGCCTTTAATCCTTTTATACACAGGGTTTGTCAAGGTTTTGAATAAATCCAAAACCTTTCCATGCTTGATCGAATCTTATGTTCCAAGATCTGGATGCATGCTTCAATCCATATATGGATCTTTACAACTTGCATACCCTTTCCTCCTGGCCTTTTTTGAATGAATCCTTCTGGTTGCATCATATATAGATGTTTTAGTCAAGACTTCCATTAAAGAAAGCTGTCTTGACGTCTATTTGCCAAATCTCTAGGTCTAGAGATGGCACAATGGATAAGAGTATCCTAATGGATTTAAGCATGGCCACATGAGAGAAGGTTTCTTCATAATCAATACCTTCCTTCTGTGTAACTATTAGCTACCAATCCAGCTTTAAAAGTTTCCACATTTCCATCCATTCCTCTTTTCCTCTTGTATACCCACTTGCACCCGATGGGTTTTATCACTTTAGGCAAGTCTACAAGAGACCAGACATTGTTTTTAAATATAGATTCAATTTTGGATTGCATTGCCTTTTTTCCAATGGTGACAATCAACATCTTCCATTGCTTCCTTGTACGTATAGGGATCATCGACATCCGGAAGATTCTCTACAGATTCTCCTAGACTGATGTATCTGTCGGGTTGTTTACTAACCCTTCCACTATGATGAGGTATGGTAGATTGTTGATCTTGTGTTGGTACGGAACTTACAATTGGGCTTGGTTGTGAAATCTCATTCAGGACAATTCTACTTTTAGGCACAAAGTTATTCATATAGTTTTCTTCTAGAAATTTTGCATTTGTCAAAACAAATACATTAAGATCTGAAGGACTATAGAAATTATATCTTTTTATTCCTTTTGTTCCTTTTGGATACCCTACAAATATGCATGTTTCTTAACGGGACTCCATCTTTTTTGTCTTTCCTTTTAACACGTGCGCAGGACATCCAAATATACTTAAGTGTTATAAACTAGGCTTTCGCCTGGCCCAAAACTCATGCGGTGTTTTAGGAACCGACTTAGATGGGACATCGTTTAGAATATACATGACAGTTTGTAAATAATATCCCCAAAAGAAATCAGGAAGTGTTGAATAACTCAACATAGACCTAACCATGTCCAAAAGAGTTCCACTTCTCTTTTCTGCAACCCATTTTGTTGAGGTGTGCCTGGTGAAGAAAAATGAGAAATTATCCCATTATCAATAAGATATTGTTGAAACTCACCAGATAGATATTCTCCACCATGATTAAACCTCAAGATTTTTATGTGTTTCTCAAGCTAATTTTCAACTTCATCTTTAAATGCTTTAACATGTCAAAAGCATCCGACTTATGTCTCATGAGATACACATAGCCAAGTCTTGAGTGATCATGCGTGAAAGTGATGAAGTACTTATATCCACCTCTAGGTTAAATGCTCATAGGTCCACAAACATCAGTGTATATCAATCCTAAACATTCGATGGCTCTTGTGCCTTTGGTCATAAATGACCTTTTGGTGATTTTACCTTCCAAACAAGATTCAGAAGTTGGTAGATCATCGACCTTTAAGTCACTTAGAGGTTTGTCACTTACCAATCTTTTAACCCTATTAAGGTTAATATGACCTAGGCGTAAATGCCATAGATAGGTTTATCTTTTAATAATTATACTCTTTTATGATTAGGTTACGTTGATTCCACGTCCGAAAAGTGAAAGATATTTTTATGCAAATAGAATAAACCATTTTCCAATGTACCTTTACAAATAATTTTGTCATTCTTACTAATAATAAAACCTTTATTAAAAGCAACCGAATATCCAAATTTATTTAAACAAGAAGCCGAAATTAAATTCCTTTTGAATTGTGGTACATAATTAACGTTTAATAAAACTAAATGCCTATAAGAATCTAAATTGATTCCATTATCTCCCACTATACTAGTAGACACCAACGTTCCTTTTTCTAAATGCAAGTTGAATTCATTCTTATTCGGTCTATTCCTTTGACCCTTTTCACCACAATGGAAACACTTCCCTTTGATCTTGGTTACTTTCTTGGTCTCCTTCTAAGAAGGCCCAAGTTGCTTTTTCTTTTGTTGTCTCTTGACCTTCTTATGGGTTTTTAACAATAGCAACTTACCAAGCATATGAATCTCTTGACCCTTGCCTTTCACAAGAATCATTTCGGTGCTTTGAACATCTTACTTCAGGCCTTGCAAGGTGTATTCCTTGCACATCTTTTGTCTCACCATCTATCTCATCACCATTCAATTCAGCAATGTTGAGAAGTTCTATGACTTTCATCATGTGATCTTTCACAACCTGTCAAGGTCTCATCCTAAGATTCATGAAAGCAGTCACTGCCTTTTTCTTAGTCGTCCGAGACCTTGTAGCTAACATTTCCTATAGAGAAAACATTATATCGGTAGCAGTCTCCATTCCATCATGTTGCTGGTGTAACACATCAGAGATGATGGCCATAATGTAACGCACATTTAGCCATCTAATCTGAAGACTTCCACTACTGATACTCATCTTTTTGTTCCTGAGTAGATTTATTGTAGGAGCAGGTGGTTTAGGAGTATACAGAATGAAATTATACTTTTCAGTTTGTAACAACGGCCCAATATTCCTTTTCCGTGTGACATAATTATCATCAGTTAAAGCATTATCTTTTAGGATATTGATTTGGGATGGGGTCATGATTTTTTTTTCATAACAAAAATTATATAAGTAAACAATCATGATATAGCACTTTTGAATATTTATCTTGAATTAAATAAAATAATTCAATCTTAAAAATTCAACGGTGATCCAACACCCATAAATGTCACGCCTCATTCAGGAGTTCGCAACATTTACTAGTTGGACTAGGTCCAACCTAATTGTTAATATAACAACCAACGTTTTCATTTTAGCCTTGCAATTTTATTAACAATATCTCTTGGGAGGATATTAATAAAATTACATTGAATGTGTTACCAAGTTATCGACCTTCAATATAATCCCTCACGAATATCCCTCATTTGGGAGTAGATATCGTTTGGGCTAATTGTCTAGTCTATCCTTGTAAGGAAGTATCTTGCTAAATTCCATTCATGAATACCTCTTGGGAGGTTATTACACGAAACATAAAGCTCAACCACACTTGGAGGCCGTAGGTGTTCCAAAACACCTTCTCCCACTCAGTTGTTTAAGGCATGTGATCGAATTCCATAGATTGATTTACCAAGTTATCTAGATGCCTATTAGATACTTAAATCATTCAATGCATGTTCATACCAAAAGATATATATGAGTGGCACTCCTATTCTATATGACATGTTATCAAACAATGACAAATATTGCAATATTTACAAAAAATATAAATAGCTACAATTTTGGCGCATCCTAGAAAAGCAAGTAAATTACATGTCTTGGAATACAAAAAACTCCTTTCTTGGCGAACAAGTCTTCATGCAACCTTCGTCGTTTGGACTCTCTCGGCTACCTCTCATGGGCCTCCTACTCATGGGCATGCGCATGCCACAACCCCATAAAGGGCTGCCATGCGTAGCCCATGACTTCCATAGGGCTTCCGTGCGCAGCCCATGCCACAACAAACATGGTTGAGCGCTCTTCGCTCGCACATTTGTTGCTACGGCTCGTATGGTTCCAAACTTGTTCCGATTGCTCCCAATTCTTCAAACCTTCGAGTCATCGATACTTGACTGTATTACAAAAAAATTATAAATAAAAATTCTGCATTTTTTTTACAACAAAAAAAAAACCTAATAACTACCATGAAGGAAATTATTCATCTTGTTACAATCCTAAAACAAAATACATTGAAATTCTATGACCAAATTGAGCAATAACAATCCACATATAAAACATATATATATATATATATATATATATATATATATATATCCATACATTCCAGTGTAAATATATATGTGAATACCTATAATGTTATCTCTTTCTAAAACATGCATATATACAATAAAAAGAAAAAGATTCACGAACATATACATCAATTAATCTAGGGTACAACCAAGCTCTGATTCCAATTGTAGGCAAAATTCGTGCAGCAAAAGCGTGAAAAAAATTGAAAATTAGGGTTTGCGTATAAATAAAAAATTTCCATTTTAATAACTAGAACCTTAACCCTAGATTAATTGATGTATATAAAAGGTGTTGTACCTTTTTCTCATGATGATTGAACAAGCACCGAATTGATTCTGCAAGATCTTTTAATCCAATCACGAACGTGAATCACCTAGGAGTTTGGGCTCCCTCTTCTTTTAATTGTATACCTGAGGATGGAAACAAACAAAATCATTCTCTTTGTTAGTTACAATAATCCTCCAAGAAGAAAACAAAGAACGTTATGTCACTTGTGAATTATCAATCAATTTTATTGAAACTCGCGTGAACCTTGATTCAATGTTGTACACAAAACCTTTTAATGCAAAGGCTACAAGTGTACTATCAAAAACTAAACGTTCTTTCTTCCTTTTCTTTTTTCCCGAACCTAACACTATTTCTTAGAGTTGATCGAATTTTGTCTAGAGCAAAAACAGTTTTTTCTCCCTCAAAATTCTATGATGGCTGAATTCTTTCCAAAAATAATTACCTTGGCTAGCTGAAATCTCTCTCTGAAATTATCTTTGGCTGGCTGAAATTCCTCTTAGAATAATCTTAGGGCTGGCTTTGGGGCATCTCGGGGCAACAAGGCTTTGGGGCTGAGATGGCCATGCGCCATCTCGGGAAGGTGCCAAGTGATGGCTTGTGCCATCGCACCTCTTCCCTTGCTCTCCTCTCGCGTTCTTCAACTATTCTTTGGTCTCCGAACTCTGAATTCAAATCCGTTTGAAGATTACAAACCGGGACTCCCTCTTAGACATGGAAATATAAGATAATGAACCCAGAAAATCAGAACTCGACTCGATATACGAAGACGAAGACAATGTATGCAACATGAGTTCAAAGTGTAGTATCATTTGACTTAGAACTCGAAATCAATAATTATGAGTAACCGAAAAGATCGGAACTCAATCAAGAATGATTTAAGACTAAATTCAAGTTCAATATCCATGTTATACAAACATATACACAAACAAACACATTTCCCACAAGAATGCAAACTACATAGAGATAGTCTCCAATCATGCATTTTACAAAACATGTTATTTCCATACCAATGCATGAGCATTCATCTTCAACTGTGTGAATGTGTTATACCAAAAAATGCACTATGATGTAGAGACACAAATGTATGAATTGTGTGCATGTGCGTATTTAATGATGCACAACTAAGCAGGGACACATATGAATGAATTGTGTGTGTGTGCTTCTATGCCTTGAAAGAGGAAGAAGGATCTCGATACCTTAGCATCCAAGAATTGTACCAATCCTCTTGAAGATGAAATTTGCATCATGACAAGTTTCTTTTCTTGCTTGAAGCTCTTATCATCATGTACCACTTAAGCAACTAAGCATTACATAGAAATGAAGTTTTGTTATGGAATCAAGCCAACACAAATCTAGAACCTAACAGGTTGCAAGCGTTATTATTTGAGCTGTCAATGAGTACGATTATATAGCATAGTCTATCCTCGATAGTTTGGTGATATTCATTTGTTAATCGATAAAAGACTTCATTTATAGATATGGACATCGTGGCTCCATTTATTAAATGAGAGTAGAATACCATCATATGGATGCTTTGAGGTATTGGATATTAAATCTTAACGTTAAGTTTTTAATAGTGTCTATTCAAACATGACTTCTGGACAAATCAAAATATCCAAGTTCAAAATGTGGTCCATGAGTAAATATGGTAACTTGGAGAGCTATAGGCAGTCTATGAGCTCTTGGCAATTACTGGTATTCTTCACTAGGATACACTTTCTCCAATAAGGTTGTCTAGGGTATGAATGAGTAACATCAACTTATTCTGTCTTTATTTAAGAGTTCAATTTTAGTTATTTAGTGGAACGAACTAAAACTAAATAGATCGGACCTAAGTGAATCATTTGTTGATTGTGATTGGATTGTGTCTATTTGAGCTTAAATTTAGATAGCTCGCTATGATCCCTAATCCACACAAACTTGCATAGGTCACTTGATATATTATGTCGGACCAATTTAGGGGTCCATCTAGAAATGTATTAAGGCATGTGAACTTGTTTCTTTTTGTGAGAATAGGTCTAGTTCACATGAGAGTAGAATACCATCATATGGATGTTTTGAGGTATTGGATATTAAATCTTAATGTTAAGTTTTCAATAGTGTCTATTGAAACATGACTTCCGGACAAGTCAAAATATCCAAGTTCAAAATGTGGTCGAATGAGTAAATATTGTAACTTAGAGAGCTATAGGCAGTCTATGAGCTCTTGGCGATTACTGGTATTCTTCACGAGGATACACTTTCTCCAATAAGGTTGTCTAGGGTATAAATGAGTAACATCAACTTATTCTATCTTTATTTAAGAGTTCAATTTTAGTTCTTTAGTGGAACGAACTAAAATTAAATAAATCGGACCTAAGTGAATCATTTGATGATTGTGATTGGGTTGTGTCTATTGGAGTTTAAGTTTAGATAGCTCGTCAAGATCCCTAATCCACACGAACTTGCATGGGTCACTTGATATATTCTACCGGACCAATTTAGAGGTCCATCTAGAATTGTATTAAGGCATGTGAACTTGTTTCTTTTTGTGAGAATAGGTCTAGTTCACATAAGAGTAGAATACCATCATATGGATGTTTTGAGGTATTGGATATTAAATCTTAATGTTAAGTTTTCAATAGTGTCTATTGAAACATGACTTCCGGACAAGTCAAAATATCCAAGTTCAAAATGTGGTCGAATGAGTAAATATTGTAACTTAGAGAGCTATAGGCAGTCTATGAGCTCTTGGCGATTACTGGTATTCTTCACGAGGATACACTTTCTCCAATAAGGTTGTCTAGGGTATGAATGAGTAGCATCAACTTATTCTATCTTTATTTAAGAGTTCAATTTTAGTTCTTTAGTGGAACGAACTAAAATTAAATAAATCGGACCTAAGTGAATCATTTGATGATTGTGATTGGGTTGTGTCTATTGGAGTTTAAGTTTAGATAGCTCGTCAAGATCCCTAATCCACATGAACTTGCATGGGTCACTTGATATATTCTACCGGACCAATTTAGGGGTCCATCTAGAATTGTATTAAGGCATGTGAACTTGTTTCCTTTTGTGAGAATAGGTCTAGTTCACATGTGGACTTTTTATTAAGGTCCAACGGATTTACTAAAATAACAAAAATAATATATGGCCCATATATATGGCAAGCTTAATTATATTATTTTTTATTTTATTTTTTAATTAAATGGAAATTAATTAATTTGTTGATTATTTAATTATTTAATTAAAAGTCAAAATCTTTTTCCTAGTAGGAGATGGTCTCCTAAAATTATACAATTGTTGGTAGTATAATTAATATTAAAGACTATATTTGATAAGTAGATAAATAAAATGAATTATTTATCTAATCAAATTAGGAAGTCTTTAATATGGTTGCAAATACACTATTGAGTTGGATTAGGAGTCTTGGTGTAGGATAGAATTCATTTAGAAAAAGGATTCTTAACCACCAAGTAAATCCACTTAAGGAAAGGATTCTTAACAACCAAGTAAATCCTTCTTAGGAAAGGATTTGTGATCCTAATATATATATATATATAAGGATAGAATTCCTTTAAGAAAAGGATTCTTAACTCCCAAATAAATCCACCTAAGGAAAAGATTCTTGCTAACCAAGTAAATCCTTCTGAGGAAAGGATTTGTGATCCTATATATACCCTTGTGAATTTCGGCCAACCCAATGATTCTTAGAGTAAAATTTTGGCCAACATAAGTCTTTTCTAAGAGAGAATTTTGCTTGGCAAGAAAGAATTTTGAGAGAGAAAATTTTAGTATTTTACTATGGACAAAATTTAATCAACTCTAAGTTATAGGGTGTGGAATTCGGCCAAGGAGAAAAGAGAAAAAGAGAATGTTTTTTGTTTTTTTTATTACACTAGTATCCTTTACATTAAAAGAGTTTTGTGTAAAACATCGAATCAAGGTTCACGCGAGTTTCAATCAAATTGATTGATAATTCACAAGTAGTCGGACGTTCTTGATTTTTCTCTTGGAGGATATTTGTAACTAACAAAGAAATAGATTTTGTTTGTTTCCATCCTTAGGTATACAATTTGAAGAAAAGGAGCCCACACTCATAGGTGATTCGCGTTCGTGATTGGATTGGAAGATCTTGCAGAATCAATTCAGCGCTTGTTTAATCACCACGAGAAAAAGGTACGACACTTTTATATACATCAATTAATCTAGGGTTAAGGTTCTTGATATTTAAAAGGGATTTTTTTTTTATTTATACGCAAACCCTAATTTTAATAAACTTTCTCATGCTTCCGTTGCGTTTTGAACCGTTTTTTTCGCTACACCTCTGTTTTAGAAAAATTATTTGACGGCATTTTAAATTTTGGTAGAAGTTCTACTTCCCTGATCCTTCAGGAGAAGGGGTATTCCTTTCACCCAAGGGATCCTTTTGTTTCTCCTTGTGCTTACCCCTCCTCAACTCCTGGATATCATTCTGCATCTGTGATAGCTGATACCGCAGACGCTTATTTCCAATGTTCTTAAACTCAACCTCGTAGCTCTCCTTATCCGATCCTTCCCCTCGGTTGTCTTCTTGATAGAGATCTTCCCAGTAACTTCTTTTGCTACCCCATACATCACCTCAGGGATCCCTTTCGGTGTTCGTTGGTTGTGCTAGGTGGCCGACCCTTTTCGGTGGTATATCAATGACTGACTTCACCTACCGAGGTAGGCATCTAGTCGGTCCACAAGGATCTGAGGGTATAGGCCCTAACCGATACCTGATTTAAGGTAGGGGCCCTAACCTATCACAGACTAGTATCGATGGTGGTAGCCCCCACCAGTCGAAAGTAGTGGTCCTAATCCATAACCGGTTGGGCTCTTTGTGGATGTTAGATCCTACTGGTTGATGAGTGATTCTCTCTGCAACTAGTCACTGATGAACACTTTCAACGAAAGCTCCAGCCTGCTGATTAAGAATGGCATAGCCTACCAGCAAGTGAGCCGGAGCTTGATCAGTATTAACTGGTGTTGGAGGAGGATCTGGGTACTTCGATCTCTTGCCTCTCATTCGAGCCTTTCGGTGGAAACCGTGGAATGGTGCCCGGATACCTCAGGCTACCCCTGTGATGACCAAAGCTTTATGGCATGATTATATCTGCAATAGAAAACTCAAACATGTGATTTTGGAAAAGGGGTGTGGATTGTCCCCATAGACGACACCAAAAATTGTTAGCCAAATATTCACTCAAGGTAAGAATTTCCAGTTAACACCCTTAGGACCACGACCTCGGTCGATCGCAGTCCGGGTTGGGAACCTTCAGTACCGGTTTAACCTGTAGATTAAGTAGGAAAAATAATATGAATAAAATGATAGACTAAAACAAGCTCTTTTTACTATTAATAAAATCGAAGTACAGATTCTAATACAACTTAACGGGACATTCAATCACTCTTTCTCTATTTTACTTCAACAAATGGAAAATAACACTTAAGTTTCTATCGATAAATGGATATTACTCTCGATTTCCTGATTGCTTGAAATCGTGTTTATAAAAACAATACTCCCAAGTGCACAAATCGTGAAGATAATCACAGTGGCAAGTAAGGATCATTCCCACGAGGACTAGAGATTTATCGATTAAATCTAATTCTAATTAAAGCTAAATTGAAAGTAACCAAAAGATTGATATTGATTAATTTAAACTAAAAACAAAATTAAATTAAACTAAGAAAGTAATTGAGAAGATTGAGTTGTGGTCATGGGTGAGAAAACACTAGGTCATCAATGATCCCCAATTATGAACACTCAATATTTGGAATTAATTTATAAACAAGATTCAATTAATTCTAAGGTTCATTCTTTGTTTTTAATGTGACTATTACCGTTCGGTCGTCGCAGGTTGAGTCACGTGTTCCCAACTGCTATTCACCCTTTGGTCCAGGTGTGAATAATGATCAGAAACCAATTAAATGCAAGAAATAAGAACCAAATTTTAATACTTTGCCTTGGTCTAGCTAAAGATAAAATTCATTCATTCACAAGATCATTAATTAAGAATAAGTTTGGTCCACTCTAACCCTAATTATCTGATAGTCTTAATAATAAAATCATGCCAAATATTCATTCAACCTTTGGCTCAGGTGTGAACAAAAATTATAATTAATGAGGATTAAGCGGTTAATAAAAATGAATAAATCAAGAATTGAATTGATGAAATAATATTAATCCAAATATGAGCATTCACAAAAGGTTCACATTGATTCCCTAGTTATGGATTTAGTTACACATCATGAAAATAGAAAGACAAGAGAAATAAAAATAAAACCCATTGAGGCCTCAAACGGATTCTTCAAATCTTCAATGTTGAAATCTTCTAGTCTTCGAATCTTTGGATGTACAGCGATGAATTAAATAATTGCCATGTTTTCGAAATAATTGCCATGTTTTCGAAATAATTGCTATGTTTTCGAAAAAATATGGAGAGGTGATGTTTGCAGCTATCTCTTCCATAAATCGATAAAAATGTATATATATATATATATATATATATGTTCTTTTCAAAATGGGGTTCAGATTTCCCAAGACAACAAGGAATTCGCACGATCGCTCCCTAGACCCTAGCACAGACATCTTGCTCAGACCGCGGTGTATGAAGCAATTTGCTCTCTGTGATGTTCTGTTATGGAGACCGTGGTAGAGAAACGACCTAGACCGCGATATAGAACCTTAAAAAAAAATCCTAACTAACTAAGCCACTTTCGTAGGGAACACGATAACATTGAACGTACGCTACAAGCCCTTAAAGTGCCAATCATCTAAAATGCATTTGAAGTGTGCCCAAATTGAACAATGCATGCAAAAGTCAATAAGTAAAGACTAAAGTTAACACACAAAAGTGAATGCATTGCTTAATTTTTAACGAAAATCCTATTTTCAAGACGTTCAAGTTTCAAAGTCACATTCGCTAAATGCCATAGACGTAATTCGCCTCGACTCTAATCCTCACAGGGTATCACTCATTAATTCTCACAAAACCTAGGCAAATACACTCAAACAAGCATATTGGAAAGAAGTTATGCACAAGAAATTTTAAGATGTAATTGCATATGAATAAATAATAGAAAGAACACTTGATTTTATGCAAAAGATCTCACGAAAGAACGAAAGAATTAAGCATTATTAACAAGATAGACACATTATTCACTTGTACTTTCATAGTAAGGATAATCAGCATATCAGTTAGACTTTTTTAAGGCTGTAATAGGGCCATTGGGAGAAGGTTATAAAAGAATGGGAAATTAGGAATTCAAAACCTAGGACCATACCATGACAGTTTTCAATAACCTTTACGATTTCGCACAAATTTCTCTCACTTTATTACGGGTGAGATAACAACAATCCCTATCGTCCTAATATTCAAAAATTCACCATTCTCTTCATGTCAACAACTTCTCTCGAGTTGATACAACTTGCATTCTAATGACTTGAGACTCAAAAAAAACTATTCTCTGATACCCTTTTTAACTATTTTTTTTAACGAGAATCAGAGAATTACATGGAAATCATAATTTTCAAACTTACTTTTTGGATTGAATGCAACTCTTTTCCTTCATTGGCCTTTGATCAAAATATACACAAAAATCACTTGCAAGAATATAAAATCTTCTTCACATTCTCAAAGTATGATCCCTGTTGGGATTATGCTCGATAGCAAGAGTGTAATAATGTATTTGACAATCTTTTCATATTAATAAAGTGATTTCTAGTTTAACAAATCTTATAGCATTTATAGTTTAACTATTATAATTGTCAAAAGTAAATAATCATAAGGTCAAAAGACTATGAGCAAAGAAGAATTGTTCATACATCTAGATATGAATGAGGTAGACACAATTCTTTAGTTAATCTTGAATGATATTCACAATGATAAAAGGTTGGGCGCCTTTATCTTGTCAAAGTAGTAGATTCTTTTGCTAGCATTTTAGTAGGATCAAATATGTTATGATGAGTCTAAAATCATCAAAGTGTGGTGTCTTTGAGCAAAAGAATCTAGTGCACTGGGTGCATTGAATTGGATCCCAATGAAATACTTTATCGAGAATCGTCAATGGATAAAAGTTTTCAATTGAAGACAATCGGAGAGTCTATCTCAATCATTTGAAGACAATCGGAGAGTCTATCTCAATCCTGAGATAAAAGATGGACTTATGGTTGCAAGTATTATCATTTGAGCTATCAATGAGTACGATTATATAGCATAGTCTATCCTTGATAGTTTGGAGGTATTCATTTGTTAATCGATAAAGAACTTCATTTATAGATATGGACATCGTGGCTCCTTTTATTAAATGAGAGTAGAATACCATCACATGGATGTTTTGAGGTATTGGATATTAAATCTTAACGTTAAGTTTTAAATAGTGTCTATTGAAACATGGCATATGGATAAGTCAAAATATCCAAGTTCAAAATGCGGTCATATGAGTAAATATGGTAACTTGGAGAGTTATAGGAGGTGTATGAGCTCCTGGCGATTACTGGTATTCTTCACGAGGATACACTTTCTCCAATAAGGTTGTCATGGGTATGAATGAATAACATCAACTTATTCTATCTTTATTTAAGAGTTCAATTTTAGTTCTTTAGTGGAACGAATTAAAATTAAATAGATCAGACCTAAGTGAATCATTTGTTGATTGTGATTGGGTTGTGTCTATTGGAGTTTAAATTTAGATAGCACGCCAAGATCCCCAATCCACATGAACTTGGATGGATCACTTGATATATTCTACCGAACCAATTTAGGGGTCCATCTAGAATTGTATTGAGACATGTGGACTTGTTTCTTTTTGTAAGAATGTGTCTACTTCACATGTGGACATTTTATAAAGGTCAAATAGATTCAATAAAATAAGAAAATAATATATTGGCCCATATATTTGGTTTGGGTGGCAAGGCTATTTGGAATTGCTTAATTATATTACATTATTTTATTATTTAATTAAATGAAAAATAATTAATTTGTTGATTAATTATTTATTTAATTAAAAGTCAAAATCTTTTTTCTAGTAGGAGATGGCCTCCTAAAATTATACTATTGCTGGTAGTATAATTAATATTAAAGACGATATTTGATAAGTAGATAAATAATAGGAATTATTTATCTAATCAAATTAGGAAGTCTTTAATATGGTTACAAATACACTATTGAGTTGGATTAGGAGTCTTGATGTTGGATAGAATTATGTTTTGAAAAAGATTCTTAACCACCAGGTAAATCCACCTAAAGAAAGGATTCTTAACTACCAAGTAAATCCTTCTTAGGAAAAGATTAAAGTCTTCTAATTGTATTCTATAGAAATTTCGTCCAGCCCATATATATATATAATAGGATAGAATTCCATTAAGATAAGGATTCTTAACTACCAAATAAATCCACCTAAGGAAGTGATTCTTGCCAACCAATTAAATCCTTCTTAGGAGAGGATTTATGATCATATATATATATATATATATGTATATTAATTTCGGCCAACCTAAGATTTCATATAGAGAGTTTTCGGCCAACCCTATTATTCTAAGAGAAGAATTCGGCCATAATAGGAATTTTTGGGGGAGAAAAATCCGATTTTACTCTGACAAAATTCGATCAACTCTAAGAAATAGTGTGTGATTTGGAAAAGAAGAAATAGGAAGAAAGAATGTTCAGTTTTCGATAGTACAATGGTAGCCTTTACATCAAAAGGTTTTCTGTACAACATCCAATCAAGGTTTACGCGAGTTTCAATCAAATTGATTGATAATTCACAAGTGACCTAACATTCTTTGTTTTCTTCTTGGAGGATTATTGTAACTAACAAAGAAGAAGATTTTGTTTGTTTCCATCCTCAGTTATACAATTTAAAGAAAGGGAGCCCACACTCCTAAGTGATTCACGTTCGTGATTGGATTGGAAGATCTTGCAGAATCAAATCGGCGCTTGTTCAATCGTCACGAGAAAAAGGTACGACACATTTTATATATATCAATTAATCTAGGGTTAAGGTTCTTGTTAGTCAAAGGGAACATTTTTATTTATACGCAAACCCTAGTTTTTGGATTTTGAATTTTTCTACGCTTCCACTGCGTGGGTTTTTCCCTACAATTGGTGCTAGAGGCTGGTTGTACCCATGATTAATTGATGTATGTGTTCGTGAATCTTTTTTTTATTGTTTATATGCATGTTTTAGAAAGAGATGACACTCTAGGTATTCGTATATATATTTACTTTTGGAATGTATATATATATATATATATATATATATATATGTTTTATATGTGGTTCGTTATTGCTCACCTTTTGTCATAAAATTTCAATGTAATTTTGTTTTGGGATTGTAACAAGAGGGGTGGCCTATCATCACCATAATTTCCTTCTTGGTAGTTGCTAATTTTTTTTTTGTAATAAAAAAAAACTGCAGTATTTTTATTTATAATTCTTCTGTAATACACTCAAGTATAGAAGACTCGAAGGTATGAAGAATTGGGAGCAACCGGAACAAGTTTGGGACCGTGCGAGCCATAGCAACAAACGTGCATGCGAAGAGCATGCAACAACGTTTGTTGTGGCATGGGCCATGCACTGCAGCCCTATGGAAGCCATGAGCTGCGCATGGCAGCCCTTTATAGAGTTGTGGCATGTGCACGCCCATGGGTAGGGGCCAAGGGTGCGCACGCCCATAGGAGGTAGCCGAGAGAGTCCAAACGACAAAGGTCATGTGAAAACTTGTTCGCCAAGAAAGGAGTTTTTGTATTCCAAGACATATGTAATTTACTTGTTTTTCTAGGATGGACCAAAATTGTAGCTATTTATATTTTCCTAAATATTGCAATGTTTGTCAATGTTTGATAACATGTCATATAGAATGGGAGTGCCAATCATATATCTCTTTTGGTATGAACATGCATTGAATGGTTTAAGTATCTAAATTTGCATCTAGATAACTTGGTAAATCGTTCTTTGGAATTCGATCACACGCCTTAAACAATTGAATGGGAGAAGGTGTTTTGGAACACCTATGACCTCCAAGTTTAGTTGAGCTTTATGTTTCGTGAATAACCTCCCAAGAGGTATTCATGAATGGAATTTAGCAAGATACTTCTTTACGAGGATAGACTAGACAATTAGCCCAAATGATATCTACTCCTGAAGGAGGTATATTCGTGAGGGATTATATTGAAGGTCAACAACTTGGTAACACACTCAATGTAATTTTATTAATATCCTCTCAAGAGTTCTTGTTAATAAAATTGCAAGGCTAAAATAGAAAACATTGGTTGTTATGTTAACAATTATGTGGGACCTAGTCCAACTAGTAAATGGTGTGTACTCCCAAAGGAGGCGTGACATTTATGGGTGTTGGATCACCGTTGAATTTTTACGATTGAATTTTTTTATTTAATTCAAGATAAATATTCAAAAGTGCTATATCATGATTATTTACTTATATAATTTTTGTTAATATAAAGAAATTATGACCCCATCCCTAATCAAATTCTTAAAAGATAATACTTTAACTGATGATAATTATGTCACATGGAAAAGGAAAAATTGGGTTGTTGTAAGTTGAAAACCCATAAGATCATTCTGTCTATTCCTAAACCACCAAACTAATGAATCTACTGAGGGGCAAAGAGATGAGTATCAGTAGTGGATGTCTTTAGATGAGATTGCTAAATGTACGTTACATTATGGCCATCATCTCCGACCTGTGGCAACAACAACATGAAGGAATGGAGACTACTGCCGATATAATGATGTCTCTATAAGAGACATTAGCTATGAGGTCTAGGACGACTAAGAGGAGAGGCAGCGTCTGCTTTCATGAATCTTAGGATGAAACATGGACATGCTATGAAAGATCACATGATAAAAGTCAAAGCACATCTCAACATTGCTGAACTGAATGGTGCTGAGATAGATGGTGAGACGAAAACTTGACATGATTGTTAACTCACTATCAGATTCCTTTGGTTTGTTCAATGTTGGACTACACCTTGAACAATAAGGAATACATCTTGTAAGGCCTGATGCAAGATGTTCAAAGCACCAAAATGATTCTTGTGAAAGGCAAGGGTAAAGAGATTCATATGGTTGGTAAAGTTGGTAAAGTTGCTACTGTTAAAACCTGTCAGAAGGTCAAGTAACAACAGAAGAAAAAGTAACTTAGGCCTAATTAGAATGGGTTTCGGGAAGGAAAAGACTGAATGAGAATTTGTTAGGTTTTAGATTTGTGTTGGCTTGATTCCATAACAAAACTTTGTCTTTTTAATACTTAGTTGCTTAAGTGGTTCGTGAAGATAAGAGTTTCAAGGAAGAAAGCAACTTCTAATGATGCAAAGTTCGTCTTCAAGAGGATTGGTACTATTCTTGGATGCTAAGGTATCGAGATTCTTCTTCCTCTTGTAAGGCATAAGCGCACACACACACAATTCATTCATATGTGTCCCTGCTTAGTTATGCATCATTATATGCGCACACACACATAATTCATACATTTGTGTCCCTACATCATAGCGCATCACTTGGTATTAACATATTCACTCACTTGAAGTTGAATGCTCATGCATTTGGTATGAAAGTAACATGTTTTGGAAAATACATGATTGGAGACTATCTCTATGTAGTTTACATTCTTGTGTGAAATGTGTTTATTTGTTTATATATTTGTATTAGATGGATCTTGAGCTTCATTTTAGTCTTAGATTATTCAAGATTGAGTTCTAATCAATTCGGTTACTCATACTATTGATTTCGAGTTCTAAGTCGAAAGATACTACACTTTCAACTCATGTTGCATACAATGTCTTCGTCTTTATATATTGAGTCAAATTATTATTTAATGGGTTGATTATCTTATATTTCCATGTCTATGAGGGATTCTTGGTTTTTAATCTTCAAACAGATTTGAATTCAGAGTTCGGAGATCAAAGAACGGTCGAAGAACGCGAGAGGAGCGCAAGGGAAGAGGTGCGATGGCACAAGCCATCACTTGGCACCTTCCCGAGATGGCACGTGGCCATCTCTTCCCCAAAGCCTTGCTGCCTTGAGATTCCCACGTGCATCTCATGGCGGCACTAAGGCATGAGGGGAAAATGATCTTTTAGTTGTTCTCTCTTTAAAACCTCTCATTTCCTCAAAAAAAAGAAATTGGAAAACTAGTGCAGGATTTTTCTCTCAACATTTTGATTTTTGTTTTTGTGATAACTTATTCATTTCTACTCCGAATCACTTGATTTAAAAACCGATTTCGAGTGTCTTGAAGAGTTATACAAACCCCAATCATTTCTAGAACCAAATGACATCTAGATATTTCGTTATGATCAGATCTTCAGTTCATGATTTTCATCCTTGTTGGTAAAATCATCTTCTTCTTAGTTTTCTTCTTAGATCTTCGTATTTATTGATGCTATTTGATTAAGAAGCATGACTAGGATGATTTTGATATCATTTTTTGGTTTGTTAATTTGATTTTCAATTTTAGCTAGATTTGTGATAAATTGAATGATTTGTGCTAAACTTGATAAACATGAAATTACTTCTAGAAATCTTTTGTTCTTATGCTTGATTGACAATTTCTAGATCTAATTTCATTTTATAAGAACTAGGTAGTGTTTCAATTGGTGTCTATATTCTCATATCAATGTTTTTAGTTGATAACATGATTAGATTGTCTAGATACAATTTTGATTGCTCTTTGAAAGTATAATCTAGCTATCTAGTTGCATGTCCATAGAATTTGTTGTTCATCATTTTCTATGTTGAGTACTTGTTTGCGTTTTGCATTCATGATCACTTAGATGCCTTGTGAAGAGGTAGGAAGTCTCATATCTTAGAGTGATTCTTTAATTTGAGCAATTGGAATTCTTAGCTAGAGTCGAGAGGACTTGGATAGCAAAGCAAGTGGAAGTCTCAACAAGAGGTGTGAGACCTCGGATTGTTGAGCAAGGAAGTCTCAACTAGATTCGGGAGGACTCAGATAGTTGAGCAAGAAGTCTTGCCTAGGGTTGGGAGGATCCAGATAGGTGAGCAAGGAATCTTCCTAGAGACAGAAGGTCTTGGATAGGAAGTCGGCTTAGTAGATCAATAGGTTCAAGGGTAGAGTGAGAGTAATAGCTTGGAGAGCATGTGTTGATTGCTTGAGTGTGTAGCTCATATTTGAAATAGTGGATTTGCTTTCGGCGGTGGTTGTCGTATAAACCTGTGGATGTTTCCACTTCGGAGGTTTACCACATAAATACTATGTGTCATTGTTTGCAATTTTCATTAAGCATTATTAAAATTGCAGTGTTTTAAAAGAAGACAAAAATTGGAGCATATACCTTTTCACCCCCCTCCTCTAGGTATAATCACACTATAAAGATAAAGGGAAATTTCAATTGGTATCAGAGCTGGTGTCTAGACGCACTTAGATAGATCTTCTTTGTAGTGTTTATTATCTTCTTTTGTTTCATCATGATTAAAGAAATGTATTCTTTTGTGGCTTCTCTTGTTGAAGGTGAGTCTATTGACTTAGATGATCAAAAGATCAAAGATCTTATTCAAGAAAATGAAAGGATCTCTAAGATCAATAAGTCTCTTACTAAGAAGTTAGAAAATCATGATTGTAGCTCAAAATGTGTTATTGATCTTAATGACAAAATTCTTAATCTTGAGAAAAACTTGATTGATAACAATGATAGATTAAGTATTTTGAAGCATGAAATTGAGCAAAGAGATTAATCTCTTGATCGTGCTAGGAGAATTGAAAATGTGCTTAAAGCAAAACTTAATGAGCATGAGAATCAAGAGAAATTGCTTAATGACAAACTTAATGAGGCTAAAGAGATGATTAACAAGATGTTATCTAGTTCTAATAAAGTGAAAGCTCTCATTAAGGTTGGAAAGTCTTCAAGTGACAAAAGAGGTTTAGGATATGTTAATAAAAAGTCAACTCCTTCATCTAACAAATCTACTTTTGTCAAAGCTTGTAGCAATTTAATTGTAGGTACACTCTCTAACGGTAAAGCCATAAATGCTACCGGAGGTGCCTCAACATCAACAATGAAAGTCAAGGAAAAGACTCAACAATGCCAAAGACAAACTACATCATCATTAAATGCAAAAGGCAAGACATCTAGTGTTGCACGCCAAAGAGGTAAAAATGTGAGAAGGCAAAATGAGTTGAATGCTCAAGCAAATGGTAAACTTCTCAAATTCATACCTATTTGTCATTATTGCAACATGGTAGGACACATAAGACCTAGATGCTTTAAACACATTCGTAAATGTAGAATTGCCAATGATATGCCTGATAAGTCTTTGAATGGTCCTAGGCAATCATCCATGTATGGATCTAGAATTAGACCTAGAAGACCTTGGAAAAGCATGTTGAGAATAAGTGTGTTGATGATTTGTTTGTTAAATCTTGTGTTGTGCCTCGTTCTACAATGCATAAGAAAGTTGATAATGCTTTGTTTGATTTGTTTGAAAATGTGACTAATGGAGTCAATGTGTCTAAAAACAAGTCAAAGCATGTTAATAAAAGTAGGAATGAGAAACTTGTCAAGAAAGTTTGGGTTAAGAAAAACACAACACAATGTTTGGTTGCACAATATTCTTTAAGAGCTAATTCATCCTATTGTTGGTACCTAGATAGCGGTTGATCTAGGAATATGACTGCTAACAAGGTATTCTTAAAGAATCTTGTTATAAATGATGGTGGATGAGTTACATTTGGTGATGACACTAAAAAGCAAGGGAACCATTTGTATCCCCGAACTTCATAACACCATGTATGTAGACAGTCTACAAGCTAATCTAATAAGCATCACTCACTTGTGTGAAATTTTTAAAGAAGTTAGCTTTGAAATTTTTAAAGAAATTTTTAAATAAGTTAGCTAATCTAACAAGGATGTGTGCACAATAATCGATAAAAAGGGCATAATTGTTTTGAAAGTCAAAAGGTCTTCGTACAATTGCTATTGTTTAGAGGTTGATCCACTAACATGTAATATGGCACATGAGTGCAACAAGCTTGAATTATGGCATGAAAGATTGGGCCACATTAATTATAAAGATTTAAAGAAGCTTGAGAAATATAACATTGTTAGAGGTCTTCCTAGTCTTGGTAAAAAGCTAGATGGTGTTTGAGAACCATGTGAATTAGGTAGACAAACCAAAGTTTCTCATAAAAAGAACACTAATTTTGCTACTAAGAAGCCTTTAGAACTTGTGCATATGGACCTAATGGGACCAATCCAAACCGAAAGCATAAATGGTAAAAAATACATTTTTTTATGTGTTAATGATTTTTCTCGGTTTGCTTGGGTATATTTTCTTAGAGACAAGACCGAAACTTTTGGTTACTTTAAGAAGTTTTGTAATCAAGTTCAAAATGAAAAAGGTATTGGGATCAAGAAAATATGTCGCATTAGGAGTGATCATGAGAGTGAATTTTAAAATGCTAGATTTAATGAGTTTTGTTATGATTATGGGATTTCACATGAGTTCTCGGCTCATAGAACTCCTCAACAAAATGGTATTGTTGAGAGGAAGAATCGTGTCTTGCAAGAGATGGCTAGGGTCATGATCAATAGCAAAAAAGTCCCTAGAAATCTTTGGACTGAATCGGTCAATACCGCATGCTATGTCACTAATAGAGAATTTAGAAGGCCCGACATAAAACAAACCTCCTATGAACTTTGGAAGGGCAAGAAGCCCAATGTGAGCTACTTCCACACTTTTGGGAGTAAGTATTTTATTTTGAATGATAAAGATCACTTAGGAAAGTTTGATGCTAAAAGTGATATTGGTCTCTTTCTTGGGTATGCTAATAATAGTCGTGCATATAGAGTGTTCAATTTGAAAACTAAGACTATTATGGAATCTATTAATGTGAAAATAAATGATCTTAGCATGCTTGATTGGTGTGATAATAATTGTGTCAATGACTTAAAGAATATTTGTTGAATGACACTAAAGCACCTATTGATGTGACTAGTTGTGATGAAAGTGAGTCTAGTCATAATGATGATAATGGTAGTGTTGCTAGAGAAGAAAGTCAAGAGTTAGAAAATGGTTTGAATGATAACCAACAAGATGTCGAAAATTCTAATTCTAGACTTAGGAACATGCATTACCAACAAGACATCATAGGTGATTTGAATGAATGGGTTAGAACTAGAAGGCAACTAGCTAACCAAATTTCATATGCTTGCTACACTTCTCAAATTGAGCCCAAAAATATTAATGAAGCAATTATTGATGAATATTGGGTTAATGCCATGCAAGAAGAACTAAATCAATTCGAGAGGAATGAAGTATGGTCCTTAGTTACTATACCAAAAGATGTCAATGTGATTAGTACAAAATGGGTGTTTAGGAATAAGACATATAAATATGGTAAGATAGTGAGAAATAAAGCAAGACTAGTGGCTCAAGAATACACTCAAGTTGAGGGTGTAGACTTTGATGAGACTTTTGCACCCGTTGCACGTCTTGAGTCCATTAGACTTTTGTTGTCCACTGCATGTCTTAAAAAATTCAAATTGTTTCAAATGGATGTCAAAAGTGCTTTTCTCACTGGATATATTCAAGAAGAAGTGTATGTTGAACAACCTAAGGGTACCCACACTCTCCAAATCATGTGTTTAAGTTGAAAAAGGCTCTTTATGGCCTTAAGCAATCCCCTAAACCTTGGTATGATAGGTTGACTCAATATCTTATTTACAACCAATATAGGAGAGGTGGTATTGATAGAACTTTGTTTGTCATGCATTATGACAATGCATTTTTGTTGCACAAATATATGTTGATGACATTGTTTTTGGGTCTACATGTAAAACCAAGGTCGATGATTTTATGAATGTTATGTTAAGAGAATTTGAATTGAGTATGGTAGGTGAACTCAATTACTTTCTTGGCATGCAAGTGAAACAATCTAGCAATGGTATCATGTTGTCTCAATCTAAATATGCTAGAAATCTTGTTAAGAAATTTGGCCTTGAAAGTGGAAAAGAATTTGAAACACCTATGAGTACTACTTTAAAACTTGACAAAGATGAAAAAGAAAAAATGTTGATCAAAGTCTCCATAGGAGCATGATAGGTAGCCTTCTCTACCTAACGACTAGTAGGCCGGATGTTTGTTTTAGTGTTGGTTTGAGTGCTAGGTTTCAAGCTTGTTGGTTTGAGTGCTAGGTTTCAAGCTAATCCAAAAGAATCTCACTTGAAAATCGTTAAAAGAATCATTAGATATATAAAAGGAACATAATCTTGGTTTATTCTATTCCTTTGATACTAATGATATTCTTGTTGGCTATTATGATGCGGACTGGGCAGGAAACATTGATGATCGTAAAAGCACATCTGGCAGTTGCTTTTACTTGGGGAATAATTTTGTTGCTTGGCTAAGCAATAAGCAAAATTCTGTCTCTTTTTCTTCATCCGAAGCAGAGTATATTACGGCCGGAAGTGCTTGCACATAACTTTTATGGATGAAACAAATTCTCAAAGATTATGAGATCGATCAAGGTAAAATGACTCTCTATTGTGATAATATGAGTGCCATTAACATCTCTATAAATACGATTCAACACTCACGTACAAAGCATATAGACATTAGGCATCATTTCATTAGAGAACTTATTGAACATTCAATAGTAACTCTTGAACATATGCCTACTAAAAATCAACTTGCGGACTTGTTCACAAAGCCCTTGGACAAAGAGAGATTTGTATCTCTTAGAAGATCCATTGGCATGATTTGTGTTGATTAATGCTTGTGTGTGGTTATGAGTGGCTTGATAAGCAAAAATATATTGTATATCTATTTCTTTGAGAGCTACTCATGTGAGAAGTAAGGATCTTGATAAAATAGTTTTATTACTTCTAGATCATGCACTTAAGTTTTTGTAAATATTTTTAAAAAGTGCACAAATGCTTCTCTTATATGTCTAAGTGTTAGTAATTTGGTTTGAAAGCATGTAGATTATGGATGCATCTTGAAGTTCATTGTCTAGTACATGATAGATGACCTATGGTTAGTATCCTTTTTGCTTCGGCATTTACATAGAACTCAATGAGTACCTTCATGGAAAGGGTTACACACCTTGGTTGTGAAGCCGCCCAATGTAGGAAAGGGCTACACCATTGTGATGAGTGAAAGCCATCATGAAGAGTATATGTTTATGTAAGAAAAATCAAAGAAGTTTTGAAAAAGAATCATTTAAAAAATCTTTGATACAAAGCCTAAAAAGAAATGGAGGAAGGCTTAAACTGGAGTATAGTTGAAAATTGTGATTGCTCGGGTTGAAAAACAGAGATGGGATGACGAGCCACATGCACACACATGCTCATATGTTGAAATCTATTCTCTTTAAAGCAAAAAATTGGGATGATAATCGGTTTGACCTTGATTGGAAAAGCTTTAGATGGATAGGTGTTGAAGTGGTTTGCATGTTGATATCATAATCACTCATTTTATATATGCTAGAAGCATTTTCACACACACACATTTTTGCTTAATGTGCTTGATTCATAAGCAATGAGATATTATTTTTGAGAGAATATTAAGAAATCTATGATTCTCTTATTAATTTTGAAAAATAATGGCTTACTATCTTTTATTGCTTGAAATGTGTGATTGTGTGATTACCTTGTGAACAAGTCAATTTGCTTATTAATATGTGGAGCATATGTTAAGAGGGAGCTTAGGTTGTTAAACTTAGTTCTCTATACAACTTGTTTGCTCACTATCGCATGATTTCATTATGCATCCCTAATAACCTTGTAGGTATTTTCATTTGGCATTTATCTCTCTCTCTAGGTTGTGTAATATGTTTTTTGTCTATTCCTTGCCAAAAGGAGGAGAAAGTGTTTTCCTCACATTGTTACTTACTTTTGATATAAAGGGGAGACAATTCATTAAAGGGAAGAAAGAATTTATGTTTGCATGAGATAAGAAGAGATAAGGGAACTTTTGTTTTTGTTTCGTATATTGTTTATCTCACCTATCTTCTTTGTAGAAGATTTCTTTTGGTTGTTCTTGTCTCACAGGTGCTTTGAATTTGTGAAGATATTCTTGAATATTCTTGAAGAAATGTTAGTCTAGGAATATCTCTTTGTAATGTGAGGATGTGAGAATGCAATCAACATTGTTTATGAGTGATCATTGTATGGTGAAAGTCATAGCACATCTCAACATTGCAGAACTGAATGGTGATGAGATAGATGGTGAGACAAAAACTTGACATGATTGTCAACTCACTATCAGATTCCTTTGGTTTGTTCAATGTTGGACTACACCTTGAACAATAAGGAATACACCTTGCAAGGCCTGATGTAAGATGTTCAAAGCACCAAAACGATTCTTGTGAAAGGCAAGGGTCAAGAGATTCATATGGTTGGTAAAGTTGCTACTGTTAAAACCTGTCAGAAGGTCAAGTAACAACAGAAAAAAAAAAAGAAACTTGGGCCTAACTGGAAGGGGTTTCGGGAAGAAAAAGGCTGAATAAGAATGTTTTAGGTTTTAGATTTGTATTGGCTTGATTCCATAACAAAACTTTATTTCTTTGTAATGCTTAGTTGCTTAAATGGTTCGTGATGATAATAGCTTCAAGGAAGAAAAGCAACTTCTCAACATGCAAAGTTCATCTTCGAGAGGATTGGTACTATTCTTAGATGCTAAGGTATCGAGTTTCTTCTTTCTATTGCAAGGCGTAAGTGCACACAAACATAATTCATTCATATGTGTCCCTGCTTAGTTATATATCATTATATGCGTACACACATACAATTCATACATTTGTGTTGCTACATCATAGCGCATCACTTAGTATAACATATTCACACACTTGAAGTTGAATGCTCATGCATTTGGTATGAAAGTAACATGTTTTGGAAAAGTAACATTCTTGTGTGAAATGTGTTTGTTTATTTATATGTTTGTATTACATGGATCTTGAACTTGACTTTAGTCTTAGATTATTCTTGATTGAGTTCCGGTCATTTCGGTTACTCATACTATTGATTTCGAGTTCTTAGTCAAAAGATACTACACTTTCAACTCATGTTGCATACATTGTATTCATCTTCATATATTGAGTTAAATTATTATTTTCTAGGTTGAGTATCTTATATGTCCATGTCCATGAGGAATTTCCGGTTTGCCATCTTTAAACGGATTCGAATTCGGAGTTTGGAGGCCAAAGAACTGTCAAAGAACGTGAGAGGAGCGCAAGGGAAGAGGACGATGGCACAAGCCATCACTTGGCACCTTCCCGAGATGACGCATGGCCATCTCAGCCCCAAAGCCTTGCTGCCCCAAGATGCCCACGCGCCATCTCAGGGATGCACTAAGGCATGAGGGCAAAAATGGTCTTTTGGTTGTTCTCTCTTTAAAACCTCTCCTTCCCTCTCATTCATTAGAAGTTGAGAAAAACGAAATTTAAGAACTAGTGCAGGATTTTTCTCTCAACATTTTGTTTTTTGTTTTTTGTTTTTGTGATAACTTCTTCATTTCTACTCCGAATCACTTGATTCAAAAATAGATTTCGAGTGTCTTGAAGAGTTCTAAAAACACCAAGCATTTCTAGAACCAAAAAAAGTCTAGATTTTTCGTTGTGATCAGATCTTCTGTTCGTGATTTTCTTCCTTGTTGGTAAAATCATCTTCTTCTTAGTTTTTTTCTCTGATCTTCTTATTGATTGATGCTATTTGATTAAGAAGCATGACTAGGATGAATTTGATATCATTTTATGGTTTGTTAATTTTATTTTCAAGTTTATCTATATTTGTGATAAATTGAATGATTTGTGCTAAACTTGATAAACATGAAATTACTTCTAGAAATCTTTTGTTCTTATGCTTGATTGACTATTTCTAGATCTAATTTCATTTTCTAAGAACTAGGTAGTGTTTCAATTGGTGTCTATATTCTCATATCTATGTTTTTAGTTGATAACATGATTAGATTGTCTAGATACAATTTTGATTGCTCTTTGAAAGTATAATCTAGCTATCTAGTTGCATGTCCATAGAATTTGTTGTTCATCATTTTCTATGTTGAGTACTTGTTTGCGTTTTGCATTCATGATCACTTAGATGCCTTGTGAAGAGGTAGGAAGTCTCATATCTTAGAGTGATTCTTTGATTTGAGCAATTGGAAGTCTTAGCTAGAGTCGAGAGGACTTGGATAGCAAAGCAAGTGGAAGTCTCAACAAGAGGTGTGAGACCTCGGATTATTGAGCAAGGAAGTCTCAACTAGAGTCGGGAGGACTCGGATAGTTGAGCAAGAAGTCTTACCTAGGGTCGGGAGGATCTGGATAGTTGAGCAAGAAATCTTCCTAGAGACAAGAGGTCTTGGATGGGAAGTCGGCTTAGTAGATCACTAGGTTCAAGGGTAGAGTTAGAGTGATAGCTTGGAGATCATGTGTTGATTGCTTGAGTGTGTAGCTCTTATTTGAAATAGTGGATTTGCTTTCGCCGGTGGTTGTGGTATAAACCCGTGGATGTTTCCTCTTTGGAGGTTTACCACGTAAATACTGTGTGTCATTGTTTGCAATTTTCATTAAGCATTATTAGAATTGCATTGTTTTAAAAGAAGATGAAAATTGGAGCATATACCTATTCACCCCCCTATCTAGGTATATTCACAGTATAAAGATAAAGGGAAATTTCAGAATGAATTCAACTTGCATTTAGGCAATATAGCGTTGGTATCTACTAGTGTAGTGGGATATATTAGAATCAATTTAGATTCTCATAGACATTTAGTTACAATAAACGTTTATTATATACCACAATTGAAGAGGAATTTAATTTCGGTCTCTTGTCTAAATAAATTTGGATATTCGGTTACTTTAAATAAAGGTTTTATTATTAGTAAGAATAACAAATTTGTTTGTAAAGGTACATTAGAAAACGGTTTATTCTAATTGCATGGAAATATCTCTCACTTGTTAGACACAGAATAACCGGAACCAAATCATGAAAGAGTAAAATTATCAAAAGATGAAACCTACCTATGGCATTTGTGCCTAGGTCATATAAACCTTAATAGGATTAAAAGATTGGTAAGTGACGGACCTCAAAATGACTTAAAGGTTGATGATCTACCAACTTGTGCATCTTGTTTAGAAGGTAAAATGACCAAAACGTCATTTACGACCAAAGGCACAAGAGCCATCGAATGTTTAGGATTGATACACACTGATGTGTGTGGACCTATGAGCATTCAAGCTAGAGGTGGATATGAGTACTTTATCACTTTCAAGGATGATCACTCAAGATTTGGCTATGTGTATCTCATGAGACATAAGTCAGATGCTTTTGACATGTTCAAAGCATTTAAAGTTGAAGTAGAAAATCAGCTTGAGAAACGCATAAAAATCTTGAGGTCTGATTATGATGGAGAATATCTATCTAGTGAGTTTCAACAATATCTTATTGATAATGGGATAATTTCTCAATTTTCTACGCCAGGCACAACTCAACAAAATGGGGTGGCAGAAACGAGAAATAGAACTCTTTTGAATATGGTTGAGTCTATGTTGAGTTATTCAACACTCTCTAACCTTTTAGGGGATATGCTTTACAAACCTCAATGTACATTCTAAACGATGTACCATCTAAGTCGATACCTAAAACACCTCATAAGTTGTGGACCGATCGAAAGCATAGTTTACAACACTTAAGGATATTTGGATGTCCTGCATACATGTTAAAAGGAAAGACAAAAGATGAAGTCCCATTCAGAAACATGCATATTTGTAGGGTATCCAAAAGGAACAAAAGGATATTATTTTTATAGCTCTTCAGATCTTAAAAAATATTTTTTTCGACAAATGTAAAATTTCTGGAAAAGGACTATATGAATAATTTTGTACCTAAAAGTAGTATTGTCCTAAATGAGCTTTCAAGAGATACAATTCCAAAAGAGATTTTACGACCAAGCCCAATTGTAAGTTCCGTACCAACACAAGATCAACAATCTACCATACCTCATCGTAGTAGGAGGGTTGGTAGACAACCCGAGAGATACATTGGTGTAGGAGAATCTGTAGAGAATCTCTTGGACGACGATGATCCCTATACGTACAAGGAGGCAATGGAAGATGTTGATCATCGCCATTGGCAAAAGGCAATGCAATCCGAAATTGAATCTATGTTAAAATACAAAGTCTGGTCTCTTGTAGACTAGCCTAAAGGGATAAAACCCGTCGGGTGCAAATGGGTATACAAGAGGAAAAGAGGAATGGATGGAAAGGTGGAAACCTTTAAAGCTAGATTGGTAGCTAAAGATTATACACAGAAGGAAGGTATCGCTTATGAAGAAACCTTTTCTCCTATGGCCATGCTTAAATCCATTAGGATACTCCTATCCATTGCGGCATCTCTAGACCTAGAGATTTGGCAAATGGACGTTAAGACAGCTTTTCTTAATGTAAGTCTTGTCGAAAGCATCTATATGATGCAACCAAAAGGATTCATTAAAAAATGCCAAGAGGAAATGGTATGCAAGTTGCAAAGATCCATATAAGGATTGAAGAAAGCATCTAGATCCTGGAACATAAGGTTTGATCAAGCTGTGAAAAGTTTTGGATTTATTTAAAACCTTGAAAAACCTTGTGTATACAAAAGGATTAAAGGTGACAAGTTGGTTTTCCAAGTTGGTTTTCCTAGTTCTTAATGTTGATGATATACTACTCATCGGAAACGATGTAGGTGTATTGACATCAATAAAAGAATGGTTAGCAAAACAATTTGATATGAAGGACTTAGGAGAAGTAAGTTATGTTCTTGGTAGCCAAGTCATAAGGGATAGAAAGAATAGAACGATTGTATTATCCCAAGCTTCATACATAGATAAAATCTTGTCTAGGTTTTCCATGCAAGATTCCAAGAAAGGTATGTTACCTTTCAGACATGGAATCAAACTTTTGAAGGAACAAGTTCTTAAGAATGAGCATGTAAAGAAATTCATGAGTAGGTATCCATATGCTTCGGTAATTGGAAGTCTTATGCATGCAATGCTCTGTACTGGACCAGTTATTTGTTTTGATGTGGGCATAGTTAGCAAGTTTCAATTGAAACCTGGTCCTAATCACTGGACGACAGTCAAGCTTATTTTCAAGTATCTCAAGAGAACGAGAGATTATATGCTTGTATACTCTAGAGGGGAGTTAATTCCCGTTGGGTATACAGATTCTGATTTTCAGTCAGATTTTGACTTTAGGAGATCAACGTCAGGATCTGATTTTACTATTAGATGAGGGGCAGTCATATGGAGGAATATCAAGCAATCTTGTATTGCCAATTCCACCATGGAAACCGAGTATGTTGCCGCATGCGATGCTGCTAAAGAGGTTGTCTGGATCCACCAATACATGATTGACTTGGAAGTGGTTTCTAATGCGAATAAGCAGATCACTATCTATTGTGATAATAGTGGAACAGTGGCTAATTCGAGAGAACCAAGAAGTCACAAAAGAGGGAAACACATTGAAAGAAAGTATCACCTTTTTAGGGAAATTGTGCATAGGGGTGACGTGACGATTACCATGATCGTGTCAGCAAATAATCTAGCGGATCCTTTTACAAAGGCTCATCCATAAAAAAGTTTTGATGAGAATCTAGAGAACATGGGATGAGATATATGACACATTTGCTATAGAGCAAGTGGGAGATTGTTGGGATTATGCTTGATAGCAAAAGTGTAATAAAGTATTTGACAATATTTTCATATTAATAAAGTGATTTCTAGTTTAACAAATCTTATAGCATTTATAGTTTAAATATTATAATTGTCAAAAGTAAATAATCGTATGGTCAAAAGACTATGATAAAAGAAGAATTGTTCATACATCTAGATATGTTTGAGGTAGACACAATTATTTAGTTAGTCTTGAATAATATTCACAACGATAAAAGATTGAACTCCTTTATCTTGTCAAAGTTGTAGATTCTTTTGCTACCATTTTAGTGGGATCAAATGTGTTATGGTGAGTCTAAAATCATCAAACAGTGGTGTATTTGTGCAAAAGAATCTAGTGCACATGGTGCATTGAATTGGATCACAGTGAAATACTTTATCTAGAATCATCGATGGATAAAATTTTTCAATTTCAAGACAATCGGAGAGTCTATCTCAATCCTGAGATAAATGATGCACTTATGGTTGCAAGTGTTATCATTTGAGCTATCAATGAGTACGATTATATAGCATAGTCTATCCTCGATAGTTTGGTGGTATTCATTTGTTAATCGATAAAGGACTTCATTTATAGATATGGACACCGTGGCTCCATTTATTAAAAGGGAGTAGAATACCATCATATGGATGTTTTGAGGTATTGGATATTAAATCTTAACGTTAAGTTTTCAATAGTGTCTATTGAAACATGACTTCTGGACAAGTCAAAATATCCAAGTTCAAAATGTGGTCATATGAGTAAATATGGTAACTTAGAGAGCTATAGGCGGTCTATGAGCTCTTAGAGATTACGGGTATTCTTTACGAGGATACAATTTGTCCAATAATGTTGTCTAGGGTATGAATGAGTAACATCAACTTATTCTATCTTTATTTAAGAGTTTAATTTCAGTTTTTTAGTGGAATGAACTAAAATTAAATAGATCGGACCTAAATGAATCATTTGTTGATTGTGATTGGGTTGTGTCTATTGGAGCTTAAATTTAGATAGCCCGTTAAGATCCCCAATCCATATGAACTTGCATTGATCACTTGATATATTTTACCAGACCAATTTAGGGGTCCATCTAGAATTGTATTGAGGCATGTGGACTTGTTTCTTTTTGTAAGAATGGGTCTAGTTCACATGTGGATTTTTTTAAAGGTCAAATGGATTTAATAAAGTAAGAAAATAATATATTGGCCCGTATTTATGGTTTGGGCGGCAAGGCTATTTAGAATAGCTTAATAACATTATTTATTTAAATTGAAATTAATTAATTTGGTGATTAATTAATTATTCAATTAAAAGTTAAAATCTTTTTCCTAGTAGAAGATGGTCTCCTAAAATTATACTATTGTTGGTAGTATAATTAGTATTAAAGACTATATTTGATAAGTAAATAAATAAAATGAATTATTTATCTAATCAAATTAGGAAGTTTTTAATATGGTTACAAATACACTATTGAGTTGTATTAGGAGTCTTGGTATAGGATAGAATTCCTTTTTGAAAAGGATTTTTAACCACCAAGTTAGGAAAGGATTCTTAACTACCAAGTAAATCCTTCTTAGGAAAAGATTAAAGTCTCCTAATTGTATTCTATAGAAATTTCGGCCAGCCCATATATATATAATAGGATAGAATTCGTTTAAGATAAGGATTCTTAACTACCAAATAAATCCACCTAAGGAAAGGATTCTTACCAACCAAGTAAATCCTTCTTAGGAGAGGATTTATGATCTTATATATATATATGTTTGTTAATTTTGGCCAGCCTAAGATTTCATATAGAGAGTTATCGGCTAACCTTATTTTTCTAAGAGAAGTTTTCGACCATCATAGGAATTTTGAGAGAGAAAAATCCGATTTTACTCTAGACAAAATTCAATCAACTCTAAGAAATAGTGTGTGATTCGGGAAAGAAGAAATAGGAAGAAAGAACGTTTAGTTTTCGATAGTACACTAGTAGCATTTACCTCAAAAGGTTTTGTGTACAACATCGAATCAAGGTTTATGCGAGTTTCAATCAAATTGATTGATAATTCACAAGTAACCTAACGTTCTTTGTTTTCTTCTTGGAGGATTATTGTAACTAACAAAGAAGAAAATTTTGTTTGTTTCCATCCTCAAGTATACAATTTAAAGAAAGGGAGCCCACACTCCTAGGTGATTCACGTTCGTGATTGGATTGGAAGATCTTACAGAATCAATTAGGCGCTTGTTCAATAGTCACGAGAAAAAGGTATGACACTTTTTACATATATCAATTAATCTAGGGTTAAGGTTCTTGTTAGTCAAAGGAAATTTTTTATTTATACACAAACCCTGATTTTTGGGTTTTGAATTTTTCTATGCTTCCGCTTCGTGGGGCTTTCCCTACAATCCGAGCTATAAGATATGGCTAAATTATGGCTTATTAGGTTACAATTAATATGGTGAAGAAGGAAAACGGCTAATTCAGTGTTTGGCTTCAAACAGGGCTATGGGGCACACAACACACTGATAGGAAATGTTTATGGCCTTTTAAGTAGTTCAAGCACAAATAGTCTAATCATCACTTCCACTGGTTCGACTTACTCAAGATAGAAAAAAAATCATGTGACTTCTTTTAAAGATGAAAGTTCTATAATGCTCAATGTATAACCTATAGAGATCAAATCTAAAGGCTAAGAACCTACTGAGTGTTTAGGAGCAGAAACAAAATTTCCCTTGTAATTTATCATATATGTACACTTTTTGGTTTGGTGAATTCACATGGGTAGTCTCCACTATTAATAATGGCAATTCAACTAAGCTTCCTATCTACTATCACATCAAGAGTATGTCATAAAATTTTGAAAAATACAATGCACTACTCTAAGTGGCAAGAAATTAGTGTAAACTCAGTGATTAATGCATATTATCTCTAGGGCACAGATCAAAACATAATATCATGGATCACACCCCCAAACCTACACTCAACATTGCCCACAATGGTGACAAGCGAGAAAATAAAAGAGAGGAAACGCATTAAAGAAAAATACTATTAAATTCTAAATCCAAGTTAAATCCAAAAATACAAAGAAAGCAAATAGAAAGTTAAAATAAATATGACAATTATTCAAAAAGAAATTAAAAAAAAGAACCAAAAAATAAAGATGCATATCCTCTAAAGTCTTCCGTCCTCATCTGAAATGTACAGAACCTATATCCTTTTATCATAATCACGATCCTGCTGCTGGGATATCTGAGGATCTCCCAATCTGAAACTAGGCGGATCGTACCAAGAGCTGCCTCCTGCAAGAAACTCTGGTAGAGGAATCGGAGGCTGGAAATGAACATTACCATCGTTAGCCACAGAAAAACGGTTAACCATCGTGTGCAGCTCACTGATACTCTCCTCTACAGTGTCAAAGCGCATGTTCATCCGCTCCTCTAATCCTCTAAACTGACCGTCTATGTGCTCCTGTATTGCCTGAAACAAAGAATCAAAATATGTATTTCATGGTTGAGTGGCCACTAGATGAGCAGCTGACGGAACATCTATATGAGCATCAGGCATAGGATCAATAACCTCTATCTGTAATTGTGCCTCTTCCTCCTGGGCATCTTGAGCCTCTCACTTCTGACGACGATGTCGCCGCTCTTCATACTGCCCTATTGTGGGTAATCCTCGATCGTGACATAGCTTGTTCCACGTTGTCAACAGTAACATACTAGGCGCATGTTCCTTTAATTCTGTATCCACCTCAATACTCGTTGTCCTGCATAAAGTTGTAATTAAACAGGGAAATACCATAGAGGACACATCTTTACAATCACTGTTGTAGATCGCCCAAAAAATTACACGACCAATATTAATTGGTCGGCCTGTCACAAGTCGATATAATTGTCGGGTGGGCTCAAAGAATAACTCGGTACGATGTTATGTCGATTTCAAGGAGTATAAGATGAAGATGTTCAAAAATGTAGCGTCCACTCTCAAATCCATCTGATACAGGTGAACCATCTGGTTCCACTCCGCCCTGCCATCCTAAGTACTTCAGCCAACCTCTCCAGGTGTTGATCAAGGTCAATAATTATATCTATCCCAATATTGTGATTGACTTGCACCTATGGAGTTACGAAATACTAGTTAATTACATCCGGTGAAATATGGACTTCAACTCCTTAGACCAAAACTGTCCCTCCCCGAAGAAATCTCTCTGGAATCATGCTAGCATAAAACTAGGCCACTATACTCCTATTTGGTTTCAGGGGTATTTGAACAAATCTTGCCCATCAACGGGTAGCTACAACCCCTGACACATATGTCTCTCTTAGACTGGGCACCTCAATGCCCTTTTCCACAATCCAAGGTTGCCTCTAGAATTTCAACATTTGGTCCCTAAAATCCTTGTTCTGAGCTAAGCGTGAAAAAGCGACCCTTTTCCTCTGGACGTACTGCTAACCCGAGGCCTTTTACCCAAATTTGTTCTAGCCATCTTTTATCTTTAATAAAGAGGTTGAAGAATGGCTTTTGAAATTTTTTCAAAAAGAAATAAAGGAGGAAAGAATCTAGAAGATAAAGAGAAGAGGAGGGGGCATATGCAGCGAAAGAAAATTGAGAATGTGAATTTGTGACCTAGACAACGTTCTTAAATAGGTGTGCAAAGTTGTGCCCTACCACGGTCTGGGTCACTTACCTTGGCCGCGGTGATGCCTAAATTTACTGCCCTGGAACTTCAAATTGCACCATTTAACTTAGGCTACAACGGTATTGACCACGGCATAATTATTGCTTCTCCAGTGGCCTCAACTGCGGTGAGGAATAGAGGTTCAACATTCTGTAATCCACGGCGTGGACACCTTGTCTACAGAGTGGTCTGTGACTCGATAAAGTCCAATGGGTACCTACTTGCTGGGCCGCAGTGAAGACACATGCCTTACGAGCGGTCTGCGCCGTAAAAATTGGCAGATCCTTCATGCTTTGTGTAGTGCGGTCTGAAGGGTAAAGAACAGTTCAAAACGCAACTGAAGCATGAGAAAATCGAAATTAGGGTTTGCGTATATAAAAAAATTCCCTTTATGAAACGAGAATCTTAGCTCTAGATTAATTGATATATAAAAAAGTATCGTACCTTTTCCTCGTGACGATTGAACAAGTGCCGAATTGATTCCACAAGATCTTCCAATCCAATCACAAACATGAATCACCTTGAAGTGTGGGCTCCCTTTCTTTAAATTGTATATTATGAGGATGGAGACAAAGCAACATCTTTTCTTTGTTAGTTACAAATATCCTTCAAGAAAAAAATCCAAGAACGTCTGGTCACTTGTGAATTATCAATCAACTTGATTGAAACTCGCGTGAATCTTGATTCAATGTTGTACACAAAACCCTTTAGATGTAAAGGATACTAGTATACTATTAAAAACAAAAACGTTCCTTTTTTTTCTCTTCTAGGCCGAATTCACACACCCTTTATCTATGAGTTGATCGAATTTTGTCTAGAGAAAAAACTAAAATTTTCACCCTCAAAATTCTCTCTTGCTATGCCAAATTCTATCTACAAAATTACCTAGCATGGCCGAAATTTTCATCATAGAATCTTAGGGATGGCTGAAAATCACACACACACACTCATATATATAGGTTCATAAATCCTTTCCTAAGAGGGATTTACTTGGTTGGCAAGAATCCTTTCCTTAGGTAGATTTATTTGAGAGTTCAGAATCTTTTTTTAAAAAGAATTCTATCCTCCTCATATATATACATAGCTGGCCGAAATTTCACTTAATAAAATTACGAGACTTAGTTCTTTTCATACGAAGAATTTACTTGGTAGTTAAGAATCCTTTCCTTAGGTAGATTTACTTGGTGGTTATGAATCGTTTTCAAAAAAGAATTATATTCTCCACCAAGACTCCTAATCCAACTCAATAGTGTATTTGTAACCATATTAAAGACTTACTAATTTGATTAGATAAATAATTCATTTTATTTATCTACTTATCAAATATAGTCTTTAACATTAATTATACTACCAACAATAGTATAATTTTAGGAGACCATCTCCTACTAGTAAAATGATTTTGACTTTTAATTATACTACCAGTATTCGCAAAGAGCTCATAGACCGTCTATAGCTCTCCAAGTTACCATATTTACTCATACGGCCACATTTTGAACTTGGATATTTTGACTTGTTCAGAAGCCATGTTTCAAGAGACACTATTGAAAACTTAACTTTAAGATTTAATATCCAATACCTCAAAGCATCCAAATGATGATATTATACTCTCATTTAATAAATGGAGCCTCAATGTCCATATCTATAAATGAAGTCCTCTATTGTTTAACAAATGAATACTACAAAACTATTGAGGATAGACTATGCTATATAATCGTACTCATTGATAGCTCAAATGATAACACTTGCAACCATAAGTCCATCATTTATCTCAGGACTGAGATAGACTCTCCGATTGTCTTCAAATGAATTTTTTTATCTATTGACGGTTCTAGATAAACTATTTCATTGTGATCCTATTCAATGCACCCAGTGCACTAGATTCTTTTGCCCAAAGACACCACACTTTGATGATTTTAGACTCATCATAACACATTTGATCCCATTCAAATGCTAGCAAAAGAATCTACTACTTTGACAAGATAAAGGCGCCCAACCTTTTATCTTAAGCTGTGAATATTATTCAAGACTAACTAAAGAATTGTGTTTACCTCATACATATCTAGATGTATGAACAATTATTCTTTTCTCATAGTCTTTTGACCTTATGATTAATTACTTTTGAAAATTATAATAATTCAACTATAAATGCTATAAGATTTGTTAAACTAGAAATCACTCTATTCATATGAAAAGATTGTTAATTACAATATTATACTTTTGCTATCGAGCATAATCCTAACAATCTCCCACTCATATCTCTCATCCCCATGTTCTCTAGATGCCCATAAAACTCTTTTGAGGAAGAGTCTTTGTAAAGGGATCCGTTAGATTTTCTGCTGATTCGATCTTGGTAATCGTCACGTCACCCCTATGCACAATTTCCCATAAAAGGTGATACTTTCTTTCAATGTGTTTCCCTCTCTTATGACTTCTTGGTTCTCTCGAATTATCTACTGCACTACTATTATCACAACAGATAGTGATCTGCTTATTCACATCAGGAACCACTTCCAAGTCAATCAAGAATTGGCGGAGCCAGACAGCCTCTTTAGCAGCCTCGCATACGGCTACATACTCGACTTCCATTATGGAATCGGCAATACAAGATTGCTTGATACTTCTCCATATGACTGTCCCTCCTTAAATAGTAAATACAGATCCTGATGTTGATCTCCTTGATTCAGAATTTGACTGAAAATCAGAATCTGTATACCCAACGGGAATTAAATCCCCTCCAGAGTATACAAGCATATAATCTCTCGTTCTCCTAAGATACTTGAAAATATGTTTGACTGTCGTACAGTGATCAGGACCAGGCTTCGATTGAAACTTGCTAACTATGCCCACAACAAAACAAATATCTGGTCTAGTGTAGAGCATTGCATACATGAGACTTCCAATTGCCGATGCATATGAAACCTTACTCATGAATTTCTCTTCATGCTCACTCTTAGGAACTTGTTCCTTAGAAAGTTTGATTCCATGTCTGAAAGGTAACATACCATTCTTGGAATCATGCATGGAAAACCTAGACAAGATTTTATCTATGTATGAAGCTTGGGATAATGCAATCGTTCTATTCTTTCTATCCCTTACGACTTGGATACCAAGAATATAACTTGTTTCTCCTAAGTCCTTCATATCAAATTGTTTTTCTATCCATTATTTTATTGATGTCAATACACCTACATCGTTTCCGATGAGTATTATATCATCAACGTAAAAAACTAGGAAATCCAACTTGTCACCTTTAATCCTTTTGTATACACAAGGTTCATCAAGGTTTTGAATAAATCCAAAACCTTTTACGGCTTGATCAAACCTTATTCTCCAGGATCTGGATGCTTGCTTCAATCCATATATGGATCTTTGCAACTTGCATACCCTTTTCTCTTGGCCTTTTTCAATGAATCCTTCTGGTTGCATCATATAGATGCTTTCATTAAGACTTCCATCAAGGAAAGCTATCTTGACGTCCATTTGCCAAATCTCTAGGTCTAGAGATACCGCAATGGATACGAGTATCCTAATGGATTTAAGCATGGCCACAGGACAGAAGGTTTCTTCATAATTGATACCTTCCTTCTATGTATAACCTTTAGCGACCAATCTAGCTTTAAAGGTTTCCACTTTTCCATCCATTCCTCTTTTCCTCTTGTATACCCACTTGCACCCGATGGGTTTTATCCCTTTAGGCAAGTCTACAAGAGACCAGACTTTGTTTTTGAAAATAGATTCAATTTCGGATTGCATTGCCTTTTGACAATGGCGACAATCAACATCTTCCATTGCTTCCTTATACGTATAGGGATCATCGTCGTCCGTAAGATTCTCTACAGATTCTCCTAGAGCGATGTATCTCTCGGGTTATCTAACAACCCTACCACTACGTCGAGGTATGGTAGATTGTTGATCTTGTGTTGGTACGGAACTTACAATTGGGATTGGTTGCGAAACATCTTGTGGAATTGTATCTCCCAAAAGCTCATTTATGACAATTCTACCTTTAGGTACAAAATTATTCTTGTAGTCCTCTTATAGAAATTTTGCATTTATCGAAACAAATACTTTAAGATCTGAATGACTATAAAAATAATTTCCTTTTGTTCCTTTTGGATACCCTACAAATATGCATTTTTCTGATTGGGACTCCATCTTTTCTGTCTTTCCTTTTAACACGTGCGCAGGACATCCAAATATCCTTAAGTGTTGTAAACTAGGCTTTCACCCGGTCCACAACTCATGCGGTATTTTAGAAACCTACTTGGATGGTACATCATTTAGAATATACATGGCAGTTTGTAAAGCATATCCCCAAAAAGAACTAGAGAGCATTGAATAACTCAACATAGACCTAACCATATCCAAAGGAGTTCTATTTCTCCTTTCTGCCACCCCATTTTGTTGAGGTGTGCCTAGTGCAGAAAACTGTGAAATTATTCCATTATCAATAAGATATTGTTGAAACTCACCAGATAGATATTCTCCACCACGATCGGACCTCAAGATTTTTATGCGTTTCTCAAGCTGATTTTGTACTTCAGCTTTAAATGCTTTGAACATATCAAAAGCATCTGACTTATGTCTCATGAGATACACATAGCCAAATCTTGAGTGATTATCCATGAAAGTGATGAAGTACTCATATCCACCTCTAGCTTGAATGCTCATAGGTCCACACATATCAGTGTGTATCAATCCTAAACATTCGATGGCTCTTGCGCCTTTGGTCGTAAACGACCTTTTGGTCATTTTACCTTCCAAACAAGATTCACAAGTTGGTAGATCATCAACCTTTAAGTCACTTAGAGTAAGCGCAAATGCCATAGGTAGGTTTCATCTTTTGATAATTTTACTTTTTTATGATTAGGTTCTGTTGATTCCGTGTCTAACAAGTGATAGATATTTCCATGCAAATAGAATAAACGGTTTTCCAATGTACCTTTGCAAATAATTTTTGTCATTCTTACTAATAATAAAAGATTTATTAAAAGTAACCGAATAACCAAATTTATTTAAACAAGAAACTGAAATTAAATTCCTCTTGAATTGAGGTACATAATAAATGTTTATTAAATCTAAATGCCTACTAGAATCTAAATTGATTCTAATATCTCCTACTACACTAGTAGACACCAACGCTTTATTGCCTAAATGCAAGTTGAATTCATTCTTATTCAGTCTATTCCTTTGACCCTTTTCACCAGTAAAGAAACAATTTCCTTTGATCTTGGTTACTTTCTTGGTCTCCTTCTAAGAAGGCTCAAGTTGTTTTTTCTTCTGTTGTCTCTTGACCTTCTTACGGGTCTTTAACAGTAGCAACTTACCAAGCATATGAATCTCTTTACCCTTGCCTTTCACAAGGATTTTCTTGGTGCTTTGAATATTTTGCATCAGACCTTGCAAGGTGTATTCCTTATTATTCAAGGTGTAGTCCGACTTGAACTGATCAAAGGAATCCGATAGTGAGTTGACAATCATGTCAATTTTGGTCTCACCATTCAGTTCAGCAATGTTAAGATGTGCTATGACTTTTATCATGTGATCTTCCACACCCTGTCCAAGTTTCATCCTAAGATTCATAAAAGCAATTACTGCCTCTCTCTCTTAGTCATCCTAGACCTCATAGCAAACATCTCCTCTAGAGACATCATTATATCGGTAGCAGTCTCCATTCCTTAATGTTGCTGTTGCAACACATCAGAGATGATGGCCATAATGTAACGTACATTTAGCCATCTCATCCGAAGACTTCCATTACTGATATTCATCTCTTTGCTTCCTGAGTTAGATTCATTAGTTTGGTGGTTAAGGAATATACAGAATGAACTTATACTTTTCAGTTTGCAACAACAACCCAATATTCCTTTTTCCATGTGACATAATTATCGTTAGTTAAAGTATTATCTTTTAGGAATTTGGTTAGGGATGGGGTCATGATTTCTTTATATTAACAAAAAATATATAAGTAAATAATCATGATAAAGCACTTTTGAATATTTATCTTGAATTAAATAAAATAATTCAATCATAAAAATTCAACGGTTATCCAACACCCATAAATGTCACGCCTCCTTTGGGAGTACGCACCTTGTACTAGTTGAACTAGGTCCCACCTAATTGTTAACATAACAACCAACATTTTCAATTTTAGCCTAGTGATTTTATTAACAAGAACTCTTGGGAGGATATTAATAAACTCAAATCGAGTGTGTTACCAAGCTATCGACCTTCAATATAATCCCTCACGAATATCCCTCCATTGGGAGTAGATATCGTTTGGGCTAATTGTCAAGTCTATCCTTGTAAGGAAGTATTTTACTAAATTCCATTCATGAATGCCTCTTGGGAGGTTATTCACGAAACATAAAGCTCAACTAAACTTGGAGGTCGTAAGTGTTCCAAAACACCTTCTCCCACTCAATTGTTTAAGGCGTGTGATCGAATTCCAAAGAATGATTTACCAAGTTATCTAGAAGCCAATTTGGATACTTAAACCATTCAATGCATGTTCATACCAAACGAGATATATGAGTGGCACTCCTATTCTATATGACATGTTATCAAATAATGACAAACATTGCAATATTTACAAAAATATAAATAGCTACAATTTTGGTCCATCCTAGAAAAACAAGTTAATTACATATATCTTGGAATACAAGAACTCCTTTTTTGACGAACAAGTCTTCACGTGAACTTCGTCGTTCGGACTCCCTCGGCTACCTCCCATTAGCGTGCGCACCCTTCGCCCTTGCCCATGGGCTTGCGCATGCTGCAAACCCATAAAGGGTTTCCATACGCAGCCCATGGCTACCAAAAGGGCTACCGTGCGCAGCCCATGTCACAACAAACGTGGCTGTGCACTCTTCGCACGCACGTTTGTTGTTACGGCTCGCACGGTCCCAAACTTGTTCCGGTTGCTCCTAATTCTTCAAACCTTCGAGTCATCGAAACTTGAATGTATTACAGAAGAATTTAAATAATAAAATACTGCAGTTTTTTTTTATTATTACAACAACAAAATAAAAAAAAACTTAGCAACTACCAAGAAGGAAATTATGGCGATAATAGACAACCCTTCTTGTTACAATCCCAAAACAAAATACATTGAAATTCTAGGGCCAAAATTGAGCAATACCAAACCACGTATAAAACATAAATATACCATACATTCCAATGTAAATATATATGCGAATACCTAGAGTGCCATCTCTTTCTGAAACATGCATATATACAATAAAAGAAAAAGATTCATGAACACATACATCAATTAATCAAGGGTGAGAAAATCGAAATTTGGGTTTGAATATATAAAAAAAAATCCCTTTATGCAACGAGAACCTTAACCCTAGATTCATTGATATATATATAAAAGTATCGTACCTTTTCCTCGTGACGATTGAACAAGTGCCGAATTGATTCCGTAAGATCTTTCAATCCAATCACGAATGTGAATCACCTTGGAGTGTGGGCTCCCTTTCTTTAAATTGTATATTAGAGGATGGAGACAAAGCAACATCTTTTCTTTGTTAGTTACAAATATCCTTCAAGAGAAAAATCCAAGAAGGTCCGGTCACTTGTGAATTATCAATCAACTTGATTAAAACTCCCGTGAACCTTGATTTAATGTTGTACACAAAACCCTTTTGATGTAAAGGATACTAGTATACTATTAAAAACAAAAACGTTCCCATTTTTTCTCTTCCAGGTCGAATTCACACACCATTTATCTATGAGTTGATCGAATTTTGTCTAGAGAAAAAACTAAATATTTCTCCCTCAAAATTCTCTCTTGCTATGCCAAATTCTCTCTTGAAAATTACCTAGCATGGCCGAAATTTTCATCATAGAATCTTATGGCTAACAGAAAATCACACACACATATATATAGGATCATAAATCTTTTCCTGAAAAGGATTTACTTGGTTGGCAAGAATCCTTTCCTTAGGTGGATTTATTTGAGAGTTAAGAATCCTTTTTTAAAAGGAATTCTATCCTCCTCATATATATACATAGCTGACCGAAATTTAACTTAATATAATTAGGAGACTTAGTTCTTTTCCTAAGAAGAATTTACTTGGTAGTTAAGAAACCTTTCCTTAGGTAGATTTACTTGGTGGTTATGAATCCTTTGCAAAAAAGAATTATATCCTCCACCAGGACTCCTAATCCAACTCAAAAGTGTATTTGTAACCATATTAAAGACTTACTAATTTGATTAGATAAATAATTCATTTTATTTATCTACTTATCAAATATAGTCTTTAACATTAATTACACTACCAACAATAGTATAATTTTAGGAGACCATCTCCTACTAGGAAAAACATTGACTTTTAATTAAGTAATTAATTAATCAACAAATTAATTAATTTCCATTAAATTAAATAATAAAATAAATAAAATAAAATTTAAGCTATTCTTAATAGCCTTGCCGCCCAACACATGTATATGGGTCATATATTATTTTTCTTATTTTATTAAATCCATTGGTCCTTAATAAAAAGTCCACATGTGAACTAGACCTATTCTTACAAAAAGAAACAAGTTCACATGCCTTAATACAATTATAGATGGACCACTAAATTGGTCCGGTAGAATATATCGAGTGATCCATGCAAGTTCATGTTGATTGGGGATTTTGGTGGGCTATCTAAATTTAAGCTCCAATAGACACAACCCAATCACAATCAACAAATGATTCACTTAGGTCCAATCTATTTAATTTTAGTTCATTCCACTAAAGAACTAAAATTGAACTCTTAAATAAAGATAAAATAAGTTGATGTTACTCATTCGTACCCTATACAATATTATTGGAGAAAGTGTATCCTCGTTAAAAATACCAGTAATCGCCAAGAGCTCAAAGACCATCTATAGCTCTCCAAGTTACCATATTTACTCATATGACTACATTTTGAACTTGGATATTTTGACTTGTCCAGAAGCCATGTTTCAATAGACACTATTGAAAACTTAACGTTTAGATTTAATATCCAATACCTCAAAGCATACATATGATGATATTCTACTCTTATTTAATAAATGGAGCCACGATGTCCATATCTATAAATGCAGTCCTCTAACGATTAACAAATGAATACCACCAAACTATCGAGGATAGACTATGCTATATAATCGTACTCATTGATAGCTCAAATGATAACACTTGCAACCATAAGTCGATCATTTATCTCAGGATTGAGATAGACTCTCCGATTGTCTTCAATTGAAAAACTTTTATCTATTGACGGTACTAAATAAACTATTTAATTGTGATCCTATTCAATGAACCCAGTGCACTATATTCTTTTTCCCAAAGACACCATACTTTGATGATTTTAGACTCATCATAACAATTTGATCCCACTCAAATGCTAGCAAAAGAATCTACAACTTTGACAAGATAAAGGCGCCTAACCTTTTATCTTAAATTGTGAATATTATTTAATACTAATTAAAGAATTGTGTCTACCTCATACATATCTAGATGTATGAAAAATTATTCTTTTTTCATAGTCTTTTGACCTTATGATTATTTACTTTTGACAATTATAATAATTAAACTATAAATGCTATAAGATTTGTTAAACTAGAAATCACTTTATTCATATGAAAAGATTGTCAAATACAATATTACACTCTTGCTATCGAGCATAATCCTAACACGGTCAAGACATGTGTTTAGAGAGCGGTCTGGCCAGCGGTGCAAGAACAAAATTGTTCCCAAACTTCATCTGCACAGTGCAAATATGCACTCATTAGAAGCACGTATTCTTTTCATTTTAAACTACAAGATACCCCCAAACCTGAATTAATCAATGCATCCAAATTAGGCACAAGACTAAAAACTTTTACAATATTCAATTCTGCCTATAAAGGTTATTGTGACACACACTAATTATGACCCAAAAATAAATAAAAATTAAAAATTAAAAGCAAAAGCAAAAGAATTAACCTGGGTGGGTTGCCTCCCACCAAGCACTTTATTTATCATCTAGGCGAGACATAGGTGAGTGCTACATATCTAATGGTGAAGCGACAATCATATATTCATCACCAATTTTCTTCAACCTGAAAGTTCCACCACTTTCAACGTTTCTTAGCTCAGCCTTTTTGATCCGTACTTTCTTCACATTTGTTGGATTCATTCTCCCTTGTTTATATTGTCTTATATACTCGTAGCATCGTGGTAGAATGTGACCCTTCCTGTTACAAAAGTGACAAACGGGAATAAATCTATGAATGTTACCTCTCTGGTGGCTGTTGTTCAATGATCGATCTTGATTCCTTTTGTTTCTGTTTCTTCTTTTCTTAATTGGATCTTCATTTTTGGTGATGGAATCACTTGACTTATCATTATTCACCATATTGATCTCGACTTCTGCCAATTGCTTCTTCTTATCCATGACCATTGACTTGATCTCTTGCTTTGCTCTTTTAATCTTTGCAATGCTTTCAAGCATCGTAATCTTCAAAATCTCTAAGGCTTTATCTCTTTGTTCAGTCTTAGCCTTAATTAGCTTAATCCAGTGATCATACTCTTCTTTGAGCTCTTCAACCTCTTGAGAAAGTGTTTCATACCTTTGTAATGAAGACTTTTTTTCTTCTAGTAATTCAATGATCCTTGTTGTCAATTCAGAGTTAAGAGCGACAATCATCTGTTTGTCTTCTTTTACTTGCTCAATCATCATGTTCTTATATCTTGCACAATCATATTAGGTATGTGAAATTTTACTTCTTTTGCTATTTTGAGATTCTTTTAAGGTCGAAGTTGATTCTGGACAAACTCTTGGATCTACTACTTCCATATTGAAACAATCAGTAACACCTACCAGATGTTTCAAATATTCAAAAACATCAACATTGATTGTCTCATCAAACACTGTCATGGAAACCTTCCCATTTTGAACATCTATGATAGCCTTCGCGGTTGACATAAATGTTCTACCGAGCAAGATAGGGAAGTCAATTGTATCGGTGGCTTCTTCCTCCATATCCAGTATGATAACATATGTAGGTATAATGACCTTGCCAACTAGGACTAGAACATCTTCCACAATTCCACGAGGATACCTAATAGATCAATCAGCAAGTGAAACCTGCATGTTGACTGGTTTAAGATTACTCAGCCCTATCTCTTTATATACAGTATACTATATCAAACTAATGCTCACCCCTAGATCCAGTGTGGCTCTCTCTTTTCTTATTTCTCCCACTATGATGGTGATATTGAAACTTCCAGGATCATTAAGGTTCAGAGATAACTTCTTTTAGAGTATTGCACTTGCTCCATCAGGAATTGGCACTGTCTCATATGAATCAATCTTCCTACTTATTGATTTGAGTTCTTTAAAATACTTTGCATAGGCTGGCATCTTATGAATCTCCTCAGACTAACATTGTCATTTGATAGGATATTACAAATCTCATTGAATGATTGGTTGAGCCTGTTCCTTTGAACTCTAGATGGAAAAGGAATAGGCAATTTGTGAATTTTCGATGTATCCTTGGAGTTATCTACCTTAAGCTCTTCATCTTCTCCTAGTTTCTCAAATTTTTTTCGAGAAACCTGAAACATTAATAAAAGCATTAAATAGTTCAGTAGGTTCATCATTATTTAAATCTTTACCATTCCATTAAGCTGTGATGGCCTTTGCGTGCTCATTTTGGCTTGGAAATTTTCTTGGCTCATTCCTTTGATTAGCTTCTGCTAGTTTCCCAATTTGTGTTTCCATCTTCCTTAATGAAGCATCAATATTTTAAAATCTCACATTAGTGTCTTACAGCCTTTTTTCTTGCTGATTCATTCTTTGGTCCATAGTATGTATAAATTGCTTCATTGTATCTTCCAATGACAGGTTTGTGGGTTGAGATACAGGGTTCTGCTAGGTAACGGCATTATATTGTCTCTGGCCATAATTGTTGTTATTTCCCTACTGGTTCCTGGTGCCTTGATTATCTCTCGAAGAGGATTTTGGATGATTTCCCCACCCTGGATTGTATGTGTTTGAAAAAGGATCATTCCGAGGTCGAGAGTTGAAATTGTTCATAGCTTGTACTTCTTCCTCATCATTAAGTCCCAGACCTCTTGCTTGAAAAACTTCCGCACCATACCATGGTTGCTCATATCCCTTGTGATGTTCTTCTCTTTGTTGTCCGACCTGATTGAAAAGTACTTCTATAGTTTTCTGCATTTGTGACGTTTGCATTGACTTCCAGGCACTAGTATTTACTTCATTAATTCCCTTCCTTCTCCTAGAGTTCTTCTCTCGGGAATTTCTAGCAAGTTTTTTGAAGATAGTTTGCAATTCCTTTAGAGTCTTGTCATTCACGGATCCTCTACATGTATTAATCATTGATACAGCTTAAATATCATTTAGTCCATCATAAAACCACTGCCAGAGTTGGTGCATTTGATATCAATGTTGAGGACAATCAAACAGAATCATATTATAACGCTCTCATGCATCATAGAATGACTCTTAGTCCCCTTGAAAGAAATTCGTAATCTTGGACCTGATCTCACTAGTCTTTTGAGGAGAATAAAACTAATCAGTAAGTCTATCTACCACCTCTTTCCATGTTGTCAGTGAAGCCGGAGGCAAAGTCAAAAGCCATGTTTTCACCTTTTCCTTGAGAGCATGTGGAATACACCTCATACGCAGATTGTTTCCGTCATCCTGGGGTTTGGAAAAGCTTGAATTTCTGCATAGAACTCTCTACGGAATTTAAATACATATTCATTTGGAAGTCCATAGAAAGTAGATAACAGATTGTAGTGGAAACTTTTCAGCTCATAGTTTCTAGCTGCCTTATCCAATGCAATGCATAGAGGGTGATTATCAACTATAGGTCTGTTGTAATCCTTCATGGTCTTGATAAGCACAACTGGTAGTTTCGGAACCTCTTGGATGTTGCAATTTCCATCGTCTCCCATTGTTCTTTGTCCAATACGATCAATGTTGTCGTTCAACGACATTAATTCTCCTTGCAGTGATCTTCTACCTTGCATTCACCGTAAAAACCTGAAACAAAAGGTAGACACACAGTAAACTAAGAAAATAAAATAAAAAATACAAATCTAAAATTAATGACTCTACTACCTAACTAATTAAATCTATTAAATAAGACTAAAGGTAGAATTAACCAATAAATTTAACTAGTCCCCGGCAGCGGCGCCAAAAACTTGATTACTTGAAATCGTGTTTATAAAAACAATGCTCGTAAGTGAATGAATCGTGAAGATAAGCACAGTGGCAAGTAAGGATCGTTCTAACGAGGACTAGAGATTTACCGATTAAATCTAATTCTACTTAAAGCTAAATTGAAAGTAGCCAAAAGATTGATATTGATTAATTTAAACTGAAAACTAAATTAAATTAAACTAAGAAAGTAATTGAGAAGATTGAGTTGTGGTCATGGGTGAGAAAACACTAGGTCATCAATGATCCCTAATTATGAACACTCAATATTTGGAATTAATTTGTAAACAAGATTCTAGGGTTCATTCTTTGTCTTTAATGTGACTATTACTGTTCGGTCGCGGGTTGAGTCACGTTTTCCCAACCACTATTCACCATTTGGTCTAGGTGTGAATAATGATCGGAAACCCATCAAGTGCAAGAAACAAGAACCAAATTCTATTACTTTGCTTTGGTCTAGCTAAAGATAAAATTCATTCATTCACATGATCATTAATTAAGATTAAGTTTGGCCCACTCTAACCCTAATTATCAGATAGTCTTAATCCAAAAATCATGCCAAATATTCTTTCAACCTTTGGTCCAGGTGTGAACAAAAATTAAAATTAATGAGGATTAAGTAGTTAAGAATAATGAATAAATCAAGAAATGAATTGATGAAATAATATAAATCCAAGTATGAGCATTCACAAAAGGTTAACATTGATTCCCTAGTTATGGATTTAGTTACATATCATGAAAATAGAAAGACAAGAGAAGTAAAAGATAAAACCCATTGAGGCCTCAAACGGATTCTTCAAATCTTCAATGTTGAAATCTTCTCATATTCAAATCTTCGGATGCGCAACGATGATTGAAAGAATTGCTATTTGTTTGAAAAAAAATATGAAGAGATGATATTTGATGCTATCACTTCCATAAATCGATAAAATGTAGGTTCTTTTCAAAATAGGGTTCAGAATTCCCAAGACAATAAGTAATACACACAATCGCTCCCTAGACCGCGGCACAGACAGCTTGCTCAGACCGTGTTGCATGAAGTAATGGGCTCTCTGTGATGTTCCACTTTGGAGACAGCGGGTAGAGACGACCTGGACCGTGGTACAGACCGCGGTCATGGAAGATGGCTCGGCTATGATTCTTCGCTCTTTATACCGCGGTGGATGCTTTGCATGGGCAGCGACCTCCACAGCCGCAATTGGAAAAATTGCCTCTTTTTGCTTCCAAACTTCCAAACATAACATTAAGATCCATTGTCCTGAAAAATGCTCAAACACATAAATTAATACCTAAAAAGGCTTAAGAAACAAGCAATTGATCATAGGAAAAGGGATTAAAAATATATACAAATAATGACCAATCATCTCCATGCCCTTATTTCCCCTCGATATTCTCCTTCTTTTTATGTGTGAAGTCTAGGGTTTTCCCTTAGAGAGCAAGTCAGAGGTCAACAGATTGATCCTCCTTTCCCGTTCTAGAGGATTTTCTGTTTAATACGATGACCCTGGGGATTAGGCAGAGAATATCGTGGCATGAAAGGGTGTTGTTTGAATTTCTTTAATTGTAATGGTGTACATGAAGAGTTCATCCACGTGTTTGGTGAATAATCCAATGTCATCTATTTTCCATGTGGCCCCTCAAAGCATCGATCTGGTGTCATGGCGGGGTACCTTAGGGTACCAGTTTATCGGTGAGGTGCCCCGAGGTAAAATCCTAATGAGGTGGCGCTTGACCTATAGAGATGGTGAAGATATGCTATACTGGGTACCAGCCTGCTAGTAGGATACCCTAGAGTACCAGTCTAGTGATGTGGCACTTGATTGGCCACTCTGGTAAGGTAATTCAAGGTACCATTCCGGTGGTAAGGTGCTTGGTTGATCTTGTTGGAGCCTTAAAATCTTCTAGAAACTTTCCGGGCATCTTTCTATCTACCATAAAGGTAGAATACGTACCTCGATAGGGGTACAGATCGTCACCGTGGTGCCTAGACACCAGGTGTCCACGAGGGTGCATGTACTTCGTTCTGCTCTTACAACGATGTCGAGATCCCCGGGTCGTGCTGGACCTGGTACTGCAAGGTAGACTGCTGCACCCGGGGTCTACTAGTGCTTAGAGGTGCTTTTTACAAGTTGCTATTTAGAGGAAAATTTCCCTTTGAACCCTTGCAAAATTTGGCTACTAATAGTAGATTTATTAGAAAGTTCAACAGGTCTATCATTAATTAATACCTTACCATTCCAGAGAACTATCATTGCCTTTGCTTGCTCGGTATGGCTTGGGAACTTTCCTGGTTATTTCTTTTGAGCAGTTTCCCTCTGTGTCCAATTTGCATATCCTTTTTCATCATCGAAGCCTCTTTGTTCTTAAACCTGACATTACTATCCAGGTGCATGTCTTGTAACCTTATGTCTTGTTGATTCATTCTTTGATCCTTATTTTGAATGAATTGCTTCATTGTATCCTCCAATGATAAGTTCTTAGGTTGGTATTCCATATTCTACTGAGTGCTGACATTATATTGTATTTGGCCATAGTTGTTGTTGTTGTTGTTTCTCCATTGGTTCCATGTGCTCTGATTGTTGGTCCAGGAGAAATTGGGATGGTTTCTCCTACCCAGATTGTACTTGTTTGAGAATGGATCATTTCGAGGTCTTTGATTGAAATTATTCATAGCTCGAGCTTTTTTTGTATCAGGGCCTCCTATTTGGCAATCAACATCATACCCTAGTTGTTCATATCTCATGTATCGCGTCACTCTCAATTGTCCCACCTGGTTGACAAATGACTCGATGGACTTTTGCTTTTGAGCCATTTGCATTGAGTTTTCTGTGTTATCATCTACCTCATAAATCCCCTTCCTTCTCCTAGAACTCTTTTCATGAGAATTATTGGATACTTTTGATCAAATGCAACTCATTCGGAATCTTATCATTCATTGATAAGACAACAAGAATTATTAACCAGGATTGTTGAGGCATCATTTAGTCCATCATAGAACCATTGAAAGAGATGGTGATCTTGATACTCTGCTAAGGACAGTCAAAAAGAAGCATCTTGTAAAGCTCTCATGTTTCATGGAATGTTTCTTAGTCCCCCTGGAAGAAATTAGTAATCTTGGATCTGATCTAACTGGTCTTCTGGGGAGATAGTACTAGTCGGTGAGCTTCTCTACCACCTTATCCTATGTTCTTAGTGAAGCTGGAGGCATATTAAAGAGCCATGTCTTTGCCTTTTCCTTCAGAGCATGCCGGATATACTTCATACGCAGTCAGTCTTCTATGTCACCCTATTGTTTTGGAAAAGTTTCAACTGCTGCGTAGAATTTTGTGAGGAATTTAAGCACATATTCATTCGACAGTCCATCGAAAGAGGGCAACAAATTGTAATGGAAACTCTTGAGCTCTTATTTTCTTGTCGCCTCATTTGGTGCAATACATAAAGGTGATTATCAATAATCGGCCTACTACAATCCTTCATGGTCTTCACAGGTTCAACCAGAAGAACTGGTTCCATTGAATCCTACTGGATGATGTGATTTTCATTCTCATTACCTGCCATTGTTTCTTGTTTGATATGATTGATGTTGTCATTCAACAGTAGTAATTCTCCTTGAAGAGTTCTTCTACCTTGCATTCACAGTTGAAACATGAAACAAAAGACTGACACACGGCAAACTACGAAAAAAAAAATAAGTAAAAACTAAATATCTAAAAATTAACGACTCGACTACCTAACTAACTAAAACTAAAACTAAAACTAGAATTAACCATTAAATTCAACTAATCCCCAGCAACGATGTCAAAAACTTGATGTGTGTAAATCTTGTTTACAAAAATAGTACTCGTAAGTGCACGGATCGTGAAGATAACGTATAGCAGCAAATAAGGATTGTTCCCATGAGGAAAGTAATTTATTGATTAAAACTATTTCTACTAAAAGTTAAACTAAAAGTAACCAAAGATTGTTATTGATTGAATAAAACTAAAAACTAAATTAAATTAAAATAAAGAAAGCAATTGAGAATTTTTGGTCGTGATCAATGGAAAGAAAGCACTAGGTCATCACTGATTGCCATTTATCAGTGATGACTGCTCAATGTATGAAAATAACTTGTAACAAAATTCAATCAATTCAAGGGTTCATTCTTTATCTTTAATATGACTATTACCGTATGATCACGAGATAAGTCACGTATTCCTAACCATTATTCACCCTCGGTATATGGTGTAAACAATCATCAGAAACCCGTTAAGCATAAGAAATAAAAAATAAATACAAAACTTATTAGGCTTGGTCTACCTCTAACCTTAATTCCCAGATAGTCTTAACTGTAAAATCATACCAAATAAACATCCACCCTTGGTCTATGGTGTAAATGAAAATTAAAAGTAATAAGGAGTCAACCAGTTAAGCACAATGAATAAATCAAGAATTGATTTGATAAATAATAATTAATCCAAACATGAGATTTCATAAAAGGTTCACATTAATTCTCGAGTTATGGGATTAGTTACACATCATGAAAATAAAAAGAAAAGAGAAAGAATAATTGAAACCCAACGAGTTCTTCAAGTCTTCGATTGAAATTTTCTTAGTCTTTGAATCTTCTGATGTGTAGGATGGATGAGAAAATTTATGTAATGTGTTTATGTAAAAGAAAATAATGGTTGGGAGCTGTGTGAAATGGTTTACAGAGCAAGACTGTGTGTACAAGTCTGCAGAAAAAGAATAAGAAATATTTATAGGTCCTCTATAAAATAAGGTTTCAGATTTCCCTAAAAAATAAGGATTGCGCATGACTGCTCCATGTACCGTGGCATGGACACATGCACAAGTCGCAACACTCACCACTACGTGGCATGGACAGCCGTTAAAACCGGTACTTGGTCACGGTGTGGACAGTGGCTGGAAAGGATAACACGCCTGGAATGCACCACTGGCTATGTCGCGGTTGAAGCTCTACACGGGTAGTGACATACAAAGTGGTTGTTGATAGTTTTGCCCATTTTCTTCTCTTTAAAGCTCTATTCCTTGTAAATATCACCGAACATCTCATATTTAAGGTAAATGACCTACACATACTCAATAAACTTTTTAAATAACCTAAAATACTCGAAGGACAAGCTTATTACATAGGAAATAGGGGAGAAAAACATATATAAAAATAGATCGATCATAGGCCATCTAGGAATATGGACTAGAAGCAGGGGAGGCCAACCAGGAGGACGTTGCACGAATCCCAATTTTTGTCTCTCTTCTTTTTATTAAAACTTCACTTGGTTTTTTTTTAATGTAGCTTGTGAAAGGGGGATGGGCTATCTCATTGATTAATGAAGCAATTCCTTTTTTCTTTTATCTGGTTGACTTCAATTCTAACTCTCTGGTTGCATCCTACTACATGCTTCAAGTTTTAGTGAGATCATAGCCTTGATCTGAGATCAATTCCCTTGCATGTACTTGACTTAACAAATATTTGTTAATGAAAATCCCTTAGAATATCAAGGATAGATAAAGGACACAATTGATAACCTGTTCCAAGACCTCGTAGCACTTAGGTGATAGATCATGGTAAGCTTCACAAGAATCACTTTAGCAACCAGTTTTCCCATATGAGAGATTCATGATACCTGCCTTTTTCAAACGAGAGAACCCTGGTATTTAGGCGAGAACACATACAAGTGAATCTGGATACCTGGCATTCCTGTTTTTGGAATCCTAGTATTTAGCCAAAAATTAAGTAGATGTATCATGGTACCTAGCACTCCTGTTTTAGGAATCCTGGTACATAGAATAAAATGATCCTGGTAGGCAAATATGCCTTTTACATACTAGATCCTTCCTGGAGAGATTGCATTCCATCCAAGGCAGTAGAAGTACCATTTGGCTATCCCGGTCTTGAGGATTGCAGCGAGCAACCAGGGCCATGAGTCTACATCCTCGGTCTAGTTGGCAGCTATACCATTTATGTACTAGATATTACCTTGAGAGATTGGGTTATTTCCAATACATCAATAGTGCCATTTAGTTGTCCTAGTCTTGAGGATTACGGTGAGCAACCAGGACCAAGAGTTCGCTTCCTTGGTCTGGTATGAAACTATGCCATTTATATATCAGACCTTCCTGAAAGGGGTGGGCCCCTGTCTAGGACATCGAGAATGCCAAGTGACTTTTCCGATTTCAAGGCCAACTACCATGATGATCATATGTAAAAAATGTGGATAAACTGGAATTTATTGGTGGAGAAAGAAATAATCTTTACTGATAATTCGTCATAGGATAAAATTCAAGGTGCTACAAATACAATGTGGTACCAGTGCAAAGTGGTGCTGCTTAGTGACCAACCATTACCATAGGAGACTTTACGGATAAAACCACTTGAGATTATCTGCATTCCTGGTATGTTCAATGAGACACTCACCATGCCTTCAGGCTTGTAGGCCCCGCTGCAGACTACCATCTTAATCAAGTAAGGTCCCTCTCAGTTTTAGGCTAGTACCCTATCGGATCTCTTTTGAGTATTCTAGGTAACTTTTCTGAGGACCTAGTCCCACTACTTATAGTTTTGATCTCTGACCCATTTGTTAAAGTATCGGGCAATCTAGCTCTAGTAGACTGTAGCCTTCTCCACTATACTATCTTGGTTCTCTTCTAGAAGGTCCAGGTTAGCTCTCAACTTGGCCTAATTATCTTCTGGTTCGAAATGTTGAACCGAGAAGAAAGTCAATTTGTGCTAGATTGGTAGGACCGTTTCTACCCTGAAATCTAGCGAGTAGAAGGTTTCCCCACTAACAGTCCTCATCGTGGTTCATGAAGCCCATTACACATCTTGGAGCTTATTTGCCCATTTCCCCTTCTTCTGTTGGAGCTTCTTGATTGTTTTATTTGTGGCCTCGACCAGTCAGTTGTTCTGAGGATGAGCTATTGATATGAAGTGGAACTTAATCCCCGGGTTCTTATAAAAGTCCCTGAATCACACATTGTCAAAATGTTTTCCTAAATTGGTGATGATGTCGATCGGGTTACTAAACCAACAGACAACATTCTTTTTGATGAACTTGGTTGTATTCTCCTCTATTATCCAAGAGAGGGACTTTGCCTAAACCCAGCTGGTAAAGTAATCGATAGCTATTATTGCACGCTTTGCTTGACCAGGTAAGGTTAGGAGTGATCCGATAAGGCATACACCCAGATACCAAATAGATAAGGCAAGCTAATAGAGAAGAGTCGCTCAGGTGGCAAATGACTCAGGTTAGCCGTCTTCTGGCAAGGTTCACAAGACCGTACAAATTTTCTTGCATCGTGGTGTAAAGTGGGCTAAAAGTATCCCATGTAAAGTACCTGGTAGGATAGAGCTTCGCCTTATACATGGTTCCCGGATTCCCCTGAGTGCACTTCTTTGAGTGCTTATCTTGTATCATTAGTGTGCAGGAATCTTAGTAGAGGGAAGGATCTTCCCTGCGGTAGAGGTACCTTTCTGCCAGGCATTACCCTGCAGCGATCCTTTTGCACTTGCATGCTTGATCGAGATCCTTTGACAGTTTTTTAACATGGAGAAAGTCTGTGCCTAGCTCCATGGCTACCCTTATCCCCTCTAGCAAGGCTTCGTACTCAGCCTCGTTGTTAGTAAAGCAAAATTCAAACCTAAAGTAATGGCATCACTCAACTTTCTTTAGATCGGTTAAGACTATCCCTGCTCTACTTTGTGATCAGTAAGCCATTCTACATGTCCCTTTTCAGGATGGGGGACCAAATCTGAGCTATGGTTGGTATCGAGATCGGACCCCATGCTGAACTCTGCCATGAAGTCAATAAAAGCTTGGGCTTTGATGGTGGTTTTAGCTTTGTACCTGATATCGTACTGGGCAAGTTTTAGAGCCCATAACACCAATCACCCTGACACATCTAGTCTATGAAGGAATTGCCTCAACGATTGATCGGTGAGTGTCGTAATCAAATGATCTTGGTGCTAAGGAATAAGCTTTCTAACTGTGGTCATGAGTGTGAAAATGGGCTTCTCCATGAGTGTATAGTTCTTCCCTAGCTTGGTTAAGGCATGACTCACATTGTAGATGGGTCTCTGGACTCCATCTCCACACTCTTACACCAGGGCTCCACTATTCGTGGTCTCTGATATTGCCAGGTATAATTTTGACTCCTCACCCAGTATAGGCTTAACTAGTACCAGAGGGCTAGTTAGATACTCCTTCAAAGAATGGAAGGCCAGCTCGTTGTTTCGGTACCATTTTTATATTTTTCCCATGATTAATGGCCATAAAAAAGAAATACACGTATTTGTAGATCGCGATATGAAACGGTTGAGGGCTACTATTCGGTTGGTTAGACCTAGCCCCTGCTTAAGAGAAGTAGGAGATTCGAGGTCAATGGTGGCCTGAATCTTTTTCGGATTGGCTTCAATCCCTCTCTTATGTACCATAAATCTACAGAACGTTCCCGCCAGTACTCTGAAGGCGTATTTTACAGGATTTAACAACATCCAGTTTTCTTGATCACCTAAAAGGTCCGCCACATATGGTCATCGTGCTGATCAGCTAAATAGGACTTGGTGATCTTATTGTTTATGTATACCTCCATAATCTTTCCTCTTTTCTCATTGAACAACCTGTTCACTAGCCACTGGTAAGTAGCACCTACGCTTTGAAGAAAATACGACATTACCTTGTAGGAGTAAAGTCCTTGTCCAATGGTAAAACTGTTCTTGTCCTAGTCAACGGGGTGCATCATGATCTGATTATATCCCGAAAAGGCATCAATAAATCTTAGGAGCTTGTTCCCGATAGTCGAATCTACCAGCTGATCAATCTTCTGCAACAGGAAATTGCCATTCGAGCATATACGGTCGAGATATGTGTATTCAACACACATATGCCACTTCCCTTTTGCCTTGGTCACCATGACTACGTAGGCGATCACTTTGGGTAAATGGATTCCCTGATGAATTTGATCTTTAGAAGCTTTTCCACCTCTTCTTGCACCGCGACATTCTTTTGAGTTAAAATGTCGCTGCTTCTGTTTGATCGGCTTGAATGTAGCATCAACTACCAACCTGTGGGTTTCCAAAGTAAGCGGGATTATAGGCATCTCATTGTGACTCTAGGAAAATATATCGCTAAATTCTTGAAGGATTCTTATTAAACCTTCCTTCACTTCCCTTTCCAATGTGGTTCATATCTTCACCACCTCCAAAAGATCATCACCTCTAAAAGATTCATCTTCTAGCTCTACTATAGGGCACTCGCTGGCCCACCCTCTCTCTTCTTCTTCTATTTATCCCTCAACTAGAACCTCTACCCCGAGCTCCTCCTTGGTCACCTTTGACCCCTTTGCCATACCTAGGTTATAATGGTAATCTCCTAGTAACTCCAAGACTTGCATGACTGTCACTTGTGCACACTGCTTGGCCTTTGCCGCTGGGTTAGTAGACACTGCATAACACTTGCGTGCTAATTATTGGTCACCTATCACATCTCCTATCTTGTCACCTATTAAGAACCTTAGGACATTACTGTAGATAGATAGCAATCCCTTGATTGTTGACAGAAAGGGCTTTGCTTGGATAGCGTTGTAGGCAGATGGGGTATCGACCACAACGAAATATATCATGAGTATCTGCTGGAGAGGCACTTGCTCAACTATAACTGGTAGGATCATCGATCCGGTAGGTACCAATGAGTTCCTACAGAACCCATAAAGAGGCATGTTATAGTTGTTGTGGAAATGGTGTTTCAGGTTAAACTTTTTGAATGCATCCTTAAAAAGGATATCGACACTGCTTCGGATATCGATAAGAATGCGATGGACTAGGCAATTTGCTATTTGCACTGTAACGACCACGGTGTCATCATAGGGTTGCACCGTGTTGTAAACATCTTCTTCAGTGAATATGATCTAGGTTGAGTGAGAAGGTCCAGGTAACCCTTAGACAGTCCTGAGAACAAACCTAGCCTGCGTCGAGCCGGAGTACCTTCCTAGCGTGATTCTTTATGGAGTTATTGGAAGTTCCTACTAGTGTGGGGCCTCCGTTGATGGTGTGGACTACTTGGATCTGTTGCATCTGATCCTTCCCTTTCTCTTTCCTTCTTTCTTTTGCTTCCTCGATTTTTGCTTGTACATTCTTCCCTATCTGAATGCTATCATGGACCTACTATAGGAATTCAACCAAATTGCCTCCTCTTACTGGTCCTTCGATCTGGTTGCGAAGGCTGTACCACTCTTGCGTGTTGTGTCCCACATCCTCATAGAACTCGCAGTACTTACAGTGGTTCTGTTTGTCAGCCGACCATATCCTTATGGCTATCTTGATGAAAGAATCTATATGATGCAACCAGAAGGATTCATGTCCCAGTGTCAAGAGTGAAAGGTTTGCAAGCTGTAAAGGTCCATTTTCAGATTGAAACAAGCATCTAGGTCTTTGAACATTAGGTTTGACAATGCTATCAAAACCTATGGCTTTAAGCAAAACATCGATGAGCCTTGTGTTTACAAGCGAATCATTGATAAGAATTATTTTTCTTAGTTCTATACGTTGATGATATCCTACTCATTGAGAATGACGTAGAGTTATTATATGAAGTAAAGTGCTGGCTAGCTAGCCAATTCAAATAAAAGATTTGAGAGAGGCGAGTTATGTTCTAGGGATCTAATAAATTAGGGATCAGAAGATCAAACTCTTAGCATTGTCTCAGGCACCTTATATCGATAAGGTACTTGTTCATTTTTTGATCCAGAACTCCATGAAAGGTAACTTACCTTCTAGGCATAGACCTCACTTGTCTAAGGAACAATGTCTTAAGACACCTCAAGAAGTTGAGCATATGAGACATGTTCCCTATGTGCCTATAGTAGGCAGTCTTACGTATGATATGTTATGCACGAGACCTGTTATCTACTTCAAAGTGGGAGTAGCCAGTAGGTTTCAGTCCAACCCAGGATTGGATTATTGGGTTGCAGTAAAGGTCATTCTCAAGTATCTTCGGAGAACGAGAAACTATATGCTAGTATATTCAGGACAGGATTTGATCCCATTAGGATATATAGACTTTGATTTTCAGTCAGACAGGAATTCAATAAAATCCACAATTTGATCAATTTTTACCCTTGGTGGTGGAGCCATAGTATGGAGGAGTGTTAAGTAATCATGTATTTCTGACTAAACCATGGAAGCCAAATATGTAGCAGCTTATGAAGCAGTTAAAGTGGTTGTTTGGCACTGTAAGTTCTTGACTGATCCGGAAGTTGTTCCAGCAGGAAAAAAATGGTTCAAAACACAATGGAAGCGTGAGCAAATTAGAAAATTAGGGTTTGCGTATATAAAAAAAAATCACTTTTATGCAACGAGAACCTTAACCCCAGATTAATTGATGTATATATAAAGTATCGTACCTTTTTTTCATGACAATTGAACTAGCGTCGAATTGAATCCGTAAGATCTTCCAATCCAATCACAACATGAATAACCTTAGAGTGTGGGCTCCTTTTCTTTAAATTGTATACCTGAGGATGGAAACAAACAAAATCTTCTTCTTTGTTAGTTACAAATCTCCTACAAGAGAAAAATCAAGAGCGTCCAGACACTTTTGAACTATCAATCAATTTGATTGAAACTCACGTGAACCTTGATTCCATATTGTACAAAAAAGCCCTTTTGATGTAAAGGATACTAGTGCACTATCGGAAAAAAAAACATTCACTTTTTCTTTATTCTATTTTCTACTTGGCCGAATTCCACACCCTATGTCTTAGAGTTGATTGAATTTTGTCTAGAGTAAAATACCAAATTTTCTCTCTCAAAATTCTCTCTTGCCAAGAAAAATTCTCTCTTAGAAAACTCTTAGGTTGGCTGAAATTTTCACTCTAAAAATCATAAGGCTGGCTGAAATTCACAAGGATATAAATATAGGATCACAAATCCTTTCCTTAAAATGATTTACTTGGTTGGCAAGAATCCTTTTCTTATGTGGATTTATTAGGTAGTTAAGAATCCTTTTCTAAAAGGAATTCTATCCTCTTATATAAATTTATGAGCTGGCCGAAATTCACAAGAATATAATTAGGAGATTTAATTATTTTCCTAAGAAGGATTACTTGGTAGTTAAGAATCCTTTCCTTAGATAGATTTACTTGGTGGTTAAGAATCCTTTTCAAAAAGGAATTCTATCCTAAGACCAAGACTCCTAGTCCAACTCAATAGTGTATTTGTAACCATATTAAAGGCTTCCTAATTTGGTTAGATAAATAACTCATTTTATTTATCTACTTATCAAATATAGTCTTTAATATTAATTACACTACAAACAATAGTATAATTTTAGGAGACCATCTCCTCTTAGGAAAAATATTTTGCCTTTTAATTAAATAATAAATTAGTCAACAGATTAATTAATTTCCATTTAATTAAATAATAAAATAAAAATAATATAATTCAAGCTATTCTTAATAGCCTTGCCGCCCAACACATGTATATGGGCCATATATTATTTTTCTTATTTTATTAAATCCATTGGACCTTAATAAAAAGTCCACATGTGAACTAGACCTATTCTTACAAAAAGAAACAAGTTCACATGCCTTCATACAATTCTAGATTGACCCCTAAATTTGTCCGGTAGAATATATCAAGTGATCCATGCAAGTTCGTGTGGATTGGGGATCTTGACGGACTATCTAAATTTAAGCTCCAGTAGACACAACCCAATCACAATCAACAAATGATTCACTTAGGTCCGATCTATTTAATTTTAGTTCATTCCACTAAATAACTAAAATTGAACTCTCAAATAAAGATAGAATAAGTTGATGTTACTCATTCATACCCTAGACAACCTTATTGGAGAAAGTGTATCCTCGTGAAGAATACCATTAATCGCCAAGAGCTCAAAGACCGCCTATAGATCTCCAAGTTACCATATTTACTCATATGACCACATTTTGAACTTGGATATTTTGACTTGTCCAGAAGCCATGTTTAAGTAGACACTATTGAAAACTTAATGTTAAGATTTAATATCCAATACCTCAAAACATCCATATGATGATATTATACTCTCATTTAATAAATGGAGCCACGATGTCCATATCTACAAATGAAGTTCTTTATCGATTAACAAATGGATACCACCAAACTATCTAGGAAAGACTATGCAATATAATCGTACTCATTGATAGCTCTAATGATAATACTTGCAACCATAAGTCCATCATTTATGTCAGGATTGAGATAGACTCTCCGATTGTCTTCAATTGAAAAACTTTTATCTATTGACGGCTCTAGGTAAAGTATTTCATTGTGATCATATTCAATATACCCAATGCACTAGATTCTTTTGCCCAAAGACACCAAACTCTGAAGATTTTAGACTAATCATAACACATTTGATCTCACTCAAATGCTAGCAAAAGAATCTACAACTTTAACAAGATAAAGACGCCCAACCTTTTATCTTAAGTTGTGAATATTATTCAAGACTAACTAAAGAATTGTGCCTACCTCATACATATCTAGATGTATGAACAATTCTTCTTTTCTAGTAGTCTTTTGACCTTATGATTATTTAGTTTTGACAATTATAATAATTAAACTATAAATGCTATAAGATTTGTTAAACTAGAAATCACTTTATCAATATGAAAAGATTGTCAAATACAATATTATACTCTTGCTATCAAGCATAATCCTAACAATCTCCCACTTGCTCTATAGAAACTGTGTCATATCTTTCAGCCCCATGTTCTCTAGATTCCCATCAAAACTCTTTTGTGGAAGAGCCTTTGTAAAGGGATCCGCTAGATTTTCTACTGACGCGATCTTGGTAATCGTCACGCACCCCTATGGCAATTTCTATTAGAAGGTGATACTTTCTTTTAATGTGTTTCCCTCTCTTATGAATTCTTGGTTCTCTCGAACTAGCCACTGCTTCAATATTGGCACAATAGATAGTGATCTGCTTATTCGCATCAGGAACCACTTTCAAGTCAATCAAGAATTGGCGGAGTCAGATAGCCTCTTTAGCAGCCTTGCATGCGGAAACACACTTGACTTCCATAGTGGAATCAGTAATACAAGATTGCTTGATACTCCTCCATATTACTTCCCCTCCTCTAATAGTAAACACAGATACTGATGTTGATCTCCTGAGTTAGAATCTGACTGAAAATTAGAATCTGTATACCCAACAGAAATTAAATCCCCTACAGAGTATACAAGCATATACTCTCTCGTTCTCTTGAGATACTTGAAAAAAAGCTTGACTGCCGTCCAGTGATTAAGAACAGGTTTCGATTGAAACCTGCTAACTATGCCCATAGCAAAACAAAAAACTGGTATAGTACAGAGCATTACATGCATGAGACTTCCAATTGCCGAAGCATATGGAACCCTACTCATGAATTTCTTTACATGCTCATTCTTAAGAACTTGTTCCTTAAAAAGTTTGATTTCATGTCTGAAAGGTAACATACCTTTGTTGGAATCTTTCATGGAATACCTAGACAAGATTTTATCTATGTATAAAGCTTGGGATAATGCAATCGTTATAGTCTTTCTATCCTTTATGACTTGGATACCAAGAATATAACTTGCTTCGTCTAAGTCCTTCATATCAAACTGTTTTACTAACCATTCTTTTATTGATGTCAATAAACCTACATCGTTTCCGATGAGAAGTATATCATCAACGTAAAGAACTAGGAAAACCAAATTGCCGCCTTTAATCCTTTTGTATAAACACGGTTCGTCAATGTTTTGAACAAATCCAAAACTTTTCACGGCTTGATCGAACCTTATGTTCTAGGATCTGGATGCTTGCTTCAATCCATAAATGGATCTTTGCAACTTGTATACCCTTTCTTCTTGGCCCTTTTCAATGAATCCTTCTGGTTGCATCATGTAGATACTTTCGTCAAGACTTCCATTAAGGAAAACTGTCTTGACGTCCATTTGCCGAATCTCTAGGACTAGAGGTGTCGCAATGGATAAGAGTATCCTAATGGATTTAAGCATTGCTACAGGAGAGAAGGTTTCTTCATAATCGATAGCTTTCTTCTATGTATAACTTTTAGATACCAGTCTAGCTTTAAAGGCTTCCACCTTTCCATCCATTCCTCTTTTCCTCTTGTATACCCACTTGCACCTAACGGGTTTTATCCCTTTAGGCAAGTCTACAAGAGACCAGACTTTGTTTTTGAACATAGATTCAATTTTAGATTGCATTGCCTTTTGCCAATGGTGACAATAAACATCTTCGATTGCTTCCTTGTACGTATAGAGATCATCGTCTTCCTGAAGATTCTCTACAGATTCTCTACAGATTCTCCTAGAACGATTTATCTCTCTGGTTGTCTGACAACCCTCCCACTATGACGAGGTATGGTAGATTGTTGATCTTATGTTGGTACGAAACTTACAATTGGGCTTGGTTACGAAACCTCTTGTGGAATTGTATCTCCTAAAAGCTCATTCAGGACAATTCTACTTTTAAGCACAAAATTATTCATATAGTCCTTTTCCAGAAATGTAGTATTTGTCGAAACAAATACTTTAAGATCTTAAGGACTATAAAAATAATATCCTTTTGTTTCTTTTGGATACCCTACAAATATGCATGTTTCTGAACGGGACTCCATTTTTTATGTTTTTCCTTTTAACACGTGCGCAGGACATCCAAATATCCTTAAGTGTTATAAACTAGGCTTTCGCCCGGTCCACAACTCATGCGGTGTTTTAGGAACCGACTTAGATGGTACATCTTTTAGAATGTACATTGCGGTTTGTAAAGCATATCCCCAAAAAGAATTAGGGAGCGTTGAATAACTCAACATAGACCTAATCATATCCAAAAGAGTTATATTTCTCCTTTCTACCACCCCATTTTTTTGAGGTGTGCTTGGTACAGAAAACTAAGAAAATATCCCATTATCAATAAGATATTGCTGAAACTCACTAGTTAGATATTCTCCACCACGATCGGACTTCAAGATTTTTATACATTTCTCAAGCTGATTTTCTACTTCAGCTTTAAATGCTTTGAACATATCAAAAGCATCCGACTTATGTCTCATGAGATACACATAGCCAAATCTTGAGTGATCATCTGTGAAAGTGATAAAGTACTCATATCCACCTCTAGCTTGAATGCTTATAGGTCAACACACATCAGTGTGTATCAATCCTAAACATTCGATGGCTCATGTGCCTTCGGTCGTAAATGACCTTTTGGTCATTTTACCTTCCAAACAAGATTCATAAGTTGGTAGATCATCAACCTTTAAGTCACTTAGAGGTCCGTCGCCTGCCAATCTTTTAATCCTATTAAGGTTAATATGACCTAAGCGCAAATGCCATAGGTAGGTTTCATCTTTTGATAATTTTACTCTTTTATGATTAGGTTCTTTTGATTCCGTGTCTAACAAGTGAGAGATATTTCCATGCAAATAGAATAAACCGTTTTCCAATGTACCTTTGCAAATAGTTTTTTCATTCTTACTAATAATAAAAGTTTATTAAAAGTAACCGAATAACCAAATTTCTTTTAAAAAAAGAAACCGAAACTAAATTCATCTTGAATTGAGGTACATAATAAACGTTTATTAAATTTAATGACTACTAGAATCTAAATTGATTCTAATATCTCCCACTATAATAGCAGACACCAACGCTCCATTTCCAAAATGAAAGTTGAATTCATTCTTATTCAGTCTATTCCTTTAACCCTTTTCACCACAAAGGAAACAATTCCCTTTAAACTTGGTAACTTTCTTGGTGTCCTTCTAAGAAGGCCCAATTTGCTTTTTCCTCTGTTTTTTCTTGACCTTCTAACGGGTCTAAACAGTAGCAACTTTACCTGCCATATGAATCCGTGTCTAGAGACATCATAACATTGGTAGCAGTCTCCATTTCTTCATGTTGCAACACATTGGAGATGATGGCCATAATGTAAAGTACATTTAGCCATCTCATCTAAAGAATTCCACTACTGATACTCATCTCTTTGCTCCCGAGTAGATTCATTAGTTTAGTGGTTAAGGAATATACAGAATGAACTTATACTTTTCAACTAGCTACAACAACCCAATATTCCTTTTCCATGTGACATAATTATCATCAGTTAAAGTATTATCTTTTAGGATATTGATTAGGGATGGGGTCATGATTTCTTTTTAATAACAAAAATTATATAAGTAAACAATCATGATATAGCATTTTTTAATATTTATCTTAAATTAAATTAAATAATTCAGTCATAAAAATTCAACGGTGATCCAACACTTATAAATGTCACGCCTCCTTCGGGAGTACGCACCATTTACTAGTTGGACTAGGTCCCACCTAATTGTTAACATAACAACCAACGTTTTCTATTTAGCCTTGTATTTTTATTAACAAAAACTCTTGGGAGGATATTAATAAAATTACATTGAGTGTGATACCAAGTTATCAACCTTCAATATAATCCCTCACGAATATCCCACCTTTGGGAGTAGATATCGTGGGTTAATTGTCTAGTCTATCCTTGTATGGAAGTATCTTCCTAAATTCCATTAATGAATACCCCTTGGGGGGTTATTCACGAAACATAAAGTTCAACTAAACTTGGAGGCCGTAGGTGTTCCAATACACCTTCTCCCACTCAATTGTTTAAGGTGTGTGATCGAATTCCAATGAATGATTTACCAAGTTATCTAGATGCCAATTTAGATACTTAAACTATTCAATGCATGTTCATACCAAAAGAGATATATGAGTGGCACTCCTATTTCATATGACATGTTATCAAACAATGACAAATATTGAAATATTTACAAAAATATAAATATCTACAATTTTGGTCCATCCTAGAAAAATAAGTAAATTACATATATCTTGGAATACAAAGAACTCCTTTCTTGGCGAACAAGTCTTCACGTAACCTTCGTCGTTCGGACTCCCTCGGATACCTCCCATGGGTGTGTGCACCCTTCGCCCTTACCCATAGGTGTGCGCATGCCACAAACCCATAAAGGACTGCCATGCGCAGCCCATGGCTACCAATGGGGCTGCCGTGCGCAGCCCATGCCACAACAAACGTGGCTGCATGCTCTTCGCATGCACGTTCGTTGTTATGGCTCGCACGGTCCCAAACTTGTTTTGGTTGCTCCTAATTCTTCAAACCTTTGAGTCTTCGAAACTTGAATGTATTACAGAAGAATTTAAATAATAAAATACTGCGGTTTATTTTTTAATTACAATAGTGCAGTTTTTTTTATTACAACAACAAAATAAAAAAAACTTAGCAACTACCAAGAAGGAAATTATGGCGATGATAGACCACCCTTCTTGTTACAATCCCAAAACAAAATACATTGAAATTCTAGGACCAAAATTGAGCAATGACAAACCACATATAAAACATATATATATCCATACATTCCAATGTAAATATATATATATATATATATATATATATATATATATATATATATATATGTGAATACCTAGAATGCAATCTCTTTCTAAAACATGCATATATACAGTAAAAAGAAAAAGATTCACGAACACATACATCAATTATTCAAGGGTACAACCAGGCTCTGATACCAATTGTAGGGAAAAATGGTTCAAAACGCAACGGAAGTGTGAGAAAATTAGAAAATTAGGGTTTGCGTATATAAAAAAAAATTCCCTTTTATGCAACGAGAGTCTTAACACTAGATTAATTGATGTATATAAAAAGTATCGAACCTTTTTTTTGTGACGATTGAACTAGCGTCGAATTGAATCCGTAAGATCTTCCAATCCAATCACAACATGAATCACCTTGGAGTGTGGGCTCCCTTTCTTTAAATTGTATACCTGAGGATGGAAACAATCAAAATCTTATTCTTTGTTAGTTACAAATATCCTCCAAGAGAAAAATCAAGAATGTCCGGCCACTTGTGAATTATCAATCAATTTGGTTGAAACTCGTGTGAACCTTGATTCGATGTTTTACACAAAACCCTTTATATGTAAATGATACTAGTGTACTATCGAAAACAAAAACGTTCACTTTTTCTCTTTTCTACTTGGCCGAATTCCACACCCTATGTCTTAGAGTTGATTGAATTTTGTCTAGAGTAAAATACCAAATTTTCTCTCTCAAAATTCTCTCTTGCCAAGAAAAATTCTCTCTTAGAAAACTCTTAGGTTGGCTGAAATTTTCACTCTAAAAATCATAAGGCTGGCTGAAATTCACAAGGATATAAATATAGGATCACAAATCCTTTCCTTAAAATGATTTACTTGGTTGGCAAGAATCCTTTTCTTATGTGGATTTATTAGGTAGTTAAGAATCCTTTTCTAAAAGGAATTCTATCCTCTTATATAAATTTATGAGCTGGCCGAAATTCAGAAGAATATAATTAGGAGATTTAATTCTTTTCCTAAGAAAGATTACTTGGTAGTTAAGAATCATTTCCTTAGGTAGATTTACTAGGTGGTTAAGAATCCTTTTCAAAAAGGAATTCTATCAATCCAACTCGATAGTGTATTTGTAACCATATTAAAGACTTCCCAATTTAATTAGATAAATAACTCATTTTATTTATCTACTTATCAAATATAGTCTTTCATTTTAATTATACTACTAACAATAATATAATTTTAGGAGACCATCTCCTATTAGGAAAAATATTTTGACTTTTAATTAAATAATTAATTAATCAACAAATTAATTAATTTTCATTTAATTAAATGATAAAATAAAAATAGTATAATTAAAGCTATTCTTAATAGCCTTGCCGCCCAACAGATGTATATGGGCCATATATTATTTTTCTTATTTTATTAAATCCGTTGGATCTTAATAAAAAGTCCCATGTGAACTAGACCTATTCTTACAAAAATAAACAAGTTCACATGCCTTGATACATTTTTAGATGGACCCCTAAATTGGTCCTGTAGAATATATCAAGTGATCCATGCATGTTCATGTGGATTGAAGATCTTGACGGGCTATCTAAATTTAAGCTCCAATAGACACAACCCAATCACAATCAACAAATGATTCATTTAGGTCCGATCTATTTAATTTTAGTTCATTCTACTAAAGAACTAAAATTGAACCCTCAAATAAAGATAGAATAAGTTGATGTTACTCATTCATACCCTAGACAACCTTATTGGAGAAAGTGTATCCTCGTGAAGAATACCAGTAATCGCCAAGAGCTCATAGACCGCCTATAGCTCTCCAAGTTACCATATTTACTCATATGACCACATTTTGAACTTGAATATTTTGACTTGTCCAGAAGCCATGTTTCAATATACACTATTGAAAACTTAATGTTAATATTTAATATCCAATACCTCAAAACATCCATATGATGATATTCTACTCTCATTTAATAAATGGAGCCACGATGTCCATATCTATAAATGAACTCCTCTCTTGATTAACAAATGAATACCACCAAATTATCGAGGATAGACTATGCTATATAATCGTACTCATTGATAGCTTAAATGATAACACTTGCAACCATAAGTCCATCATTTATCTCAGGATTGAGATAGACTCTCCGATTGTCTTCAAATGATATTTTTTTATCTTTTGACGGTTCTAGATAAAGTATTTCATTGTGATCCTATTCAATGCACCCCGTGTACTAGATTCTTTTGCCCAAAGACACCACACTTTGTTGATTTTAGACTCATTATAACACATTTGATCCCACTCAAATGCTAGCAAAATAATCTACAACTTTGACAAGATAAAGGCGCCCAACCTTATATCTTAAGTTGTGAATATTATTCAAGACTAACTAAAGAATTGTGTCTACCTCATACATATCTAGATGTATGAAAAATTCTTCTTTTCTCATTGTCTTTTGACCTTATGATTATTTAGTTTTGACAATTATAATAATTAAACTATAAATGCTATAAGATTTGTTAAACTAGAAATCACTTTATCAATATGAAAAGATTGTCAAATACAATATTATACTCTTGCTATCGAGCATAATCCTAACAGTTCCAGATTTGGATACGCACATCACACTTTACTGTGATAACAGTGATGTTGTGCCTAATTCCAAAGAACTAAGAAGCGACAAAAGATGAAAGCATATAGAGAGGGAATATCTTCTCATCAGAGAGATAGTGCAGAGAGAGGATATGAGCATGACCAAGATAGCATCGTTGGACAAGCATACTAATCCATTTACGAAGACCATAAGGGCTAACGTGTTTGAAAGTCACCTATAGGGTCTAAGGCTATGAGATATGTCTCACCTGCGTTAGTGCAATTGGGGATTGTTGGGGTTTATACCTTAAAGCTTGTAATTTGTAAATATGAATGAAACATTGTTAAAATAAGTAGTTTATTCATTATATATACTTGTATTATACATTGAAATCATGTGTACTTAACATCCAAGATTGCCGGATGTAATCTCTAAGTATATGGGTGTCATATATAGAGGCATTCAGTTTGAAATGAGCAATCTAAAGAGTTTGTAGATAGCAAGTAGATCTGGATACTTTATTTGTTGTTAATCTATAGCTGCGGTCCATTCTGTAATGTTTGGCGGTCATAACCTAGACTATTCATATGGTGATATGAGAATGGAGGCACCTTATATGATATGATAATATAGGACTGAGCCATGTTCTATATGAATCTCTCACCAAGATACATTTCAAGATGAGATTCATATATATCAACAAATGATGACTATATATGGGTGATCTTAATCATGAATGTCTTATCGACTCCTACAAGTTAGATCATTATGTCATGGGTGAGATCGGAGTTGCATTCCCGATCAATAACTTCGTAAGTTAGAATCGTTGTTTGTCATGTGGTTTAGGAAGGTCTTTGTACAGGAGTGGAATCCACTCCTTCTTGTGAGAAGTAGATGATAGTTCCCTTAAAACTTGATTCTGGGCTTGAACAATATAAGTGATCTCCTTCGTTCGAAAAGGAAGTTAGGATTTATTGTTCATTAGATAATCAATGGAACTTAATGGAAAAGATATAATTAGAGAGGTATAACGAACTTTATGACCTAGCTCTAATTATGAACTACTTATGGAGGATCATACCGTATGTAATAGCTATATCGATGGACATATATAATTTTGGTTTGTGTAACACAACTACAGTTGTTAGAGTGCAACCTCAGGTTTTTAGTGGAATAACTCTGAGGTTAATGATCATGAAATATTAATTAAAAAGTTTAATTAATTATTTACAAGTATTATTAGAGCTCATAATTGTGGGTACATCAGGTCCCCTTGCTAGCCCGATTGATTAAAGGTAATAAGGGTCATGGTTAATTAGTTCGATTATCCAATTAATTGTGTTACGTAAGTGACAAGTATTTATTCATGGATTAATTGAATAATGAGATTATTTAATTAATATATTAATAATTAAATTAATAAGATTATAAGATTATTTAATTAATAAATTAATAATTATGAATTTTTCATTAATTTTTAATTGGAATTTGCAGGTTCAAATTATGACTTAAACAAAGATAAAATAATTAGATTATTTTATTCTTTAAAAAGTCAAGTGTATAAGTTCAAGCCAACTAGGGTTATGTGTGAATTAGAATCCTACTCTACCTAAGACACTTAAATACTACTTATCCTTTTAATAAATGGAGATATATTTGGAAAATGATTTGAATCTAGTTTTAAATATATATATATTTACATAACAAAGATAAAAGAGACTAATTGTGATTCTTTGAACCAAAAACACAAAAAGCTGAACCCTAGAAAGTCTAGAAAGATTTCAGCCAAAAGAAAAAAAAATATGCTTGCTTGTTGTAGCCTACTTTGCCAAGAAAAAAGAAGAATTTCTATTCTTTGAGCCTTAGCATCCTTCTATACATTTCTGGAAGATCATGACGTGCCCACACAGTTACCGGATCGCGGGACATAGCGAAGAAGGCTTGGTGGCTCGTAACCGGAATAAGGCTTAAAGAAACGAAGGAGTTAGCATCAGAGTATGATCTAAATTCATTTTTATATATTCTTATATGTTGTATATGGTTTACAAGTTGCATAAAATTTTTAAGACCCTATTTTTGCTGCGCAACATAAATCCGGGTTCCTACAGAGCAATGGTGGTCTTAAGCTCGATGCTCCCTCTTTACTCATCCTGAAATCACTCGTAGTGTTTGGGTTATATGAATGCAAATGAGTGCATCAATTAAAATGCAAACAAATACAAAACACATATACATGAGCAAGGATCACCTAAGTATGTGTAAAAACCTGCTCTAATACCAATTGAAAATACTACAAAACGTGTGTCTAATAACCTAGAGGGGGTGAATAGGTTTTAATTAAGCCAATTACTAACTTTTTTTGATTAGTCAATACTAAAAATAAACCAAATAAAATAAGCAATCAATCGAAAATTTAAAGTACAGAAAACAATAGATAGCATGTCAATTGATTTATGTGGGAAACCATCCAACTGGGCAAAACTCATGGGCTATTCTTCTAGCCATAAACGGTCCTTAAATCCACTGTATGTAATAATGTTTACAACCTAGGATGACCTTTAGTCATACCATTCTTAGTCACTAACCCACCAGTACTACCCAACGGGGTCTTTTATAGTGATTCTAGACCAATGCTTGCCAACTAACTCTTTGGTTGCAATACTTCACTTACGTGTGCACTACACCTTGTAGTCACAAGACTTAACTCTCAAAGAACATATTAACAACCTATATGACTATATGAATATATCCTAAATGCAATTAATGCTAGACAACACTAAATGCTTATCTAGAGGTTAAATGATGGTAATAGAAGCAATCTTAGTTATCAATGTCTATACAAAAGCATAAAGACTTAACTAGACGAAGATATTGCAAATATAAAATATATTTATCAAACAAAAGCCAATCAACATGAATTGTCATTAAACATGGCAAGGACAATAAATGCAATCATTAAATGTAATCAATAAGTACTAATCAACAAAGTCTGAAGGCAACACATAGAGACTTAGCTAAAGGGCAAAATGGTCCTAATTGCTAACTATTAATGAAAACTAAACTCAACCAACATTCAATGTCTCAAACATATTAGAAACAACATTAAGCTTGGAGACATGCATTTAATCAACAAATAAATGCTAATCCTTGAAAAACATGTCATAAGAATGAAATAAGAGATTCAAAGGCAAGTAGAAATTACTTAGTCAAAGAAAAAAAAGAACCATGCTTGGAAGATGCTTGGATGACACTAAATGCTCATGGGAGTGTTTGGTTGTGTAAATGTGAGTTCTGAGAGCTCTCTCTCTCTCTAGGAGTCAATTTCCCTCAGTTAAGATATAAATTTCAAAGCTCAAGATATAATTTTCAAAGCTCAAGGTATAAATGGGGAAGAAGATCATGTATTTATAGTCGGTAAAATGAGCAATAATGGAAAAGAAAAAATTGCCAAAAAATGTCGCCTTCTGCAAAAACCGTGGAGACACATCCTGTAAAAACTACTGAATGGTTTATGCAGGAGACTTCATTGGAAAGACTTGTGAAGTCACGTCTCATGAAATCCACTGAACATATTTTCACGGGAGACTACGCTGTATGCACCGCGGAGTCATGTCTCATGAAATCAACCGATGGTTCTCCCTGGGAGACTTCGTAGGAGCCTTTTCCTGTGGAACCTCTCTGTGGGAGACTTGTCCCACGGAAGATGCAAATTTTGCATACTAACTTTATTTTTCAAGGGACAATGCAAGAACATTAAAACAACAAAACAAGCAAGGAACAGATAGGATAATAATGCACGCATGTAAGCAATTAAACTCTAATGCAAGATGAATACAACATGCATGAGTAGTGAGTGTGTGTGTGCAACTAAATCTCTTCAAAGAGTTAAACACAAGTGATATAACTTTGAAGTGCTCTTAAGCTCGAGGTCTTGAGAATGCCTTTTAAGCTTGATCATGCACATTGAAGGCTTATTCTATCTTTACAAATTAAATCCCCAATATGGTTTGTCATGAAATAAGTCAATCATAAAAGTGAGGTTCTTACAAAAAGGATGGGACGGAGATGCCATGGAGAGATCCCAATCTTGGGTAGCAAGGATCCACTCTCCGCCTCATCACCTGGTGGAGGAAAGTAAGCCTCACGGGGGCTACAAGGCTTCCTTCCCTGGAGGCTCATGTACCTCTATTTTGCCACTCATTGCTTCCCTTGCACTTTTCTCGTGTTTTTCGACCGTATTTCAGCCTTTGAACACCAATTTTGAATCCGCTTTAGGATTACAAACTGTGACTCCCTCATAAACATGGACATCCAAAAACTTTCATAAAAAGTATAGAAATTGACTCAATATATAAAGATGAAAACCATATACGTTAAAGACACGGAAAGTTTTGTAACTTCCAACTCAGAACTTGAAAACTTATGAATGAGCAACCGAAATGGCTGAAACACATTAAGGGATAATATAAGAATGTATTCAAGTATGATATCACAAAAATACAAACAAATAAACACAAGAACATACAAGTATGCCATTTCCTATATATAGTCCTCGAATCATGCATTTAACAAAAATTATCAATTTAAAACTAATGCATGTGTATACATTAATTTGTGTATATGTGTTATAAAAATTTAGCACAATGATATAGAGACACATATGAATGTAATGTGTGTGTATGTGTGCACTTAAGCTTTACAAGTAGAATGAGGTCAAAAATACTTTTGATGTGCAACAATGCCCGCTCCTCTTGAAGACTTCACTTTACTTGATAAGTTTCCAATCTTATTTGAAGCTTGAATGCCATGAGCCTAGACAAATAATCAATACAAAGAAAATGTTGTTTTGATATGGAATTACACTAACTTGACTCAAAAACCTTACAAGATTCTTAAAGTCTCCTGAAGACATGAAGACACTTCAGTCTAAGAAACTCTTTGTAATGTAAGGATGTGTGAATGTGTTGCACAATAAGAAAAATTTGAGCGATTATTGTATGGTGAGGTTGAGGTTTTGTCATGAAATATCCAAAGGGGTAAATTATTAGGTTTTAGATTTGTGTTGGCTTGATTCCATTACAAAACTCTATTCATTTGTATTAATTAGTTGCCTAGGTGGTTCGTGTTTGATATGAGCTTCAAAGAAGGAAATCAACTTCTCATGCAAAGTTAGTCTTCCAGAGGAAAGATGCTAACTTGGATGTTAAGGTATCGAGGTTCTTTCTCCTCTTTCAAGTCGTAAACGTACACACACATTGTGTACATTTGTGTCCCGACATCATTGTGATCATTTGGTATAACACATACACACACGTATTATTGTATGCACATGCATTAGATTTAAATTGACAACTTTTACAAAATTTCATGTTCTATGACTATCTCTGGGAAATGGCATACTTGTATGTTCTTGTATTTATTTGCTTATGTTTTAATGATTTCATACTTGAATATATTCTCATATTTTTCTTTATTGAGTTCTGAATATTTTGGTTACTCATTCATAAGTTTTCGAGTTCCGAGTAGGAAGTTACAGAACTTTCTTTGTTTATCGTACATGGTTTTTATCCTTGTGTATTGAGTTGAATTTAAAGTTTTTGATAAAAAACTTATAGACATCCATTTTTACGAGTCTTTAGAGTTCATAAACCGAAAACAAATTTGAATTCTATGTTTCGAGGCCAAAGAACGGTAGAAGAACGCGACAGGAGCGCGAAAGGGAAGAATGGGGAAGAGGGGTGGCAAATTGCCAAAACATCCCCTCTCCCATGGAGGCATGTGGCCTCCACGGGAATAGCACCCCTCTACCGCCGTGGAGGCCATGCACCTCCATGGGGAGCTGAGGTAGCATGGTGACATTGCTGACTCTCTTATATATTAAAAATTCTATGGAATTTGTTTTAACTTGTCCAATTTTGTTTTTGTTATATCTCAATCATTTTAAATACAATTTTAGTGATTCAAAGCCAAAATTCATTTTATTTTAAAGAGAAACAAGTCCCAAGTTGTTTCTAAGTTAATTGCAGTACATATTTTCTAATTTCTTTTGATCTTCATCAAGTGTTCATCATTTTGTAAGTAAATCATATTCTTGACACTTTTCTTGTGATCAATTTAGTGAATCTCTTGACTTCAATATGAAATGTGTTTAGAATGATTTGTATTCTAGTTTTGGACTTGTCTAAGTGACTTTTGAAATTAGCCTTTGTGATTTTTAATTGAATATATTTCTAGCTAATTTTGATGAACATGAACTTGAATCTAGAAAACTGTGTTTAATCTTGATTGTTGATTTCTAGATTTTAGTCACATGTTCTAGAGCTATAGTATTTTGATTGTGATTTCTATTATTCAAATCTAGTTCTTATTTGAGTGAAAATATTGATAATTTCAAGTGTTGATTTGATCACTTGATTTCAAATCTAGTTTTGTGTTTTTGTTGCAAATTTATTATTCTAGCCTTGATTGACATGTTTTAAATATCCAAATATTTTTTAGAGTGATCTTGATTGCGTAATCTAGACTTCTAATCACATGAGATAAGGATTAGTTACATTTGTTTATGAGCTTGATTTGTTCAATACTGATTCTTTATGGAGTTACATAGGTTTTAATCAAGTCAATTACCAATTTTTCTTGATTGGTCAATATTCAAAATTCACCAACAAAACAAACATACAATATCAAGTGTAAAGTGCGGAAATATAAATAACACAAGATGTATACATGGAAAACCCTTCCAAAGGGGAAAAAAACCACGGGCTATTAAGTGAGCCACACTCGATCACAGAAATCCACTATATGAGTAAAAAGTTACTCCCTCAAGTGATACTTGGACTCTCACTCTCGACAACCTCAGGCTATGGCCACTACAACTCACCACTCTTGGTTCAATCCCTAGTGATATTCCCTGGTACACTACTCTTGGTGTGAGCACCTCCTACTCTACCCCTCGGGCCTTTTACAGTGGATACTCGACCAATTGCTTGCCAACCTACCCTTGGTTGGAAGACTTGAATTGCTTGTGCACTACACACCGATAGCCACAAGACTTAATTCTCAATGAAGAGATCAACAACCTATATGAATATGTAAAAATATTCTAAATGCAAATAATGCTAGGCAAAACACTAAATGCTTATCTAGGAATTCAAGTATGTCACTAAGTACAATTCCTAGATATCAATGTCTAAATGAATGCTCATAAAGACTTAACTAGATATAGTTATGCAACATTATATCCTAGTTATCAAACAAAGCTATTTCAACATATGTTGTCATTAAGCATGGCATGGTCATTAATGAAATCATCAAAATGAAATTAATATGACCTAATTAGCTAGAGACAAATATGACCTATATGTTAGCTATCACAATACAACAACCCAAACATCAACAAAAATCTCTACTTATAATAGAAATCCTAATCTAGAGGCATATAAGTTATAAAAGAGATATCTTGTTAAGATAGAACACAAGAATGAGGAAAATGGTGTTCTACTTACCAAGTTACATGTGTTGATGAAGACACATACTTAGAAATATCCTAGATGAAGCTAGATGATGTTTTTTTCATGCAAGAATGATGGGTGTTTGGGTTTGAGATTCAAAGAATCAATCTTGGTGCATTCTTTCACCAGGGAACTCTTTCTCTCACCAAAATCTGGAAATTTGGAGTTCTAGGTCTAAATAAGGAATAAGATGATGTATATATAGAGTCCAAATCAAACTATGTCATTTTAGGAGAGAAAAAAAATGATTTTCGGGCGTTAGAAGCTACCTTAGGGCGACCTAAATGATAGGTCACTTCAAGGTGGCTTTGCTGTCGGGTTTGGGAGCCAAAATATGCTTGAAAAAGTGACTTGGAAGTGAGGTCGCCTTAGGGTTGCTTTGCTCTCGGAAAAAACGCTACAGCATAATAGCTCCAGATTCGAGCTACCCAAAACATAACCAAATGATATTCAAACCTTTCGTATAATATACCGTTGGAAAGGTATGGAAGCCTACTTTCTAGTTCAATTTACAAAAGAAGATTTAGATTTCTATAGAAAGAGTTATGGTCAAATGAGTGACCAAAGTTCAGATTTAGACTTTAACAATAATGCCCAAACTCTTGGAATAAAACCATGTGAGCAAAGACCAAACTAAGAGAAGGGTGGGACCTCCTCAAATGGTCACTCAATGTGCTAAAACAAGCACACCATTGTGCAAGTGTAGATGTATCCGATCAAACAGCTGAATACGAATTAAACACATAACAACCACACTTAAAACTAAGAATGAAATGCATGAAGACACATGCAACAACTCAAATACATGTAAGTGTGTGTGTGTACATTAATAAATCCATGTCAATGTAAATGCATATATATAAAATGTGAGTGTGTGCAACTAAATCTCTTTAATAAGAAATAAGCACAAGTGAACTACCTCTTGAAGCTCACAAGATCTTGGACGCTTGTCATCAAAAGCCTAAGCTACCCATTACACATTGAATTCCCAATGTGATTTGTCATTATATAAGAAATCATAAAATTGTGGTTCTTACACTCTATTTGCTTGTGTTCCCATCATACTTGCATGTTTGCACTACACTTAGATCATTGCCTTTTAAAATGTGGAAGTCTTTTGTTAGAGTTTAAAGTTTTAAATTGAGCAAGAAGTCTTAACTAGGATTGTGAAGATTCGAATAGTTAAGCAATAAGTCTTAACTAGGATTAGGGTGATTCAGATAGTTAAGTAAGAAAGTCTTAACTAAGATCGGGGTGATCTGGATAGTTCAACAAGGAAGTCTTAACTAAGATCGGGGTGATCCATATAATTAAGCATGGAAACTTTCTAGAGGCGTGTTATGTGTATTGGATAGGAAATAGGCAAGTCTTTCATTAGAAGACCTAAGAGTATGTTAGAGTGGGATGATCCAATAGGGTGGATTATGTGATTTGATCACTTGAGGGTGTACACTATATAATCTAGCGAAAGATAGTTTGTCGGTGGTTGTGTAATCAACCCATGTAAAATTTTATTATGTAAATAAAAGTGGAAAGAATTTAATTATATACATATTCAACCCCCCCCCCCCCCCCTGTATATTTAACACAATAAGTGGTAATGGGAATTTCAGTCAGTCCACCTGCATGTACAAAAATAATGTATGCATATCATTTTCAAGACTCAAAAGAGACTGGAGTGAAGAGTTGTTTGCTTGTTGTTCAATGTTGGACTTTCAAAGTTTTTTTTTTGAATATCAATTAAATGGTTTTTTAAACAATGAAAAAACAAAAGGATCAGAAACAAAAAGAATATAACATACCAAAAACTTGAACCCAACACAAATAGTGCAAAAGCTAAAACATCCCAGAAAAAACAGGTGGCAGAACAACACCATCAAACCAAAGTTGAAACACAGAAAAGCTTATATTCAAATCTTCTTGTTATTTTATCGTCACTATAGCTTATTAGTTTATATTCAAAGCTTATAATATTTAAATTGAAACTAAAGCTAAACCAGACAAGCGTAGCAGGATTGTATTAATCTTGTTTGTTTTAGTAGAAAATAAAAGAAAAAAATATATCCTCAAAGTCAAAATCTCCCAGAGTGAGAAAGAATTATACAACATTTAAAAAAAAAAACTATTAAATGATATGGACTCCTAAATTTAACTATTTAAGAAAAAAGAAAGAAAGAAAAGTTTAAACATTTATTGAGTTGACGAAACCAGCAGCAACAAAAGAATAAGAATAAGAAGATGTCAACTAACAAATATCCAATCTCGTTGAAGCTTTCGTTGGAGAAGAGCTAAAAAACGAGAAAGATATTTACTAATCTATAAATTCATAGAAAACAAAGTGACAAGACGTGAAAGAAGACAAGAAAAAAAAATAGAAAAAGAAGACAAAGTAACAAACCTTGGCCGGAGATGAACGAGATGAGAGAGACTAAGTCATTGGAAAGAGACAGGAGCTTTGGAAGTTGTTGAAGAACGAGATCGGAGAGAGACTTGACTCTTGAGAGTTGAGAGAACAGAGAGGCAGTCAACTAATGTCTGGGAGAAAGAAACTAGAAACCTAGAATGGGTTAGGGGGTTTTATATTTTCACTTATATAGGCAGTTCATAACGGTTCAATTCGGCGTTAGAAAACAAAAACCAAATTGAACCAAAAACTTTTATGTTTTAAAATTTTTAAACTGGTTTAGAGTTGTACTATAATCGATGTAAATATAGTAAGAGTTAAAGTATAAAAGTGGTTATCACAGGAAAAAAATAATAATCTATTGTCTTTTAAAGAGGAAGACATAATCCACATACATTACTCTCATTAAACCATCTATTGGAACCATACACATAATTGTTGATCAGGAATACACCAAAATAAAAACTATTAGGATGTTTTGGGCATTCAACATATGCTTCGACAGTAAAGGATTTGAACTCCAAATTTAAACTGTGGATTTCAGAAAAGTACCAGCCAATTAATGCAAGCTACATATGACAAAATTTAAATTAACAAATTTATTCTTGAGTAAATTTACTTATTTCTGGATACGCACAACTCTTTTTCCGACTATATTCTTTATTCATTATGCTCATTCATGGGTAGGCTATCCAAGACTTCAGCTTTTTTCATTGAAACATTTATCACCAACAAGAACCAATGCACATTGTCCTTGTACATGTGAATAAAAATCTTCATATGGAAAAGTTCAATGATGTCACCACGTTACACATGATAGACTTTTTTTTATTGTATCGTGATATTAATAATATTTATATATTTAAATAATGTAACCTTGTCACACTCGTGCTCAAAACCCTAATAAGCTGTGAGATAGCTCAAGCATCTGACCAACTTCAATTCTACCAAAAGACTTTTAAGCGACATGTTTACACAAGTCTGCAATCATGATGGGCAGAGTATGAACCTCAACATATATATATTAGTACAAAGCAATACAGTCTAATTCTTGGAGCGACATGTTTACACAAGTTGTTGAAGTTCTTGGAGCTCTCACTCTCTTGGAGTCAATTTCTCTCACTAAAGATATGAATTTCAGGGCTCTAGGTATGAATAGTGAAGAAGATGATGAATTTATATGGTGGAAAAATGACACCATGTGAAAACTAAACTACCCAAAATTCACATTTTTCGTCGGAGGCTCCAGTGGAGACTTGTATGGAAAAGCCAGGAAGGCTTTATGTGGGTGACTCTAAGGGAGGGACCCATGGAAACATGTCCCACGGAACCCACTGAAGGTTCTCCATGGGAGACTTTACCTATAGAGGCTTCAAAATAAGCATACCCACTTGATTTTTCAAGGGATTTTCAAGAGACTTAAGCAAGACAAAAAAACACACCAAACAAGCAAGGAAGATATAGGATAGTAAAGCACACATGTAAGCAATTAAGCTGTAATACAAGATGAATAAAACATGCATGAGAGTGAGTTGTTAGGTTTTAGTTTATGTTGTCATTAATTCCATATCAAAATAATGTTTACTTATAAAGATTTAGTTGTTTAAATTCATGATGATTCAAGCTTCAAAGAAGAATGAGCAACAAGTCAAAAATAAGTTCAAAGTCTTCAAAGAGAAAGAATGCAATATGGTTCTACAAAGGTATACTAAGACCTTATCTTTCTCTTACAAGGCTTAGCCACACACACACAATTCATACATTTGTGTCCCTGCATCGTTGTGCACCATTATAGGCACACACAAACAATTCATTCATATGTGTCCCTGCATCGTTGTGAACCATTATAGGCACACACAAACAATTCATTCATATGTGTCCCTACATCATTGTACTCCATGTATAACACATTCACACACTTGAAGATTGTAGACTATCTCTATGTAGTTTGCATTCTAGTGTGAATTGTGTTTGTTTGTACATATATTTGTATAACATGGATATTGAACTTGAATTTAGTCTTAAATCACTCTTGATAGAGTTCTAGTCATTTCGGTTACTCATACTATTGATTTCAAGTTCTAAGTCAAAAGATACTACACTTTCAACTCATGTTACATACATTGTCTTCGTCTTCATATATCGAGTCAAATTATTATTTTTTGGGTTGAGAATTTTATATGTCCATGTCCATGAGAAAGTTACGGTTAGTAATCCATAAACGGATTTGAATTTCGAGTTAGGAGGCCGGAGAACGGTTAAAGAACGCGAGGGAAGTGCAAGGGAGTTGCACCATGGCCAAAGGCCAATCATTGGTGCAAGCCCAAGATGGCACGTGGTCATCTGGACTGCAACTCCTTACTGCCCTGAGATACCCACGTGCCATCTCGGGGAAGCAATAACAAAGGAGGCTATTTTGGTCTTTTTGATTCATTCTTTCCCTCTCTAAAATTCCCTAGAAAGTGTGTATCTATAACCTAGAGGAGGGCTGAATAGGTTTTGATTCGACAGATTACCAATTTTACGAATTAATCAATTATAACAATTCAACCTCATTCTACTTAAATGCTCAATTAAATGACAGCAAACATAAAACAATAACAACATGGAAAATATACGTGGCAAACCCTCCAAATGGGAAAAACCACGGGCTATTTAGGGCACCACCCTCGATCCTCAAAATCCACATTTAAGTAGAAGTTTAAAACCTAGGTTGACCTCCCGTCTAACCCTCCAGTTACTAACAATTTCACTCTACCCAACGAGCCTTAATAGTGATTTTGGATCACTAGCCTTGTGCACTAACCACTTAGCCACAAGCTAAAACAACAATGAAGAGATAATGGAAACCTAAGTGAATATGCAAGAATATTCAGTATGCAAAAATGGTAGGTCAATACATTCATGCTTATCTAGGATTAATAATGACAATTAAAGCAAATCCTAGATATCAATGTTCTAAATTCAAAGGCAAGAAGAATTAGCTAGAAGGGTAAAATCATCCTAAATGCAAGCTATCACAAATTAATGCATCTCAACCAACAATCAATACATAAGCATGTCATAAAAGCAATTAAACATTCAAACAAGCATTTAATATGCAATAAAGACCAAAACCCTAGGCATACATGTCTTTGTATTGAAACTATGAAGTCTAGAGCATGTAGAAGATACATAGTCAAGAAGAAGATGATGCTTCATACTTGAATGATCCTAGAATGAAGCTAGATGATCATGAGATGAAGTTTGGTTGAGTAAAAATGGCTTCTTGGAGCTTCTCTCTCTAAAGAACAATATCTCTCTCTCAAAAATAGGTTTAGAAGCTCTCAAAATTGAGTTGGGAAGAAGATAATGTATATATATGAAGCCTGAAGTGAAATTATGTCATTTTCGAAGAAAGACAACCAAAACGTGTCAGGACCACTGGCTGTACCGTGGTCCAGGCAAGTGTCTAGACCGCGGCACAGAGAGCGGTGCATCGTCTGGACAACTCCACTCTGGAGACCGCTGTGCATGCAGCGTGCACAGACCGTGGTCTGGATAGCATGCATCCTCTGTGAAACTCCGTTTGGGAGACCGCGGCATAGGTAACAAGCACAGACCGTGGTAGACACAGCGCACATCCTCTGCCAAACACCGCTGTGCAGGCTGCGGCGTGGGCACTGCACAGGGAGCTGTCTAGACTGCGGTAAAGAGGAAAAACTCCTCTTTCTAAGGCACAAACATACATTCACACTCAAATAAAAAATAAGACACACAAGGCACTCTAAATGGCAAATAAGCATGTAAGCAAGATAATTAAAACAGAATGAATGAGTGTGAGTGTGTGCACTAAATCTCTTCAAAAAAGTTAAGCAAGTGATTTTACCTTTTATGCTTGAGCTTGGTTACGAACAATGAAGCCCTAAACTATCCTTACATATTGATCCCAAAATGTGGTTGTCAACGAAATAAGCCAATCAAAAAACCGAGGAACTTACAATCTCCCCCTTTGGCTATTTCGTGACGAAACCACTCACTTACAAAGTATCCTCACAACGAATAACAAGAAACAAACAAGAGGTCAACAAACAACCATTCTATGTTACAAGAGATACCTAAAGCTAAATCTTCAAATCTTTCATCTCTTGTAGCATGATAATCCCTACAAAATGAATAACTACACTTTCCAAGACAAGTGTATGAGAGGGATCAAGAAAAATAAAAACAAGTGCAATTTGCATAAAATAGAAACAAGTAACATGTAATCAACAATGTACAAAGTAAATGCTCCCCTTAAATAGGCCCAACTCCCTCACAATAGGTCAATCTCCCCTTAAAACATGCCAATATCAACTCCCTTTAAATCCAACACTATTCCCCCTTTTTGTCACAAGATAGGCAAATGAGTATTTCCCAACCGGGATGCTGCAGCAAAGAGAGATATTTGCAATGTAAATGCATAATCATATACAACAACTTTATGCAGGTTAATTAAGAGAGACAGAAATTCATGGAAGTTTTATTGATTGGAACATGTGCGAAAGATTTTCCCTTGAATGAAATATATGCAACATCAACTTCCAAAATCATGGTATTTGGCAAAGGAAAATAACACATGAGGTTCCAAGAGAAGTCAAACCAATATGCACCAAATTGACAATGGAAAACAAGATATAGTTCAACCAAAAACATAAGAGCAACTATCAAACTTTACAAGTTGAACAAGACATGAGCGATTATTGCGCCCTATTAGATTTTTCAGGCCAAGATGCCCGTATGATAGTAGCCTTATTCAATCAAGTAAAGAGAGAGAGACTATAGGAATGTGAAAAATCTTGAAATTGATACAATATCCTTATCGAATGAAGTCTCAAAAGACACTTGCACACAGATTTGCAATCATTTTGTAAGTATTCAATAAATTCATCATCCATAACACTCTAAGCATGTCAAGATCAAGTTTTCACAAGCATGGAGATAAACTTTGGGTCGATCAAATGTACTTCCCAATCAAGTTTCCTAGTCCAAAAATACATGTTTGAACATAAATGAGACATGCATTTCAAATAAGGCAAAAACACACTTATTGAATAAAAAGACATATAATAATATATGAATCCAAGATACTCAAGCAATTAATTAAAGAGCATAAAATTGAACAATTATTTGCTTATTAAGATGCAAATTCGCTCTATTTGCTTGAGCTCCCCATATGGGGTCAACCACCAAAACCCATCAATGCATATGAAAAATCCCAATAGACCTACTTAGAGATTTAAACCTAGTTGAATCTAATGGTTTTGTAAACAAGTACGCTAGTTGATCATTTGTGCCAACATGATCAAGTGCAATGCATTTGCTCTCAACTAGCTCTCTTATGAAATGATGTATAATGTCAATATGCTTAGTTCTAGAATGTTGGACAAGATTTTTTGAAATATTGATGGCACTTATGTTATCACAATAAAGGTTTAGAGTACCTTGCTCAAAGCCATAATCCACAAGCATTTGTTTCATCAAAAGGAGTTGTGTGCAAGCACTCCCAGCTGCTATATACTCGGCCTCGGCTGTGGATAATGAGATGGAATTTTGCTTCTTGGAAAACCAAGACACAAGATTGTTCCCTAGGAAGAAGAAACCGCTTGATGTACTCTTCCTATCATCACAATTACCTGCCCAATCTGCATCACTAAAGCTAACTAAACTAGTATTAGTGTCAAAAGAGTACCATATCGCATAGTTGGATGTCCCATTCACATATCGAATGATTCTCTTCACAGAGGAGATATGGGATTCCTTGGGACTGGCTTGGTACCTAGCACATACACCAACACTAAAAGCTATATCGGGACTACTAGCAGTCAAGTATAGTAAGCTCCCTATCATGCCACGATATAGACTTTGATCCATAATTTTTCCACTAGCATCCTTGCTAAGTTTCAAAGTGGTACTCATTGGTGTGTCACAATGTTTGACATTCTCAAGACCAAACTTCTTCACTAGGTTCTTGGCATACTTAGCTTGGGATATGAAGATCCCATAATGCATTTGCTTGATTTGCAAGCCTAGGAAGTAATTGAGTTCACCAACCATGCTCATTTCAAACTCATGAGTCATGACATCAACAAATTGTTGAACTTTCAAGTTGTTGGTGGAACCAAAAACAATGTCATCAACATAAATTTGAGCTATGAATAGCTTATCTTTAGTGCACTTGATGAACAAAGTCTTGTCAACACTACCTCTAGAGTAGTCATTATCAACAAGGTAAAGAGTGAGGCGCTCATACCAAGCCCTCGGTGCTTGTTTCAACCCATATAGCGCATTTTTGAGGTGATAAACATGATTGGGGTGGTGAGGATCCACAAATCCCATAGGTTGCTCAACAAACACTTCCTCTTGTAAGACGCCATTGAGGAAGGCACTCTTAACATCCATTTGATACAATTTAAATTTGTGAACACACGACATGGATAAGAGAAGCCTAATGGACTCTAAACGGGCAACAAGAGCAAAAGTCTCCTCAAAGTCGATAACCTCAATTTGAGAGTATCCTTGTGCAACAAGTCTAGCTTTGTTCCACACAATGTTGCCATCCTCATCTGATTTATTCCTATAGACCCACTTGGTGCCTATTACATTAGTGTTCTTAGGCCTATGAACTAGAGTCCAAACCTCATTTCTTTCAAATTGGTTCAGCTCTTCTTGCATAGCAAGAACCCAAAACTCATCACTTAAAGCTTCATCTACCTTTTTGGGTTCAATTTGAGAGGTGTAGCATGTGTAACTAATTTGATTTGCTAATTGATGTCTAGTCCTAACACCCTCATTCAAATTTCCAAGAATGTCACTCTTGTAAAGAGATGCCTAACCCAAGAAGCGGGTTCCTTATGGTCCAAAGTAGGATCTCTATCAAGAGATTGAGTGATCTCTTTGTCAAGCTTAGATTTTTCATCACTAGAAAGCTCATCAATCCTCACCAAGGGAGTATCATCAACCACATTAATCTCCTCATCATGGTTACTAACCTTAGGCCTACAATCATCTATGACCACATTAGATGATTCCATAACACTTCGTGTCTTCAAATTAAAAACTCTGTAGGCCTTACTATTTAGGGCGTAGCCAATGAAAATCCCCTCATCACTCTTAGCATCAAACTTGCCAAGTTGATCACGGTCATTTAGAATGTAGCACTTGCTTCCAAATGAGTGGAAGTAGCTAACATTTGGCTTCCTACCCTTCTAGAATTCATAGGAGGTTTGCCTAGTCTCGGGCCTAAGAAAAACCCTATTCCCTATATAACAAGCCGTATTGACAGCTTCAGCCCAAAGGTTCCTAGGCACATTGTTGCTATGCAACATCACACGGGCCATCTTTTGGAGGACTCTATTCTTCCTCTCTACTATCCAATTTTGTTGAGGAGTTCGAGGAGCCGAGAACTCATGAGAGATTCCAATATTATCACAAAAAATTTCAAAGCAAACATTTTCAAATTCTCTCCCATGATCACTCATAATTCTCTTAATGCATTTTATGTGAGAATTCTCATTTTGAATTTTAGTGCAAAGCATTTTAAAAGTTTCAAACATTTCAGATTTTTCTCTAAGAAAGTAAGTCCAAGTAAATCTAGAAAAATCATCCACACACACAAAAATGTACCTCTTGCCACCGAGACTTTCGGTTCCCTCATGTGTCGTTTGAAGAATGTCCCAAGCCTCATTTGCAATCCTAGTGTTTTGGACCAGCTTGTACTGATTATCGTCCACGGTATAAAAAATTGCATGCATAGCCTTGTTATTCCACTTGGATGCTTTAAACTCTTGAGTACTCCAACTAGACTTAGGTTTAGGAGCTTTTACACCATCGTCAGTGGTCATTGTTGGAGGAGTATAACCGTCTTCAATAGCCATCCAAGCACGGTCATCTATTTGGCAAATATAGGCTTCCATCTTGCCCTTCCAAGTAGCATAATTCATCCCATTGAGTAAAGGGGTCTTGAGGCTCCCTCATGACTATTTCCATTTCCACTCATTGTGTTTGAGGGTAATGAATGATATAAAGATGGAAATGTAATGCAACACACAAAATGCAAACAACCAAAATGCACAAGGTAAGACACACACAATGCACGGATCACCTAAGTAAATCTAGACACCGGCTTTGATACCAATTGAAATTCCCTAGAAAGTGTGTATCTATAACCTAGAGGGGGGGGGGGTGAATAAGATTTAATTCAATAGATTACCAATTTTAAAAATTAATCAATATTAACAATTCAACCCCATTCTACTTAAATGCTCAATTAAATGACACCAAACATAAAACAATAACAACACAGAAAATATATGTGGAAACCCTCCAAAAGGAAAAAACCACGGGCTATTTAGAGCGCCACCCTCGATCCTAAAAATCCACTATTGAGTAAAAGTTTACAACCTAGGTTGACCTCCCGTCTAACCCTCCAGTTACTAACCCTATCACTCTACCCAACGGGCTTAATAGCGATTTTGGATCACTAGCCTCGTGAACTAACCACTTAGCCACAAGCTAAAACAACAATGAAGAGATAATGGAAACCTAAGTGAATATGCAAAAATATTCGATATGCAAAAATGCTAGGTCAATACATTCATGCTTATCTTGGATTAATAATGACAATTAAGGCAAATCCTAGATATCAATGTTCTAAATGCAAAGGCAAGAAGAATTAGCTAGAAGGGAAAAATTGTCCTAAATGATAGCTATCACAAATTAATGCATCTCAACGAACAATCAATACACAAGCATGTCATAAAAGCAATTAAACATTCAAACAAGCATTTAATATGCAATAAAGACCAAAACCCTAGGCATACATGTCTTTGTATTGAAACAATGAAGTCTAGAGCATGTAGAAGATACCTAGTCAAGAAGAAGATGATGCTTTATACTTGAATGATCCCAGAATAAAGCTAGATGATCATGAGATGAAGTTTGGTTGAGTAAAAATGGCTTCTTGGAGCTTCTCTCTCAAAAGAACCATATATCTCTCTCAAAAATAGGTTTAGAAGCTCTCAAAAATAGGTTTAGAAGCACTCAAAAATAAGTTGGGAAGAAGATGATGTCTAGAAGCACTTGTTTAAAATCTGATTAGAGTGATTCAAAGTTGAGAGTGTTTGCCTATTCATCCTCCATTGTTTCTCTTAAGGTTTAAGTGAGTTTTAGTGTTGTTTTTGGAGTCTAAACTCAAAAAAATGGGACTGCACCAAAATCAACTAAGGTATTGATTTTCTCTTGAAGTTTTCTTTTATCAATTGCCTTGGGTTTTCTTCTCCAACATATATATGTGTATTGTGAGTGTTTTTATTCGAGTTTTGAGCTCTTTTAAAGCTAGGTTAAGTTTCAATTGAAATCTTACATATTGAGTTAGGTTTTGATTTGGCCTATGTTTTCACATGTTTGGGATTGTGTTGTGCTAGCTTTGATTCTAGGACTATTTGATGATCTTTGATTGATTGATTTTGTGAAAAATAGTTCCTCACATGTATTAGGCTCTCTTGGCTGAATTCTCACATCAATACATGTGCTTATGTTCGAATAAGCTATTCATGTGTTTTGTTGAATCTATGAATAGGAATATGCTCTAGAACTTTAGCTTAAATCTAAATGACTTTGTCATATGATTTTAGCATGTTTTTGGTTTGTGTGATTTAAACTTGATTATATGATAAATGAAACATATCTTGTGATTCAAGTTTTAGATCTATGCATGTATCTAGGTTGTAATTAATATTGAACATATCTTACATGATCTAGATGGATTAAACATGCATGATTCACTAGGCTACATTTGTTTTATGCATTCATGCTCATGTCTAGTATTTTCCATAGTATGTGTTGATCATAACATTCAATGTTGCGTGCTTGTTTGCGTTTTGCATTCATGTTCACCTAGATGCCTTGTCAAAAGGAAGTCTTGACAATATGTGTTAGGCCTATGTTGTTGAGCAAGAAAAACTTGGCAAGAGGTGTGAGACCTTGGATTGTCAGGCAAGAAAGTCTTGGATAGAGTCGGGAGGACTCAGATAGTCAAGCAAGAAGTCTTACCCAAGGTCATGAGGATTAGAAAAGGGTGAGCTAGGAAGTCTTGACTAGAGTCAGGAGGACTCGGATAGTTGAGCAATAAGTCTTGCCTTGGGTCATGAGGATCCGGTAAAGTGAGCGAGGAAGTCTTGACAAGAGGTGTGAGGCCTCGGATTGTTGAGCATGGGGACGACATCTTCATGAGTAGGATAGGAGGGTAGTTTCTAGGCGAAGGGGTCACTTAAGAGATTGTACTTTTCTTATCTACTAGTGGATTTTGTTTACCGGTGGTTGCTTACCCGTGGATGTTTCCTCTTCGAAGATTTACCACGTTATATTTTGTGTCAACTTTTCTCTATCCTTATCTCTCTTATATTTTTACTTGTTATTTGAATACTAAGGATAGAACTCATTATGTAAGTTGACTTTCTTTCTATGATATAGATTGTATATGTGTTACCATTACTTGTTTGTATCACACTTTACTTGTTTTTATATATTGATTAAGTGTCTTTAATTGATATATATATTGTGATACAAGCAATCTAGAGGGACAAACTTTTGTTTGTTTCTAAGGGGGTCGAAAAAGGTGTCTAACCTATTCACCCCCCCCCCCCCCTCTCTCTAGGTTAGCCTTGAGCATATAACTGTGTTTGTATTTTCAATTGGTATCAAAGCAGGACACTAGATTGTACTTAGTGAGAGTCCAGGTGATACATTCATGGTTTTTGTAAAGCTTTTGAAGTCTTGAGTTTACAAGATGATGTAATGGCGGAAGAAGCCTCAAATACTAGGCCACCATAACTTCGAGGCACTAACTATGAGTATTGGAAGTTGAGGATGAAAGCCTATATCCGCTCTATTGATAAAAGGGCTTGGATGGTAGTGGAAGAAATTTATAGTCCTTCTACCAAGGTTCAAGAGGATGGAACCATGATACTCAAGCCAATGAGTGAATGGACAACGAATAAGTTTGAGGTTGCTAAATGGCACCATCGTGCTATGAATGCCATCTTTGGAGGAGTTGATAGGCATCAATTCTCCTACATTCAAAATCTTAAATCCGTAAAGGAAGCTTGGGATACTCTCAAAGTTACTAATGAAGGAACCTTAGCAGTGAAGAAATCGAGGCTTCAAATGTTGGCATCACAGTTTGAAAGTTTAAGTATGGGCAAAGAAGAAAAGTTCGAAAACTTCCAATTCTGGCTTCTTAACATTGCTAACCAATGTCAAGCACTTGGATTACCTATCTCAAAAGAGCGTTTAAATTGGAAAATCCTTAGGTCTCTTCCAAAGAGATTCAAATCAAAGGTGACAACCATTGAGGAAATCAAGGATGTGGATAGTATGAACATTGATGAGTTGCTTGGGTCTTTCCAAACTTATGAGATGTGCTTAAAGCCAAAGATCAGGAGTAAGGGAATCTCTCTCAATGCTATAGAGGAGGAGAGTGATGATGAAAATGAAGAGATGACTCTTTTGGTTAGAAAGTTCAAGAAGTTTCTAAAGAAGAATTCCAAGCCTAGAGGCAAGTCTTCTAAAAAAAAAAGAGATAAGAAAACAACATCTCTAAGGAATGAGAAGAATAGTCAAGTCATGAACAAGAAAGATGTTCAATGCTATAATTGTCATGGTTTCATTCACTTTTCCAGTGAGTGCACCAAGAAGCCATCTAAGAAAAACAAGAAAGGCAAAGTGTTGGCGGCTACTTAGAGTGATGATAATTCTAGTGATAATGAGAGCTCTAGTAATGAGTCTTCAAGTGATGAAGAGTTGGTGAGCAACTTTGTAGCTCTAACGGCTTCTCATTCTCCACTAGATGTTGATGGTACAATATCTTTGAACAAGAACTTTGATGTAAATCATCATGAAAGCTCTAGTTCCATCCCTACTAATCTTGAGTTGTTGGACAAGATAGAAAAGCTTGAAGAAGCTAGAGATAATGCTCTAAGAGAGGTAGCTGAGAAGGATGATTTGATCAAGAAACAACTAGATGAGTTTGTGATTGTCACTCGTAGACTTCTTGGTGAGAAAGGTGATATTATGAAGAAGTTTAGAGAACTTGAAAAGATAAACCTTGAGAAGGATAATGTGATATCTTATTTGAAGAAGAGAGAACAAGAATTAATGGAAGAGATAGACACGTCTAAGGAGGCCATCAAGGACTTAGTGAATGATTCGGTAAGTGTGTCTAGTGTTAGGAATCTTGTTAACTCACATAGTGGTGAAGACGAATTGGTAGTTGAATAGGAGCCCTTGGAAGCACCACTTCCTACTCACTTGGATGGAGTCATGATTGTTAAAAAACCACACAAGAAGAGAAGATCAAAAGCAAAGAAGAAGTTGGCGAACAAGGTATCTTCGTAAACTCCTAGTGAATATAGTTCAACTCCAAAAGGTACAATATCATCTTTTATTCCAATTTGCCATTATTGCAACATAATAGGTCACATTAAGCCTAGGTATTATAAATATATTGAATACTCCATGTGTTGAATGAACTTGGTTATCTCACATCATGGTTGTTATGATGGTCAAAATTTGTCGATTAACTTTAGAGAAGTTCTTTTGAAATATGTGTTGACTGAGTTGAGATATTATGCTTTTTATACACTTGTTGTGAAACATTGTCAACTTGGTGTCATGAGAACATTCAAGGCAAGAGTGCTCATAAAAAGGGCGGAAGTATGATATTTGGTGAATATAATGTGTAAAAAGGTATCTCTATACTCTAATGCATGTTCTCTTAGATATTCATCTTTTGACTCAATTTTTTATATACATCTCATAGCATGTCATATTACAGAATTTTGTATAGCTTACATATGGTTCTCATTGACATTTGCTATTTTAGGATCTAATAGTGATATTGTTCACATTGATCTTAACTTTGATGATTGTTTGTGTATAGTATATTGAGTGGCATTATTTTTGAAAATATGAGCTTCATATTCTTTGAAAGCTACTCATTAGAGAAGTAATGATCTTGAATAAGTCTCTACTTATTGCTCTTAGATCATGTGCTTATAAGCCATAAAATCTTGGTTTTCTAAAATTGCACATTGCTTCTCCTATATGTTTTGCTAGTAGGGTGAGTTTACTAATATATAAACCTTGGATACACCTTAAAGTTTTTATGCTTAAGTACATTTAAAATGGCCTATGATTAGTATCCATTTTGCTTTGGCAAATACATAGAACTCAACGAGCACCTTCATGGAAAGGGCTACACACATTGGTTGTGAAAGCTACCCAATGTTGGAAAGAGCTACACAATTGTGATGAGTGAAAGCCGTCATGAAGTGAATTTTGTTTATGTTTTAAAACATTTTGAAAAAATTCAAAGAAGTGTTGAAATGGAATCATAAAAAAAAATCTTTGATTCAAAGCCTAAAAAGAAAAGGAGAAAGGCTTAAAAAGAAGTATAGTTGAAAATCAAATGAGCTCGGGTTGAAAAACAGAAATGGGATGACGAGCCACATGCACACACACTCATATGTTGAAATCTATTCTCTTAAAAGAATTTTTTTTGGATGATAATCGGTTTGACTTTTTATGGAAAGAGCTTAAGATGAATAGTTGTTAGAAATTGTTTGCATGTTGATTATTAAACTACTTCTTGATATATATTTGAAGCATATCTCTCTCACACACACTTTGTTTATGAGTATGATGATATTTTAGCAATTGTTGAACAATTATGAGAGAACTTGAAAAATCTTTGTGTATCTCTCTTAGCATATGAAGCTTATTTTGTTGATATTTCTTCAAATTGCTTGAATGTGTGATTGTGTGAACATCTTTGTGAACTTTATGCTATCATTGATTTTAGTTATAGTATTTATCAAGGGGGAGCATTGTATGCTAGACATTGTTCTCTTTTGTGATATGTTCACATGCTTCATTTTGGTACATGTTGGCATATTTTGACTTAATGATGCTTGTAAGATATTACTCACTATCTTTATCTTGCACGATGATTCATTCTTAAGTCATATGTCTTTGTTTTTATATACTTGTGACTAATATGCTTGTTTTGTCTTTCAGGCACTTTTGTTGTATGTATATAGCATCTTATAACACAAGAACAAATGGGAAGAACTAAGGTTACCGGAAGTGGAAATCAATTGAATCCTGTTGTGAAAGCCAAGTCTACCTCAAAAGGATCTAAAGCTTCAAAGACAAAAGATTTAGGGATCTTTGGAACTAAGAAGATATTTCAAGAGAGAGGCATTGACTTAGGTAAGTGTAAAGATTCTTATGTTCTTAAGTGCATTAAGGATAGAAATTGGGAATCTTGAGTGAACATGTTAGGAATTGTGAATGATACTCTTGTTAGAGAGTTTTATCTTGAATATAGAGAAAGTGCCACCTTATTGGACGCTTTGATGGAGATTAAGGGTGTTGTGTTTAGAGTTAACCCATAAAATATTAACAAGTTTCTTGGGTTATCTAATGATATAGATTCTAGTTTTCTAGATGTGGATGTCATTGAGAATCTTAATATCATAGGTAGAACTCTTTGTGACAATGCTTCTTCTGAGTGGAAAGGTAGAGCATATATTAGTCAACATGAGTTAACTAAGGCTAGTGCATTTTGGCATCTATTCATTTGCACTAACATTATTGGATCTTCGAATTCAATTGAGTTGAATAAGGACAAGATCAAAATAGGGTATGCCTTGGTGACTAATCAACATATAAACCTTGGGGATCTTCTCATGCTTTATATTGATAGTGCGGCTTTCTCTACTAGAGGTGATAAAAAGCTTGTATTACCAGGATTTAATACTTCATTATGTTTAGCTCGTGGGGTTAAGTGTAGAGAAGATGATGTGTTAGTTCAACCCTTGGAAAAGTATAGTGATAAACATGTGTCGTACATGTCATACAAGGATAAGGGTAAGACATGTGATACTTTTGGACTATTTAGTAGTTCTCAAGTTGATTGTCTTGTGATTAGCACAAACATTCTTCCGGATTGGGCTTTACAATTGAAGAAGAAGGTTGATGAGCTTAGTGCTATAGTTGTTCAACAAGATGCTAGGATAAAAGAGTTGGAGGAGTGTATTGCTTCAAGTTCAAGACCACCTCTCAAGCATTATGTTAGATCAACTACTCGCACATCTTTCTTTGGTGGACCAAGTAGCTAGTATTTGAGTCTTGTGGTATATTTTTTTTTTTACCTTTTGGCATCATTTCATGTCAAAAGGGGGGAGAAAGAGATGCCAGTTACTTAGTTTCTTTTTATGTTGTTTTTGTGAACTTTTGAACTTTCAATGGCATGTAATAATTAGTCTTAAGATTTGGTTAAGAATTCTTGTGTTTTGGTATGTATTGAGGGGGTGATACATGTATTTGTGGACTTAATTGTATATTCTTATCCATATTATATGTTGCCATTTGTTGTTTTTCTCTTGTATATGCATTGTGCTTTGAGATGATTTGTAGGTTGCTTCAAGAGAAGATCAAGATGAAGCTCAAGAGTTGATGAAGATTAGTTATAGGAATCTTACTCATTGTAATGTGAGTGAGTGTTTTTGTGACCTATCTTCATTTTTATATTTGTAGTAAGTATAGGTGTTTTGACAAGGAATTTGCCAAAGAGGGAGATTGTTAGGTTTTAGTTTGTGTTGACATTAATTCTATATCAAAATGATTTTTACTTGTAATGATTTAGTTGTTTAGATTCATGATGATTCAAGCTTCAATGAAGAATGAACAACAAGTCAAAAACAAGTTCAAAGTCTTCAAAGAGAGGATGCAATATGGTTCTACAAAGGTATACTAAGACCTTATCTTTCTCTTACAAGGCTTAGGCACACACACACAATTCATACATTTGTGTCTCTACATCGTTGTGCACCATTATTGGCACACACATACAATTCATTCATATGTGTCTCTGTATCATTGTGCACCATGTATAACACATTCACACACTTGAAGATGAATGCTCATGCAATGGTATCGAAATACCATGTTTTGGAAAATGCATGATTGGAGACTATCTCTATGTAGTTTGCATTCTAGTGTGAATTACGTTTGTTTGTATATATGTTTGTATAACATGGATATTGAACTTGAATTCAGTCTTAAATCATTCTTCATTGAGTTTCGGTCATTTCGGTTACTCATACTATTGATTTCAAGTTCTAAGTTGAAAGATACTACACTTTTTACTCATGTGGCATACATTGTCTTCGTCTTCGTGTATTGAGTCAAATTATTATTTTCTAGGTTGAGTATCTTATATGTCCATGTCCGTGAGAGAGTTACTGTTCATAATCCGCAAATGAATTCAAATTCCGAGTTCAGAGGCCGGAAAACGGTCGAAGAACATGAAGGAAATGCAAGGGAGTTGCACCATGGCCAAAGGCCATTCATTGGTGCAAGCCTGAGATGGCACGTGGCCATCTCGGCTGCAATTTCTTGCTGCCCCGAGATGCCCACGTGCCATCTCGGGGAAGCAATAACAAAGGAGGCTATTTTTGTATTTTTGCTTCATTCTTTCCCTTTCCTTTATATTTCCTTTCCCTCTCCTTTATATTCCCTTTCCCTCTCACATTTCATTATAAGAAGAAATTTAAAACTTGTGTGCAGAAATTTTCTCCCTACATTTTCTCACCTTCCAAACACCATAACTTCTTCATTTAAACTTCGATTTGAGTGATTCAAAGTTGAGAGTGTTTTCCTTTTCATCCTCCATTGTTTCTCTGAAGGTTTAAGTGAGTTTTAGTGCTGTTTTTGGAGTCTAAACTCACAAAAACGGGACTGCATCAAAATCAACTAAGGTATTGATTTTCTCTCGAAGTTTTCTTTTAAAACTTGGTCAATTGCCTTGGGTTTTCTTCTCCAACATATATATGTGTATTGTGAGTGTTTTTATTTGAGTTTTGAACTCTTTTAAAGCTAGGTTGAGTTTCAATTGAAATCTTACATGTTGAGTTAGATTTTGATTTTGCCTATGTTTTCACGTGTTTGGGATTGTATTGTGCTAGCTTTGATTCTATGACTGTTTGATGATATTTGATTGATTGATTTTGTGAAAAATAGTTCCTCACATGTATTAGGCTCTCTTGGCTGAATTCTTAAATCAATACATGTGCTTATGTTCTTTTGAGCTATTCTGTTTTGTTGAATCTATGAATAGGAATATGCTCTAGAACTTTAGCTTAAATCTAAATGACTTTGTCTTATGATTTTAGCATGTTTTTGGTTTGTGTGATTTAAACTTGATTATATGATTAATTAAACATATCTTGTGATTCAAGTTTTAGATCTATGCATGTATCTAGGTTGTAATTAATGTTGAACATATCTTACATGATCTAGATGGATTAAACATGCATGATTCACTAGGCTACATTTGTTTTGTGCATTCATGCTTATGTCTATTATTTTCCATAGGATGTGTTGATCATAACATTATATGTTGCGTGCTTGTTTGAGTTATGCATTCATGATCACATAGATGCCTTGTGAGAAAAAAGTCTTGACAATAGGTTTGAGACTATGTTGTTGAGCAAGAAAGTCTTGACAAGAAGTTTGAGACCTTGGATTTTCAAGCAAGAAAGTCTTGGCTAGAGTCGGGAGGACTCGGATAGTGGAGCAAGAAGTCTTGCCTAGGGTCGTGGGGATCCAGAAAGGGTGAGCGAGGTAGTCTTGACTAGAGTCGGGAGGACTCGGATAGTTGAGCGAGAAGTCTTGCCTTGGGTCGTGAGGATCCGGTAAGGTGAGCGAGGAAGTCTTGACAAGAGGTGTGAGGCCTCGGATTGTTGAGCATGAGGGTGACATCTTCTTGAGTAGGATAGAAGGGTAGTTTCTAGTTGAAGGGGTCACTTGAGAGATTGTACTTTTCTTATCTACTAGTGGATGTTTTTTTCCGATGGTTTCTAGCCCTTGGATGTTTCCTCTTCGGAGGTTTACCACGTTATATCTTGTGTCAACTTTTCTCTATCCTTATCTCTCTTATATTTGTACTTGTTATTTGAATACTAAGGATAGAACTCTTTATGTAAGTTGACTTCTTTTCTATGATATAGATTGTGTATGTGTTACCATTACTTGTTTGTATCACACTTTACTTGTTTTTATATATTGATTAAGTGTCTTTAATTGATATATATTGTGATACTAACAATCTAGAGAGACAAACTTTTGTTTGTTTCTAAGGGAGTCGAAAAAGGTGTCTAACCTATTTACCCCCCCCCCCCCCCCCCCCTCTCTAGGTTAGCCTTGAGAATATAACCATGTTTGTATTTTCATGAGTGTGTATGTGCATCTAAATCTCTTCAAATAGTTAATGACAAGTGATATACCTTTGAAGTGTTCTTGAGCTTGTGGTGTTGAGAATGCCTTTGACACTTGATCATGTACATTGAAGGCCTAGTATACCCTTACAAATTAAAACATCGATATGGTTTGTCATGAAATAAGCCAATAAAAAATAGAGGTCCTTACAAGCTCTCATTTCTTAGTTTGGAAGCAATTTCAAAATGTCAAGCTTGAAACTCTTTAGTAAAGGTGTGACCATTGTTTTAACCAGGTTAGATTACTGTAAAATAATCAAGTGAAATTTTGATGGAATCGAAATTTTCTGTAACCATGTTGATTGCCCAGAATAGCTCGTCAACCTCTATGGTGTCACTGTAGTAAGCACCTATAACGTCGTCATTGTCCACCATCCTATTGTGTGCTTCAACCTTGTTTAGGGTCCAAGCAACCAAAGGTACTTGGTGTCTGTTCATGTACACTTTTTTCTGTGAAAGCCATTCTCAATAAATATCTAGAGAAAAGGAAGGCACCTTTAAAAAAATTGTGTACTTCCATTTATGATGTTCCTCACACCTTCCATTAGATACTAAAAATAAAATGTTGCTCATTTCTTGTGACTAATTAATTTCGGATTCTTCAGTTGGATCAACAATGATTTATCAACATTAGGTGATACAGGTAGACATAAAAGTATTGAAATAGTAAACAAAACTAACGAGATCTTGAAATAATCATGTGTGGCCTTCATATTCTATACTTTTGTCTGCAAGGAAAAAAGTGTAATCTTGTCCTTAATTGTACTACTTTGCACCAGTGCTTTCACTTGATTGCAAGTTTCACCAAAATCATCCTTGTCACAGTTGACTTCATCGATGTCGTCTGGCAATCCATTACCTTTGAAAAATCTGAGTCCTTTATTGGGATTACTTATCGTGGAGCACTACAGACTGTGTGCCAAGTTGGATGACTTAAGCATCATATTGCATAAAAGACCATATAACTGGACACAACTAATGTTCATTAAGACCCTAAATCCCATATCCTCGTGCATTCTCTTTGGTTTGCAGCCAAATTGTCTGCTGCTTGACAAATATTTAAAGGGTTGCACCAAGTTTTCCAATAACCTAGGATTTCTTCATTGGAGGATATTGTTTAAGGGCTTCCAAAGTATGAAGAATTTAGAGATTTAAAAAATCTGAAAGATTTTGTGCATCTGGTTAAGAATGTTGTAATTGGGACAGAGATATAGAGTACATGGAAGACTTTATTATTATATACTAGTCATCAGCCATTAATCATTACGTTTAGGGTGGCCGGTTATTTTTTACCCAATTTACATTTTTCCATGCTAATTTTGTAGGCTGGTTGATATTTAGATGTTAATAAGATTAATAGTAATCATTTACCGTAACTAGATTCAAGTTATGATCATTAGATTAAACAAACCAACCACTAAGATCAATCTGAAATGAGCTTATTATCCAAGTATATTACAGAAATGAAATGTTGTTTACACTTTATAACGAATAAATATGACAAGAATTTTTATTTAGGTGTGTACATATTAATTATGCAGGACATTGATTTATGACATAAAATATGTGAAGAGTTTACGTCTTCCAAAAAATATAAGGATGTAGCATCTGGTTTAGATTTTGTTGTGCAAGCATGATATGTGGTTGGTTGTTATTTATATATTAATAATATTGGTCAATTGAGATACATGCTTATCCACACCTCTTACGGTCTTCAATAAAAAAATAAATTGATGTTTGATATTTAAATTTTTAATAAGATAGATTGTAATCACTGATATAGATTACGGATCTCTTAACTTCAAACTCTTCATATTCAAAAATTTTAAATATTTCATTTCTATTGGTCATTTTAGTTAACATGGGTTTGTCCAAATTTAAAGCAAAATCATCTGTAATGCATGTACAATCTGAAATTTTTTGTTAAAACAATGTCCAATGCAAAGTTGAAATATAATTTCATTTTTTCCATTTTTTAACTTCAAAAGACATTTAGCCGCTCTCTATCTTGGATTCACAATTCGAAACCCTAAATAAAACTATTTTCATCATGCTGTTATTATTCCTTTCAAGAAACAATGTCAATTACGCAACTATTCTTCTGTTAATGAAAGGCTTATGTGATCAGCTTCACAGACCTAATAGGTTTGTGAAAATCGCACGGTATGATCTTTTGTAAGTGTTTATATTTTCGTATCAACGTTTATATTTTTGTTTATAAGTTTTTGCAAACTTTTGTACTCACACATTTGAATGTATTTTGATTGGTTTCATAATCTCTACATGTGTTTTTTTAAAGGTATTGTGATAATTCCCGTTTGAAAAATGTTTCTGTAAACAATGAACACATAACTGTGTTGCTTCTTTTTTGATATGCTATGTGTTTGATGAATGGTTTATAGTGAAAGTATCTGTTTGTTCAATGGCCAATGGTTCATATGACCATGATTACATTCGACATGCAAGTTTTTTAAAAAAAAATCAAATTTACCTGAACATATTTCGATGGATAATTTTTGCTCCCCATATTTATGTTTATTGGAAATTATTATTGTATGATGATAATTGTTGTTTGGTCCTGGTTAGAATTCTTGTTCATTGTTTTTTAATTATAACATATTGTCATTGTTTTATTAAAAAAAAAAACATGTCGACATTGTATATGTATTGTGATTTAGTAAATAATTTGTAAGGACCTCAGATTTATGATTGGCTTATTTCATGACAAACTGCACCACATTGGGGATGATTTTGTAATAAGTAGCTTAGGACCTCATTGGAAAGCTTCCAAGCATCTCCATGACTTCAAGAGCAAAAGGTATATTCACTTGGCTTTGCCTCTTGAAGAGTTTAGGTGCACACACACACACACCTCATGCATGCTTTGTTGATCTTGCATTTGTGTTAATATTGCTTTTATGTGTGTATCTCTCCACAATCACACTTGCACTTCATTTATAGATTTAAGTGTGGTATTGTATTGTGTTCGCGCTTGCACGATGGTGTGCTTGTTTTAGCATGTTGAATGACCATATGAGAAGGTCTCAATCTTCTCTTGGTTTGGTTATATGGAGTAAGGTGTCTAGTTTCAAAAGAGTGTATTTCAATTATTTAATGTTTTTCAAAACTGACCTTTGTATGGTCTTGTGACCATATATTTTTATACATTGATTCAAAATGGGTTTTAAAAATTTCTACAAACACTAGACACCCATACCTTTCCAATGGTATATTATTCGTAATATTTCATGACCGTTTGGATTGGTTTTAAAATCTCCAAAGTGACCATAAAAACAGAGCATCTCTGTTGTTGTCCGTTTCTGACCTTTGGTCACTAAAATGACCATATATTTTGATAAAGACATTCAAATCATGTTTTGTAAATTGAAGTAGAAAGTAGACTTCCATACCTTTCCAACGGTATATTATACGAAAGGTTTGGATGTCATTTGGTCATGTTTGGGGTGGCTCGAAGATCAAGCTGTTGTGCTGTCTGGTGTGTACCGCGGCCTAGACCGCTCTTGGTGCCATGCCTAGCCAGCGAACTAGGCAGCAGTACTGTCCAGTCATTTACTGCTGCCTGGACAGCTGCCTAGCCAGCGGTATGTACAGCGGTAGTGCGGGATTTTGCTTCCCAAGTCCAAAAATGACGCCGTTTTGTGTAGGGCTTCTTTATATATGTTCTCTTCTTCTTCCTTGCCTTCTTAGAGCTCAAAGAACATATTTCTAGAGAGAGAGAACCTCCATTAGAGAGAGAAAACTTCAAGCTTATATCTTTGACTCTCCAAATCCAAAACCCACCTCCATCTTGCATCATTCTTCATCATATGAGCATGGGTGTTCTTGGTTTCATGACTAGGTAAGTAAGAACTTCATTGAACATCTTTTATTGTTCCTCTTACTCTATATTAGGTTTTTACTGTATGATTAAATACCTATACTCTAGTTATTGCATATATTTAAGAGTCTTGATAACATGATTGGGTTTGTTTGTTGATAGCTAGGGTTTGTGACCATTTTGCCCTTATAGCTAAATCTATATGCTTTGCATGTAGATATTGCTTAGGACTCATTGATTGCATTTTGTGATTGCATTATAGTCCATGCCATGCTTAATGACAACTTGTGTTGATATGGCTTTTGTGATAGCTAGCATTTAGGTCATTGTTGCCTCTAGCTAATCAGGTCATATTGATTGCATTTTGATGATTGCATTTTATGACCATGCCATGCTTAATGACAACATATGTTGAAATGGCTTTGTTTGATAACTAGGATATATTGTTGCATAACTATATCTAGTTAAGTCTTTTTGAATATTCATTTAGACATTGATATCTAGGAATTGTACATAGTGACATTCTTTAAATTCCTAGATAAGCATTTAGTGTTTTGCCTAGCATTATTTGCATGTTGAATATTTTATCATATTCACATAGGTTGTTGAACTCTTCATTGAGTCAAGTCTTGTGGCTTCGGTGTGAAGTTGCACAAGCAAGGGAAGTCTTGCAACCAAGGGTGGGTTGACAAGCAATTGGTCGGGTGCCACTATAAAAGGCCCAAGGGGGTAGAGTAGGAGGCGTTCATGCCAAGAGTAGTGTATAAGGGGATATCACTAGGGACTGAACCAAGAGTGGTGAGCGGCGGTGTCCATAGCCTGAGGTTGTCGAGAGTGAGAGTCCGAGAATCACTTGAGGGTGTAACCTTTTATTCATATAGTGGATTTCTGTGACCGAGTGTGGCGCACTTAACAGCCCGTGGTTTTTTCCCATTTGGAGGGTTTCCACGTATACATCTTGTGTTGTTTATATTTCCGCACTTTACACTTGATGTTGTATGTTTGTTTTATTGGGTGAATTTTAAATATTGTCTAATCAAGAAAAATTTGTAATAGACTTGATTAAAACCTATTCACCCCCCCCCCCCCCCCCCCCCCTCTAGGTTATAGACACACGTTTTTAGGGAACTTTCAATTGGTATCACAGCGGGTTCCTAGACATACTTAGGTGATCCAAGCTCTTGTTTTTGTGTCTTGCATTTGTTTGCACTTGTTTGTTGCATTTCATTTGCATTCAGTCGCTTCACCAAACATCATGTGTGAGAGTGAAACACTTAGAACGGGTATTGCTAGATTGATCTCTAATGTTGAGAGGAAGGATTATGACTTCGATGAGGAGATAACTCTAATGGTTGAGAGATTTAAGAGATTTATAAAATCTCAAAAGAAGGGTATGAACTGCAAAGTGAAGGAGGAAAAGAAAATGTCAAGGAAAAGTGACCCTTGCCTTGAATGTGGCAGAATTGGCCACAAAGCCTCCAAGTGTAATAACTTGAAGTACAAGAATGAATGAGTTTGTATGATCGCTACTCAATGTGTTAGCGAAGAAGAAGTTATTGAAATTTGTTCCACAAGCTCGGATGAGTGTGTGAACAACTACCATGCATTTTCGGTTTCCTACCATGAAGAAACACAAGCCACCATCAAATGTGTGTCACTTGAAGAGTTCAAAATTAGTGACTTGGAGTTTGGAAACAAAAGTGGAGCATGCTTGAGTAAAGCAAGTCTTGATGATATGACTCTCACAAACACAAGTGGGAGAAGCCTTGATAGCAATGACACATGCTCCGGGAACTCTTGTGATAATGTGGTTGATTATCAAGAGTTTGTTGATTCTCTTCAAAAGTCCTTGATGGAGAAAGATAATGATATCGTTAGATTGGAAAAGGATAATCTTCAACTACAAGCCAAGTTGACTCACTTGGATGAAGAAGTGAGATGTGTAAAAGAAAGTGAATGCAAGTTGAAGATGGAACTTGAAGATTCAAGGAGTACAATTGCTATGTTGACTTCAGGTCCGGAAATGATTGGCATTGAATCAAAGCCAAATGACAAGCAAGGGCTTGTTCTTGTACATGATGAGACCACATCATCCTTGGACAAAACTACAATTGTGAATGAGATTGCTCATATTTTTCCACCTAGGTCTCAACACCCTAAGAAGATTCTTGTTGTGGGTGAATCTTATAAGAGCTTAACCTTGAAGATGCTTCCAAGGAAACGAGCTCAACCTCAACCCTTGAGGATGCCTCAATCAATGATCAATCAACCTTTGAGGCAAGTCACTCATGCTCAACCACAAACGCACGAACATCCGACGAATGTTCCAAGTACAAGCCAACCAGTGCAACATCAAAGACAAACTCATTAACATGACCATGTCTCGATAAGTACTAAATGCAATAGTATGAATTCTTCTTTTATACCTACTTGTTATTATTGTGGTATGATTGGTCACATTCGACCAAAATGTATTAACTACATTAGAAATTGTAGAATTGATAGCATGAGAGAAAAGAAAATGAACCGTAAGGCTAATTTGCATGATTCTAGGAAACCTAGAGACTTGAAGATTTTGACCACTAAAATTAAAAAGGTGGAATCTAGGTGGGTTAGAAAGATTGAACCCGAGAGCAATCATGATCATATGTCACCCTTGGATACTATTGAGTCCAATGAACTTCGTATGTCTAGTGGGATTTGCCCTTTACCTTGATACGGTTCGGTTTGTGACCCCATTTGGGGAGCTCAAGCAAAGAAAGCAAACTTGCATGATTTGTTATGTGCAAAAAGTTAATTGATTTTATGCTCTTTTGATAATTGCTTGAGATTCTTGGTTGCATATGCTTATATATTTTTCTTTAATAAGTGTGCAACATTGCTTTGTTTGCAATCCATGTCATATTTATGTTCAAACATGTACTTTTGGATTAGGAGAATTAATTGGGAAAGTACATTTGAATGACCTATAATTTATCTCCATGACATGTGAACTTGCTTTTAATGACATGCTTCAAAATGATATGCATGAATTGAGTTTGATTGCTTTAATGCAAATATGTGTGAGTGCAAATGAGAATAATAATCAATAAGGATCTTGTATCCATGCTATTAATAAGGATTTTATATCCAAATTAGTCTTCTCTCTTTTCTTAATGGTGAAACAAGACTACAATCATACGGATAATTATCCGAAAAAATAAAAAAGGGTGCAATAGCCGCTCATGTCTTGATTTGCCTCTAAGGATTGATATAGTTGCTTTTTTTCAAATTTTTGGAAACTATATCTTGTTTCCTTATGATAAAAGGGTACAAATTGGTTTGAATTCTTTTTGGAAACCCTTTTGATGTTAACTTTGCCAAATACCATTTGTTTTGGATTTGAATGCAACATGTCTTGCTTGCAAAGCATCCTTGTCACACATTTTTCTTTAAATCAAACTCCTTGAATCTCTCTTAATTACTTATGTTGTATAAAGTTTGTTTATATGATTATGCATTGTAATTGTGCCAATAGCTCTATTTGCTAAAGGAACCCGATAGGGGAAACTCCTTTGCCCATCTCATGACAAAAAGGGGGAGAAGCATTGAGAAATATAGGGGGAGCATTGGTTATACTTTGGGGAGAGAGTTTGAGGGAGAGTAACCTATTTAGGGGGAGCAATGCACATGCATTTGTTTATATTGCTTTATTGAGTGCAATTGCTTTTTATGTTTGTTCATCTCACATGCACTTGTTCTTGAAAAGTGTTTTCTTGATATTGTGTGTAGTTATGGTGATCTACGAAGAGATTGAAGACCTTGAAGACTTAGATTATTAGGTATCTCTTTTTGTAACGTAGAATGGACTCTCATGAACAATAGCTAGATTAGTTTTTGTTTTGTGAGGATTTATTTGTGAGTGGTTGTTTTTTCATGAAATAGCCAAAAGGGGAGATTGTAAGGACCTCAATTTTATGATTAGCTTATTTCATGACAAACTACACCACATTGGGGATGATTGTGTAATGGGTAGCTTAGGACCTCATTGGCAAGCTTCCAAGCATCTCCATGACTTCAAGAGCAAAATGTGTATTCACTTGACTTTGCCTCTTGAAGAGTTTAGGTGCACACACACACACCTAATGCATGCTTTGTTGATCTTGCATTTGTGTTGATATTGCTTTTATGTGTGTATCTCTTCACAATCACACTTGCACTTCATTTATAGATTTAAGTGTTGTATTGTGTTGTGTTCGCACTTGCACGATGGTGTGCTTGTTTTAGCGTTTTGAGTGACCATATGAGAAGGTCTCAATCTTCTCTTGGTTTGGTTATATGGAGTAAGGTGTCTAGTTTCAAAAGAGTGTATTTCAATTATTTAAATGTTTTTCTAAACTGACCTTTGTACGGTCTTGTGACCATATCTTTTTATACATTGATTCAAATGGGTTTTGAAAATTTCTGTACAAACTAGACACCCATACCTTTCCAACGGTATATTATTCGTAATATTTCTTGATCGTTTGGATTGGTTTTAAAATCTCCAAAGTGACCACAAAAACAGGGCATCTCTGTTGTTGTCCATTTCTGACCTTTGGTCACTAAAATTACCATAAATTTTTCTAAAGACATCCAAATCATGTTTTGTAAATTAGAGTAGAAATTAGAGTAGAAATTAGACTTCCATACCTTTCCAACGGTATATTATACGAAAGGTTTGGATGTCATTTGGTCATGTTTTGGGTCACTCGAAGATCGAGCTGTTGTGTTGTCTAGCTTGTACCGCGGCCTTGACCGCTGTTGGTGCCATGCCTAGCCAGCGACCTAGGCAACGGTAATGTCCAGCCATTCACTGCTGCCTGGACAGCTGCCTAGGTACTTGCCTGGCCAGCGGTATGCACAACGATCTTACGGGATTTTGCTTTCCAAGTCCAAAAACTACGCCATTTTGTGTAGGGCTTCTTTATATATGTTCTCTTCTTCTTCCTTGCCTTCTTAGAGCTCAAAGAACATATTTTTAGAGAGAGAGAACCTCCATTAGAGAGAGATAACTTCAAGCTTATTTCTTTGACTCTCCAAACAAAAAACCCATCTCCATCTTGCATCATTCTTCATCATATGTTCTTGGATTCATGACTAGGTAAGTAAGAACTTCATTGAACATCTTTTATTGTTCTTCTTACTCTAGATTAGGTGTTTATTGCATGATTAAATACCTAGACTCTAGTTATTGCATATATTTAAGAGTCTTGATAACATGATTAGGTTTGTTTGTTAATAGCTAGGGTTTGTGACCATTTTGCCCTTATAGCTAAATCTATATGCTTTGAATTTAGATATTGTTTAGGACTCATTGATTGCATTTTGTGACTGCATTATAGTCCATGCCATGCTTAATGACAACTTGTGTTGATATAGTTTTTGTGATAGATAGCATTTAGGTCATTGTTGCCTCTAGCTAATTAGGTCATATTGATTGCATTTTGATGATTGCATTTTATGACCATGCCATGCTTAATGACAACATATGTTGAAATGGCTCTATTTGATAACTAGAATATATTGTTGCATAACTATATCTAGTTAAGTCTTTATGAATATTCATTTAGACATTGATATCTAGGAATTGCATATAGTGACATTCTTTAAATTCCTAGATAAGCATTTAGTGTTTTGCCAAGCATTATTTGCATGTTTGAATATTTCTTCATATTCACATAGGTTGTTGAACTCTTCATTGAGTCGAGTCTTGTGGCTTCGGTGTGAAGTTGCACAAGCAAGGGAAGTCTTGCAACCAAGGGTGGGTTGACAAGTAATTGGTCGGGTACCACTGTAAAAGGCCCAAGGGGGTAGAGTAGGAGGTGTTCACGCTAAGAGTAGTGTATCAAGGGATATCACTGGGGATTGAACCAAGAGTGGTGAGCGGCGGTGTCCATAGCATGAGGTTGTCGAGAGTGAGAGTCCGAGAATCCCTTGAAGGTGTAACCTTTTATTCATATAGTGGATTTCTGTGACCGAATGTGGCGTACTTAACAGCCCGTGGTTTTTTTCCATTTGGAGGGTTTCCACGTATACATCTTGTGTTGTTTATATTTCCGCACTTTACACTTGATGTTGTATGTTTGTTTTATTGGGTGAATTTTGAATATTTACTAATCAAGAAAATTTGGTAATTGACTTGATTAAAACCTATTCACCCCCCTCTAGGTTATAGACACACGTTTTTAGGGAACTTTCATAATTGTTTACATTTTAATAAATATATGTTCTTATAATGCATTAAACATAACTTCATAGTCATTTAAAATTTTTATGTGTATATCTTACTCTTTGTAAAAAAAATAATAGTGTTTATTGGGGATTTGATACTTAATATCATCAAAAATGGTGGAAAGAAAATGCAATCTTTGTTAATTCGGGATGTTAGAAAAAATCTTATCCCTAGGAAAATATCATTTAGAATCAATATTATATATTTTATGTGATCGAATAGGTGTTTGTGTAATCAAAATGTAAATTATATGATCACAAATAAAAGATAAATGCATAAAAAACTTTATTATAAAATTATCAATTAAAATCCATATTGACTAATTTATGTGATTGCATACTATTTTTTAAAAGAGTATTGATATATGAAGCTTTGCAATGGTAAATGCATGAAAGCCTTTTATGTAAAAATATCGGTTTGAATCCGTATTAAAAATAATGTCTTTGATAACCCTTTATAGACATATATAATCTCATTTAAAAGATATTAGACATATAATATTTGCATTGATAATTGCATGACAACATTTTCTGTATCAATTACAACAACAATCCATATAATATACTTTCTGTGATCGAAGATCGGTTTTAGATTTACGATTTAGGATATATAATCATGATTTAAAGAGTGTTGATATACGAAGATTTGTATTAATAAATGCATGACAACCTTTTCTGTAAAAATATCAATTAGAATACATAATATATATGTTGTGTGATTGCATATATGTAATTACAATCACAATGTAATATGTATAATTACAACAATAAGAGTTGATATAAACAGAATTGCATTGATAAATACATGACAATCATTTTTGTAACTGTTTAAATTGGAATCCATATTATATATAGCTTGTGTGATTAAATATTTATTTATATAATCACTACTTAAATAGTATAATCATATTATGTAGAGTATTGATATATGAAGATTTGGATTCACTAATACATGACAACCTTTTCTGTAAAAGTATAAATTAAATATATATTATATCTTTGTGAAAAAGAATACTTGTTTTATATAATCACAATATAAAATGTGTAATCATATGTTAAGAGGTATTTGATATATAATATTTGCATTGATAAATGCATTACAACACTTTCTATATCAATTATAATAAGAATCCATATTATAATTTTTTTGTGAACGAATATCGGTTTTAGAATTATAGTTTAAGATATATAATCATATTTTAAAAAGTGTTGATATAAAGAGATTTGTACTGATAAATGCATGACAACCTTTTTTGTAGAAATATCAATTACATTACATATTATATATGTTGTGTGATTGCATGTATATTTTTACTATCACAATGTAATATGTATAATTCCATCTTAAAGAGTCAATATAAACAGATTTTCATTTAACAATGTGTGACAACCATTTATGTTATATAGCGTGTGTGAATGAATATATATTTATCTAATCACTATGTCAACAATATAATCGTAAATAGTAGCGACGAGTTTGGGTCTTGGGATTCCTGGGCTAGTTTCTTGACGAGCTGAAGTCTTTTGAGGCCTGGATATGTCTGACTTCAATAAGGCTTTTTAACTTAAAATACTTTGTGTAATTGCAATTTTTTTAATACAATCACAATGTAATTATGTAAATATCACTCGTCAAAGAGGGTGGAACCGTTTATTTAAAAAATTGTGTAATGTAAATCTCACATCGAAAAAAGAAAAGGGATTAAAATGGTTTATGAGTAGCAAAGTAATGTCTATACAATAAACAATATGTCTTCTAACTGGTCCTAACATATAACCCAATTGAAGTAACGATGCACTTTGGGTCTTGGGGTTCTTGAGCTTGTCTCTTGATGAGCTAAAGCCCTTTGAGATCTGGGCTAGTCTAACTTCGATAAGGTTTTTTAACTTAAAATATTTTGTGTGTCACAAATATTTTGATACAATCACAATGTAATTATGTAAATATCACTCGTTGTAGAGAGTGGAACAGTTTTATTGAAAAAAATGTGTAATGCGAATCCCACATCTAGAAATGAAAAGGGATTAAATTGGTTTATAAGTAGTAAATGCCTATACAATGAACAATATGCCTCTCAACTTGGGCTAGCATATAAACCTATTAGAGAAGAGTTTTGGGCCATAGGGTTAGGGTTCTTTGTCTTGTCACTTGATGAGCTAGATCTCTTTGAGGCCTTGGTTAGTCTGACTTTGATAAGGTTTTTTAACTTAAAATCATTTGAGTGAACACAAATATTTTATTATCACCACAATGTAATTATATAAATATCATTCGTTGTAAAGGGTGGAATAGCTTTATTGAAAAACTGTGTAGTGTGAATCCCACATCGAAAACTGAAAATGGATTAAAATGGTTTATAAGTAGTAAAGTAATGCCTATATAATGAACAATAATCCTCAAACTAGGTCTCGCATAAAAACCTATTTAAGTAACGATGAGCTTTGGGTCTTGGGGTTCTTTGGCTTGTCTCTTAATGAGCTAGAGAACTTTAAGGTCAGGGTCAGTCTGACCCTAATAAGCTTTTTTAACTTTATATTTTTTGTTTTAACATAAATGCATGTTTTTTATATAAAAAGCACAATAAGAAATCAAGTTTCTGGATTACAATTTAGTTTCCTTTTTTTCCATCCATACTACTATTATTGATATGAATGATGTAAATACAATGGGCATGTTTGCCTGGTGTGGGAATATTATCAATTATTTTTTTTTTAGGAAAAAAAAAGGGTTCTCTTACCTGCCACAAAAATTAAAAATCTCATAGTCGGAAAAGGATTCATCAAAGGACACTTAGACAAGGGGGTTGTAGGCTTGTAGCCAAAGCTTTATGAATCCTCTTACTTTGTTGGATATTAGATTCACCACCCCTTTTATTTTTTTTCATATTCACCTGTACCTTGTGTTATCACACATTTCAAATGATGTTTACCCATATAGAGTGTTATCACACATTTCAAATGATGTTTACTCATATCGAGTTTTATCACACAGTCCAAATGCAAATTGAATAATGGGAACAAGAAAAGACATAATTTTAAAAATAAATGATGTTTAAATTTGAAAAGCATTTTTTTTATTGTATTGATTGCTTTTTAAATTTGAAAAGAAATGATTGTTTTACCTTGGGAACAGTTAATGCAGCTGAAATTTAAATTGTCTTGGATTAAATGATAACTTGTTCAACAAGTATAGAGGTTAACAACAACTCAAATGCTCATGTACAAGTTACAAGTTTTTTAATTGTGTACTAAACACCGGTGTTCTATAGACTGACCCACATATATATATATATATATATATATATAGCCATTCTACATTGCAACGTTGCACGATGCAACGACTTGTGATCATTTATGATTGCATCTGATCACATCGATATATAATGTTATCGCATATGAATTGCATATGATCATACAACTAAGTTTTCGTGATCATATGTTAGGACATGTAATCACATATTAGTTGGTGAGATCATACCTAAAAAAACACGATCACAATCAAATTTTTTATGTTGCACCATACAACGTTGAACCCAAGGGAAATATATATATATATGGTTCAAAAAATAAATAGCACTATTTGGGGTTGGTGTTGTGCAACTAGCACCACATTAGTTATTAAAGTTTAAAAGGCATCAATTTATCATAGTCAAACTGAGAGACAAACTAACGAGAGAGAGAAAACATCGGTTGAAAAAATACGGTGAAGTGACCGACGGTTGGACAACAGTACATTTGTGACAGTTCAGAAGAGAATCTTCAATCAATTGTGGTAAGTAGAATTAGATTTTGTTGTGGTTTTGTTTTTGATAAGTTGATGTGCATTTTTTATGTTGGGTGTTGATTAAACTTGTAGATTAGGTTAGATTTGTCGATCTGAGTATGGTTGTAGGTTAGGTTAGGGTTTTTAAATATATTGAAAAATGTATGGGAAAATGAGGATCTGGGTTTTCGAGTGTTTTGAAAATGTGTCTGAGCTTTTTGAACACCTATCCGAGCCTTTTTGAAAACCGTTTGAGCTTTTTCATAATGAATGTTAGGGTTTGCATTTTGAAAGTGCGTCCGAGCTTTTTCAAAACCTGTCTGAGACTTTTTGAAAACTATCCGAGCTTTTTCGTTAAGAATATTATGACTAGTAAGATATGAATCTTCGAGCCTTTTGAAATTGTGTCCAAGCTTTTTAAATAATTGTTTGAGCATTTTTTGTAACCATCCGAGCGTTTTTATGATTTGATTCTCCTAGACTTTGAAACAAGGTTTCGATATTTTTGTTGAAAGCCCCAAGCTTTTTATAACTATGTCCAAGTTTTTTTTTTTGAAATGCCTGAACTTTTTTAAACTAAACCTGAGCCTTTTCTCGCAAGTCTCGAGCCTTTGAAACTGTGTCCAAGCCTTTATCTGTTATGTCTGAGCCTTTATCTGTTATGTCTGAGCCTTTTACAGTGTACTCTTGCATTATTTATGTGAAGATGCAGATGAGGAATCAGCTGAAGGATTTGCTTAAAACTCTAGAGAAGGGATTGGTACAATGGAAAAATTTCTCGGCATGACCAATTCGATGACCTCTAATATATCGATGACGCACTAAACAGGGTACCACGACATTTCATGGTCGAAGACTGAAATCGTTATACGGGGTATTGTTTTGGTCATTTCCTTCGAATGCATCAGAAGTTGAAGTTTTCGGGTGGCATAGTCCATCGGATGCTTATGCTTGAGCAGCATCACGAAGGGCCAGAGGATGTACGATTTATGTTAGGTTGTCATTTGGTTCAGCTCTCCAAGGTTGAATTTATCTCATCACCAGATAGAAGTACGGAGTTATTCTCGACACGGAGAGGAATGAGATGGTAGAGAACAGAATACACCACTAACATTTTGGTGGTCAAGATTAGGTGGATTATGAACAAGTTGTTCTGTAGATTGGTATATTTAAGCAGCAGTACGATGCTGTGAAACTGTACGTCGTGTAAATGCTGAACTATATATTGATGGAGTTGGAAGAGAGAGTGAAAAATCTGGTATTGCAGGTCTGACTATTCGAGGACATGGATGCTTTTGATACGTTCCCTTAGGGTGCACACATATATAGGCAGTCATTTTTGGTTTCAAGCATGCGTTGAACGGTGGACGTGCGGGGTTCGAGAAATACAATCAAGCAAAGGGCATCGACCTACACACCACGGAGTCGTACAACATATACGGTCTAACTCACGCATTATTGGTGAGAATTTAGAACCTAAGATTTATTTTATATGAATTATAGAATAAATGATTGGATTCTGACTTGTTTATCTTTTGCACATAGATATTTGCTTTTGAGGTTATCCCCGACCTTGGGACCCATTTTAGGACTCGTAAGGAGATTGACTTGTCCCCCCGTATTCTGAAATGTGAGTTGAGTAAGGTCCAATGGCAGACAAGCTGGAAAAGATTTCTTATCCAGGGTAAGTATCAATCGTGTTAAAGTTTATACATATTAGGATGTATAGAAATACAATGGTCTAACTACGATTTCAGATGTTTGTGAGGACTGCATAGGTACCAATGGCAGCTGAGAGAACCGAGGTACCACGAGGGTATAGACGAGGGAGGAGGTCGATATAGTCAACGTTGCAGTGTCGAATCGTATAGATCATATGACTACCGGACCCAATGATACTGAGGGTTCAGAGTTGGGGTTTGGTGGTGGGAGTCTTATGAGACACTGGGGGATACGGAAGGTTTAGAGCCAGAGTTTGAGGAAGGGAGTCCCTTGAGTCATGGGGGGAATACGGAGGGTTCGGAGCTGGAGTTTGGTGGTGGGAGTCCTTTAAGGCAAAAGGGGAATACAGAGGGTTAGGAGCTGGAGTTTGGTGGTGGATGTCACCTGAGGCATATGCGGGTTTGATTTAGGATGCTTGGATATACTACTGGAGTTCATTCACGAGGAGACAATGGAGGGGATCGCAAGGTACGTAAATTTTTTTATAATGCGTGTTTTTTTATTTGAAACGAGTGTATGGTTTAAGTACTCACAATTTCAATTTTCTTTTAGGACAGGTTGGAACGTAAAATCCAAGATGTGACGGATACTGTGGCTGCTTTATGGAAGGATCTTTAGAAGAGTGAAGAGTGATGAGGAACGCGTTAGGTAGCAGAAGAAGGTGATAGACTTTCTCTGAGGGCAGTGGGGTTCGACATCATAGTCAGACAGGGATGATCTACCATCCTATGATTAAGACTCTAAACCCAGAGACAGAGACGGGCATGGTAGTGAAGATGAAGGGACAGACCCAGCCACCGAACCTGAGATGCATGGTACAAGACCAGAGATGCAAGGTACCAAGCCACAAGTTACATAAGGTTATGAAATTAAATGTAAGTATTGGAGGAGACTTCTACCCAGGGATTACCAAAGTTTCACCTGTTTATGGAGGTCTAGCATGTGGATCCTTCTGTACATACCCATGACCACATAGCAGACTCATCTGGCCCACAGAGACAGAGTTTCTCCTCCTCTTCGGCCCCTCAGATGTACCACTCTCCTTAGTTCGATTCCGTTGCACCCCACCCCACCCCACCCCACCCCACCTCAGTGACGCCTCTGATCCATCTCATCGTAGCCCACCCCGTAGGTCATTTGGTCCCCAGAGCAGCCCTCGACCTGATCTACAACGATATAAATCCTCCTCCCAACACACTTTAGTAGTCCATGACCAGCATAAACCGTGGGCTCACAAGCGAGACCGGCAGTTGTTGAGCCTATACATTGACCCATGTCGGTAAAAGAGGCCAAGGAGAGAGATTCAAGCATCAGCACATGAATTTACCCATAATGCTTTGGTAGACAGTGACCAACATGTGGCTTACAAAGTATACAAGAGGAACGCGATGGGGGAATTGTAAGTATAACACTTTGTATTTATATTGAAACACCTCAATAAAATTATATGGTATTCTAACTTTTTCCACAATTATACAAATGTGATGTGGATCTACTAGAGCAAATCCCTGTCACTTGGTTCCAGCGTTTCCAAGAAAACTATATAGAGTTGTATGACACGGTACGTTCATTATTTGAATTGTCATTTACGTTATGGTAGAATACTAATAATGTACAATGTTTATATTATCAGTATATGGACATGTACCTGCATATTTAACGGAAGCGTCAGCGAGCATTCCCCTCTGTCTATTGTTAGAGGATGAACGTAATAGATTCTCAGTTATTTGTAAGTGTTTATATTGTACTGTTTTCAATAAACATTTTTATGTTTCTTCATGTTCCTAACTTTTCACCACATTATCAATGTACAGTTATTACTGGAGTATTAGTGGGGGAGAATCGTGCCCTGTGATGTTAAGGGGCTAGTCACGATGAAGGGTTGGTCCATATTGAAGTATATATGGTCCGCTGAGGACATTATGATGGTACGTAGATTGCTCCAGGTAGGAAACCAGCCATTGCACAAGGTTGACGTGATGAGTGTTATACCATAATGGTTTAAATGTGTTTAATTAAAAAAAAATAGTTTACCTAACACTTTCAAATCGTATACCTATAAGTTCTGATATCGTGCAACATTGGCTGCCAACATTGGCTGCCAACATTGGCTGCCAGCATTGGCTTATGGCCAGCGTCGACCACACTGTCGAGACGATCCACCTCCTAGACCCCTTCAGACAACAAGTGCCTGTATAGATAAGGAAACAACAGGTTATGCCATTGAGATGGTTATTGTCCTCTATGTTGCATCAGGCGGGATTTCATGATGAGAGAGCCAGTGGCGGAATAGGACATTTTCGTTAAGCGTGGTGTCTACATCCCAAGTGCCCTAACAGAATAGAGAGTAATGTTGTTTGAACATCATATTTACTAAAAGTTGGTTTTATTAACATTCTATTGTAACGGTTGTTCATATGGTGCATTGCAGGGGCAACTGTGGTGCCCATACATTGAGACTAATGGAGTACGTACTGTCAAACATGCAGGATTTAAATTGGTCATAAGACAATATGAGCACCATCAGGGAGAAGATGGTTGTGTAGGTGTTTTGTAACTCCACGCCCCATTATAGGTTGTAGTTATTAATGTACAAAACTTTTGTACAAATAAAATTATTCATTTTTTTTATTTCAAGTGTTTGCAATTACAAGAACAACACATGTTCCACCTCGAATAATAACAAAACTGATAATTAAACGATAAGTTTATGAACAAGTCATACAGTTTCTAATAATTAAAATAACATCAATAACAACGCCTCTATTCATTCCACGGTAAACTCATTCCTAGAGCACGTCTGTTTGTTGTGTCCAACTGAATGACAAATGCTTCACTTATGACGGTATTCCTTGGGATCAACCCTACTCGGACCTTTGTTAATCAAAGGTGGGTTAGAACACCTCCTGCTATTATGACCTGATTATATGCATCTTTTACACGATTGTGTGGTTGTCCTCTTCAAAGACGAGGCATGTTGACCCGCCATCGGGCGTCTTGCTTGTCTCTTAGAGATTGGATTTAAAACCACCACGTAGCGGTGTCGGATGGCACTACCCATGAAGAAATATGGCATACATGCATAGTATGAATAGAGTATGCATCACTAAGTGTCTGTCTCTTGTATTAACCGGCATACTAAGATGTGAAATCCAAGTTTTGCTCCCAGCAACAACAATGGAAACAGTGACATTCACGTTTCGGTAATATAAAGCATAAACTATAACTTGTAATGTACCTTGCCGCTGTGAGTGCATGAGAACATGGAAAAAGTCCATTCGGACTTTATTGCATGTGCAAGTCTTATAGGCTAAGTCACAGTCAACTGTTTTTTTTTACTGTTTGATGGAGAATATGTTCTAGTCAACTAGATTGATGGTCATATAACCGCATTTCTTGACACGTTTCAATATCACAAGATGTGCAACGTCGGTCAACTGATGATGCATGGACTGTGCAGCTTGATGGCAATCGTGAAACCACCTCTGTAGCATATTCCTAATAAACTCTACCAGTGTCAACATAGGCAGCTGCCGTGCGAATTTTAGACATAAGTTTATGCATTCTATAATATTTTTTATCATCACCTTATACCTTCTTTCGGGACAGTGTACACGGGACCACTTGTGTGAACCGGCAGCATTGATATAATCGAATTCATTTTGGTACGGGTTATGCAACTCTTCCTTGTGACGATTATATTTCAATTCAGTTTATGATCTAGCATTTTTGTCCATTATGGCGGTAACATCCATTCTATGAAATCGTTTCTTAATATTTATATAAAGTGTCAACAACATATGATATGGGTTGCATAAAGAACACTTTAGAAATCCCTACTTCAATGCTTGAATGTCGATTGGAAATAAAAACCAGATTATCTATATGAACAAGGGCACCCTTCAAGCAATCTGAAAACCACTCCCATGAAAGGTTGTTTTTTGAGTTGTCGTACCCAAAGTCAATTGTACCCCTGAATCTTCCCTTCAAATAGGTATCATCAACTGTAATAACTAGATGCATACACCTCCAGAAACCTCTAAGTGAGGGACCCAACAACATGAAAAAATACAAACCTTTACCATCTTCTATGCATTGTAAGTCAGTGATTGTGCCATGATTTTATTGTTCTAGCACATAACCAAACAATGGCAGTACTTGAAAGCTTTCATCATGTGTTTCATAGGTTAGTGACAATGCATAATGTAGGGCTTGATGTGCCTTACTGTACATGATTTGGATGTCATACATTGTTTTCATATCAGCGATTATGTCATTCGGACTCATGAGACGAACATCTTGCTGTTGAAGTCTAGGTGCAACGACTTCTCCAATTATGATTGCATTAGCTTGTCGGTGGCGACGATGAATTTCCTCCAAAGGACAACTGTGTTCGCTGATAAAACTTCTTACTTGGAAATACGTCCCCTTATCTCTCCTTAAAGCTCTTAATTTCCACGTACAGTGGTCAATCAAACAAACCAGATGTAATGTTGTCTTATTGGATCTTTTTACCTTTCATTCGAAGTTTTACCACATTACAAAAATGCCAACTAGTCTCTTTAATTCCTTTTTAGTCAGAAAAATTGACCTATATAAATCATGTTTGTAGGTTCTTCTGCTACCAAGGTGTTGCTTCTACCAATACCAAACTAGTATGAATCTGCTCCGGGAATAACCCAGTTGTTCCATTATCAGAATCATATGTAGTTACATTATACCGGACCTCGGAAGTGATAGGCATATCTGGTGCAGTGTAACTTAACTCCTTGTACATGTCTTCCACACCTTTGAATTTGGACAGGATCTTCATCAGTGTTCTTTACATGATCTACTAGATTAACATTTGCCTTATTATCCACCTTATGGTTCGGCCCAATGTTCGATTCAGCGTTCTGCTCATTGTACATCTCATTGTATGCCTCATTCTACTTCCCATCATTCATCTCAATTCGACAACCAACTACATCACCGAATTGAGGTCCAACTATAATATCATGATCGGCTACTACCGGTAGGACACAACACATATTTTCTCGACCTTCAGCCCCGCTTCTTTGTGTGAAAACTTGGTTGCTTCCGCTAAAAGATCAAAACTGTTGGGTAATTTCACGAGAAGGAATATCATTCCCTATCATATCTACAGTTGCCCTCTCAATTAGACTAACATATAATTGTGGGATCACCTAATCTTCCCCTAACATAAACTAAATATCATCATCTTTTCTTTTAAATGTGAGACATGTAGTGCAAGGAACGATTGATATTGACTGTAGATCAACACTATATTTGTTTACGTCATAGTTCACAATGGTATGCATGATCGTCACCAGTTCTTTGAAACTCATATTCTTTGACACATACATTCCTTGGTTATCAGATCCTATGAACCTCTGACTTCTGTCCGGTAACTGCTCCCATCTACCAATGTAAGATATTACTAATCTCACTCGATCCATTCTCTTGTCAAATCCATCATCACAAACCATTATTAAAAAATAAAAAATTAATTATTTTCACAGTTGTCTGAATTCAGTTAACAATAGGCTAACGAAAATGTTTTTGCAAAAGACTCGGAATACATTTACAAAGGAACGAGTCAGGTAATTAAAAGGCTCGGAGACTATTTGAAAGTCTTGGACGCTCCATAAAAAGGCTCGGAGACTATTTTAAAAGTCTCAAAAAATTCACCAAAAGTCTCAAAACCTTCACAAAAACGATCGGAGACCATTTTCAAAATCTCGGAGACTTATGTAAAAGGCTCAAAAACTAATGTCAAAGGCACAAACATAGTTTCATTGACAAACATCAAGCCTACGGAAAAGGCTCGGGCTGAACTTCACAAATTCTTGGAGACTTTATTAAAAGGCTCGGAAACTTTACACAAAGTCACGGAGCCTTCGCTAAAAGGATCGGACACGTTACAACAATTCTTGGAGACTTTACTAAAATGCTCGGAAACTTTACACAGTGTCTCAGCTCATTTACTAAAAGGCTTGGACACTTAACAATAATTCTCTGAGACATTATTAAAAGGCTTGCAAACTATAAAAAAATACTCGGAGATTCAAAATTCCCAGCAACAAAACCAGACCCAGAAATAAAAAGGAACGGATAAAGTGTTACAAGACTCATAAATGCATGATAAAAAATAAGTATTTCAGAAATATATTACCTTGTTCAGCTAATGCACGTCGACTTTTTCTAAGTTGAAGAAGAGTGTTGTTGAGGATTTCAATTTTCAGACAAGTTAAGTGTTTTGAGAGAGAGAGGGGTTACTCAGTTGATCAATGTTCCAAGTGTGGAGATGGAACTACAAAAAGAATTATAAAATGATTATTTAAAGGCAATTTTGGTAGTTTACCATAATAGATGCCTTTTAAATTTAACTTATTAAAGCAGCGATTTGGATGCAACGCACCTTAAAAAGATGACATTTCTTACGATTTCCATATATATATATATATATCAAACAAACTCAATACAAAGTAAAATAAAAAATCACACAGTTAAATTATGATATAAACTTCCTTCTCTTTTATTGATATTTGGAAAGTAAAAGACGTCTTCCCCATGCAATTTTAAAGCTAATTTCTGTACTTCCATCAATTCATAGTGCAATATATATTGAGTGAGGAAGACAGAAAGAGAGAATGAAAGAGAACTACAGCAGGTAATAATACAAATCACAAAGCCTAATTTTTATTAATATTCACCGATAATTATTAAGAATTTATCGTCTCCTTCCACCGGAGCCACTCTCCCTCTGGCTGTTGAAGTAGACGGCGGCCACTGGTGGTCCAAGATTGTAAAGCTCAGCAAAGTCACTGGTGTTAAAATTCTGGCGCCACACTGGTGGATACACAGTCTGCCTACCTAGTTGCCGGAACAACACGAATACAAATCTGTGAATCCCGGCACTAGGTCTGGGGCACTCATAACACATGACTTCTTGCCCTGCAATATCAAATGTAATTGTTAATTAGAATCAAATATCAGATTGGGGTTACACAGTGGACATGTCTTCTCTTTAATGAAATACAAAGCAAGCACTCACCAAAGCTTGCCCCAGTGGTTGCAGGAATATCAGTCACCAACCTGCAAAGTTCATTTTCATATTAACCAGTAATTAGATCATAATCCGATCGATCGAGTTTAACTTAGATTCAGTAGAAATGATCTGAAAGTGCATAGGATAATATATACCGATCATTCATTTTGTGACCACAAGGGTATATATTTATTTATGGTCACTTAAAGTGAAAACATATGCAAGCCACCATATCCTTTCCTTATCACCAAGTGGAAATTAATTTGTACTTGAATGTGCATGATATTGTTTGCTTATGCACACATTATATATACAACTTCTTCTTCTTTTTTTTTCTTTTTTTTTTTTAAATTCTCGTATTCACTTTGTTTCTCCATCTGCTTCTTCTTCGTGTTGACTTGATAGTTTAATTTTTTGGGTAATCTATTATTCTCGCTCCAAGTAAATAAGTGGGAGATTAATCTTGTATCTAATAGGAAAAAAGAATTAAATTCTTATTTGTGTATATTAAAACTATTGGGAATCAAGCTATGACAATCCCTTTCTCATCTAAGATATTAAATTCGCTTTCTTGACTCGCTTTCTAATGGAATTTGATTTATTCCTGACTAATAAACTATCTCATAAGAAATTTCGGATCTCCAGAGCAGGATGCTGAGAGAAGAAAAATATGGATATAACTAGCTTCTAGTTGTATCGTGAGTAAGGTACATGCAGGACCCCAAAGAATTACCCAAAAAGCTAGTACAACCAAAGTGACTTTTATATTTGTTGATTTTCACTGTCTCTTTCTTTCTGTGTAATATATGAAATGGAAAAGTGTATATATGGCAATAAATTGCATAGGATCAGCTTTGGACTCTTGTTAACAAAAGCCTTTTATACATCTTGTCCTTATATATATATATATACACGAAAATTTTCAAATCAGTACCTACTATTATAACTTCATCAGTGCATTGGATATGTACCATTAGATTTACATACTTTAATTCAAATTGTATGCACTTATCAAAACTTTTTTATAATCAGTTGTTTATATATAAATTATATCAGTCCTCACCGATAAGAATACAAATATATATATATATATATATATATATATTAGAGAGAGAGTTCTAACCAATGCAAGTACTCCCTGAGGCTCGGATCACTTGGGCTGGGTGCATCAGGATCCACCATGACCTGCAATGGGAGTAAAGCAGAAAGAAGAGTGTATATTTCAAGGGTTATGTTAACGTACGAACTCATATAACATAAAACTGTACATGCTATATAAAATTTTATTCATTTCTTTCGATTCCTAGGAAGGGCAATAAGAAGGATCCATTTTCAAAAAGAAAGAAAGAAAGAAAGAAATGATGAAGAAGATGGAGAAAAACAAGGCTCACCAAAGTGTAGAAGGTTCTGAGATCATCACCACCAATATCAACCCTAGGTAGGTTGACAATCTGAGAGGGCTTGAGCTCACAACCATTGTTGACTTCCCTGTTATTATAATTAACACTCAGAGAAATAGACTTTGTGAAGTGATCAACAACATCACCTATAATTCGACCAACCACAAGAGGATCTCTATCTCTAGGCATGATCAGAAAAGCAAAAACACAATATCTAAACAACACAAACACGCAAGCTAAGAAGTATATTCAACTGAAAAATTAATGTTTGTTTGATTGCTGAATTTCAAAACATGCAGCACATGTATTTATATATTGTTCTGTGGATCTACTTAATCTTTAGTACCACCGCCCAGTAGAATCTGTGAGTGCTACTTTTATTTTTAAGATATTTTTTTTCTTCTTGATTCCTGGCTAGATCAAAATATTGATACCTGGAATTGTGAAGCGAAAGTGGACCTATCTTATATTCTTATTGAAACAGCTTATAATATGCCAGTTCTGAGCATCTAAGGATGGCAAAAAGGACCGTTCCAATGGAACCGGCCCATATCCGCACGATGCGGTTACCCGAACCGCTTCAACAAAATACCCGGACGAGTTTTAAATGACCATACCCGCATTAATTAGGTGTCGGTTATGTTTCTGGACCAGTTTTACCTGCAAAAGAACCGGTTTTTTTTTTTTATAATAAAGGCCTGACCTGTAAGCGTTTTTCAGTTGTTGTTTTTCGACAATAAAAATGAAAATGAAAACAGTGTTTTTTTATTTCAATTTTGAATTCTGGAAACATGTCTGGTAGCATATACTGAAAGCTGTATTTTAAAAATGAAAACGAAAAAAATGTGTCTGATAGATTAACCAAAAACTATCAAAAATTAAAATATCAATTTTGGTATTTTGTTTAATATTATTACAACTATAAACAAATTGATTACATAATTAACCAATATAGCGTTTGTATTGTAATTTTTAAATTAAACAAAAGTAACACATAAAAAATTAATTCAAAAAAACATATCAAAAAACTAATTAATCAAAACTAAACTCTTAAATTATAAATAAATAATAACAATATATATATATATTAATATATATATATATACATATTATAATAATATATAAAATGTATATAAATTATTATTACATATATTATAAAACTATTATAATATTGTATATATGAATATATAATATATATTATAATATATTATAATATACATTAAATATAGTATTTTATAATATATATATATATATAATAATTATAATGTATATATAAGAGGGGTACTTTGGTCATTTAAAAATCTTATTCCGTCATGTCCTAACCATATCAAGCGTATAACAATACAATGAATAATTTTAAAAAATGTTTTTTTTATATAAAAAAAAGAGTGAAAAACAAAAACAAAAACAAAAACAAAAAACAAGTATTTTGTATTTTTCAAATTTTTCACTTTTAACACTGATTTTGTTTTTAATTTTAAAAAAAATATGAAATGAAAAACGGCTAACGAACACGTTTTCGAAATGGTTTTTGAAAAATAAAAATGAAAACGGACTGAAAAACAGCTGCAGGACGGGACCTAATAATCAGCGTTCACAGTTCTCTAGTTTTCTCACGCCTCTCACTTTCACGCTGTCTCATCTCTTCTCTCACTGTCCCCGTTTCCACCATCTTTTCGTCAGTAGGGTCGGTCCTGAGATTAATCCGTTTTATTATTTTAATTTCTTATGATTTTTTAATATCGTCTATATATGGACTCAACTACTAAACAGATACCGTTATAGAGTTTATTTCCGATCATTGGATTTTAATCCAAATGTCTATAAAAATCAAAAATTTGAAATTTTATAAGAAATTAAAACTAAAGGAAATAACATCCTCACGTAATAAGTCTCGCAACTATACATGAACCGTATGTATTTGATTTTTTTTAAAGTACTAATTAGAAAAATTTAATATATCAATGGTAAAATAATATTTTAAATATTTTATATGAATTATATATATATATATATATTAATTAGGAACTACCGAAAGAAATATTTCATCTATCAAACATGATGAAAGAATTTTTTTTTTCACAGATTCTTTGATTATGTACATATTAAAATGAAAATAGTAAAAAAAAACTAAAAAAATTGATTTTAGATGATTTTTGTGATATAAAATAAAGTTAAGCTTCATTTTGATTCTCAAAGTTAGTGTCAATGTAATAATAATAATTATTATTATTGTTGTTTTTGTTTTTGTTGTTGTTGCTGCTGATGTTGTTATGTATCAACATTATATTTTGGTATATTAATATTTTTTTACATGACCTTTAATATTAGTTTCTGTCTTGACACATCACTCCTAAAGCCAAAATTCTGACTCCGTCTCTAATTGTACTCCATGTCAAAATCTGCTCATTTAGTTAAGAAATATATAATAATAATAATAATAATAATAATAATAAACTTGGGAAATCTATTACTCTCATTCCAATTAAATAAGTCGGAAATTAATCTTGTGTCTAGTGAAGAAAAAAGAATTAAATTATTGTTAGTGTTTATTAAAACTATTGGGAATCAAGCTATGTCGATATATTAAATTCGCTTTCTCGACTCTCTTTCTAATGGAATTTGATTCATTCCTGATTAATAAACAGCCCCAAAAGAAATTCCGGGTCTTCAAGGCAGGAAGCTGCGAGAAGAATTACCCAAAAACTTAGTACACCCAAAGTGACTTTTATATTTGTCAAATAATACTATTATTTTCAATATCTCTTTCTAGTTGTGTAATATATGAAATTGAAAAGTGTATATATGTGAAGCAAGCAAAAATGCATAGGATCAGCTCTGAACTCCTGTTAACAAAAAGCTTTTTTTACAACTTGTTTTATATATATATACATACGAGAAATGCTAGACATCACAGCTACGGTGACAGTTGAGGTTTCAATTGATAATCGAGTGATACATGGATAATTTTTAATTTTTTTGTATCTTCTTCTATTCTTTATTACTTTCATATTATATGTGTGTGTGATTGGGAATTAGGTGATTGTGTTTGCGGATTTTCTACTATAAATCTTGAGGTAGATTGCTGAATTTCAAGACGTGCAGCATATGTATTTAAATATTGTTCGGTGGATCTGCTTTATATTTAGTACCACCCCCAGTAGAATCTAGATCTGTGAGTGCTACTTTTATTTTTTAGGACTCTCTTTAATTATTTTTTTCTTCTTGATTCCTAGCTAGATCAAAATATCGATACCTGGAATTGTGAAGTGAGAGTGGACCAATCTATCTTAAAGAATTTTTCTTTATATATTTTTCATCTTGATTCCTAGCTAGATCAAAATATTGATACCTGGAATTGTGAAGTGAAAGTGGACCGATCTATCTTATATTCTGATTGAAACAGCTTATGCTATGCCGGTCCAGAGCATCCCATATTATTGTACTCCATGTCAAAATCATCTCCTTACGTTAATAAATATATAATAATAATAATAATAATAATAATAATAATAAACAAACCCTCAAAACAAATTAAAAGAATATGTGAAGATGAAATAGACAATAATTATTAATATAAAAGAGCATTAAGCTTGTAACGGGATCCCATTAACGCTAAAAAAAAAAAAAAAAAAAAAGCTTTTTGTCTCTAATTAATTTTTGCAGTTACTTGCGTATTAACATCTAAGTTCATTCGGATGATCATCTTGTTTACGTCTTCGCCATGAGCTTCATTAATTTAGATATGATCTTTCATCAATATTGAATTGTAAATCGATCCACAGTAAGGATTATGATTTATAATTTATATATTAGAAGTTTAATCATCAAATTAAGTTGTACTATGATGTTTCCTAAAGCCATTAGTTAGGAGTTATATCATACGCGATTGATGGACATTAGTTAAATTAAAAAGTAAATTAATATAATAAAAATCTGTGATATCCAGCTAGAGATACCTTTGTTGCATAATTATATATTGATATTCGGAGCACTGATCGAGCCATGGCAATACCAGATTTTGGTCTCCGTTTCCTATATTTCTTGTTCGATTCTAGGGAAAAATCGAGTGTTTATTGGCTCAAATGAGATCTTGCAAGTTTCTCAGTTAAGCAGGGGCATTTTGGTTGAAGAGAGAAAATTTGGGGCATATGTGCAAATTGGAGAATTAGAGCTTTAAAGATGTGTTGCGGTTGCAACACCACCTTGGCCCACCTCGACAACTTGGCGACAGCAATCCTTGCGGTCGAAGTGCCGTTGATGATGCGAGGTGAAAAATTGGCACAACATTGAAGAAAGCATTGATGCGGTTGAAGTGTCGTCTTGGCCAACCACGACATACCAAGTGATAGCAATTCTCGCGATGAAAGTGTCGTCTTACCTCACCATGGATAATAGCCTCACGACAGTCCGTTAGCGAGATTTTCTAGAAGGATTTTTGCTCTATTTTGAACCCATATAAATATACGTGCTTGTTTTTATGACATAAGCTGTGAACCACACAAGGATTCCACACCCCGCAGCCTTTCATACAATTACATCACCCCTTGTCACATATTCCTTTTTCAACCATCAACAATCCATCTTTGGAAGATTTGGAGGCAAGAAGAAGAAGGATACCAAGCCTAGGGAGCTCACATGACCATTATGGGTTTTCTCTACAACTTTTTTATGCTTTTCTTTTCTCCATTAATGTGTAAATAAACATTTAGTTAGGGGATTGATGTAACCATATTGAACTACCCTATGTAAATAATTAGTCAACTTTTCTTAATTCAATTCGATTTTAGTTTCAATTATTGTTTTAATTGCTCTACTCTCTTACTCATGTTTTATTGTGACCTCAATGGATATGGGTTTGTAAGTTAGTCTATGTAAAAGGTTGGGGCTTAGATGTGGATGGTCATTCCATTTGAGCCTAGATCACAAGCTTAGTAATCGAGAAACTTGGTGTTTGCATGACCGTGCTATATTAACTTGGCTTAGAAATTATGATAAATAGGGTTATTGACCATTGCTTGTTACATGACCAGGTGTGAGTAGTGGAAAAGTCCAAGTACTTAATGGATTTATCTTAAACAAGCCCTAAAATTGGATTGAAGTGCTTATTAAGACTAAGAAAGTGCATTGAGTGGTTCAAGAATGGTTGCATCGATTCCCTAGTGTTTTTCTTCCATATATCCATCCTTCTATGTGTTGTTGTGTTTGTTTTAGTTTTAATCATAAGTTACAATTTAGTTAAATTCAAAACTCAATTGTTTCCATCAAATCAAGCATTATGCAATTTAATTTTTACACACTTAGAGTATATTTTACTTAGGTTAATTAGCTTTCAACCGATAGAATCACCAATCCCAGTGAACGAACTTCTTTTTAAATTAACAAAGATATTTACTGCATCAATTTTGGCACTGCTGCCGGGGATCGACATAAATTTCATTAGTTGAATCTAGTTAGTTAGGTTTAGGTAGTGCATGTCATTAACTTTTTTGTTTAATTTTAGATTTTTGTGTCATTTTACTTTGTTTTGATGTTTCAGGTTTACAGGTGCATGCACGGACACCGTTCACTTTGAGGAATTCTGTTTTCGATTAACGACAACATCAACCGTGTAGGCCGGCTTACTGTACAGTTTGAGGGGTTAGATATTTTTATTTATTTGGAGAATACATCTACTCCGAAAATGGCTGAACAAGAAGAGCACATGAACTTGACAAAGGCATAATAGCAATGAGAGAGTTGGGTCAACAAATGATTGATAACCAACCATCGCCAATTGTGTTAAATGATGCGGTAGGGAGCTATGAGTGGAAAGGACTTCATTTGAATATGCTTCCAGTTTTCCATGGCCTCCGAAATAAAGATTGTTTTCAATTTATGAAAGATTATCATTCCATCTTGGAGACATTTTCGTATAGGCCGACTCACTAAGGAGCAATTGAAGATGAGGTGTTTTCAGTACTACGTGAAAGAGAGAGCCAATGTGTGGTTCACATCATTGAAGGCGAGGTCTTTTAGATCATGGGATGATGTTTGTCAAGCCTTTTTTAATATTTTCTTCCCACCCACTAAGATAAAAGATATCAGGATCCAGATTGCAAATTTCATCGAGGAAGACAATGAACTCTTCCATGAGTCATGAGGGAGATATAAGATGCTTTTGAAGAGTACGAGGTCCGCATATTCTATGATGAGTCGACGGCATTCACTCAAGCAGTTGTTGATAATGCTTAAGGAGGTGCCTTGACAAAAAAATTAGCACTTGAGAATTTTGAGATTTAAAAGACATTGGCTTTCAACTCCTAACTGAAAATAATATGTACAAGGTTATACTTAACAACCTGAAGAGGGGGGGGGGGGGGGGGGTCAGTAGGTTGTCTCTCACTTTTAACAAATGTTTCGAGACTAGTGATAAAACCTTGATAAGCATACAAATTAACTTTTAACATGACTGTTATGAGAAAACAATATATTCATGTATGCTCAAATCTCCACTCTTAGTCTACAAAAAATACAGCAAGAATCAATGTATCTTATGAACAAATATATTCAATGTAGACAAAATTCTATAAGTTGTACTTAGAGTATTACAATGTGATACTTTACAACTTGAATGGAATATAACAAGATACAAAGTTATCTAACATACACAAACAATAATGTGTAAGGAAGTCAACTTACATATAAAGTTCTATCCACATTATTCAAATAACAATTACCAATATAATAGAGATAGGGATAGAGAAAAGTTGATACAAGATATAACGTGGTAAACCTCCGAAGAGGAAACATCCACGTGTTAGCAACAACCGGCAAACAAAATCCAATAGTAGATAAGAAAAGTAAAATCTCTCAAGTGACCCCTTCACCTAGAAACTACCCTCATATCCTACTCATGAAGATGTCACCCTCATGCTCAACAATCCGAGGCCTCACACCTCTTTTCAAGACTTCCTCGCTCACCCTTCCGGATCCTCATGACCCTAGGCAAGACTTCTTGCTCAACTATCTGAGTCCTCCCGACTCTAGTCAAGACTTCCTTGCTTGACAATCCAAGGTCTCACACCTCTTACCAAGACTTTCTTGCTCAACAACATAGGTTTCACACCTATTGTCAAGACTTCCTTCTCACAAGGTATCTAGGTGATCATGAATGCAAAATGCAAAATGCAAACAAGCACGCAACATAGAATGTTATGATCAACACATCCTATGAAAAATACTAGACATGAGCATGAATGCATAAAACAAATGTAGTCTAGTCAATCATGCATATTTAATCCATCTAGATCATATAAGATATGTTCAGCATTAATTACAACCTAGATACATGCATAGATCTAAAACTTGAATCACAAGATATGTTCAATTAATCACATAATCAAGTTTAAATCTCATAAACCAAAAACATGCTAAAATCATATGACAAAGTCATTAAGATTAAAGCTAAAGTTCTAGAGTATATTCCTATTCATAGATTCAACAAAACACATGAATAGCGCAAAAGAACATAAGCACATGTATCATTGTGAGAAATTGGCCAAAGAGAGCCTAATACATGTGAGGAACTATTTTTTACAAAATCAATCAATCAAAGATCATCAAATAGTCCTAGAATCAAAGCTAGCATAATACAATCCCAAACAAGTGAAAACATATAAGAATTTTATGCAGGTGTGATCAAGCAGAATTACAACTTGGGCAACCTAGTGTTGGTTTGGGGGAGAGAAGTGAGGATAAATTCTGCAGACATCAACTGGCATTTCAAGACCACAATTCCACAAGGGGAACCAGGGGATGCAGTCAGTATGTTCAAGGGTGTGTGAAAAAACACAACATGGTTAATTTACCTTAAGCTAACGAAGAGGGTGCTGAATAGGTTTTTTACACATATTTCAAGTAGAATTACAACTTGGGCAACCTAGTGTTGGTTTGGGGGAGAGAAGTGAGGATACATTCGGCAGACATCAACTGGCATTTCAAGACCACAATTTCACAAGGGGAACCAGGGGATACAGTCAGTATGTTCAAGTGTGTGTGAAAAAACACAACATGGTTAATTTACCTTAAGCTAACCAAGAGGGTGTTGAATAGGTTTTTTACACATATTTCAATCCCTTCAACAAACACAAGTTTGTCCCTCTAGATAGCTTGTATCACAATTTATTAAGCAAAGCCAAGTATATTAAGTTCAATAAAGGATATGCCTATTCAAGCAAAATGAATGTATACAACAATTTACATGTGATACAACTTCATTTTGTATATAGGCTTGTTGAACACAAGGCCTTTTGCATACACAAGCTTGATAGAATTTGAATATCAATTACAAAGTTATTGTTAACCAAAAATTATCTTGAGGTAAGGAATATCAATTAACGCCCTCAAGACCACTACCCTGTAAGTCACGGTCGGGGTAGTTGAAGAGGGAGATTCTAGCCAGAAGGAAAGGCCGACAAGGGGTTAGGATAGTGGAAGGAGGTAGATTCCACCATGTGCAGCAAATCCAGACTTTCCAGCTCGGTTAGCCAAGTTCAACAAGAAGAAGATATTCCAGAGCAGGGAATCAACATTAGTAAGTTGGGAGCGACATCAATCCCCTAGATGATTCACTTTAGATATTGGGAGACGTATGTTCAGATCCCCTCGAAGTTTTTCCCCCAAGTTGTTAAGGAATTTTATGCAGGTGTGATCAAGCAGAATTACAACTTGGGCAGCCTAGTGTTGGTTCGGTGGAGAGAAGTGAGGATAAATTCGGCAAACATCAACTAGAATTTCAAGACCACAATTCCATAGAGGGAACCAGGGGATGCGATAAGTATGTTCAAGGGTGTGTGAAAAAACACAAAATGCTTAATTTACCTTATGCTAATCTAAAGGGTGTTGACTAGGTTTTTTACACATTTTTCAATCCCTTGAACAAACACAAGTTTGTCCCTCTAGATAGCTTGTATCACAAATTATTACGCAAAGGCAAGTATATCAAGTTCAATAAAGGATATGTCTATTCAAGCAAAATGAATGTATACAACAATTTATATATGATACAACTTCATTTTGTATATAGGCTTGTTGAACAGAAGGCCTTTTGCATTCACAAGCTTGATAAAATTTGAATATCAATTACAAATATATTGTTAACCAAAAATTATCTCGAGGTAAGGAATATTAATTAACACCCTCATGACCACTACCCTGTAGGTTACGGTCGGGGTAGGTAACCTCGGTAACAACCTCGGGTGTAAGAAATGAGATGGGATAATGATAAAAAGCTATATGCAAAACATATAATAGAAATGGCATTGTTTTATTAATGATTATTGATGGGTTACAAAGGGTGTATGTCTCACAATCTCCTTTATGGAATCTGGAGGTGGCGAGGTCATTCTCGTCGATAAGTGGATAATTCTTTATGGCGATTGACAAGCCTCATTCTACAGTGAGAACTAAACTTGATCGTGGAAATGAAGCTTGTGGAGGAGAAAAGAATGATCATCATGCCACTTCTCCAAGCAAGTCTATGCACTGTAGATGTTTAGGTTTAGCTGGTTATTCTCCCGCCTTCAATTACTGAATCAAATCTCCCCCTTAATAGGTGGGATGTTACGTTTAAATGTCGTTTACTTTTGCAAATTAACTGATTCGAAGATATCTTGAAGGGTGATCAGTTTGTTTCCTTCTTGGACTCTTTGGCTTGACCTGAATGCATGTAGAATTTTAACACATTTTGGAGAGTAATTATGGTCTTGTAGACTGCCCTGGTGAGGTGCCTTATGAAGGTCACCATGTGTGGCATTTGCTATCCTAGTGACGAGGTATGCTTAGGTTCTTATCTCGATACTAGGAACTTGATTTAAATATGTTAGTCTTCCTTGGAGCTGGACTTAACCAATCTAGAGATGATATATCCTCCAGGGTACCAACTTTGTGGTATATAGCTTGGTCTGGATACTTCAAGCTTTCTCATAGAGCTTGAATCAATTATGCGGAGGCTTTGACAGGATGGCAAGGCTTCAGTCGATAAGCCTGATTGCGCGCTAGGCGTCTAGGAGAGAGGGACGACCTTGCCTTGCTTCTGCGGAGTCACTAGGTACCTCAACTTTGAGGACCTTTATACCTCAGGATGAATGGCATCTCGCTACTTGAGCCAAGGTTCGGACCCCCGCTTCAAAGCTGTAGGGTGGAAAATATTCATTTGGTCCCTAGATAAATTTGACTTTTAACAGAAGTCCCCTCTGACTGGAACGTCGGTGATTGGAGTCAGATTTTCTATTTTATTTGAAAAGTTTTCCCTTTCTTTTAGTTGCCTGAATCATGGAGGAATTCCCTTATTAAATGCAGGCTACACGTGGCGAGCTTCTTTTCAAATCTACTGCATTACGACGATGTGCTGGAAATAAGGAAATCTCTAAAGATCACACTTTCATCATCGACGCTACCCATTTCCGTTATGTTGCCTCATATTTAAAACCCTATCACACCATCATCTTTCTCGTACTTCTCTTTCAAATTTCAAATTCTCTTCAAGAAAAACTCCTTCCATTTTCATCTCCTCGAGAAACTTTACTGTCTTTCTTTCTCTTTTCGAACTAAACCTTCTCATCACCATGTCGAATTCTAGTTCAGACACAGTTGAGGCATGGTGGAGGGCAGTGGGGCCTCCAGCTTTACACATGGGAAGTGAGTTCGTAAAGATAGTGAGGACGATCTTCCTCCTTTTTTATGCCGTCGCTCGGGCCAAAATGTTTCCATAGGGTCCGGCTTTTCAAATCGACCTAAGAACCCGTTAGAATTGGTCGATTCAGAGTCGAGTGGTGATTCTAATCGTAAGGCGGTTTATGGAACTGGTCCAAGTGTCTGGTTCTCCTCTGGGAGAGCTTGCTCTTACTTATGACTTCCGAGTCATCTCAGACTCTACCGTAAAAAAAGGTCGATTAACCGAACAAGGAACAAGTTTGGAATGCCCGACAGTATCTCTGTCACAATCCTTTCCACGAACTATGACATCTCCACTTATCCCAAAAGTCTGCTCCCAATCCACCTTACTGCTCTTAAAATCGGGGTAAGGTTACCTCTTCACTCCACCCTTCGACGAGCTCTCCACGCTTTGTAGCTTGCTCCCCTCCAATTGACCCCCGACTTTTAGAGGCACCTAGTGGGCTTCCTCTGATGTAGAGGAAGCAATGTGAGAGGGACAATCCCACGAGGGATCCCGGAGCTAAGGAGCTGGAGTATGTTTTCTAGCTAGCTGGCCTATTTCCTGGCCCAAGAGGGAAATTCTATGTGAAAGCCAAGAACAAACTCAACTTTATCATGCTAGGAACCGACAGGAAGGATCCCCTCTAGAAGGATGAGTGGGTGATGATTGATGGTGAGTGGGGGAGCTCGATCTATATTGGCAGGCATGAATTCGAGGTTCCCACCGCCTTCAACGATAATCCCTCATGGGACAGGAATTCTTTATCGACCGAGTTTGAAGTGATCTTAAAAGCCATCATTGTCGGAAACTTTTTAAACACGAAGTACCCCACATTCAACTCCTTCGATTTTCACAGGGTGAACCAGTACTATTTATCTCGACTGAGCATGGAATTATGAATCGGCTTACCCCATTATTGCTTACCTTGATACTAACCTCACTCTATTTTTTTATATAATTTTTGTTGTTGCGCCCGTTGTTCAAGACTCTCCATATGCTCACACTTCGATTCCCTCTCCTAGTAGTCTAGATCGGAAAAGGTGTCCCGTGACCTTGATTCAGAAAGGTGGGCATTTACCCATTCCCATAAAAGTTTGGCTTGCTCTTACCCCTCCCGCTAACTGTCATAAGTCCATGTTGGAAGTGTTCGCATCCCGGGCTTCCAGGGTGATAGGTAAGGGGACTTCCCATCTTGTTACTGTTTCTACCACTGCTACAACCTTTACTACCCATCATACCGCTAAGGCCGCTGTCATTGTTACCTCCCTAGTTGGTGTACCTGTTGCTTTAATTCCTTATCTAGCATATATAGTAGCAAGGAGGAGTTTAGAGACTGATGTCGTAGAGAGATCTAGAGATCGTTCCCAGCCTTCTTCCAGATCCATTGACCAGGGTGAGGTCGTGAACCAATTCATTTCCTCTTACCCAGACGACAACCTCTCCTTGATGGCCTCAATGTCTGTCGATATCCTAATTACCCCAGGGATCCGGTCTCTTAGTCGAGGTAATCATTTTCCTTCACCTGCAATTCGAATGGTCAATTGGTTATGCATTGACTTGAGAATTATCCACTATAGGCTTTCAAGTACAATATCGCTGTGAGCTATCAGGTGATCTCGTTGCGTGAATGCACTGTAAAAGCTGAGGCCGAAGCTAAAACTATCGCAGGGTTGCTTGCTCAAGCTCGAGACCTAGTGCAGGAGATGACCATCAACCAGGACAAGACTGAGAGGGAGCTCGCTGAGCTCTAAAACGACTATCAGAGGCTAAAGCAGACCTTCGACCAGGACACCTTGAAGTCAGCAAAGCATAAAAGGGAAAGGGATGACTGAAAAGTGGAGGCCAGTATGTAAGAGGCAGAAAACCTGGACCTGCATGATGAGATATCTAAGCCGCAGGCAGAAATGGAAGCCTTCTTCGGGAATGGATATTTTTGTGCCTCCTACCAGGTCGCTGAAGTGCTGCCCCTACCCTTCGACTTTTCCTTCATTGACGATTGGGATAGGGAGGAGATCCTGGCCAAGGCTAAACAGATTTCCATTTCCATCGGTGATGGAGTGGGCCACTCTTATACCTCTAGGACTGATTAAGGCTATACTGGTAATGAAAACCAGCTTGCGCCTACCACTCCACCGAGTCCTAGGACCGGGAAGGTCGTGTCTACTCCCCAGCAAATTAATGATTAGACCATCATGGCAGAGCAAGATCTACCTGCTCACATGGAGATAAAGGTTTATCAACCCGTTGTCCAATGAACGTTGGGGGGATCAAGTTTATTCGGCTCAGGTAGTAAAGCCTTTGGACGCGGTGCAATGAGGATAGTAGGTGGGAGCCGTGGTCTCTAACGAGCCAATCCTTTCTGAGGTCTTAGTGGTAGTCGACCAAGTGTTGGTTGGAGAGCAAGTCGAGCAGCAAGCAGGCAGACCCTTAGGACAACAGGATGATAAGCAACCCCAAAGGAAGAAGTGACAAGAGGGAATAACCAGAAGGTGGAGACTGACGTATGATTCCCTTTGAGTTTTTCTATAATGCCCGAAAATAAGGGTAAAGGCCCTGCTTGAATCAAGAAACAACTCTTTAACCTAGTTATCAAGATATTCTTTCTTTCTTCTTTTATGTGTAGTCCGGAACATGGGATGGGCTCCCTACTGAGTTTGATGTGGCATGATAGGGGGATAGGCTCCCCCTTTAACTAATGTAGCCTGCTAAGGGGAAAGGGTCCCCCTTTATGATTAATGAAACGTATTCTGATTCCCTTCATACTTGCTTTGATTGATTTCTGCTTGCCACTTCATTCAGTTTTGCTAAGTAAATTATGTGTTAACTAGTAAGGTAGGTAGTAACACTTATTATTGATGCTTAGCCAATTTTTTTTGTTTTCGACCTAGGGCTAGCCTCATGTGCTATCCTGACTTAACTAAATCTAGGGGTACCTCGATTGTGGTATTTGTCATATCTTCCTTAAGTCACTAGCATGTATCCATGCACTAGTAATCTAGCAATGTAGAAATCAACACATATATGAAGAACAAACAGTTAGTAGCAAATGATTCGATACCAGGTTATCAAGATATGTAGTCAAACTGATCATAATAGGATCTTTCCAAAGCTGATCATTCTTTCTGGGATAATCAGAGTATCAATATTCCGTATGTAAGACATTTTATACTTAGGCAAAAGTTATGGTGTATTAACCTAGATACCTCTTCCCCCTATATCGGAGAGGTACCCTACCATGGCGATCTCGATCTAGCAAGCAATTTTGCTCTTTCACCTAGATCCATCCGGGGGTGGTAGCCCAACAGAGGCATCAGGAATGTAATCTGAGTATCCTGGACTCGAAATCTAGATGGAAACAATGCTTTTACACTCCCTTATTAGATGTGGTAGACCAACCAAGGCATCAGGAATGCTATCTAGCTATCTTGGTCTCGAGATCTGGATGACAACTATGCTTTTACACTCAGACCCTTCTTGGGGGTGATAGCCCGACCAAGGCATCAAGAATACTATCTAGCTATCATGTTCTCAAAATCTGGATGGTAGCTATGCTCTTACACTTATACCAGGGGTGGTAGCCCGACTAAGGCATTATGAATGATATCTAGCTATATAGTTATCCTGGTCTCGAGATCTGGATGGCAGCTATACTCTTACACTCAGACCCTTCTTGGGGGTGGTAGCCTGACCAAGGCATCAGTAATGCTATCTAGTTATCCTAGTCTCAAGATTTGGATGGCAACTATGCTCTTACACTCAAACCTTTCTTGGCAGGTGGTGGCGCTTGGTCAAGGCATTAATGATGCTATTAAGCTATTCCTTGTTTTATAACGACCATGGCGAATTCATTCATGGAGTAAAGTGCAACTAGAAATGAGAAAACTTAGCAGGAGACTTTATTATTGATCAAAATGGAGTACATAACTATTTTAAAGAATTACTATTATTGATTCCTAAATGGAGATAGTCTGCTAAGGAGCCCCTGCCTAAGGGTAGAATTTCTTCAAGTGATCAGCGTTTCAGGTGTGGTTGATGGGTTTACCATTCATATCTTTCAGCTTGTAAGCCCCACTGCGGGCCACTACTTTTACCAAGTATGGTACCTCCAGTTAGATCCCAGGACCCCATCTGATCCGACCCGGGTGTTCTAGGTCACATTTCTGAGTACCAAGTCTCTTTCTTTGAAGCCACTGACCTTCACTCTTTTGTTGAAATACCTCACGATCTTGCTCTGATAATCTGTTACCTTTTCGGCTACTCGATCCTGCTTTTCCTCTAAGAGGTTTAGCTTAGCTCGGAGCTTAACATCGTTGATCTCTGGTTCAAAGTGTTATTCCCTAAACGAAGTCAGTTTATGCTCAATGGGAAGGACTGCTTCAACCTTGAATGCCAACGGGTAGGTTGTTTTTCTAGTGGCTGTCCTCTTTATGGCTGATACACCCGAAGGACCTCAGGAAGCTCCTCAACCCACTTCCCCTTCTTCTGCTGTAATTTCCTTTTCTGCAATTTCTTGATGGTCTTATTGGTAGATTCGACCAGTCCATTAGTCCGTAGGTGAGCTACTAAAGCAAATCGGAGATCGATCCCCAAACCTTCGTAAAAGTCCCTGAATCAGGTATTATCGAACTATTTACCCAGGTCACTGATTACGATAAGAGGAGTGTCGAACAAGAAAACCATGTTGGTCATGATGAACTTGGTTGTATTTTCTCTGAGATCTGGGAGAGAGGTCCTGCTTCAACCCACCTGGTAAAATAATCAATAGCAATGATAGCGTGCTTAGTCTATTTAAAAGCGGTGTGAAGCAAACCGATCAGGTCGACCCTCCTAATGGCAAAAGGGTAAGGTGGACTGATTGATGATAGCCGTTTAGGAGGAAGGTGGCTCAAGTTTGAGGTTCTCTGGCATGGTTCACAGGACCGCACAAACATCTTCATATCTTGGTGAATAGTTGGCCAGTAGTATTCTATGCGAAGTACCTGATAAGCTAAAGCCTCTCCACTAATGTGATTTCCACAGTCTCTACAACGAACCTCTCTCAATGCCCAACTGGCATCATCGGGATGCAGACATCGAAGTAAATAAAGGGATCTACATCTCTTATAGAGGTACCCATACACTAGACAATACCATATAGAAACTCTCTTGATTTTTCAAGCTTGGTTAGGGTCTTCAGGAAGCTTTCACTCTTAGAGGTAATCAGCTATTGGATCCATCCAATAGGGCAGTCGGTCAACTAGGCAGATATCTTTACCTGCTGTTATGCTCGATTGGGAGATCACCTGGAGGGGGACTCCCCTTGGTAGTGCTTGACTCCCATTTACAAATATCTTTGCTAAGACGTCTGCTCTGTGATTTTGTTGTCAAGGAATCTGCTCGGTCTTGAATCCCTTGAACCTAGTTTTTAGCTGTTGGACTTGCTTTAGGTAGGCAACCATGTTATCACCATTAGCTTGGTAGAGCCCAGAAACCTAGTTGACAATGAGTAACAAACCACTCTTATCATGCAAGTAATTGGCTCCAAGCACAATAACGACCCTCATTCCTACCAAAAGAGCTTCGTACTCTGCCTCATTATTGGTAGCCTTGAACTTGAACCTGAAACAGTGGTAGCTTTCCATCCTTTCTAGGTCAGTTAGGACTATATCGGCTCCCTGCCTGCTTATCCGGAAGCCCTATCGGTATAGATAATCTAGGCATTGTAATCTTTCAGCCAATTGTCTAGCTCTAAAGGATTCTGGTGAGGTATCTCAGGCTTTACCAAGGCTTCTGCCTCTTGCCTAGGGAGTGTCGAGATCTCGGCCACAAAGTAAGCTAATGCTTGAGCCTTGATCGTAGTTTTAGCCTTGTATTTCAATTCGAACTGAATGAGCTTAAGGGCCTATAATATGACCCTTCCCGATATGTCTAGCATCTGTAAAAATTGTGGAGAGGTTGGTCGGTCAATACTGCCATAGTATATGCTTGAAAATAGGGGTGAAGCTTCCTTACCGAGGTAACTAAGGAGAAGACAAGTTTCTCTAGCAGGACATAGTTCTTTTCAGGCTTGGTCAGCGCATGACTTACGTAATAGACAGGTCGCTCATCTCCACAATCCTTAACCAAGGCCACACTCACCGCTGTATTCAATACGGTAAGTAAATCTGTCGCTTCTCTCCGAGAACTGGCTTGGCAAGCAGTGGCGGGCTGGCTAGGTATTTCTTCAGGGTTTTGGAAGTTTGTTCGCTATCTTGGTCCCATTTCATGTTTCTTCCCTGCTTTATCGCCTTAAAAAAGGAAAGGCATTTATCTGTTGACCGCGAGATGAAACAATTGAGTGTTTCTACCAGACCAGCCATAGCTTGAACCTGCTTGAGCGATGTTGGAGACTATAGATCCATGATATCCCGGATCATTTTTAGGTTGGCCTCCATACCCTCTCGTGGACCATGAAGCCAAGGAACTTGCATGAAATTACCCCAAATGCACACGTAAATGGGTTCACCCGTATTTGGTTATCCCTTAAAATTTGGAAGGTTCTACGGAGGTGGTCCTGATGCTTTTCTACTACCTAGGACTTGGTGATCTTGTCGTCAATGTACACTTCCATTGTTATTTTTATTTATGGCTTAAAAAGTCGGTTGATCAAGCGTGGTAGGTGGCACCTGCATTCTTGAGGCCGAAGGGCATCATCTTATAACAATATAGGCCATGCCCTGTGATGAAGTTGGTCTTATCCTAGTCTGCCGGGTGCATCCTGATTTGATTGTACCATGAGAACGTATCCATGAAGCTCAAAAGTTTATTTCCCATGGTGGAGTCTGCTAGCTGGTTAATCTTCGAAAATGGGAAACTGTCTTTTGGGCATGCACAATTGAGGTCAATGTAGTCGACGTACATGCACCACTTCTCATTAGACTTAGTGACCATGACTTCACTAGCAATCCAGTTGGGGTATCGTGTTTCTCTGATGAACCCTGCCTTTATCAGTTTGTCGACCTCCTCTTGAACCGTAACGTTTCTCTTAACGTTAAAGTGATGCCTTTTCTGCCTGAACGGCTTGACAGCAGGGTCGACTTCCAGACAATGAGCAGCCAAGGACATTAGAAGCGTTGAATTCTGTAAGTTTCTCAGTTTTTGATTGGCTCATTTCGTTTATAACAATAATTGGGGATTAATGCGTAAGGGTAGTTTAGGCCATCATTGCTCAAGACCCATATCAAGCTTCAGAAGGTAAATCACTTGCTTAGCCTTTTCTTAAGAGTTTTTAGTGTGCACACACACTCTCACGCATGTCTTTGATCATCTTGCATGAATGCCTAATTGCCTTAATTGTGTGCCTCTTTGCCATAAATCTTGCTTAGGTGTTTATTGTATTTATTTTGCCCTTAGAAGAGGATTTTCCCCTTGACAGCGGCTGGGACCGCTCCCTGTGCATTGCCTCTGCCGCGGTATGCACAACGGTGTTCTATAGGAGTTGCACGCCGCTGCTACAGCGACCTGTGCACCATGCATGCACAGCGATCTCCCAAGCAAAATTTCCCAGGTGATGCACCGTTTGCTCAACAGTAGTCCGGACACTACCTGTACCGCGGTCCAGATAGTGGAGATTCCCAAGAGATGCACCGATCACTCTACCGCGGTCTGGACACTTGCCTAGGCTGCGGCACGTACAACGGCCATGACGAGAATCAGTTGCCCTTTGTTCAAAACGATGTTGTTTCATGTAGGGTATAATATATATATGTTCTCTTCTCTTCTCTTTGTTTGTATGAGTCTAAGAAGCCATTTTTACTCACTAAACTTTCCTTGAGGGAGAAATTGACTCCAAGAGAGAGAGAGCTCCCAAGAATCCATTTTTACTCAACCAATCTTCAATCCATGAGCATCTAGCATCTTTTTGCATCTTCTAAGCATGGATTCCTCTTATTTTAATTGACTAGGTAATCTCTACATGCCCTAGAACTTGTTGTTTCATTACTAGGCCATGTTTACCTAGGAATAGCATTTATTGCTTTTTGATTGTATGCTTTTATGTTGAATTGCATTTATAACAAGCTTGGGTTGTTGATTGTTGGTTGAGATTTATATTTTGTGATAGCTAGGGTTTGTGACCATTTTACCCTTCTAGCTCAATCTCTATGCTTTGCATTTATATATTATTTAAGACTCATTGATTGCATTTTATGATTGCATTATAGTCCTTGCCACACTTAATGACAACTTGTGTTGATATGGCTTTTGTGATAGCTAGCATTTAGGTCATTGTTGCCTCTAGCCAATTAGGTCATATAGATTGTATTTTGATGATTTCATTTAATGACCATGCCATACTTAATGACAACATATGTTGAAATGGCTTTGTTTGATAACTAAGATATATTGTTGCATAACTATATCTAGTTAAGTCTTTATGAACATTCATTTAGACATTGATATCTAAGAATTGTACTTAGTGACATTCTTAAATTCCTAGATAAGCATTTAGTGTTTTGCCTAGCATTATTTGCATGTTTGAATATTTCATCATATTCACATAGGTTGTTGAACTCTTCATTGAGTCAAGTCTTGTGGCTTCGGTGTGAAGTTGCACAAGCAAGGGAAGTCTTGTAACCAAGGGTGGGTTGACGAGCAATTGGTAGGGTGCCACTGTAAAAGGCCTAAGGGGGTAAAGTAGGAGGCGTTCACGCCAAGAGTAGTGTATCAGGGGATATCACTAGGGACTGTACCAAGAGTGGTGAGTGGCGGTGTCCATAGCCTGAGGTTGTCGAGAGTGAGAGTCCGAGAATCACTTAAGGGTGTAACCTTTTATTCATATAGTGGATTTCTGTGACCGAGTGTGGTGCACTTAACAGCCCTTGGTTTTTCCCATTTGGAGGGTTTCCACGTATACATCTTGTGTTATTTATATTTACGCACCTTACACTTGATGTTGCATGTTTGTTTTATTGGGTGAATTTTGAATATTGAATAATCATAAAAATTTGGTAATTGACTTGATTAAAACCTAATCACCCTCCTCTAGGTTATTAGAAAGTTCAAGCTCCAAGAACTTGAATTGTGAAGGGTTTGATTATGAAGACTTCATCGAAAGTCTTCAAAGGTCCTTGAAAAATAAAAATGAAGAAATCAAGGAGTTGAAGGACCAAGTTAGATTACTCCTTGAAAGTGGACATAGTTGATTTGTCAAAGTATGAGAAGGAGATTAATGATTGCCATCAGAGGATGAAGGCAATGAAGGATGAACTAGCCAAGAAAGACAATTCATTGAAGATTATCAAGGATAAAGAGATGAGGTCATTTGAAGAATCGAAGAAGGTCAAGGTCAAACAACCTCAAGCTCAAGGCAAAAGGAAAACTTCACCTCCACAACATCCAAGGAGGAAGATTGATCTTGGAGAGTCATCCAAGAATGACCAAGTGGAGATGCCAATGAATAATGAAGTTATTCCTTAACAATCAATATCTCCACCTCCAAGCTTTCCTCAACCAAGGAGGCAAGCCAAGCAAGCTCAACCAAGGAAGCAATCTTCTCTAACTCAATAACAAAGGAGAAGAGAATCAATACCACACCAAAGGAAAGCTCAAATACATGGGAAAGCACCTTTGTCCTCACAAAGGAATGGTATGACCCCTCATTTTATTCCTTCATGTCATTTTTGTGGTGTTGATGGTCATATTATACCAAATTACTTCAAGTACATTAACATGTGTAGAACTAAGAGCATGATTGAAAGAAAAAGGGGTAGAGCCAATATGCATGTGCCAAGGAAAGCTAGTGTTAATGATCCTAGGAGTAATATGATGATCTTGACCACTAGGATTGACAATGTGTCACCTAAGTGGATTAAAAAAGATGAACTCACATGTCATTTTGCTAAGGGTTCACCCATAGGCTCAACTAGGTTCAATGGACTTGGTAAGTCTATAGGGACTCATATTTCCTCTTGACTAGTTTTGATTGACTCCATATGGGGAGCTCAAGCAAAGAGAACAAATTGGCATTGCATTGTGCTCATTGATAATATTTATGCTACTTTATTAATTGCTTGAGATGATTGGGTGTACATTGCTTTTAATAAGTGTGCAACCTTGCTCTACATGCAATCCATGTCTTATTTATGACCAAACGTGCATTTTTGGACTAGGAGAATTGATTGGGAAGTACATTTTGAATGACCTATAATTGATCTATATGACATGTTGATTATTTCTATGACATGCTTTAAATTGATATGCATGATGAGATTTTTTGAATGCTCTAAAATGAATGCAAAATTTGTGTGTGAAAGCAATTATGAGACTTCAATCAATAAGGATCTTGTATCCAATTCAAGGATTTTACAATCCAAAAGTCTCTCTCTCTTTACTTGTCAAGCAAGGCTATTATCATATGGGCATTCCACCCTGAAAAATCGAAAAGAGCACAATAGTCGCTCATGTCTTGTTTTGCTCGTAAAGTTTGATATAGTTGTTCTTAAAATGAATTTATTTTACATTCTATATCTTGCTTACTCCATGACAAAGGGTGAAATTGGTTTGAATTCTCGTGGAAACCCTTGTTATTTTGCTTTGCCAAATACCATGTTTTGATCTTGAGTACAACTTGTCTTGTATGCAAAGCATTCGTTCACACATTTTTTTTATATAATAAAACTCCTTGATTCTCTAACCTTAATTAAGTTGCATAAATTTGGTTATATGATTATGCATATGTCTTATGCCATAAGCTCTCCTTGCTAATGCCTTCTTAAGGGGATACTCCTTTGTCTATCTCATGACAAAAATGGGGAGTAGTAGTGTGGATTTAGGGGGAGTTGAGAGTTGCATATGAGGGGAGTTAACCATTTTAGGGGAAGCATTTGCATTTGCATTGTTGATGCATGTTGCTTGTTTATATTGTATGCAAATTGCTCTTGTTTTTATGTCTTTGATCACCTCACATACACTTGTCTTGGAAAGTGTAGTTATTTTGTTTTGTAGGGATGTTGATTCTACAAGAGATGGATGACTTGAAGATCTAGTTTATTAGGCATCTCTTTGTAATGTAGAAAAACTTTGTTGACCCCTATTTTTTGTTTTGTTTTGTTTATTGGTGAGGATGAATTGTGAGTGGTGGTTTTGTCACGAAATAGCCAAATGAGGAGATTGTAAGTTCCTCAGTTTTTGATTGGCTCATTTCGTTGACAACCACATTTAGGGATTAATGTGTAAGGGTAGTTTAGGCCAACATTGCTCAAGACCCAACTCAACCTTTAAAAAGTAAATCACTTGCTTAACCTTTTATAAAGAGTTTTTAGTCCACACACATACTCTCATGCATGTCTTTGACCATCTTGCATGAATGCTTAATTGTCTTAATTGTGTGCCTCTTTGCCATAAATCTTGCTTGGGTGTTTATTGCATTTAGTTTGCCCTTAGAAGAGGATTTCCCATTGACTGCGGCTGAGATCGCTCCCTGTGCATTGCCTCCTCCGTGGTATGCAGAGCGGTGTTCTCCAGGCGTTGCACGCTGCTACCACTGCGGCCTGTGCACGTTGCATGCACAGCAGTCTCCCAAGCGGACTTTCCCAGGCGATGCACCTCTTGCTCAACCACGGTCTGGACACTGCCTGTTCCGCTTTCCAGATAGCAGAGATTCCCAGGTGATGTACCGCTCCCTCTACCGCGGTTTGGACACTTTCCTAGGCCAGGGCACGCACAACGGCCATGATGAGAATCAGTTGCCCTTTGTTCAAAACGATGCCATTTTGTGTAGGGTACAATATATATATGTTCTCTTCTCTTCTCTTTGTTCATGTGAGTCCAAGAAGCCATTTTTACTTACCAAGCTTTCCTTGAGAGAGAAATTGACTCCAAGAGAGAGAGAGCTCCCAAGAATCCATTTTTACTCAACCAAACTTCAATCCAAGAGCATATAGCATCTTCTTGCATCTTCTAAGCATGGATTCCTCTTGTTTTAATTGACTAGGTAATCTCTACATGCCCTAGAACTTGTTGTTTCATTACTAGGCCATGTTTACCTAGGAATAGCATTTATTGCTCATTTATTGTATGCTTTTATGTTGAATTGCATTTATAACATGCTTGGGTTGTTGATTGTTGGTTGAGATTTATATTTTGTGATAGCTAGGGTTTTTGACCATTTTCCCTTCTAGCTAAATATCTATGTTTTGCATTTAGATATTGTTTAGGACTCATTGATTGCATTATAGTCCTTGCCATACTTAATGACAACTTGTGTTGATATGACTTTTGTAATAGCTAGCATTTAGGTCATTGTTGCCTCTAGTTGATTAGGTCATATAGATTGCATTTTGATGACAGCATTTAATGACCATGCCATACTTAATGACAACATATGTTGAAATGGCTTTGTTTGATAACTAGGATATATTGTTGCATAACTATATGTAGTTAAGTCTTTATGAACATTCATTTAGACATTGATATCTAGGAATTGTACTTAGTGACATTCTTAAATTCCTAGATAAGCATTTAGTGTTTTGCCTAGCATTATTTGCATGTTTGAATATTTCATCATATTCACATAGGTTGTTAAACTTTTCATTGAGTCAAGTCTTGTGGCTTCGGTATGAAGTTACAGAAAGCAAGTGAAGTCTTGCAACCAAGGGTGGGTTGACGAGCAATTGGTAGGGTGCCACTGTAAAAGGCCTAAGGGGGTAGAGTAGGAGACGTTCATGCCAAGAGTAGTGTATCAAGCGATATCACTAGGGACTGAACCAAGAGTGGTGAGTGGCGGTGTCTATAGCCTGAGGTTGTCGAGCGTGAGAGTCCGAGAATCACTTAAGGGTGTAACCTTTTATTTATATAGTGGATTTCTGTGACCGAGTGTGGCGCACTTAACAGCCCATGGTTTTTCCCATTTGGAGGGTTTCCACGTATACATCTTGTGTTATTTATATTTCCGCACCTTACACTTGATGTTGTATGTTTGTTTTATTGGGTGAATTTTGAATATTGAGTAATCAAGAAAAATTGGTAATTGACTTGATTAAAACCTATTTGTTAGGTTTTAGTTTATGTAAGCATTATTTCCACATCAAAATGATGTTTACTTGTAATGATTTAGTCGTTTAGATTCATGATGATTCAAGATTCAAAGAAGAATGAACAACAAGTCAAAGCAAGTTCAAAGTCTTCAAAGATAAAGGATGCAATATGGTTCTACAAAGGTATACTAAGACCTTATCTTTCTCTTACAAGGCTTAGGCACACACACACAATTCATACATTTGTGCCCCTGCATCGTTGTGCACCATTATAGGCACACATATACAATTCATTCATATGTTTCCCTGTATCATTAGGCACCATGTATAACACATTCACACACTTGAAGATGAATGCTCATGCATTGGTATGGAAATAACATGTTTTGGAAAATGCATGATTGAAAACTATCTCTATGTAGTTTGCATTCTAGTGTGAATTGTGTTTGTGTGTGTATATATATTTGTATAACATGGATATTGAACTTGATTTTAGTCTTAAATCATTATTGATTGAGTTCCGGTCATTTCGGTTACTCGTACTATTGATTTCATGTTCTAAGTCAAAATATACTACATTTTCAACTCATGTTGCATACATTGTCTTCGTATTCATATATCGAGTTGAATTATTATTTTTTGGGTTGAGTATTTTATATGTCCATGCCCGTGTGAGAGTTATGGTTCGTAATCCACAAACGGATTAGAGTTATGGTTCGGAGTCCAGAGAAAAATCGAAGAACGGGAGGGAAGCGCGAGGGGATTGCACCATGGCCAAAGGCCATGGAGTGGTGCAAGCCCGAGATGGCGCGTGGCCATCTCGGCTGCAACACCTAGCAGCCCCGAGATGCCCACACGCCAACTCAGGGAAGCAATAACAAAGAGGAGCTATTTCATCCATTTGTTTCTTTCATTCCCTCTTCTTTATAAACTCTTTCCCTCTCACATTTCATTCTAAGAAGAAATTCAAACTAGTGTGCAGAATTTTTCTCTCTTCATTTTCTCACCTTCCAAACACCATAATTTCTTCATTTGAACTCTGATTTGAGTGATTCTAAGTTGAGAGTGTTTGTCTATTCATCCTCCATCTTTTCTCTGAAGGCTTGAGTGAGTTTTGTTGCTGTTTTTGGAGTCTAAACACACAAAAACGGGACTGCACCTAAATCAACTAAGGTATTGATTTCCTCTCAAAGTTTCTTTTAAATCTTGGTCAATTGCCTTGGGTTTTCTTCTTCAACTTATATATGTGTATTATGAGTGTTTTTATTTGAGTTTTGAACTCTTTTAAAGCTAGATTGAGTTTCAATTGAAATCATACATGTTGAGTTAGGTTTTGATTTTGCCTATGTTTTCACATGTTTGGGATTGTATTGCTCTAGCTTTGATTCTAGGACTATTTGATGATCTTTGGTTGATTGATTTTGTGAAAAATAGTTCCTCACATGTATTAGGCTCTCTTGGCCAAATTCTCACATCAATACATGTGCTTATGTTCTTTTGAGCTACTCATGTGTTTTTGTTGAATCTATGAATAGGAATATGCTCTAGAACTTTAGCTTAAATCTAAATGACTTTGTCATATGATTTTAGCATGTTTTTGGGTTGTGTGATTTAAACTTGATCTTGTGATTAATTGAACATATCTTGTGATTAAAGTTTAGATCTATTCATGTATCTAGGTTGTGATTAATATTGAACATATCTTACTTGATCTAGATTGATTATACATGCATGATTGACTACACTATATTTGATTTGTGCATTCATGCTCATGTCTAGTATTTTCCATAAGATGTGTTGATCATAGCATTCTATGTTGCGTGCTTATTTGCATTTTGCTTTCATGATCACCTAGATGCCTTGTGAGAAGAAAGTCTTGACAATAGGCGTGAGACCTATGTTGTTAAGCAAGAAGTCCTGGCAAGAGGTGTGAGGCCTTGGATTGTCAAGCAAGGAAGTCTTGATTAGAGTCGGGAGGACTCGGATAGTTGAGTAAGAAGTCTTTCCTTGGGTCGTGAAGATCCGGAAGGGTGAGCGAGGAAGTCTTAACAAGAGGTGTGAGGCCTCAGATTGTTGACCATTAGGGCGACATCTTCATGAGTAGGATATGAGGGTAGTTTCTAGATGAAGGGGTCACTTGAGAGATTGTACTTGTCTTATCTACTCGTGGATTTTGTTTTCCAGTGGCTGCTAGCCCGTGGATGTTTCCTCTTCGGAGGTTTACCACGTTATATCTTGTGTCAACTTTTCTCTATCCCTATCTCTCTAGTATTTGTATTTGTTATTTGAATACTATGGTTAGAACTCTTTATTTAAGTTGACTTCTTTTCTATAATATAGATTGTGTATATGTTATCATTACTTGTTTGTATCACACTTTACTTGTCTTTATATATTGATTAAGTGTCTTTAATATATATATATATATATATTGTGATACAAGCAATCTAGAGGGACAAACTTTTGTTTGTTTCCAAGGGAGTCGAAAAAGGTGCCTAACCTATTCATCCCCCTCCCTATAGGTTAGCCTTGAGCATTTAACCATCTTTGTATTTTCACTATTCACCCCCCTCTATGTTATTAGACATACACGTTTTTAGGGAACTTTCAAATTCTTAGAGTAGATTTATCAAACCTTCCTTCACTCCCGGTTCCAAGGTTGCCCTAATCTTGACCACCTTATATGGGTCATCACTTCTGATTGGAATCTCTTCTAGCTGGCCACTGGCCCATTCCCGGTTCTTCTATACCCTGTCCTCATTCTCATCTTCGACGTCATTCTCTGAACCTCCTTCAGGCTCTAAGATCTCGAAAACCACTTCTGGCAATTGTTGTTCACAGACTACGGTAACCTGGGCGAATTGCTTTGTCAACACTACAGTATTGGAAGAGACTGCATAATACTTACGGGTTGTATGTTGGTCTCCTCGTACCTCTCCTACCTTGTTTCCTACTAAGAATTTTAAGACATTGTGGTAGATGGACATGACCCCTTTGAGAGCAGATAGGCCAACTTCCTAAGATGGCATTGTAGGCCGAGGAGGTGTCAACAATAACAAAGTTCGTCATGAGGTTTTGTTGCTGAGTTGAGGTCCCAACGATTACTGGCAAGATCTTTGACCCCACTGGTATGATAGAGTCCCCTGTGAAGCCATACAGGGGGTGGTACAACTGTTGTAGCGTCAGTGTTTCAAGTTGAGCTTCTCTAGGGTGTCTCTAAACAAGATGTCCTCACTTCTACATGTGTCAATTTGGCTCCCAGTCTTCTCACTTCTTTTTGAGTATTGGGATTCACCGACTAGGTTATAATGCCTTCAGCTAGCAAACTAAGGTGGACGTGCTTTACGAAGGTCCCTGCTTGCCCATCGAGCATGGCCTGACTTACCACTTGAAGGCCTGAAGCCTTTGCAGCAATTAGTTGGACAGGAGACAGGTTATGATGCTTGGATTTTCTACCCTTCTTTAGATCCTTTCGAGTTGAATCGGCAAACTGTTGCCCCAAGGACTCAAGCTATTCCTTGGAAGATCGAAGTATCATAATTCCTATAAACAATAAGTAGATAAAAATTAATTTTGAAATAGGTATGGATTTTCCAACAAACTGCACCAAAAAGTGTTATCCAAAAATTCTCTTGAGGTGAGGAATATCAATTAACACCCTCAAGACCACTACCCTGTAGGTCGCGGTCAGGGTAGGTACCCTCAGTACCAACGTCAGGTGTAAAAAAAGAGATGGGATTATGATAAAAAGCTATATGTGAAACATATGGTAGAAATGGCACTATTTTATTAATGGTTATTGATAGGTTACAAAGGGTGTATGTCTCAATGGACAATTCCCAATGGCAATCGACAAGCCTCGTTCTACAAGGAGAACTAAACTTGAACCTGGAAATGGAGCTTATGGAGGAGAAACGAATGATCATCATGTCAATTCTCCATGCATGTCTAGGCGTATTTATACTGTAGATGTTTAGGTTTAGCTGGTTATTCTCCCGCCTCCAAATACTGAATCAAATCTCCTCTTAATAGGTAGGATGTTACGTTTGAATGTCGTTGACTTTGGCAATTGGAAGATATCTTAAATGGAGATCAATTTATTTCCATCTTGGACTCTTTGGCTTGACTTGAATGCATGTACAATTGTAGCATGTTTTGGAGAGTAATTATGATTCTGTAGACTGCCCTGGCAAGGTGCCTTATGGAGGTCACCTTGTATGGTACTTGTTATCTCGGTGACAAGTTATGCTTAGGCTCCTATCTTGATACTAATAACTAGATATAAATGAGTCGGTCTTCCGTGGAGCTGGACTTAACCAATCTAGGGGTGATATACCCCCCAAGGTACCAACCTTGTGGTATGGAGCTTAGTTTGGCTACTTCAAGCTTTCTCACAGAGCTCAAATCAATTATTCGGGGGCTTTGACAGAGTGGCGAGGCTTTGGCCGATAAGCCTGAATGCATGCCAGACGTCTAGGAGAGAGGGACGACCTTTCCTTGCTTCTATGGGGTTACTAGGTACCTCGATTTTGGGGACCTTGATACCTCGGGATGGATGGTATCTCGCTACTTGAGCCAAGGCTCGGACCCCCGCTTGAATGCTGTAAGGTGGAAAATTTTCCTTTGGTCCTTAGCCATAGCCAAATTTGGCTATTAACAGATATCATATAGGGTATTTATCAACACATATACAAATATCAAAGAGTTAGGGAAAGAGAACATTAACACTTGTTTTTACAAGGTAAAACCTCCGAAGAGGAAACATCCACGAGGTTGATACCACAACCACTGACAAAAAAGCTTCCACTAGTAAGAAAAAAGTACAATCTCTCAAGTGATCAATCCACCTAAAGAGCCACCCTTATGTCCTACCCAATGAAAGAAGTTTCTCCTTGCTTGAGAATCTAGATCACCATGATCTTAGTTAAGACTCCATGCTTAGCTATCCGGATCACCCCAATCCTTGCCAAGACTGCCACGCTTAACTATGAATCACCTCGATCCTAGTTAAGTCTTCCTTGCTTAGCTATCCGGATAACCCCGATCCTAGCCAAGACTTCCATGCCTTTTACAAGGATTTCTAAGTGATCATGAATGTAAAATGTAAGCAAGCACGCAACATAGAATATAATGATCAACACATCCTATGGGAACTAGACATATGCATGAAAGTTCACAAATTAAAATTGTGTAGTTACTATGCATGAATGACAATTTTAGAAAATATGACACACCAAAACACATTTAATATCTTTATTTATTCATGTCACTAAACCTTGAATTAATCATATACATTTAAGCACATAATCAAGATTTTGTATCAAACAAAAATCATGCTAGAATCACAACATATGATCAATAAAGGTTCTAGCAAGAAATATATAGCATGTATTCACAAAGTATTCAATACAAACCTATTAAGCTCTATATATACAAGAAAGTGTGCTAATCATGGATATAGTCAATTAATGAGACCTAGCATAAGCAGAGAGTATTATTTATCAAAATCAATCAATCAAAGTCCAAAATAGTCCTAGATAAAGCTAGCACAATACAAAACACAAACATGTAAAAACATAAGCTTTAACAAAAATCTATCTCAACTTGTAAGATTCTAATCAAGCTTAATCTAGCTTTAATAGAGTCTAAAACTCTAATAAAACTTTATACAATATACATACATGTATTGAAGAAGAAAACCCAAGGTGATTGAACACATTAAAGAACAAAACTCATTAAAAGATTCAATACCTTAAGAAAAACTATGCAGTCCTATTTTTTAGTGTATAGCTACCTAAAACTATGATTAAATGACTTCAAATATTCTTGGAGATGATAGAGAATTGATAGATAAACAATCTCCAATTTGAATCACTTGAATTGGAGTTCAAATGAGAAAGTTATGGCATTTGGAAGATGAGAAAATTTGAGAGAAATTCTGCACAAATGTTTCTTAAGTTTTTCTTCTTGGAAAAGGATTAGAGGGGAAAAGGTATATAAAGGAGGGAACTAAAGAAGCTAAAGAAGCAACCATTCAAGAGGAGCCACCTCAGCAATCCCGTGGAAGCATGTGGGCTCCATGAGGGTATAAGGAAGCTCTTTCGATGGAGGCCACGTGCTTCTATGGGAAGAGGTGTTTGGTTTCTTCACCTCCCCTCACGCACCTTCACGTTCTTCGACCGTTCTCTAGACTCCGAATTTCAATTTTGAATATTTCTTTGGATTATGAATCAGTACTCCCTTATGCACAATGTTGTCAATTAAAATTTCATAAAAAATACGGAATTCAACTCGAAACACAAGGATGAAAACCATGTACTTTAAAGACACGGAAAGTTTCGTAACTTCCTAATTGGAATTTGAAACTTGAAACTTAATGTATAAGTAACCGAAATGACTAAAACTCAATATGAAATAAATAAGTGTGAATTCAAGTCCATTATCATATAAATACAAACAAATAATCATAAGAACACACAAGTATTCCATTTCCAAGAGATAGTCCTAGAACATGGAATTTCTCAGAAATTGTCAAATTAAATCCAATGGATGAGCATACTTTAATAAGTGTGTGTATGTGTATTATAAATTTGGCACAATGATACAGGGACACATGTGGATTTAATGTGTGTGTGTGTGCCTTGTAATAGGATTGAGGTCTTATTATACCTTTATTAAGCAATAGAGCTCGTTCCTCTTTGAAGACTTCAACTTTGCTTGATTTGTTGTCCGATCTTTCTTGATGCTTGATAAACCTTTATACTTAGACAACTAATTAATTCAAATGAATTGTTGTTCTTATACAGAATTATGAAAACACGAGACTCAAAATTCTAATAGTGTGCCTAGGCTTGATATCTTTACTAGGATGAACATCAAGTTGGCCAACAATTTGACAGTTGTGCCTATGCCATTTTGGAACTCCAGATCCAGCTCTTTGAAGTAGTCCAGACTCCACATTGACTCCACATTGAGCTTGCCTTCTGGCACATATTCATTTCCTACTCTATGAGGCCAGGCCACATGATTAATGCACCATATTGGCCTATGAGGTGGCTACCCTACTCTACATCCTGCACAATGACCATCATATCGATATTGGAGTGATAGTGAAGATAAGATCCATAAGACCGCTAGGGATGTGTCGAGGAAGGAGGCTATGGTATTCCCATGCTTGATTACTCATTTCTATGAGGCTGCAAGTGTAGATTTGACTGGAGATGAGATGAATGACACTCAGCCAGACTTTGGGATCCGTACATGGCATTCTCTAGACCAAGGTCATGGTCTAAAGTTGAGAAGGATGAAGGTTCAGAAAAGCAGGATACTGGAGCAGAGATTAAGGGTAAGGATGGTGTAGAGGATGATATAGTAGAGGAGGATGATGGGAGCCTCCAGCTTTGATGAAGGTCCCAGCAAGCATCAAGCTTTTCAGAGAAAATCAGATGGATGCATCTGCAGAACTCTTCAGTACAGTTACAACAGCCCAGGTAACGGTTCTGAAGGAGATAAGTGCTATGGAGAAGCAGTTATTGGTAAAGATTGACTTAGTGGATAGTGTATTAATGCAGGATTTTAGTGAGTTGAGACAAGAGCTTAGCCTCTCCCTATATACTAGGGAGATGAAGCTAACACCAGTTACAGGCCGTCCGAACGGAGTTCCACAGATTTCAAAGGATGATACCTCATAGCATATCGCTATGAAGCTGTCACTAAAGGAGGAAAAAGTTAGGGCAACCATAAAAGCTAGATGGAAGGGCATGGAGAAAATGCTCAGGATATCATAGCCACAGTTACCCCATACTTGTTGGATACTTAGCTATTTTTGTTATGTAGTATATATTTATACACTTTACATTTCCTTAATCCTATGTTTGTTGAATTTACTTGGTTATTCTATCGTATTATTATTATCATTATTCTTGATTTAGATTCTGTTTTTTAGATTAAGGGTGTGTGATGTAATGTGATAGTTTAGGTTGATGCTGAATTTGCCTGCATGCTTAATTTAATTGAATTTTTATCACTTTGAGCCACTGTCGAGTCTTAATGTTCGGTCAAATAATTTTTAAGTTAATGTCATTTTGTGGTTTAGGCAACTTTCCGCCAAGCTCTTATTGTCAACATTAAGGACAATGTTAAGTTTATGTTTGGGGGTGTCGATGCCTTTGTCAGTAGTTTTTGAGTCTTGTGCCATTTTGAGTCCAGATTTTTCATTTTCGAGTCCAAACTTTTCAAATAGTTGTAACTTTTCAAATAGTCGTATGGCCAAAAATTTTGAGCTTAAATTAGGTTGGGTGTGATGCCTTGAGCGTGTGCTTGTGGTGATTTTTTTATATGTAATGTGCTTAATTGAGTAACTTGTTATCATTCTAGGGTCTCAATTGTACTTCATAGGCTAGTCTCATCCTTTTTGTGCTCAAGTTGAGGGGACAAGGTGCCCAAACACCTTGTTCTAATAGTGGAGATTACCTAGTGAGTTCACAAACACAAGCCTTGAAAAGGGTATTTTGAGTGTTATCATTTTTCTATCTTAAACACTTATCTCGTCACACGCATCATTTGCCATATGACATTACATTGCATTATATTTGTGGATTGATTGATGGATGCTTACATTCCCTTGATAGATGAACTTATTGACATGATTATAGACAATGTGTGTGCAATTAACTACTAAAATTAGCCCAAACACATTCCATGTCCCTATTGTGTGCTCCAAAGCCAAAATTGTGGCCAAACACGTGGCCAAACACTTACCTTTCATTTGGTACCACATTATAACCATATAGCCAAAGCCTAAACACAAGCCTACCCTTATTGCGAATTAACGAGTACGTTTTTGTCGTTAGAAATCGTACTTCAAATAAAATATTTATAAAGTACCACAACTATGCCTCATAAACTAGTACAATGGCAAGTCGGGTGTCATCCACAGGGGGAAAGAGAAATCAAATGGTTAAACTTATAATAAACTAAAGTAAGCATGGAAAATTAAATATTAATGGTTGGGTTTTGAAAAGTTAATAACTGCAATGCAACTACAATTAGGCTAGTTAATCTAACATGCAATTAGTGTTAATAAGAATGCGAAAGTGATAAAAGATGATAATAGAGGCTAGGGAGTTGTTGAATCCAACAAGCAAACAGTGGGCATATTTGTAATTATCATAAATGTATATTAATCTATTGTAACCAATCTAGATGGTATAGAATTGGTTGTATATCCCTTATAGGTTTCAAAACTAGAGGATAGAGAAATATGACATGATTTTTATGTGGTAAAACCACCAAGAGGAAACATCCCCGGGTTGTTGCCACAACTACAGTCAAAACCATATTTCACTAGTTGGATAAAAGTACACCCTCATAAGTGACCAATCCACATGATATACTTCCTATTAGATATCCCTTCTATCCTACTCGTAGGCCTTTTACTAATGAAAAGCTTGCCACTTTTCTCAACTTTCCGGATCACCCCGATCCTTGTCAAGACTCATTGCTTAGCTTTCCAGATCCTCTTGGTCCTAGCTAAGCCTCCTCGCTCAACTCCCCAAACCCGCTTGGATCTAGTCAAGCCTCCATAATTAACTTTCCAGAACGACCATATCAAAAACTTCTATTCTCAAATTGAAGCATCACACTCTCACAAGAGACTTCTACCTTTTACAAGGCAAATGTTCTAAGTGAAATGCAAATAATACAATTATAAACAACATAGAATATATGATGAAAATATCCTACGAAAACTAGAAATGAACAATGAGCACACAAAGTATGTTTTTCAAGTTTATAATCCTATCAACAATGCCATCACACAAATAATGCATGTACATATGAAATGTATGGATTAGGTACACTTCATGAAGAACTAATCATCAAAATGCACAAAAACAAGTTTGTCTAGATCATAAAACATGAACAACAACCTAGAGTATGTGAAACACCTAACACGCACAAAAGCCTAGATTTTATTCTTGTAACTAAAGCTTAAAAAAACAACTCATATTCATGAAGCACATAATCAAGGCTCTAGAACTAAAAACAAAAAATTATATAATCACAAATATGTTCAATCAAATTTCTAGCAATCATTTAGAGCATATATTCACAAATTAATCAATTAAATCCTAATAAGCTCTAAATAATCAATTAGATGTGTTATTCCTAAATTTGTTCAATAAAGAGTTCTAGCACATGAAATGGTTATCAATCATTAAAATTGGATTATTCAACACACAGATAGCCCTAGATATTAAGCAAGCACAATACAACTCACAAGCATGTTAAAACATAGATTTTAAGAAAAAAAAACTCAAATTACGTGTGTCTAATCAAGCTCATCTAGCTTATAATAGAGGCTCTATCTCTCAATAGCTATTGTAAAAGAAAAATACATATATATAGAAAAAGAAAACTCAAGGTAATTCAAGGCTTTGAAGAAAAAAAAAATCATTACCTTGAGAAAAAAGTGCAATTTCGTTTTTTGATGTGGAACTACAACAAATCTTGAACAAATGACTTCAAACTCTCTTGAAGATGATAGAGGACACTAAGATAAAGATTCTTCAATTCGAATCACTCAAATCAAACTTTGAATGAATGAGATACGATGTTTGGAAGTTAAGAGAATTTCTTAGAAAATATCTGCACTTTTTCTTCTTCTAAGAGAAAATGAGAGGGAGAGGGAATTGAAAGATGACATGGCGAGGTGATGTGCTCATGTGGAAAAAGGTGGCATGCCACCTAAAAGCCTCAAGGAGCTCATGGATCTCTTGGGGTTAGGGATATTTCCTTCTCATGAGGCACACGCACCTCCGCGGGAAATATGGCAAACAGATTGGCCCATTTCCTTCTTTCCATGCAATCCTCTCATGTTCTTTGACAATTCTCTAGCCTCCGAACTCCAATTTTGAGTCCATTTTTGGAATACAAATTGAGACTCTCTCACAAACATGGATATCAACATAGATTTCATAAAAAGTATGAAAATCAACTCGATATAACAAGACAAAAATCATGGAAGATAAAGACACGAAAAGTTTCTTAACTTCTAATTCGGAAGTCAAAAACTAACAAATGAGTAACCAAAATGAAAGAGACTCAAAAAGGAACAATATGAGTAAGTATTCAAGTTCGATATCACAAAAACATAAATAAACAAACAAACACAAGAACATAAAAGTATGTCATTTCTTAGATTTAGTCCTAGTACATGCATTTTTGCCCACTTTGTCAAATTAAATCCAATGCATGTGCATACATTATAATGTGTGTGAATGTGTTATACAAATTAAGCACAACGATGCAAAGATACATATGGATACAATGTGTTTATGTTCTTTAATAGCCTTGCAAGAGGAAAGAGATATAGTTTACCTTTGATGTGTAATAAAGCTTACTCATCTTTGAAGGCTTCTCTTTGCTTGACAAGTTTGTCATTCTTTCTTTAAAGCTTGAATCATATCAACCTAGACAACAAATCAATACAAGAAAAATATCATTTTGATATGGAATTTTTCCCAACACAAAACATAAACCTAACACAAATGGCATACCGATGCAAAAAATAGCCCGAACTCCCCACAAAGGGAAGCGTACAACAAAAGAATAAAACAAGCAAGCAAGACAAACTGCGAAAGCAAAACCACCCAAAATGGGCAGTTGAGATAAATATCAAGTCCAAGCCACTTCACAAGCGGACCAAGGTACCATTGGCCCTGCCCTACCAAGTGGTAATTTTTAAATAGCCAAGTTTAGATAGCAAGCTCACAAAAAAAAAAGCAAACATAAAGGGTGCACATGCACCAGTTCAATATTACATCTCATGGGAACCAAGGCTCAATTGCCATGGTCCCCCAAATAAGTCAAACAATGAAATACTAGAAAAATGGTTAACTTATTAATCATCTTAAGGATTTGGATCATGTGCATCCTGAAGACCCTCCCTTAGTCCTCTTAGTCCTTACCCCCTCCCCTCATCCCCTCATCTGCTCCAGGTTGGTCTCATCCTCCATTTCATGACCCTGCCCCACGGTCCCTGCTCTATGATCCAACCCTTCATGTGACAAGCCCTTGGCCACGTCGTTCTTAGCATCTATGCTCTTCTAGTGACCGCTGCTACTAGCCATATCCTCCATCGAGGTCGGGACTGATCTAGATACTGCCTCTAGTTGGACACGCATCTGCTTAGCCTCCTTTAAAATCTGCTCCCAATCCTAGCCATGAATTTGGCAAAGGATAAAATCGGACAGAGCCTCCTAGGCCGCATTCAAAGTGGCAAGGAAGTACCCACCGTTAGTAACACCAACAATGAAGGCTTCTACCTCTCTCTCATTGGCAACCATCTTTTTGCTCAACTCATTCCTCTAGTAACTATGGTGGGTGGACCAGAGCAGTTTCTTCTTCTACTTGTGCTTCCAACACATAGCCTCCCGGTGGCAGCAGCTTGAGCCTCGTCTGCTTTAAACTTTTTGGCAGTCAGGTGGACCGTAGCATGCTCGAGCTGTGAGACCTGGGACTAGGATGACATCTTTCTGGCCTCAGAGAGACAGAGCTTCTCTTGGAATGAAACCATCAGTTGCTCCAAAGCCTGGATGTAATTAAAACCATAACAAAAAAAGAGGGGATAGATGACAACTCCATCACCTAGCCTAAATAACCAACAAAAAGAAAATGAGAGGATAGACTAAGTTTACCTCAACAATGGAGACTGACTCCTTGGACACCACTGAAATTTCCCTTTATCTTTATAATGTAAATATACCAAAGGGGGAGGGGGGGGGGGAGGGGTGAATAGGTATATACTCCAATTTTTATCTTCTTTTAAAACAATGCAATTTTAATAATGCTTAATGAAAATTACAAACAATGACACACAATATTTACGTGGTAAACCTCCAAAGAGGAAACATCCACGGGTTGATACCACAACCACCAGCGAAAGCAAATCCTCTATTTCAAATAAGAGTTACACATTCAAGCAATCAACACAAGCTCTCCAAGCTATCACTCTTACTCTACCCTTGAACCTAGTGATCTACTAAGCCGACTTCCTATCCAAGACCTCCTGTCCCTAGGAAGATTTCTTGCTCTCCTATCTGGATCCTCCTGACCCTAGGCAAGACTTCTTGCTCAACTATCCGAGTCCTCCCGACTCTAGTTAAGACTTCCTTTCTCGACAATCCGAGGTCTCACACCTCTTGTCGAGACTTCCACTTGCTTAGCTATCCAAGTCCTCTCGACTCTAGCTAAGACTTCCAATTGCTCAAATCAAAGAATCACTCTAAGATATGAGACTTCCTACCTCTTCATAAGGCATCTAAGTGATCATGAATGCAAAACGCAAACAAGCACTCAACTTACAAAATGATGATCAACAAATTCTATTGACATGCAACTAGATAGCTAGATTATACTTTCAAAGAGCAATCACAAATGTATCTAGACAACCTAATCATGTTATCAACTAAGAACATAGATATGAAGATATAGACACCAATTGAAACACAACCTAGTTCTTAGAAAATGAAATTAAATCTAGAAATAGTCAATCAAGCATAAGAGCAAAAGATTTCTAGAAGTAATTTCATGTTTATCAAGTTTATCACAAATCATTCAATTTATCACCAATCTAGCTAAACTTGAAAATCAAATCAACAAACCACAAAATGATATCAAAATCATCCCAGTCATGCTTCTCAATCAAATAACATCAATCAATAAGAAGATCTAAGAAGAAAACTAAGAAGAAGATGATTTTACCAACAATGATAAAAATCACGAACTGAAGATCTGATCAAAACAAAACATCTAGACATCCTTTGGTTCTGGAAATGCTTGGTGTTTGTATAACTCTTCAAGACACTCGAAACAGTTTTTGAATCAAGTGATTCGGAGTAGAAATGAAGAAGTTATAACAAAAACAAAATTCAAAATGTTGAGAGAAAAAATCCGCACTTGTTCTTCAAACTCGTTTTTCTCCACAACTAATGAATGAGAGGGAAAGGGAGGTTTTAAAAAGAAACAAACCAAAAGACCCTTAGTGCCTCCCCTAGATGGTGCATGGGCATCTCGGGGCAGCAAGGCTTTGTGGCCCAGATGGCCACGCACCATCTCGGGAAGGTGCCAAGTGATGGTTTATGTCATCGCACCTCTTCCCTTGCGCTTCTCTCGCGTTCTTCTACTATTCTTTGGCGTCCAAACTTCAAATTCAAATCCGTTTGAAGATTACAAACCGAGATTCCCTCATATACATGGACATATAAGATACTCAACCCAGAAAAAAAAGAATTCGACTCAATATATGAAGACAAAGATAATGTATGCAACATGAGTTGAAAGTGTAGTATCTTTTGACTTAGAACTCGAAATCAATAGTATGAGTAACCGAAATGACCGGAACTCAATCATGAGTAATATAAGACTAAAATAAAGTTCAAGATCCATGTTATACAAACATATAAATAAACAAACACATTTCACACAAGAATGCAAACTACATAGAGATAGTCTCCAATCATGCATTTTCCAAAACATGTTACTTTCATACCAATGCATGAGCATTCAACTTCAAGTGTGTGAATGTGTTACACCAAATGATGTGCTATGATGTAGGGACACAAATGTATGAATTGTATGTGTGTGTGCTTACACCTTGCAAGAGGAAGAATAATCTCGATACCTTAGCATCCAAGAATAGTACCAATCCTCTTGAAGGCGAACTTTGGATCATGAGAAGTTGCTTTTCTTCCTTGAAGCTCTTATCATCACGAACCACTTAAGCAACTAAGCATTACAAAGAAATGAAGTTTTGTTATGGAATCAAGCCAACACAAATCTAAAACCTAACAACCACCTCGCTGGCGAGAGTCAATGGAAGGAAAGTAAGACCCCCACCGAGGCAATATCCCCTGAAATCCTCTACCACCACCTCCTAGCTAAATGCTGGAGCTTCCTTTTGAAGAGGAGTTAAATCATTTTCTACTTTAAGGGGACCCTTGCCCTTAACAAGGCCAAGTTTCCCGAAATGCACTGAACCCAAAGCTGTCTTGGAAAAGGAGGAACTAGAAAGATGGCTAGGGGAAGGAAGAACTGGCAGACCAGGCTTGCCTTAGCCGCATCCCAACCGAGCCTCCGGCTATAGCATGCTAAATGAACCAGGGTGAATGGGGAGGGAATGAAATTGGAAATTCTAACGGGAATATCTTTAAGATAAAGAAGCATTATATTTAAGAGACGATAAGGAGTCATCGAGGGAACCCTACCGATGCGGCGGGTAACAAAAGCAGAAGGGTGCCCTTCGTCTAGCAGGATTCCCCTAAAAGGAGCTGAAGCATGTTAGGCACGTGTGTATGAGTATGCATGACTAAGGAACCAAAAGAAACAAAAAAATTGAACAAAGGAGTGAGAAAAAAGCATACCGGGAGTAAGAGCAGTTACTTTTAGGACATCATCTGTTTGGTCTTAATCGAAGGGGTTCCCGCTATGGTATAGGGGTTCATATGATTTTTCCATGATCCACTGAAAGATGTTCCCTAACTTATCAGTGATCACCCTGACCAACTCCTTGTCCCACTCCACTTTGCGAATGAACTAAGTGGACACCCGACACTCTCCCCCATCAATAAAGATGTCCTAGCCCCATTCTCATTCTACCACAATCCACTCGCTTTTCAAGTCGCTATCTTTTCTCTTGGCATTTGGGACCATAAATTTCATATCATTAGAGCACCTCAAATAGAACAACCACATCACACCAGACGTTAGCGGGGAAATCTATAAGGTACCACAGCTCTCTATGTCTCGGCTCCTCTTTGTTGGGCTTCTGCCCACAAGCTTCCATCCACATCACCAGGAAACGAATCAAGTTTTTCTATGAGCAATGGGTCATTTGTATGGGGCAAGCTAGAAAACGTAAAGGGCGCAACGAAGGGTATGATGAAGCAAAATCTGATGACCGTGACAAAACAGATACATGCATCTGAAGCAACCCATGGGAGGAAGAGTAACTGTCAAAACCCTTGGTAGGAAGTGAGAGGATGAATTCTTTACGGATACCATACTCACAGCAGACAATGGCTAAAGTATCTTTGATGGCCATCGAATCATGAATTTAGTTAAAACTCTCAGGGAGAGCTAATATCGGTTCCATTACCACGGAGACTATGCTAACCTTGGTTTCTTCAGTAGGGATTGCCTCTAAATCCTGGTCATTACCCTCTTAGGATTCCTTTCCAGAAAAAGCGAGGGGGATATCCACTGTATTGGCAACCCTAGTTCGATCTAAGATATTTTGATTGAAACGATGAAGCCAGAGGGAACCGCCCTTATCATCAGAAAGATGGTGATTATTTCTTTTCCTCCCCACAAAGGCAGGGTTGATTTCTCTAGTAAGCTTATGCCGCATAGATAATTGTGCACCTCATTATTACTAGAATCCTGAGACATGATAGAGAAAAGATAGAAGAAAGTGGCGAGAAGAAAAGAAATAGCTCTAAAAAGTAAGTGTGTAAAGATTCAAAAGAAGGGGATAAGGTCTTTAAAGTTAAGATATGGTGGGGGGAGTGAAATAGTCACCCAATTTATATGGGAAGGGTTACCTCACTCCAAGGTCGATCATGGCCATGCAAGATGTCCAATGGTTAAGGTTGCTTCAAGAAAAATACCTTGATTGGACAATTGATGGTTGTGCGGGTAGACTTTTTAACCGGTGGCTCTAAACCTACATGACATGTAGCAACATAGAAAAGAAGGTGTCCACACGTTGCTCCACCACACACCCCGAATTTCATGCCATACATTACAATGGTTACTACAACATTTATTGTGGGGGCTCTCAATCTCTTTGCAACAATAATGAGAAGCTAAAGGATGGGAAAAGAAATTGAACCGGGAAATGTCCTCTTTGTGGCTACCATACGAAGCCTCCAAAGCCTCGGTCACAACCTCGACATTCAAGGTTGGGGGACTCCTGTTAACCGCCAAAAATGGCCAAGAAATAAAGTGATACTTTTCTTTGTACACCGTACCAGAACCAGGGTCGTGCCAGGAACCCCTACCCTAGCCAAAGCCATCACGGTCCCAAAATAACTTGGTCTTGCACTATCCTGCTCTTTCCTTAAGAATTGGTCCCTCACAAGTACTGGGATCCTTGTGTAGGGAAAAATCGGTTCGAAACGCGGTGGAAGAGTAGAACTTAGATTTTCTTATAAATCAAAAAAATTCCCTTATAATAACAAGAACCTTAACTCTAGATTAATTGATGTATATAAAAAGTATCGTACCTTTTTTTTCGTGACGATTGAACTACCATCGAATTGAATCCGTAAGATCTTCATATCCAATCACGAACGTTAATCACCTGGGAGTGTGGGCACCCTTTCTTTAAATTGTATACTTGAGGATGGAAACAAACAAAATCTTTTTTTTTGTTAGTCACAATAATCCTCCAAGAGAAAAACCAAGAACGTCCGGTCACTTGTGAATTATCAATCAATTTGATTGAAACTCGCATGAACCTTGATTCGATGTTGTTCACGAAATCCTTTTGATGCAAAGGATACTAGTGTACTATCGAAAACAAAAACGTTCCCTCTTTTCTTTTTGCTTGGCCGAATTCTTCACACAATGAGTTGGACGAAGTTTTTTTTATAACAAAAAAAAAACAAATTTTCACACCAAAAACTAAGGCTTGGTCAAAATTTACAACCTATATTTATAGGTTCACAAATCCACTCCTAAAGAGGATTTACTTGGTAGGCAAGAATCCTATTCTTTGGTGGATTTACTTAGTAACCAAGAATCCTTTTCAAAAATGAATTAATTCTTACACCAAAACTCCTAATCCAACTCATTGGTGTATTTGTGACCATATTAAAGACTTCTTAATTTGATTAGATAAATAATTCATTTTATTTATCTACTTATCAAATATAGTATTTAAAATTAATTATACTACCAACAATAGTATAATATTAGGAGACCTTCTCCTATTAGAAAAGAGATTTTGACTTTTAATTAAATAATTAATTAATCAATAAATTATTTAATTTCCACTTAATTAAATAATAAAATAAAAAATAATATATTAGACTTTTATATATTAGCCTTGCTGCCCATGATATTATATTGGTATATATATTATTTTTCTTATTTTATTAAATCTATTGGACCTTAATAAAAAGTCCACATGTGAACTAGACCCATTCTTACAAAAAGAAACAGGTATACATGCCTTAATACAATTCTAGATGGACCCCTAAATTGGTCCGGTAGAATATATCAAGTGATCCATGCAAGTTCGTGTGGATTACGGATCTTGGCAAGCTATCTAAATTTAAGTTTCAATAGACATAACCTAATCACAATCTACAAATGATTAACTTAGATTCAATCTATTAATTTTAGTTCATTCCACTAAAGAACTAAAACTGAACTCTTAAATAAAGATAGAATAAGTTAATATTTCTCATGCATACCCTAGACAATCTTTATTCTCGTGAAGAATACCAGTAATCGCCAATAGCTCATAGACTGCCTATAGCTCTCCAAGATACCATATTTACTCATATGACTACATTTTGAACTTGGATATTTTGACTTGTCCAGAAGCCATGTTTCAATTGACACTATTGAAAACTTAATGTTAAGATTTAATATCTAGTACCTCAAAACATTAATATGATGATATTCTACTCTCTTTTAATAAATGGAGGCACGATGTCTATATCTATAAATGAAGTCCTTTATCGATTAACAAATGAATATCACCAAACTACCAAACTATCGAGGATAGACTATGCTATATAATCGTACTCATTGATAGCTCAAATGATAACACTTGCAACCATAAGTCCATCATTTATCTCAAAATTGAGATAGACTCTCCGATTGTCTTCAAATGAAAACTTTTATCCACTGACGGTTCTAGACAAAGTATTTCAATGTGATTCGATTCAATGCACCCAGTGCACTAGATTCTTTTGCCCAAAGATACCACACTCTAATGATTCTAGACTCATCATAACACATTTGATCATACTCAAATGCTAGCAAAATAGTCTACAACTTTAACAAGATAAAGGTGCCTAACCTTTTTCTTAAGTTGTGAATATTATTCAAGACTAACTAAAGAATTGTGTTTACCTCATACATATCTAGATGTATGAACAATTCTTATTTTCTCATAGTCTTTTAACCTTATGATTATTTACTTTTGACAATTATAATAATTAAACTATAAATGCTATAAGATTTGTTAAACTAGAATCACTTTATTAATATGAAAGATTGTCAAATACATTATTATACTCTTGCTATCTAGCATAATCCCAACAATCTCCACTTGCTATATAGCAAATGTGTCATATCTCTCATCCCCATGTTCTCTAGATGCCCATCAAAACTCTTTTGTGGAAGAGCCATTGTAAAGAGATCCGCTAGATTATCTACTAACGCGATCTCGGTAATCGTCACGTCACCTCTATGCACAATTTCCCTTAGAAGGTGATACTTTCTTTCAATGTGTTTCCCTTTTTTATGACTTCTTGGTTCTCTCAAATTAGTCACTGTTCCACTATTGTCACAATAGATAGTGATCCAATTATTCTCATCAAGAACCACTTCCAAGACAATCAAGAATTGTTCGAGCCAGACAGCCTCTTTAGCAGCCTCGCATGTGGCAATATACTCGGCTTCCTTGGTGGAATCAACAGTACAAGATTGCTTGATACTCCTCCACAAGACTGCCCCTCCTCCAATAGTAAATACAAATCCTTATGTTAATATCCTGGAGTCAGAATCTAACCGAAAATCAGAATCTATATACCCAATGAGAATTAAATCCCCTCCAGAGTATACAAGCATATAATCTTTCGTTATCCTAAGATACTTGAAAATATGTTTGACAGCTGTCCAGTGATCAGGACCAGATTTTGATTGAAAGCTACTAACTATGCCCAAATCAAAACAAATATCTGGTCTAGTACAAAGAATTGCATACATGAGACTTCCAACAGCCGGAGCATATGGAACCCTACTCATGAATGGCTTTTCATCCTCATTCTTAGGAACATGTTCTTTAAAAAGTTTGATTCCATGTCTGAAAGGTAACATACCTTTCTTGGAATTTTGTATTGAAAACCTAGACAATATTTTATCTATGTATGAAGCTTAGGATAATGCAATCGTTCTATTCTTTCTATCCCTTATGACTTGGATACCAAGAATATAACTTGCTTCTCCTAAGTCCTTCATATCAAATTGTTTTGCTAACCATTCCTAGACTGATGTTAGTACACCTACATCGTTTCTGATGAGTAGTATATCATCAACGTAATAAACTAGGAAAACCAACTTATCACCTTTAATCATTTTGTATACACAAGGTTCTTCAAGGTTTTGAATAAATCTGAAACTTTTTACGGCTTGATCGAACCTTATGTTCCATTATCTGGATGCTTGCTTCAATCCATATACGGATCTTTGCAACTTGCATACCTTTTCCTCTTAGCCTTTTTCAATGAATCCTTATTGTTGTATCATATAGATGCTTTTATCAAGACTTCTATTAAGGAATGCTGTCTTGACGTCCATTTACCAAATCTCCAGGTCTATAGATGCTGTAATGGATAAGAGTATCATAATGGATTAAGCATGGCTATAGGAAAGAAGGTTTCATCATAATCGATACCTTCCTTCAGTGTATAACCTTTAGCTACCAATCTAGCTTTAAAGGTTTCCACCTTTCCATCCATTCCTCTTTTCCTCTTGCATACCCACTTGCACCTGATGGGTTTTATCCCTTTAGGCAAGTCTACAAGAGACCAGACTTTATTTTTGAACATAGATTCAATTTCGGATTGCATTACCTTTTGCCAATGGTGACAATCAACATCTTTCATTGCTTCATTGTACGTATAGGGATCATCATCGTCTGGGAGATTCTCTACAGATTCTCCTAGACCAATATATCTCTCGGTTTGTCTACTAACCCTCCCACTACGATGAGGTATGGTAGATTGTTGATCTTGTGTTGGTCCGGAACTTACAATTGGGTTTGGTTCTGAAACCTTTTGTGGAATTGTATCTCCTGAAAGCTCATTCAGGAAAATTCTACTTTTAGGCACCAAATTATTCATATAGTCCTCTTCTAGAAATTTAGCATTTGTCGAAACAAATAATATAAGATTTGAAGAGCTATATAAATAATATCCTTTGGTTCCTTTTGGATACTCTAAAAATATGCACGTTTCTAAATGAGACTCCATCTTTTCTGTCTTTCCTTTTAACACTTGTGTAGGACATCCAAATATCCTTCAGTGTTGTAAACTAGGCTTTCGCCTGATCCATAACTCATGCTGTGTTTTCGGACATATTTAGACGGTACATCATTTAGAATGTACATAGCAATTTGTAAAGCATATCCCCAAAAAGAATTATGTAGCATTGAATAACTCAACATAGACCTAACCATGTCCAAAAGAGTTTCATTTCTCCTTTCTACCACCCCATTTTGTTGAGGTGTACCTGGTGCAGAAAACAGAGAAATTATCCCATTATCAATAAGATATTGCTGAAATTCACCAGATAGATATTCTCCACCATGATCAAACCTCAAGATTTTTATATGTTTCTCAAGCTGATTCTCCACCACGATCAGACCTCAAGATTTTTATGTGTTTCTCAAGCTGATTTTCTGCTTCATATTTAAATGCTTTGAACATGTCAAAAACATCCGACTTATGTCTCATGAGATACACATAGCCAAATCTTGAGTGATCATCCTTGAAAGTGATGAAATACTCATATCCACCTCTAGCTTGAATGCTCATAGGTCCACACACATCATTGTGTTTCAATCCTAAACATTCAATGGCTCTTATGCCTTTGGTGGTAAACGACCTTTTGGTCATTTTACTTTCCAAACAAGATTCACAAGTTGGTAGATCATCAACATTTAAGTCACTTAGAGGTCCATCACTAACAAATCTTTTAATCATATTTAGGTTAATATGACATAGGTAGGTTTCATCTTTTGATAATTTTACTCTTTTATGATTAGGTTTCGTTGATTTCGTGTCTAACAAGTGAGAGATATTTCTATGCAAATAGAATAAACTGTTTTCCAATGTACCTTTGCAAATAATTTTGTCATTCTTACTAGTAATAAAAGCTTTATTAAAAGTAATCGAATAACAAAATTTATTTAAATAAGAAACTGAAATTAAATTCCTCTTGAATTAAGGTACATAATAAACGTCTATTAAATCTAAATGCCTAAAAGAATCTAAACTAATTCTAATATCTCCCCACTAAACTAGCAGACACCAACACTTCATTGCCTAAACATAAATTGAATTCGTTCTCAAAAAGCCTTCTCCTTTTCATGAACCCCTATAAGGAAAAACAAACATGATTAGTGGCTCCGGAGTCTATGATCCAAGAATCCATAGAATCCGCCAGAAAAAACATTTTTCAAGATAATTAATATTACCTTCTTCCTTCTTGTCCTAAGACTTTGGACAATTTATTTTCCAATGTTCTTTTTTCACAACAAAGGAAACACTTCCCTTTGATCTTGGTTACTTTCTTTGTCTCCTTTTTAGTAGGTCCTAGTTGCTTTTTCTTCTGTTGTTTCTTAACCTTCTTACGGGTCTTAACAGTAGCAACTTTATCTATGGTATGAATCTCTTGACCCTTGCCTTTCACAAGGATTTTTTCGGCGCTTTGAACATCTTGCATCAGGCCTTGCAAGGTGTATTCCTTATTATTCAAGGTGTAGTCCAACTTGAAATGATCAAAGGAATCCGACAGTGAGTTGACGATCATGTCAATTTCCGTCTCACCATCTATCTCAGCACCATTAAGTTCAGCAATGTTGAGATGTGCTATGACTTTCATCATGTGATCTTTCACAGCCTGTCCAGGTTTCACCCTAAGATTCATGAAAGCATTCACTGCCTCTCTCTTAGTCATCCAAGACCTCATAGCAAACATCTCATCTAGAGACATCATTATATCGACAACAGTCTCCATTCCTTCATGTTGTTGTTGCAACACGTCGGAGATGATGGCCGTAATGTAACATTTAGCCATCTCATGTGAAGACTCATACAGCTGATACTCATCTCTTTGCTCCTGAGTAGATTCATTAGTAGGAGTAGGTGGTTTAGAAGTGCACATAATGAACTTATGCTTTTCAACTTGCAACAACAACCCAATTTTCCTTTTTCCATGTGACATAATTATCATCGATTAAAGTATTATCTTTTAGTATGTTGATTAGGGATGCGGTAATGATTTTTTTTAATAACAAAAAATAAATGAGTAAATAATCAAGATGAAGCACTTTTGAATATTTATCTTGAATAAAATAAAATAATTCAATTGTAAAATTCAACGGCGATCCAACGCCCACAAATGTCACGCCTCCTTTGGGAGTTCACACCATTTACTAGTTGGACTAGGTCCCACTTAATTGTTAACATAACAACCAGCGTTTTCAATTTTAGCCTTGTAATTTTATTAACAAGAACTCTTGGGAGGATATTAATAAAATCACATTGAGTTTGTTACCAAGTTATCAACCTTCAATATAATCCCTCACGAATATCCCTCCTTTGGGAGTAAATATCATTTGGATTAATTGTCTAGTCTATCCTTGTAAGGAAGTATCTTGCTAAATTCCATTCATGAATACCTCTTGGGAGGTTATTACTCGAAACATAAAGCTCAACTAAACTTGGAGGCCGTAGGTGTTCCAAAACACCTTCTCCCACTCAATTATTTAAGGCATGCGATCAAATTCCATAGAATGATTTACCAAGTTATCTAGATGCCAATTAGATACCTAAATCATTCAACGAATATTCATACCAAAAGAGATATATAAGTGGCACTCATATTCTATATGACATGTTATCAAGCAATGACAAACATTGCAATATTTACAAAAATATAAATAGCTACAATTTTGGTCCATCCTAGAAAAGCAAATAAATTACATATGTCTTGAAATACAAAAACTCCTTTCTTGGCGAACAAGTTTTCACTCTACCTTCATCGTTTCGACTCCCTCGGCTGCCTCCCATGGGCGTGCGCACCCTTGGCCCCTTCCCATGGGTGTGCGCATGCCACAACCCCGTAAAGGGCTGCACATGGCTTACATAGGGTTGTCGTGCGCTACCCATGCCACAACAATCGTGTCCGAGTGCTCTTCGCACGAACGTTTGTTGCTATGATTCTCACAGTCCCAAACTTGTTTTGGTTGCTTCCAATTCTTCAAACCTTCGGGTCTTCGATACTTGAATTTATTACAAACGAATGTAAATAAAAAAAATTACAGTTTTTTTATATTACAATATAGTGCAGTTTTTTAATTTTTTATTTATTTTACAATAACAAAATAAAATAAAAACTTAGCAACTACCAAAAAGGAAATTATGGCGATGATATGCCACCCTTTTTGTTACAATCCCAAAACAAAAATACATTGAAATTCTAGGACCAAAATTGAGCAATAACAAACCACATATAACACACACACACACACACACACACACACACACACACACATATATATATATATATATATATATCCATACATTCCAATGTAAATATATATATATATATATATATATATATAATATATAAAACATGCATATTTATGATAAAAAGAAAAATATTTACGTACACATACATCAATTAATCAAGGGTACAACCAGGCTTTGATAAACATTGTAAGGAAAAATCAGTTCGAAACGGGGCGGAAGCGTAGAAATTAGGGTTTGGTATAAATAAAACTTTTTCCCTTTCAATAACAAGAACCTTAACCCTAGATTAATTGATGTATATAAAGAGTACCGTACCTTTTTTTGTGACGATTGAACTGGCGTCGAATTGAATCAACAAGATCTTCCAATCCAATCATGAGCGTGAATCACCTAGGAGTGTGAGCACCCTTTTTTTAAATTGTGTACCTGAGGATGGAAATAAACAAAATCTTTTTCTTTGTTAGTCACGATAATCCTCCATGAGAAAAACCAAGAACGTCTGGTCACTTGTGAATTATCAATATATTTGATTGAAACTCGTGTGAACCTTGATTCGATGTTGTACACAAAACCCTTTTGATGCAAAGAATACTAGTATACTATTGAAAACAAAAACATTTTCTCTTTTCTCTATGTTTGGCCGAATTCTTCACACAATGAGTTGGACAAAGTTTTTTTTATAACAATAATAAAAAAAATAACAACTTCTCACACCAAAAACTAAGGCATGGTCGAAATTTACAACCTATATTTATAGGTTCACAAATCCTCTCCTAAAGGAGAGGATTTGCTTGATAGGCAAGAATCCTATTCTTAGGTGGATTTACTTAGTGACCAAGAATCCTTTTCCAAAAAGAATTATTTCCTACACCAAGACTCCTAATCCAACTCATTAGTGTATTTGTGACCATATCAAAGACTTCCTAATTTGACTAAATAAATAATTCCTTTTATTTATCTACTTATCAAATATAGTCTTTAATATTAATTATACTACCAACAATAGTATATTATTAGGAAACCTTCTCCTATTAGAAAAAATATTTTGACTTTTTATTAAATAATTAATTAATCAACAAAGTAATTAATTTCCATTTTATTAAATAATAAAATAAAAAATAATATATTAGGCTTTAATATATTAGCCTTGCTGCCTATGACATTATATAGGCATATATATTATTTTTCTTATTTTATTAAATCCATTGGACGATAATAAAAAGTCCATATGTTAACTAGACTCATTCTTACAAAAATAAACAAGTCCATATGCCTTAATACAATTCTGGATGGACCCCTAAATTGGTACGGTAGAATATATTAAGTGATCCATGCAAGTTCGTGTGGATTGGGGAACTTGGTGGGCTATCTAAATTTAAGCTTCAATAGACATAACCTAATCACAATCAACTAACGATTCACTTAGGTTTAATCAATTAATTTTCGTTAATTCCACTGAAGAACTAAAATTAAACTCTTAAATAAAGATAGAATAAGTTAATATTTCTCATTCATACCCTAGACAATCTTAATGGAGAAAGTGTATCCTCGTGAAGAATACCAGTAATCGCCAGGAGCTCATAGAACACCTATAGCTCCCCAAGTTACCATATTTACTCATATGACCACATTTTGAACTTAGATATTTTGACTTGTCCGGAAGCCATGTTTCAATAGACACTATTGAAAACAGATCGTTAAGATTTAATATCTAATACCTCAAAACATCCATATGATGATATTCTACTCTCATTTAATAAATGGAGCCACGATGTCCATACCTATAAATGAAGTCCTCTATCGATTAACAAATGAATACCACCAAACTATCGAGGATAAACTATACTATATAATCGTACTCAATGATAGCTCAAATGATAATACTTGCAACCATAAGTCCATCAATTATCTCAGGATTGAGATAACCTCTTCGATTGTCTTCAAATGAAAACTTTTATCCATTGACGGTTCTAGATAAAGTATTTCATTGTGATCCGATTCAATGTACCCAGTGCACTAGATTCTTTTTCCCAAAGATACCACACTTTGTTGATTTTAGACTCATCATAACACATTTGATCTCACTCAAATACTAGCAAAATAATCTATGACTTTAACCAGATAAAGGTGCCCAACCTTTTTCTTAAGTTGTGAATATTATTCATGACTAACTCAAGAATTGTATCTACCTCATACATATCTAGATGTATGAACAATTCTTCATTTCTCATAGTCTTTTGACCTTATGATAATTTACTTTTGACAATTATAATAATTAAACTATAAATGCTATAAGATTTGTTAAACTAGAAATAACTTTATTAATATGAAAAGATTATCAAATACATTATTATACTCTGGCTATCGTGCATAATTCCAACACATTGGTTCCACCATAGAGCGATCGATGTACCTTGACGACCTGATTCACCCAGACAAACAAAAAACGACTGCACCCAGTCTCAAAATCCTTCGACAAGCGGGACTGGACACCCATAATGCAAGAGAACAATCTAGATGAACCACTAAAAGTAACCAACAAACCCATAAACGGCTTATGCAAGTCATGGCAAGCGTACCAACCCAACTAAGGGAGCAACCCCATCAGAAGGTAGAAAGGGTAGGTGAGCATTAATGTTCACACAGTTGACTTGAAAAGGGAAAGATAAGGGATCAACGACCCCAGTTACTCCTCATCGATTGGGACCAATGGTTGGATGACGGTCCAACTCAACCCTTCCAGAGGTCAACTCCAATCATCACCAAAGAGGAATATGAGTTCCAAAAGGAAAAAAGGATACAAAAAGCACCTAGGCAGAAAGAGGAAAGAATGGGAAGAAGCTCCTAACTGTGGTAGTATGGCAGACACTGATACTTCCCCCCTTAAATTTCAATTAAAGTGACCTCTCATTCCAACAGAAGTGCCTCTTTCTACCTAAAATCGAGGAATGAGCCACATGATCGCTAACCACACACCTATGTGAACCTTAGGGCATAGATGGGGCCAAAACATGCTAAACATGTGCTCTATTCGAATGAACGGTGGAGATCTCATAATAATTACCCCACCTAAAAAGAGAGGCCTCTCATCTATCCACTCAATTAATAACTCAACACTAGATCACAGTTGGAATGATCACAACCTTCCAAGGCGTGTGCCGCTGTGGGCATGATATTAGGGAACATTGGACCTAGGACACTCTATAAATACCCTAACTCAAAAAGAGTTAAGGGGTTTGAGACTCTTGGAAAAAAAGGAGAGAATTACTTCTATTAAAGAATGACTAGCCTTACCTATGAGGCCATGATTGTGTTGCCTTTCCTACTATAGAACTGCCAGTCTCCTTGATCGAAACCCCTACTGAATGAGAGATAGAAAGAGAGAGAGAGAGAGGTAATGAAGGAAATATGGTTGTACTCGAAACAAAGATAATGAGAACAGTCATTTATATATTATTGTGTGAATATCTCGTTAGTTTCACCTTGATTGCGTGTGTATGAGTTTCGTGACCAACCCCATCATGACTGGTACCATTACTGTTGGGAACCGGTCTAGGCTAGCCATGAACATTGCCCGGTTCTGCTAGACCATTCACCACCTAGTCAGGCCAAAGTCTGGTCCAATATTGTGCCCAAAACTGTGACCAAACTTGCTAGTCCACGCTCGTACCCCTCTAACCATGGAGTACCACTTTATCAGGTTTAGGTGTTGTCCCAAAGTCGGCACCAGATTTTTTGGATGACAGTTACAACGACTATTAGGACCTTATTTCTTTGTTTTTTGTTCATTAATTATATATATTAAATAAATATTTAAGTAGAATATTTAAATTGGAAAAAAATCTATAAGAACAATTAAAATAGTTTTAATAGATTTTATAACTCAATTTATATTTAAATAGAGTATTTAATTTTAAGACTAAATAAGGATAAAAATGATAATTTAAAAGATAAATTAAATAATAAAATAGATTATCTCATGATCACCTTTAAAAAGTAACTCCTACCTACTTCTCAAAATCAACGACAAAACTTGACAGATTATCAATTAATCACTTTTAGAAGTTTTACTAAACATCATTTTATTTCAAAATTATAAAATAATATGATTTTAACTTTTTAAAAGTAATACTAAACTGGCTTGTTGTTACTTTATTATTATTTTTTCTCTAGTAAGTACTTACACATATCAATATAAAAACTCAAACTCAAGGCTATAATACAACAAAATAGCAAGTAAAAAGTTACCAAAATAAAAATTTATAATTGGATCAAAGAATATATCATTTAAATCTTACTCATCTCACATTTTTAGCAACAAAAGTATTAATTATGCTTACTTAAAAAAGGAGGGTTTTCGAAAGGAAGAAGAAGAAGAAGTGTATTGATTTAATTACCTTCGGCTTTTGATTTTTCATATCAAAAGAGTTTTGAGTTTTGAGTTTTTTTTAGAGATATAAAAGAGGTTTATTTGTGACAAACACGACTATTGTTAGGATTCAACCCACCGCCACCATTGATCAAATGTTATTGTTATAAGAATGATAAATGGGTTCATTGGTAGGCCTTTTTAAATATATATATATATGTTTATGGTGTGTCATTTTAAAATCATTTATAGGTTGGGTTTTTATTGATGGGCCCTTTTTTTTTAAAAAAAAAAAAGAAGAATAGTATATGTGTATGGTGGAAAATTTCTAACGAGTGAAGATATTGTCACACCACAAAAACCGTTTGTACACTCCTTTCGTAATCATATCCCTGAAATATTTTTAAAATCCTTGATTTGTAAATAAACCCCATTTCATACCTAAAATAACCTTTCTTTAATTTTATTGTATCATATTTTTATAACTTTACCCACTATTTTTATCTAATCACGTTTTGCTTAAATATTTAACCAAATAAACTACACTTTGTTTTTTAAGACACATATTTTTCCACATACGCCATTGATGGAACTTTCGAGGAGCTCTTGTTGAAGAAACAAAAATGACATTCACAAAAACTAAATTAAGTTAGATCTCAAGTGTATATTACAACATTATGGGGTAAAAATTTAAGCTATCATGGAAACCCAGTTTGTAGGTACTTAATTTCAAAAATGTTCCCACACATATACATGTTGTTCCTATTAATCTAACTTTACTCCATATATGCTTCACAGTTTCTTGCTAAACGGTCTATTTTCACTTATTTACAGTCCGTATAGGACAAGATTCAAAAAGAAAATACCTAACTGGAAACCTAAGCATAACTTAAGAGATTCAAGAGTTTGGATTTTACTCTTTTCGACTTAGTGCATTCATAAGCGAAAATGACCCAACTTGTCACCAAATGCAACAAGTTAATTTAGTCTTGTCCTTCCTCAATTCGAAACCAACAATCCTCCAGTATATTTCGATCTAAGATTTATTGTGGCTATGATTAGATCCTCTATTTCTACTAATTCGCTCAAAACTAAAAGTTTTATGCCAGTTGGAATATGTCATATAAATTTGACTTGAAGCCTAAACCACCTCTTATCGCTCATAATATGTCATATAAAATTGGATTGAAGTCTAAGTCGCCTCGAAACGCTCATAATATGTCATATAAAACTGGCTAGAAGTCTAAGCCGCCTCTGGGTGCTCATCTTCCACCACCAAAGTTACGTGATACATTAATATCGGTATGTGTCAAATTAATTTCTATGTCCCAACTATCTAGAAGATATTAGATCATTTAGTTCACGCATTATGTTTTACCATAGTGACTTTGGCACTTATTAGAGGTTGCCACCTATAGTCATTTTGGCGCTTCCTACAAGTAGTCAAAACTTGATACTGAAACTACTAAAATTTTAGCATTCAAAATACTACCAAAATTGCCCATCAAGCAAAACCTTGAATGAAAGCCACATCACTTAAACCCTTATGTACTTATCAAACACATATATGAGGTCATTATGCGAGCTACTCAGTAACATAATGCAAGTAATTTAATTCTAGCTTGATAAACATTCACATCTTATATGTCAAGCAAAAGTACTACGCTAATGTTCAATCGGTTCGTGTTATAGTCTCAAGAGCCTCTTGCTCTTTAAAGATATACTGAATCTTATTGTGTCAAATCTCATAGATTACACAGTTCAATTTATCACTTTCAATTTTTGGCCATAATATTTTTAGATATAAAACTATATCTTATAATAATCTACGTAGAGACATACAATCTACTATGCAAGCATATTACTTTCCAAAAAAAAATACTCACAATTAATTTACCGCAAACACAACCTGAAAATATGATAAAATAATTTAAGGAGCAGAATTGAAAAGTCGTCGAGGCTTATAATCATCATCCGTTTTCAAAAAATTAATTATCCTAAATTGAGTACTATGTGTAAAATTTTAATTCTAACATTGTACTTAACAATTTAGAATTCCCATTGTTTGGTGATCATATAAAAGAAGAATATGAAGCACAAGTCCCAAAAATATTTTACAGATGAAACCGATTTTTCCACATTTTTTTTATTAAAGAACGGTTCTTAAAAATAATTTCTAAAATATGGTACTTTGCATGTTGTTCATTCTTCAATCTCATATTCATATGGATCACCACCAAGATGGACTTTCTTAGTCTTCATAACTCATCTTACTGCCACTTTCTCGAGCCTTGGTTCTCTTTCGTGTGCGCTACAATTCATGTGCCAAGCGTAATGAATATTTGAACGTGAATGCTTAATATAGTAGATCGCCTCATATTCATAAGAATACGGCGCTCCTCTACAAGTTCAAGCTCACATTCGATCTGACAAAGTGACATCGTGATACCCTACTATAGTTTTTCTACCCTTATTGATCTAGTTGGTCTTAACTCTTCGGGATATTTCAATAAAAGACTATCCACTGCATCTCGCCATATATAAAGCACAAGTCCAATTTGACCACAACTATATGTCATTAATAATATTTATAGAATCTTGTATATTAAGACTTATGAGACGATGTTGGATTAATCTCAAAATTTCTAAGTCATGTAGAAATATTTGTCTTTAATGACCTCATCCATTTACAAGGTACATGAAATCTTTCATTCCCGATCGCATAATTGATTAGATGGAAGGTCTTCTAATCAAAGTCAGTTAATTTAGCTCACATTGAAGCAAAATTACATTGAATTCCTAACGCACAACTTTAAAAATAAAAATTTTAACTCAAAAGTATTTTAAAAATATTTTTATTGTTTTTCAAAATTTATTTTTAAATAAAAGAAGTGACAACAATATTTTTTTTATAGAAAAAATTATAGATCGACTGCTGCAAAAAGCGTCATTAGAAGGTTGGATGGTGACTCGTGTAAACAAGAAGAAAGAAAAGTTAATTTTTAAAAATTAAAATCACCTTAGGGGCCCGTCCCGTAAGCATTTTTCAGTTACTATTTTTCGAAGAAAAAAAAAATGAAAACAACATTTTTTATTTCAATTTTGAATTCTGAAAACACGTCTAGTAGTATATACTGAAAGTTGTATTTTGAAAATGAAAACGGAAAAAACGTGTTTGGTAGGTTAACCAAAAACTATCAAAAATTGAAATATCAATTTCGGCATTTTGTTTAATATTGCTAAAACTATAAACAAATTGATTAAATAATTAACCAATATAATTTCTGTATAGTAATTTTTAAATTAAACAAAATTAGCACATCAAAAATTAATTCAAAAAAACATATCGAAAAATGAATAAGTCAAAACTAAACTCTTAAATAATAAATAAATAATTATAATATATATTGATATATAATAAAAATATAATTGTATATATTATAATAATATGCTATAATATTATATATATTATTTTATATATTAAATATTATTATGTTTTTATATTATCTCATGATATAAATATATAATATTTGATGTTAAATATATATAATATTATATAATACATAAATATGTAGTATTAATATATATAAAGATATATTATAATATTATATATATTATTACAATTTATATATTATAGAATATTAATATACTAATTATATAAATATTATAATATATAATATTTTATATAATATTTATATATATTAATGTATATTATAATATTATAAATATTAATATATAATGATATATCAATATTATATATATATTATAATATATAATATTATAATATATATATTGTCGTATGTAAATTTTATCAGACAAACACGTCATTTACAAAGAAGACAAAATTGCTAGGTAGACGTCCAAATAGGCATTCAGAAAATATCATGCAAGACATTACCAAAGAAGAGAAGCCCGAGTAAACAAGTATTGAACAAAACCTACTCGGGGTAAACTAACATCATATACTACTCAGGGTCAATTAACGATGCTCGGGGTTAGCTGATGACATGTTCTACTCAGGATCACATGACGTCACTGGGGACCAGCTAATATCGTGTTCTACTCTGGACAAACATGAAGAAAACCGAATAAAGAAACCCGGCGCATAAGTCGCAGACAAATCAAGAGTCGATAAAATACGTGAAGATATTCATATCATAGAAGAAATCCAAGGGAACTAGACAAGAAAGAAGTTCCAAATCAGACAACAGTTTTATTTCTTTAAAAAGACTACGCCTTTTATAAGGAAATAAGTCCTATCTGGACTATACCACTAGAATCCCATTCAATCTCAATACAAATCTCCGAAATAGGAAAGAATACAGACTACTTCGAACAAGTAACCAATCATAACTAAATTACAAAGATCATTAGTTACTTGTACAAAGAGGATTAGGGTTCTATGAACGTATAAATAGACCAATAACCTCGTCACAAAATACACAGAGAAAATATATAGTAAAATACAGAGAGAAAAATAGAGATCGAGAATTGTAATTATTCTATTTATAGTGGATTTTGGCTCGGCTGATTATTCAGCCACCCGTGGACGTTTCTCCGGTCATCGGAGTTTTACCACGTAAAACTTACATTCAATTACTTTCTCTCTCTCTCTCTCTCTCTCTCTCTCTCTTTGAAATCACAACTAAAATCCAGGATTTTTTACTTTTCTCATACATCCAGAAATCGACGTCAACAATTGGCGCTAGATGAAGGGGCTAAAACCTCCGATTTAATTGAAGGTAATGGCAGGAAGCAGAAGCAGAAGCAGAAGCAGTCCTAGGGATGTCCAAAAATCTCCAGATAATGTCCATGTTAGCAGTAGTTTGCGAGATCTCACTACAACCACGGAGAACCAACCAACATCCCTGGCGGGGATCCAACAAGTTCCTCCGACCAACGAAGACCTGACACAACGCTTCCGAGAGGCGCTGCAACAATTGGTTGCAGACGCAGCAAAGGAAAGAGTTGATCTACTAGCTGCAGGAGATGTACAACCTCCTAACCTCCCACCAACAAGGCTTCGTTCGGTTATAGTAGGGCCAGAACTAAATGCACAATGAGTCAGAAGGAACTTTGTTCCAAATAATTAAGCCGGACGTAAGACACCCGAAGAGGAACAACCATGCCAAAGGCAAAACCATGATCAGATAGCACGTGCAAAACACTACAAGCACGACCGGTATAGGGATCGGTAGTCATTGGAAGATAGCGATCGGCCCCATCGCAAGCGCCATCACGGAACCATACGATTACAAGAATCAATCCGTGAGACTCGGCAATAAAGCGAAGAACCAGAGAGAGGAATGACTGTCACTCGGCGGTTTAATCATCATAAAGATCTGGTGGAAGATAGAGATGTAATTCAGAGCCAAACTCGAGAAATCGAAAACAATAGGAGTCAAATGGATGCGTTGGTCAGACGTTATGGATATAACAACTTGTTTGACAAAGATTTTGACAGTCCATTCACTAGGGAAATCCTACGGACTTCATTCCCAAAAAGATTCAGGATACCGCAAGTGGAGCAGTTCAAGAAGGATATGGAACCTAAAGAACATGTCAGGTGGTATAAAAATGATATGGCTCAGTATGCCCACAGCGACCCATTACTATGCCTCAACTTTCCATAAACTCTAGGAGACATAGGCTCAAGATGGTTTGGGAGATTGCCCCCGGCAAGTATCAGAAGCTTCAGCGAACTAAGCAGGAGTTTCTCAAGCTAATTTATGGGCAACGTTCACAGGAAAAAAATCAGTGGCTTACCTTTCTCAGATAAAACAAGGAAAAGATGAGTCATTGAAGAAATACCTGGGAAAATTCAGCCAAACGGTATCAGAAATCGGTAGTGCAAATGATGAAGCGATAATTGCTGCATTCATTAACAACCTATAGAATTGACGACTATCTTTTGACCTGAGAAGAGCCCGTCTAACCAGATATTCAGATATGATGGATATGGTGGGAGGATATGCACTAGCTGAAGAAGAAGAGTTAACCACATGAGGATGCTACATGCAAGGAGGAAAACCCGAACAGAGGGATGTCGAGTCCAAGGTACAAAACCAAAAGGTAAAACAGAAAGGAAATGGCAAAGAAAAAAGCAAGGACAGGGGAAACGGGCATAATACCGAACAGACCACGGAGAAATTCCAAGGAAGATACGCCAACTACACCCCTCTTCAGAAAAAGCAAGAAGAAATCCATGCCATACTGGAAAAGAAAAATTTAGTAAAAGAGCCACGTCGACAATCTTAGTCTGCTCAGCGAGATACAACCAAATACTATAGATTCTATAAGAAAACCGGTCATGGGACTTCCAAGTGTTACCAACTCAGAGATTATATAGAAACCCTCATTCGGAAAGGACATTTACAGGATATAATCTTGAAAAGGGATGAAAGATCAGAGACAAAGAAAGAGACTAGGGCCGATCACAGCTCCGGTTGAAATCAAAGGGCTAGCCCCAAAACCAATAGAGTAATACAAACAATCTTTGGAGGACTATCCACGGGAAGAAGTAACCGAGAGCGAACATAGGAAATCAGAGAAGTAGTGGAAGCAAGACAGAACTTCGATGTGAACTCGGTCGAACCATACCCGAAAAGGGTAAAGGAAGGATGAGACCCAATAATATTTACAGAAGCTGACTCGCATGGGGTCGATGTTCGACCAAACGATGCCCTGGTCAAAAATGCCCAGATTGCTCACCGGGAAGTCAAGAGAATCCTGATAGATAATGGAAGTTCGACAGATATTCTCAATACAGCCGTCTATGATCAACTCAGGTTAGATCGAAAGGATTTACAACCTTTTCATACCCCATTTAGGATTCAAAGGAATTGAGGTCAGATCTCTCGGGACAGCAAAGCTACCCATAATAATTGGAGCGGCACCCTGTCACGGAACAGTATTGCTCGATTTTGTGGTGGTAGAATTAGATAATTGGTCGTATAATGCATTGTTGGGTCGGCTATTATTGAATAAAACTAAGGCCGTAATAGCCACTTATGCATTGATGATCAAATTCCCGACCGAACAGAGGGTCAGTGTAGTCAAGGAATCCCAAGAGATGGCCAGAAGAGCTAATTTGTTAATATATAAAGACAAAAGTGATGGTGAACAAGTATGCACTATAACACAATCGAGTCAGAACAAAGAGTCATTGTTATTCGAATTTGATCCAAGGGAAGAGTCGAAGGAATCCAAAAATGAACCGGTCGAAGAAATTATCTTAAAAGAAGATGAACCAGATAAGAAGATCAAGATCAGGGCCAATTTGGAAGAAAGGATTAAACAAAGCCTCACCGATCTGCTCAAAGTATACAAGGATGTGATCGCTTGGAGTCATGAAGACATGGTCGGGATAAATGCCCGAATAATATCTCACCATCTCGCAGTAGTGTTAGGTTTTAGTTTGTGTTAGCATTAAGTTGTTTAGATTTATGATGATTCAAGTTCAAAAAAGGATGAACAACAAGTCAAAGCAAGTTTTAAGTCTTCAAATAGAAAGGATGCAATTTGGTTCTACAAAGGTATACTAAGACCTTATCTTTCTCTGACAAAGCTTAGGCACACACAAACACAATTCATACATTTGTGTCCCTACATCGTTGTGCACCATTATAGGCACACACATACAATTCATTCATATGTGTCCCTATATTGTTGTGGACCATGTATAACACATTCACACACTTGAAGAAGAATGCTCATGCATTGGTATGGAAATAACATGTTTTGGAAAATGCATGATTGGAAACTATCTCTATGTAGTTTGCATTTTAGTGTGAATTGTGTTTGTATGTGTATATATTTGTATAACATGGATATTGAACTTGAATTTAGTATTAAATCATTCTAAATTGAGTTCTGGTCATTTCGGTTACTCATACTATTGATTTCAATTTCTAAGTCAAAAGATACTACACTTTCAACTCATGTTGTATATATTGTCTTCGTATTCATATATCGAGTCGAATTATTATTTTTTGGGTTGAGTATCTTATATGTCCATGTCTATGTGAGAGTTATGGTTTGTAATCCATAAACAGATTTGAATACCGAGTTCGGAGGCCGGAGAACGGTCGAAGAACGCGAGGGAAGCGCAAGGGCATTGCACCATGGCCGAAGACCATGAAGTGGTGCATGCCCGAGATGGCGCGTGGCCATCTCAGCTGCAACACCTTGCTGCCCCGAGATGCCCATGCGCCATCTTGGGGAAGCAATAACAAATAAGGGCAAATCGGTCATTTGGATTCATTCTTTCCCTCTCCTTTATATTCTCTTTCCCTCTCACATTTCATTATAAGAAGAAATTCAAACTAGTGTGCATAAATTTTCTCTCTACATTTTCTCACCTTCCAAACACCATAACTTCTTTATTTGAACTCGGATTTCAGTGATTCAAAGTTAAAAGTGTTTTTCTATTCATCTTCCATCTTTTCTCTGAAGGTTTGAGTGAGTTTTCTTGCTGTTTTTGGAGTCTAAACACACAAAAATGGGACCGCACCTAAATCAACTAAGGTATTGATTTTCTCTCAAAGTTTTCTTTTAAAACTTGGTCAATTGCCTTGGGTTTTCTTGTTCAATTTATATATGTGTATTGTGAGTGTTTTGATTTGAGTTTTGAACTCTTTTAAATCTATGTTGAGTTTCAATTGAAATCATACATGTTGAGTTAGGTTTTTATTTTGCCTATGTTTTCACTTGTTTGGAATTGTATTGTGTTAGCTTTGATTCTAGGACTATTTGATGATCTTTGATTGATTGATTTTGTGAAAAATAGTTCCTCACATGCATTAGGCTCTCTTGGCCGAATTCTCACATCAATACATGTGCTTACGTTCTTTTGAGCTATTCATGTGTTTTGTTGAATTTATGATTAGGAATATGCTCTAGAACTTTAGCTTTAATCTAAATGACTTTGTCATATGATTTTACCATGTTTTTGGTTTGTGTGATTTAAACTTGATCTTGTGATTTATTGAATATATCTTGCTATTCAAGTTAAGATCTATGCATGTATCTAGGTTGTGATTAATGTTGAACATATCTTACATGATCTAGATTGATTATACATGCATGATTGACTAGACTACATATGATTTGTGCATTCATGCTTATGTCTAGTATTTTCCATACGATGTGTTGATCATAGCATTCTATGTTGCATGCTTGTTTGCGTTTGGCATTCATGATCACCTAGATGCCTTGTGAGAAGGAAGTCTTGACAATAGGTGTGAGACCTATGTTGTTGAGCAAGAAGTCTTGGCAAGAGGTGTGAGACCTTGAATTGTCAAGCAAGGAAGTCTTGGCTAGAGTCGGGAGGACTCAAATAGTCGAGCAAGAAGTCTTGCCTAGGGTCGTGAAAATTCGAATAGGTGAGCGAGAAGTCTTGACTAGAGTCGGGAGGACTCGGATAGTTGAGCAAGAAGTCTTGCCTTGGGTCATGAGGATCCGATAAGGTGAGCGAGAAAGTCTTGACAAGAGGTGTGAGGCATGGATTGTTGAGCATGAGGGCTACATCTTCATGAGTAGGATAAAAGGGTAGTTTCTAGGTGAAGGGGTCACTTGAGAGATTGTACTTGTCTTATCTACTAGTGGATTTTGTTTTCCGGTGGCTGCTAGCCCGTGGATGTTTTCTCTTCGGAGGTTTACCACGTTATATCTTGTGTCAACTTCTCTCTATCCCTATCTCTCTAGTATTTGTATTTGTATTTGTTATTTAAATACTATGGATGTAACTCTTTATGTAAGTTGACTTCCTTTCTATAATATAGATTATGTATGTGTTACCATTACTTGTTTGTATCACACTTTACTTGTTTTATATAGTGATTAAGTGTCTTTAATTAATATATATATATATATATATATATATATATATATATATATATTGTGATACAAACAATCTAGAGGGACAAACTTTTGTTTGTTTCTAAGGGAGTCAAAAAAGGTGTCTAACCTATTCACCCCCCCCCCCCTCTAGGTTAGCCTTAAGCATTTAACCGTGTTTGTATTTCAAGTAGACCCGAATGCAAAGCCAGTGATACAAAAGAGAAGGTCGTTCAATCTCGAGAGAAGTCAGGCAATCAAACAGGAAATGGAGAAGCTACTCGCTGTAGGGTCGATTAGAGAGATCAACTGCCCTCAATGGGTAGCTAATGTAGTACTCGTCCATAAGAAAAATAGACAATGGAGAATGTGCGTAGATTTCACAGATTTGATCAAAGCATGCCCAAAAGACAGTTTTCCACTTCCTAGGATAGATCAGTTGGTTAACGCTACATCAGGCCACGAATTGCTCAGTTTCATGGACGCCTAATCGGGATATAACCAAATCTGGATGAACAAGGCTGATGAAGAAAAAACTGCATTCACAACTGATTAGGGTTTGTACTGTTACATAGTAATGCCCCCCGGGTTAAAAAATGCAGGGGCAACATATCAAAGGCTGATCAACAGAATCTTCTCACGACAAATAGGAAGGAACATGGAAGTGTACATTGATGACATGTTGACCAAGGGCACCTCGGCAGACAAGCATACTTCAGACCTGCTAGAGACATTTGATGTCTTGAGGAGATACCAAATGAAGCTAAATCCGAACAAGTGTTTGGAGTTCCTTCAGGAAGGTTCTTCAGTTTTCAAGTTCACCGAAGGGGAATCGAAGTCAATCCTGAAAAGATCCAAGCCCTGCAGAGAATGACCTCACCAAGGACATTAAAAGAAGTATAGCGATTAACAAGATGTTTAACTTCCTTGGGAAGATTCATCTTAAAGGCCACAGACAGATGCGCACCCTTTTTCAGAGTAATCAAAAAAGGAAAAGGACTCGAATGGAATGAAGAGTGCAAGTAAGCTTTCTTAAAAATCAAAGAGTACTTGGGGCAGACTCCTATCCTTTCGAAACCATAAATGGGAGAGATACTCATTTATACTTATCAATTACAGAACTAACTGCAAGCTCAGTCCTAGTCAGAACAGAAGATGGAGTACAGAAGTCAGTGTATTATACCAGCAAGACACTTTAACCAGCAAGACACTTTTACCAGCCGAGACCAGGTATTCACAGGCAGAAAAAATGGCCCTAGCATTGGTTTCAGCGGTAAGGAAGCTAAGGCCATACTCTCAGGCTCATACAATCCAGGTTCTCACCGACTGTCCGTTGAAGTAAATTTTATAGAAGCCAGAGATTTCAGGAAGACTAACCAAATAGGCAATCGAGCTAAGTGAATTCGATATCCACTACGTCCCCAGGACATCTCTTAAAGGATAAACAGTGGTAGATTTTATAGCAGGGTTCACAGAACCAAACCTGGAAGCAAAAAAGATGTTGGGTAAAAATTTCCCATGGAAATTATATAATGATGGCTCTTCAAACACTCATGGCAGCAGGGCAGGGATAGTAATACGCACTCCATAAGGAGATGATGTCGAATGTACCATGTGGTTTGACTTCAAAGCAACCAACAATCAAGCCGAGTACGAGACGCTACTAGCTGGACTCAGAGTCTGCATAGCTCTCGGGGCAGATGAAGTCGAGATATTTAGCGATTCACAGGTAGTTGTCAACCAAGTCCTGGATGAATACCAAGCCAATGATGAAGGCATGATAGCCTACCGTGACATTGCAAAACAGCTCCTCTAGAAATTCAAAGAATATAGGATTACCCAGATCCCTAGGGAGGAGAATGAAAAGGCAGACGCTTTGTCGAAACTAATATCAACAACAACCACAATCAAGTAAAAAACTATTCCGATTGCACAACTCCTCAAACCGAACACAGCTGAACCAAAAAACTTTGAAATTTCAGAAATTTGAACACTGCCAGACGGTTGGATGACTCGGCTGATAAGGTTCCTGAAAGAAGGCGTGCTCCCGGAAGTTCCCTTACAAGCAAAACGTATCAGGTATCGATCAGCAAGGTACACGTTGGTTGGAGGAGAACTATGCAGAAGGGGTTTTCCCGAACACTCCAAAGATGTGTATCAAAGAAGGATGCATGTCTGATATTACATGAAATCTATGGAGGAGTTTGCGGAAACCACACTGGGGGGTAAAAGTTTAGCACTAAAGGTACTTATGCAAGGCTATTATTGGCCTACTTTATTCTGAGATGCACATCAATGTTCAGAGAGTTGCAACACTTTCCAAAGGATTGCTAATGATATCCGACAACCCCCTGAACAACTCAGAAATCTCACATCCCCATGGTCATTTTCCATGTGGGGTTTGGATTTAATTGGCCCTATGCCAGCTGGGACAGGGGGAGGAGCAAAGCATGCCATAATAGCCGTTGACTATTTCACGAAGTGGGCAGAAGCTGAAGCATTGGTGCATATCACAGAAGCAAATACCACGAATTTTGTGAAAAAGAATATACTGTATAGGTTTGGAGTTCCAAACATTATTATCACCGACAACGGCACCCAGTTCGATAACCTGAAATTTAGACAGCTGTGCAAAAAGTGTCGGATTGCCAATTACTATGCCACACCTGCCCACCCTCAAACAAATGGGCAGGTTGAAGCAGTGAAAAAAATCATCAAGCACACAATCAAAGCAAAGCTAAATGTCAAGAAAGGAAGTTGGGTTGAAAAGCTACCCGAAGTATTATGGGCATATCGGATGACAGCAAGAACTTCAACAGGAGAGACTCCATTCATTTTAGCATTTGGAACAGAAGTTGTTATCCCCATAGAAATGCCATATGCATCACCCAGGTCAGGCTGTATGATGAAGATCAGAATGTGAATACGAAATGTGGCATATCAGCAAAGAGTAGCTCGCCACTATAATTCTCATGTTCGGGTCAGGAAATTCCAACTAGGAGACCTGGTACTCAGGAAGGTGTTATTGAACATAAAAAATAAAGCTGCAGGTTCCCTGGTTGATAAGTGGGAAGGCCCGTACAAAATTGAAGGAATAGCTGGCCATGGAGCATATTGGATTGCACGACCCAATGGAGGGGTTTTACCCTGACCATGCAATGCCCAATACCTAAAGATTTTCTATCCTTAAAATTGTGTTTTGTTTCCTTTCGTTAGGATAATTTTAGTCAGATCAATTATTAGCTTTGGAATTTAAATCTTTGTTGGTTCTGCAGTTATAAATCAAAATCAGGATTCCCGAAAAATAAAGCATATGATAATAAGAACATATGAAAGACGAGCATGATAATAAGAACATACAAATAGAATACTTGGGACCATTGATTCCCAAATGGGCGGAGAAGTTTAAAGGAGCATGCCAGTTGAGCAAGGTCAATTGACCTTAGCAAAAAAGAAAACCCGATGCACCAGATTCTAGAGAAGCTCGGGGAGCTATCGGAAAAAATTCGGTGAAATGCGTAGCTGTGTTAAGCGGTTCAAAGAGCTTAACGATTCGGCAAACCCTTGGACAGAAAAACTGGGTAGACGTTCTAGGTAATATGTAAGGACTCAAAAAATATGATGATGGTGAGCCTTGATGCAATGTTTGGGTACCAACCGAGTATGAAACATAAGTATAAATCTACTTGCTTGTTTTAAGATGATTCGGTTAATAATACTAACCGGTTTAATAAGATAATTGGCGTTAAAAATTATTCGGGTAACGAAACCAGTTTAATAAGATACTCGGTGGGGTTACCCGAACATCAGAATTAGCCAGTTTAATAAGATACTTGGCATAAAGATTGCAATAGTCAGCTTAATAAGACACTTGGCATAAAGATTGCAATAGTCAGTTTAATAAAATACTTGGCGTTAAAAATTATTCGGGTAACGAAACCAGTTTAATAAGATACTCGGTGAGGTTACACGAACATCAGAAGTAGTCAGTTTAATAAGATACTTGGCATAAAGATTGCAATAGCCAGTTTAATAACATACTCGGTGACAATAGAATCAAGATAAAGAAGATACTCGGTGAAATTCCTTGAGCAATGAATCAGATCAAACCACTCGGTTTCATAATTAGTTAACTTGGAATTTCATTAATCTTTACGAAGAATTGTTACAAAGAATCGTTACAGTATCTACAAAAATGAAATTTCTAAATTAAGGTGTTAGGGGGATTTAGAATTCTTGCCAATGCTCGGGTCAGGCACCATTTCGTATTTGCGGATTAGACTTTCATTTGAAGGCCAAGCAATCGTGTCGACCGAATCATTCATCCATTTACTATAATCTTCTCCTGGGACTGGTCCGACATCAGGCACCACACCTTCCACGACAAATTCCTTACTGGCGTAAAAAGTCGAGAGGGAGTGCTTGGATGGAACCTCCAAATGCATGGGATGGGGCTCTTTGCCTCGGCTACGACAATAAGCTCTTCACTCCTTCATCTGACTCTGAAGAGATTCTAAGGACCGATCCATATGATTCTTGTTTGATAGCTCCCAGTTGGTTCGGGCTTTTTCAGTTGCCTAATTCTTGACCTTAAAAAACTCACCAGCTGAAACTAGCCCTCGCTGAAATTCCTGAAGGAGAAGGGCATCGTAGGTAGGGGATCTTTTGAAATGGTCGACCCCTTGGACTTTGAGTTCCAGCCTGGCCTCTTTAGATAAGGATTCGACCGTCAAAGCCTAGCGTTCCAAGTCTTCGATCTTCTGCTCATACGCCAACTTAGATTGCTCCACTTCCTGTTCGGCTTTAAGCATCGATTCTTGTGCAGAGGACAATAAGTTTTGAAGTGACATAGCCTTCTCCTCTACCAAAAAAGCTCTTTCCTCAGCCTCCACTTGCTTCGCCAAACAGTGGACGACAAACACTTGGGCAGAGCCAACCTCTTTTTGATAAGCCGATTCAACCCGAGCAAGGTTATCCTCACTCTCTTTCAGTTGAGCTTCAAGACGTCTTATTCGATTAGCTTGATGTTGCTGCGTCTGAACCAGCTCAGCGAACTCGACCACCATCTATAAGGAAACAAAATTAAAAATCTAGCAAGCAAACGAGCAAGGCAAGAGTTAGGAATAAAACCTACATAAGATGCGCCGTTGAAAATATTCTGAAGACGACTCGTCAAAGGCGCGTCCCTGAGATGACTCCAATGATCATCCTCGTTAAAAGCCCGACCAGATGACATCGTTCTGAGCATATCTTGGGGAGAAGGATAGGAAGGACCTCCCGAGGCTTCAGCCCGTATATCTTCAACCTCGGGGGGAAAGAAGCCCTTGTTCGGGTCAGAAGTCTCCGCACCAGCTGATGCTTCAACATCAATGCTCAAAGGAATCTTAGCCTCGGTGTCTTCATCACTGGAGTCGATGAATAAAACCACCCGGGGAACCTTATGAGGATGAGCGAGAGAATTGACCTCCTTCTTTTTTCAGCCCGAGAACAATGAAAGCCGAGATCAGCTGAGGGATCTTCTTGGACATCATCCCTGAAGGATTTAAAAAAGTCGGGATCTGTATTTACTCGTCTTTCAGAGGTTTTACCTCCATCACCAGCATCCACCCGCTCGGCAGGCCCCCTCACCAAGACCCTCACTTTGCCTCTCCCCGTCACCAGGCAAGTCCTAAGTATTATTTGTTGGGCGACTCAGACTACTAGACTCCTCTACGGTCAGCCGAATGACTTCCTCGGGGACATATTCGAGGACTTGCTCTTCAGCCACATCAGGGTCCTCTTCTGACTCAGGTGGGGTAATACCATCTTTGCTCTGACGAGAAGCTTCTTTTCGGCTCACTTGACGAGCTAGAAGGTCTCAGACGATGTCCGAGTCATGCACTTAGAAGAAAAAGGGGAATCACGTCAGAATATATAGATGAAAATAATAATAATAATAAAAAGGGTTACAAAGATCACTTACATTGCCTGCGGTAGATTGAAATCTGGATAAAGAAGCCGAGTTCAATCATTTTTGTCTAATTGAAAAGATAAGTTCTGCTCCTCTTCTCTAGAGTGCAAACTGCTGCCCGAGCAAGTCTGGTCAGCTCAGTATCGTTGAATTCAAGTTTTTTCTTGTTCCATACCTCAGGGGAACAGAAAAAACAAAGAACTTTCAACACCGTCCGAGTTTCCCCAGCCAAAAGAGTGACTTCAAGACCTAGGTTTCCTCCGGTAAAAAACCAACTGTTTTTCCAGTACTTGTTGGATGAACAAAGCCTTTTTTTTGCTTAATCAGAGGTGTCAACTTCCCGATTCACTTTTGTCCCCTCGGGGACCCATCAATCTGGTGGGTTTGATAAATGGAAAAAATTCTCTGTCTTCCCGAACTGCCTTAGCGTGTAGAAGTGCCTGATTTCACTCGGGAAAGGCTGCGACAGGTTCATTCAACTCTACGTGTGCAACATACACATCAAGATCTTGTAGCTATTCAGAGGCAATTGAGCTGGAGTGATCCCTGCTTCAGCCAGAAACCAGGCAATGAACGGCTGAAGAGGAAGAGTAACGCCGTAACCAAACATGGACCCATAGATTGCCACCATGCCTAGGGGAGGGTTCCACACAGCTCTATCACCTGTAGGAATCAGAGTAACAAATTATCTAGATCGAACCGGGCATGATATTTCCCGATCTCATCTGCCCCCACCATATTCGGTTCTGCATCAAACCCACTCAGGCGATCAACAGAGAAAGAGAGACGAGATTCTTTGAACTCCTCTTCGACATCGTTCTCGTCAATAGTCTGCTCCTTGATCCGAACGCTGCCCGAGTTATGTTTATGGACTTCACTTTTACTTTGATTTCCCATCCTTGATCGAAGTGGTACACTGTGATTAGAAACGATAGATTCAGAACTAGATGAATCATAATCAGAAGTGGATACAGAACTAAAACGGACGTCATGGTAAAGCCTAGAAATGTCGACTTCTAAAAAATAAGGTTCATCGGGGGGGGGGGGGGGTATTTGCCCCTATAATCTTTGAGCGCCGGAAACCAGTTGAAAATCCCCACGACCGAGCGCTTTGAGAGCTATAGTACAGAGTCGACGACGGGAAGTCGGATTCATTAAAACTAACCTTGAATGAAGAAATCTGATGCAAAATCTTCAACGAAGAATAGCGATTTTCTGCATAAAGAAATCTGGACTGGAAAAATTTCTGGTTTGAGTCTCTGAAAATAAACCAGCGTAACCCCTCTCAGTGAAGAATTTAAAAGGGTAATAGCACGAAACCCTAGGATCTCAATGCGGGAAAAATCAATGGCAGATTTGATGACGTAGGCGGCGCACTGGGAGACGCATAGGTCGTTTCTCATAAATGGTATCGAAAAATGAAGTAGCAAAGGACACGTGTTAGGAGAAAAACTGGCTTTCGCCGTCAGAACTCCAAAACGTCGCCATCATTAAGATCTCGCGTAAGGAGGCAAATCGAATTTACATGGTCACCATTAAGATAAGCCATTATGACTAGACATTTACCCTGACATGAAAGAGATGTAAAAATTGAAGAAGTTGATTAAAATACTTTTGCCCGAAACGAAACCCTGTTCGTCAAAAATATTTTATGGGGGTATTGTCGTATGTAAATTTTGTCAGACAAACACATCATTGACAAAGATGATAAAATTGCCAAGTGGACGTCCAAATAGACATTCAGAAAATATCTTGTAAGGCATCACCAAAGAAGAGAAGCCCGAGTAAACAATTATTGAACAAAACCTACTCGGGGTCAACTGACGTCATATACTACTCGGAGTCAATTAACGATGCTCGGGGTTAGCTGATGACATGTTCTACTCGGGATCAGATGACGTCACTCGGGACCGGCTAATATCGTGTTCTACTCGGGACAAACATGAAGAAAACCGAATAAAGAAACCCGGCGCATAAGTCGCACACAAATCAAGAGTCGATAAAATACGTGAAGATATTCATATCATGGAAGAAATCCAAGGGAACCAAACAGGAAAGAAGTTCCAAATCAGACAATAATTTTATTTCTTCTAAAAGACTACGCCTTTATAAGGAAATAAGTCCTAACTGGACTATACCACTAGAATTCCATTCAATCTCAATACAAGTCTCTGAAATAGGAAAGAAGACAGACTACTTCAAACAAGTAACCAATCATAATTAAATTACAAAGATCATTAGTTACTTGTACAAAGAGGATTATAGTTCTATGAACGTATAAATAGTTCTAAAACCTCGTCACAAAATACACAGAAAATATATAGAAAAATACAGAGAGAAAATGGGAGATCGAGAATTGTAATTATTCTATTTATAGTGGATTTTAGCTCGGTTGATTATTCAGCCACCCGTAGACGTTTCTCCGGTCATCGGAGTTTTACCACGTAAAACTTAAATCCGATTACTCTCTCTCTCTCTCTCTCTTTGAAATCACAACTAAAATCCAATCTTATTGACTTTTCTCATACATCCAGAAATCGATGTCAACACACACACACACACACACACACACACACACACACACACATATATATATATATATATATATATATATATATATATATTATTGCATGAATGCTTTTAGTTTTAGTTGGAAATAAATTATTCTGAAATATTTATATATGAGGGGCACTTTGGTCATTTGAAAATCTTGTCCCGTCTTGTCCTAATCATATCAAATACATAACATTACAATTAATAGTTAAAAAAAATGATATTTTTTATATAAAAAAAGTGAAAACCAAAATGATACACAAACAAAAACAAAAAACAATTATTTTGTGGTTTTCAAATATTTTACTTTTAATACTGCTTTTGTTTTTTTAAAAAATAAAATAAAATGAAAAACAGTTAATGAACGAGTTTTCGAAATCGTTTTAAAAAAATTATAAATAAAAACGGACCGAAAAACAACTGAAGATGAGACTTATTTTTTCACCAAAAAGAAATCATTTTATTTATTAAAGAATTTCCAAATGATGGTCATTGGTCAGGTGGTGTGTGCAAGCCATGCTTCTGGCCATCTCGCTTGCACAGAAAAGCATGTGCATACTGCAAACTATGCGTATAGCATCAGCCATGCATGCACTGTTAAGTACATGCTTCTGGCATGCACTGGTAGAAGTCAGAGCTATTCGTATTACACTCGCAAAAATTGAGCGTAGATTTCAAGCTCCGTCTTCCAGTCTATCACAGATGACCAAAACACCGTCTTCCGACTCGTTTTTACACGATGAATTCAATGGTACCCTCTGTTTCTATGTTCAGATTTTAAGTGAACTACACTCGCTGTTTTTATGTGTTTATGTATTGTTCATCGTGTTCATTATCTCAATCTCAAACCTAAAAAAGTTTTGATATCAACAGAAAAAATCAAAACAATTTTTCTCTCTCCACACTAATCATAATTAAATATATGACCTATCTTTAGGAAGCTTTCGGAAATACCTTACCAATGGTACTAGGGTCGTAAAAAATAAAAAAAACTTAGCGTTGAGTTTTGATCCGATTGTAGCACGGGTTTTAACACATATTTTGGAAAAAATCTTTTATTCATAGATTTTAAAAAAATATACAAGTATTGTGTTGAACCATTATTTTTTGAATGAGTTTGGATCCTGTTAATAGATCGTGTAAAATTTTATCAAGTCTAACTTTTACAATCAGGAACCCTAAACGGTCGTCTCATTGGGCTCCCCTAGGGTCGGGTCTGACTATTATAATAATATATTTACTCCAAATAAATTTCGTGTTGCAATAAATCTTTACAAATTATACAGTAAACCATTAAAACTGTCTTTTACATGCTTAGTAAAGAAATCACTTTTTTTCTTAAATATTTAGTTATAAATCAAATACCGTTATATATATATTATGGCTTGATATACACAAGTTAGAATCCCATGAAGAGAGAGAGAAAAGTAGCTAAACTAGCAGATGAACAGGTTTAAGGTTTAGGTAAATGACTTCTGAATCCCAAGTCAGTGGATCAAATCCTATTAATATTAAAAAAATTTAAAAAAAATTATAACATTTAATCTGTATGAAAAAAAATATATGGATCCATCTGAACTAAATATATAAAAATGGTTATGCATGAAAAATGCATGGACCGATCCACACGAGATCATTACTAGTTTTAGACTTGTAGTACAATATATAGGACTGGGATTTTTGGAATTTTTCAATAATGAAAATTTCCTACTACGAAAATTATTATTGACGGTCGGAATTTTTCTTTGGTAGAAATGTTTGATAAAAAGTTGAATGCTTTTGTGTGATATTTGTGGATCACACTTCTTCAAGCTAAACATTTCCTACTCTAGGAATGTTCTTATGTGACCAGCAGTTTTTATTTACATTGTCTTTTACAATCCCTTGAATATCTTAAAAGAGGCTTTAGTATAAGGATCTCCCACGATGTGCGGGACTGTAAATTATAGATTGAAATCATATTTATGAAGTTTTTCTTATAAAGGAAAATATTATATTTAAAATAATTTAAAAATACACCTGCCTAAATTATGGCCACTATGATTGTAGGCAAATCTCATGTTGTAATGTCATGAGTATTCTTAATGTGGATTGTTTCTCTAGTTTCAGAAGCTCAAATGCAATTGCAGATTTGTATATCTATACTATAGCTTTTTTGGTCTCTTTTAGTAATGCAAACCCTATACCCATTGCAAAGCATGCAACTTTGTTTCAATATTGCACAAACTTGTAAGCAAAAACAAATCGAAAACAATTCTAATACAAATTATCGAGATCCTTTGACAATTATGCACTAAAAGGTACTTTTCGTATCAAATATGCTTAATAGATTGTTGTTATGTACCGTTCTCTTCAACTTCTATCTTAATAGTCGACTCAAAATTTGATTATATCCTACCATCATATATCATTTATTTCAAAAACAGAGTTTTCAGGTTATGAACGGGAAGGCACCCTATTCAACAGAACATGTCAAGAAATGTACACTTATAAAGAAAAGCTCGTTAAATAAAGAGAAATGTTTAGTTACAACATCTAGATTATCTTAAAATTTGGACATTGATTTTTTTTTAGTTATTGTGTAATTTAAAAATTGTGATGACGTATCTAATATTATGAAGGTTTAATTCTTTCATATAACTAAGGAGGCATATTAATAAGTTTGTTTTTGAATGTTGGAAATTGCTTGTTGGTAGAAACACATAGATGAGAGACCTAAAATCTTTACAAACATCAATTGCATATAATATTTGTTAATTATATTGAATAAATTCAGAGAAATTGACAAAAAGAATATACAATTAATGGACATATACAAACATTCCAAATAAAATTTGGAGCCCAGAACAGAAGCTTTTATCGGAAATATGTTCTTACAACGGTTTAAGCTGTGACTTATTAATATAATCAACACTTCTATTATGCTTTCGGGTAAGTGCTCCAAATTGCGCCCCTTCAAAGGAAATATTCGGTGGCTCACCGCCTCAAGCCAAATGATAGTTTATAGATATGGTGTTTGCCAGTATCTTATCTCCCTAGTTCAAAGTTCAACTTGCAATTACAACTATTTCTAGTTTCTTTCTCAAATTTCATCGAAAAAATAAGTGAATCTTAGATCTTAAAAATACAAATTTTAACTTGCATTTTTAGCTTAGAAACATAACATGCATGAAATATTCCAAAGTTAAACATCTTCAAGTTCAAAACTTGTTTAAAAAGATCTTGAATATTAACTAACAGTTCTAGACCTCATATATTCAATATTTACTTTCAATGAATTGACATAAGCTTTTCCAAACAGATTATTAGTAACAAGAAAAAAAAGATGAATAATTGGGGAAAACAAAAAAACCAGACATCTAGTGCGATGACGCAGTGAAAACGTAACTAGAATTAGACCGACGTCTAAATTCTTTTGAAAAACAGGAATCCACCAGAATAAAGTTAAAACTTTAGAATTTTTATTGAATAATAAGTTATTTGAGTCTTTCGGATTGCAAGGCTATTTAAAGCGAAAGACCCTAACCCGAATCCTTGTTGGACAAGAAACGGGATTACATATCAAAAACTGCCATAAATAGCTAAACTGTCATAAATAGCGAAACTGCCAAAAATAGCGAAATCGCCAAAAATAGCGAAATCACAAAAGTAACGGAAATAAAATATACTAACACCATAAATAAGTCGGAATTAACGGTAGATGATTCTGGCTTGTCAAAGTCAACTTACGACAAAATTGAGAATTTCCCAAAAAAAGAAAGAATTGCGATTTCGTGACCTAAATAATGGAATTTGGCCGAAAATGGACGTGCCTCAACACCCAAGGTGTTGATTTCTGAAGATCTCGCCGGTTCCCTTCAATTAAGGTCATTTAATCTTAGATTTAGGATTGTCCCACCAAGCCATTTAGGACTCAGCCACTTGTTCTACATCAGTCCTCTCTAATTGCAAAGAACTCGACCTCGAGTTTGGCTCAGGATAAAGAGGCTCTTCTGTATGATACTGGAACAAATCAGCAACATTGAAGGTATTGGAAATTCCCATGGTCTCAGGTAGGTCAATCACATATGCGTTATCATTGATCTTTTTCAAAATCTGATACGGACCATACTTCTTGGGCTTCAGTTTGTTATAAGTCCAAATTGGGAACCTTTATTTGTGCAAGAAAACCATTACTGAGTTGCCCTCCTCAAACACCTTCCGATGCCTATGCTTGTCTGCAGCTGCCTTGTATTTCGCATTGGTTTCTTCTGGTTTCTGTCTCACCTCCGCTTGCACCGCTTGAGCCTGAGTAGCCATGTTTTCTGCAGCAACACTAACTCCCGGACCCTTCGATAAATGAATTAAATCCACAGTGTGCTTCGGTGGTGACACATATGTCACAACAAAAGGAGATTTTCCTGTGGCACTATGTACAACACTATTGTAGGCAAACTCAACTTGAGGCAATGCATAATCCCACTATTCTGGCTTGTCTCCGCAAACGCAACGGACCAGATTTTCAAAGGTTCTATTCGTCTCTTCCGTTTGTCCATCATTTTGTGGGTGAGCAATAGTACTTCATTTCAGAGATGTATTGAACATGTTCCATAAGGTCAACCAAAAGTGGCTAAGGAATTTCGTGTCACAATCAGAGGTATTTGACTGCGGTACCCCATGTAATCGGACCACTTCTCTGAAAAATAGTCGGGCTATGTGTGAAGCATCAGAGGTCTTCCGGCAAAGGATAAAGTGAGCCATTTTTGAAAATCTGTCAACCACCACAAAAACTGAATCTACTCCTCGCTGGGTACGGGGTAGTCCCAACACAAAATCCATAGACAAATCCTCCAAGATATTGTTAGGAACAGGTAAAGGCATATAAAAACCAGTATTTTGTGACTGACCTTTAGACACCTGACAAGTGTAACATCTCTGCATAAAATTCCCAACATCTCGTTTCAGTTGTGGCTAGAAATACCGTTCCTCCAAGCTAGCCACTGTTTTGTCTCGTCCCAAGTGTCCACTTAATCCACTACCATGCAAGTCTCTAATTAATTTCTCCCGTAGAGATGTTCTGGGAATACACAAACGATTGCCACGAAACAGATACCCATCATTTTCATGAAAATCACTGATAGGCTATTTTTCAATACACTTGGACCAGATTTCCTTGAAATCCTCATCCTCTTCATGCAACTCCTTCAGAGAATCAAACCCAACAATCTCATGAGCTAGGGTTACAAGCAGGGTGGCACGACGGCTCAATGCATCAGCAACTCGGTTCAGAACCCTTGATTTGTGCTTGATAACAAAAGGAAATTTCTAAAGGAAAGTGGCCCACCTGACATGCATGTTGTCCAAGTTCTTCTGACTGTTGATAAACTTCAAAGCTTGATGGTCGGTGTACAATACAAACTACCTCTGTACTAGGTAATGTTCCCAGTGCTTCAAGGCTCGGACCACTGCGTAGAACTCATGATCATAAGTACTCCAGTTATGGCGAGCTTCACTTAATTTTTTGCTAAAGAAAGCTACTGGTCGCTTTTCTTAGGACAGAACAGCTCCAATTCCCACCCCACTAGCATCGCACTCCACTTCAGAAATCTTCTCAAAACTGGGTAGAGCCAGTACTGGTGCAGTACACAATTTCTTCTTGATTAACGTAAAACTCATCTCTGCTTCTTCTCCCCACTGAAACCGACCCTTTTTCATGCATTCTATTATCGGTGCCATGACAGTGCTGAAATTTTGAATAAACCGTCGGTAGAAAGTAGCTAAGCCATGAAAGCTACTAACTTCACTTATGGTTTTCGACGCAGGCCATTCTCGAATTGCTCGCACCTTCTCTTCGTCCACATGAATTTCTTCTGAACTCACCACGTAACCCAAAAATAACAAACTGTTGGTCATAAAACTGCATTTCTTCAGATTAAGAAATAGTTGATTTTTTGTAAAACTTTAAACACCTCTCACAGCCGCTCAACATGCTCTTCTTCAGTCTTACTATAAATAAGAATGTCGTCGAAATAAACCACAACAAACTTTCCCACAAAAAGCCTCAATACCTGATTCATCACTCGCATGAAAGTACTGGGTGCATTTGATAAACCGAAGGCCATGACCAACCACTCATACAAACCATCATTGCTTTTGAACGTCGTTTTCCATTCATCCCCAGGTCTGACCAGAATTTGGTGATACCCACTACGTAGATCAATCTTCGAAAACAGCTTTAAACCCTCCAGTTGATCCAACATGTAATCTAAGCTGGGAATCGGGAATCGGTACTTGACGGTTATCTTGTTGATTGCTCGACTGTTCACGCTCATACGCCAACTCCCATCATTCTTTGGTGTCAGCAATGCAGAAACTGCACACGGGCTCATGCTTTCACGTATGAAACCCTTATGTAATAATTCTTCTATTTTCTCCCGCATAATCTCATTCTCCTCTGGACTCATCCAGTAATGTGGCAGATTGGGCAAACTCGCCTCAGGTATAAGATCTATATGGTGCTGAATGTCTCTTAATGGCGGTAAGTTATTGGGAAAATCTTCTGAAGTAATGTCCCTGAATTGTTCTAGCAACAGATGTATTTTCTCAAGAACAGTTACGGCCGATGTTTCTTTCTCTTCTACCACCAGAGCTTTAACCATTAAAGCATAGATCTCCTGTGCATTCTTAACATCTGTCACAAATTCTATGTCGGATCCGGTCACAGTTAGAAAAGAATGTTTCTCTACTACAGAGGGCTTGTTAAGCAGTGTCTGACGTTTGGAAGGAGCTAAAACAATTTTATGTGACCCCCAAGTAAATAAATAAGTGTTATCCCGACCCCTATATGTAATATCAACATCATACTGCCATGGCCGACCCAACAATACATGGCTAGCATCCATATCAATCACATCACAAACTACATCCTCCATATATATCTTACCAACAGAAATAGGAACACGACAAACATCAGTTACCTTTACTATCGGTCCCTTATTGATCTAGCCAAATGTATATGGATTGGGATGATTCTCAGTTGGCAACTTCAGATGTTCCACCAACCACTTTGCGACAAAGTTCTCGCAACTTCCACTTTCCACGATCAGGTCACAGACTTTCTGACTGATTGTGCAGCAAGATCGAAATATATTGTTACGCTGACTGAGGTCCTCTTGTTTTGGTGCGTACAACACTCGTTGCTCCACACAATTAACCAGCTCACCATCTTCTTCAACGAATTCTGCTCCCTCATATAAGTCACATTCTTCTTCATAGTCAGAAACATCTGGATCTTCTTCACATCCTTCTACCCAATTTACTGGTCGACGATCAGGACAGGCATTCGAATGATGACCAGGTTTTCTACATCTGTAACAAGTTCCTGGATTAGGCCTAGCATACGGATTTGGATTCGGATTTCTAGGCACGTTTCTATTAGCTGACACTGTTGTTTGACTGTTACTGCTACCCTCTTCTCCATTAACTCCTTTTGGTTATTTCGCTGGAACCAATGATTGAACACCCTTGTCTCTGTTATGGAATGATGACTCAAGATTGTTCCTCTGGAAACCAGGGTTTCCAACTCTACGTTCTATCAATTCGGTCTTTAGCGCCATATTGTGAGCTTCATCCACAGTCCACAGCACTTGCAGTCCGATCTTATCTCGAAGTGAGGGTCTCAACCCATTAAGATATCTGGCTATACGTTGCCTCTCTGTTTCCCTCAGATTATTTCGCTTTGAGAGCCTAGAAAATTCTGCTGTGGAAACCAGGGTTTCCAACTCTACGTTCCATCAATTCGGTCTTTAGCGCCATATTGTGAGCTTCATCCACAATCCACAGCACTTGCAGTCCGATCTTATCTCGAAGTGAGGGTCTCAACCCATTAAGATATCTGGCTATACGTTGCCTCTCTGTTTCCCTCAGATTATTTCGCTTTGAGAGCCTAGAAAATTCTGCTGTGTAATCAAACACCGACTTGGTCCCCTGCGAGCAATTTTAAAGCAACTGGAATAAATATTGCTCATAGTCTGGTGACAGAAACCTACCCATCATTAGCTATTTCATTCTAAGCCAGGTTCTTACAATCGTCTTTCCTTATCGCTAACGGTTCTTCTGCAATTGATCCCACCAGACTGCAGCCTTTTCTTTCAGCCTAAAGGCCATAAATCTGACCATCTTCTCTTCTGAAATCTCCATCATCTAGAAGAACCGCTCTACTTCGGTGATCCAGTCAAGAAAATCTTCTATTCGTAGATTTCCATTAAAGCTTGGAAGATCTGCCTTCAACCGGTAGTAGTCATGCTCTCTGGATCGTCTCACTAGTTGAATAACATCATATCCTCTATCTCCTTCGTCTTCTGAGTCATCCTCGCTATCAGGTTGATGACGAGGGGGATGTCCTCTGTTAACAGGTTGGCCTCAGGCAAATCCCTCAGCTCGCACTCTGTTATCTAGTTGCTGCTGCCTGTTGTTAGCGTTGAGGTTCATCCCAACAAGCAGTTAACGAATCTCCCTTAACTCTTATCGTTGTTCCTCCACCACTGTCCACAAGGCCTCCACCCAACGATCACCGTCAGTAGGGTTTATGTCTCCTGCTCTATTAGTTGACATCGAGATCGGAAAATCCGTACTCTGATACCAATTGACGCAGTGAAAACGTAACTAGAATTAGACCGTCGTTTAAATTCTTTTGAAAAACTGAAATCCACCAGTATAAAGTTAAAACTTTAGAAATTTTATTGAATAATAAGTTATTTGAGCCTTTCGGCTTACAAGGCTATTTAAAGTGAAAGACCCTAACCCGAATCCTTGTTGGACAAGAAACGGGATTACATATCAAAAACTGCCATAAATAGCGAAACTGCCAAAAATAGCGAAATCACAAAAGTTACAGAAATAAAATATACTAACGACCATAAACAAGTCGGAATTAACAGTAGGATATTATGGCTTGTCAAAGTCAACTTATGACAAAAATGGGAATTTCCCAAAAAAGGGAATAATTGTGATTTCAAGGCCTGAATAATGGAATTTGGCCGAAAATGGACATACCTCGACACCAAAGGTATTGACTTCTGAAGATCTCGCCGGTTTCCTTTAATTAAGGTCATTTAATCTTAGATTTAGGATGGTCCCACCAAGCCATGTAGGACTCAGCCACTTGTTCTACATCATGCGGTGTTCGCTTAAAGGAACCAATGCCTCTTCTTGATCTTCACGCTTTGGCTTCTTTACAATCTAGCTCACGTATTTGCGTTTGCTCACCCTCTGTCTCTCCATTTGAGTTTGGCAAACCATCACCGTCATAAAAAAATATCAACTGTTGGTTTTAATTGGGTACACCCAAGATGGGTCCAAGCCCAATTCCATAACATTGGCCTATGAAGTCCAACCCAATATATTTAGATAACTGCAGTAACAATTACCAGTAATCAACTGCTCTTATTGGTTTATAAAAAGCTAGCAGTTAATATTGAAACATGAGAATGATTGTCTGTGAAGTTGTATTATGTATAATACAACAGTGAGAAATAAAGAAAGGAGAGTAAGATAAAATATACTGTGAATTGAGTTAGAGTTTCTATTCAGGTGACTCTATCCGATCTGTGATACATTCTTTTTTCGATCCGAAGAAAGGTAAACAATTTTGTATGACTTTCTTCTAAATTTAGTATGAATCAACATTGGTATCAAAACTTTGCTTGAATGTATTTAGGTTTTTGATTACATTGAGATGTTTTCATAGAAGTATGATTTTTTTTTATAAATCATTTACATATATCAATTTATATTATCACTGTTATTTGCTTAATATATTGAGAAGTGTGTAAATGATTTTTTCGGATTCATGTTGTAATCCATGAATATATTTATGACATGCCATGACATTAATTAGTTTATTGTTAGAAAATGTCTTGATAATTTTCTTTACTGCCTTTGATAAATTCACACACACACACACACACACACATATATATATATATATATATATATATATATATATATATATATCAATATGTTTTACTGTGATTTTTTGTTTTTGAACAAGTAAAACATATAATTTCGTTTTGAATTTATTATACAATTATTATGACTTCATACAGTTAGTTTCAATTTGTGTTAATATGCCATGAGACTTAATTTTATACATATAAACATTAAGGCATAGAGCCATAAAACTGAAACTTTGAGGGAGTTGTAAAGGGTAAAAACGGTAGTAATTTATTGTCAAAATGGTATCGTTAGAAACTAGAGATCCCAAGCTTTCAATAGATACCAAGATCGTAAAATTTGGTTTAGTAACAAGTGAGAACGAAGCAATTGAAAACTGGATCGGAAACAAAATTTTTCCAGAATTTTTTTCTTGAGGTTAAAGAAGGTGAATAGTGACACGCACCTTAGAGGTGGCGACTAGCGAGTGCGACTCACCTTAGATCTAATTTTCAAACATAATGGCATTAATGGAATTAGAATAAAATTTGGAATCTAATGATGGTGGTCCGATGACCGGACGATGATGGCAAGGTGGCGCGTAGGTTACACGCACACCTGATGAAAGTGGCCTAATTTAAATAAAAATGGCTTTGTTGAATTTGAACCATCCAGCATGTGACACGTGTCAAGATGTAGGTAGAATTTGACAAATGGTCATGTAATTAGGGGACATCTGGTATTGATGTTGTTACTTGGTAACCGTCAACTATTCCCGGCCACCAGAGCGGTTTTCTTCAGCAAATTTTGCAGCAGTTTCCAGCGGTTTTTGCAGCGGTTTTCGGTGACGGTTTCCAGTGATGGTTTCCTGCAGCGACGGTTTCTGGCCACTTTCTGGTGACTTTTTTCAGACCACATTTCAGTGAATTTTTGGCACTTTTTTTTAGCCGTTTTCCGATCACAAATGGGTGGTTTTCTAGCAAACTAAAGTTTTTTTCCGGTGACCATGGCGGTTTTCGACAAATATTTATATTTTTTGATTAATTCCATTGACTACATTTTCGATCCAGTGGGAGGTGAATATGCCTGATAAATTTTAATAAGTTTTCAAAATTTTACTAACAAATTATTAATGGTATCTATTTTTCATTTCTCTATAGATTGAGGAAATGAGTAATCACATCTCATCTGAAACTGATCCTTAAGAGGAGTACTCACCACTTTTGGTGGAAGAAAATTCACCACAATTGGTAGAAGATAATTTACCATTGTCGGATGACTCTGGTCCTCAATAGGAGTACTCACTACTGTCGGTGGGGGAAAATACACCACAATTGGTATAAGATTATTCACCATTGTCATGTCCACAAAGGAAAATACTATTGATGAGTATATACCTAGGACACTTGAGGACGATGAAAGTCAACAGTTTCCAAGAATACAGATAGATGAAGTGGATATTGAAAGATACAGGAATTTCGAAATGTCCTTTGCTAAGTTCATAAACAAACTAGAAGCTCATAAAATGGATTTTAGAATTAGTTTATATTATCAGTTGTTGGTTTTGGGGGATCTCATAATTTCTGAATGGACTTGGAGTGGTAGTGGAATAGAGTTTATATGGAAAGACATAATTCATGCACTCCTTAAGGTTCTACCAGAGGAATTACGACAATATAATAATGTAATACTTACATTGCTAGAAGCAGATGTTCTTACCACTTTTAATGAAGCTTTAGAAATGATACTTGATTATGATGACAATCGAGTGCGTAGAAATCTTAGAAAGCATGCGGCTTTGAGTATGGGTTCTAGTTTGAGAATTCAAAAAGGTTACAGTTCTAAAGCTGGGTAGTATATAAATGCTGCTTTTGGAAAGTATTGGGTAGATGAACATTACAATCTACAAAAGACTGATGAGCGAAGTATCTATGCACACTTTGAGCGAAGTATCTATGCACACTTTGAGCGAATCTTGTATGAAATCCCAAAGAGTTTTAGAATTACTTATTAAGATTGTAATTCTTAGGAAGTGTATATTGTAAATACTCCTAATGTGTATAAACTCTTTGTTATTAATGAAATGCGATATTTGTATACATGATTGTGCATAGTTTTAATATACTTGTGCTTATTTAAAATGGGTGTTCTAAATTGTAAGAGACAATGTTAGAACTGATTTTACGCAAAAGACACTAATAAATAAAAATTAATGAATGTTGTGGACTTGGATGATGCTCAAGAGCTTTGATTCTTGTTTCAATTCCTATCCTAATATTCCTCTTATTATATTTTTTTGTGTAAGCTTGCTACATAGCATTTGTGCTAAGTGTGAAATTATTTGAAAAACATGCTAGAATAATTATTAATTAGACTATGTGTTACATAAAATTTCAAGATATGGCTTCTGCATCTAAGTCAATTGTTGCTGAGTTGAACAAGGGAGAGAAGCTGAACGATGACAACTATGAGATGTGGCACCAAAAAATTCAGCTAATCCTTGAAGAGCAAGAGGCTCTAGAAACTCTTACGAACACTATTGTAGAACCACGAGATGGTAGCACTGCCCTACACATGAGAGATATGGAAACATATCAGATCTGGAAGAGGAAAAATAGTCTAGCTCGTATAACGATGCTAAGTAGCATGACTGATGCTCTCATGTGTGTATATGAAGAGTATGACACTGCGCAAGACATGTGGATTGCGTTGAAGGAAAAATTTGGTGGTACTTCTACTACCAAACGTAGGAGACTTACAATTAAGTTTGACACCTACGAAAAGTGCCAGAATCATGATATGAGGTAGCACCTGAGAGAGATGTCAAACATGATACATGAATTGAAGTCTGCAGGTCATACTTTAACTGATGAGCGATAAATTCAAGCTGTGATCCGGTCTCTTCCTAATAGCTGGGAAAACATGGAGATCAATATGACCCACAATGATAACATCAAGACTTTTGATGATATATCACGTCATGTTAAACTGGAAGAAGAACTCCTAGAAGCAGCTAAGGCTTCCGGTCAGCTTTACATGGTTGAGTCCAGCAAGCGCAAGGCTAAGAGCTTCATGCGTAAAGGAAAGAAAGGGAACTTCCAAAAGCAAAATGGGAAGGATCCTCAACAGAATTTCAATAAGAATAAGACCGGAAATTAGAAAAGAGGCAAGAGTACTGGTGTTAAGAAGGACAAAGCCAAGTTGAAATGTTTCAATTGTGGCAAACTGGATCATTTTGCTCGTGAGTGCACTAAGCTGAAAAAGGTACGACCCAACTTAATAACTGATAACTATGCTTTGGTTTATAGTTCTGTTTTACTTACTGAATCTTTTCTTTTGTGGACTGTAGACTTAGGAGCCACAAACCATGTAACTAGAGACAGAACAACATTCATAGAATATCATCGGATCTGTTAGGGGTCTAAATGGATTTCGTGGGGAACAACTCGAGAGTTGAAGTGAAAGGTATTGGCACTTGCAAATTAGTGTTGCATGGTTGTCAAATACTTTATCTCTATGATGTTTTATATGCTTCTGAGATTTGACGAAATTTAGTTTCTGTTATTGTCTTCTTAAGTTTAAGTTACGAACTTAACTTTTATGGTGGTTGTATGGATATTATTTATAATTCTGTTCGAATTAGTACTGGATATTTGTTGAATGGTTTTCTTGTATTAAATACCGAGTTGGACGGTTTTAATTATGATGATGGTTGTTTTTCATTAATTGCTTTCGCTAATGATGTCAATGTTGATGTGAACATTTGGCATGCTAGACTGGGTCATATTGGCCAAGATAGGATTAACAGATAGGCTAGAGAGGGCCTCTTAGGTTCATTTAATAAAACAGAGGTACCTATCTGTGAAAATTATCTAGCTGGAAAAACAACTAGAAAACATTTGGAAAGGGAACTATAGCTGAAAATCCATTACAATTAATTCACTCTGACATTTGTGGTCCAATGAATGTAAAAGCAAGGCATGGTGCCTAATACTTTATTACATTCATAGATGACTTTACCCGTTTTGGTTATGTCTACTTGATTTCTCGTAAGTCTGAAGCATTGGGTTGTTTCAAATCATACTTGAACTTAGTAGAGAATCAATTAGATAAAAGGGTTAAAGCATTACGTATTGACAGGGGACGTGAATACCTTGCAGATCAATTCAAGGAATTGTGTGATGAAAAAGGTATTCAAAGACAGTTAACTATTCTTAGGACTCCACAACAAAATGGTGTAGCGGAAAGGAGGAATAAAACATTACTTAAAATGGTTAGGTCTATGATGGCTCAAGCAAATCTACCAGTACACTATTGGGGAGATGCTTTGCTGACTACCACATATGTACTTAATCGAGTCCCCACAAAGTCGGTTACTTCCACACCTTATGATTTATGGACAGGTAGAAAACCTAACTTAACATATCTGCGACCTTGGGGGTGCGTAGGTTACGTACATGATCCATTTGACAAATATAGAAAATTGGGTGCAAGAGGAAAGAAATGTATCTTTGTTAGATACTCTGAGCATTCAAAGGGATATGTACTTATAGGTGAAAACTCAGATGGAAGTGTGACTAAGATAGAATCACGAGATGTGAATTTTTTAGAGAGTGAATTTCCTAATAGAGGTGAAGTTGATAGAGATATCCGATTCTACGAATTGGGTAATCAAATTGAGGAATCAAATCTAAACAATCCACTAGAAGTTAATGTGGATCTATTTGGGACTTCTGTCCCTAGTGGGAGTGATACTCCACTTAAAAAAAATACATATCTACTTGGACCTTCTGATCCTAGTGGTAGTAATAAAGTTTTTGAGACAACATTTTTGGATTTACCAACTCGTAGAAGCAATCGTGGAAATGTTCCTCGTCATCATTTTGAGATTGAAGGGAAAACATTTATGATTGCTTCATATGATTCTGATGAGCCTAAAAATGTTAATGAGGCTCTCAACTCACCTGATAAGGAATTGTGGATAAAAGCTATGCAAGAGGAGATGGATTCGATGAAAAGTAACCATGTCTGGGACTTAGTTGACTTACCGCCTGGAAGAAAGACCATTGAAAATAAATGGGTTCTTCGTATCAAACAAAAGGCGGATGGCACAGTAGATAGACATAAAGCATGCTTAGTCGCAAAAGGTTATACTCAACAAGAGGGTATTGACTATGAAGAAACTTTTTCCCCAGTGGTTAGGTTTGCTTCAATACGCCATATTCTAGTAACCGTCGCACATATGGACCTAGAATTGCATCAAATTGATGTAAAAATAGTGTTTCTCAATGGAGAACTGGATGAAGAAATTTACATGGAACAACCTGTAAATTTTGTTTCAAAAGGCCAGGAGCATAAAGTTTGTAAGCTCATAAGGTCAATATATGGTTTGAAACAATCATCCAGACAATGGTACCTACGGTTCCATCAGGCAGTTATGTCTTATGGGTTCAAAATGGTTGAAGAAGACCATTGTGTGTATATGAAACTAAATAAAAATAAGTATGTTATATTATCTTTATATGTAGACGATAGTTTGTTGGCTGAAAATTGTAAAGAGTTTGTGTTGACTATTAAGAAATGGTTATGTTCAAAATTTGAGATGAAAGATATAGGTGAGGCTGCCTATATTTTAGGAGTCAAAATTACAAGAGATCGTTCAAAGAAACTTCTTACTATGTCGTAACAGCCTTATATAAGGAAAATTCTTGAACGTTTTAACATGGCTGATTGTAAGCCTATGGATACACCTATATCAAAGGGACAAACTCTTAGTCTCGACATGTGTGCTAAAACTCCTCTAGAAATTGAAAAAAATGAAAAATGTTCCTTATTCCAGTGCTATCGGTAGTCTTATGTATGCTATGATGTGTACAAGACCTGATATCTGCTATGCGGTTGGTTTCGTAAGTAGATATCAATCCAATCCTGAAAAGAAACATTGGGTTGCCGTGAAGAGAATATTGGCATATCTTAAGGGTACTGCTGATTACTCCCTTTGTTACCAAGGTAGAGATTCACGTCTCATTAGATATACAGATGCCGATTGAGGAGGTGATCGTGATGAATGAAAATCAACATCAGGATATGCTTTCTTGCTCAGTGATGGTGCTATCTCTTGGAGTAGCAAGAAACATACATGTATTGCTCTGTCAACTATGGAGGCCGAATTTGTGGCTTGTTCGGGAGAAGTACAGGAAGTTGTTTGGCTCAAAAGATTTATAGAAGATTTATAGAAGATTTGGATGCCTCTAAGGACAAAGGAAAGCCAGTAAACATTACTGTGATAGTCAAGCAGCAATTGCTTATACTAAAGACTCCAAGTATCACAGTAAATCCAAACACTTAGAGACAATATATAATTTTGTTAGAGACATCGTGTTGAAGAAAGAAGTAATGATTCAATACATTTCAACCCATGAGATGATAGCGGATCCTCTCACTAAAGCTATGACTAGAGATGCTTATTAGTCACATGCCAAGTCATTAGGGTTGCGTAGATTATAATGATAGATTGAATCATTGTACTAAACGATGTTATTATATTTATAAATAAAAAATTTAATTTCTGTTTGAAATTGTACTAGCATGTTATATTTCACATATAATTATGTCATGAGGTTGAGACCAGCATTCTTACACGTGCGGTCGCCTCAGTTGTTTAGAGAAACAAGCTGAGATGAGACACATATATGATTTATAGGAGCTTATATAAATATATACGAAAATGTCGCTTTGAATATGTCAAGATGAGCTTCTTAACAAATATACATATAAATATCTTAGAACCGATCATGATAGACCCCATTATCATTGATGTCTGATTAAGCCAGATGTGAGATCTTAATATGGCGCTAAAAGGTGGCGAGCTTTTAAGAACCCAGGTTAGTCGTAGAGTGTGTGACTGAACTTGAATCTGTACAGTGATTTAAGAAAAGACACAACCATTCATATTTAGAATGAAGATCGTTGTAACACGTGTTTCATACCGTGTGTGCTATTTGTGGCCGATGCAGAAAATGAGAGAATGAATCTCTGCTTCTTCATTGTATAAGTTCCACTGAAGTTATATTAAAACTTCAAATGATGTCCTTATGACTATTCACTTTGTCTTGAAGTGACAGAATAGTGTTAACACCTTTAACATGTTATTTCTATGGTTATGATAATCCAACTTATGAGACATGTCTAAGGTAGCAGCTATTTTAGAAACTAAAAGACAAAGATGGAATGAGAAGATTTAATACATTTTTATCTTAATTATGTATTTACCGGCTAGTCAATTGTATTTCCAAATACAATTGTATAAACATGAAAAGTGTAATAAAGTCAAGCATAACTTCTTGAGGGATTAAGTATGATTTTTGGACTGATAAAAATTTAAGAAATTAAATCTAGGACATAACAAATGAACAATGTTGTATCTCTTGTAAATAATGGATTTACAATTGAGATTCCAAAGCTCCTCTTATTTATATTGATTGTTCATAGGTCACATGGTACATTTATCTGTTTGAATACTCTTTTTGTAATTTTATGATGATATCATAACTTAACTGTTTCTAATGGAGTTATGTTGGACCCAATTGTGCGAGTGGGAGATGTTGGTTTTAATTGGGTACACCCAAGATGGGTGCAACCCCAATTCCATGGCATTGGCCCATGAAGTCCAACCCAATATATTTAGATAATTGCAGTAGCAGTTACTTGTAATCAACTGCTCTTATTGGCTTATAAAAAGCTAGCAGTTAATATTGAAACATAAGGATGACTGTCTGTGAAGTTGTATTACGTATAATACAATAGTGAGAAATAGAAAAAGGAGAGTAAGATAAAAAAAAATGTGAATTGAGTTAGAGTTCCAATTCCGATGACTCTATCTGACCTATGATACATTTTTTTTTCGATCCGAAGACTCTATGACTTTATTCTAAATTTAGTATGAATCAACATCAACTAATACATATAAGTCAATATCACCCACCTAATTCCTGTAACTTTGTTATTAATATGTAATTGAAAAATATTATTCATGTTAGAATCTTAACATATGATAATATGTTTGACAACAACAATTAATATAAAATAAAATTAGTTGCCTATGCATTCTCAGAACATGGAAACAATGAAGAATGCCGAGGGGGTAGCAATGATCCGTCAGGCGGTGATAAACTTAAGTCCTTTCAAGGCATCATCGAAGAGCTGTAGAGTTGGACAACCGTTCAATCCATGAATTCCAATTACAATATTTACGAACGGCAAAATACCTAGGTACAGAGATAAGCTGCAAAAATGCAGAGAGGGAATTTGTTAGAAAATCAATTCTCGATCATACATTAAAGAAAATAAAATGTTTTATGGCAAAAATCATATAAACAAAAACTGTTCTCACTCAACAGAAAGATGTATACAATATGAAATAGAGAGATAGATACGTTACACATGCAAACAGGGATACGAGAGAGCTGGACAAAGAAAGTTAGAAGATCACTTCCAAAAAAACTGATTAGAAAATGGATGCAGAGAAACATGAGCTTTAATATTGAATTAACTTAAGAAAATGGAACAATTCATATTAATTTATAAATGCATGAATGAATATAGTAAAAAAAAAACGAAGGGTTTTTTTAATTGAAAAAACCAATGGTTGTTTTATTAATAAGAATTGATTTTTTTTTTTTATAAATAAAACATTTGATTTGAATACAAGACTTTGAATCAACTTAAGAAAATGAAACAGTTCATAGTAATTTATGAATGCATATAGTTAAAAGGACTAAGGGGTTTTTTAACTAAAACAAACAATGGTTGTTTAATTAATAAGAATTGATCTTTTTTTCGAAAAACCAATTAAAATGAATATAAAACTATAAATATTATTTAGAATTTAATGCCAAAGCTAGAATCTGTTTTTTTTTTTTAAAACAATCGAAATAAATATAAAACTAAAGATATTATTTCAAATCAAAGTTCCCTCACGACGACACGTGGCATTGTGAGGGTCAACTTTTATATATTATATAGATATAGATTTCAACTAATGTCGTCAATTGTAAGGATTATTCCATGATTTGAAGACTTATAAACTAGCTAAAGGAATTGTTGAGGTCTTCCATAAAATCCTAACTGCTCATTAAAGGAAATTGACATGGACTGCAAGAAGAAGGATTGCCAAGTTCGGTAGAGACACTTAGCCGGAAAGCCAAGAAAATAGCCTCCCTAAAATAAACCGCAAGGGGACAATGAAGAAAAAGCTGATTTGTAGATTCACTACCAACCCCACAAATATTGCAACGAGAAGCCAACTGGACCCCAGATTTGCAAAGGCGATCCTCAATAGGAAGCCAACATAAGGTGCCAGGTCAAAGCTTAGCAGGAGGGGGGAATAAAACAGGACCAAACATCTCTCCACCAAAAGTCCTGAGGAATATCACGCAAAAAACAAGTAATAAGCAGCTTTGCAAGAAACATGACCATCCCAAGAATTAGCCCAAACCAGGGAATCCATAATAGGAGAAATTGTAACCAAATCAATCCGAAACACACAGATTCGAAAAGCGCATACAGAAACAATCCTCCACCACCCATTTACCCTCCTGAATAAAATTCGAGACCCTCACCCGAAGCGGATTAGCTAATAATCCGGAATCCCTAAAAGCTTTAAAATGAGAACCCCCAGCCAATTATCATGCCAAAAGTCCCGCTAAGAGTTCTCACCAATCAGCAAGATATCTTCCTTAAGAACGGAACTATAATTGGACCGAAGAGAAGACCAAATCGATATACCCTCCATGAGGCTTTTGCAGCTACTTGAGATACCTCTCCAGAAGAAATGAGACAGCAAAACCATCCGAGGTCATAAATTTTCGAGTGAATTTTTGAACAACGAGGCATTCAGCAACCAAATATCTTTTAGACAAAGCCCACCTTGAGAGTAAGGCCTACAACAATGATCACAATCGACCCGAACCAACTTAGTCTCCACACAAGAACCAGTCCATAAAAAGTTTTTCAACTTGCAATTAATCGGCGACAGTAAAGAAGAACTTGTAAATCATAAAATAGTGCATAAATAAACCAGTGATGACCGACTTGATCAGAGTAGTACGACCGGCCAAAAAGAGGGACTTGCCATTCCATTAAGAGAATTTAGACAAGATCTTATCCGTAATAGGCCATAACACCGTCTTTCAAGGCTTACCCCTAAACAAAAGGACACCCAAATAAGAAAACAAAAGTTTTCCAATCTATATACAAACCAGACCAGAGACTGGAAACTGCCAATCCGAGAAAGGGTGACAGAAGATTCAAAACAAATAGAGGACTTGCCCCAGTTAATCAACTAACTTGAAATATCACCATAATCCTCAAAAGCACCCGTGATATTCTTCAGAGTCTTTTGAATGCCTCTACAAAAGATCAGTACATCATCTGCATAAAACAAATGTGTTAGAGCCAAAATCGACAGAATCTGAGAAGAACCTACCATCCTTGTCAATAATCCAGTAAGGAAGTCCTCATCAATACCAACAAAAGCGGAAAGAGTGGATCTCTCTGACGAAACCCTCTATAGCAACAGAAATAACCCTTTGGGACCTCATTCAATAGAACCGAAAGCCTTGACGAAAGAAGAATGTCATCTATCCAATCCACATAAATATTAGAAAACCCAAAATCCTAAAGCACTCTACAATGGAAAGACCACTCCAAGGTGTCAAAAGCCTTGGGGATATCAATCTTCATGGTCAAGTTACCCCTATAGCACTTCTTCTGCAACACATTCACACAGTCAGAAGCCAATGCAATACAATCCTTGGTATGCTGGTCTTGAGTGAATCCGAACTGCTGAGCAGAAATAATCCTGGTTGCAACTAGAGATAAACGATCAACCAGAATCTTTGAAGAAATTTTGAATAGAAAGTTACTAAGCACAATCAATTGAAACTGATGAATAGAAATCTAGTCCCTCAGCTTCGGAAGAAGAATAATGAAGCTGGAATTGAGACCCGAAAAAATAACACCAGTGATGAAAAAATCCTGAACAACGAGGATCACGTCATTACCTACAACATTCCAACATCTTTGATAAAATCCACTAGAAAACCCATCACGCCTAAGGGTAGAAGCATCGTCCATAGGAAAGACTACATCATGAATATCATATACAGATGGAACACTAGTCAAGAAAGTGTTCTCTATGATAGTCACAAAGGAAGGAATAATATCATCTACCATAGATAAATCTCTCTAAATTGAGAAACGTCTGAGGAAAAGATGTTAGAATATTAACTGATGATATGATCCCTAATGGTCGGTTGATTCTCCGAGAGATCGAAAGGGCTGATATAATGTTACGATACTGCCTATGTCAAACAAAGGCATGAAAGAAAGATGTTTTCGGATCCCTATCATGAAGCCACCTTACTTTAGACCTATCTCGAAAAAGCACTCTTTTCTGTTTAACAACACATCTAGCTCAGAATGAACACTGGCCTTAGACATAAAAGATCTTTTAAATAACCTCGGTTAGGCAGATCCAACTAAATAGATTGAAGCTCCGCAGACGTTTCGGCAATGGTAGAGTTAAAATCCCTGAAAACCTCCCAATTCAAATTCTTGAGAGCCTTCTTCAAGCTCCTCAGCTTATTGATAACAACCTGAGAAGGCCTACCCATAATAAGAGAGCTCCAAATATTACGAACAACAACTATAAAATCATGATGTTCTAACCGTATGCTCTGGCTCTGAAACCGAAACGGGTTATGAATAGAAACCTCAAAATCTAAAAACCGAACCAACTACGGACAATGACAAAAAAATATATGGGAAAGAGTCACACACGAAATTTTCCATCAACAGGAAATGCAACCATCTAAAATAAAAACTGTCTAATCGTTTCTCAACTCTAGTGGGGATACTATGACCTCTAACCCAAGTGAATCGAGCTCATTGACAATGAATACAAACCAAATCAAAATCCTTAATCATCAACCTGAAATCCTTACAAGAACTACGGGCAGGAGAATGAGAACCCAAAGCCTCTTAGGCATCCAGAATCGCATTAATATCCCCAATAACCAACCAAGAAAAAGAAACCAAGCTACCTATATCCCAAAGAGTCTGCCAAAGCGACCTACGAACCACCGCAGAAGTGGTCGCAAAAACAAAAGTGTACCAATGTACCTGAGAATCGATCGAGAGCAAAACGGTAAGCTGATGATCATGACAGTGAACTATCTGAGCATCAGGATCTGAAGCACAAGCGAAAACCCAAATAGTCAGAATCAACAAACCCTTATCGTTCATGTCGACCAAATGAAGACTGAGCGAAGTCCAGAAACCTAAAGAGATAGAGGAAAAATCCACCATAGGCTCTGTAACAAACTAAAGTAGGTGTATATAAATGACAAAACACTCTAAGAACCCATCTCGTGGCCCCGCCCCGGATCCCATGTCAGTTCCAAAAAGAAACCTTAATCAATGGAAACTGTCGGAGGAGTTCGGTATTCAGAATTCAAAGAATCCAGCCTATGCTCAACCCTCAAAGCTCTCTGAGCAACATCAGCATAGTCTAACTCACCATCCTCCACCAAAAGAGAATCTTAATCATTGAAAACCATTGGAAGATCCCGGTATCCAGACTTTAAAGAATCTAGCCTACGTTGAACCCTCAAAACTCTTTGAGAAACACCAACATCGTCTGACTCACCATCCCCCGCTTAGAAGTCCATGAAGAATCTACAATGATGTGAAGCTCAGCCTGAGATTCTAACAACGGACTCAAGCTCCAAATCTGCACCCTAGGATCCACAACCAAAGAATAAGAAGAACCAGATCCATATCGTAAACTACTTTGATCTATATTGACTTTAAGAGCTGAAGACTTAACTGTCTCCTCAGATGGCTGATTGTCTAAAATCTTCTAAACCCTAACTTACCGACGAGCCTGAAAATACAAACACGGTTAAATGTTCAAGGCTAACCTAGAGGGGGGGGGGGGGTGAATAGGTTAGACACGTTTTTCGACTCCCTTAGAAACAAACAAAAGTTATCACTCTAGATTGCTTGTATCACAATATATATATATATCAATTAAAGACACTTAATCAATATATAAATATGTAAAGTGTGATACAAACAAGCAACCATAACACAAACACAATTGATATTATAGTAAGGAAGTCAACTTACATATAAAGTTCTATCCATAGTATTCAAATAACAAATACAAATATAAGAGAGATAGGGATAGAGAAAAGTTGACACAAGATATAACGTGGTAAACCTTTGAAGAGGAAACATCCATGGGTGAGCAACCACCGGAAAATAAAATCCACTAGTAGATAAGAAAAGTACAATCTCTCAAGTGACCCATTCACCTAGAAACTACCCTCCTATCCTACTCATAAATATGTCACCCTCTTGCTCAAAATTCCGAGGCCTCACACCACTTGTCAAGACTTCCTCGCTGACCCTTTCGGATCCTCACGACCCTAGGCAAGACTTCCTTGCTTGACATTCCGAGGTCTCCCACCTCTTTCCAAGACTTCCATGCTTAACACCATAGGTCTCACATCTACAGTCAAGACTTCCTTCTGACAAGGCATCTAAGTGATCATGAATGTTATGATCAACACATCCTATGGAAAATACTAAACATAAGCATGAATGCACATAACAAATGTTGTCTAGTAAATCATGCATCTTTAATCCATCTAGATCATGTAAGATATGTTGAACATTAATTACAACCTAGATACATGCATAGATCTAAACTTGAGTCACAAGATAAGTTCAATTAATACATAATCAAGTTTAAATCTCATATACAAAAAATATGCTAAAATCATGTGACAAAGTCATTTAGATTAAAGCAGGAGTTCTAGAGCATATTTCCTATTCATAGATTCAACAAAGCACATGAAGAATTGGTCCGGTAAACAAAGCATAAGTTCACATGCCTTAATACAATTCTAGATGGACCCCTAAATTGGTCCAGTAGAATATATCAAGTGATCCATGCAAGTTCGTGTGGATTGGGGATCTTGCTGGGCTATCTAAATTTAAGCTCCAATAGACACAACCCAATCACAATCAACAAATGAATCTCTTAGGTCCGATCTATTTAATTTTAGTTCATTCCTCTAAAAAACTAAAATTGAACTCTTAAATAAAGATAGAATAAGTTGATGTTACTCATTCATGCCCTAGACAACCTTATTGGAGAACATGTATCCTCGTGAAGAATACCTGTAATCGCCAAGAGCTCATAGACCGTCTATAGCTCTCCAAGTTACCATATTTACTCATATGACCACATTTTGAACTTGGATATTTTGACTTGTCCAGAAGCCATGTTTCAATAGACACTACTGAAAACTTAACGTTAAGATTTAATATCCAATACCTCAAAACATCCATATGATGGTATTCTACTCTCATTTAATAAATAGAGCCACGATATCCATATCTATAAATGAAGTCCTCTATCGATTAACAAATGAATACCACTAAACTATCGAGGATAGACTATGCTATATAATCGTACTCATTGATAGCTCAAATGATAACACTTGCAACCATAAGTCCATCATTTATCTCAGGAATGAGATAGACTTTCCGATTGTCTTCAAATGAAAACTTTTATCCATTGACGCTTCTAGATAAAGTATTTCGTTGTGATCCTATTCAATGCACCCGGTGCACTAGATTCTTTTGCCCAAAGACACCCCACTTTGATGATTTTAGACTTATCATAAATCGTTTGATCCCACTCCAATGCTAGCAAAAGAATCTACAACTTTAACAAGATAAAGGTGCCCAACCTTTTATCTTAAGTTGTGAATATTATTCAAGATTAACTAAAGAATTATGTCTACCTCATACATATCTAGATGTATGAACAATTCTTCTTTTCTCAAAGTCTTTTGACCTTATGATTATTTACTTTTGAAAATTATAATAATTAATCTATAAATGCTATAAAATTTGTTAAAATAGAAATCACTTTATCAATATGAAAAGATTGACGAAAACATTATTATACTCTTCCTATTGAGCATAATCCTAACAATCTCCCACTTGCTCTATAGCAAATATGTCATATCTTTCATCCCTATGTTCTCTAGATGGCCATCAAAACTCTTTTGTAGAAGAGCCTTTATAAAGGGATCGACTAGATTTTCTGTTAACGCGATCTTGGTAATCGTCACGTCACCCCTATTCACAATTTCCCTTAGAAGGTGATACTTTATTTCAATGTGTTTCCCTCTCTTATGACTTCTTGGTTCTCTCGAATTAGCCACTGCTCCACTATTGTCACAATAAATAGTGATCTGCTTATTCGTATCAGGAACCACTTCCAAGTCAATCAAGAATTGGCAGAGCCAGACAGCCTCTTTAGCAGCCTCGCATGCGGCAACATACTCGACTTCCATGGTGGAATCGACAATAAAAGATTGCTTGATACTCCTCCATATGACTGCCCTTCCTCCAATAGTAAACACAGATCCTGATGTTGATCTCCTAGAGTCAGAATCTGTATACCCAACGGGAATTAAATCCCCTCCAGAGTATACAAGCATATAATCTCTCGTTCTCCTAAGATACTTGGAAATATGCTTGACTGCCATCCAGTGATCAGGACTAGATTTCGATTGAAACCTGCTAACTTTGTCGACAACAAAACAAATATCTGGTCTAGTGCAAAGCATTGCATATTTGAGACTTCCAACTGCTGATGCATATGGAACCCTACTAATGAATTGCTCTTCATGCTTATTCTTAGAAACTTGTTCCTTAGAAAGTTTGATTCCATGTCTGAAAGGTAACATACCTTTCTTGGAATCTTGCATGGAAAACCTAGACAAGATTTTATCTATGTATGAAGCATGGGATAATGCAATCGTTCTATTCTTTCTATCCCTTATGACTTGGATACCAAGAATATAACTTGCTTCTCCTAAGTCCTTCATATCAAATTGTTTTGCTAACCATTCTTTGATTGATGTCAATACACCTACATCATTTCCGATGAGTAGTATATCATCAACGTAAAGAACTTGGAAAACCAACTTGTTGCCTTTAATCCTTTTGTATACACAAGGTTCATCAAGGTTTTGAATAAATCCAAAACTTTTAACGGCTTGATCGAACCTTATGTTCTAGGATCTAGATGCTTGCTTCAATCCATATATGGATCTTTGCAATTTGCATACCCTTTCCTCTTGGCCCTTTTCAATGAATCCTTCTGGTTGCATCATATAAATGCTTTCGTCAAGACTTCCATTAAGGAAAGTTGTCTTGACGTCCATTTGCCAAATCTCTAGGTGTAAAGATGCCGCAATGGATAAGAGTATCCTAATGGATTTAAGCATGGCCATAAGAGAGAAGGTTTCTTCATAATTGATACCTTCCTTCTGTGTATAATCTTTAGCTACCAATCTAGCTTTAAAGGCTTCCACCTTTCCATCCATTCCTCTTTTCCTCTTGTATACCCACTTGCACCTGATGGGTTTTATCCCTTTAGGCAAGTCTACAAGAAACCCGACTTTGTTTTTGAACATAGATTCAATTTCAGATTGCATTGCTTTTTGCCAATGGCGACAGTCAAAATCTTCCATTGCTTCCTTGTATGTATAGAGATTATCATGGTCTGGAAGATTCTCTATAGATTCTTCTAGACCGATGTATCTCTCGGTTTGTCTAACAACCCTCCCACTACGACGAGGTATGGTAGATTGTTAATCTTGTGTTGGTACAGAAGTTAAAATTGGGCTAGGTTGTGAAACCTCTTGTGGAATTGTATCTCCTAAAACCTCATTTAGGGCAATTATACTTTTAGGTACACAATTATTCATACAATCCTTTTCCTGAAATTTAGCATTTGTCGAATCAAATACTTTAAGATCTGAAGGACTATAAAAGTAATATCCTTTTTTTCCTTTTGGATACCCTACAAATATGCATGTTTCTGAACGGGACTCCATCTTTTCTGTCTTTCCTTTTAACACATGCGCAGGACATCCAAATATCCTTAAATGTTGTAAACTTGGCTTTCGCCCGGTCTACAACTCATGGGGTGTTTTAGAAACTGACTTAGATGGTACATCGTTTAGAATGTACATTGCAGTTTGTAAAGCATATCCCCAAAAAGAATTAGGGAGCATTGAATAACTCAACATAGACCTAACCATATCCAAAAGTGTTCTATTTCTCCTTTCTGCCACCCCATTTTGTTGAGGTATGCCTGGTGCAGAAAACTGAGAAATTATTCCATTATCAATAAGATATTGCTGAAACTCACCAGATAGATATTCTCCACCATGATCGGACCTCAATAGTTTTATGCGTTTCTCAAGCTAATTTTCTACTTCAGCTTTAAATGCTTTGAACATATCAAAAACATCCAACTTATGTCTCATGAGATACATATAGCCAAATCTTGAGTGATCATCTATGAAAATGATGAAGTACTCATATCTACCTCTAGCTTGAATGCTCATAGGTTCACACACATCAGTGTGTATCAATCCTAAACATTCGATGGCTCTTGTGCCTTTGGTCGTAAATGACCTTTTGGTTGTTTTACCTTCCAAACAAGATTCATAAGTTGGTAGATCATCAACCTTTTAGTCACTTAGAGGTCCGTCACTTAGAGGTCCGTCACTTACCAAATTTTTAATCCTATTAAGGTTAATATGACCTAGGCACAAATGCCATAGGTAGGTTTTATCTTTTGATAATTTAACTTTTTATGATCAGGTTCCGTTGATTCCGTGTCTAACAAGTGAGAGATATTTTCATGCAAATAGAATAAACCGTTTTCCTATGTACATTTGCAAGTAATTTTTTCATTCTTACAAATAATAAAAACTTTTTAAAAGTAACCGAATAACCAAATTTATTTAGACAAGAGACCGAAATTAAATTCCTCTTGAATTATGGTACACAGTAAACGTTTATTAAATCTAAATGCCTATGAGAATCTAAATTGATTCTACTATCTTCCACTACAGTGGTAGACACCAACGCTCCATTGCTTAAATGCAAGTTGAATTTATTCAATCTATTCCATTGACCATTTTCACCATAAAGGAAACACTTTCCTTTGATCTTGGTTACTTTCTTGGTCTCCTTCTAAGTTGGCCCATGTTGCTTTTTCTTCTATTGTTTCTTGACCTTTTAACAGGTTTTAACTGTAGCAACTTTACCAACCATATGAATCTTTTGACCTTTACCTTTCACAAGGATCTTTACGATGCTTTGATCATCTTGTATCAGGCCTTGCAAGATGTTTTCCGTATTGTTCAAGGTGTAGTCCAACTAGAATTGATCAAAGGAATATGATAATGATTTGACAATCATGTCAATTTTTGTCTCACCATCTATCTCAGCACCAATCAGTTCAGTAATATTGAGATGTGCTATGACTTTCATCATGTGATCTTTCACACCCTGTCCAAGTTTCATCCTAAGATTAATAAAAGCAGTCACTGCCTCTCTCTCTTAGTCGTCCTAGAACTTATCGCAAACATCTCCTCTAGAGACATCATAATATCAACAACAGTCTTCAATCATTCATGTTGTTGTTGCAACACGTTGGAGATGATGGCCATAATGTAACGTACATTTAGCCATCTCATCTAAAGACTTCCACTACTGATACTCATCTTTTTGCTCCTGAGTAGATTCATTAGTTTGGTGGTTAAGGAATAGACATAACAATTTTATATTTTTCAGCTTGCAATAACAATCCAATTTTCCTTTTCCAAGTGACATAATTATCATCAGTTAAAGTAATATCTTTTAGGATGTTGATTAGGGATAGGGTCATGATTTCTTTATATTAACAAAAATTATATAAGTAAATAATCATGATAAAGCACTTTCGAATATTTATCTTGAATTAAATAAAATAATTCAATCGTAAAAATTCAACGGTGATCCAACACCCATAAATGTCACGTTTCCTTTAGGAGTACGCACAATTTACTAGTTGGACTAGGTCCCACCTAATTGTTAACATAACAACCAACGTTTTCTATTTTAGCCTTGCAATTTTATTAACAAGAACTCTTGGGAGGATATTAATAAAATTACTTTGAGTATGTTACCAAGTTATCGACCTTCAATATAATCCCTCACGAATATCCCTCATTTGGGTGTAGATATCGTTTGGGCTAATTGTCTAGTCTATCCTTGTAAAGAAGTATCTTGCAAAATTCCATTCATGAATACCTCTTGGGAGGTTATTCACGAAACATAAAGCTCAACTAAACTTGGAGGCCATAGTTGTTCCAAAACACCTTCTCTCACTCAATTGTTTAAGGTGTGTGATCGAATTCCAAAGATTGATTTACCAAGTTATCTAGATGCCAACTTAGATACTTAAACCATTCAATGCATGTTAATGCCAAAAGAGATTTATTAGTGGCACTCCTATTCTACATGGCATGTTATCAAACAATGACAAACATTGCAATATTTACAACAAATATAAATAGCTTCAATTTCGGTCCATCCTAGAAAAGCAAGTAAATTACATATGTATTGGAATACAAAAAACTCCTTTCTTGGCGAACAAGTCTTCACGCGACCTCCATCGTTCGGACTCTCTCGGCTGCATTGGCGTGCGCACCCTTGGCCCTTACCCATGGGTGTGCGCATGCCACAAACAAATAAAAGGCTGTCATGCGCAGCCCATGGCCACCATAGGACTGCCGTGTGCAGCCTATGCCACAACAAACGTGGCTGCATGCTCTTCGCACCCACGTTCGTTGCTACGGCTCGTACGGTCCCAAACTTGTTCCGATTGCCCCTAATTCTTCAAACCTTCGAGTCTTCGAAACTTGAGTGTATTACAAAAGAATTTAAATAATAAAAATACTGCAGTTTTTTTTATTATTACAATAACAAAATAAAAAAAAAAATTAGCAACTACCAAGAAGGAAATTATGACGATGATAGACCACCCTTCTTGTTACAATCCCAAAACAAAAATACATTGAAATTCTAGGACCAAAATTGAGCAATAACAATCCACATATAGAGCATATATATATATCCATACATTCCAATGTAAATATATATGTGAATACCTAGAGTGTCATCTCATTCTAAAACATGCATAAATACAATAAAAAGAAAAAGATTCACGTATACATACATCAATTAATTAAGGGCACAACCAGGCTCTGATACCAATTGTAGGGAAAAAAAACACGCGCAGCGGAAGCGTGAGAAAATTTAATAAAAATTAGGTTTTGCGTATAAATAAAATTTTTCCCTTTTAATAGCAAGAACTTTAACCCTAGATTAATTGATGTATATAAAAGTGTCGTACCTTTTTTTTTCTCCATGACGATTGAACAAGCGCCAAATTGAATCTGCAAGATCTTCAAATCCAATCACGAACGTGAATCACCTACGAGTGTGGGCTCCCTTTCTATAATTGTATACCTGAGAATGGAAACAAAAAAATCTTTTTCTTTGTTAGTTACAATTATCCTCCAAGAGAAAAATCCAAGAACGTTCGGTCACTTTTGAATTATCAATCTAATTGATTGAAACTCGCGTGAATCCGAATTGATTTTGTACACAAAACCCTTTTGATGTAAAGGATACTAGTGTACTATCAAAAACAAAAACATTTTGTTTTTCTCTTTTCTCCTTGACCGAATTATACACTCTTTATCTATGACTTGATCAAATTTTGTCTAGAGCAAAAACTAAATTTTTCTCCCTTAAAATTCTCTCTTGCTAGGCCAAATTCTTTCTTGAAAATTGCCTAGCATGACCGAAATTTTCATCATAGAATGCTTAGGGCTGGCCAAAAATCACACACACATATATATAGGATCATAAATCCTTTCCTAAGAAGGATTTACTTGGTTGACAAGAATCCTTTCCTTAGGTGGATTTATTTGGTAGTTAAGAATCCTTATCTAAAAGTAATTCTATCCTTTTGTATATATACATGGGCTGGCCGAATTTCATAGGATATAGATTAGGATCACAAATCCTTTCCTAAGAAGGATTTACTTGGTAGTTAAGAATCCTTTCCTTAGGTAGATTTACTTGGTGGTTAAGAATCCTTATCAAAAAGGAATTCTATCCTCAACCAAGACTGCTAATCCAACTCAATAGTGTATTTGTAACCATATTAAAGACTTTCTAATTTGATTAGATAAAAAACTCCTTTTATTTATCTACTTATCAAATATAGTCTTCAATATTAATTATACTACCAACAATAGTATAATTTTAGGAGACCAACTCCTACTAGGAAAAATATTTAGACTTTTAATTAAATAATTAATTAATCAGTAAATTAATTAATTTCCATTTAATTAAATAATAATAATAAAATAATATAATTAAGCTATTCTCAATAGCCTTGCTGCCCAACAAATGTATATGGACCATATATTATTTTTCTTATTTTATTAAATCCATTGGGTCTTTATTAAAAGTCCACATGTGAACCAGACCTATTCTTACAAAAAGAAACAAGTTCACATGCCTTAATACATTTCTAGATGGATCCCTAAATTAATCCGGTAGAATATATCAAGTGATCCATGCAAGTTCGTGTGGATTTGGCATCTTGGAGGGCTATCTAAATTTAAGCTCCAATAGACACAAGCCAATCACAATCAACAAATGATTCACTTAGGTCCGATCTATTTAATTTTAGTTCATTCCACTAAAGAACTAAAATTGAACTCTTAAATAAAGATAGAATAACTTGATGTTACTCATTCATACCCTAGACAACTTTATTGGAGAAAGTGTATCCTCGTGAAGAATACCAGTAATCGCCAAGAGCTCATAGACCGTCTATAGCTCTCCAAGTTACCATAGTTACTCATATGACCACATTTTGAACTTGGATATTTTGACTTGTCCAGAAACCATGTTTCAATAGACACTAATAAAAACTTAACGTTAAGATTTAACATCCAATTCCTCAAAACATCCATATGATGGTATTCTACTCTCATTTAGTAAATAGAGCCACGGTGTCCATATCTATAAATGAAGTCCTCTATCGATTAACAAATGAATACCACCAACCAATCGAGGATAAACTATGCTATATAATCGTACTCATTGAGAGCTCAAATGATAACACTTGCAACCATAAGTCCGTCATTTATCTCAAGATTGAGATAGACTCCCCGATTGTCTTCAAATAAAAACTTTTATCCATTGACGCTTCTAGATAAAGTATTTCGTTGTGATCCTATTCAATGCACCCGGTGCACTAGATTCTTTTGCCTAAAGACACCTCACTTTGATGATTTTAGACTCATCAAACACATTTGATCCTACTCAAATGCTAGCAAAAGAATCTACAACTTTAACAAGATAAAGACGCCCTACCTTTTATCTGAAGTTGTGAATATTATTCAAGACTAACTAAATAATTGTGTCTACCTCATACATATCTAGATGTATGAACAATTCTTCTTTTCTCATAGTCTTTTAACCTTATGATTATTTACTTTCGACAATTATAATAATTAAACTATAAATGCTATAAGATTTGTTAAAATATAAATCACTTTATTAATATGAAAATATTGACAAATACATTATTATACTCTTGCTATCAACATAATCCTAACATAAAGATCATCAAATAGTCCTAGAATCAAAGCTAGCACAATACAATCCCAAACATGTGAAAACAGAGGCAAAATCAAAACCTAACTCAACATGTGAGATTTTAATTGAAACTCAATCTAGCTTTAAATGAGTCAAAAAACTCAAATCAAAACAATCACAAGACACATATATATGTTAAAGAAGAAAACCCAAGGCAATTGACCATGTTTTAAAAGAAAACTTTGAGAGAAAATCAATACCTTAGTTGATTTGGTGCAGTCCTATTTTTGTGAGGTTAGACTCCAAAAAAAGCAATCAAACTAACTCAAACCTTCAGAGAAAAGATGGAGGATTGATAGACAAACACTCTCAACTTTGAATCACTAAGATCGGAGTTCAAATGAAGAAGTTATGGTGTTTGGAAAGTGAGAAAATTTGGGAGAAAATTCTGCACTCAAATTTTGAATCTCTTCGTTTAATGAAATGTGTGAGGTAAGGAAAATATATAAAAGAGGGAAAATAATACAAGAAAAATAACCAGAAGGGCCTTAAGTACACCAAGCACACTTGCTGCCCGAGATGGCACGTTGGCATCTCGGGGCAGCAAGCATTCTAGCCTAAGATGGCCACTCGTCATCTCTTGAAAGAGTGCTTGGTTGCACTTCTTTTCCTCGCACGTTCTTTGACCGTTCTCCGGCCTTCGAACTCAAAATTCGAATCCGTTTACAGATTACGATTCATAACTCTCTCATGGACATGGAAATATATGATACTCAACCCAAAAAATAATAATTCGACTCGATATAAAAAAGATGAAGACAATGTATGCAACATGAGTTGAAAGTGTAGTGTCTTTTGACTTAGAACTTGAAATCAAAAGTATGAGTAACCGAAATGACCGGAACTCAATCAAGAATGATTTAAGACTAAAATCAAGTTCAATATCCATATTATACAAACATATACACATACAAACACAATTCACACTAAAATACGAAATACATAGAGATAGTTTCCAATCATGCATTTTCCAAAACATGTTATTTTCATACCAATGCTTGAGCATTCATCTTCAAGTGTGTGAATGTATTATAAATGGGGTACAACGATGCAGAGACAGATATGAATGAATTTTATATGTGTGCCTATGATGGTGCACAACTATGTAGGGACACAAATGTATGAATTGTGTGTGTGTGCCTTTAATGGTGCACAACTATGCAGAGACACAAATGTATGAATTGTGTGTGTGTGTGCCTAAGCCTTGTAAGAGAAAGATAAGGTCTTAATATACCTTTGTAGAACCATATAGCATCCTTTCTCTTTGAAGACTTTGAACTTGCTTTGACTAGTTGTTATTTCTTCTTTGAAGCTTGAATCATTATGAGCCTAAACAACTAAATCATTACAAGTAAACATCATTTTGATATGGAATTAATGCAAACACAATCTAAAACCTAACAATCTCCCCCTTTGGCAAATTCCATGTCAAAACACCTATACCTTTACTACAAATATAAAAATGAAGATAGTTTATAAAATCACTCCCTCACATTACAATAAGTAAGATTCCTAGAACTAATCTTCATCAACTCTTAAACTTCATCTTGATCTTCTCTTGAAGCAACCTACAAATCATCTCAAATCACAATGCATATACAATAGAAAACAACAAATGACAACATAAACTATGGATAAAAATATACAATAAAGCCCACAAATACATGTATCTCCCCCTCAATACATGCCAAAACACAAGAATTCTTAACCAAATCTTAAGACTAATTATTACAAGCCATCGGAAGTTCAAAGGTTCACAAAACAACATAAAAAGAAACTAAGCAAATAGTATCTCTTTCTCCCCCATTTTGACATGAAATGAGGCCAAAAAGTTAAGAAATGTACCTCAAAGCTCAAATACTAGCTACTTGTTCCACCAAAGAAAGTCGTGCGAATAGTCGATCTAACATAATGCTTGAGAGGTGGTCTTGAGCTTGAAGCAATGCACTCCTCCAACTCTTTTATCCTAGCATTTTGTTGAACAACTATAGCACTAAGTTTATCAACCTTCTTCTTCAATTGTATAGCCCAATCTAAAAGTATATTTCTGCTAAACACATGACTATCAACTTGAGAACTACTAAATAGTCCAAAAGTATCACAAGTCTTACCCTTATTCTTATAATACATGTATGACACACGTTTATCACAATATTTTTCCAAGGGTTAAACTAACATATCATCTTCTCTACTTTTAATCCCACGAGCTAAACACAATGAAGTAATAAACTCCAATAATGGTGCACAACGATGTAGAGACACAAATGTATGAATTGTGTATGTGTGCCTAAGCCTTGTAAGAGAAAGATAAGGTCTTAGTATACCTTTGTAGAACCATATTGCATCCTCTCTTTGAAGACTTTGAACTTGTTTTTGACTTGTTGTTCATTCTTCCTTGAAGCTTGAATCATCATGAATCTAAACAACTAAATCATTACAAGTAAAAATCATTTTGATATGGAATTAATGTCAACACAAACTAAAACCTAACAATCTCCCTCTTTGGCAAATTCCTTGTCAAAACACCTATACTTACTACAAATATAAAAATGAAGATAGGTCACAAAAACACTCACTCACATTACAATGAGTAAGATTCCTATAACTAATCTTCATCAACTCTTGAGTTTCATCTTGATCTTTTCTTGAAGCAACCTATAAATCATCTCAAAGCACAATGCATATACAAGAGAAAAACAACAAATGGCAACATATAATATGGATAAGAATATACAATTAAGTCCACAAATACATGTATCACCCCCTCAATACATACCAAAACACAAGAATTCTTAACCAAATCTTAAGACTAATGATTACATGCCATTGAAAGTTCAAAAGTTCACAAAAACAACATAAAAAGAAACTAAGTAACTGGCATCTCTTTCTCCCCCCTTTTGACATGAAATGATGCCAAAAGGTAAAAAAACAAATATACCACAAGACTCAAATACTAGCTACTTGGTCCACCAAAGAAAGATGTGCGAGTAGTTGATCTAACATAATGCTTGAGAGGTGGTCTTGAACTTGAAGCAATACACTCCTCCAACTCTTTTATCCTAGCATCTTGTTGAACAACTATAGCACTAAGCTCATCAACCTTCTTCTTCAATTGTAAAGCCCAATCCGGAAGAATGTTTGTGCTAATCACAAGACAATCAACTTGAGAACTACTAAATAGTCCAAAAGTATCACATGTCTTACCCTTATCCTTGTATGACATGTACGACACATGTTTATCACTATACTTTTCCAAGGGTTGAACTAACACATCATCTTCTCTACACTTAACCCCACGAGCTAAACATAATGAAGTATTAAATCCTGGTAATGCAAGCTTTTTATCACCTCTAGTAGAGAAAACCGCACTATCAATGTAATACATGAGAAGATCTCTAAGGTTTATAGGTTGATTAGTTACCAAGGCATACATTATTTTGTTCTTGTCCTTATTCAACTCGGTTGAATTCGAAGATCCAATAATGTAAGTGCAAATGAATAGAAGCCAAAATGCACTAGCCTTAGTTAACTCATGTTGACTAATGTATGCCCTAATTTCCCACTCAAAAGAAGCATTGTCACAAAGAGTTCTACCCATGATATTTAGATTCCTAATGATATACACATCTAGAAAATTAGAATCTATATCATTAGATAGCTCAAGAAACTTGTTAATGTTTTCTGGGTTAACTCTAAACACAACACCCATAATTTCCATCAAAGCATCTAATAAGGTGGCACTTTCCTTATATTCATGATAAAACTCTTTAACAAGAGTATCATTTACAACTCCTAACATGCTCACCCAAGATTCTCATTTTCTATCTTTTAAGCATTTAAGAACATAAGAATATTTACACTTACTAAAGTTAATGCATCTTTCTTGAAATATCTTCTTTGTTCCAAAGATCCCTAAATCTTCTGTCCTTGAAGCTTTGTATCCTTTTGAGGTAGACTTGGCTTTCTCAACGGGATTCAATTGATTTTCTCTTCCGGTAATCTTAGTTTTTCCCATTTTTCTTGTGTTATAAGATGCTATATACACACAACCAAAGTGAGTGAAAACAAAACAAACTCATTAGTCATAACAATATAAAAACAAAGACATATGACTTAAGAATGAATCATCATGCAAGACAAAGATAATGAGTGATATCTTACAAGTATCATTAAGTCAAAATATGCCAACATGTAACAAAATGAAGCATGTGAACATATCATAAAAGAGAACAATGTCTAGCATACAATGCTCCCCCGTGATAAATACCATAACTAAAATCAATGATAGCATAAAGTTCACAAAGATATTCACACAATCACACATTCAAGCAATTTCAATAAATCTCAACAAAATAAGCTTCATATGCGCTAAGAGAGATACACAAAGATTTTCAAGTTCTCTCATAATTCTTCAACAATTGCTAAAATATCATCACACTCATAAACAAAGTGTGTGTGAGAGAGATATGCTTCAAATATATATCAATAAGTAGTTTGATAATCAACAGGCAAACAATTTCCAACATCCATTCATCATAAGCTTTTTCCATAAAAAGTCAAACCGATTATCATCCAGAATTTTTGCTTTTAAGAGAATAGATTTCAACATATGAGCGTGTGTGTGCATGTGGCTTGTCATCCAATTTCTGTTTTTCAACCCGAGCTTATTTGATTTTTCAACTATACTTCTTTTTAAGCCTTCCTCCATTTCTTTTTCATAATTCCATTTCAGCACTTCTTTAATTTTTTTATTTTTTTTAAAACATAAACAAAATTCACTTCATGGCGGCTTTCACTCATCACAATGTTGTAGCTCTTTCCAACATTGGGTAGCTTTCACAACCAATGTGTGTAGCCCTTTCCATCAAGGTGCTCGTTGAGTTCTATGTATTTACCGAAGCAAAATGGATACTAACCATAGGTCATTTTAAATGTACTTAAGCACAAAAAACTTCAAGGTGTATCCAAAGTTTACATATTAGTAAACTCAACCTACTAGCAAAACATATAAGAGAAGTAAGGTGCAATTTTAGAAAACCAAGATTTTATAGCTTATTAGCACATGATCTAAAAGTAATAAGTATAGACTTATTCAAGACCATTACTTCTCTAATGAGTAGCTTTCAAAGAATATGAAGCTCATATTTTCAAAAATAATGCCACTCAATATGCTACACACAAACAATCATCAAATTTAAGATCAATGTGAACAATATCACTATTAGATCCAAAAATTGCAAATGTCAATGAGAATCATATGTAAGCTATACGAAACTCTCTAATATGACATGCTATTTGAAAGTTCCCTAAAAACGTGTGTGTTTAATAACCTAGAGGGGGGGTGGGGTGAATAGGTTTTAATCAAGTAAACTACCAATTTTTCTTGATTAGTCAATATTAAAAATTCACCCAATAAAACAAACATACAATATCAAGTATAAAGTGTTGAAATATAAATAACACTTGATGTTTAAGTGGAAACCCTCAAAATGGAAAAAACCACGGGCTATTCTGCTAGCCACACACGATCATAGAAATCCACTATATGAGAAAAAGGTTACACCCTCAAGTGATTCTCGGACTCTCACTCTCGACAACCTCAGGCTATGGACACCGCCACTCATCACTCTTGGTTCAGTCACTAGTGATATCCCCTGATACACTACTCTTGGCATGAGCACCTCCTACTCTACCCCTCGGGCCTTTTACAGTGGATACCCGACCAATTGCTTGCCAACCTACCCTTGGTTGCAAGGCTTCTCTTGCTTGTGCAACTTCACACCGAAGCCACAAGACTTTGACCCAATGAAGAGTATATGGTCTAAGTGTATATATGACACTATGCTCAAATGCAATTATGTGTAAGACCAAACACAAAATGCTTAACTAGATGTAGATAATGCAATTAAACATCCTAGTTATCAAACAATGCCTACATGCCCATACCAAGGACTCAATTGAATGTGTAGATAAAATCTAACAACCTAATTTTCAATAAAAGTCCAACAAACACAAGTTGTCACAACAAATAATCAAGGGCAATTTTACAATCAAGAAATGCAATCGATGAGGCATACACATAAATGTTCATAAACTAGACTAGATGCACAAAGTCAACCTAATCATCAATTATGTATACATGAACATTCATGGATTAGCTATTTAGGCATAAATGACCTAATAATGCAAGCTATCACAATACAAATCCCAAACATGTCATAATTTCAATAAATATGCAATTAATATGAAGAAATGAAAATTTAAGCAATAAATGACATGTCTTGGTAAGCTAGAATAATAAATGAACAACAATGGTGGTTCTACTTACCAATCAATAAAAACTCGTGCTTGGAATGATGCTTGAATGCAAGATGAAGATGAGTTTGGGGTTTGGAGAGTCAAATAACAAAGCTTGAAGCTTTCTCTCTCTAATGGAGGTTCTCTCATTCTAAAGATGGGTTCTTTAAGCTCTAAGAAGGCAAGGACGAAGAAGAGAACATATATAAAGAAGCCTTACACAAAACGGCATCATTTTGGACTTGGAAAACAATATCCCGTCATGACCGTTGTGCATACAGCTGGCTAGGCAAGTGCCTAGCCAACTGTCTAGGCAGCAGGGCACGGCTGGACATTACTGCTGCCTAGGTCGCTAGCTAGGCATGACACCAATAGCGGTCTAGGCCGCGGTACACTTCAGACATCACAACAACTCGAGCTTCGAGTGACCCAAAACATGATCAAACGACATCCAAACCTTTTGTATAGTATACCGTTGGAAAGGTATGGAAGTCTACCTTTTAATCCAATTTACAAATCATAATTTGGATGTCTGTAGAAAACTTTATGGTCATTTTAGTGACCAAAGGTCAAAAACAGACAACAGCAAAGATGTCCTGTTTTTGTGGTCACTTTAGAGATTTCAAAACCAATCTAAACGGTCATAAAATATTACGAATAATAAACCGTTGGAAAGGTATGGGTGTCTAGTTTGTACATTGTATAAAAAGATATGTTCACAAGACCATACAAAGGTCAGTTTTGAAAAACATTTAAATCATTGAAATACACTCTTTTGAAACCAGACACCTTACTCCATATAACCACACCAAGAGAAGATTGAGAGCTTCTCATATGGTCACTCAACGCGCCAAAACAAGCACACCATCGTGCAAGTGCAAACACAACACAATACCACACTTAAATCTATAAATGAAGTGCAAGTGTGATTGTGAAGAGATACACACATAAACAATATCAACACAAATGCAAGATCAACAAAGCATGCATGAGGTGTGTGTGTGTGCACCTAAACTCTTTAAGAGGCAAAGTTAAGTGAATATACATTTTGCTCTTGAAGTCATGGAGATGCTTGGAAGCTTGCCAATGAGGACCTAAGCTACCCATTACATAATCATCCCCAATGTGGTGTGGTTTGTCATGAATTAAGCCAATCATAAAGTCAAGGTCCTTACAATCTCCCCCTTTGGCTATTTCATGACAAAACAACCACTCACAAAACAATCCTCATAATACAATAAAAAATCTAGCTATTGTTCATGAGAGTCTGTTCTACGTTACAAAAAGAGATACCTATTCTAACTCTTTAAGGTCTTCAATCTCTTCGTAGACCATCATACCTCACATAATAGCAAGATAGCACTTTCCAAAAACAAGTGCATGTGAGGTGAACAAACATAAAAACCAATTGCACTCAATAAAGCAATATAAACAAATGCATGTGCAATGCTCCCCCCAAATGGATTACTCTCTCTCAATCTCTCTCCTCAAATTATAACCAATGTTCCCCCTATATTACTCAAGACTTCTCCCTCTTTTTGTCATGAGATAGGCAAATGAGCTCCCCCTATCGGGTTGCTTTAGCAAAGAGAGCTATTTGTACAAAAATATTGCATTATCATATACACAAACTTTATGCAACTTAAATAATTGAGAGAGATTCAAGGAGTTTTATTTAAAGAAAAATGTGTGACAAGGATGCTTTGCAAGCAAGACATGTTGCATTCAAATCCAAAACAATGGTATTTGGCAAAGCAAACATCAAAAGGGTTTCCAAAAGAATTCAAACCAATTTGTACCCTTTTGTCATAAGCAAACAAGATATAGTTTCAAAATTTTGAAAATAAAGCAACTATATCAATCCTTAAAGAGAAATCAAGACATGTGTGACCATTGCACCCTTTTTGATTTTTCCGGATAATTATCCGTATGATAGTAGACTTGATTCACCATTAAGAAAAGAGAGAAGACTAATTTGGATATAAAATCCTTATTAATTGCATGGATACAAGATCCTTATTGATTAGTCCTCTCATTTGCACTCACACACATTTGCATTAAAGCAATCAAACTCAATTCATGCATATCATTTTAAAGCATGTCATTAAAAGCAAGTTCACATGTCATGGAAATAAATTATAGGTCATTCAAATGTACTTTCCCAATTAAATCTCCTAGTCCAAAAATGCATGTTTGAACATAAATATGACATGGATTGCAAACAAAGCAATGGTGCACACTTATTAAAAAAAAATATAAGCATATGTGCAACCAAGAATCTCAAACAATTAATAAAATAGCATAAAATTAATCAACTTTTTGCACATAGCAAATCATGCAAGTTCGCTCTCTTTGCTTGAGCTCCCCAAATGGGGTCAAATCCAACCAAGTCAATGGGAGGCATGATCCCCTATAGACCTACCAAGTCCAAATGATCTAGTTGCATCTACGCGTATCTCATGGGCACTAATGCAAGCGAGTTCATTCTTTCTAACCCACCTAGGTTCCACTTTAACATTTTTAGTGGTCAAAGACATTTTTCTAAGTTCCCTAGGTTCATGCAAACTTGCCCTAACATTCAATCGTATTTCTTTCATGCTCTCTAACCTACACCTCTTAATATATTTAAAGCAATTTGGTCTTAAGTGACCAATCATACCACAAAAATGACAAGTAGGTACAAAGTAAGAATTTATACCATTGCATTGTGATCTCATCCAGGCATCATCATATTGATGAGGTTGTCTTTGATGGTGCATTGATTTACGTCTCCTTGGAGCTTGAGCCGATTGGTGGCACCTTTGTGGTCTAGCTTCTTGAGGTGGTTGAGCCGGTTGATATTGCCTCTTTGGTTGGTCATGCTTCTTGTGGTCACCTCATTTCCTCATAGTTGGTTTGTTGGACGAGGTGATTGACTTCTCAAGAACTTGTCCTTTTTTCTTGAATTGCCTAGGCTTTGGTTGAGTTGCCAAGGCTTGTGTTGACTTTCCTTGAGTTGAAGATTTTTTAGATGAAGCTTTGATCTTACCTTGAGCTTGAGGTTGTTTGACCTTGGCCTTCTTTAATTCTTCAAGGCACTTCATCTCTTTTTCCTTGACAATTTTCATGGAGTTTTCTTTGTTGGCAAGCTCATCTTTCATTGCCTTCATCCTTTGGTGGCAATCTTCAATCTCCTTCTCATACTTGGATGCATCAATCTTGTCCATCATCAAGGAGTCATCAATGGAGGTCACTTTCTCTATGGTCTTCAATTTTGAAACAAGAATGGAGATGTCTTCCATTTGGTCATCCATGATCTCTTTGTACCGATGAAGTTGATTTTGACTATTTTGCTTGCCATCTTCAAGGGTACGGATCTTTTCCTCCGAGGAAATCTTCCACATTCTCAAAGTCTCATTCTTCTTGGAGAACTCTTTATTTTTCTTCAAAACTTTGAGAAGGGTCACTTGACATTCCTTAATTGAGTCAATTCCCTTATCAAGACTTTTGCCTTGGTCACTTGTTACCACACCAAAATCTTCCACATAGGAAGCACCCAAGGCCGTGAAGTTAAGCACACGCTCTTCACTATTCTTGAGCAAGGTCTTCTTGTTTGCCTACTTCACTTTGGAGTTCATCCTTTTCTCCTCTTTCACATTGAAGGTCATACTCTTCTTGTGAAATTTTATGAATCTTCTAAATCTCTTAACCATAAGAGTTATCTCCTTATCGGGGTCATATTCCTTCCTCTCAATTTTGGAGGTTAAATATCCCTCTAACATCTCAATGCCACTCATAGTGTTTAATGAATGAGATGAATGCAAATGAATGCAATAATCAAATGCAAACGAATGCAAGACATACAAACAAGAGATTGGATCACCTAAGTATGTCTAGAAACCTGCTCTGATACCAATTGAAAGTTCCCTAAAAACGTGTGTGTCTATTAACCTAGAGGAGGGGGGGGGGGATAGGTTTTAATCAAGTTAACTACCAATTTTTCTTGATTAGTCAATATTAAAAATTCACCCAATTAAACAAACATACAACATCAAGTATAAAGTGTGGAAATATAAATAACATTTGATGTTTTTGTGGAAACCCTCCAAATGGGAAAAACCACGGGCTATTATGCTAGCCACACACGATCACAAAAATCCACTATATGAGAAAAAAGGTTACACCCTCAAGTGATTCTCGGACTCTCACTCTCGACAACCTCAGGCTATGGACACTGCCACTCACCACTCTTGGTTCAGTCCCTAGTGATATCCCCTGATACACTACTCTTGGCATGAGCACCTCCTACTCTACCCCTCAGGCCTTTTACAGTGGATACCCGACCAATTGCTTGCCAACCTACCCTTGGTTGCAAGGCTTCTCTTGCTTGTGCAACTTTACACAGAAGCCACAAGACTTTGACTCAATGAAGAGTATATGGTCTAAGTGTATATATGACACTATGCTCAAATGCAATTATGTGTAAGACCAAACACAAAATGCTTAACTAGATGTAGATAATGCAATTAAACATCCTAGTTATCAAACAATTCCTACATGCCCATACTCATTTTGAATCATTACATAAAAAGATATGTTCACAAGACCATACAAAGGTCAGTTTTGAAAAACATTTAAATCATTAAAAAACACTCTTTTGAAACTAGACACCTTACTCCATATAACCACACCAAGAGAAGATTGAGATCTTCTCACATGGTCACTCAACGCGCCAAAACAAGCACACCATCGTGCAAGTGCAAACACAACACAATACCACACTTAAATCTAAAAATGAAGTGCAAGTGTGATTGTGAAGAGATGCATATATATAAACAATATCAACTCAAATACAAGATCAACAAAACATGTATGAGGTGTGTGTGTGCACCTAAAATCTTCAAGAGGCAAAGTCAAGTGAATATACCTTTTGCTCTTAAAGTCATGGAGATGCTTGGAAGCTTGCCAATGAGGACCTAAGCTACCCATTACACAGTCATCCCCAATGTGGTGTGGTTTGTCATGAAATAAGCCAATCATAAAATCAAGGTCCTTACACTATTAGATGTATATCAAAAATTGAGTCAAAAGATGAATATTTAAGAGAACATGCATTAGAGAATAGAGATACATTTTGCACATCATATTCACCCAATATCATACTTTCGCCCTTTTTATGAGCACTCTTGACTTGAATGTCCTCATGACACAAAGTTGACGATGTTTCATAACAAGAGTATAAAAAGCATAATATCTCAACTCAATCAACACATATATCAAAAGAACTTCTCTAAAGTTAACCAACAATTTTCGACCATCATAACAAACATGATGTGAGATAACCAAGTTCATATTAATACATGGAGTATTCAAAGCTAGCAAGCAAGAATTCTCAACACATATTGACATATTGCCTCAAAGCTACCTCACATGTGCTTCTTACATTAGTGATAACAGCACTCACCCTTGAACCATTTGTTCTTGGGTGTACCTACACAAACATTTCCAATATCATCCTTGACAACAATGTTAAATCTAGAGTAAAGTCCTTCAATGACTTAATTAACAAGAATATCATTAATACACTCTTCCTTAACATTTTCAACACAAGCTTTGTCAAGTTGAACAAGATTAGCTTGCTTTTTACTCCACAACTTCTTTTCATGCTTAGCAATATTATCATGTTTAACTTTCAAAGCCTTAGCATGTTCAAGTTGAAGTTTAATCTCCTTATCTCTAGATTCATTTTCTAATTTGCATTTTCAATAAATTTATAACACTTAGGCTTATTGTGACCAATTGTGTTGCAGTAATGGAAAATTGGAATAAAAGATGAGATTGTACCTTTTGGAGTTGAACTAGCTTCACTGGGAGTTTGCAAAGATACCTTGTTTGCCAACTTCTTCTTGGCTTTTGATCTTCTCTTCTTGTGTGGTTTCTTGTCAATCATGACTTCATCCAAGAGAGTAGGAAGTGGTGCTTCAAAGGGCTCCTCTTCAACTACTAAGTTAGCTTTACCACTATGAGAGTTAAAAATATTCCTGACACTAGACACACTTACCGAATCATTCACTAAGTCCTTGATGGCCTCCTTAGCCGTGTATAACTCTTCCATTAGTTCTTGTCATCTCTTCCTTAAAGAAGATATCACATAACCTTCTCAAGGTTTATCTTTTCTAGTTCTCTAAACTTCTTCATAACATCACTTTTCTCACCAAGAAGTCTACGAGTAACAATAAAAAAAACTCATCTAGTTGTTTCTATATCAAATCATCCTTCTCAACTACCTCTTTTAGAGCATTATCTCTAGCTTCTTCAAGCTTCTTTATCTTGGACAACAACTCAAGATTTGTAGGAATGGAACTAGTACTTCCGTGATGATTGGCATTAAATTTCTTGTTCAAAGATATTGTACTGTCAACATTTTGTGGAAAATGAGAAGCTGTTAGAGTTACAAAGTTGCTCAACAACTCTTCATAACTTGAATACTCACTACTATAGCTCTCATCATCACTAGAGTTATCATCACTCCAAGTAACTACCAACACTTTGCCTTTCTTGTCTTTCTTAGGTGGCTTCTTGGTGCACTCACTAGCAAAGTGACCGAAACCATGACTATTGTAGCATTGAACACCTTTCTTGTTCTTGGCTTGACTATTCTTCTCATTCCATGGAGATGATGGTTTCTTAACTTCCTTTTCCTTAGAAGACTTGCCTCTAGTCTTGGCATTCTTCTTTAGAAACTTCTTAAACTTTCTAACCAAAAGAGCCATCTCTTTAATTTCATTATCATTCTCCTCCTCAATAGCATAGAGAACGATTCCCTTACTCTTAATCTTTGGCTTCAAGCACATCTCATAAGTTTGGAGAGACCCAAGCAATTCATCAATGTTCATGCTATCAACATCCTTGCTTTCCTCAATAGCTGTCACCTTTGATTTAAATCTCTTAGAAGGAGACCTAAGGATTTTCCAAATTAAACGCTCTTTTGAGATAGGTACTCCAAGTGCTTGACATTGGCTAGCAATGTTCAGAAGCTGGAATTGGAAGTCTTTGAACTTTTCTTCTTCACCCATACTTAAACCTTCAAATTCTGATGCCAACATTTGAAGCCTTGATTTCTTCACCGTTAAGGTTCCTTCATTAGTAACTTGGAGAGTATCCTAAGCTTCCTTTGTGGATTCAAGATTTTGAATGTAGGAAAATTGATGCCCATCAACTCCTCTAAAGATGGCATTCATAGCACGATAGTGCCATTTAGCAACCATAAACTCATTCATTGTCCATTCACTCCTTGGCTTGAGTATCATGGTTCCATCCTCTTGAACCTTGGTAGGAGGACTATAACCTTCTTCCACGACCATCCATGTCCTCTCATCAATAGAGCGGATGTAGGCTTTCATCCTCAACTTCCAATACCCATAGTTAGTGCCTCGAAGTAATGGTGGCGTAGTATTTGAGGCTCCTTCCACTATTACATTATCTTGTAAACCCATAACTTCAAAAGCTTTGCAAAAACCGTGAAGGTATAACCTGAATTCTCACTAAGTACAATCTAGTGTCCTGCTATGATACCAATTGAAAATACAAACACGGTTAAATGCTCAAGGTTAACCTAGAAGAGGGGGGGGGGGGGGTGAATAGGTTAACCACCTTTTTCGATTCCTTTAGAAACAAACAAAAGTTTGTCCCTCTAGATTGCTTGTATCACAATATATATATATATATATATATATATATATATATATATATATCAATTAAAGACACTTAATCAATATATAGAATATGTAAAGTGTGATACAAACAAGCAACCATAACACAAACACAATTGATATTATAGTAAGGAAGTCAACTTACCTATAAAGTTCTATCCATAGTATTCAAAAAACAAAAACAAATATAAGAGAGATAGGGATAGAGAAAATTTGACACAAGATATAACGTTGTAAACCTCCGAAGAGGAAACATCCACGGGTTAGCAACCACCGGCAAACAAAATCCACTAGTAGATAAGAAAAGTGCAATCTCTCAAGTGACCCCTTCACCTAGAAACTACCCTCATATCCTACTCATGAATATGTCACCCTCTTGCTCAACATTCCGAGACCTCACACCTCTTGTCAAGACTTCCTCCCTGACCCTACTGGATCCTCACGACCCTAGGAAAGAACCCTACTGGATCCTCACGACCCTAGGAAAGACTTCCTTGCTCACCCTTCCGGATCCTCACAACCCTAGGAAAGACTTCCTTGCTTGACATTTCGAGGTCTCCCACCTCTTTCCAAGACTTTCATGCTCAACAACATAGGTCTTACACCTACTGTCAAGACTTCCTTCTCACAAGGCATCTAACTGATCATGAATGCAAAATGCAAACTAGCACGCAACATAGAATGTTATGATCAACACATCCTATGGAAAATACTAGACATAAGCATGAATGCACATAACAAATGTTGTCTAGTCAATCATGCATGTTTAATCCATCTAGATCATGCAAGATATGTTCAACATTAATTACAACCGAGATACATGCATAGATCTAAACTTGAGTAACAAGATATGTTCAATTAATATCTAATAAAGTTTAAATCTCATACCAAAAATATGCTAAAATCATGTGACAAAATAATTTAGATTAAAGCAAGAGTTCTAGAGCATATTTCATATTCATAGATTCAACAAAGCACATGAATAACTCAAAAGAACACAAGAACATGTATTATAGTGATATTTCAGCCAAAGAGAGCCTAATACATGCGAGGAACTATTTTTCACAAAAATAAAAAATCAATTAAAGATCATCAAATAGTCCTAGAATCAAAGCTAGCACAATACAATCCCAAACATGTGAAAACATAGGCAAAATCAAAACCTAACTCAACATGTGAGATTTCAATTGAAACTCAATCTAGCTTTAAATGAGTTAAAAAACTCAAATCAAAAGAATCACAAGACACATATATATGTTGAAGAAGAAAACCCAAGGCAATTGACCAAGTTTTTAAAGAAAACTTTGAGAGAAAATCAATACCTTAGTTGATTTGGTGCAGTCCCGTTTTCTTGAGGTTAGACTCCAAAAACAGCAATAAAACTAACTTAAACCTTTAGAGAAAAGATGGAGAATGAATAGACAAAAACTCTCAACTTTGAATCACTTAAATCGGAGTTCAAATGAAGAAGTTATGGTGTTTGGAAGACGAGAAAATTTGGGAGAAAGTTCTGCACTCAAATTTTGAATCTCTTCGTTTAATGAAATGTGAGAGGTAAGGGATATATAAAGGAGAGGGAAAAGAATACAAGAAAAATGACCAAAACGGCCTTATGTGCACCAAGCACACTTGTTGCTCGAGATGGCACGTTGGCATCTCGGGGTAGCAAGCATTCTAGCCGAAGATGGCCACCCGTCATCTCTTGAAAGAGTGCTTGGTTGCACTTCTTTTCCTCGCACGTCCTTTGACCGTTCTCTAGCCTCCGAACTCAGAATTCTAATCTGTTTATGGATTACGATCCATAACTCTCTCATGGACATGGACATATAAAATACTTAACCTAGAAAATAATAATTCGACTCGATATAAAAAAGACGAAGATAATGTATGCAACAAGAGTTGAAAGTGTAGTGTCTTTTGACTTAGAACCTGAAATCAAAAGTATGAGTAACCGAAATGACCGGAACTCAATCAAGAATGATTTAAGACTAAAATCAAGTTTAATATCCATGTTATACAAACATATACACATACAAACACAATTCACACTAGATTACAAACTATATAGAGATAGTTTCCAATCATGCATTTTCCAAAACATGTTATTTTCATACCAATGCATGAGCATTCATCTTTAAGTGTGTGAATGTGTTATAAATGGGGCACAATGATGCCAGGACATATATGAATGAATTGTATGTGTGTGCCTATAATTGTGCATAACTATGTAGGGACATAAATGTATGAATTTTATATGTGTGCCTTTAATGGTGCACAACTTTACAGGGACACAAATGTATGAATAGTGTGTGTGCCTAAGTATTGTAAGAGAAAGATAAGGTCTTAATATACTTTTGTAGAACCATATAGCATCCTTTCTCTTTGAATACTTTGAACTTGCTTTGACTAGTTGTTATTTCTTCTTTGAAGCTTGAATCATCATGAGCCTAAACAACTAAATCATTACAAGTAAACATCATTTTGATATGGAATTAATGCCAACACGATCTAAAACCTAACAGAGCCATTTGAATCGGAGGAGAAGATGACCTAGATAAAATGGTAGAGACCATTGGGAAAACCTAAATGACTGTAGAAGAGCCCTGAACAATAGTCCTTGAATCAAACGACACCCCTACATCAAAACTAGTAGAACTAATAGAAGGATCAACAACCGAAGAACTAGTAACCAAAATTGAATTAGTCACCCTATCATTAAGTCCCGAACCCTCGCTAATATGAGATGCCCAGAAAATCATTGGAGGGAAACAAATTTGAAACCATTGTCGAAACAGCTGAGACAGTAGATCAAGACAGATCCGAAGAAAGAACCAAACCAGAGATCAAATTAGACCTTTCTAAAGTATGGACAACCACCGAATCTTGACCACCTGGATTTTGGTGAATAGAAAAAAAACAATGAATGACGGGACCTTTTCCCGATGTACAATCATAGGGCGATAAAATGATTTAGAAGAATGGGTGCAAACAGACTGAATCCATAGTCCTTAAAAACTCTAGAATCCTTGCTTTATCTTGGGTCGACTTTAACGACCTAGTCAAAGGAACCTTAGAAGTCTTGTTCCAATGACAAAAACTGAGCATATGACCTATAGAAGAGCAAGTAGAGAAAAAGGCCAGAAGATTCTCATACTTAACAGCTACAAAGGAACTATGAAATTTATCCCTCTCCAGAAACACTAAAGTAGACAGCACTGATGACATATCCACATCAACTAGAACTCTAGCATAATAACCAAAACTCCATCACAAGTAGCCTTTTCCAACCGTAATGGCACCTCAACCCCTCAAGCCAAGACATAAATAAATTTTGGATACCAGTATTCCCACGATAGATAGAAGAATCCAACCCAAACCTGATCATTGGTGGATTTATATAGCGATGGGTTAAAATCTGTGACACAAAGCTGAAGGCGAAGAATAATTGGCTTCATACGAACTGAACTTGACCCCCAAACAAGATTCTTCTTAGTAGGAGACTTCAAAAGAATCTAATAATAGCCTCTCTTGAGAGATATAAGGTGCCAATCAGAATTCAGCATTCAATGCTTACTAAGTCTTACCTTAAGTTCCATAAGCTTTCAGGGCAGCTGACCACTGGAAAGCACCACATGAACAATAAGAGCATTCCTACACAACTGAATACGGTCCTGATAAGTATCCAGATCCACCAGAATAGAAACATGCTCCCATTTCTTAGAGGGCATTGACGGTACCGGTAAAGTCTCATCAGAGAAGATTTTAAGAGACCTGTAAAAGACTTACCACCCTGGAATATAGACTTTGAACTGTGAATAGGACTTATACTCCAGAATAATCACCTAGACACCCCCCACATGTTGAGGAGGAATCGGCTCAACAACCAACAGACAAACCCCACCAAATGCGAGAGGAACAACTCGAGAAGAAGAAATCACTCCATTAATGGTACTCAGACCAACCCGACCTGTCGAGCATAAAAACACCGCCATCGGGGAAATAGACAAAACGACCTGTATGCATATAGGATCCATAGAGCTCGATATTGGCCAAAACCCTAAATTTGAAAACTAAAGCACTTACTGAAACCCTAGTAGAACTTGAAACGGTGGCATTGTAGCAGCGGCAGAATTACCGTTGTAGATTACTATAGTAGAAATATTGTTGTGAAATACTGTTGTGTCACTGTAGCAGGAATTATTGTAGCATCACTGTGGCGGGAGTACTGTAGCGGTGATGGAAAATATTTAGCAGAGGCACTATAGCATCGACAGAATAATTTAGCTGCAAGTCATTATAGCAGAATTACTGTATCAACATTGTAGCGTCGATGGAAAAAATGTAGCAGCGGTGAAAATACTGTAGCAATATTGTAGCAACGGCGAAAATATTATGGCATTGATGAAAATACTATAGCGATGAGGGAATTACTATAGCATCAACGAAATTACTATAGCAGTGACCACTATTCGCTTTTTTTCATTTTTTTTCTAGGGTGTTCTTTCATCTTTCTTTCCAACCACATAGGGACTCATGCTTTCACGGACATACTCTTTTACGATGAGCTCACTAACCTGTCTTTGAAGTTCCGTTGTCTCCTCAGAATTACTTCTATAGGCGGGTCTATTTGGGATGGGTGCTTGGTGCAGTAAATATTTCTATTCAATTTAAAAGAAAATTCTTTCACTAGGATCGGTGATTCTATCGGTTGAATGCTAATTAACCTAAGTAAAATCTACTCCAAGTGCGTAAAAAATAATTTGCATAATACTTGATTTGATGGAAACAAATGAGTTTTGAATTTAACTAAATTGCAACTTGTGATTAAAACTAAAACAAACACAACAACACATATAAGGATGGATATATGGAAGAAAAACACAAGGGAATGCAATCGTTCTCGGACCACTCAATGCACTCTCTTAGTCTCATTAAGCACTTCAATCCAATTTTAGAGCTTGTTTAAGATAAATCCAGTAAGTACTTGGTCTTTCCCACGACTCACATGGTCATGTAACAAGCAATGGTCGATACCCCTACTTAACATAAACTCTAAGCCTAGTTAATATAGCATGGTCATGCATACACCAACTTTTTCAATTACTAAGCTTATAGTCTAGGCTCAAATGGAATGGCCATCCACATCTAAGCTCCAACCTCTTACATATACTAACTCACAAACTCATATCCATTAAGGTCACAACAAAACATGAGTAAGAGAGTAGAGCAATTAAAGAAATAATTGAGACTAAAATCAAATTGAATTAAGAAAAGTAGATTAATTATTTACATAGAGTAGTCCAATATGGTTACATCAATCCCTTAGCTAAAGGTTTAGTTACACATCAATGGAGAAAAAAAAAGCATAGAAAAGTTGTAGAGAAAACCCATAATGGTCACGTGAGATCCCTAGGCTTGGTATCCTTTTTCTTCTTACCTCCAAATCTTCCAAAGATGGATGGTAGATGGTTGAAAAAGAAATATGTGAAAATGGGTGATGCAATTGTATGAAAGGATTTTGGGTGTCGAATCTTTGTGTGGTTCACTGCTTATGTCATAAAAATAAAGAGAGGTATTTATATGTGTTCCAAATAGGGAAAAAATCCTTCTTGAAAATCGTGCTAACGGGCTGTCATGAGGCTGTTTTCCGCGGTGAAGTAAGACGATGTTTTCACTATAAGAATTGTTGTTGCTTGGTGTGTCACGATTGGCCAAGATGACACTTTAACTGTGGCAATGCTTTCTTCAGTGTAACACCAATTTTTCACATCACAGCAGTAGGAACACTTTGACCGTGAGGATTACTGTCGCCAAGTTGTTGCGTTGGGCGAAGACTGCCTTGCAACCGTGACATTTGTTCTTCAAAGCTCCAATTCTCCAATTTGTGCATAAACCCTAAATTTTTCTCTCTTCAACAAAAATACCCCTGCTTAATTGAGAAACCTACAAGATCTCATTCGAGCCATTAAACACTCAATTTTTCCATAGAATCGAACAAGAAACACATGAAAAGGGGACCAAAATCTCATATTGTCAAGGCACGATCAACACCCCCAAACCTAGCTTTTTTCCTGTCCTCGAGCAAAATCAAGTCAAAACCAAAACCAAAAACTCAAAACAAACATTCATGACTCGATAAAAATGAAAATTTTCTAGACTAAATCAAACGAATCAAAAGTCGCATGATTAACTAGTGGTGAGATAAAGTGAAGCGTGATAAGGAAGAGTAGATACATGCAAAATGTTCTAAGCAACTTGAAGGTACTAACGGGAAACTCTCACAAACACAAATCCCACACCTAAGAGTGCTCTCATATCGAAGACTACTCACTCTCACACTAATAGTTTAATTCGCTTTAACTCTAAACCTCACGTAGATACTCTTCTTTCTGGAGTCCTAAGTTCACACTCATGTAAGGTATGTAAAAATAGGGTTTATGCATAGGAATCAAAAGCATTGCAAACGATATATAAATGAAAAACCGTTATTATCTTAGTAAATGAATCCATTTCCATGGACATGGAAGATCAGTGCTTCAACAAACATTCCCAATCTAGATTTCATCGTAGGTCAATTAGGTCATCCCTTTTGGTTGTAATAGAGCCATGCGGTCAAATGTGGTGAACAAAAGAAATAGGTAAATAGAGTTCAAGGTCACCAACCATGTTAATTTCATTACTTTCACCCATACTTAGCTATACTTGCTTCCTATTTAATGAACACTAGCGTCTAGGCTTAAATTTCATTACTTTTGTGCTACATTTGTGCTCTATTTTTGTGAGTACTTTACATTTAACAACTAAGACTCTTTTGTGCATTTCTTTTCTCTTTTCTTCACTTTTCTTTTTGTACATTTTATAATTTAAGTGCACATTTTTTGCACTTTTGCATTTGTGAGCCATTTGCCTTGAACATTTACAAATATTGCCAAATTACACGTTATATTAACATATTAGAGTTTTTTCACCTTTCAACCACTACACTACACTACACGTTCTAACAAGATTGGTGATCGCGACAAAATTTTCATATATTTTGAACCTCAATTCCAATTCCATTGTCTTATTTTTGTGCATTTTTACGTATCTTATGGCTCTTTTATTATGTTTGCAGGCAATGATATATATTTTGAAATAAAGGTTGGAAAGCATGAAGATTGTGTGAAAACCGGCCAAAATCATTGAAGAAAAGGTTTTGGTGAATAGGTGCATGCGCAAGTCCCTACCCGTGCACTACCCACGCATAAACCGCGCAACTGAGCAAATCTGAGAAGCAAATCAAACACCCATCAGGTCCATACGGTGGTCACTGCACCGGTACCTACCCGCGCACTTGCCAAAACAAAAGAAGATATCAGATGCAGTTAGGTCACTGCGTGGGTCAAAGAGCGGGCACCCACCTGTGCACTAACCTTGCATTTCACACATCAAGACCATCACATCAACATTTCAAACCTAATTTTTGAATCCCTATAAATATTTCTTGTTCTTTTTCGAAAACTCTCACTCTCACATCTTGCAAACCTTTACAGCTTGCAAACCTTTCACTCTTTATATAGAATATCACAAGATACAAGATTCACACATTACAAGGATACAAGAGACAAATGTTGATTCAAAAAATAATGTGTGAATCTCTTTCTCTACAAAAATCTTTTTTTACAAAGAAGTATAGAAATGTTGATCTTAAACATGATATATTGATCACATATACAAAATATAAAGAGATAGAGATAGAGACATTTCACACATAATTTTTACATGGTAAAGCCTTCGAAGAGGAAACATCCATGACTTAAATCCACAACCACCGGTAAAATGAATCCACTATGACGAATAAAAGATACACACTCAAAGTATTAACCAAATCCCATGATACACTCTCCATGCTATCACTTATATCCTACCCTCAGGCCTAGTGAACCACCTTACTTACTCTCTATCCACTGTGTGCCTAACACACCTCTAGAAAGAAACTTCCTATCCAAGACCTCCCGTCTCTAAGAAGATTCCATGCTTGCCTATCCGTATCCTGTTGATCCTAGACAAGACTTTTTGCTGAGCTATCTGAGTCTTCCCTACTCTAGCTAAGACTTTCTCACTTGGTTATCTGAGTTCTTCCAACTCTAACACAGAATTTCTTGCTTGACTAGCCAAGACTTCATGCCTTTTTCAAGGACTTTCTAAGTGATCATGAATACAAAACACATCCAAGAACACAACATTGAATACGATGATCAACACATTCTATTGGAACTAGACATATGCATGAAACTTCACAAATCAATAATGTCTAGTTACTATGCTTGAATAAAAATTATAGAATATGTGAAACACCAAAATACATTTAATTTCTAGATTTATTCATGTCACTAAATTTTGAATCAATCATATACATTTAAGAACATATTCAAGATTTAGTATCAAACAAAAATCATGTTTGATTCACAAGATATGATCAATAAAAGTTCTAGCAAGGAATTTAGAGTATGTATTCACAAAGTTTTCTATAAAAACCTATTATGCTCTCTATATATACAAGAAATTGTGTTAATCCTAGATATGATTAATTAATGAGACCTAGCACAAGTAAAGACTATCATTTATCATAATCAATCAATTTAAGCTCAAAATAGTCCTAGATTGATAGCTAGCACAATACAAAACACAAACATATGAAAACATAGGTTTTTAGAAAATCTAACTCAACATGCAAGGTTCTAATCAAGTTCAATCTAGTTTTAATAGAGTCTAAAACTCTAATTAAACTTTTTACATCACACATACATGTATTGAAGAAGAAAACCCAAGGTAATTGAACACTTTTAAGAACAAAACTCAGGAGAAGATTCAATACCTCAAGAAAAACTATGTAGTCTCATTTTTTGGTATAGAGCCACCTTTTTTTTTTTATGAAAATGGACTGACATAAAGGGGAAAAAACATCACAAGCGATCATATGTAGAAAAACGCATAGTTAGTATTCAAAAATTTATAAATAAAGAAAAATAGTAACAAAAGTAATAGCAATACATCATAAACCAGATGATGCAACCCTAAAAAAACCATAGAAACGCAAGCCACACAAGAAAAACAAAGCTAGGAAAACCAAAACGACTCTCTACCAGTACAATCATAATGAACTAATGAAGAACAAAACGAAGGAATGGAAAACCACTAAAAATCAGACAATAGACCCAAAGCATGTTTAGACAGAGCATCTACCACTTGATTACCTTCCTTAAATATTTGAGAAGCCTAGAATTCCATATGCAAGATCAGATGAAGGTAACACTGCCAAGCTTGACAAACACGCCAGGTAACCAGATCTAACCTAACCAAAAAAAGCTGCACAACATAAGAAGAATCACTCTCGAGCCAGATCCTATGCCAACCCAAATTCTAAGAACAATTGATGGCTAAAGAAGCTACAAGGAGAGCTCAGCTTTAAAAGCAATGACCTAACCAAGGGGGACCGTAAAATAGGCCTTAACAAAAGGTCTGGAAGACTGAAAAACACCACCATAACCTCCCACACATGTCGAACCCAAGATTGCACCATATGTATTAACCTTGATCCATCCCAGAGTCGGAGGCGACCAAACCACACTCATAATAATTGGAGCCTTATTGGGGCGACTATAGAGATGAAACCGGTGAAGAATCAACAGATCATCAACACAGTTATGCATACAGTCGATCCCCAAACAATTCATATCATAAATAGAGCGCCACACTAGAGGTAAGGCAACCCTAAAATCAATAGTTTTTCCTTTAAAAATCCACTGGTTACGGGAATACCACACACTCCAAACCAACGCATGAAAAGCAACTCTCTATAAAATCCTAATCTAAGCACTAAAAGAAACAGGCAGGGTCTGCTTGAAAAATGAACCCCAAGTGTCAGCGGAGACACGTCTCTAAAATGTATAGAAAACCATCTCCCAAAGAGCTGCTGCAAGAGGGCACTTTAGAAAAAGATGATCCACAGATTCCTAACTAGCTCCACAAACACTACACTTGGAAGCTAATGAAAACCAGACCTTTACAAACGATCATCGGTGGGGAGCCTATCAGGCAAAAGTCACCAAGTCAGAACTGAATGAAAGGGAGGGATATAGGGAGACCAGACGTCTCTCCACCATGAGGCCTACGGATGTTATGAAACATCCTAGAGTAAGCCACCTTACAAGAAACAATATTGTCCCCAGAGTGAGGCCACAACAAATAATCTATCATCGAAGAAATCACTATCCTATCAATCCGAAACAGAGATCAGAAAATCAAGCTTAAAATCCATCTACCATCCCGAATGAAGTCAAAAACCCTTGCCTAAAGATGCCTGGCCAGGAAATCAAGAATCCCAAGTATATCGAAAATGGGCACCCTAAGCCAATTATCACGCCAAAAATCCCTCTTGGACTCTTCCCTTATTAGCTAGATACCATCCTTAATAAGCTTAACAAAGTTAGTCCTAAAAGAAGACAAGATAGAATAGGTGATGTAACCTCCCTAAGGTTTCTACAACTTTCTAATTTTCCTTCTTGCATAAAAAGGTAAAAGAAAAATTGTTTGAAGTTATAAACTTCTAAGTGAGCTTCCGAAGTAATGAATCATTCAACAAGGCTAGATATTTCAAACCAAGTCCACCAAGAGCATAAGGTCTACAACAACTGTTCCAGGCACCACGGACCAACTTGGACTCCTTACAAGAACCAGTCCGTAAGAAATTTATGATCATCTTAGTAACCATCTTAGTTAAGGAAACTGGCAACTTATAAACAATAAAAGAGTGAACAAAGGAGCCAGTAATCACTGAGTGAATCAAAGTAGCCCGACCAGCTAAAAATAGACACTTACCTTTTCACTTGGAAAATTTAGAGAAAATCTTATTTGCAATAGGCATAAAAATAGCTTTCTTGAGCTTACCCTTGAAAAGAGGAACCCCGATTAAGAAAACGGAAGATGACTAATCTACAACCCAACTAGGGACTGAAGAGAACTAATCCGAGTTGGAGAAATCGAAGGCCTAAAAAAGATGGAGAACTTACTCTAGTTAACAAGTTAACCTGAAATACTGCCATAAACTCTAAAAGCAAGCATGACACTCCTCAGGTATTTACCTGCCTCAATAAAAAACCAAAACATTATCGGTATACAACAAATGAGTAGGAGTGGTAAAACCCCTTAGAGAAGATATAGGCAAAACCTGATCTGACACCACTATTCTCTAAAGTAACCTACTGCGAAAATCCTCAACGATACCAAAAGAAGAGGAGAGAGAGGATCCCCATGTCTAACCCCTCTCAAGCAACTAAAATAAGTAGTCGGAGTTCTATTTATCAAAACAGACAGTCTCAAAGAGCCAAGAATGCTAACAATCCAATCAATGAAGGTTTAGGGCAATACAATCCTTATTGTGTTGATCCGTAATGAAACATAGTTGTTGTGGAGAGATAATCCTAGGAGCAACCTCAGCTAACCTGTCAGCCAGGATTTTGGAAGAATCCTTGAAAAGAAAATTAACAAGCACAGTAGGATGAAACTGATTAACCATTATCGAATCCCACATCTTCGGAAAAGAATGATAAAATCAAAATTCAAATCCTGGGCAACCACTCCAGAATGGAAGAAATCTTGAACCATAAGAATCAAATCTCTACCCACGATCTCCCAACAACGCTGAAAGAAAGGACCTGAAAAACCATCAAGCCTAGGAGCTAAAAGAGCATCCACGGCAAACACCGTATCATGGATAACATCGGCAAAGGGAATAGTGACTAAAAAGGAGTTCTCATCATGGGAAACTAAAGAGGGAACGATGTCATCCATAATTGAAAGATCATCATCAATCTGGACTGAATTAGAAGAGAAATAAATCCACATAAAACCTGACAATGTGATCTTTGATAACAGTCTGATCAACCGAAATAACCCCTTCAATCGAAAGTGAGAAAAAAACACTCCGACATTGCCTATGCTTAATCAAAGAAAGAAAAAAAGAAAGAATTACGATATCTATCTTGTAACCATTTCACTCTGGATCGATCAAGAAAAAAGCACTCCTAGCACGTCAAGATCATGATGAATGCATGACTCAGTAAAAAAACTCATCTGAAAAACCCAAATCAGACATTTGGCTCTGAACGAAGCGAAGTTCAATAGATTTCCTAGATATGTTAGAATTGAGATCACCGAAAAAACATCATAATTCCAAGAATTTAGAGCCTTTTTTAGATTCTTAAGCTTTCCAATCATTGTCTGAGGAGGTCAACTAATACAAGGAAAGTTCCATACCCTGCAAACCAGATTCATGAATTTAGGATGATGAACCCACATATTTTGAAAATGAAATGGTCTATAATTAGAGATTTGGGACTCAGCTAACCGAATCCAAAATGGATAGTGATTAGAAAACCGACAGGGGAGAGCCACATAACAGATATCCCGCCAACAGGTAGTGCAACCTCTAGATACCAAAGTTCAATCCAACATCCGCTCAAATCTAATGCGACTAGAATGACCCTTAACCCAAGTAAAATTAGCACCCTAAGACCGAATACCAATCAGATTGCAATCCTCAATCATCGACTTAAAGTCCTCTCAAGAACCTCTAGCAAGAGATCGAGAACCCAAACATTCTTGAGCACCCAAAACTGTATTGAAATCACCAACCATCAACAAAAAGAAAGAAAAAGAACCAGCCATCTCCCGAAGAGAACACAAAAGCACACTGTAAACCGAGCCAGAGGTACTAGCATAAATAAAAGTGTACCAATGCATCACAGACTTGATAGAAATGGAGACGGTCAAATGCTGCTCATGATACAAAACTATTTGAGTATCTGAACTTGAGTCATAAGCAAATACTCAAATTGACGGAATCAATCCAGCCCTATCATTCATACCCACCAAACAAAGACTAAGAGAAGACCAAAACTTGGCAAAAATCGAATCAAAAGCCACCATGGGCTCTGAAACACAAACCAAGGAAGGCTGATAGGAACAATATAAATCTTTGAGCACACGTTTCGAAGAGTTGTTCCCAATACCACACCAGTTCCAATAAAGGATACTAATCATGGGAACTGCTAAATGGAGTCCAAAACTCGGACTTATATGACTCCAACCTACGTTTGACCATTATGGTTCTCTGAGCGAGACCATCAAAATCCACATCCTTAGCTTCCACCTATTTAGCCCAAGAAGAATCGGCAATAAAGTGAAGCTCAACCTGAGAATACGACAAAAGCAGATCATCTTGAATGGTATGACTAGAAGAAGTAGCCGAAACTCTAACACCTAAGGATTAAATAGGAACACCCAAATAGAAAGTGTCTATAACCGAATGGCTCAAAAAAACAACAATAGAGGAGGTGGGAGGAGCCTTACAATGCAAAAAGCTACAAACCTACTAAGCATTATGAGCGCTAGATAAAGGAATTGGGATCTAACCCACAATAGTAGATGAATGCTTTGAATGAGGATCGCTAAAAAAAAGTCAAACATGAATATGAGGACTGAACAAAAGAAGGACCTGAAGAAACCGACTGATGAACCAACACATAATCTATAGTCCCCAAATCTTGAGAAATAGTAGCAAAAGGATTGGAGACAGGGACCTTCTAAACCGTCTTATCTATCGGATGATAAACCATCTTAGACGACCTAGAGCGAACTGGCTAAAAAGCTGTATCCTCAACAAAAACCTTAGCCATTGACTGAGATGACTTTCCAGCACTTGCAGCAGGAACCTTAGATTTGTTTCAACAAAAATAACTGGTAAATGGCCAATGGAGGAACAGATGGAGTAAAATAAAGGCAAGTTTTCATACTCCACAGAAATGAAAGAGCCACAGAAATGAAAGAGCTATGAAACTCATCCCTTTCTAAAAGAATGAGGAAGGAAGCAATGCGGACGTGTCAACATCCACTAAAACCCTGGCATATTGCCCAAAATCATTATCAATAGTAGTCTTATCCAGTCTCAACGGGACCCTAATACCTCTGGCCAAATAAAAAATGATCTTCTGGTGCCAATATTCCTAAGACAAATAATAGAACCTAATCCAAATCTGCTCGTTAGTGGACTTCAACAAAGTGGGATTAAAAACCGAAACCCTAGGCTGAAGACGAAGAACGCTGGGCTTTAGATTAATCAAACCCAAACCCCAAAACCTTGTTCTTGTTCCCATGAGACATCAAAATGATCTGGAAATAGCCTTTCCCAAAAGATACAAGTCTCAAATCCTCAAAAATCATCCAATGCTTTCCAAGGTTAGCCTTAAGGTTAGCAAGCTTCCAAGGACACTCCCTACTAGAAAGAACCACACGCCTATAAGAGCATTTCTACATAAATCAAGTCTGGATTGATAAGCAATTGGATTAACCCGAATTGACACAAATCCTCCCTTTTTTAAAGACGTAAAAGTCAAAAGGAAGGACTGAACAGAAGCTTGGGGAGTCTTTAAAATATCCATATATGACTTGCCACCAATAGGCAAGGGGTTAGAATTCATAACAGGTAACTGAGTGAAACCTCCAACAGTAACCGGTTGATCATCCAAAGGGATATAACAATCAACATATTACCCAAACTGTCCCCTTACTATTAGAAGAAACCATCTCCTCACCATAAGTAAGAGTAGTAGTTGAACTTGAATATGGAGAAGAAAACAAGGAAGCCTTCAAAGACATGGGATCCTCCATAAGGCCATGCATGGGAGGAGAAACCATGGTCCGATAGATAAAAGATGCAAAAACAACAAAAGACTAGAAGAAAAGAATAAAGAGCTAAAATAAAGACAAATAAACCACCAAAAAATTCATTAACCAGAGTGATGATAGCCAGCGACAGTAGCAGACACAACCCCAAGCCAAAAACCTAAAAATAAAAATTTCATTATTCAAGGATGTATAAAAATCTGTGATCAGAACAACAATATTAATACTGATGTAACTCTGTGCCGATAACCCCAATTACAAAATTCTTGATTCCTTTTTGTATATAATTTCACGATCTACAACTTAAGGCTGTAAATTCAGAAACCGAACAAAATATGCTTGAATACGCAAAACAAAAGTGAAACCCACGAGAAAAAACACAAAGAACAACAATTTAGAAACTATCGTAACTCTTTACAGAAAACCTCAAATCACAAAATTCTTGAGTTCTTTATTGCGCATATTTTCACTTTCTATAACTTTTATGAAGGAAAACAATTTAGAAACTAATCAGATGATACTCAAAAACATGAATTAAAGGTGAAACCCTAGAGAAAAAGCACAAATCAAACAATAATATTGAAACTAATGTAACTCAGTAAAGGGAACCCCAAATAACGAAATTATTGATTCCATAGTGCATGAAATTTCACGATCTATAATGTTTATGAAGAACATAAAATCAGAATCAAACCAATTAATGCTCAAAAAAGACAAACGGTGCCAAGAATTAAAAAAACCATCGATATAAGTCATAGTAACCATACATGATTGCAAGTGTCCTCAGTCTAGAGCCACATAAAAATGTAATCAAATGACCACAAAACTTCTTGAAGATGATAGAAAATTGATTGAAAAACAATCTCCAATTTGAATCACTTGAATCAAAGTTCAAATGAGAAAGTTATGGTGTTGGGAAGATGAGAAAGTTTGAGAGAAAATTTTGCACAAGTGTTTTTCAAGTTTTTCTTCCTAGAATGAAATGAGAGGGAAAAAGGATATTTGAATGAGGGAAACAAAAGAAAAAAATTAAGGGCCAATCAAGATGTGTAACCTCTACAGCCAGTGGAGGCATGTGGCCTCAACGGGGGCAGAAGGCATCTCTTGTTGTGGTGGTCATGCATCTCCACGGGGAGAGGTGGTTGGCACTTTTTGTTGGCAACTTCTTCTAGCCAGCGCACCTTTGTGTTCTTCAACCGTTCTCCGGCCTCTGAATTTTGAATTCAAATCTGTTTTCAGATTACAAACTGGGACTCCCTCGTGCATAAGAACATCAACAAAACTTACATAAAAAATATGGAATTCAACTTGAAAATCAAAGTTGAAAACCAAGTATGTTAAAGATATGGAAAGTTTCGTAACTTCCTAACTGGAACTTGAAACTTAATGAACGAGTAACCAAAATAACAGAAACTCAATTTGGAATAAAACAAACACAAATTCAAGTCCAATACCATAAAAATACAAACAAATAAATATAAGAACACACAATTATGACATTTCCTAGATATAGTCCTAGAACATGTAATTTCTCAAAAATTGTCAAATTAAATCTAAAGCATGTGCATATTTTAATAAGCGTGTGTATGTGTAATAAAAATTTGGCACAAAGATACAAGGACACATATGGATGCAATGTCTGTGTGTGCATCTAAGCCTTAAAAGAGGATTGAGCTTTTATTATACCTTTATCAAGCAATGGAGCCCATTCCTCTTTGAAGACTTCAATTTTACTTGGTATGTTGTCAAATCTTCCTTGAGGCTTGATAAACCTTGATACTTAGACAACTAATCAATACAAATGAAATATTGTTTTGACATGGAATTATACCAACACAAGACTCAAGAATCTAACAATCCGCTAGAAGGTTGCCCGCTCCCATAGAAAAGGTACCGGGGAGCTCTTTGGCTCACCGGTTCCATGACTCCTATCTAGCAGGTCTTGATGGTCTTTTCCTTTTTTATGTATGACTTGACATGCAAATAGGTGGATAAGAGAGCTAGGATTTGTAGGGTCAGAGCCTAGCTCTCATACATGTAGAATAAAAGAGATAGATGGTTGAATGACAATTCTTTTGATAGAATTATACTGACCTAGGAGGAAAAAGCATCACAAGTGATAATCCCAAGTAGTATCTAGTGGAGAGAGAGAGAGAGGTCATTTTTCATATACAATATAAGAAGTGCTCTAGGGAGCTTTTAAGAATGGAAAAGTAGTACAACATAAGTGCTCCGGAAGCTTACAATAGTAGCCAAGTAGCATAAACCAATGGAGGGGGTTCTTTATAGATAAGTAGCCATGTAGCCTAAACCAAAGAATGACGCATCTAGTAAACATGTAGCCATGTAACATGTTCATTTTGTTAAGGAGGGGAGTATGAGGGCTCCCTCTTAGATAGATATCTCCGTCGTGTGTAGGGGTTTTCCATTAAGGTGAGGTTAATGGAGAACTCCCTCAAATAGTGTAGAAGATAACCCAAGTACAGAATGAGAAAGTGTGTTGAGGAGGGATGCATAAGGGATACCCATTGGAGTGATACCTCCCATTTGATGTATGGTTTTTCAAGGAGGTTGAGTTGCTGGAGAACACTCCAAAATGGTTCAGAATTTATCGGAACAAAATTGTCATATATTTTGGACCTCAATTCCACAACCTTTGTCTCATTTTCGGATGATTTGTTTATCTTATGGCTCGTTTATTGTGTTTTCAAGTAATTAGGTATATCTTGGACAATCGGATAGAGTATGCAGATTTATGCTGAAAAAGGGACAAGAATGGAGTAATATTTGAAGACAGTGTACGGATCCTTCACTGGTCATCACCAGTGCATCAACCATACACTTAGAAGAAAGAATGAAGCAAGTCAATACACGGGTCCTCAACCCGTAAACCATCTTGCATTTGTCCTTGCATCGTATAAAAACTGGGAGATGGAAAACATATCATAAGGTCAATACATGGGTCCTAAACTGCATATTTGTCCACGTATTTGAAGAATTAAGTGAATTAGAAGAATTTCTGCTGTAAGCCTATGAGAGTGCAAGATTATATAAGAAAAAGACCAAAAACTTTCATGACATGAAGCTTTTGGGGAAGGAATTGATTATAGGAATGCATGTGCTACTATTTGAATCCCGCTTTAAACTTTTTTCAGGGAAGCTGAAATCAAGATGGGCAGGACCATATTGACTCATCAAAGTCTCCTGTAGTGAGGCCGTAGAAATTTAAAATTTGTAGAATTAGAAGACTTTTGTGGCCAACGGACATAGACTTAAGCCATACATGGGAGTTGAGGCACATGAGGTAGGAGTTGAGGTCTTGGTGCATGGGAATTGATCAAGCTTTAGTAACGACTTGCCAAGATGATAACTAAGGCGCTTATGGGGGGCAACCCATTGAGGCATATCAATTTGATTCTGTTAATTTCTTTTTGTTCATTTGTAGTTTTAACAAAGATAATCTGGTGTATTGGACATAATTGTTAAGAGATATTTGGGTTATTGGAGATAGTTGTCATGATTGCTTAACCTTTGTGATTAAGTTTGTGCTTCAAGGTTATGTTCTTCATCTCTTCGTTCGACACACCGACTACTTGCAAGTCTTGAAAGGATGAGCAAGCCAAGAGTGCCTATAAAAAGGGCGGGAACCTACTCATGTTTTAGACAAATGAAGAATCGCATCGATTTCATCCTTTTAACTAAATTCAGTATTCTCACGTTATCTCTTGGGTTTTGTTTATGAAATTGTGCATTTGAATGGTTGTGAATCATTTTTGGGATTATTGTGTGAATACTTCACATGGAAACTTGTGGGTGTATATTTTGCTTAGCTTGGGTTTCCGTAATTTTGAGCTTATTGATTATTTATTTATTTTTGTTTGATGAGCCGAAGGCTCTTGTGGATATATTTTGAATTTACAGGCTATATGTAGATATAGCCTAATTCGGTTTGGGGGCTTTGGAATGATGCATATTTCATGTACATATTTTTAAGTCTATAACAGGATATTGGTTTGGGGGTTGATTCTCCTCCATACCATCGATTTTGAATGTGAATGCTTGATGTGAAATGTGATTTCCTACTCCGGATGCATGTGCTTCAGTGTGTTCTTGTATCGAGTATCTTATGTTTTGTATAAGCCATTTTGAGTCTTCATTTTATGGGCGTTGATTGTGCATGATTAGTGCATAGGTTGTTATGATTTATGTTAGATGTGCGCCGCTAGGCCCAGTTCTCTTGTCTTCAACATTGAGGACAATGTTGGGTTTTGGTTTAGGGGTGTAGATGCCTTGTTGATTAATCTTTTTATTTGTCTGGAGTCCTCTATTTATCATTTTTTTGGTCCAAATGTTTCGATTTGTCGCAATGGCCAAAATTTTGAGCTTTAACTAGATTGGATGTGATGCCTTGAGCGTGTGCTTTTGTTACTCGTAGGTTATTTTGCATTGTCATGGGCTAGTCCCATCCTTTGTGTGCTTGATTTGAGGGGACTCGATGCTTTTGCACCTTGTTCTAATAGTGGAGACATCTATGAGGTCACAAACACAAGCCATTAAATTGTGCACTGAGTGTTAAATTCTTTCTATTCTTTAAACACTCTTCTTGTCATAAGTGTCATATGCCATAAAGCATACATTTCATACATATGGTGGATTGCTTGTTGGATGCATTCATTCCTGTGAGAGACTAATTATGGATATGATCTTAGGAATTGTGTATAATTAACTACTCAAAATGCCTAAACACATTCCTTTTTCCCTATTGTGTGCATCATAGCCAAATTTATGGCCAAACACTTACCTTTCATTTGGAACCAAAATGTAACCATATAGTCATAGCCAAACACAAGCCTATCTCTATGTATGATTAGAGACTATCTCTATGTAGTTTGCATTCTAGTGTGAAATGTGTTTGTATGTGTATATGTTTACAAAACAAAGATAATGAACTTGATTTTAGTCTTAAATCATTCTTGATTGAGTTCCAAACACTTTGGTTACTCATACTCTTAATTTCAAGTTCTAAGTCAAAAGATATGATACTTTCCAGTCATGTTGCATACATTGTGTTCGTCTTCGTATATCGAGTCGAATTATTTTTTTATGGGTTGAGTATCTTATATGTCCATGTCCGTGAGAGAGTAACAGTTGGTAATCCACAAATGGATTCAAATTCTGAGTTTGAAGGCCGGAGAACGGTCGAAAAACGTGAAGGGAGGTCGAGGGAAAAAGAAGACAGCACCAAGCTCTTCTTTCCCAAGATGGCGTGTGGCCATCTCGGGCAAGAAGGCTTGCTGCCCCAAGATGCCCACGTGCTATCTCGGGCAGCAGGTAATCTTTGTTGCTTCTTGTCCTTCTTTGTCATTTCACGCTCTATTCTTTCTCTCTCCTTTATATTTCCTTTCCCTCTCACAATTTTTCAAGAGAAGAATTTGAAACTTAAGCTGAATTTTCTCTCAAACTTTGTCACCTTCCAAACACTCTATTTTTCTCATTTAAGATTCAATTAGGGTGATACAAATTTAAGAATGTTCATCTAAACGTCCTCTATCTTTTCTTAGAAGGTTTGAGTTGGTTTTGCTGCAGTTTTTGGTGTCTAATCACACAAAAACGGAATTGTCTCAAGTTTACTAAGGTATTGATTTTCTCCTAAAGGTTTCTCTTAAAACTTTGTCAGTTGCCTTGGGTTTTCATCTCCTCTATATATTAGTGCCTTGTGATTGTTTAGATTTGAATTTTAAACTCATTTAAAGATAGATTGAGTTTCAACTGAAATCTCACATGTTAAGTTAGGTTTTGATCTTGCCTTCGTTTTCACATGTTTGGGATTGTATTGTGTTTGCTTTGATTCTAGGGCTATTTGATGATCTTTAATTGATTGATTTTGTGAAAAATAGTTCCTCACATGTATTAGGCTATCGTTGGCCGAAATCTCACTATGATACAAGTGATTGTGTTCTTGTGAGCTATTCATGTGCTTTGTTGAATCTATCAATTGAAAATATGCTCTAGAACTTTTGCTTTAATCTAAATGACTTTGTCATATGATTGTAGCTTGTTTTGGTTTATGTAATTTAAATTTGATTATATGATTAATTGAATATATCTTGAGTTCAAGTTTAGATTTATGCAAGAATCTAGGTTGAAATTAACTTGTCATATATTTTGTTTGAACTAGATGAATTAGACATGCATTTTAACTAGACAACACTTGGTTTGTGCATTCATGATTATGTCTAGTATTTTCCATAGAATGTGTTGATCATAACATTCTATGTTGCGTGTTTTTTTGCATTTTGCATTCATGATTACCTAGATGCCTTGTGAGAAGGAAGTCTTGACAATAGGTGTGAGGCCTATGATGTTGAGTATGAAAGTCTTGACAAGAGGTGGGAGATCTCAGAATGTCATGCAAGGGAGTCTTGCCTAGGGTCGTGAGGATTTCGAAGGGTGAGCGAGGAAGTCTTGACAAGAGGTGTGAGACCTTAGAATGTTGAGCAAGAGGGTGACATATTCATGAGTAAGATAGGAGGGTAGTTTCTAGGTGAATGGGTCACTTGAGAGATTGTGGATTTTCTTTGCTGGTAGTTGCTAACCCATGGATGTTTCCTCTTCGGAGGTATACCACGTATATCATGTGTCAGCCTTCTCTATTCCTATCTCTCTTATATTTGTATATGTTATTGGGATTTTGTGGATAAAACATTTTATGTAAATTGACTTCCTTACTATAATATGAATTGTGTATGTGTTATGGATGTGTGTTTGTATCACACTTTACATGTTTTATATATTGATTAATTGTCTTTAACTGATATATATATTGTGATACAAGCAATCTGGAGGGACAAAATTTTGTTTATTTCAGTGGAATTGAAAAAGGTGTCTAACCTATTCACCCCCCTCTAGGTTAGCCTTGAGCATTTAACCGTGTTTGTATTTTCAATTGATATCAAAGCAGGAAATTAGATTGTAATTTTTGAGCATCCAGGTGATACATTCACTGTATTTACAAAGCTTTTGAAGTCATGGGCTTACAAGATGATGTAATGGTGGAAGGAGCCTCAAATACTAGGTCACCATTACTTCGAGGCACTAACAATAGGTATTGGAAGTTGAGGATGAAGGTCTATATCTGCTCAATTGATGAAAGGGTGTGGTTGGTAGTGGAAGAAGGTTATAGTCCCCCTACCAAGGTTCAAGAGGATGGAACTAATATACTCAAGCCAAAGATTGAATGGACAACAAATGAGTTTGAAGTTGCTAAATGGCACCATCGTGCTATGAATGCCATTTTTGGAGGTGTTGATGGGCATCAATTCTCCTACATTCAAAATCTTGAATCCATAAAAAAGGCTTGGGGTACTCTTCAAGTCTTTAATGAAGGAACCTTAGCAGTGAAGAAATCAAGGCTTTAAATGTTGGCATCATAATTTAAAGGTTTAAGTATGGGTGAAGAAGAAAAGTTCGAAGACTTTCAATTCTGGCTTCATAACATTGCTAACCAATGTCAAGTACTTGGAGTACCTATCTCAAGAGAGCGTTTAAGTTGGAAAATCCTTAGGTCTCTTCCTAAGAGATTTAAATCAAATGTGACAGCCATTAAGGAAAGCAAGGATGTGGATAGCATGAACATTGATGAGTTGCTTGGGTCTCTCTAAACTTATGAGATGTGCTTGAAGCTAAAGATCAAGAGTAAGGGAATCACTCTCAATGCTATTAAAGAAGAGAGTGATGTTGAAAATGAAGAAATGGCTCTTTTGGTTAGAAAGTTCAAGAATTTTCTAAAGAAGAATGCCAAGCCTAGATGCAAGTTTTCTAAGGAAAAGGGAGTTAAGAAACCATCATCTCTAAGGAATGAGAAGAATAGTTGAGCCATGCTTCAATTGTCATGGTTTCGGTCTCTTTGCTAGTAAGTGCACCAAGAAGCCATCTAAGAAAGATGAGAAAGGCAAAGTGTTGGTGGTTACTTAGAGTGATGATGACTCTAGTGATGATGAGAACTCTAGCAGTGGGTCTTCAAGTGATGAAGAGTTGGTGAGCAACTTTGTAGATCTAACGGCTTCTCATTCTTCACTAGATATTGTTGGTACAATATCTTTGAACAAGAACTTTGATGTAAATCATCATGTAAGCTTTAGTTTCATTCCTACCAATCTTGAGTTGTTTGCTAAGATAGAGAAGCATGAAGAAGCTAGAGATAATGCTCTAAGAGAGGTAGTTGAGATGGATGATTTGATCGAAAAACAACTAGATGAGTTTGTGATTGGTACTCATAGACTTCTTGGTGAGAAAGGTGATATTATGAAGAAGTTTAGAGAGCTTGAAAAGATAAAGTTTGAGAAGGATAATGTGATATCTTATTTGAAGAAGAAAACTAGAATTAATGGAAGAAATAGACACGGCTAAGGAGGCCATCAATGACTTAGTGAATGATTCAGTAAGTGTGTCTAGTGTTAGGAATCTTGTTAACTCTCATAGTGGTAAAGACGACTAAGTAGTTGAAAAGGAGTCCTTGAAAGCACCACTTTCTACTCACGTGGATGAAGTCGTGATTGATAAGAAACCACACAAGAAGAGAAAATCAAAAGCTAAGAAGAAGTTGGCAAACAAGGTATCTTTGCAAACTCCTAGTGAAGCTAGTTCAACTCCAAAAGGTACAATCTCATCTTTTATTCCAATTTTCCATTATTGCAACACAATAGGTAACATTAAGCCTAGGTGTTATAAATTCATTGAAAAATGCAAATTAGGAAATGAATCTAGAGATAAGGAGATTAAACTTCAACTTAAACATGCTAAGGCTTTGAAAGTTGAGAAATATGGTAATATTGCTAAGAATGAAAAGAAGTTGTGGAGTAGAAAGAGAGCTTATCTTGATCAACTTGACAATGCTTGTGTTGAAAATATTAGGGAAGAGTGTATTAATGATATTCTTGTTAATCAAGTCATTGAAGTACTTTACTCTAGATTTAACATTGTTGTCAAGGATGATATTGGAAATGTTAGTGTAGGTACACCCAAGAACAAGTGGTTCAAGGGTGAGTGCTCTTACCACTAATGTAAGAAGCACATGTGAGGTAGCTTTGAGGCAATATATCAATTGTGTTGAGAATTCTAGCTTGTTAGCTTTGAATACTTCATGTATTGATATGAACTTGGTTATCTCACATTAAGATTGTTATGATGGACGAAAATTGTTGGTTAACTTTTGAGAAGTTCTTTTGATATATGTGTTGGTTGAGTTGAGATATTATGCTTTTTATACTTTTGTTGTAAAATATCGTCAACTTGGTGTCATGAGGACATTCAAGGCAGGAGTGCTCATAAAAAGGGCAGAAGTATAATATTTGGTGAATATAATGTGCAAAAGGTATCTCTATACTCAAATGCATTTTCTCTTAGATATTCATCTTTTGACTTAATCTTCGATATAAATCTCATAATATGTCATATTAGAGAATTTTTTATAGCATACATATGATTCTCATTGACATAGGTTATTTTAGAATCTAATAGTGATATTGTTCACGTTGATCTTAACTTTGATGATTGTTTGTGTATAGTATATTGAGTGACATTACTTTTGAAAATATGAGCTTCATATTCTTTGAATGCTACTCATTAGAGAAGTAATGATCTTGAATAAGTCTCTAGTTGTTGCTTTTAGATCATGTGCTTATGAGCCATAAAATCTTGGTTTTTTAAAATTGCACTTTGCTTCTCTTAATGTTTTGCTAGTGGGTTGAGTTTACTAATATGTCAACTTTGGATACACCGTGAAGTTTTTGTGCTTAAGTTCATTTAAAATGACCAATGGTTAGTATCCATTTTGCTTCGGTAATTACATAGAACTCAACAAGCACCTTCATGTAAAGAGCTACACATATTGGTTGTAAAAGCTAACCAATGTTGGAAAGAGCTACACCATTGTGATAAGTGAAAGCAGTCATGAAGTGAATTTTTTTTATGTTTTAAAAAAAATCAAAGAAGTGTTGAATTGAAATCATAAAAATAAAATTCTTTGATTCAAAGCCTAAAAAGAAATGGAGGAAGGCTTAAAAAAAAGTATAGTTGAAAAATCAAATGAGCTCGGGTTGAAAAATAGATATGTGATGATGAGCCACATGCACACACATGCTCATATGTTGAAATCTATTCTCTTAAAAGCAAAAATTCCGGATGATAATCGGTTTGACTTTTTATGGAAAAAGCTTAAGATGAATAGATGTTGAAATTAGTTTGCATGTTGATTATCAAACTACTTCTTGATATATATTTGAAGCATATCTCTCACACACACACTTTATTTATGAGTATGTTGATATTTTAGCAATTTTTGAAGAATTATGAGAGAACTTGAAAATCATTATGTATCTCTCTTAGCATATGAAGCATATTTTGTTGAGATTTCTTCTAAATTTCTTGAATGGGTGATTGTGTGAATATCTTTGTGAAATTTATGCTATCATTGATTTGAGTTATGGCATTTATCAAGGGGGAGCATTGTATGCTAGACATTGTTCTCTTTTATGATATGTTGACATGCTTCATTTTGTTACATGTTGGCATACTTTGACTTAATGATATTTGTAAGATGTTACTCACTATATTTGTCTTGCATGATAATTCATTCTTAAATCATATGTCTTTGTTTTTATATTTTTGTGACTAATGTGTTTGTTTTGTTTCACTCACTTTGGTTGTATGTGTGTAGCATCTTATCACACAAGAAAATGGGAAGAACTAAGATTACTGGAAGTGGAAATCAATTGAATCCCAGTTTACCTCAAAATGATCCAAGACTTTAAGGAAAAAAGATTTAGGGATATTTGGAACAAAGAAGATATTTCAAGAGAGGCATTGACTTTGGTAAGTGTAGATATTCTTATGTTCTTATGTGCATAGAGGATAGGAAATGAGATTCTTGGGTGAGCATGCTAAGAGTTGTAAATGATACTCTTGTTAAAGAGTCTTATCATGAATATAAGGAAAGTGCCACCTTGTTAGATGCTTTAATGGGAATAAGGGGTATTGTATTTAGAGTTAACTCGGAGAACATTAACAAGTTTCTTGGGCTATCTAATGATATATATTCTAATTTTCTAGATGTGAATGTTATTGAGAATCTAAATATCATGGGTAGAACTCTTTGTGACAGTGCTTCCTTTGAGTGGTAAAATAGGGCATACATTAGTCAACATGAGTTAACTAAGGCTAGTGCATTTTGGCATTTATTCATTTACAAAAACATTATTGGATCTTCGAATTCAACCGAGTTGAATAAGGACAAGATCAAAAAAGTGTATGCCTTGGTAACTAATAGACTGATAAACCTTGGAGATCTTCTCATGTATTACATTGATAATGTGTCTTTCTCTGCTAGAGGTGATAAAAAGCTTGCATTATCGGGGTTTATTACTTCATTGTGTTTAGCTCATGGGATTAAAAGTAGAGAAGATGATGTGTTAGTTCAACCCTTGGAAAAATATTGTGATAAGCATGTGTCATACATGTCCTATAAGTATAAGGGTAAAACTTGTGATACTTTTGGACTATTTAGTAGTTCTCAAGTTGATTGTCATGTGATCAGCACAAGTATTCTTCTGGATTGGGCTATACAATTGAAGGAGAAGATTGATGAACTCGGTGCAATAGTTGTTCAACATGATGCTAGGATTAAAGAGTTAGAGGGGTGCATTGCTTCAAGCTCAAGACCACCACTCAAGCATTATGCCAGATCGACTACTCGCACGATTTTCTTTGATGGAACACGTGGCTAGTATTTGATCTTTAAGGTACATTTCTTAATCTTTTGGCATCATTTCATGTCAAAGAGGGGGAGAAAGAGTATATGCTACTTGCTTATTTTGTGAAATTTTGAACTTAATTGCATGTAATAATTAGTCTTATGATTAAGTTCATGTAATAATTAGTCTTAAGATTTGATAAAGAAGTTTTATGATTTGGCATGTATTGAGGGGGAGATACATGTATTTGTGGACTTTAATTGTATATTCTTATCCATATTATATGTTGTTATTTGTTGTTTTCTCTTGTATATGCATTGTGCTTTGAGATGATTTGTAGGTTACTTCAAGAGAAAATCAAGATGAAGTTCAAGAGTTTATGAAGATTAGTTCTAGGAATCTTACTCATTGTAATGTGAGGGAGTGATTTTATGACCTATCTTTATTTTTTTATTTGTAGTAAATGTATAGGTGTTTTGACATGGAATTTACCAAAGGGACAGACTGTTAGGTTTTAGATAATGTTGACATTAATTCCATATTAAAATGATGTTTACTTGTAAGGATTTAGTTGTTTAGGTTCATGATGATTCAAGCTTCAAAGTAAAAAGACCAACTAGTCAAAGCAAGGTAAAAGTCTTCAAAGAGAAAGAATGCTATATGGTTCTACAAAAGTATATTAAGATCATATCTTTCTCTTACAAGGCTTAGGCACATAAACACAATTCATACATTTGTGTCCCTGCATAGTTGTGCACCATTACACACACACACAATTCATACAATTGTGTCCCTGCATAGTCATGCACTATTAAGGCACACACACAAAAATCATACATATGTGTCCCTGTATTGTTGTGCACCATTTATAACACATTCATACACTTGAAGATGAATGTTCATGAATTGATATGAAAATAACATGTTTTGGAAAATGCGTGGTTGGAGACTATTTCTATGTAGTTTGTATTCTAGTGTGAAATGTGTTTATATGTTTATATTTTTGTAAAACATGGATAATGAACTTGATTTTATTCTTAAATCATTCTTGATTGAGTTCCAAACACTTTGGTTACTCATACTATTAATTTCAAGTTCTAAGTCAAAAGATATGATACTTTCTAGTCATGTTTTGTACATTGTCTTCGTCTTCGTATATCGAGTCGAATTATTTTTTTCTGGGTTGAGTATCTTATATGTCCATGTCCATGAGAGAGTTACAGCTAGTAATCCATAAATGGATTCAAATTTCGAGTTTGGAGGCCGGAGAACGGTCGAAGAACGTGAAGGGAGATCGAGGGAAAAAGAAGACAGCACCAAGCTCTTCTTTCCTGAGATAGCGCGTGGCTATCTCAGGCAAGAAGGCTTGCTGCCCCGAGATTCCCACGTGCTATCTCAGGCAGAAGGTAATCTGGGTTGCTTCTTGTCCTTCTTGGTCATTTCACACTTTATTATTTCCCTCTCCTTTATATTTCCTTTCGCTCTCACAATTCATTTCTGAAATTCCCTTGATCTTTATTGTGTGAATATACCTAGAGGGGGGGGGGGGGGTGAATAGGTATATGCTCCAATTTTTATCTTCTTTTTAAAACAATGCAATTCTAACAATGCTTAATGAAAATTGCAAACAATAACACACAATATTTACATGGTAAAACCTCCAAAGAGGAAACATCCACGGGTTGATACCACAACCACCGGCAAAAGCAAATCCACTATTTCAAATAGAGTTACACACTCAAGCAATCACACATGCTCTACAAGCTTCTCACTTTCACTCTATCTTGAACCTAGTGATCTACTAAGCCGACTTTCTATCCAAGACCCCCTATCTCTAGGAAGATTCCTTGCTCACCTATCCGGATCCTCCAGACCCTAGGCAAAACTTCTTGCTCGACTATCCGAGTCCTCCCGACTCTAGTCAAGACTTCCTTGCTCAACAATCCGAGGTTTCACACCTCTTGTCAAGACTTCCTCTTGCTTAGCTATCCAAGTCCTTCAGACTCTAGCTAAGACTTACAATTGCTCAAATCAAAGAATCACTCTAAGATATGAGACTTTCAACCTCTTCACAAGGTATCTAAGTGATCATGAATGCAAAACGCAAACAAACACTCAACATAGAAAATGATGATCAACAAATTCTATGGACATGCAACTAGATGACTAGATTATGCTTTCAAAGATCTATCACAAATGCATCTAGACAACTTAAGCATGTTATCAACTAAGAACATAGATATGAAATTATAGACATCAATTGAAACAAAACCTAGTTCTTAGAAAATGAAATTAGATCTAGAAACAATCAATCAAGCAAAAGAACAAAGGTTTTCTATAAACAATTTCATATTTATCAAGTTTAGCACAAATCATTCAATATATCACAAATCTAGATAAACTTGAAAATCAAATCAAAAAACCACAAAATAATATCAAAATCATCCTAGTCATGCTTCTTAATCAAATAACATCAATCAATAAGAGGATCTAAGAAGAAAACTAAGGAGAAGATGATTTTACCAACAAGGAGGCAATCACGAACTGAAGATCAGATCACAACCACAAATGTAGGCATCCTTTGGTTCATGAAATGCTTGGGGTTTGTAGAACTCTTCAAGACACTCGAAATCGGTTTTTAAATCAAGTGAGTCGGAGTAGAAATGAAGAAGTTATCACAAAAACAAAAATCAAAATGTTGAGAGAAAAATTCTGCACTTGTTCTTCAATTTCTCAACTTGTTATTATCTTTTAAAATGAGAGGGAATGAGAGGTTTTAAAGAGTGAAATGCCAAAAAGACATTTTTACCCTTCTTCCTTAGTGTCTCCCCAAGATGGCGCATGGGCATCTCGGGATGGTGCTTGGTGATGGCTTAGGCCATCGCACCTCACCCCTTGCACTCTCCTCACGTTCTTCGACCGTTCTTTGGCCTCCAAACTCCGAATTCAAATCCATTTGAAGATTACAAACCAGGACTCCCTCACGGACATGGACATATAAGATACGTAACCCAAAAAATAAGAATTTGACTCGATATATGAAGACGAAGACAATATATGCAACATGAGTTGAAAGTGTAGTATCTTTTGACTTAGAACTCGAAATAAATAGTATGAGTAACCGAAATGACCTGAACTCAATCATGAACAATATAAGGCTAAAATCAAGTTCAATATCCATGTTATACAAACATATACACAAACAAACACATTTCACACAAGAATGCAAACTACATAAAGATAACCTTCAATCATGCATTTTCCAAAACATGCTACTTTCATACCAAATGCATGGGCATTCAACTTCAAGTGTGTGAAAGTGTTATACCAAATGATGCACTATGATGTAGGGACATAAATTTATGAATTGTGTGTGTGTGCGCATTTAATGATGCACAACTAAGCAGGGACACATATGAATGAATTGTGTGTGTGTGCGCCTACGCCTTGCAAGAGGAAGAAGTATCTCAATACCTTAGCATCCAAGAATGGTACCAATCCTCTTGAAGATGAACTTTGCATCATGAGAAGTTGCTTTTCTTCCTTGAAGCTCTTATCATCACAAACCACTTAAGCAACTAAGCATTACAAAGAAATGAAGTTTTGTTATGGAGTCAAGCCAGCACAAATCTAAGACCTAACAATTTCAAGAGAAGAATTTGAAACTTGAGCAGAATTTTCTCTCAAACTTTCTCACCTTCCAATCACTCTATTTTTCTCATTTAAGCTCTGATTTGGGTGATCCAAATTTAAGAGTGTTCATCTAAACATCCTCTATCTTTTCTTAGAAGGTTTGAGTTGGTTTTGCTGCAGTTTTTGGTGTCTAATCACACAAAAACGTAATTGTCTCAAGTTTACTAAGGTATTGATTTTCTCCTAAAGTTTTCTCTTAACATTTTGTCAATTGCCTTGGGTTTTATTCTCATCTATATATTAGTGTCTTGAGATTGTTTAGATTTGAGTTTTGAACTCATTTTAAGCTAGATTGAGTTTCAATTGAAATCTCACATGTTGAGTTAGGTTTTGATTTTGCCTATGTTTTCACATGTTTGGGATCGTTTTATGCTAGCTTTGATTCTAGGACTATTTGATGATCTTTTAATGATTGATTTTGTAAAAAATAGATCCTCACATGCATTAGGCTCTCTTTGACCGAAATCTCACTATGATACATGTGCTTGTGTTCTTGTGAGCTATTCATGTGCTTTGTTGAATATATGAATAGAAAATATGCTCTAGAACTTTTGCTTTAATCTAAATGACTTGTCACATGATTTTAGCTTGTTTTTGGTTTACTTAATTTAAACTTGATTATATGATTAATTGAGTATATCTTTAATTCAAGTTTAGATTTATGCATGAATCTAGGTTGAATTAACATGTCATATATTTTGTATGAACTAGATGAATTAGACATGCATTTTAACAAGACAATAATTTGTTTGTGCATTCATGATTATGTCCAGTATTTTCCATAGGATGTGTTGGTCATAACATTCTGTGTTGCATGCTTGTTTGCGTTTTGCATTCATGATCACCTAGATGCCTTGTGAGAAGGAAGTCTTGACAAAAGGTGTGAGGCCTATGATGTTAAGCATGAAAGTCTTGGTAAGAGGTGGGAGACCTCGGAATGTCAAGCAAGGAAGTCTTGCCTAGGGTCGTGAGGATTCAGAGGGTGAGCGAGGATGTCTTGACAAGACTTGTGAGACCTCGAAATGTTGAGCAAGAGGGTGACATATTCATGAGTAGGATAGAAGGGTAGTTTCTAGGTGAAGGGGTTACTTGACAGATTGTAGTTGTCTTATCTACAAGTGGATTTTGTAACTTGTGGATGTTTCCTCTTCGAAGGTTTACCACTTAAATATCTTATTCCAAATTGCCAACCTTCTCTATCCCTATCTCTTTTATATTTGTATATGTTATTGGGATTTTATGGATAGAACATTTTATGTAAATTGACTTCTTTACTATAATATCAATTGTGTATGTGTTATGGATGTGTGTTTGTATCACACTTTACATGTTTTATAAATTGATTAATTATCTTTAATTGGTATTTATATACTGTGATACAAGCAATCTAGAGAGACAAACTTTTGTTTGTTTCAAGGGCGTCGAAAAAGATGTCTAACCTATTCACCCCCCCCCCCTCTAGGTCATCCTTGAGCATTTAACCGTGTTTATATTTTCAGTAACATGTTTGTAAGCAACAATGACATTGTATATTAAATGGCTCGATTTGTAAAAGTGCCTAAATTTGCACTCAAGATCTTAATTGTCAAATGTAATACTCAAGTGTGAAAAAAAATCAAAAAGGAAGAAAAAGGTAAAGGAAAGAAAAAAAGAGAAAAGAAAAGATCCTTGAAAATAAATGTTAAGTACTCATAATGTAGAGTAATTTTGAAACAAAATGTGTGTATATTAGTTAACACTTAGTTGCTAAGAGTGTCAATGTGTAATAGAGCTTTGTATGGGGTGTGTGAGTATATGTAAACATGATTGGTGATCTTTGAACTTATCGAAACAAATTATGGTGCGTTTAATAACAATCTAGAGGGGGGGGTGATTTTAGTCATTTTTACCCAATTTTCGATAATGGCCAATTATATGGAAATACCCCTAACTAGTCACAATAATAAAACAAGTGTAATAAATATGGAATTAAAATGAACACTTGATCTTTACATGGAAACCCTCCAAATGGGAAAAACCAAGGGCTTTAAGTGCGCCACACTCGAACAACGAATCCACTGATGATATAGGCGCTACAACCTACTCCCGGTTTATAACCCACTACCACTACCTAATCTCGGTATTAAGTAACCTAGTCCAATTTGCTTGCGATTTAAGCTACCTAATATTGGAAGCAACACAAGTCTTACTTCTCAATAAAGAGATAAAATAGCCTATGTGAATATCTAGGATGATGAAATGGTAATTAATGCAATCCTAGATATCAAAAGCTAAATGACATGTCATAAAGCTTAGTTAAACATAGAACAAGCAATACTATGAAGCTATCATAAAAGCCATATCAACACAAGTTGTCATTAAGCATGGCAAGGACTGTAATGTAATCACAAAATGAAATCAATGAGTCCTAATCAATAATGTCTAAATGCAATTCATATAGACTTAGCAAGAAGGGTAAATATTTTCTAAATTCAAGCTATCAACAAACAAACCCAATCATGTTATCAAGACTCATAAATATATGCAATAAACTATAGTCGATGTATTTAATCATGCTATAAACACCTAATATAGAGTAAGAAGAACAATGAAAGATGTTCAATGAAGTTCTTACTTACCTAGTCATGAAACCAAGAACATCCACGCTCATATGATGAACAATGATGCAGGATGGAGATGGGTTTTGGGTTTAGAGAGTTAAAGAAGCAAGCTTGGTGCTTTCTCTCACTTGGGGAACTCTTTCTCACTAAGATCTGGAAATTCTAAGTTCTAGGTGGGTGAAAAGATAACATATATATAGGCACAAACGAAACTGCGTCGTTTTGATAAATTTCTGCCCAGATCCGTGCATTGACCCTCGCATACCCACGCTATGGCCGTGTAAATTTCCACACACCGGGACTCTAAAAAAGCACCCATGAAGTGATTGCGCTGATCACTGCACAGGTCGGACCCACGCATAACCCGTGCATTGGGAATACAACAACCCAGCCTCATTTACAAGAGGCTCTAAACATAACCAAACGACATCCAAACCTTTTGTATAATATACCGTTGGAAAGGTATGAAAGTATACTTTCTAATCCAATTAACAAAACATGATTTGGATGACTGTAGAAAACTTTATGGTCAAATGAGTGGCCAAAGGTTAGATTTGGACAACAACAAGAATGCCCAAACTTATGAAAACAACCATGCGACAAAAGACTTAAACCAAGTGAAAAATGAGACCTTCTCAAATGGTCACTCAATGAGCTAAGAAAAGCATACTATTGTGCAAGCGCGAACAACACACAAACCACACTATGAAAGCACATAGACAACAATGAAGCACATATGCATAGCAAACCAAATGCAAGTGAGTGTGTGTGTGTGTGAGCAACACATAATGCATGTCAATACAAATGCAAAGATGTGATCAGTATAAACATTCAAGAAGAGTTATCAAAAAATTAATGCACACTTATATAGACACACAAGATATACGAATAAGCAACATGTGTAAGTGTGTGCAACTATATCTCTTCAAAGCAAGTAAGCACATAAAAAATTACCTTTGGTGCTTCTTCTCTTGAGGTCTTGAGAGCCTAAGCTACCCTTCAAACCCCAAAATGTGGTTTGTTCACGAAATGAGCTAATCAATAAATAAGGAATTTACACTTATTTTTCTCATTTCTTTGTTCACCAAATCTAATCCCATGGGCCATTACAATCAAAAGGGAAGTCCTAGTTGATTTATGATATGTCTTGATTGGGAATGTCTGTTGAAGCTTGATCTTCCACATTCATGGCATAGTGAATCTTTCCTAGGATAGTTCACATACATTATCGATTCTTGAATATACATTGTATGCAATGCATTAGAATTCTATGCATAAAGTCCATCATTGCAAACCTTGAATAAGTGTAAACTTAGGACTCTAAATGGAAAAAAAAGTGAAACTAGGTGAGGTTTAAAGTCAAAGCGAATTATGCTAAACGTGTGTGAGTGAGTAGCTCCCAATATGAGAGCACTCTTAGGCATGAGATTCGTGATAGTGCGAATTTCCCTCAAGTGCCTTTGAGTTGTTTTAGATTACTTTGTATATGTTTACTTTTCTCTATCACACATCCTTGCATCTCATCACCGGTTGGACATATGACTTATTGAACTATTTGTTTGAAGTCTAGAAGAGTCTTAGATCGAGTAATTTTTAATTGAGTCATGTTTGTTTTGTTTTAAGGTTTGCTCGAGGATGAGCAAAGGTTTGGTTTGGAGGTATTTGATCGGACCTAAAATGTCATATATTTTGTCCCTTAATTCCACAACCCTTGTCTCATTTTTGGACGATTTTATTTATCTTACGGCTCTTTTATTATGTTTTTAGATAATTAGGTATATCTCGGACAATCAAACAGAATATGCAGATTTATAAGGTAAAAAGGACAAGAATGGATGAATATTTCAAGACAGTGCACGGGTCCTGCATGGGTCATCACTAGCGCATCAACCGGCCACGTAGAAGGAAGAAGGAAACAAATTAATACATGGATCCTCAACCCATGCACCGTCGTACATTTGTCTGTGCATCACATAAAAACTGAGAGATTGAAAATAGAGCATCAGGTCAATGTGTGGGTCCTGTACGGGTCCCAAACCACGCCTTTGTCTGTGCGTTTTACTGAACCCATGTGCAGGAAATCTAAGTGTCAAGTCATTACGTGGTCTTGCGTGGGTCTCAAACCGCCCACCACCTATGCATTATGCACGTCAGGATGTCACATCAGCAAATTCAAGCCATTTTAAAGACACCTATTTATAAGATCATTTCTGTTATGAGCCACATGTAGAGATACCCACTCATAACCATTTTCTCTCTCTAGATCTAGATCTAGGAATTCATTTCCCATAAAAAACTACTCAATTCACACACCATCCATATCATCTACTCAACAAAAGGAATCAAGGAAACTATTTGGAGTTCCAGAAGGAGGAATCATCTATGGGTTTTCTTCTATTCTTTTCTCCTTGTTTAATTCTTGTAATAGACATGAGTTGTTAGACCCATTTAGGGATGATGTAAGAACACATGAATTGTGGGTTAACCATTATAATTGTATGATTTGATTAGTGATTTTCATTCAATGCATTAATTGTTATTTGATTGTCTTAGAATTATGTAGATACTCCCTCTCTAAGGTGTCTAAACTAGCTAAGTTGAATAAATTGGATGTATAGTGAATATGTCCTTCCTATGCATTTGGGTCTCAATGGTAGAGATTGGATTGTGAAGTTGCCATTCCAAGCCATTCTCTATCATAGAATTTATTTAAGTCTCAAGAGTGACTCTCTTATAAGCGGACCTGTTGTTGAGCAATAGAGAGTTGATGTGGATAGAGTCTTCGAGACTCCAAATCTGACCTAGTAGCCGTGAGTGAGCGTTGTTGACTCCAAACCACTCTAATGGATAAATTGACCTTCATTAATCAATTGCTTAACATTGAAATAATTTATTCCTACTATTTATGTTGTGATTCCATCGTTTCCCATACCATCACACTTATATCTTCCTTTACTAACTTGTTGCAATTTGAGTAGCTTTGGCTTAGTTGTATGCAGTAATTTCACTTAACAACCATTACAATTTACTTTTCATTGCAAATTAAATTAGAGCAAAATTTGATCATTTAAGCATAATACTATCTCTGTGGACTCTACCCTTACTTGCTACTACATTGTTTTCAACTCATGTGCAAATCAGGTTTTATAAATTTTGTTTGACAAGCTATTTTACACATACAAAATGGCAACTTGTCATGAATCAAGGTACTTAGTGGAAGTGCCAAAAGTCCATAAGTAAGAATAAGGATATCACTTATATAGTGAGTTTCGGTAGTGATGTGGAGGGCATGTGTTTTGCTCATGAGGGCTTATGATTCCCACGTGCAAACATACTCCTCAAATGGTGTAAGACACATGTGACAATTAAGAAGTGATTATTTGTCATTTTGTTGACTTTCCATTGGAGGGAGGTATCTAGGTGGCTCTCGGAACAAATTACCATCACATAGGCTGTTAGAGAGAAATTAATGTTACTAGGAAGTGACTGAAAAGCTACAGGTCGTGGGACCCCCCTTGTCCCCTCAAATTGTTGAAAATTCTCATGTGGACTTCTTTGTTGTCCCTTGCTAAATCTGATGAGTCTTGGTCATTTTCACCCATTTTTTCTCATAGAGAACCCATATATCCTCTAAAAAGTTGACTTGGCTCATCCCCCCACCGTTAATCAGTTACTAGGTCAAAAGATTTCTATTTGGAACCATCAGATTGCCTTATTGTGTACCTTTGGTTCCACCATTGTCTTGGCTGACCTTTCCACCCTATGAGGGGTGCTATAACTCTCATTATGTGATGAGTTGATCCCTTAGTGGGATTCGATACCCCGGTACCGAAATATAAGCCTGATGTATAAGGGATTTAATGCAAATGAACTTTACTTGAGTAGACCAACCACAAAGAAAAGAGGATTTGGTAAAAGAGATCCCGTAGGGGAGATCAGGGGGAATCTCATGTGGGAGGGGCCTAAATGGAGGTTCTCTTAGATAGATACCTTGAGAATTCTTCTTCGGGTAAATTACTAAATTTTGGAGTTAACAAGAATTAAGGGGGAATCCCCAGGTCTTGATTGTGGGCACTTGAGGTTGTCTTCCACTATTGCCACATTTGTCAGGCATCATATCATACTCGCTCTACAAGCTTGCATTTGAAGGTCATGTTATCTCATCCAAGTGTTATAGTCTCTACCTGTAATCGGACAGACATTTTGCTATTCACCATTTATCTTACCCATCATACACACATAAAAGGTGGAAAAGGCACTTTCAGGCGGGACTTCGAGATGCATGTGATGAGGCTCTTTGCTCATGCTGTAATAGTATTTGCGTCATTCCTTCATATGAGCTTGAAGGACCTACAAGGATCTGTCTACATGCCTTCTGATTGATAATCTCCGATTGGCCTTTGCCTAGTCAGTCATCTTATTCCTCATTTGGAAGAACTCCTCAGTTGAGATAATACCCCTTTGAAACTCCTAGAGAATAATGGAATCATAAGCCACAGACCTCTTGAAGCGATCCACGGATTGAATCTCCAAATCAAGCCTGGCTTCTTTTGATAAGGTTTCCACTTAATTAATATGGCGGTTCAGATCTTTAGCCATCCACTCGTAGGTCTACTTGGCCTCCACAACCTTCTACTTGACCTGAACAAAAAACTTTTAGGTTAGAGATAAAAGATTCTTGAGGGACTTAGCCTCATCTTTTCAAGAGAAGCCTTCTGTTCGGCTTCAAGCTAAGACGTTAAGCACCTATCCATGAACTCTTGGTTAACTTCAAGCTTCTCTCAGTAGGTCTGTTCGGTCCGAGCATGAGCTTCTTCACTCTCCTTAAGTTATGCCTTCAAGTATATGATCTTATCTACCCAAGCTAGGCTTGTATGATAGGTCACCAATTCAGAGACCATATGCATAAAAACACAATATTATATGAGAAGTAAGATAATACTCTAGGTATTATGTGAGCAACTTACATTGATAGATCTATTGTAAAAGTTCTTAAGCCAATTAGTAATGATTCAAGTTCTGAAGCAGCTCAATCGACCCTTCCCAATATATGTTTGCCTGAAAGCCATGGCTCTTAGCATGTCCTGAAGGGATGGTCGCCTACTTGCTTGGCCTGTGGAAGTGCTCGCAGATGGTGGCCAAGAAGGGACAGATTACTTTGCACCAGTTATCACTTTAGGGACGGCAACGAGAGAAGCTCTCACTTTTTGGATGGGTACAACCAGGCTCTCAGCTACTGGAGTAGAGTGAGACTTAACGGGAGAGAGTGGGGGTTGGACTTCAACAATAGATTCATTCACTAGAGTGTTTTCAGAAGCTACACTTGTAGGTTCTGCCTCAACCTGCACAATGTGAGCTTCCGGTGAAGAAACGGGTGCATCAGCTTTGACTCCTCAAAAGTCTTTGTCTACTCCGTCCGATGAAGAATCAATGTATGTAACAATTGGTGAAATTTTAAGGGCAGTCTGTCGTGGCGAACTGATGGGCTTTCTCTTTGCTGAACGCCTCCCTTGAGTGTTAAGATCGGCAGTAGGATATTGATCTTCAACCTCCTTAAAGATAGGAGAAGTGTTTAGCGAAAGGGCTAGGGAAATCCCCAATCTTATTCTTCCCCTTACCAGTAATAGAACTGCTCGGCCTACCTCTTACCTCAACTCTGAGAGTCTTCTTAGTAATCCCCTGCTCAGAAGCTTCCACATATTCGCTTGCAATCCAACTCGCCTCTTAACTAGCGACATCCCTGTATCTTACTTCCTTAATGACCTTGGCTTACCACGCTTGTACATCGCAAACTATGTGTACATCAAATACTTAAAAACAAAAAGGTCGAGGCTAGCTGTAAAAGAAACATCAATAACATAAAAGGGAAAATGGCATACGACAAAAAGTAAGAATTCTCACATCATTTGTGGCCCGGCGAAAGTTATGGAAAGAAGCGAGTGGAGATCATCTTCTCCTCATCAAAGAGGTAACGATATAAACCTCACCAACAGTTGTAAGACTCTAAACCAATAGATGGTAACATAATTAAGACCACATTCTAATTAGAATTTATAACAAAGACTATAAAGGACCTTGACCCGTTATCTATAAAGAGATAAGAACCAAAGGTAAGAAATATTGTCGGCACCACACTCAAAAACGAGAAAGGAATTGTCAGTGATAAGTTAGGGTTTTAAGAACCAAAGAGAAAAACACTCTCAATATTATTCCAATTCAAAATCAGCTCCATAAGACATTCATGCGTCCTTTTCATACTAAAATTATCTAAGACCTGAAAAGGAAATGAATATTTGGCTATTAATACCTTTACAATCAGGAAACTTAAATGGGCAATAATTGCCTTACAATTTGGAAAGAAATAAAGACTAAAACTAACAACTAGTTGACTTGCTTTTACTTTGGAAAGCTAAATTTGGGAAACAAATCAGCTTCTTTATTTGGGAAACAAATCAACTCATTATTCTTTGGAAAATAAAATATGAAATATGTTGCGCCAAAATAGGAAACATGCTGAAATGGGAATCTCCCCCAACCATAATAAAAAATAGGAAATATGTTGTACCTTATCATCTTCCTATCAAACGTGAAAGATATTATCACGTTTTACCTCATCATCTTCCTCAGCTTACGCACTAAGAGCTCTTCTAGAGATTAAAAGCTCTCTATCCATAGGATACTCTATGTCACTTGCATCCTCCAAAAGTGACATGGACTCATCATCGAATTCACCTTCGATTTCGATATCACCATCATCTTTCAAATTCATGACTTTCTTCTTTGGACATTGAGATGCAATATGACATGATCCCAAACACTTAAAGCATTTAATATCTCGGTTTCAAGAAGGTTGGGAATCTGATTTACCTTGGTTTGGTATGCCTTCAGCCTTATGATCTTTGGATGGTTCGGCATTGGCCTTAAAACTAGGCTAGTCATCCCTCTTGTTCCAATTCGGTCTCCACGATGAAAAAGAGCCTGAATGTTGCCTAACTCTTATGGAACCATTCCTCTTCGATTGTTGTTCCACCTTAATGGCCATGTGCACCATGTCATTCAATTCAATATAATGTTGTAACTCCACCACATTTGCAATGTCTCGGTTAATCCATTTAAAAACCTAGCCATAACAGCATTTCGGTCCTCCTCTACACTGGCTTGAATCATGACTACCTTCATCTCTTTGTAGTAATCTTCAACACATTTAGACCCTTGAGTAAGACTTTGAAACTTTTGAAACAAACCCCATACATAAGTGACTTGGAATGAATCGCTTCCTCAAAACAGCTTTCATTGCCTCCCATGTCTCAATAGGCCTTTCTCCATTTCTTCTCCTACTCAAAGTAAATTGATCCTACCAAATAATAGCATAATCAGTAAATTCTATAGTGGCTAACTTTACAATCTTCAATTCGAAATAGGAATGGCAATCAAAAACCAATTATATTCTTTTCTCCAACACCAAATAAGCTTCAAGATCGGTTTTACCTTAGAAAGATGGAATCTTAACCTTAATTCTTCCCAAGTTATTTTCAACTCTCTCTCCATACCTATCTCCTCTACCTCCGATTGCACGCCTAAATCTGCCCAAGCCCTCATTATAATTTCGATCATCTTCTTCCAGGTCATTCCTATATTCATCTTTATAATTAAACCTATATGGATTCTTTTCTCTTCATTCCATATTAGGAGCTCTGAATGGCTGCCCCCTTTGTAAACAAGACTCGACTTTGTCTATCCTTTCATACACCTCACCAAACCTCAACTACAATGGCTCAAACTTTTGTTCCAAGGCTTTGAAGAAAAATTTGAAATCTATCTTGTCTGGTGCATCTTCAAAAAAAACTTTACTTGTTTCTTGAGAAATATTTAATAATCTACCAAAAAAAAAACAAAGTTAGTAAGCCTCACAAACACTCCCTCACATTTTTACTCTCAATGGTGATGGCACTCACACTCGTGTTTCACTCAATTTCGGTTAATACCCTCTTATAAGCTCATAAGAGAATTTTGAACAATTCAAGAACCAAGTAGTCACAAGTGATGCAATTGGACAAGAATAACAAAGAGTTGATACTAATTCAACTACCAGATTTTTTTTTTTTTGATGAATCTCAATGCAACGAAATCAAGAAGAAGAAATAACAAGAGTTGATATAAATTCAACTACCAAATCTTTCAAATATATATATATATATATATATATATATATATATATATATTTGTATTCTCTTTTTGTACTCTTTTTTAATCTTTCTTTTGTACTTTTTTTTTGGTATTGGACTAGATTCAAATGAAATCGAGCATGAAAATAAATAAATAAATAGATAAAATTACAAAGGAATGAAGAAACTGATAGATCAAATCTGATTTAAAACCCCTAAGCTCTGATACCAAATGATATGAACCTCACCAGGAGTAGTGAGACCTGGAACAAATATAAGGTAATGTATTTAGGATCGAATTCTAATTCAGATTTATAACAAAGATTGTTGTTAGTAATTTGGCTATGGACCAAATGTAAATTTTCCACTCTCCAAGCAATGGTCTGAGTTCAGCCGGGTATCGGGGTTCCTGGGTTCAGGTTACCGTACAACCTGTAGAAGCAAGACAAGTTGCTCGCACCCTAGGCACACTTCAAATGATGCCCAACGTGAACAGATTGAGCTCCTTACTTTGAAATAAGAACCCGAAGCAAGATCAATACGAGAATACCTAGGCTCCCCTGGATCGAGATACCTCGCGACCTCCCCAAAGGCCAGTCAACTTTTCCAACTGCACAAAAAAAACCTATAAGGGCAGCGATTTTATACTACAGTATTGCTATGTTTCACCAAAGGAAGAGTTGAATCTATCTAAGCAGGTAGGAGGAAGATCGCAGAAGCCTTATTGTCACTAAGTAGCGCCAACGTGGTCGTTTTGAGCTCCAAAAAGGACCAGAAAAGGTTAGATCAAGCTCCTAGTACCAAGACCAGAACACCAATGTACCTCGCCATTCGAGTTAGCAAACTCCATATTTGGTGACCTCCATGATGCATCCCACCAGGGCAGTACATAAGATCACCTTCTCTCTTCAACTTGTATTGAAATGCTACATATGTGCAGGGTAAGTGATCAAGTCTAAAGAGGAAGCAAACTTATCTCCATCCACGATATTCTCGAATCCGTTATTAAACCAAAGTCAATGGCATTTAAAATGAAGATCCCGCCCGAAAATGAGGGATTCGAATTAAAAACTAATGGCCAGAGAGTGACGAGTTTAACCTAGTTGGACCGTGTATAAATACTTAAAAAACATGCATGAGTAGGGGGGAGATAGAAGAAGACACATATCAAAAAGAGTTTTACCTCGGACTAAACTTTACTGACAGAATACAACAACCATTGTTATCTACTAATCGACAAGCATAAAATGGCCACACCCATTATACCAGAGTATTCGAGTGATTTTTTTACACGATATGTGATTCATTTAACAAAAGTAAAGTAATACCATTTTCCGTTACGTATCTTTAACACATCGTACTATCGTTCACCTTCATATCTACTATATTGTACGTATAAACCAGGTATCGAAGGTACTGACCCCGACTGTGACCTCCGAGGTTGTGATCTCGAGGGTGCTAGCTGAAGTTCCTCATCCCGAGTGAATTTTCGGCTAACACTTTCTGGCGCTGTCTGTAGGAAGACATACACCCATTTTAATCAAAGTTTACGCGTTTGTTGTTTTTATAGGAACTATAAGGCTCTACTCTTCCTAGGGACAACCCATAGTTTTAGGACAACTGTCTGCTGCTTCAAAACGAAATGCCCTAAAGAAGGGTAGAAATTTGATCACCATAGCCAGACTCCGGCCCAGCCAACTGATGCACGGGCTTCTGAACCCCCATGATAAGTCAGGCCATACGCGACCAAAAGGTGGCGGCCTTCGTGGAGAACATCCTTCTTCTTCTGCTCGCTGAGAGCATCATAACCCAGCAAGTGAATTTCAATAACTAGAGAGAGATGAACGAACCCGGACCCAGGCAACCCGCCTTCGATTGGCAGGGACCTCTCCCACTAGTGACAGTCCACAATAGGGTATGGCGTCAAACCTCGATCACAGATAGGCTAGGGCCCATTCCCCTAATGTCTTATTAGCCATCAGGTTACCAACCTAGTCAGGTCAAGGATGCCTTACCGAGAGAGCAGCATACAGCCCCCCGCCCAGAAGCCTCTATAAGGGAAACCTGGGCTAGAGAAGAATACAGCCAGTAAAGCTCTAAGCATATCCCCTTCATGAAAAGGACAGAGCTGAGGTCTTCAGTTCATCTGAAGGATCCAACAGCGAGGGACCCGAGGTCAATTCAAACAATAACGGGAACAATCGTCTGCGGGATCAGTTGGCGAAGCTACTGCAAGAGAGCAACAGATAAAGAAATGGAAAAACAAGGAGGCCAAGAAGGATCATTTGATTGAAATGAATGCTCCCTTCACTAGAAGAATCCATGAAGTTGAGCTCCCGTCAAAATTAAAAATACCGACAGATAAGTTCTCTGGAACAGAAGACCCCCTAAGCCACCTAGAGAGCTTCGTCCAGCAAATGGAAGTCTAGAATACAACTAGGTCTACCAAGTTCAGGATTTTTCCTACTGCCCAGACTTACTACATAAAGACTTGGTTCAGGAAGTTGCTCGCTGGTAACATGGATTCATTCATGAAGCTATCAACCGACTTCTGCTAGCAAGTCCAGTGGGTCAAACTGTGCCAAAAGGATCCCATACACCTTCAATATATCGGCTAGGAGCGAGGTGAAACACTCCGATAATATGTGGAACATTTTCACAAAGGATTAATCCAGACGGGGGTTTTCACAGAGAAAGAAACCCTCTCAAACTTTCGGTAGAACCTGTGAGCAGGTAAGCTCTTTCGATCTTTTGCTAAGCGACCTCTAGAAGCCTACCAAGAGGCCTATGATCGGGCTCTTGAGCATGTAGAGATTGAAGAACATCTCAAGGTCAAAATAGAGCATGACTATATGAGACCGGCGAAGCGCTAGAAGATTAAGGTGCCCAGACCTGCACCGACTTAGAAAAACTAGAAAAAACCCCCTAACAGGTCAACCTATCGCTTTCTCCAATCCTAACCTCGGCAAGAACAGTACCCAGCAAGGCGATCCTCTCCACGAGCTTCACATCCTCCAAGGACTGTAGCCCCAGTAACACGAGATAAAAGAGGGTACGATCACTATACCACCTTAAATGTGTCCCACAAAACAATCTACCTCGCCATTCAGGACAAGAGGCTTCTCTAGAAGCCTATACCCAGGAAAGCTCCAATAGATAGGAGGAATCGGTACAAGCACTACGACTTCCATGAAGATGTAGGGCACAACACTTCAGAGTGTTATAGCCTAAGTAACCAGATTGAAGCTCTGGTGAGGGGAGGATGTTTGGTTGAATTCTTGCAACAGGTTAGGGGCAACATCTAGACTAGAAGGAAGGTACAAGCGGAGATCCGTGATCATGCTGAGAAGAGAAAAGGGGATCAAAAGGATTTGATACAACAAATCCAGGTTATACATACCATCAATGGAGGGCACACTCTGGCTGGCACCTCAAATAATTCTAGAAAAAGCCATGCAAGGAAGATCCCCCGTGTTGATATAGGTAAGGGTATCTTCAAGGTCAACTAGAGCCCGGCTGACCCATCGCAGTCACCATAAATTATTTTCACTGAGGTAGACGTCTACAATACTGTGCAACCTCATGATGATCCCATAGTGATGATGGTTCAGATTGCCAACTACGTGCTTCACGACGTGCTCGTCGATATGGTCAGCAGTGTAGACAATCTCTATAAAGACACCTTGGAGAAACTCAATTTAAAGCATTGGTGCTACAATAGCTACACAACCCCGTTGTATGGTTTCACTAGGGATTCAATCATACCAGTGGGATCAAAGATCCTCCAAATGATCGCTGGAACCGTACCTCTCTAATAAAATATCATGAAAGACTTTGTTGTGGTTGACACCTCATCTACCTACAACGCGATAATAGGAATACCATTCTTATCATCCTTGAAGGGGGTCTTGTCCATCTACCATAATGTTTTAAAGTTCTCGACGGGGAACAAGATGGGTGAGGTACGCAGGGACTAGCAAGCAGCTAGGAAATGATATACATTGTCTGTCAATCAGACAGCTTTGGCGAAACAGTTTGCACAAGTCGCGACGATCCAAGATATGGAAGAACCCAAGATGACCCTAGAAAATGCAGAGCCCACAAATCATCAAGAAAATGACCCCTTAGTACTAGATAAGGAAGAGCAGAGCAGAGAATGGGCTAGCGGGCACCTTGTGGACGAGCTAAAGAAGATACCCATTAGAAGTGACGACCTCTCTACGGTTGTCAAGGTCAAAGCTACCCTCGAGCCAAGAGTGAAGAAAGGTTTGATCGAGCATCTCTGAGAATTCAATGATATCTTCGTATGGAGTCATGATGAGATGTCCGGGATCTCGATATCATTGGCAGCACATCAATTAGCCATAAATCCAACCTTTAGGCCCATGATGGAGAAAAGGTATCACTTCAATGCTGAGAGGAACGCTGCAGTATAAGAAAAAATAGACAAGCTCATCAAAGCAGGTTTCATCAGACAAGCCCAGTAGCCCGAATGGATTGCCAACGTGGTCAAGTTCACAAACGCAAATATGAAGTCATGTGTGTTGATTACACTGACCTTAACCAGGCGTGTCCAAGGGGCGGCTTTCCTCTGCCAAAAATTGACCAACTGGCGGATTCCACGGCCGGAATCAAGCTCCTTAGCTTTATGGATGCGTTCTCGAGATATAACCAAATTGTGATACAACCCGCTGATCAAGACAAGACCATCTTCATTATGGGACATGGTCTGTACTGCTACAAAGTGATGTCTTTCGGCCTCAAGAACACTGGTACTATCTACCAGCGATTGGTCAATCGGCTATTCAAGCCAGAGATAGGAAAGACAATGGATGTGTACATAGATGATATGAACACTAAATCTCGTGAAGCAGAATAACATCATCAAGATCATCTCCGTAGGACTTTCCAGATAGTGAGGGAAAACTAAATACGGCTGAACCCTACCAAATACACCTACGGGGTGACTGCTGGAAAGTTCTTGGGTCTCCTGGTGAATGAGAGAGGAATTGAGGCAAACCCAAAAAAGATCCAAGTTGTCTTGAACCTAGATTCTCTGACCACTCTCAAACAAGTCCAAGTGTTAACAAGGTGTATAATAGCACTTAACAGGTTCGTCTCACTCTCCACGGATAAGTGTCTTCCTTTCTTCAAAGCCGTCAAAAAGGGAAAGAATAAGAAATTGGGCAAAGACAGGAGCCAGCTTTTCAAGACTTAAAGAAGTACCTCGCCAGCCCGCCGCTGCTAGTAAATTCCATACCCGAAGAGGAGTTACAGATCTACCTTGCCATGTCAGAAACTGCAGTAATAGAGGCCTCGGTCAATGAGTGTGGGGATAGGATTCAGCGACCTATCTACTACGTCAATCATGCTCTAACCAAGTTCGAGAAGAACTACTCCCTCCTTGAGAAGCTTGCCCTTGCCTTGGTTATCTCGGCCAGAAGACTTCGTCCATTTTTTCAAGCGTATACAGTGGCGGTGGTGACTGATTAACCCCTCCGTCAATTCTTACGGAGGCCTGACGTATCCGAAAGGCTAGTCTTGTGGGCTTTGGAGCTCACACAATTTGACCTGAAGTACAAATCTCGAACAACAATCAAAGAACAGGCTCTAGTAGACTTTGTAGCCGAATTCTCAACCCTTTTAGTTGAAGCAACAGAACTAAGTCTGGCTCTCGGAAAGCTCTCGATGACAGCAATTGGTCGGAAGGTTGTAAAGCCTGGATTCTTTACACTGATGGAGCGTCTGGATAAGCAAGAGAAGAAGCCGGCATAGTCCTAATTGACCCTGAAAAGACAGAATGTTTCCAATGTTTCCAATGTTTCCAATGTTTTAGGTTCGAATTCAAAGCAACCAATAATGAAGCAGAGTATGAAGCTCTCATAGTCAAAATGAGGGTAACCATTGATCTTGAGGGTAATTATTTGCATGTTAGGAGTGACTCGTTGCTAATCGTCAACCTGGTTACTGAACTTTACCAAGCTAAGCGTGATAACATGGCTACCTACCTGAAGCTTGTCCAACAACTAAGAGAAAGGCTCAAGGGGTTCCAGATTGAGTAGATACCTCGACAGCAAAACCATCGGCCAGACGTCTTAGCAAACATAACCATAAACGGGGGGTCAAGCCTTACCTAGGAGAGTACCCCTCCAAGTAATCTTCCAGTCAAGCATAACAGTAGGAATAGAAATCTGCTCTATTAAACGGCTACATTGTTAGATGGACCTGATAGTTGTCTACCTCCAGAAATGAAAGTTCCCGAATATCCTAATTAAGCCTGAAAAATCAAGAGGTCATCCGTTCGGTGTTGCCTGATAGATGGATACCTCCACAGAATGGGCAAATCTCTTCCTTTGCTTTGATGTTTGCATCCAGACGATACCGATTTAGCATTAGGAGAGGTCTATTCTAGGGACTGCGGGAATCACATTAGTGGGGAGGCTTTAGAATATCAAGTACTTCACATGGGGTATTACTGGCCAACCATTCACCAAGAGGTGAAGATATTTGTGCAATCCTGTGAACCATGCCAAAGGATCTAGAACCTGAGCCACCTACCATGAAAGCGGCTGTCATCAATTAGTTCACCCTACCTGAAGCTTGTCCAACAACTAAGAGAAAGGCTCAACGGGTTCCGGATTGAGTAGATACCTCTACAGTAAAACCATCGGCCAGACGTCTTAGCAAACATAACCATGAACAGAAGGTCAAGCTCTACCTAGGAGAGTACCCCACCAATTAATCTTCCAGTCAAGCATAACAGTAGAAACAGAAATCTGTCCTGTTAAGCGGCTACATTGTTAGATTTACCTGATAGTTGTCTACCTCCAGGAATGAAAGTTCCCGAATATCCTGATCAAGCCTGAAAAATCAAGAGGTCAACCGTTCGGTGTTGCCTGATAGATGGATACCTCCACGGGAGGGGTAAATCCTTTCCTTTGGTTCGATGTTTGCATCAGGACGATACCGATTGGGCATTAAGAGAGGTCTTTTCTAGGGACTGCGGGGAATCACATTAGTGGGGAGGCTTTAGCATATCTAGTAATTAACGTGGGGTATTACTGGCCAACCATTGGCCAATAGGCAAAGATATTTGTGCAATCCTGTGAACCATGCCAAAGGATCTCGAACCTGAGCCAGCTACCACGAAAGCGGCTGTCATAAATTAGTTCACCCTACCCGTTTACCATGTGGGCGGTCGATCTGATCGGTCTGCTTCTAATTGCTTCCGGACAAGCTAAGCACGCTATCGTTGGAATAGATTATTTCATAAGCTGGGTTGAAGCAAGACCTCTGTCCCAAATTTCAGAAGAGAATACAACCAAGTTCATCAAAACCAACGTGGTTTGCAGGTTTGGAACCTAGGTAAACAATTTGACAATGCCCAATTCAAAGACTTCTGTGAAGGCTTGGGGATCGACCTCAGGCTCGCTTCAGTAGCTCACCCTCAAACTAAGGGGTTGGTCAAATCCGCCGACAAAACAATCAAGAAGTTGTTAAAGCATAAATTATTGCAGAAGAAAGGCAAGTGGGTCAAAGGGCTTCCCAAGGTTCTCTAGGCATATTGAACCACGAAAAAGACAGTTACTGAAGAAACACCCTACTCTCTGGCCTTCGGGGTCAAAGCAGTCCTTCCCATCGGGTATAATCTGACCTTGTTCAGGGTACAACACTTTGAACCAAAGATCAACGAGGTCAAGCTCCGAGCTAGTCTAGACCTTCTAGAAGAAAAACAAGACCGAGTAGCTGAGAAAGTAGCAGTATACCAGAGCAAGATTGCCAGGTATTTCAACAGAAAAGTCAAAGCTAGGAGCTTTAAGGAAGGGGACTTGGTTCTCAGGAAGGTGCCCAAAAAAACCTGGATAAGGTCGGATAGGGTCCTAAGACCAAATTGGGAGGAGCCATACTTGGTGAAAGTAGTGGTCCATAATAGAGCATACAAGCTTGAAGACATGGTTGGTCGACCCATCGGCCACACCTGGAACACTGAGCATTTAGGGAAGTTCTATCCCTAAGCAGGGCACTCTTTGGCAAACTACCTCTATTTAGGAAAGTTATCCAAACAACTATGTACCCCGTTTTGAACATCAATAAAGTCTGTTATTTCCTCCATCTCCGATTATACTCACCATAAATAAATTCACCACGATCGCCATGAACCAAGGAAAGCTAGATGGCTACCTTAAAGCCTTGGCCGGGCACCACCCCCTATCAAAAAGGGTCTGAGTGTAAGAGCATAGTTGCCATCCAGAACTCGAGACAAGGATAGCTAGATAACCTTCTTGATGCCTTGGATGGACTACCGCCCACAAGAAGGGTCTGAGTTTAAGAGCATAGTTGCAATCCAAATCTCGAGACCAGGATAACTAGATAGTCTGTCTAATGCCTTCGTTGGGCTACCACCCCCAAGAAGGGTCTGAGTGTAAGAGCATAGTTGTTATCAAAATCTCGAGACCAGGATAGCTAAATAGCCTTCCTGATTCCTTGGTCTTGTTACCACCCCCAACAAGGGTCTTAGTGTAAGAGCATAGTTGCCATCCAGATCTCGAGACCAAGATAGTTAGATAGCCCTCATGATGTGTTGCTAGGGCTACCACCCCAAGAAGGGTCTGAGTGTAAGGACATAGCTGCCATCTAGATCTTAAGACCAGGATAGCTTGATAGCCTTCCTAATTAATTTGTCTGGCTACCACCCATCATTCGGGAACTAAAGCCTAGATACGCACAAGCCCGCCAAACTAAGGTAGTTATAAAAGGGTCCCTCATATCCCTAATACAGGGAAAATAGATACGGGAACTCGCTGTGAGAGCTTGGTTGAAATACATCAAATTGATGTATGGAAAAGGTCAACAATAGTTGACTATACTCAACAGATTGAAGGTCATTTATTGCTAGATTTTATTAAGTTAGGATAATGTTGAAGGCCACGTCTAGGTCGAGGTCAGAAGTAAAACCAGAAGCATTCAACCAAGGCAAAAGTGCATGACTAGGGATCAATCAAAGCAAACATGAAGGAAGTCATAACAAATTTTCATTAATCACGACAATGAAGCCTATCCCCTCTGAAGACTACAGATATCGAAATAGATAAGAGGGCCTATCCCCTCACAAGGCAACATATATCAAGCAGGTAGCTCAATCCCAGGTTTTGGGCAGCGTCTACAGATAAAAAATAAAGAAAGTTGATAAAGCTGGTCATAAGTATAGCAGGGTGCCCACCCTTTTCCGGGCGGTCAAGATAGATGATTAAGGGTTCGTATCTCTGCCTGCCTCTACCTCGTCTGGTAGTTGGTCAACGTGGTTGTTCCCTCTTGCTACTCCATCCACTTGAGGTCGACGTGTTTGTACAGCCAAAACCTCAGGGGGGAATGACCGTATCTTGAGTGGTAGCAGCCACCACCATAAACATCAACTCAAGCCCTGACTCTACTCTATTGAGCTCTTTAGAGCGACCCCCGGCTTTCTACTAGGCTTTGGGATACTTTCCCTCAGGCTGTACAGGCTGGACCCCGCTTGAAAACTCGATAGGACTAGAAATTGGAAAGATTGGCGGAGGAAGAGAATGATCTGCTTCGACCGGTTGTTTTACGGCTTCAACAACACTTGAATAACCCACTCCATCACCTACAGGACGGAACATCTCCATGACATTAGCCATAATCTCCTCTTTATCCCAGTTGGAAAAGATGGACATATCAAAAGGAAAAGGGAGAGCTTATACGGTTTCGTAGGAGGCGTAAAAGTACCTATCATTAAAGGAGGCATCCACTACGGCTTGCAACTTGACCACCTGAGCAGGCAGATTCTGGTTCTCGATATATAGTATCATGGGCTCTGCTTTCTAGGAATCCCTCTGCTTAGGTCGGAGTTTCGATTGGTCTCTTGGTTAAAAGACCATTTTAACCTCTCGTGCTCACACTGAAGCTCGGCTAGCTCTGTCTTCATCTCCTTCTGGCAAAAGGTCATCTGCTACACTAGAGTTTGAGCCTATACAAGTAATCTCATGGGCTTCTCAGCTTTAATCTCAGCTTTTGCCTCATGATTGCGAAAAGAGGACACATGATGTCCCATAGCCACGTTGAATTTGAAGGCCTACAAAATGCGAAGCCTAAGTTAGAAACCGATCAAGCTAGCAACCACAAGTAAAGGTAAGAAAAGATAATTACCTTAGCCAGTAGAGTAAATCCTTTGGTAAGCGGAATGTTATAAGGCATTGAAGCCATCTTAAAGAGGCAACCACCTGGGTATGACATGAAAATTTTTTCCAAGAATTCATATTGCCCAACAGAGCTCAGTCGATGTTGAAAAGTGAACAAAAGGAACCTCCACAACATCTGCCTCAAGGTTCCCAAAGCTCGAGGAATCGGGGATGCAGAAGGAGGAGCAAAAATATCGGAAAGACTGATCACATGGTTAGTTGAAGTAACAACAACAACAGAGGGGGCAACCGAAGAAGTAGTTGTGGTGGTTATAGCAGCTGCAGGAGTAGCAGAAATCCCTTTACATTGTGCCTTAGAAGCCCGCGAGGTAAGAAACGCCATCTTGGACCTAAGCTGGGAAGGGGACAGAATAGGGGCATGTGAAATCGTAGCTGGAACAGTTGGCTCCCTTTTCTCCAAGGCAACCAAGGAGATTCTCCTATGGGTATGACAGAAAGGGGAGGGGTGCGAGCTCATTGGACTACATGAGAAGCTGTAGCAACAATAGAAAATGTTAAAATAAAAAGGAAAAAAGGGGAAAGAAAGAAGTCAGAATCAAGGTAGCTAGCGTAAAGGAATCAAGCTAGTTCATTTTTTTTTTTACTTTCTAGGAGAAGCAGTAGAGATGCGCAGGTATAAATTCACCCTACGGGGGTCAAAGGAATCCGTGGTGGGAAACTTGAGGTTCAAATAATTATAGGAGATGACGGTCTTCAAGATCGTCTCAGACACAGCGGGTAGAGAAACCCTATCCCATGAGGGCTTATCGTCGAAAGAGGTAGGGACCTCTAGCTCATGCTCGCTAATGTAAATCAAACTTCCCCAATCACCCTCCACCAGGATCCACTCTTCCTTCCAAGCAGGGTCTTTCTTGGATGAACCAGGAACGATAAAATTGAGCTTGTTCTTGTATTTCACGTAGATCTGACCTCTTGGGCCTCCATGTAAGCTTCCAATCTGAAAGACGTATGGCAGTTTCTCTTTCCCGGGCTCCTTAGCAACCTTGCTCAGCTCGCAATACTCTCTCCACAGCAAGAGAAAGTTGATCAAATGTCTCTAGAAGCCAGGTGTTAATTGAAGAGGAGCCAGTTGTAAGGTGTTGAGTGCTCATCAGAGGATGGGGTAAAGATGAAGCCTTACCTAGTTCTCGAGCTGCTACATGGATCAGGAGCACACCATTAGGATGAGAGAATATGTTATAGTTTTTGGGGGACACGGTGACGAAAACACTTTCAGGAATGCCGTACTTGGCCTTCAAGCAATTAATCGACTTCGGGTTAGTGATAGATTCTGGGATGACCTTGAAGTCGTAGGGAAGAATTTCTTTTGGAAGGGTACCGGTGACCACAGCTTGACCCCTGTCAACCGAAGCGTCACCAGATTCTCTATCTGAACCCTCGTCGACCAATTTCAGTGGTTCATTAGGTCTGTTCGAGAATCCAATCTCAATTGCTATGTTTTTATTCGAGCGACGACGTTAAGGGTTTTGAGGGGAATCCTCGCTATCAAAGTCTTTTTATACTCGTTTCCCATAAGCGAGACTGGAGACCTCTTCACCCTCTACCATGAAATCTATTGTATCATGACTGGATTTCTACATGGTGGTGAAAAATTTTGAGTTTGATAAAAAAAAGACGGAGGTGTTGCTCAAGAAGGCGAAGAAAGAATTTTTTTTTTTTTTGAAAGTTTGAAGTTGAAGGAATGAAGCGTGAGAAAGAAGAAGGTGATACCGGGCTTAAATAAGAGCCAATGTCACAATATCCAGTAACAGTGATAATGGAAGCAAATAAGAAGGTGAGATCTTTGGCGGTTGCCTTGATTCTTGGGGACTGATGTAAAGCAGTCAGAATATTTTAAAAATACACCATTCCTTGCTCACCATGTTTCATTTACATTTAGTGAGAGGATTCTTTCCTAGATTATGATAACAAAAAGAAGAGGAAAAATTTCCCATTTAAAATGGGAAATCTAACTTCAACCCCAACTCAATCACCGGTGTTCAAGTCAGAGGGGACTTCTGTCAGCAGCCAAATTTGACTATAGACCAAAGGTAAATTTTCCACTCTCCAAGCATGGGTCTGAATTCAGCCAGGTATCCGGGTTCCTAGGGTCGAGTTACTGTATAACCTGAAGAAAAAAGATAATGTCGCCAGCACCGTAGGCTCTCTTCAGGTGAAGCCCGACTTGAACAGATCGAGCTCCTTACATTGAAATAAGAGCCCGAAGCAAGATCGATACGAGAAGACCTCCTCAAAAGCTCGCCAACTTTTCCAGCTGCATAAAGAGACCTATAAGGACAACAAGTTTATACTACAGTATTGCTCTGTTATACCGAGGGAAGGGTCGAATCTATCTAAGCAGGTAGAACGAAGCTCGTAGAAGCCCTGTTATCACTAAAGAGCACCAACATGGTCGTTTCGAGCTCTAAAAGGGATCTGAAAAAGTTATATCAAGCTCTTAGTACCAAGACCAGAACAACAATATACCTTGCCATTTGAGTCAGCAAACTCCATATTTGGTAACCTCCATGATGCATCCCACCAGGGCAGTACATAGGATCGCCTTCTCTCTCCAACTTGCATTGAAACGTTACATGCATGCAGGGCAAGGGATTGAGTCCAAAACAAACTTTTCTTCATTCACGATACTCTTGAATCTGTTATTAAACAAAAGTCAATGAAATTTAAACAAGAGTTCCCACCCGAAAAGGAAGGAAACGATTTAGAAATTAATGACAGGAGAGTCACAAGTTTAACCTAGTTAGACTGTGTATAAGTGCGCAAAAACGTGCATAAGTGAGAAAGAAAATGGAAGAAGACACATATCGAATAAAGTTTTACCTCAGCCTAAATTTTGTTGACAGAACACTGCCACCATTGTTATCTACTTCTCTACAGGCATGAATGGCCACACCCATTATACCCAAGAGTGACTAAGAGTATTCGAGTGATTTTTGTACATGACATACGATTCATTTAATCAAAGTAAAGCAATACCCTTTTCCTTTACATATCTTTAATTCATCGTACTATAGTTCACCTTCATATCCACTATCTTGCATGTACAAATACTAAAACTAGCAACTAGTTGACTTACTCCATATTTGGAAAGTAAAATTTAGGAAACAAATCAGCTTCTTTATTTGGGAAACAAGTCAGCTCATTATTCTTTGGGCAATAAAATAGGAAATATGTTGTAATGGGATTCTCCTCCAACCATAAGCAAGAAAAAAAGGAAATAAGCTAAAAAAGGAATCTCCTCCAACCATATGTAAAATAGGAAATATGTTGAAATGGGAATCTCTTCCATCCATGCACAAAATAGGAATTATGCTTAAATGTGAATCTCCTCCAACCATACTTAAAATAGGAAATATGTTGAAATGAGAATTTATATGAATTCATCCCGAATAGTTGCCTTCATGAAGTTCTTTAAGTCTTGGTCTTCACGTGGGCTTATCTTGGACTTCAACATTTCAAAGTGCAGCTTCTTTATTCTTATCATGTAAGGTTTTCCCTTCTTCACCAAAGAATGAACGACGGCCCTGGTTAGGTTAACCAGGTCACCATTAGACAAATGAGGAGAAGTCTGTTTTCAGGTGTTAGTTCACTTGTGCTTAATTCTCTTTGAAGAGGTTTTAGTTGCATACACTCACATTTCTTGCATTTCTTGTTACACACACACACACACACACACACACACACACACATACACACACATACATGCACATACTTACAAGCATTTGAGTTATTATGCATTTGTTTCTTATTGCTCTTGTGTACATTCATTCCACAATCACACTTGCAATTCATTCTTTGACTTAAGCGTGGTTTTGTGTGTGTAATTTGTTTCCCAATATTTAATCAGAAACGTCCACGCCCGGATGTTGGTGTGCTTTTTCTTAGCATGTTGTTGACCTCTCTTAAAGGTCTCTTTTACAGTGGTTGTGCACAGGTCATGATCGTGCAAAAATTGTTAGATATTTTGGCCCTCAATTGTCTTGTTTTCTTTTGTTTTTACGTGTTCTATGGCTCTTGTGATATGTTTGTGGGCAATTAGGTAAATTTTGGATGAAAGGATAGAAACATGAAGTTATGCAGAAAACAAGCCAAAATTCGATAAAGTAAGAAGTGTAAGTGCGCTGGTACTACGTAGGTCCTAACACGAGCACTACCCGTAAACTAAAATATGGTATTTAAAGAATGGCAACTGCGTGGGTATCATCCTTGCACTACTAGCGCATAACCCGTGCACATGAGTAGACTAGAGAGTAAAACATGGCATCAAATGCATGCACAGACACATGTGTTGGTCTTCACCAGTGCACAACCCGAGTATCTCATAAAAACCCAAGAGGCAAAACATGTGCATCAGGTCTGTACATGGGCACATGTGCGAGTCTACACCGGTGCACTGCCTGCACATATCACTAAATCTGGGAGAAGGAAATCAAATGCATATGGTCACTACACGGGTCCTCCCCGTGCTATACCTGCGCATTTAGCTCGTCAGACATGCCACATCAGTATTTCAGACCTATTTTTAGGAATTCTATTTTTTGTTTCATGTGTGAAATCAACAACACGCCCATATACTATTCATAACATATTTTTTCTCTCTCTAGATCTAGGAATCACTTTCTCGCCTAAAACCTAAACCGTCTTCCATTATCTTTACTCAAGAAGGACACTTGGAGTTTGGATTCAAGCTTGAAGAAAGAAAGTCTCCATATGGGTCTTCTTTATCTCTCTTCTCCCTGCTATTTGTTATGAGCAACTGATCATCCCACTAGGGGGTTGATGTGATTCTTGTGTGAATTATGGGTATTGTAATGAATTCTATCTTTTCTATTTAATCTATTAAATATGTTCTATTCATTGTTTGAATTGATTTCAAAGATAATTTGTCTTAGATTGTACACTCCACTCTTTGCAAATTGTTTGAGAAATTATTTGAGTAAAGAATTGGGTATACACTCTATTTGATTCTTTTAAGATCATTTGGTTGGAAGGATTGAACAAGAGTACCCTCCTCAAGTGAAATCCGGAAATATTAATCTCAATCTTTATCTAATCACAAATAGGCGACCAATTCAATACATTCTAGGTTGGATGCTTGTGAGAGGTTAAGCACCAGTTCTGTACCCTCTAGGTTGGTGAATTTATAAAGAGATTAAGCCCTTATTTTGATAGATACACTTTCAAGAACAATCACTTGTGGGTGTCCAATACTATACACTCTAGATTGGAAACCCATAAGGGATATACAAACAATTCTATACCCTCCAGATTGGTTATAAAAGATTAAGTGTACATTCATGGGAATTCTAACTTTACCCACTGTTTGCTCATTGGATCCATCAACCTCTTAGTCAATTTATCATAAATTTTCATCTACTAACTTAGTTGAATTTTAATTAGTTTAAACTTAGTTTGCTTATTAGTTAATTTCAATACAACAACCATTACAATTTACTTTTATTGCATTAGTTCTAGAGTAAAAATTTGAACATAGTTATAACACAATCTCTGTGGACGATACACTACTTGCCAAGATATTGTTTATCACTTTTGAGTGCAATTTGGGTTTGTAAATTTTGTTTGACAAATACTTTCATGCATCCAAAACAGCATTTGTCAGTTCTCTACCCTTGCAATAGGGATGGGTGTCCTCAGGTCTCTTTATTGCGCAAGTTGTGCACGGGTCCTTACCCTTGCTATACCTGTGTACTGAGGTTGGTATCTTCGGGTTTGTATGTTGCACAAGTCCCTTACCTGTGTAGTACCCGTGCACTGGGCATTATTTTTCAAAAAGATGTAGTTTCGTTTTAAGGCTTATATATTTATATATATGTCAACTTCTTTCTCATTCATTTTTTAGAGCTTAAAAAACTTATTTTTAGAGAGAGAAGGAATCTCTTTATAGAGTGAAGCTGTAAGACTTGTTTTTAACTCTCCAAAACCCAATCCAATGAGCATCCAAGCATAGACATGCATCATCTCATCATAGATCTTCTTCATTAAGTGACTTGGTAAGCAGAACAAACTGCATCCCTCATGATTTGTTCTATCCACTCAAGATTTAGCCTTTATTGCATATTAACTACAATACTTATGCTCTAAATACATATTAACATAAATTGTGACTTGATTAGGTTTTCTTTATTGATAGCTAGCATTTACAACTTTATTGCCCTCTAGCTACATCTATATGCTTTGCATTTAGATATTGCTGATTATGACTTTTTGATTGCATTTGTTAATTGTATTTATTGTCCTTGCCATGATTAATGACAACTTGTGTTGATATGGTTGGTTTGATGGCTAGATTTTAGACTTGCATATCTATATTTAGTTAGGTCTTTATGAGCATTCATATAGACACTGATATCTAGGATTTGTAGTTATTGACATCTCTAAATCTCTAGATAAGCATTTATTGTTGAGTAACATTAATTGTATTTAGAATATTTTCATATATTCACATCGGTTGTTGATCTCTTTTTTAAGATTTAAGTCTTGTGACTACAAGGTGTAATGCATAAGAAAGTGAAATCTTGCAATCAAGGTTGGTTGGCAAGCATTGATCAAGAATCACTATAAAGGCCCGTTGGCTAGTAATGGCAGGTCAGTGACAGAGAATGGCATGACTAGAGGTCAATCTAGGTTGTAAACATCATTACAATAGTGGAATTGAATATCTAAGTGGCTAAGTGGTTAGCTCGTGGTTTTTCTCTTGTTAAAGGGTTTCCACGTAAAAATCAAGTGTTATTTAATTTACTAATTTAATACTTTATTTTGTATGTTTGTTTATGGGGTAAATTTTTCATATTGATTAATCAAGAAAATTTGGTAATTTACTTGATTAAAACCTATTCACCCCCTAGGTTATTTAGACATATACTTTTAGTTTATTTTTAATTTGTATTGGAGCATGTTCCTAGAAATAATTAGGTGATCCAAGCTCTTGTTTGTGTGTCTTGCATTTGTTTGCATTTTGATTGTTGTATTCATCTCGTTCATTAAACACGATCAGTGGCATTGAGATGATAAAGGGCGATTTGACCTCCAAAGTTGAGAGGGTGGAAAGTGACTCTGATGAGGAGATGACTCTCATGGTGGGGAGATTTAGAAGATTTATGAAATCTCAGAAGAAAGGTATGACCTCTAAAGTGAGGGGTAAGAAGAACTTGACCTTACTAAAGAAGGATAAAGCAAGTAAGGATAAATCCTCAAGGATAGATGATCAATGCCTTGAGTGTGGTTGATTTGGCCACGTTGGCTCTGTGTGTGATAACTTGAAGAACAAGAAAATAGGAGAAGCTATGATTGCTACTTAGAGCGATGGCGAAGTTGAAGTAGTTGAAGGAAGTTCCACAAGCTTGGTTGAGTGTGAGAACAACTAATGTGCCTTTCTGGTCTCCTACCCATTAGCAAATGTTCATCACTTGATGGATTCAAGAAGGGTGACTTAGAGAGTGGAGACCTGTTGACGGTGATTTTTGGAACAATTAAAGTTTACCACTTCTCACATAAATAAACAAAAATAAAAAGAAGTAGTAAGCTATGAAAGAGAGAGAGAGAGAGAGAGAGAGAGAGAGAGGAGGTAAAGGTAGATACAATATTTTATGTTGTAAACCCCAATGTAGGGAAACATCCACGGTTACCGGCAACGAGTAGAAAAATTCATTATCTAGAACAAGATTACAACCCTCTATCTCTCTCGCACTCTTGCAAGCAGAATTTATGTTAACCCCAATATAGGTGTTATTAGGGTATGTTTATACAAGCATAGAACCCTAAGTCTTTGTGTACAAGTAAAGCAAGCTCCCATAATAGAACCTAATTCTTACTTATCGGAATCATATTATTCTTCTTCCTTTTTTTGTGATGATTGTATTTTAACGGCATTAGGTTTCTGGCCTGATTCGCACCTTGCTACCTTTAAGGAAATGTGTTTCCTTATAAAAGTGTACTTTGAAATGTCTTGTTTGGGTCAGATTCTTCTTTTGCGTATCAAAGTTGTAACTTTATTAAATATGAATATCGTCCATGTGTTAGTTAGTTGATCATCTGCCAATCCTGACCGAAGTCCCTTTCCCCGACCGATTGTTTCCCCCAATAACAGACTTTCTCCGACCATCTTGATGGTCTTGATCGGGTCTTCTTATCCGATCGTCTATGTCATCTTAGTCGAGGGAGTTTATGGGTCTTCTATGTTCAAATCAGGTTGGTTCAGTTTGGTTAACTTTTGGTGATGTGGCACCCCTGACCCTTGTCTATTACTGACATGTCATACTATCTAAATCTCACTAATGATAATACTCCCTTAAACATACAAGGCGAAGTGTGTTTAATTTGAATCTCGTTCCAAAAGGGAACCTGCTCAATGTAGTGTGTTTAATTTTTTCTTCTCTTTTGTCTTGTAGCTAATTAATGTGTATTAATGCTTAACAGCTAAGCTTTAATCCTTACCATGTTCATTTCGGTAACGTAATCATTAGCAACTTTTCAAATTTCGAACGACGCATAATTTTAGAGGTTGGTGCACCTACCCCTACTCTCGCACATTGTGCTTAGTGACGTTTACATGCCTTGGTGATGTCATCCACTTATATATATATATATATAATTAGAAACTTTTCAATTTCCCTCTCACGACTTCATAGCTTTTTCTGCAAAAATAACCCGAATAATTTTTCTCTCCAAATCTCCAACTTTCTTTTCTCTGATGATTCGTGTTTCATTGCTCTCACCAATTTTTCAGGTATGGATCATACTATCCATCATCAATATTTTGAACTCTTTATGTGTGCCATTGGGGCAGGTGATAGAGAGAATATTGCTAGGCTTGAATCTATTCTTTGGGGTCAATTTCACACGTACACTCCTTCGTCTCAACCTGATACCCTAAATGTAGATTTTTCCACACCTCGTCCAGAGTTTGTTCCTTCATCTGCTAACCCTTCTGCTTCTACCTCATTTGGTGCTTGTCCAGATATGTCAAGGATAATGAGTTCAAGGCAAGCTGCTAGAGACTTACCCAGGGAAACTACTCATCTTGCGAGTGATTTGAAGATAACCCCATAAAAACAAAAGATGGAGAAGGTTCCAAGAGAAAGATGGGCACACATGTTAAAATTTTCAACTGATCATCCATGTGCCTTCGACTATGAAATAAATAAGGTGACTGATGATGAACTTGGAAAGTTCAGGGATAGGTTCGACATTCCTTATTCGGTGCAACTCATCCTAGTGGCGAGCTTGCTATGTGGAACCCCTTTTTGGGTGCTGTTACTTTCTCGGGGCCATGTTGTCTTCTCGGGTCACTATCCTTATTTAGCCATTTATCGGTCAGTTTTTACGGATGCAGGTATCGCTCTTGCATAACTGACTCCCAACTCCTACTGGGTGTTAATCAGCTTATGGCACCTATGCAAGAAGTTCGAGGCTAAATACCCCCCAACCCCCCAAGAAGTACACAACTTCTATACTCTTGGTTGGTCGGATACTTGAGGCACTTTTTATCTTTAATCGACTTCTTCAAAAAACTGGATTCCTCATGGCTTTAAGGATAAGCCCACCCCTCCCACCCACAAACACCGCAAAGACTTCATCTGGGGCTTTCCTTCTTCAAATAAGTATTGGAAGAACTATTAGTTCTTTGTTTGAGGTTGTTGGGGCGAGACCATGGTAGCCGATCCTAACCAAAGGTTAAACAAAAATATAGTCTTTAGGCACTTCTACAACCCCAATCTATGGAATAAGACTGCACCTGTGATGAATTAGAGCCAAGCTACCACGGTTATCAAGGCAGTCGAAACTTCTTGATAGGTCATAGGCCGTTGTAATTTGTATGCTGAGGAGGACCTAATCGAGTTAGGGCTTTTCCTAAGAATCTTTGTCAGGCACAAGCATTGTAAGTCTTAATTCCCATATGGCTCTCTCTTCTTTCATTTTTTTTATCAATTTTCATTGGATTTCTTTTTCAGTGTACGAAATGGACGTTGATACTGGTGAGCTAGCTGAAAAGGCTAAGAAAATCAACCGGTCAGTAGAAAGGAAGCCGCTGATCAAGTGGCTCAGAGAATTGTGACCCTCGAGCATGATTTGGTGGAACATGTATACAAGCCTAACCCCAACATTTCAACGGCACCCACTAGATAGGTAGAAGGGAGTAAACGTGATATTCCTCCAAGAGAAAGTAGAAGAAGACCCTCCAAGGATAGATCTACTTGATCAAGGTCTACCTATGAGAGATATAAACGTGATGGATCCAGTTGGGAGAGGTCTAGTAGAGATAAGCCAAGTAGAAAGAGGTATAGGAGATTCTTGGTAGCAAAGTAGCCGATGCTGTAGAGGGGTCCTACGCCTCTGAGGCTATCAACAAATGAATGGAGGCTCCTCTTACCACTGACCTGATGGTTCCCCGATTGGGGGTTGACCCTATCATCCTTGATGGGAACGACGAGTATGACCAGGAGCCCCTGACTGACTTAATTTCGTGTGAGTAACGTTCAAAGAGAACGGGTGACCATAAATCCATAACATCTGCTCCCATTTCATTTGCCTTGACCGTGACAACTGAACTAGCCCCAATCGGAGCTAGTGATATGGTTACACCACAATAAATAATTCCTTCTATTCATCGTAAGCCACCTTGTGACCAAGCTGACCGCCCATTGACCAGGCTACTTCAAATCGGCTAACACTACATCCTAGCAAGGCGCCTATGTAGTTCTTTGTTAAACGTCAAATAATCTTCACTAACTTTGACTCTGACTCTGACTCTGACTCTGACTATGATGCTCCCAATTCAGAGGACTTTTTCATCCAGGAGGACGTGCTCAATGGTACTGAATGGTGTGTATCTCTTCAATTGGATTAATCTAGGTTTCCTTATGATGCTGCAATCGTTAATTAGGTCAGTAAAGCTGAAACCAACCAAGCTGGGAGTGCCCCTGCTTGTGTGTCTTCTGTGCCCCTTCACAGGGACGGAGTAAGTGAAGTTCAAGTCCCTGAAGGACAGGAACTCGGAGCCCCTACAACTATCCTTCAGGTTTGAGAAGGTGGTGAAACTTCTCTGGTGTAAAGTGTTACGGGTCTGACCATTCCAGCAGTACGAACTCTACTTTTGGTTATGATGGATCTACCCCATCAGCTTCCATGGCTGTCCCTGCTTCTGGGTCTTCTCTGATGGGATTATGCTCGATAGCAAGAGTATAATAATGTATTTTACAATCTTTTCCTATTAATAAAGTGATTTCTAGTTTAACAAATCTTATAGCATTTATAGTTTAATTGTCATAATTGTCAAAAGTAAATAATCATAAGGTCAAAAGACTATAAGAAAAGAAGAATTGTTCATACATCTAGATATGTATGAGGTAGACACAATTCTTTAGTGAGTCTTGAATTGTATTCACAACTTAAGATAACGGTTGGGCGTCTTTATCTTGTCAAAGGTGTAGATTCTTTTACTAGCATTTGAGTGGGATCAAATATTTTATGATGAGTCTAAAATCATCAAAGTGTTGTTTCTTTGGGCAAAAGAATCTAGTGCACTAGGTGCATTGAATAGAATCACAGTGAAATACTTTATCCAAAACTGTCAATGGATAAAAGTTTTCACTATAAGACAATCAGAGGGTCTATCTCAATCCTGAGATAAATGATGGACTTATGGTTGCAAGTGTTATCAATTGAGCTACAAATGAGCACGATTTTATAGCATAGTCTATCCTCTCGATAGTTTGGTGGTATTCATTTGTTAATCGATAGAGGACTTCATTTATAGATATGGACAGCGTGGCTCCATTTATTAAATGAGAGTAGAATATCATCATGTGGATGTTTTAAGGTATTGGATATTAAATCTTAATGTTAAGTTTTCAATAGTGTCTATTGAAACATGGCTTCAGGACAAGTCAAAATATCCAAGTTTAAAATGTAATCATATGAGTAAATATGGTAACTTGGAGAGCTATAGGAGTTTATAAGCTCTTGGCGATTACTGGTATTCTTCATGAGGATACATTTTCTCTATTAAGATTTTCTAGGGTATGAATAAGCAATATTAACTTATTCTATCTTTATTTAAGTGTTTAATTATTTTAGTTCATTAGTGGAATGAACTAAAATTAATATATCGGACCTAAGTGAATCATTTATTGGTTGTGATTGGGTTGTTTCTATGGAGCTTAAATTTAGATAGCCCGCCAAGATCCCCAATCCACACGAGCTTGCATGGATCATTTGATATATTCTACCGGACCAATATTTGGGTCCATTTAGAATTTTATTGAGGCATGTGGACTTGTTCTTTTTGTAAGAATGGGTCTAGTTTGCTTGTGGACTTTTTATTAAGGTCCAATGGATTTAATAAAATAAGAAAAATAATATATATTACAATGTGTGGTCTTGGGTGGCAAGGCTAAATATATTAGCTTAATATATTTTTTTTCATTTAATTAATTAATTAAATGGAAATTAATTAATTAATTTACTAATTAATTGTTTAATTAAAAGTTAAAATCTTTTTCCTAGTAGGAGTAGGTCTCCTATTTTCATATTATTGCTGGTAATATGATAAGTATCAAATACTATATTTGATAAGTAGATAAATAATATGAATTTATTTATCTAATCAAATTAGAAAGTATTTGATTGCTATTAAAACTCTAATTGACAATTGGTCAAATTAGGAAGTTTTAATTTAGCCACGATTCAATTATATTCAATAATTGGTTATTGAATAAATACACTATTTGAGTTTGATTAGGAATCTCAGTGTAGAAAAGAATTCTTTTTGGAAAAGGATTCTTGGTCACCAAGTAAATTCACCAAAGGATAGGATTCTTTCCCACCAAGTAAATCCTTCTTAGAAGAAGATTAGGTCTCCTAAAATAAATACATTAGAAGTCTTGGTGTGTAAAAGAAATCCTCTTTTTAAGAGGATTGAATTCAAATTTTGATAGGAGTCTTGGTGAAGTAGAAATCCTCTTTCTAAGAGGATTTTCGGCCACCTATATATACTCCTATATCTAATTTCGACTAAGCCCTAATTTTTGGTGTGAGAAGTTGTTTTTTATTTGTTTTTTATTGTTATTAAAAAAACTTCTTCCAACTCAATGTGTGAAGAATTCGGCCAAGCATAGAGAAACGAGGGAACGTTTTTGTTTTCGATAATACACTAGTATCCTTTTCATCAAAAGGGTTTTGTGTACTTCATCGAATCAAGGTTAACGCAAGTTTCAATCAAATTGATTGATAATTCACAAGTGACCGGACGTTCTTGATTTTTCTCTTGGAGGATTATTGTGACTAACAAAAAAGAAGATTTTGTTTGTTTCCATCCTCAGGTATACAATTTAAAGAAAGGGAGCCCACAATCCTAGGTGATTAACGTTCGTGATTGGTTTGAAAGATCTTGCGGATTCAATTCGACGCTAGTTCAATCGTCACGAATAGAAAAAAAAAATGACACTTTTAATATACATCAATTAATCTAGGGTTAAGGTTCTTTTTTTTAAAGGGAATTTTTTTAGATATACTAAACCTTTTTTTTACGCTTCCATTGTGTGATTTTCACTACATTCTCTGCCCCCAACTCGAGTAGCCCTTGCATTGACCCCTTATCCATGCTTCGCACCATGTCAGCTGGTGAGAGGTACATCAGGTGACAGATACTAGAGGAAGGCTTGAGCTACTAGCACCTCCGGAAGGATCCGTATGATCTTCAATAATAGTTTTTGTAAGTGTTTTTCGTTTTACTTTTTGCCTACGTGTATTAATAATCTTACTTTTCTTTCTATCTAGCTTTCAGGTGCTGGAAGAGCTGACTATGACCCTTTACCGATTTGAGGAAGCATGCTATGGAGATAAACCGGTTTAAAAAGATCCTTGCTGAAAAGGATAATGCTCTCAAGTCTTCCTCGGGCAGTGCATCCAAGGTCGGGGAATACAAGGAGAAGTTAAAGAATCACACTGTGACTGAGGCTGCTCTGAGGAAGACTATTGCCAATGTTCAAAGTAGGGCCTCCACAGCCAATACAACTCTCAGAGAGCTCACCCCAACAAATTGTTGAGCTAAAGAAGAGTTACGAAGCTCTGAGATAGAATCAAGGGTAATCTTGGCTGAAACAGAAACGGATAAACTTAAAGAGAAGACAGAGATCACCCGAGACACCATTACCTCTGCTCAGTAAGTCATGCTTAAGTCATAGCAGGCATCTAAGGAGGCTCGGATCCAGTACAAGCATATAACAAAAGATATGGAATAGCAGCAGGTCAGCATGAAAGTACTTTGCCAGGAAGCCAGATTAACCCTTGAAGTCCAAAATGTGGACCATTATAAGAGGTCTTCAACTTTTGATGCTATTAAGCTAAGGGAGTTTAAGAGAGGACAAGCCACTGCTCAGATGTTCTTCAAGGGTAATGAGCGATCTTTGAGGGAGGCTCACCGAAAGTGGGACAAGACTATTAAGAAGCACAAGAATGAGTCCTGAACCGATCAGGTAGAGGGCTTATTACATATCAATCAGGAAATATTCCCACCCCATGCACCTGGAGCTTTCTTCAAAGTATTCCCTAGCAACTTTCCATGCTGGAGAGAAGAGTGGTGCTCTAACGAAGGGGATTGATGTTGGCCCCTTGCCCAATACAGATTTTCCCCCCTTCATGACTGATGACCTGGAAGACGATATCAGCTGGCCAGATTTTAGGGATTTGACCAGGAGATATGGAGGTGATGATCTTCTTTCTGGTGGATCCGGGCCCGGAGGTCCCTTGAGTATGCCAGATGATAAGTCTGATGTCTTATTTCATGTCTGATTTACACATGTAACCACTGATCATTTTTTTTTAACTTCTTGACCTTTCATATGAGTAATACCATTCTTTCTTTTTGTTTTGTTATCGCTTGCATTTAGTCAAATGGTTCAGTACGAACTAAAAACTTTGTTATCTGGTCAGGATCACTCAGCCGCTCAAACTGCATAATTATCATTGAGCCGACTAATAAACTTTTTAACTGAGCAATTTACAAATGGCTATAGTCTTTTGCTAACTTGAACTTCGTACATTACATTACACCAAGTTAACTATCTTAGCTATAACCAAACCCTTTCATAAGATAAGGATCATTCTGTAATTTGATCGCCTGTTTACTGTCATGCTAAATTAAGTAACTCACCTTTAAACAAACCATTTATACCTAGTTGGGGCTATTTATTAGCTTAAGTTATATGCGCCTTCCAGCATTAAGCCTAACGCCCTAACTTTAACCAAGTATCTATATATGGTCGAGTTCTTTCAGCAAAATAAGTTATTTTTCTAACAACGTTAGGCAATACTGGCTTTAGCCCGACTGACTATCTAGCTTTCTTACTAATTCGCCACTTTATCGCCAAGTAGTGTTCTATCATAGACAATTTGCATGGTATCTAATTTATAGACAATTGTCTTTTCTAGGTCAACTAAGTCATTGGAACGTCTCCAAATAGTCTGTTGATCAAGATTCGTTGCAATGGAGAAACTTACATTATACTAACTTTACTGGTGTTTGAGTTTTATTGGCAATTTTTTTAAGTATGAATATTTTATCCCTCATTCAACTCTTGGCGCATCCCATAAGGTACATATTGCCTAAAGGTGCCCTAACAGTGTTTCATTACACCCAATTAGTTTCGATGAGTATGCACTACCTTTACAACATATGCTTTTGGCCCCCCACTGGGCCTTCCTGACGCTCCTATTATGGAGGTTTTAAGTGCCCCGGGATTTCTTTTGTGAACGAAAGTAAATTCAGAACACTTTTCTTGACTTCTTGAAATGGTTCCCATGAGGTGATTTTTATTAAATACTAAAAAGGAGACACCAGCAAATTAGCTAATCGTTAAGAACAAAACACACTAATTTCAAACAAAAAAGAAATATCTAAAAATAAGCGATCTTCAAGGGTACAAAATCATCAGGTATTGAGCATTGCACGACCTGGGTAGCTCGGACCCTTCTGGTCGGGTAAGGCGATATGCTCTATGACCAGCCAATCCGACCACCTGGTACAGTCCTTCCCATTTATCTACCAATTATCCAACCGATCTCACATTTGTGTTAGGCGACACCCTCTTGAGAACTAAATCCCTGAGCTAGAATCTTCTTACTCGGACACGTGAGTTATACTACCTGGTTGCCCTTTATTGATAGGCACCGTTCCTTATCCTCGAAAGGTCCCTCATTTCCTCTAACTCATCTAGGTTCTGTTTCAACATTTCCACATTTGCCTTAGAGAATTGTACCCGTGGTGAATTCTGAACTACTTCAACTGGGATTATTGCTTCTAACCCGAACACTAGTGAATAGGGGATCTTCCCTGTTAAAGGGCTTTCAGTGGTCCGGTAAGCCCACAAGATTTCAATTTCCTTTCTTAACGTCTAGATTGGCCTTTAGGGTATGCTTGATTATTTTATTCACTGCCTCCGTCTAGCGATTGGTATGAGGGTAGGCCAGCGTGGCGTAGTATTTCCTTATGTAGAAATCTTAGCACATTTTTCTAAAATTGACACTGTCAAACTAGATTCCATTATCTGTGATTATTGTGTTCCTATTTCGAATTGATAAATGATGTTCTTTTTCACAAAACTGGTCGTGTTAGCTTCAGTTTCATGCATCAGTGCCTTCGCTTCTACCCATTTTGTGAAGTAATAAACAACCACTATGGCGTGTTTTGTTCCTCCCTTAGTCGTTATTGGCATCAGGCTAATCAGATCTAGCCTCCACATAGCAAATGGCTAGGGCGATGTCAAGTTCTTCAATTGCTCAAGCGGTCTTTTAATGTCATTAGCTATCCTTTGGCAGTTACCACACTATTCTATGACTGCCTGGGAGTCATGGAACAAGGTCTGCTAGAAGAAACCTTGTATAGGATTCTTATGCGCCAAAATTTTACCCACATAATGATTCTCACACACCCATCTGTGGATGCTTTCCAATATTTGTCTTTCTTTTGCTAGACAGACACGTCTTTGAAACGCCTTTAAAAATCCTCTCCTAGAGAGTTCTCCTCTAACCACTGAGTATCTGGTAGCTTTATATCTGAGGTGTTTTTCTTCATTCACCTCTGAATGGAGTATTCCTTCTTCTAGTTACTTCCTAATCAGGGTAATCCAGGTGGCCTGTCTTTCTTCAATCATCCCTATTTCTGATCCTACATTTTCATCCTCGATGCTTGGTATTTTGAGGTGGGCAACCAGGATAGTCTTTGACCATATGCTGAATGATGTTGATGCTTAACAAAGCATCAACCTTCTCATTCTTTTCACTCAGAATTTGAGTAATCCTGTCGGCCTTGAATCTTCCCAACATTACTCTGGCTATCTCTAGATAAACGGCCATGCCGCTATCTTTGGCCTAATACTCAACCAAGATTTAATTCACCACCACCTGTGAATCAGTGAATATCTCTAACTCACCGCCCCTAGCTCCATGGAAACCCTGAGACCTGTAAAAAGTGTCTCATATTCGGCCATGTTGTTAGTGGCTTGAAATCAAACTGTTGAGCACACTCAACCTGATCGCCTTCTAGGGTGGATATTACTATCCATGCCCCGCTATCATGCCTGTTTAATGATCCATCTACATGCAATTTCCAGGTAAATTCTCCCTTTTTCTATTCCCTGAGCATCTTGATCACCTCATATTTTAGTTTGGCAAACTTGGTCATTAGATCAGCTACAGCTTGCCCATTAGATCAGCTACAGCTTGCCCTTTTACTACGGCTATTGGAAGATATGTTATATTGAATTCACTTAACTCTACTGCCATTTGGTTAACCTCCCAGATACCTCTGGTTTTGAAAAAATCTGCCTCAACAGGCAATCCATGTAGACCTCGATCTTGTGAGCTTGAAAATAGGGTTTCAGATTTCTTACTGCTGTTACTAATGCTAGTGTCACCTACTTGGTCGTTGAGTACCTCGTTTCTACTGGTAGTAAAACCTTATTGTGTAGTAAATTGGCTTTTGTACTCCCTCGTCAATCCTCACTAGCACCGACCCTAAGCTTTATTGTCTTGTTAGGATTACCATCATCAGCCATAACCTCCATAATTGGCTTATCTTCCTAACTTTTTCCATCTTCTAGAGATGTCGGTCCAAATCGAACTGGGTCGGCATTTTTGCTCTAGATTCGCCTTCATCCATCTTCGGGTTGCCATCTTCCACTTGAATATCTATCTGTATTACTCCTGGTTTCTCTTTCTCTCTGTATATTGTCAAGTTTACCTTTTTTGCCCATTCTTGAGAGCTTTTCATGATGCTTACTCCAGATTCGATTGGGAACTTCATCGTCATAGCATAGGTGGCAGTCACAACTCTTGACTTGTTTAAGAATGGCTTACCCAACAAGGCATTGTATGACCAATTCTCCATGTTTATGACCATAAAATCTGACAGCACTATTTTGGTGTAGGGATAATTCTGGATCTTCACAGATAACTTTATTGTTACCAATTACCTCACTTTTATTCCTCTAAAGCCCATTAGCATGACCCCGAGTTGGTAAAGGTCTTTACTCTATAGCCCTAGTTACTTAAACACTTCCTCACTCAAGATATCGACTGAGCTTTAACTATCGATCAACACTCTTATTACTTCTTTATGACCCACTCGAACTAACAAAACTATCACATCGTTCGACTTTACCTCTGACCCATGTGTGTCTACGTCGGAGAACATTATCGTTCCGATCCTTATTTGAACTTTTTTTTATCGGGGCCCAACGAGTTAACTTCTGGATTCCTCTAACTTTTCATGGCTTCTCTAGCTTTGGTCATTCTCTCCCAATTACTACCCCCAGTGTGTGGACCACCGAAGATGGTGTTGATCGCCCCACTGTCTGAATTTCTTTAATGGCTCCTCTGGTTCCAGAAGCGTTCTTCCTTCGGGCTGTCCTTGTATTGGTCATCCTCGTTCCTCAAGACTTTATCCTTGAGATGCCCCTCTTTGATCAGCTTTTCAATGTAATTCCTCAGATGTTAGCATTTGGAGGTTTCATGGTCATTCTCCCGATGAAATCTATAGTATTTAGTAGTGTCTCTCCTCGCAAAGCTCGACTATAACTTGGGCTTTTTATAAAGATTCTTGTCCTCAAATACATTCAAGATCTCCTCTTGCCTCTTAGCCAATGGGGTGTAATTGGTGTACTGCCTTTTAAAGTGCTTGCCGCCCTTATGGTTATCATCTTTGTGTGCATCCTTACTCTTTCCTCCATTGCTCTTCTAGTCCCCTTTGCCGCCACTCTTCAAGTTGCCATCTTTGGGTTTTTCGCTGTTCTCGGGCCGACGTCCATGTATGAACTCCCGACCATGGGCTATCTATTCTTCCTCCGCCATGGCATATCCTCCGACGTCATCTAAAATGCTTGCATATATGGTCGGTCCCTTCTGCCTTAGACGTACCTTCAAGTGGCTATGTTGTAGACTATTGATAAATACTAAAACTACCGCCTCATCGTTGGGATCCTATATTTCTAATACTTCCTGTGAGAACCTTGTTAGGTAATCTTTTAATTCCTCATCCTTCCTCTGTTTTAAGGTTGACAATTTGATATAGATTTCCTTTGTTGGATATTCCGCATGAACTGCCCGGTGAATGCTTGTATAAGTTCCTGATGGACCCCATCGAAAGTCCTCAAAACCACCTGGATCCCTGGTCTCCCAAGGTCTGGGGGAACATTCAACATATTAAGACATCATTATAATCGTACTGTGCCATTGCGCTATGATATCTCTTGACATGCTCATGCAGGTAAGTATTGGCCTTGAAATGCTCTACATGCGAAATCCTAAATTTGTCTAAAAATTGAGCCTGCCTTATTGAATAGATAAATGGACCCCTGAAATTACCAATCATCAAGTTTCCCTGGCTTTGTCTTCACTCCAAGGCTCTATTCTTCTGAGAAAGACCTCTTGCTCCCTATCTAGCTCTCTGTGCTTGTTAAATTTCTAGTGGATGTTGAGCTCGTTTGGGTCCTTAGAGACTCACTTAGTTATCTGAGCATAGTACGAGTCAAGCTTGACCATAGGGGTTGGCTCCCTGCATCTTCTGGGGACAGTTTCTTCATCACTTGAAACTGAGTGAAACCTTTTCCTCCTGCCATTATGCCTATCTACCTACTCGGGGTGGGTTTCTCCTCCACCTTATCTCCCTTTATCTTCCTATGAACTGGACTCCTTGTGCTCCCCTGTTCCTCGATCTTCTTGGCGGTGTCCCTTCTAGGTGAATGGTCCCTTCTTTCACGATGCTCCGCTCTATCTCTTCAAGATTACTGGGTGCTCATGGAGTTGTTGCCTCTATTTTAGAATGTATCCTGGGATCTTAGGCCACAATCAATGTAGAGAGCTTGTACGATGAACTCAGGCTAGCAGTGGTCATTATATTGATTCTCTGTTTAGCGGCATCGTCGATGACTTTCTTTTGGCATTCCTAGATCTGTCGGAACGCATCTAGGGAAATACCAGCGGTTACATCCATGGATGTCATTTTATCGGGTCTGGTAGACGGTGGAGTCCTTGAGGGTGGATTTTCTCCAACGGCATTGACATCAACTGGATTCGGGATGTTAGCACAGCACGAGGCATCTGTGTTACGCGGAGATTGACTTCTGTCTCTGGTGGTGGCCATGATATCATTTTTTGCAAGCTTTTTTATGGAATTAATTATTCAAACTCAACGCTGACAGAGGTTCGCCCCCCTTCTTATAGTGCCAATTGTTGATGGTGATTTTTTGATCAATTAAAGTTTACTACGCATCACACAAAAAAAAGTAAATAAGAAGAAGAAGTAAGCTACAAAAGAGAGAGAGAAGTTAAAGGTAGATACAATATTTTACGTGGTAAAACCCCAATGTAGGGAAACGTCCACTGTTACCGGTAATGGCAATAAAAAACCAATATGTAAAAGTTGATTACAACCCTCAATCTCTCTTGCATTCTTTTAAGCAGAATTTGTGTTAACCCCTCTATTGGTGTTATTAGGGTCTATTTTTATATGCATATAACCCTAAGTCTTGGTGTAAAAGCAAAGCAAGTTCCAGTAATGGATCCAAATTCTAACTTATCAAAATCGTATAATTCTATATCCTTGTTTTGCACTGATTGTATTTTTACGGCATTAGATCTTTTGCCTAATTCATACCTTGCTACCTATTAGGAAGTCTGTTTTCTTATAAAAGTATACTTCGAGATGTCTTGTTTGGGTTGGATTCATCTTCTGCGTATCAAAGTTGTACCTTTATTAAATATGAATATTGTCCACGTGTCAATCAGTCGATCATTTGCCAATCCTGACCACATGATGTTGAAGAGATAAGAAGACTTAAAGCTGTTAGCTCAAGAGTTTGAAGTCAAAGATATAGGCAACTTAAAGTATTATTTTAGGAATGGAGTTTTCTACGTCAAAAAGAGGGATATTTGTTTCTCAGATTAAATACATCCTAGATGTATCGGGAGAGACTGGGATGACAGGCTGCAAGGCTACAAAAACCCTAATAGAACCAAATCTGAAACTTGAGGCTGCTAAACCAGAAAGTCAAGCAGACTGTGAACAATACCAGAAGTTAGTGGGCAAACTGATCTACTTAGCTCACACTCGACCTGACATCTCATTTGCAGCCAAATGGATCTTCTTTTCCGATCGTCTGTGTCATCTCAATAAGGGGGCTTATGGGCCATGAAACAAATATTATGGTGTGTATAATATTAATCTAGAGGGGGGTGAATAGATTTTAATCAAATTTTACCCAATTTTCGTTAATGGTAAATTAGACGAAACTACCCCTATCTAGTCACAATAATATCACAAGTGTAATAAGTGCGGAAATAATAAAGACACTTGAGATATACGTGGAAACCCTCAAAATAGGAAAAACCATGGGATGTTAAGTGTGCCACACTCGTACAATGAATCCACTGATGATAGAGGCGTTACAACCAACTCCCGGTATATAACCCACTACCACTACCAAATCCCGGTATTAAGTGGACCTAGTCCAATTTGCTTACGCTTGAAGCAACCTACTCCTAGATGCAACACAAATATATGACTGATTTAGCTTAACTCTTAATATGTGAATTATTCTTTTGAGAAGTTATTTGACAAGAATTTTTCTGTTGAACATTTTATGTTTAAATTCAAATAATTAATGGGTAGATATATAGTAGCCACTCAAATATGAACATATATTGCCTTGTTGACTTTATGAGTACTTGAAATGGCCATCGAACATTATATGGATCAAGATGTCAAAATTATTTCCATATATGCTAGTCATTAGTCAAAATTACTTTTTTTATTAATTCACAAGCAATAGCCTTCCTTACGCGGTAAAGCGGTCATGCATGATGCAACAAAAATATTAATAAAAAACTAACAATAATATTGATGAAATATAGAAGAAAAAGTTTTATTTTTTAAAAAAATTAACAGCAAATGGTCAGGTTTATATATATAAATACCAAAAAAAAATATATGCTTGATAAGACTCGAACACCACCACAAACGTAAAATGTGAGATACACAAACTTAAGAAAAAATATTACCATTAATAATAATCATTGTACTTTAAAATTTAAAGAAGTATTTGGGGTGATTTTTTTTTTTTTGTTACTGTTTATATTTGTATTTAAATTTGATGCAAAATTTGACAAATATTAACAAACTGCGCAATTGGTACCTGTCATATTTGAATTTTATCGGATGAACAAATCATCAAACAAAGAAGATAAATTGCCAGATAGACATCCGAATAGGTATTCAGAAAATATCCTATAAGACATTGCCGAAGAAGAGATAAACACGAGTAAGCAGATGTTAAATGAAACCTACTCAGGATCAATTAACGGCACTCGGGACTGGTTAGATGACACTTCCACTCGGGCTCAAACGATGATACTCTGGCCCCACTGGTATTATCCTTGCTCGGGGATAAATGTGAAGAAAACCGAATAAGAAGCTTAGTGCTTGGTTCACACGGATTAAGTCATTAAATACACAAAGATATCCATATCAAGGACCCTAAAGAAGAAAGAGAATGTCAAGCATAAAGGGTTCCTTATCCGAGAACACCTCTATTTCCTCAAAAAGACTACACTCTTATAAGGAAAAAAGTCCTAATTGGACTACGTTACTAAAGTCCCATTCGATCTCATTACAAGTTTTCGAAACAGGGAAGAAGACAATCTACTTCGAACAAGAAACCGAATCACAATTAAATGCAAAGATTTTTTACTACTTGCACAAAGCAGATTAGGTTCTACAAACATATAAATAGACCTATAATCTCATCCAAAAAAAAAAGATAGACGATAGAGCATACATAGAAATCATCGCAAATTACAGAGAGAGGAAAGAGAGATCGAGAGCTTGAAACATTTAAAATTCATAGTGGATTTTGGCTAGGTTGATCATTCAACCACCCGTGGACATTTCTGCGGTCATCGGAGTTTTACCATGTAAAATACTCGTGTCTTATTTACTTTTTCCTTCTCTCTCTCTCTTAGAAATCTCAGCCGAAATCCAATCCTTGTTGGCTTTTCTGATACAATCCAGAAATCAATGTCAACAATTAGCGCTAGAAGAAGGGGGAGAACCTCCGACTTAATTAACAGCCATGGCAGGAAGCAGAAGCAATTTCGGGAATAGCCAAAGATCTTTGGATAACTTCCATGTTGGTAGTACCTCGCGGGATCCTGCTACAAACATGGAGAGCCAGCCCACACTCCTGGCAGGGATCTAGCAAGTTCCTCCGACCAGCAGACACCTGACATTACGCTTTCGAGAGGCGCAGCAGCAATTGGTGGCAGACGCGGCAAAGAAAGGAGTTGATTTACTGGCTGCAGAAGCATAAACTCCTAACCTTCTACCGGTAAGGCTTCGTTCGGTTGTAGTAGGGCCAGAAATAAATACACCAGAAGTCGAAAGGAACTCAACCCTAGTCAACCAGTCTTGACGTGAAACACCTAAAGAGGAACGACCAAGCCAGAAGCAGAACCAGGATCAGACAGTACGTGCTAGACACCGTAAATATGATCGGTACAGAGATCGGTCGTCATTAGAAGATAGTGATCGGCACTATCGTAAGCGCCATCATGGAGTCATACGAAAAACCCAGCATCAAAGTGAAGAGCTAGAAAAAGTGAAAGTCACCCAACGGTTCAACCGTCGTGGTAGCCCGGTGGAAGACAGAGATGTTATAATCCAGAGCCTAACTCAAGAAGTCGAGAACAATAGGCGTCAAATGGATGCACTGGTCAGACGTTACGTGTTTAATGATTTGTCTGATGACGATTTTGACAGTCCATTCACCAAGGAAATCTTGCGGACCCCATTCCCAGAAAGGTTTAGGATGCCACACGTGGAGCAATTAAAGAAAGATATAGATCCAAAAGAGCACGTGAGACGCTATAAAAGTGGCATGGCTCAGTATGCCCATAGTGATCCCTTACTATGTCTCAACTTTCCATAAACTCTGGGAGATATGGGTTCAAGGTGGTTCGGAAGATTACCCCCAGCAAGTATCAGAAATTTCAATGAACTGAGCAGGAGCTTTTCAAGGCAATTTCTGAGTAATGTTCACAGAAAAAAGTCAGTAGCTCACCTTTCTCAAATAAAGCAAGGGAAGGATGAATCACTGAAGAAATACTTGGGAAGATTGGGCCAAGCAGTGTCAGAAATTGGCAGCGCAAACGATGAAGCAATAATTGTTGCATTCATCAACAACTTGAAAAATGGTCGGCTATCTTTTGATTTAAGAAGAGCTCGGCTGACTAGATATGCAGACAGAATGGATATGGCGGGAGGATATGAACTGGCCGAGAAAGAGGAATTGGCCACCGGAGGATGCTATATGCATGGAGGAAAACCCGAACAGAAGGATGTCGAGTCAAAGGGCCAGAACCAGAAGGGAAAACAGAAGGGAAATGGTAAAGAAAAAAACAAGGACTGGGGTAATGGGTGTAATGCCGAACAGACCACCGAGAAGTACCGAGGTAGATACACCAATTACACCCCTCTTCGGAAAAAACAGGAGGAAATCCTGGCCATTCTAGGAACAAATAATATTGTACAAGAGTCACGCTATCAATCTCAGTTTGCTCGGCGAGACTCAACCAAATACTGCCGGTTCCACAAGGAAACCAGTCATGAGACCTCCAAGTGTTACCAGCTAAGAGATTACATAGAAACCCTCATTCGGAAAGAACATCTACAGGAATTGATCTTGAAAAGGGATGAAAATCAGAAGCAAAGAAAGAGATCAGGACTGATCACGGCTCTGGTCAAAATCAAAAGGCCAGTTCAGGGGCCAATCAAGTAATACACACGATCATTGGAGGACCATTCATTGGAAGAAGTAACCGAGAACGAACTCAGGAAATCAGAGAAGCAAGAAATAAATTTGATGTAAACTCGGTCGAGCCACACCCGAAGAGGGTAAAGGAAGGATGGGACCCAATAACATTCAAAGAAGCAGACTCACATGGCGTTGATGTTCGGCCAAATGTCGCCTTGGTCATAAGCGCCAGAATTGATCACCGGGAAGTCATAAGAATCCTGATAGATAATGGAAGCTCAACAGATATCCTCAATGTAGCCGTCTACGATCAACTCAGGTTAGACCGAAAGGACCTACAACCCTTCCATACCCCACTCAGAGGATTCGGGGGAGTTGAGGTCAGGTCACTCAGGACGGTAAAGTTACTGGTGAAGATAGGAGTAGCATCTTGCCAGAGAGTTGTATTGCTCGACTTCGTGGCGGTAGACTTGGAGAATTAGCCATATAATGCACTATTGGGATGAATATTCCTAAATAAAACTAAGGCCGTAACAGCCATTTATGCCTTAATGATGAAATTCCCGACCGAACATGGGGTCAGGGTAGTCAAAGGATCTCAGGAGATAGCCTGAAGAGCTAACCTGTCAGTATACAAGGACAAGAATGAACAGGTTTGCACTATAACACAGCCAAGTCAAAACAAAAAACCCCTATCATTCGAATTCGATCCAAGAGAAGAGCCGAACAAATCCAAAACTGAGTCGAACAAATCCAAAACTAAACCGATTGAAGAAATCGTTCTGAAAGAAGATGAACCAGACAAAAAGGTCAGGATCGGGGCCAACCTGGAAGGAAGAGTCAAACAAAGCCTCATTGATCTACTTAAAGAATACAGGGATGTGTTCGCTTAGAGTCATGAAGACATGGTCGGGACAGATGCCCGAATAATATCTCACCATCTCACAGTAGACCCGAATGCAAAACCGGTGATACAAAATAGAAGATCATTCAATCTTAAAAGAAGACAGGCGATCGAACAGGAAGTAGAGAAGCTACTCGCTGTAGGATCAAATAGAGAGGTCAATTACCCTCAATGGGTGGCTAATGCAGTCCTCGTCTAAAAGAAGAATGGACAGTGGAGGATGTGCGTAGATTTCACAGATCTGAACAAGGCATTGCCTAAAAATAGTTTTCCACTTCCGAGGATAGATCAGTTGGTGGATGCTACATCATGCCATGAGTTACTCAGTTTCATGGATGCTTACTCAGGGTATAACCTGATCAGGATGAACAAGGCTGACGAAGATAAAACAGCATTCACAACTGATCAAGGTTTGTACTGCTATACTGTGATGCCCTTTGGATTGAAAAATACAGGAACAACTTATCAAAGGTTGGTCAACAAAATATTTTCATGGCAAATAGGAAGGAACATGGAAGTATACATTGATGATATGATGACCAAGAGCATCACAGCAGATAAGCATACTTCAGATCTACGGGAGACATTTGATGTCTTGAGGAGATACCAAATGAAGCTAAATCCGAACAAGTGTTTATTCGGGGTTACTTCAGGATGATTCCTGGGTTTTCAAGTCCATCAAAGAGGAATCGAAGTCAACCCCAAGAAGATCCAGGCCCTGTAAAGAATGACTTCACCGAGGACACTCAAAAAAGTACAGCGCCTAACAAGATGTCTGGCTTCCTTAGGAAGATTCATCTCAAAAGCCATAGACAGATGTGCACCCATTTTCAAAGTAAATAGAAAAGGGAAAGGACTTGAATGGAATGAAGAGTGCGAACATGCATTCTTAAAATTAAAGAGTACTTAGGACAACCTCTCATCCTTTTAAAACCTCAGATAGGGGAGACACTCCAACTGTACTTGTCAATTATAGAACTGGCAACAAGCTCAATTCTAGTCAAAACAAAAGATAAAGTACAAAAGCCGGTGTACTACACCAGCAAGGCACTTCGACCAGCTGAGACCAGATATTCACAGGCATAAAAAATTTCCCAAGCACTAGTTTCAGCAGCAAGAAAGCTAAGGCCATACTTCTGGGCTCATACAATCCAAGTTCTCACCGATAGCCCATTAAAGCAGATTTTACAGAAACCTAAAATTTCAGGGAGATTATCCAAATGGGCAATCGAGCTAAGTGAATTCAATATCCACTATATCCCCAGGACATCTCTCAAAGGGCAAGCAGTGGCAGATTTCATTGCAGAATTCACGGAACCAAACCTTGAAGCAAAAAAGATGTTGGGTAAAATCTTCATCTGTAAATTGTATGTTAATGGCTCTTCAAACACTCATGGCAGTGGGGCAGGGATTGTAGTATGCACTTCAGAAGGAGACGATGTCGAGTGTGCCATGAGGTTCGACTTCAAAGCAACCAACAATCAGGCCGAGTACGAGGCGCTACTAGCTTGGCTCAGAGTCTGCATAGCTCTCTGGGCATATGAGGTTGAGATATTCAGTGATTCACAGGTAGTTGTCAACCAAGTTCTGGACAAGTACCAAGCAAAGGATGAAGGCATGATAATCTACCGTGACATTACGAAAAAACTCTTCCAGAAATTTAAAGAATATAAGATTACCCATATCCCTAGGGAGGAGAATGAAAAGGCAAACGTATTGTCCAAACTAGCTTCAGCAACAACCACAATCAGGCCAAAGACTATTCTGGTTGCATATCTCCTTAAACCAAGCACAGCTGAACCAAGAAACTTGGAAATTTTAGAAATCCGAAAACCGCCAGACGGTTGGATGACTCAGCTAAAAAGATTCCTAAAAGAAGGCGTACTCCCGGAAGATCCCTTACAAGCAAAACGCATAAGGTATAGATCAGCCAGGTACACATTGGTTGAAGGAGAACTATACAGAAGGGGGTATTCCCGAACACTCCAAAGATGTGTATCAGAGGAAGATGCATATCGGATATTACAGGAAATCCATGGAGGAGTTTACGGAAACCACACTGGGGGTAAAAGTTTGGCACATAAGGTACTCAGGTAAGGCTATTATTGGCATACTCTATTCTCAGATGCACAACAGTGTTCAGAAAGTTGCAATACTTGCTAAAGGATTACTAATGACATCCGACAGCCCCCTGAGTAGCTCAAAAACCTCACATCCCCATGGCCATTTCCCATGTGGGGCTTGGATCTAATCGGGCCCAATGCCAGCCGGGACAGAGGGTGGAGCGAAGTATGCAATAGTAGCCGTTGACTATTTCACGAAGTGGGTAGAAGATGAAGCATTAGTGCACATCACATAAGCAAACACCATAAATTTCATGAAAAAGAATATACTTTATAGGTTTGGAGTCTCAAACACTATAATCGCGGACAACGACACCCAGTTCGATAACTTGAAATTCAGACAACTATTCAAAGAGTACCGGATTGCCAATTACTATGCCACACCTGCCCACCCTCAGAGAAATGGGCAGGTGGAAGCAGTGAACAAAATCATCAAGCACACAATCAAAGCAAAGCTAGATGCTAAGAAAGAAAGCTGGGTTGGAAAGCTTCCCGAAGAGTTATGGGCGTATCGGACAACAACAAGAACTTCAACAGGAGAAACTCCATTCACTTTAGCGTTTGGAACAGTAGCTGTTATTCCTATAGAAACGTCATATACGTCACCCTGGGTCAAGCTATACGATGAAGAATATAACGTTGATATGCTATTACAAAGTCTAGATGAGCTAGAAGAGAAAAGGGAGAAATCCCGAATACGAAATATGGCATATCAGCAAAGGGTAGCTCGCTACTACAACTCTCACGTTCGGGGTCAGAAAATTCCAGCTAGGAGACCTGGTACTCAAAAAGGTGTCATTGAACACAAAAAATAAAGCTGCAGGTTCCCTGGCTGACAAATGGGAAGACCCGTACAAAATCGAAGGAATTGCAGGCCATGGGGCATATTGGATTGCATGACTTAATAGAGGCGTTTTACCCAGACCATGCAATGCCCAATATCTGAAGATTTTATATCCTTAAATTGTTTTTTGTTCTTTTTTCTAGTCAGGACAATTTTAGTTAGGATAAATATTAGCTAGAATTTATAACTTTATTGATTTTGCAGTTATGAATAAAAAATCACTCGGGATTACCGAAACAAAAGCATCGAACTCGGGATTTCCAAAAGAAAGCATATGATAATAAGAACATATGGAAGACAATCATATGATAATAAGTGCATATGGAAGACAAGCATAATAATAAGAACATGCAAATAGAATACTCGGGACCATTAAATCCCGAATGGGCGAAGAAGCTCAAAGGAGCATGCCAGCCGAGCAAGGTCAAAATGACCTTCGCAAAAAGGCAAACCCGATGCACCAGCTCGAGATGGTATCGGGAAAAATTTCGGTGGAATGCGTAGCTGTGTTAAGCAATTCAAAAAGCTTAACGATTCGGCAAACCCCTGCACATAAAAACTGAGGAGACGTCCTTGGTAATGTGTAAGGACTCGAACATATGATCATGGTGAGCCTTGATGTAATGTTCGAGTAGCAACCGAGTATGAAACATGTATAAAATTGTCTGTTTTAAGATGACTCGGCTAATAATAAAGAGCCATTTTAATAAGATACTTGGCAATTAAAGTTATTTGGATAACAACCGGTTTAATAAGATACTCAGTTAAGTTACCCGAACATCGAAGAGCCAGTTTAATAAGATACTTGGCAATTAAAGTTATTTGGATAACAACTGGTTTAATAAGATACTCGGTTAAGTTACATGAACATCGAAGAGCCAGTTTAATAAGATACTTGGCAATTAAAGTTATTTGGGTAACAACCGGTTTAATAAGAAACTTGGTTAAATTACCCGAACATCGAAGAGCCTGTTTAATAAAATACTCGGTTAAATTACCCGAACATCGAAAAGCCAGTTTAATAAGACTTAGCAACCATAGTCAAGTCACAAATTCGCGAGCAATAAAATTAAAACACCAGGTTCAGTCAAAAAGAATTGTTACAAAGTATTCTTTACAAAAGAATAAGTTAAGAGTACAAAAAAAAAATCCTATGTACAAAAATTAGGATTGTGAGGATTTGGAGCCCTTGCCAATACTCGGGTCTGGCACCATATCGTATTCCCGGATCAGGCTCTCATTAGAAGGCCATCCACTGGCTGTAATCTTCCTCTGGGATCAGTCCGATATCAGGCTCCACACCCTCTACGACAGACTCTTGACTAGCATAGAAGGTCGAGAGGGAGTGTTTGGATGGAACCTCCAAATGCATAGGATGGGGCTCTTTGCCTCGGCTACGGCAATAGGCTCTCTATTCCCTCATTTGAGTCAGTAGAGATTCCAGGGACCGATCCACGTGATTTGTGATCGATAGCTCCCAGTTGGCTCGAGCCTTCTCAGTCGCCCTATTTTTAACTTTGAAGAACTCATCAGCTGAAACTAGCTCTCGCTGAAACTCCCGAAGGAGAAGAGCATCGTAGACAGGGGATCTTTCGAAACGATCGACCCCCTAGATTTCTAGTTCCAGCCTAGCCTCTTTAGATAGGGATTCAACCGTCAGAGCTTGGCGTTCCAAGTCCTCGATCTTATGTTTTTATGTTGACTTGGACTGCTCCGCTTCCTGCTCGACCTTGAGCATCGATTATTGGGCAGAAGATAATAAATTTTGAAGTGATGTTGCTTTCTCTTCTGCCGAAGAAGCCCTTTCTTCAACCTCCATCTGCTTTGCCAGACAATGGTCTGTAAAAACCTGAGTAAAACCAACCTCCTATTGATAAGCCTCTTCGACCCGAGCTCTGCTATCCTCACTTTCCTTTAGCTGAGCCTCTAAATGCCTTATACGTTCAGTTCGATGCTGCTGCGTTTGAATTAGATCAGCGAATTCGGCCACCATCTGTAAAGGAATACAATTAGAAATATGGCAAACAAGCAAAAAATTAAAGAAGTTGGGGGTAGCTTATATAAGATGCGCCATTAAAAATGTTTTGAAGACGTTCAGTCAGAGAGCCATCCCGAAAACTGCTCCAGAGGTCTTCCCTGATAAAAAACCCGACTAGAGGACATGAAGGAACCCCTGAGGGTTCAGCCCCCAGATTTCCAACCTCGGAGGTAAGGGAAACCCTGTTCGGTTCTAAAGCCGGAGAAGGATACGAAAGAACCCTCGAGTGTTCAGCCCCCAGATTTCAAACCTCGGGGGTAAGGGAAGCCCTGTTCGGTTCTGAAGCCGCCGCATCTACTAACGCTCCAGCACCAACACCCGGGGTAATCTCATCCGTAACATCTTCATCGTTGGAGTTGATAAATGAGACCACCCGAGGGACTTTGAGAGGGCGAGTCAGCGAACTAACTGTCTTCCGTTTCTCACCCCGAGAACGGTGGAAGCCGAGATTAGCTATGGGGTCCTCTTGGACATCATCCCGGAAAGATTCAAAGAAGTCGGGACCTGCAGGCACTTGGCTTGTGGAGGTATAACCTCCGTCTCCAGTGTCTGATCGCTCGGCAGGCTCCTCACCGAGACCTCCACTTTACCTTTGCCGGTCGACAGGTAGCTCAGTATCGGTCGGGCCATTTGGACCCTAGTTGCCCCAACTGTTAGTTGAAAAACGTCCTCATGGACATCTTCGAGAAATTGTTCTTCAACCACATCAGTCTCCTGGTCAGACTCAGGCGGGGCGATGCCTTCATCCCCTTGATGAGAAACCTCTTTCCGACTCGCCTGAATAATTGACTTCATTTGGCGAGCCTGAAGATCGCAGACGACGTCCGTATCAAAAACTTAGAAGAAAAGGAACCATGTCAGAATGCAAAAACAAAAAAATATATGTATAACAATGAAAGGAAAAAGTTGTAAAAATCACTTACATCGCCTGCATTGGCCCGAAATCTTTTTGAAGAAGCCGAACTCAGTCATCTTCGACTCAATGAAGAGATAAGTCTTGCTCATTTTCTCCAAAGTGCGAACTGCCACCCGAGCAAGTCTGGTTAGCTTCGCATCACTATACTCAATTTTTTTCTTGTTCCAAATCTCGGGGGAACAGAAGTAACTGGGGACTTTCAACACCGTTCGAGTACCCCCAGTCGAAACGGTAACTTCAAGCCCTAGACTACCTCGGGCAAAAAACCAATTGTTCTTCCAGAACTTGTTGGATGTAGGAAATCCTCGTATAAAACCCCTCTTTTTAGGGTCATCAGAGATATCGGCTTCCCGACTCACTTTCATCCCCTTAGGGACCCAGCAATCTGGCAAATTAGACATAAAGTTCCCGTCTTACCAGACTGCCTCAGCGTGAAGAAGTGCCTTATTTCACTCAGGGAAGGAGGCGACAAATTCCTCCAACTGTACATGTTCCACATGCACATCAGAATTTTGTAGCTATTCATAACCAGCTGAGCCGGAGCGATCCTTGCTTCAGCCAGAAACCAAGCAATAAAAGGCTGAAGGGGAAGAGTGACATCGCAGCAGAGCATGGATCCGTAGATCGCCACCATGCTGGGGGAGGGTTCCACGCAGCTCTATCACCCGCTGAAATCAGAGTGACCGAGTTGGGCAGATCGAATCGGGAATGATACTTTCCTATCTTATCAGCCCCGACCACATTCGGTTCGGTGTCATACCCACTAGGGCGGTCAGCAGAGAAAGAAAAATGAGACACCCTGAACGCCTCTTCAACTTCGTTCTCTTTGACAGTTTGTTCCCTGATCAGAATATCGCCCGAGTTGTGTTTACTGACTGTACTTTTACTTTGATGTTTTCCCATCCTTCGAAGAGGTACCCTGTGGTCAGAAATATCATAATCAGAACTAGATGAAGAACTCGATATAGGGCTAAAACTGACGTCAGGGTGAAGTCCCGAAACATCAACTTCTAGAAATGGAGGTTCATCTACAGGGATTTCCCCCAATAATCTTCTAATACAGGAAACTAACTGGAAATCCCCACATTCTAATGTATCAAGAGCGACATTAAAAAGATGATGACGAGAAGATGGCTCTATTTAAAACTAACCTTGAATAAAGAATTGATATAAGATCTTCAACGGAAAGTCTTGATTATTTGTAAAAAATCTAGATTGGAGAAAAGTTCTTTCTGCTGTAAATTCTTCCAAATGAACCAGCACAACCTTAGACAAAGAATTTAAACAGGAAACGACACGAAACCTTGGGTTTTCAAGGCAGGAAATAACGATGATTAGGTTTGATGACATAAGCGGCGCATGGGAAGACTTATAGGTCATTTTCTCATAAATGACCTCGAAAAACGAAGAGGCAAGAGACACGTGTCAGAAGAAGAACTAGCTTTCACTGTCAGAACTCCAAAAAGTCTCCATCATTAAAGCTCTCGCGTGAAGGGGACTAATCGATTTTGTAGGGTTGTCATTAAAACACGTCATTATGACCAGATATTTACTTGGATACTAAAAAGATGTTGATAACTAATTAAAATACTTTTGCCCGAACAAACCGTGTTCAGTAAAAATATTTTAAGGGGGTATTGTCATATGTGAACTTTATCGGATGAACACGTCATCAAACAAAGTAGATAAATTGGCAGATAGACATCCGAATAGGAATTCAAAAAATATCATGTAAGACATTGCCGAAGAAGAGAAAAACACGAGTAAGCAGCTGTTGAATGAAACCTACTCGGGATCAGTTAACGGCACTCGGGACTGGTTAGATGACGCTTCCACTCAGGATCAAATGATGATACTCGGACCCCACTGGTATTATCCTTGCTCAAGAAAAATGTGAAGAAAACCGAATAAGAAGCTTAGTGCTTGGTTCACACGGATTAAATCATTAAATACATGAAGATATCCATATCAAGGACCCTAAAGAAGAAAGAGAATGTCAAGCATAAAGGGTTCCTTATCTGAGAACACCTCTATTTCCTCAAAAAGACTACACTCTTATAAGGAAATAAGTCCTAATTGGACTATGTTACTAAAGTCCCATTCGATCTCAATACAAGTTTCTGAAACAGGGAAGAAGACAATCTACTTCGAACAAGAAACCAAATTACAATTAAATGCAAAGATCTTTTACTACTTATACAATGCAGATTATAATCTTGTCCAAAAAAAAAAGATAGACAATAGACCATACACAGAAATCATATCAAAATACAGAGAGAAGAAAGAGAGATCGAGAGCTTGTAACATTTAAAATTCATAGTGGATTTTGGCTATGTTGATCATTTAACCACCAGTGAACGTTTCTCCGGTCATCGGAGTTTTACCAAGTAAAAAACTCGGTCTTGTTTACTTTCTTCTTCTCTCTCTCTTTAAAATCTCAGCCGAAATCCAATCCTTATTGACTTTTCTGATACAATCCAGAAATCAATGTCAACAGTACCATGATCATTTGATTCAGTCAAGACGTTTTTATTTTGATATTTTTTTTTGCGTCAAAGTGTTGATGATTCATTCTAGAAATTCCTTACCGACCTTTAGAGTTGATTTTCCCATTTCAAACATCACAAATCCAAATATATAAAACTAACACGACTTGTGCACAAAAACAAAATTGTCGTTGGATTATAAACCTAACAAATGCATTTTTAATTAATATATTTTTTTGTTAAATGTTTAATTAATAATTAACACCATGCTTTTTCACATTTCTACATGAAATTAATGTGATTGAAATACAGTCACACAACTAGTTTTTGTTTAGTTAATAAAATAGCTTTTAGATGCCTGAAGATTAAAATAAAAGTAATAATACTCGATCCAAAAAATTAATCCAAAATCAATCTAAATGATATGATAAATAAGTTGTTATCATCATACAAATTATGGGGTGATGTGGCGAATGATATGGTAATGACAAATCACTCGCCACATCATTTGGATTGATTTTTAGATTAAATTTTTTAATTAAATAGTATAGTTCTTAAAATAAACTTCAAACTTATGGATAATTGGTTCTCTTCATACTCATGAAAAATGAATGAGAAAATTAATAAAACAAACCTTTGAAATAACAAATCAGAAAATGTAGAAAAGAACGAGGAAGTGGCTCAACTAAAAGAGGACGTCAAATCAATATGGAAGCAAAAGTGAACAAAGCTGTTAGGTCAAACATTAATACAATAAAAGAGGTTTAAAATACATATACATTTTAGCACTTGGCTAAAGAGAGCATATTATACGTATTTAATGAGTTAGATTTCTCATTGAATTTAGACTCCAATATCTTTAAAGAAGTTTGATTCTTTATTGGAATATACTTCATGCTTCCTTGTATGAGTATGATTCTTTCTCTTCGTATTTGAGTTGTGGTTAAGTTGGAGTTAATATCTTCTACACATCACTGGCCGACCGGTCATCTAACCCGATTGGGTCTTCTTAACTCGATCGGTTACTCAACTCTGACTAGTGTATCTTTAACCCGATCGGTTGTTTAGCCCGATTAGGCTTTTCTATCCGATTGGTTAGTTGAACCTCATCAAGTTATCTCTACTTGAACGATTAGATAAACCTGACCGGATCTAACTGGAGACGAATGTTAAACCTTGGTTAGCTACAATTGGCTTCATCTGGCTGACTTTGGTGTGATCGCTCTACAAACATTCTCATTTAGAGCTCCTTTTTCCCAATCTTTTGTTCTCGCTTTCGAGCGTTTTTTATTTTTATGTATTTAACGTGTGTTTTAGCCAAGTGCAGGTAAATGTCCCTCTAAAAAGGTGTTTCTACCAAAAGTAGACAAAATAAGGCAAATTATAACCCAGAAGACTACTGCGACTTCATACAATGAGATGTAACCGCAAGTTTAAAGGCACACTACAGAGATGATGAAGTCGTGCTCAAAATCTAGAAGAAATTGTGGGTATGATCCCACACTAAAGAGAATGGCAAGCCTGAGCAGCACGACTTCATCACCGTAGGAAAGAAGTTGCAAAACAGTGGGTATGAACCCACGCTCAATTTTCCAGACATTTGAGTGGGATAGAACTACGGGCATGAAGCTATGAAAAGAAGCCGCTCTGAGCACCGTGGGCTCCCACCGCGGGAAAAAACCCACGGAACAAGGTTGCGCTTACCCCGTCAGATCTGAAATTATGCTTATTTCAAGGGCAATTCGATATTTTCACCTTTATTTCGTTCCCTAATCTTGCCCAGCTTAAAAATACATCTCTTTGCCTCCCTTTTAAATACTCTCTCATATACTACCACTCTTCAACTTCGTTCTCGTTGACAGTTTGTTACTCTCTCTGCATCTCTTTCTCTTTAAATCAATAGCCGAAATCCAGTCCTTGTTGGCTTTTCTGGCATAATCCAGAAATCGACGTCAACAAGTTATTATATTGACTTTTACAAATATTTACTAGAGTAAAAAATAATAATCAAGTAAACATACATAGAGTATCGATGATCTCATTTTTTATAGTTCGTCTCGGACCTCAAAAATCTCAAGACCAGCCTTATCTCTGACAAATTCAACTATGATTTAAATTGTGATTAATTATTGGAAATCTACCTAACCTCTACCAATTTACACTCAAAAACAACATTGTCAATAATGGACCGTTTTATTTAACAGTTGATTTTTTTAAAAGCTAAAAAGATGAAACTGTTCATTACACCTAATGGTGTCCGCGGTTCGGTTTTGGTTTTGAACCGCCGGTTTCGGTTCCTTGGACAGTTGAAGGCGGTTTCGGAACCGGTGGTTTTCGGTTCGGTTTCGGTTTCGGTTTCGGTTTCGGTTTCGGTTTGTGAAACCGAACGGTTCGGTTAGGTTTCGGTTCGTTCGGTTTTTTTTTTCTGAAATGCTGCCACGTGTCAGCATTTCATTGGGTTTTTTTTTTAAAATTTGAAACCGCCGGTTTAACCGGCGGTTTTTGGTCGGTTTTTAAGATCCCATAACCGTAACCGAACCGTCGGGATCCAGTTTCCAACAGGTTTTGTAACCGACGGTTTCGGTTACGGTTACGGTTTCGGTTTCGGTTTCGATTTTCAGAGGTCGGTTTCGGTTCGGTTTCGATTGGTTTAACCGAACCGTGGACACCTCTAATTACACCTAAAACTAAAATTTAGTAATAAAAAAATAAAGGAATTAATAAAAATGAATATATAGATATTTATATATATATATATCTACCGTCCATTTGAGATCCATTATTTTTTTTATCTCCAGACAGTGAAGATTTATATTTAAAAAAACATAAAAAAAAATATTAAAGAAAGAGGTCCATCCTCGATTTCCACCGTCCATCTCCCCATTAGAAAATAGGTATTTATTCAAACAATGAAAATATTAAATTAGTACTTGTTTTCTTTTCTTTTCTTAAACCTTTTGTTATCTATGCTTTATTTATTTTAATAAAATGTTGGGATGGGTAGATGAGGGTGCTACAGGGAATTCATAAGAGACTGATTCTAAGAATTATACAATAACAATATATACAGTATAACCTGAATCTTGTATGTCAATTATTTAATGATAAAATATTTATTTATTTATTTATTTATTTATTTATTTTATATATCATCATATATTCAACAACCAAAATTTAAAACGTTATCGGTTTGAACGATAATAACTAAAGATTTATAGATCGTAATTCTTGACGGTTGGATCAAAGACCAATATTCATTACATTAGTGACATAACTTCTAACGTCCCCTCACATGAGGTCGGGATGGCTTTGATTTGCCACCTTTTTTTTTTTTTAAGTTTCGCAGAGCTCAACCCAAGCCATGAGAAAAGTTGTTGAAGGCGTTAATAACATGTTACATTTTAATATGTCAAAGACATAATCTAATATATCATGACAGCTTGAAGAACAAAAACAATAAAACCATAAAATGAAGAGAAGGAGATGTAACTAATTTTTTATTATTCTTATGTAATTAAATAGCAAATCATAAACAAATTAATAAGGAGAATAATGTTTTTTTCAAAAATCAATAGGAAGAATAATGCTAGAATGTGGCACATAGAGAGAGAGGGAATATTACTAGAATTAGTGGCCCCCATAGACAGAGAGGGGGGAGGGAGAGGGAGAGGGAGAGAGTTTTCTGGTGTAAACCAATTTATGTCCAAACTCATTCATACCATGATGAGAGGGGGAGAGCGCGGGAGTGGAAAGAAGAGGAGATGGAGAGAGATAAAGCTTCTCTAATGCAAACCCCCTTATGTCTAAACTCATCCACACCACGATGAGAGAGAGAGAGAGAGTTTCTTTAGTGCAAACCACCTTATCTCCAAACCCATCCACAACATGATGAGAGAGAGAGAGAGTTTCTCTAGTGCAAACCACCTTATATTTATGAATTTTGGTAAGATTTTTTGAATAGAGAGAGAACTTCTCTATTGCAAACCACTATATATCCAATCCATTCATATTAGGGGTGTATTTTCGGTTTGGTTTAGACTGAAATTCAATGTCAAACCAAATCAATACGGATCGGTTTGGATGTATTTTAACCCAAACAAAATCAAACAAAAAAAGGTCGGGTTGGTTTAGATACGTTTATCGGTGTAGATTTAAACTCAAAATATTTTTTTTATTATATTATAAAAATAAATAAATAAATAAAGCATAACATAAAATATTAATTATATGCATATTTAAAGAAAGTATAAAAAAGTCAAACAAGTAATTATTATATTTATTTAAAAATTTATATATATATATATATACATACACCATGATTAAAGACATGTTTTACATCATCTATACTTTTGAAACCTTAATACATCAATCAATCAGAAGAATTGTATCAAAACAAATAAATAAACTACAAAAGCTTAAAGTTATCAGTAAAAGTTATAAAACCTAGACTGAATAGAAAACGTAAGTAAATTTTATAGTTTAGCTTTACTTTCTGAAATATGTGATTTGGTTTGGGTTGGAAAATTATTTCACTCAACCCTAAACAACCGGACCACCATTAATCGATGGACAAACTAAACCACCTATTTTCTATATTTGTAATCGAACCAACCCAAACTTTATGGGTTAGGTTGATCTGTTTAGTTTGGTTTTACGGTGTTTTACATACATCTAATTCACACCATGAGAATTCTTTTTTTTTATTGGTGTTAAGATCAATGAGATATGGTTGGGAAAAAATTTGAAAAATTTTCGGATCCAAGAACTAATTTTCTTTCCATTTTTCCTATGTTTCCATGTTTTTATTTTATATTATTTTAACTTAAAAAAAAAATTAGAAAAACTAGTTCTCAAATCTGAATTTTTTTTGAATTTTTTTCTTTAAGTATATTTTATTTTTTTTATCATGCAAGCAAAAACCTTATCAAAATTCATTACATTTCATTATAGTGTGGATGTTTAATTTATACATAAAATGGTTTACATTTAAGAATTATATATATACATAAATTTTCAAGTCAGTACACACTGATATAAATTCATCAGTGCGTTGGGTATAAACCATTAGATTTACATACTTTGACTCATAGAGTATGCACTTGTCAAAACTTCTCCATAATCAGTGATCTATATACAACACACTAATGTAAGTTATATCAGTACGTATTGAGAAGAAAATAGCTATATATATATATATATATATATCACTTGTGGTGTGGTGATTTGAACTTGGGAGTAGTGCCGAAGCCACTTGAAGGTAGATGGGTCATATCCTTAAGGCTAATTTTAAAAAAAGTTTATATATTTTTTTAAGAAAAATTAATTCGATTATTTTGTTATTTACATTTATTTTTAAAAGTTTCTTGATATAACCTCTCTGATGCCTCAAAATTTAAGGATGTTTTTGCCTCTACCTAACCGTTAAGCCACATTGGATGTGATAGTTTATTAATAATAAATATGCTAATCTTGTTATTAATTAAATATATATTATTTTTATCCTATTTAAAAAAAAAACATTATAAAAGAACAATATATATTAATTAACAAAAATTAATTTAACAAAACATAATATTGTTTTTACTCTTACGATATGCATTATTTAATAAAAAAACATTAAATGCATATTATAAAACTATTACTTAATATCACTTTTCAAAATATTGTTTTTGTATATTACAATCACACGTTTTCATATCTTGCGCTGTTGCGAATATAAAAATCATTTTTTTTTATTTAATGAAAATTGATACAATAGAAACCTAAAGTATAAAATATTACCGAACATACTCTTATTTTTCATGTTACATGGGGTTTAGTCTTTAACACGAAGCAATTTTTTGCAAAAAATAATATTGACTTCCTCGTTAGTAAATTCCACTGGTTTTAATCTTTGACCATGGTTGACCAACAAAAAGTTAATTTTACCATTTTCATAATAAAGGAAAATATTAAAATACCCTTAACATAAATATTAAAATAAAATTAATTATAAATTTCAAAAAGCAAGACAGAACCAAAATATTAAATTAATCAAGCAACTACAAGATCTAGAATGAGGCCTCCAATGATGAAATGTAGAAGGGCAAATAAGTTCCTGCCAAATCAGATTTGGGAGGAGGCTACCATGCCCGATCTGAAAGACAACTAGGAGAAACAGATTCAAATCAAATTCAATCTTTCGAGAGATTGATGAGAGAAATCGTCACGAGAACCCACATGTAATATGCACCAAGTCCTTGCCTATAAATTGTCTGTGATAACAAAATAGTGATAAAATTTTGGAATTTTGAAGAGAATAATGATCTGAATTCTGAATGACAACTACAAGAAAGAGATTCAATCTTTCAAGAGACTGATGAGAGAAATCGTCGATTGGAAGGAGATGGGATGTTAGGGATTGAAATTGGGGAATAATTTGATGATAGCTAAACGACTGTGTTTTGGGAGCTGAAGACATAAAAATTAAAACATTAAATCCAGGCCTCTGATTCCCTTAAAGAACACATGGTAGTGGATTATAAAAAGCTGACGAGAAAGTAAGGATATTGGAGATAAGGAGAGGATCCAAATCCTTTATTAGTGGGTATTTGGTTATGTCATTGCATTTATAATATAAGTTTGTTTGATGAATGATGACCACTTGTGATTTTATTGAGATTTCATTGTCCACAATGATAATAACAATTATTATAACATTTAATTGACATGCATTTGTTGTTACATACATACATACTTACATGCATTTGAGTTGTCATGTAATTGTTTCTTATTGCTCTTGTATGCATTCACTCCACAATCACACTTGCACTTCATTCTTAAACTTAAGTGTGTTTTTTTGTGTGTAATTTGTTTCCATATGTTTAATCGAAAACATCTGTGCCCAAAAGTTGGTGTGTTCTTTCTTAGCCCCGTTGTTGACCTCTCTTGAAGGTCTCTTTTGCATGGGTTGTGCACGAGTCCCTACCCGTGCAATACCCGTGCACTGGTGATAGATATCCTTAGGCCACTACAAGAAGAAAGGGCTATTGGGATTGTAAGTTCCTCAGTTTTTGATTGGCTCATTTCGTTGACAACCACATTTGGGGATTAATGTGTAAGGGTAGTTTAGGCCATCATTGCTCAAGCTTCAGAAGGTAAATCACTTGCTTAACCTTTTCCGAAGAGTTTTTAGTGCACACACACACACTCTCATGCATGTCTTTGATCATCTTGCATGAATGCTTAATTGCCTTAATTGTGTGCCTCTTTGCCATAAATCTTGCTTGGGTGTTTGCTGCATTTAGCTTGCCCTTAGAAGAGTTTTTTCCCCTTGACCGCGATCGGGACCGCTCCCTGTGCATTGCCTCCGCCGCAGTATGCACAACTGTGTTCTTCAAACGTTGCTCGATGCTTCTACCGCGGCCTGTGCACGTTGCATGCACAGCGGTCTCCCAAGCGGAGTTTCCCAGTGATGCACCGCTTACTCTACTGTGGTCTGGACATTGCCTGTACCGCGGTCCAGACAGTAAAGATTCCAAGGCGATGCACCGCTCCTTCTACCGCGGTCTGGACACTTGCCTAGGCTGTGGTATGCACAGCGGTCATGACGGGAATCAGTTGCCCTTTGTCCAAAACGATGCTATTTCATGTAGGGCTTCTTTATATATGTTCTCTTATTCTTCCTTGTCTTCTTAGAGCTCAAAGAATACATTCTTAGAGTGAGAGAACCTCCATTAGAGAGAGAAAGCTTCAAGCTTTGTTATTTGACTCTCCAAACCCCAAACTCATCTTCATCTTGCATTCAAGCATCATTCCAAGCATGAGTTTTCATTGATTGGTAAGTAGAACCACCATTGTTGTTCATTTATTGTTCTAGCTTACCAAGACATGTCATTTATTACTTAAATTACCATTTCTTCATATTAATTGCATATTTGTTGAAATTATGACATGTTTGGGGTTTGTATTGTGATAGCTAGGGTTTGTGACCATTTTGCCCTTATAGCTAAATCTCTATGCTTTGCATTTAGATATTGTTTAGGACTTATTGATTGCATTTTGTGATTGCATTATAGTCCTTACCATGCTTAATGACAACTTGTGTTGATATGGCTTTTGTTTGATAACTAGGATATATTGTTGCATAACTATATCTAGTTAAGTCTTTATGAACATTCATTTAGACATTGATATCTAGAAATTGTACTTAGTGTCATTCTTAAATTCCTAGATAACCATTTAGTGTTGCCTAGCATTACTTGCATGTTTTAATATTTTATCATATTCACTTAGGTTGTATTTGACTCTTCATTGAGGTTAAGTCTTGTGGCTTCGTTGTGAAGTTGCACAAGCAATGGAAGTCTTGCAACCAAGGGTGGGTTGACAAGCAAATTGATCGGGTGCCACTGTAAAAGGCCCAAGGGGGTAGAGTAGGAGGCGTTCACGTCAAGAGTAGTGTATCATGGGATATCACTAGGGACTGAACCAAGAGTGGTGAGTGGCGGTGTCCATAGCCTGAGGTTGTCAAGAGTGAGAGTCAGAGAATCACTTGAGGGTGTAACCTTTTAATCATATAGTGGATTTCTGTGACAGAGTGTGACACACTTAATAGCCAGTGGTTTTTCCCATTTGGAGGGTTTCTACATATACATCTTGTGTTATTTATATTTCCGCACCGTACACTTGATGTTGTATGTTTGTTTTACTGGATGAATTTTGAATATTGACTAATTAAGAAAAAATGGTAATTGACTTGATTAAAACCTATTCACCCCCCCCCCCCCCCCCCCTCCCTCCCCTCTAGGTTTAGGCACACACGTTTTTAGGGACCTTTCAATTGGTAACGGAGCGGGTTCCTAGACATACTTAGGTGATCCAAGCTCTTGTTTGCGTGTCTTGCATGTCTTGCATTTGTTTGCATTTGATTGTTGCATTCATCTCATTCTTTAAACACTATGAGTAGCATTGAGATGTTAAAGGGAGATTTAACCTCCAAAATTGAGAGGAAGGAATATGACTTCGATGAGGAGATAACTCTCATGGTTGAGACATTTAAGAGATTCACAAAATCTCAAGAGAAAGGTATGACCTCCAAAGTGAAGGAGGAAAAGAAAATGTCAAGGAAAAGTGACCCTTGCCTTGAATGTGGCGGAATTGGCCACAAAGCCTCCAAGTAGAGTAACTTGAAATACAAGAATGAAAGAGTTGGTATGATCGCTACTCCATGTGTTAGCTAAGAAGAAGTTATTGAAAGCTGTTCCACAAGCTCGGATGAGTGTGTGAACAACGACCGTGCATTTCCAGTTTCCTACCATGAAGAAACATAAGCCACTATCAAATGTGTGTCACTTGAAGAGTTCAATATTAGTGACTTGGAGTTTGGAAACCGAAGTGGAGCATGCTTTATTGAAGCTAGCCTTAATGATATGACTCTCACAAGCACAAGTGGGAGAAGCTTTGATAGCAATGACCCATGCTCCGGGAACTCTTGTGATAATGTGGTTGATTATCAAGAGTTAGTTGATTCTCTTCAAAAGACTTTGAAGGAGAAAGATAATGATATTCTTAGATTGGAAAAGGATAATCTTCAACTAAGGATCAAGTTGAATGACTCCTTGAAGACGGACGTGATTGATGTGTCCAAGTTTGAGAAGAAGATTAAAGATTGCCACCAACGGATGAAGGCAATGAAAGATGAACTTGCCATCAAAGATAACTTCTTGAAAATTGTGAAGGAAAGAGAGATGAGGTGCCTTGAAGAATTAAAGAAGGCCAAGGTCAAACAACCTCAAGCTCAAGGCAAGAGCAAAGCTTCATCCAAGCAACATTCAATTCAAGGAAAGTCCACACAAGCCTTGGCAACTCAACCAAAGCCTAGGCAATTCAAGAAAAAAGGACAAGTTCTTGAGAAGTCAATCACCTCCTCCAACAAACCAACAATAAGGAAATGAGGTGATCACAAGAAGCATGACCAACCAAGGAGACAAGATCAACCGGCTCAACCACCTCAAGAAGCTAGACCACAAATATGCCACCAATCGGCTCAAGTTCCAAGGAGAAGCCAACAGGTGCATCATCAAAGACAACCTTATCAGCATGGCAATGCCTCGATGAGAACACAAAGCAATGGTATAAATTCTTACTTTGTACCTACTTGTCATTTTTATGGTATGATTGGTCACTTAAGACCAAATTGCTTTAAATATATTAAGAGGTATAGGTTAGAGAGCATGAAAGAAAAACGGTTGAATGATGGGGCAAGTTTGCATGAACCTAGGGAACTTAGAAACATTTTTTTGACCACTAAAAATGATAAAGTGGAACCTAGATGGGTTAGAAAGAATGAACCCGCTTGCCTTAGTGCTCATGAGACACCCGTAGATGCAACTAGGTCATTTGGACTTGGTAGGTCTATAAGGGATCATGCCTCCCATTAACTTGGTTGGATGTGACCCAATTTGGGGAGCTCAAGCAAAGAGAGCAAACTTGCATGATTTGCTATGTGCAAAAATTTAATTGATTTATGCTCATTTGATAATTGCTTGAGATTCTTGGTTGCATATGCTTATATATTTTTCTTTAATAAGTGTGCAACATTGCTTTGCTTGAAATCCATGTCATATTTATGTTCAAACATGTATTTTTGGACTGGGAGAATTATTTGGGAAAGTACATTTGAATGACCTATAATTTATCTCCATGATATGGGAACTTGCTTTTAATGACATGCTTTAAAATGATATGCATGAATTGAGTTTGATTGCTTTAATGCAAATATGTATGAGTGCAAATGAGAAGACTAATCAATAAGGATCTTGTATCCATGCAATTAATAAGGATTTTATATCCAAATTAGTTTTCTCTCTTTTCTTAATGGTAAAACAAGACTACTATCATACAGATAATTATCCAGAAAAATCAAAAAGGGTGCAATAGTCGCTCATGTCTTGATTTGCCTTTAAGGATTGATATGGTTGCTTTATTTTCAAATTTTGAAACTATATTTTGTTTGCTTATGACAAAAGGGTACAAATTGGTTTGAATTCTTTTGGAAACCCTTTTGATGTTTGCTTTGCCAAATACCATTTATTTTGGATATGAATGCAACATGTCTTGCTTGCAAAGCATCCTGTCACACATTTTGTTTTTAAAAAAACTCCTTGAATCTCTCTCAATTATTTAAGTTGCATAAAGTTTGTGTATATGATTATGCAATGTTCTTGTGCGAATAGCTCTCTTTGCTAAGGCAACCCGATAGGGGGAGCTCCTTTGCCTATCTCATGACAAAAGGGGGGAGAAGTCTTGAGAAATATAGGGGGAGCATTGGTTATACTTTGGGGAGAGAGTTTGAGAGAGAGTAACCCATTTAGGGGGAGCATTGCACATGCATCTGTTTATATTGTTTTATTAAGTGCAATTGCTTTTTATGTTTGTTCACCTCACATGCACTTGATCTTGGAAAGTGCTTTCTTGCTATTGTGTGTAGTTATGATGATCTACGAAGAGATTGAAGACTTAGATTCTTAAGTATCTCTTTTTGCAACGTAGAATGGACTCTCATGAACAATAACTAGATTTTTTTTTTTGTGAGGATTTAATTGTGAGTGGTGGTTTTGTCACAAAATAGCTAAAGGGGGAGATTGTATGTTCCTCAGTTCTTTATTGGCTCATTTCGTTGACAACCATATTTGGGAATTAATGTGTAATGGTAGTTTAGGTCATCATTGCTCAAGACCTAACTCAAGCTTCAGAAGGTAAATCACTTGCTTAACCTTTTTTGAAGAGTTTTTAGTGCACACACACACACATTCTCATACATGTCTTTGATCGTCTTGAATGAATGTTTAATTGCCTTAATTGTGTGCCTCTTTACCTTAAATCTTACTTGGGTGTTTGTTGCATTTAGTTTGCCCTTAGAAGAGTTTTTTCCCCTTGACAGCGGCCGGGACCGCTCCCTATGCATTGCCTCCGCCGCGTTATGCACAACGGTGTTCTCCAGACGTTGCTCGCTGCTGCTACCGCGGCCTGTGCACGTTACATGCACAGCGGTCTCCCAAGCAGAGTTTCCCAGTGATACACCGCTTGATCTACCGCGGTCTGGACATTGCCTGTACTACGGTCCAGACAGTGGAGATTCACAGGCGATGCACCGCTCACTCTACCACGGTTTGGACACTTGCCTAGGCCGCTGTATGCACAGCAGTCATGACGGGAATCAGTTGCCCTTTGTCCAAAACGATGCCGTTTCATGTAAGGCTTTTTTATATATGTTCTCTTCTTCTCAAAGAATACATTTTTAGAGTGATAGAACCTTCATTAGAGAGAGAAAGCTTCAAGCTTTATTATTTGACTCTGTGAACCCCAAACTCATCTTCATCTTGCATTCAAGCATCATTCCAAGCATGAGTTTTCATTGATTGGTAAGTAGAACCACCATTGTTGTTCATTTATTGTTCTAGCTTACCGAGACATGTCATTTATTGCTTAAATTAGCATTTCTTCATATTAATTGCATATTTGTTTAAATTATGACATGTTTGGGGTTTGTATTGTGATAGCTAGGGTTTGTGACCATTTTGCCATTATAGCTAAATCTCTATGCTTTGCATTTAGATATTGTTTAGGACTCATTGATTGCATTTTGTGATTGCATTATAGTCTTTGCCATGCTTAATGACAACTTGTGTTGATATGACCTTTGTTTGATAACTAGGATATATTGTTGCATAACTATATCTAGTTAAGTCTTTACGAACATTCATTTAGACATTGATATCTAGGAATTGTACTTAGTGTCATTCTTAAATTTCTAGATAAGCATTTAGTGTTGCCTAGCATTACTTGCATGTTTGAATATTTTATCATATTCACTTAGGTTGTATTTGACTCTTCATTGAGGTTAAGTCTTGTGGCTTCGGTGTGAAGTTGCACAAGCAAGGAAAGTCTTGCAACCAAGGGTGGGTTGACAAGCAAATTGGTCAGGTGCCACTGTAAAAGGCCCAATGGGGTAGAGTAGGAAGCGTTCACGCCAAGAGTAGTGTATCAGGGGATATCACTAAAGACTGAACCAAGAGTGGTGAGTGGCGGTGTCCATAGCCTGAGGTTGTCGAGAGTGAGAGTCCGAGAATCAATTGAGGGTGTAACCTTTTATTCATATAGTGGATTTCTGTGACCGAGTGTGGCACACTTAACAGCCCGTGGTTTTTCCCATTTGGAGGGTTTCCACGTATACATCTTGTGTTATTTATATTTCCGCACCTTACACTTGATGTTGTATGTTTGTTTTATTAGGTGAATTTTGAATATTGACTAATCAAGAAAAAATGGTAATTGACTTGATTAAAACCTATTCACCCCCCCCCCCCCCCCCCCCCCCCCTTTAGGTTTAGACACACACGTTTTTAGGGAACTTTCAGGGACGATTTTTTTTCGTCCTAATAATTCCAAAATCGTCCCTATAGATCTACTGTGATGAAAACAATTCGTCCCAAATTACGTCGTCTTAGGTGGGTCGCAATAGGTTCTTTGGGACAAAAATTACAATTCATCCCCAAAGGCTATATATAGGGACAAAAAAATTTCGTCCCTATAGACAACCAATATGGACAAAATTTTAAAAAATAAATAAATAAATAAATAAAGAAAAACAAAATATATATAAAAAAAATTGACCTCAAAGAACCTCATTCAACCACCCCTAATCACTTTCATCTCCCATCTAATCACCACAACAATTACAATTTATTGTTTGCCCCCACCATGTGGGGAACACGTTACACACAAGTGAGAATGCAAAGTCTTAACCACTTTGTTGTTGTTTTGAATTCGATATCAGAAGCATAATTTTTATACATAACCTCTACATGTAATGAAATTTTTACTGACTATTTTTCAATCAAAATTTTGTTTTGTAGGTTTAATTCCAATAAATTTAAATTTTATTTTTATATGATAAACAAGTTGATATTAAAATACTTTTGTTGTAGCATTTAATTAAACTATTTTGATAAAAGCGTAATGGTAGGTTTTCCAAATTCTTACTCAAATGTTTATAGCAAGTGAGGTGTCAACATCTTATAAATTATAAGATTATGTGGTTTGTCACTCACCACATAATATCATAATTTACAAGATGTTGACACCTCACGTGTTACACACATTTAGAAAAGAATTTTGGAAGCCTAGCAGTACTCTTTGTTAAAATCATATATTTTCATATCTAAAGGTCTACCATTAATAGTACTCAGAATAGAGAGATTTTCTTTACATTTTTCAATTTAATAGAAAAATGTAAGATTGGAATCCTTGTCACAAAAGAGGAGAAACGTACAACATTTTTAAAAAGTGGTTTTGCATTATAGATTATTATTATTAAATTTATAAAAATATATATTTTTTCTAATAAGTCCTCAAATCTCAAACTTTTTTATTTTATTTTATTTTTTATTAAAACAAATCTCAAACGTTTTAGTGACGAATAATTTATTTCGTCTCAATAGACATCCTATTGAGACAAATAGTTTATTTTGTCCTAATACACATCCTATTGTGACAAAAAAAAAATCATCCCTAAAAGTCTCTCCATTTTTGCACTTTCTAGGGATGAAAACAAATATTTGTCCCAAAAAACATTCTATTGGGACAAATATTTTTCGTCTCTAAAAGTCTAATTAAGTTTATCCTCTTTAGGGACAAATAATTTGTTTACTCCCAATAGATTATCTATTGTGATAGATTATCTATTGGGACGAATATGTTATTGTATCCCAATAGGCGTTCTATTGGGATGAATAAAATTCGTCCCTATAGCTCATTTTTCTTGTAGTGGGTCTCTCTATTGCACGGGTTGCAAAAGTATGCTCACTATTCCTTTATCTGAGCTCGAAAGGCCTCCAAGGATCTATTTACATGTCTTCTGATCTACAACCTCCAGTTGGCCTTAACCTAGTCAATCGTCTTATTCCTCGCTTTGAAGGACTACCCAACTGAGCCATACCCCATTGAAACTCCCAGAGAAGAAGGTAATCATAAGCTTGGGACCTCTTGAAGCGATCCACGGATTGAATCCCCAACTCTAGCCTGGCTTCTTTTGACAAGGTTTCCACTAAAATAGTATGGCGATTCAGATCTTTAGCCATCCACTAGTAGGTTGAATTGGCCTTCTCAGCCTTATGCTCGGCCAGAACCATAGACTTCTGGATCACAGACAAAAGATTCTTTAGGGACTTAGCCTCATCTTCAACCAATGAAGCCTTCTGTTAGGCTACAAGCTAATCTACTAAACATTTGTCCATGAACTCTTGGTTTACATCAAGCTTTTGTCAATAGGCTTGTTCGGTCCGAGCATGATTTTCCTCACTCCTCTTAAGTTACGCCTTCAAGCATGTGATCTTATCTGCCCAAGTGATGCTTGTACTATAGACGTCCACCAATTCAGAGACCGTATGCATAAAAACACAATATTTGGCGAGAAGCAAGATAATATTCTATTTATGAGGTGATCAACTAACATAGATGAAGCTATTGTAAAATTTCTCGAGCCGATTAGGAATGGTTTAAGTTCTAAAGTGGCTCACTGGTTCTCTCTAATATGTGTTTGCCCAGAAGTCATGGCTCTTAGCAAGTCCTGAGGGGATGATCAGCCACCTGGTTGGCTTGTGGTAGTACTTGGACTCTCTATCCCAGATGGCGGCCAAGAAGGGACATATCCCTCAGCACCAGTAATCACTTCGAGAACAATACCAAGAGAAGCTCTCACTTATGGGTTGGGTATACCTGGACTCTCAGCTACTAGAGTAGAATGAAACTTAAGGGGAGAGAGTAGGGTTTGGAATTCAACAATAAATTCATTCACTGGAATGTCCTCAGAAGTTATGCTTGTAGGTTCCGTCTCAAGCTACTTAATGTGAGCTTCTGGTGAGGAAACAGGTGCATCAGTTCTAACTCCTCAAATGTCTTTGTCTACTCTGTCCGATGAAGAATCAATGTATATAACCACTAGTGGAATTTTAAAGGCAGACTGTTGTGCAAAATAATGGCCTTTCTCTTTGTTGAAAGCCTTCCACGAGTGTTGAGATCGGAAGTAGGATCTTCCTCTTCAACCTCCTCGAATATAGAAGAGGTGTCCAGCGAGGTGGGGGAAACATAAGGGCTATGGGGATCCCCACTCTTATTCTTTCTCTTACTAGTAATGGAACTGCTCGGCATACCTTTTACCTCAACTTTTAGAGTCTCATCAGTAATCCTCTAATTAGAAGCATCCACATCTTCACTAGAATCATAGACTTGCAGTGGTGCAAACCTAATCACCTCCTGACTAGCGACATCCCTATAACTTATTTCCTTAACAGTCTTGGCTCACCATGTTTGTACATCATAAACTACGTCTGTATCAAATACTGGAAAACAACAAGGTTTAAGCTAGCCGTAAAGGAAATGTCAATAAATATAAAAGGGACAAATGCAGATGATAAAAAGTAAGAATTCTTACATCGCTTATGGACCGCCGAAAGTTATGGAAAGATGCGGGTGGCGATCATCTTCCCCTCATCAAAGTGGTATGGTTTTCCCCTCTTCACTAGAAAACAAACAACGGCCTTAGTCAAGTTAACCAGATCACCCTCAGAAAAATGAGGAGAAGTTTGTTTCCATGTGTTAGTTCACTTATGCTTAATTCTCTACGATAAGGTTGTAGTTGCATACACTCAAATCTCATGCATTTTTATTGACATTCTGACATGCATTTATTGTTACACACACATACTTACATGCATTGACTTGTTATGCATTTGTTTCTTATTGCTCTTGTGTACATTCCTTCCACAATCACACTTGCACTTCATTCTTAGACTTAAGTGTAGTTTTGTGTGTGTAATTCTTTGTCGATGTTTAATCGAAAATGTCTGTGCCCGCACGTTGGTGTGCTTGTTTGTAGCCCGTTGCTGACCTCTCTTGATGGTCTCTTTTGCACTTTTTATGCACAGGTCCCTACCCGTGCAGTACCTCGTGCACTAAGGATGGGTGTCCTCAGGTCTCTCTGCTGCACAGGTTATGCATAAGTCCCTACCCGTGCACTGACCAGCCATCGGGTTTGTATGTTGCACGGGTCCTTTATCCTTGCAGTACGCATGCACTGCCATTATTTTTCAAAATGCTATAGTTTCATTTTTGGGCTTGTATATATATATATAAGTATATATGTATATATCATCTTCTTTCTCATTCGGTTTTTAGAGCTTAAAAACCTATTTTTAAAGAGAGGAAGAATCCCTTTACAGAGAAAAAACTCTCCAAAACGTAAACCCATGAGCATCCAAGCATAGACATGTTGTTGGGGTTTATACCCTAAAGCTTGTAATTTGTAAATGTGAATGAAACATTAATAAAAGTAGTTTATTCATTCCATATACATGTCTCTTACATTCATATCATGTGTACTTAATATTTAAGATTGTCGGATGTAATCTCTAATTGAGTATATGAGTGTCATATACATAGGTATTCAGTTTGAGATGAGCAATATAAAGAGTTCGTAGATAGCAAGTAGAGTTGGGTACTTTATTTGTGGTAATCAACAGTTGCGGTCCATTCTGTAATGTATGGTGGTCTTAACCTAGACTATTCATATGGTGATATGAGAATGGAGGCACCTTATATGATATGATCATATAGAACTAGACCATGATCTATATGAATCTATCACCAAGATCCGTTATAAGATGAGATTTATATATATCAACAAAGGATGGCTATATATGGGTGATCTTAATCCTGAGTGTCCTATCAACTCCTTCACATTAGAACGTTGTTTTTGATGTATAATAGGTGAGGTCAGACTTGCAATCCCGATCAATAACTTCATATGTTGGAATTATAGTTTGACTTAAGGCTGGTTAGGTCTGTGCACAACAGTGAAATCCACTCATTCTTGTGAGAAGTAGATGGTAGTTCCTTTAAGGGTTGATTCGGGGTTGAGCAATATGAGTGATCTTCTTCTTCTGTAAAGGAAGTTAGGATTTTTGTTCAATAGAGAATCAATGGTACTTAATGGAAAAGATATAATTACGGAGGTATAACGGACTTTATAATCTAACTCTAATTATGAACTACTTGTGGAGAATTATACCATATGCAATAGTTATATCGATGGACAACTGTAATTTCGGTTTGTGTAATATCCACAGTTGTGAATGTGCAACCTCGGGTTTTTAGTGGAATAACTTAGAAGTTAATAATCATGAAATATTAATTAAATATTTTAATTAATTATCTAAGTATTATTGGAGTTCAAAACTGTTGGTCCATTAGGTCCCCTTGTTTGCACGATTGATTAATGGTAGCAAGAGTCACAATTAATTAATTGGACTGTCCAATTAATTGTGTTAAAAGTGACACATATTTATTCAGGGATTAATTGAATAATAAAATTATTTAATTAATATATTAATAATTATTTAATTAGATTATTAGATTATTTAATTAATAAATTATTAATTAAATATTAATTGAAGGTTGCAGGTTCAAATCATGACTGAAACAAAGATAAAATAATTAGATTATTTTATTATTTACAAAGTCAAGTGTTTAAGTTCAAGTCAACTAGGATTATGTGGGAGTTAGAATCTTACTCTACCTATGACACTTAAATACTACCTATCCTTTTAATATATGGAAATATATTAGGAAAAGGATTTGTATCTAGTTTTAAATATATTATATCGATATATTTACATAACAAAGAAGACTTGATGGTTCGTAATCGTAATAAAACTTAAATAAATGAAGGAGTTAACCTTAAGGGTATAATTGATATCATAGCACATTTCCACAATCAAAGAATCAAAATTTTAAAACCCCATTTCCACTGTGCAACGTAAATCCAGGTTTCTACAATTGGTATCAGAGCCCTATTATACAATATATACAAATAAAAGTTTCTTTTGCCATAGTTTTATTTTTTGATTTGCATGTATGGTATGTGTAGGCACTTTCTAATGATAGTATGATATTTATATCATTTTTTTATAAACATGGTTGATCATTAAAAATGTACAGGAGTGCCCATAAAAAGGGTGGGAACCTCATCTATTGAATGGTAGTTGTAATTTAGAGTTCAATAGCCTAAGTGCCACAACAACGTCTTGCCTAGACAAAAAATAGAGCGCTTGTGAGAGACAACCCACCTAAGTTTACATTTCTAAATCTTCTTTTCCTCGTTTTTTGCTTTAGTAAATAATTAGTGGAGATTTTTATGAATATTGAGTGGATTGTATACTTGTGCATGATTGAATATTTTCTTGGGATATATTCTTGATTTTATTGCTTATTTTTCTTGATGAATGAGCCGAAGGCTCTTATGGATGGAATTGCAGTTTTGATAGATCACCTGTAAACAATGAAATTTGATTTTTGGATTTAATTGATTTATTATTTTATTGATGAATGAGTTGAAGGCTCTTATGGATGATTGAATACGAGTGTACATAATTAATTACCATATATAGTCCAATTCGGTTTGGGGGTTTTGACTACATGCATTATGTTTTTATGGGTCTTTATGCATATAGTTAGATTCGGTTTAGGGGTTGTTATCCTCCATTCCGTCAATTTTGGTAAAGGCTGTAGGGAAAATCATGCAACGGAAGCGTGAAAAATAAAAATAAAATTAGGGTTTGGTATAAATGAAAATTTTCCCTCAAAAATAATAACAAGAACCTTAACCCTAGATTAATTGATGTATATAAAAAAAGTATCGTACCTTTTTCTTTCCGTGACGATTGAACTAGCGTCGAATTGAATCCGTAAGATCTTTCAATCCAATCACGAACGTGAATCACCTAGGAGTGTGTGCTCTCTTTCTTTAAATTGTATACCTAAGGATGGAAACAAACAAAATCTTTTTCTTTGTTAGTCACAATAATCCTCCAAGAGAAAAACCAAAAACGTCCGGTCACTTGTGAATTATCAATCAATTTGATTGAAATTCATGTGAACCTTGATTCGATGTTGATCACAAAACCCTTTTGATGCAAAGGATACTAGTGTACTATAGAAAACAAAAACGTTCCCTCTTTTCTCTATGCTTGGCCGAATTCTTCACACAATGAGTTGGACGAAGTTTTTTTTATAATAATAATAATAAAAAATAACTTCTCACACCAAAAACTAAGGCTTGGTCGAAATTTACAACCTATATTTATAGGTTCACAAATCATCTCCTAAAGAGAATTTACTTGGTAGACAAGAATCCTATTCTTAGGTGCATTTACTTAGTGACCAAGAATCTTTCTCTAAAAAGAATTCTTTCCTACACCAAGACTCCTAATCCAACTCATTAGTATATTTGTGACCATATTAAAGACTTCCTAATTTGACTAGATATAGAATTCCTTTTATTTATTTACTTATCAAATATAGTCTTTAACATTAACTATACTACCAACAATAATATAGTTTTAGGAGACCATCTCCTACTAGGAAAAAGATTTTGACTTTTAATTAAATAATTAATTAATCAACAAATTAATTAATTTCCATTTAATTAAATAATAAAATAAAAATAGTATATTTAAGCTATTCTTAATAGCCTTGCCGCCTATACCATATATATGGGCCATATATTATTTTTTTTTATTTTATTAAATCCATTGGACCTTAATAAAAAGTCTACATGTGAACTAGATCTATTCTTAAAAAAAGAAACAAATTCTCATGCCTTAATAAAATTCTAGATGGACCCCTAAATTGGTCCGGTAAAATATATCAAGTGATCCATGCATGTTCGTGTGGATTGGGGATCTTGGCGGGCTATCTAAATGTAAGCTCCAATAGACACAACAAAACCACAATCAACAAATGATTCACTTAGGTCCGATCTATTTAATTTTAGTTCATTCCACTAAAGAACTAAAATTAACTCTTAAATAAAGATAGAATAAGTTGATGTTACTCACTCATACCCTAGACAGCCTTATTGGAGAGAGTGTATCCTCGTGAAGATTATCAGTAACCGCCAAGAGCTCATAGACCGTCTATAGCTCTCCAAGTTACCATATTTACTCATATGACCACATTTTGAACTTGGATATTTTGACTTGTCCAGAAGCCATGTTTCAATAGACACTATTGAAAACTTAACGTTAAGATTTAATATCCAATACCTCAAAACATCCATATGATGGTATTCTACTCTCATTCAATAAATGGAGCCACGATGTCCATATCTATAAATGAAGTCCTCTATCGATTAACAAATGAATACCACCAAACCATCGAGGATAGACTATGCTATATAATCGTACTCATTGATAGCTCAAATGATAACACTTGCAACCATAAGTCTATCATTTATCTCAGGATTGAGATAGACTCTCCGATTGTCTTCAAATGAAAACTTTTATCCATTGACGGTTCTAGATAAAGTATTTCATTTTGATCTTATTCAGTGCACCCAGTGCACTAGATTCTTTTGCCCAAAAACACCACACTTTGATGATTTTAGACTCATCATAACACATTTGATCCCACTCAAATGCTAGCAAAAGAATCTACAACTTTAACAAGATAAAGGCGCCCAACCTTCTATCTTAAGTTGTGAATATTATTCAAGACTAACTAAAAAATTGTGTCTACCTCATACATATCTAGATGTATGAACAATTCTTCTTTTCTCATAGTTTTTTGACCTTATGATTATTTACTTTTGACAATTATAATAATTAAACTATAAATGCCATAAGATTTGTTAAACTAGAAATCACTTTTTTAATATGAAAAGATTGTCAAATACATTATTATACTCTTGCTATCGATCATAATCCCAACAAAGGCATGATGTTGGTTTTGAGCATGATTTAATGTCTTTGTGCATAATTGCTTATTGCATTGATTGCCTTATTTTATATGTTGAGCCGTGTTTGAATCATGATACGTGTGCGCCACTAGACCATACTCTCTTGTCTTCAACATCGAGGACGATGTTGGGTTTGGGTTAGGGGTGTAAATGCCTTTGTATGTCTTCTTTTGAGTCTTGAGTCTTTTAAGTGACATTTTTTTTTCAAATTGTCTCATGGATAAAAATTTTGAGCTTTAATTAGCTTGGGTGTGATGCCTTGAGTGTGTACTTATGGCAAGTTTATTTATACTCTGTGTGCTTCATGTTGTAGCTCTTATTCACTCTAGGGCCTCACTTCCACTTCATGGGCTAGCTCCATCCTTTTAGAGTTCAAGTTGAGCGCACTCGGTGCTCAAGCACCTTGTTCTAATAATAGAGACTACTACCAAGAGAGTTCACAAACATAAGCCTTAATGAGCGCATTTGAGTGTTGTTATAGGTATATTTTATCGAATGAACACATCACTGACAAGGTGGATAGTCCATTAAGATTGCCAAGTAGATATCCAAATAGGCATCCAGAAAATATCCTTCAAGATATCACTCAAAGAATACGAACCAGAGTAAGTACAAACACAAGTATTCGACAAGTTAAGACCTGCTCGGGACCAAGTGATGTCATATTCTACTCGGGACAAGAATGAGAAACCCAAATAAAGAAGTCCAATACATAATTCGCACATGGTATACCAAGAGTCATGCTCAAATACGCAAAGACAAGGTAGTTAAAGCTTTCGAAGCGCTTGAACGTGGAGATTTTCAATTAGTCTCTTGCGTTCATAGACTATTGAGGGAAATCCCTCTCGATGAGCCTCTTTTTTTAGGTGTTAACTTTTTTGGGCTTTACCCTGACATTCATTTAAGTTCTAGTTCTGAATCACCCAGTTCTGAATCTTCTGGTTCTGAATCTATCGTTTCTGATCACAGGGTTCCTCCTCGATCCTGAATGGGAAAACATCAAAGTAAACGAGAGGCCCACAAACATGGCTCGGGCAGCGTTCAAATCAGGGAACAAACCATTGATGTGAGGGACGTTGAAGCGGAATTTAGAGCATCACGTATCTCTTTTTCTATTGATCGCCCGAGTGGGTTTGATGCCGAGCCGAATGTGGTCGGGGTAGATGAGATCGCTAAGTATCATGCTCGATTTGACATGGACAACTCAGTTACAATGTCTCCTACTGGTGACAAAGCCGCATGGAACCCTCCTTCGGTTATGGTGGCGATTTATGGGTTCATGCTCTACTACAGTATAACTCATCCTCTTCAGCTGTTCATTGCTTGGTTTCTGGTTGAAGCAGGGATCCCTCCAGCCCAACTTGCCCCGAATAGCTATAAGATTTTAATATGCATATGGCATATGTGGAGTCGGATGAACCTATCACCACCTTCCCCAGATGAATAAGGCTGATGAGGAAAAAACTGCTTTCACAACCGATCAGGGCTTATACTGTTACTCAGTAATGCCCTTTGGGCTAAAAAATGCAGAAGCAACATACCAAAGGCTAGTCAACAAAATAGTTGCACGTCAAATAGGAAGAAACATGGAAGTTTACATAGATGACATGTTGACTAAGAGCATCTCGGCAGACGGGCATGCTTTAGACCTGTGGGAAACATTCGATGTCTTGAGGAGATATCAGATGGAGTTAAATCTGAACAAATGTCTATTTGGAGTTCTTTCATAAAGGTTCCTGGGTTTCCAAGTTCACCAGAGGGGAATCGAAGTAAACCCTGAGAAGAACCAAGCCTTTCAAAAAATAACCTCGCCAAGGACGCTAAAAGAAGTGCAGCGCTAAACAGGATGCCTAGCCTCCTTGGGCAGATTTATTTCAAAGACCACAGATAAATGCACTCCCTTTTTTAAAGTAATTAAAAACGAAAAAGAGCTCGAATGGAACGAAGAATGCGAGCAGGAGTTCCTAAAAATCAAAAAATACCTAGGACAAGCACCCATCCTTTCAAAACTGAAAATGGGAGATGTACTCCACTTGTACTTATCAATTACGGAATTAGTAGCAAGCTCAGTTCTAGTTATAACAGAAGATGGAGTATGGAGGCCAGTATACTATACCAGCAAGGCACTTCTTCCAGCTGAAACAAGGTATTCACAGGCAGAAAAAATGGCCTTAGAATTGGTTTCGGCAGCAAGGAAGCTGAGGCCATACTTTTAGGCTCATACAATCCAGGTCCTCACTGACTGCCCACTTAAGCAAATCTTACATAAGCTAGAAATTTCAGAAAGACTAACCAAATGGGCAATCGAGCTAAGTGAATTCGATATTTAGTACTTCCCAAGGACATCCCTCAAAGGCCAGACTGTAGCAGATTTCATAGTAGAATTCATAGAACCAAACCTGGAAGAGAAAAGGATGTTGGGAAAAAGTTTATCGTAGAGATTATACGTTGATGGTTCCTCGAACACTCATGGCAGTGGGGCAGGGATTGTAATATGCACCTCGGAAGGAGATGACGTTGAATGTGCCATGAGATTCGATTTCAAAGAAATAAATAATCAAGCCGAGTACGAGGTGTTATTAGCTGGACTTAGAGTATGCATTGCCTTCGGAGCAGATGAGGTCGAGATATTCAGTGACTCACAGGTAATCCTCAACCAAGTCCTGGACAAATACCAAGCTAGAGATGAAGGAATGATAGCTTATCGAGACATAGCAAAACAATTCCTTCGAAAACTCAAGGAATATAAGATTGTCCAGATTCCCATGGAAGAAAATGAAAGGGCTGACGCTTTGTCCAAACTAGCATCAGCAACAACCACAATTAGGCCAAACACTATTCCGGTCGCACATCTCCTCAGACCAAGTATAGTTGAGTTAAAAAAACTTGGAAATCTTTGAAATCCGAACACCTCCAGACGGTTGGATGACTCAGTTGAAAAGATACCTAGAAGAAGGCATACTCTCGGAAGATCCCCTAGAAGTCAAACGTGTCAGGTACCAGTCAGTAAGATACACATTGATCGAAGGAGAACTGTACATAAGAGGGTTTTCCCAAACACTTCAGAGATGTGTATCAGAGAGATGCATGTAGGATACTATAGGAAATCCATGGAGGAGAATGCTGAAATCATACTGGAGGCAAAAGTTTGGCACACAAGGTACTCAGGCAAGGTTATTATCAGCCCTCTTTGTTCTCGGATGCACAACAATGTTCAGAAAGCTGCAATACATGTCAAAGGATCACCAACGATATCCGACAGCTTCCTGAACAACTCAGAAGACTTACGTCCCCATGGCCATTTGCCATGTGGAGCCTGGACTTAATTGGCCTAATGCCAGTAGGGACAAGGGGTGGAGCAAAGCATGCAATAGTAACCGTTGATTATTTCACTAAATAGGTGGAAGCCGAAGCATTAGTACACATCATAGAAGCAAATACCATGAACTTTGTGAAGAAAAATATACTCTATAAGTTTGGAGTTCCAAGCACTATCATCACTGACAACGACACCCAGTTCGATAATCTAAAATTCAGACAGTTGTGCAAAGAGTACCAAATTGCCAATTACTACGCCACACCTGCCCACCCTCAAACGAATGGGCAGGCTGAAGCAGTAAACAAAACCATCAAGCACACACTCAAAGCAAAGCTAGATGCCAAGAAAGGAAGTTGGGTTGAAAACTTCCTGAGGTATTATGGGCATATCGGATTACAGCAAGGACTTCTACAAAAGAGATTCCATTCACTTTAGCATTCGGGGATAGAAGCTGTTATACCTGTAGAAACATCGTATGTGTCACCTCTCATAAGCTAGGAGAGAAAAGGGAGAAATCCCGAATATGAAATATGGCATATCAGCAAAGAGTGGCTCGCCAATACAACTCTCATGTTCGGATCAGAAAATTCCAACTAGGAGACCTGGTACTCAGAAAAGTGTCACTAAACATAAAAAACAAAGCATCCGGCTCCTTGGCTGACAAATAGGAAGGCCCGTACAAGATTGAAGGAGTAGCTGGTCATTGAGCATATTGGATTGCACGACCATATAGAGGGATCTTACCTCGGCCATGCGACGCCCAATACTTAAAGATTTTTTATCGTTGAATTTTTTTTTCCTTTTTAGTTAGGACAATTTTAGTCAGAATAGTTATTAGTTTTGAAATTTAATCATTGTTAATTTTACAGTTATAAATAAAAACCCAACTCGAGATTTCAGAAATCTAAAGCATATGATAATAAGAACATATGAAAGACGAGCATGATAATAAGAACATGCAAATAAAATGCTCGGGACCATTAATTTGGAAAAATTCCCTAATGGGCGGAAAAGCTCGAAAGAGCACGCCAGCCGAGCAAGGTCAGTCGACCTTAGTCAAAAGGCAAACCCGATACACCAGATTTTGAAAAATGGCTCGGGGCAACATCAGGAAAATCCCGGTGAGATTCGCAGCTATGTTAAGCAGTTCAAAAGCTTAACGATTCGGAAAACCCTTGCACAGACAAAACTAAGAAGACATCCTCAGTAACTTGTGTAAGTACTCAAATATAGGATCATGGTAAGCCTTGATGTAATGTTTGGGTAGCAACCGAGTATGAAATGCGAGTATAAATCTACTTGTTTGTTTCAAAATGGTTCGGTTAATAAAATTAGCCAGTTCAATAAGATACTTGGCACGAAGAGATTGTATTAGCTAGTTTAATAAGATACTAGCCATTAGAAAATCGTTCGGAGTAAACAAAACCAGGTTAAATAAGATACTCGGTAAAGTTACTCTGACAATAGAGTTAGCCAGTTTAATAAGATACTTGACTTTAGAAGCTATTCCAAATAACAAAACCAAGTTAAATAAGATACTCGGTACTCGGTGAAATTACTTGAGCAATAAAGTCAGCCGGTTTGAACAAAATACTTGGCTTTCTGAATAAAGAAGTTCACTATGAAACTTCATTGATCAAAATCTTTACAAGGTGGAAAATTTTACAAATATGACTTCCAGATTGGGATAAGTATTTGGAACTTTTACCGATACTCGGGTCAGACACCATCTCGTATTCATGGAGAAGACTTTCATTTGAAGGCTAGACGATTGTCGACAAAGTCATCCATCAACTTACTATAATCTGCTCCATGGACCGGACCACATCAGGTGTCGAGCTATCCACACCAGATTCCTGACTGGCATAGAAGGTCGAGAGAGAGTGTTCTGATGGGATCTTCAAATGCATAGGATGAGGCTCTTTACCTCGGTTGCGGTAGTAAGCTCTCCATTCTTTCATTTGAGTCTGAAGAGATTCTAGGGACCGTTCCACATGGTTCTTGATTGACAGCTCCCAGTTTGTTTGGGCTTTATTAGTTGCCCAATTTTTGACTTTAAAAAATTCACCAGCTGAAACTAACCATCGCTGAAATTCCAGAAGGAAAAGGGCGTCATAAGCTGGGGACCTTTTGAAACGATTGACCCCCTGGATCTCGAGTTCTAGCCTAGCTTTCTTTGATAAGAATTCGACCATCAAAGCTTGGCATTCCAAGTCTTCAATCTTCTACTCATAGGACGACATGGCCTGCTCAGCTTCCTGTTCAGCTTTGAGCATCGATTTCTGGGCAGCAGACAGTAAGTTTTGAAACGACACTGCCTTCTCCTCTGCCAAAGAAGCTCTTTCCTCAGCTCCTATTTGCTTAGCCAAGCATTAATCAGCAAATTCCTGGGTAGAGCTCAACTCTCTCTGATAAGCCGTCTCGACCCGAGCACAGTTATCCTTACTCTTCTTCAGTTGAGCTTCAAGACGCCTTATCCGATCGGCTTGATGTTGTTACGTCTGAACCAACTCAACAAACTCGACCACCACCTGCAAGAAAGGTTTTAGTAAAAATTCTAACAGACATTAAGATAAAAATAGTTGAGATAGGAGACTTTACATAAGAGGCACTATTGAAAATATTTTCAAGACGAGTGGTTGGGGAACCGTCCCTGAAACGGCTTTAATGGTCATCCCCAATGAAGACCCGACCAAAAGATATCACCCTTAGCATTTCCTGTAAAGTGGAATAAGGATCCCAAGGCACCCACCTCAACGTCTTCAGCTTCAAAAGGAAGAGAATCCCTATCGAGGTTTGAAGTTTCCATTTTTCCCACAGACGCTTCAACTTGAACGCTTGGGGAAACTCCAGCCATGGTATCGTCATCACTTGATTCGATAAACGATACCACCCTAGGGACTTTATGAGAATGAGTGGGAGAGTCGACCATCTTTCTTTTCTTAACCCGAGTACGATGAAAGTTGAGATCAACCGCAGGATCATCCTAATCATCAACATCAAGGAAAGATTAGAAAAAACCAGGATCAGGATTTACTTGTTCTACTAAAGGCTTTCCAGCTTCGTCTCCATCCTTGACAGCAAATTGTTCGGCATGGACCTTATTAATCGGGGACTTTGGCACACCAGAAACTCCGCAAAGACAATCTTCTTGCTTGCCCTCATCTTCAAGAAACCTTTGGGCATTAGAAGTTTCAGCAGGGCCACTCGGACCACTAGATTCCCCCATAGTCGACTGAATGACCTCCTCAGGGCATACTCAGAGATCTGCTCATCAGCCTCATCAGATTCAAGTGGAGCAATGCCTTCCTTGCTTTGGCGAGAAGCTTCTTTTTGTCTCACATGAAGGATCGATTTCACTTGGTGAGCTTAAACGTCGCAGACGATTTCTGAGTCATACACTAATGATAGAGACCAAGTCAGACAGTAATATAGAGGTGAAAATAGAAGTAAAAAAGAAAAGAACCATACTTACATCGCCTGCTATAGCCTGAAATCTGGCTAAAGAAGCCATGCTCTATCATCTTTTTCTCACTAAAAGGATAAGACTTGCTTCTCTTTTCCAGAGTATGCACTACGACCCGAGAAAGTCTTGTCAGCTCAGTATCAAAGAAGTCGAGTTTCTTCTTATTCCATGCGTCAGGAGAACAAAAAAAAATAGGGAACCTTCAACACCGCCTGATTCTTACCGGCCGAGAGAGTAACCTCAAGTCCCAAGTTCCCTCCGGTAAATAACCAACTATTCTTCCAATGCTTATTCGATGAGGAAACCCTCACACAAAGCCTCTCTTTTTTGCATCAGAAGAGGTTTCAACTACCTGGTTCACTTTTGTCCCCTCAGTGACCCAGCAATCTGGCGGAATGGACATAAGAAAATAGGTTCCTGTCCGACCAGATTGCCTTAGTGCATAAAAATGACTGATTTCATTCAGTTAAGGTGGTGACAGGTTCATCTGACTCCACATATGCCACATGCACATTAAAATCTTGTGGCTGTTCAGGGCAAGTTGGGCTGGAGCAACCCCTACTTCGGCTAGAAATGATGCAATGAACAGCTGAAGAGGAAGAGTTATACCGCATCAAAGCGTGGACCTATAAATCGCCACCATGCCCGAAGGAGGGTTCCATATGGCTCTATCACCAGCAGGAGACATTGTAACCAAGTCGTCCAGGTCAAATCGAGCACGATACTTCACGACCTCATCTACCCCAACCACATTCGGTTCGACATCAAACCCACTCGGGTGATTAATAAAAAAAGGAATACGTGATGCTCTAAACTCTGCTTCAACGTCCCTCTCATCAACGGTTTGTTCCCTGATTTGAGCCATGTTTGTGGACCTAGCGTTAACTCTGATGTTTTCCCATTCTGGATCGAAGAGGAACCCAGTGATCAGAAATGATAGATTTAGAACTAGAAGATTCAGAACTGGATGATTCAGAACTAGAACTTAAACGAACGTCAGGGTAAAGCCTGGAAAGATCAACACCTAAAAAATGAGGCTCATCAGGAGGGATTTCCTCCAATAGTCTACGAACGCAACAGACAAATTGAAAATATCCACGCTCAAGCGCTCGAAAGCTATGAAAATACGTTGTCATGAAACATGATCCATCAAAACTAACCTTTAGAATGAAATGCAAAAAACCTGGAAAAGCTTCAACGGAGAATTGAGATGAATCTCTACGCAAGAAATCTAGGTTGAATGTTTGCTTATGCGAAAATGAACCGGAATAGTTCCTTTAGCTTAAATCGATTATTCAATAAAAAAGACGCAAAACCCTAAGGTCTTAAAAAGAGAGAAAAATTCAAAAATGAGGATTTGATGACGTAGGCGGTGCATCAGGAGACGCACAAGTCGCTTCTCATAAATGTTACTAGGGAAATGAAGCGGTGGGAAAACACGTGCCAAGAAAAGGAACTAACAAAGCCATCAGAATTTTAAAACGTCGCAATCATTGAGATTTTACGTGAAGAGATTTACATGATAGCCATTAAAACACGTCATTATTACAAGGCGTTGTTACTCTGGTATTAAAGAGGTGTAAAGATTAAAGGGTCAATTAAAATATTTACGCCAAGGACAAAATCCCACTCGGCAAAAACATTTTAATGGGGTATTGTTATAGGTACATTTTAACCAATGTACACGTCATTGACAAAATGGATAGTTCCTTAAGATTGCCAGATAGATATCCAAATAGGTATCCAGAAAATATCCTTCAAGATATCACTTAAGGAATACGAACCCGGGTAAGTACGAACACAGGTATTCTGCAAGTTAAGACCTGCTCGACACTAAGTGATGTCATATTCTACTCGGGACAAGAACAAGAAACCCGATTAAAGAAGTCCAATACATAATTCACACATGGTTATACCAAGAGTCATGCTCAAATACGCAAAGACATCCATGTCAAGAAGAAGTCTGAGAAGAATAAAGTACCAAACAGGAAACAGGTTCCAAATCGAGAAACAACTTTACTTTCTCAAGAAGACTGCACATTTATAAGGAAATAAAGTCCTAAACTGACTGTATCTCCAGAGTCCCATTCGATCTCCTTACAATCTCCAAAATACGAAAAAAGTAAAAGACAACTCTAACAAGCAACCGAATTGTAGCTAGATATAGAAATCTTTCATTACTTGTACAACGAGGATTAAGGTTCTATGTGAATATAAATAGACCCATAATCTCATTGTTGGATATATAGAATCATAGAATCACAAACAGAAAGAAAAAAGAGATATCTAGTATTGTAATTCTTTATTCCAATAGTGAATTTTGGCTCGGTTGTTCGTTCAACCACTCATGGATATTTCTCCGATCACCGGAGTTTTACCACGTAAACTCGTGTCTAATTAGCTTCAAATTGCATTCTCTTTCTTTCTCTTTGACAGATCACAACCAAATCCAATCTTGTTAACTTTCTCATCCATCAAGAAATCAACGTCAACAAGTGTTATCCTTGTTTTATCTTAAACATTTTTCTAGTCACACGTAGCATATGCCATAGGACATTACATTGCATTATATTTGTGTGGATTGCTTGATAAATGCTTACATTCCCTTGATATGTGGAAATGATCTTAGAAAATGTGTGTGCATAAACTACCTATGTAGCCTAAACACATTTCCAAGTCCCTTATTTGTGCTCTAAAGCCAAACTTGAGGCCAAACACATATCCCTTTCATTTGGTACCAAAATATAACCAGATAGCCCGTAGCCAAACACATGCCTACACTTGTTGCTAATCATGTGAGGATCTGTAGGTGTGGCGGTTGAAAGGTGAAAATCTCTTAAATGTAAAGATAACATGTATTTAGGCACTATTTGTATATTTACAAGGGAAATGACTAACAAATGTAAAAGCAAAAAATGTGCATTTAGAGCCTAAATATTCAAATGTGAAAAGAATACAAAAGTGCAAAGAGAAAAATTAATAAGATGAAAAGAAAAGAAAAGAAAATAAACACACAAAAGAGTTGTGAATGTTAATTAAATTACTCATAAAATAGAGTACTCATGTGTAGCACAATGTATGTGAAAGTTAAAAGCCTATGTGCTAGTGTTCATAAATGGGAACAAAGTAGAGCTAAATGTATGGGTGTGTAATGTCAATGTCTTAGCATGATAGGTGATTTTTGAACTCAATTTTTCTCATTTCTTTTTATCACCTCATTTCACCTCATGCCCCATTACAACCAAAAGAGAAGTCCTAATTGATCTATGAAGAAATCTAAATTAAAAATGTTTGTTGAAGCATGATCTTCCACGTCCATGACATTTGATTCTTTTCCTGGGCTAGTTCACCAAGACATTAGCGTTCTTTCAATGATAAATGTATGCAGTGTATTAGATTCCTTGCATAAATTCCATCTTGCATACCTTGTATGAGTGTGAACTTAGGACTCTGAGCGGAAAGAAAAGAGAGACTCCATGTTATGCTCCATGTGTGAGAGTGAGTAGTTCCTAATATGAGAGAACTTTTAGGTGTGAGATTCATGAGTGCCTTTGAGTTGCCACAGAACAGTTTGCATGTGTCTACTCTTCTCCATCACACATCCTTGCATGCCACTACTAGTTTCAAATGCGACATTTGAATTATTTTATTTGTGTTAGGAAATTTCTAGATACAGTCATGTTTGTTGTGTCTTTTGTCTTTCTGTTTGCCATTTTGTTTGCTCGAGGACAAACAAAGGTTTGGTTTGGGGGTATTTGATCGGACCAAAATTGTTATATATTTTGGCCCTCAATTCCATATCCTTTAGCTTGTTTTTGAGCATATTTTGGTGTCTAATGACTCGTTCTGTAATGATCCAGACATCCAATGGATTTTAAGAGCTGGAGGCAAAAACCGAGATTTTTAGGATCAAACGAGCATAACTTGTTAAGGAAATAAGCCTAGTGCGCGGGTTCTTACCAGCGCACCACCCGCGCACAACCAGCGCTATGGTTGCACATTTACCTGCGTACCAAAAGTGAATCATATGGCATCAAGTCCATGCGCGGGTAACTGCACGAGTCCGTACACGTGCCTTGCACGTTCCAGCTCAGCCCCTAGCGTGTTTTCAAGTATTTTCAGAAGGGTAAAGTGGTCCTTTCAAGCCTATTTCGTGTCCTAGCCTCTCAAACTTATAAATGCATTATTTTACCACAAGACCTATTATCAATGGATTCATCCATTCATCCCATATTTCATCTTCTACACCAAATTAAGAGAGAGGAGAGCTTCCAATGGCATACATGGAGGTTTTCCTCCATCGGTGCCTCTTAGCCATTACCTTATACCTTAACTTAGCAATCTTTGGGGGAGATTCAAGAGGAAAGAGCACCCTACCTTGTCTATAAGGAGGAGGAACTTCAATGGAGTTTAGAGATCCGAGATGACAATGGGCCCCTCTCCGAGCCTAGATATCTGAGAGTATCAACTTGAGTTTCTTCTATTCACTCTTCTCTTGTTATTTTCTTCTTTGATGTGTATACCCGATTGGGAAATATTTAGACCAAAATACTAGTTCTATTAATTTGATTGACTTGTATTTGATTTCTTCTTTTACTGTCCCATTCAATTTGCACTTAATTGATTCTTGACTTGTATTGAGTAGGATTGACAACCTAACACTTGGTGCATGTTTAGGGATAGCTCTTGTCTTTACATTCATGGCATGTAGAGTAAAAGTTGATGTGTATTTATGATTAGAATTAGAAGTAGATTAATGTAATTTTGGAGTAGATTAATTAAGATTCCCATGATTGCTCATATGTTAGTGGATTATTCGAAATGCATGTTTTGGATTGGCTTGAGTACTTTTGTTTGTTTGGGTGGAACTCATGAAGAGCATACATCTGCATTTGTGGGTTTCGGTTCTATAAAACTACATGCTTATGTGACCTTTGAGTGTTGCTCGTACGATACATCTCGGTAGGTAGCAATTGGGTCGCGACTCTTGGCCATTGATCCTACGATATATCTCAGCGAGTAGTGGTCAAGGGGCCATTTATGCTTAATGCTTCCATTGGTTGTTGTTTACAGGTGATAGGTGAGTAGCGATCGGTGGTCGATCATATATTTATCTCTTTAATATATGTGCTTAAACGCAGTCCTTAGTAGTTGCTCGTGCGATACATCTCAGTGAGTAGCATTAGAGGACTAGTCGACTCTTCATTGCTATATCTAGAGGTCGTACTTAAGGCTAGGTTGAACCCAATATATGAGTGTCTTTGCAGTAAGTTATTTCAGGTGGCGTGGGTGGTCAAGAGTACCATCTGTATCCATTCTCTCGCATTTCTCCTATCCATCTGTTTTATATTTATCATTTTAATCACCATTCTCATCTCTCCATGTTCTTTTATCATTTTTATCTTTATCTCATATTCTCTCTCACATACACAACATCTTACACTTCACACACATCACTCTAACCTTTGCCCTGTTCTATTTACATTGCTTTCAGTAATTACTAAAACAAGAGACAATCTACAGATAACACCTCCTTATTGACGATACATTCGCTAACCGTTTTACTAAGTTTTCAAAACTTTTGAATACATTGCGTAGGAACAAATTTACAAATATCTTTTGAATTTGCAATTTCTTAACGACTGAAAAAGCACGTTCAAACTGGGTTAGGGTTCATTTTAATGGTTGTAATATTTTTTCTCACGTAAAATTAATAGCGGGATGTATTAAAATATTTTTTTTCTATTGTATATTCTTTGTTGCATTTTTCTGCAATATATTTTATTGTAAAATATATACAAAGAAATCGAACAAAGAAGACGGAAGGCGGAAGAACGAAATAAGAAGCATGAGACACGCGTAGGCGTGCGGTGTGAACAGTTGTGTAGCAGCCAGACAGTGTGCCAAGGAAGGTTACGTGCACAGTAGCTAGGTCATGTGACAACACGTGCAGTGCACACAGCAGCTAGGTTGCGCGCCTGGGTTGCTGGCAGCTTGAGTCTGCTACGTGCGGATTGGCTGCACACTAGGCAGCCTTGCCTTGTCTTCATGTGTGGCTGGTTGCTCGTGCGCGGCTGATTGGCTGCGTGTGCTAGCTGCTGCGTGATTGTCACATGTTTGGTTTCAGGCAGCCCATGTGTGAAAATGACGGCCAAGCGTGAAAGCGCTAGGGTTTCGAATTTACAACGCTAGGGTTTCCGAATTCAAAAAGGATTTTAGGCTGGATTTTATTTTATTTATTTATTTATTTATATGCCTTAGGCCTCGAATAAGTGTTAGAGTAACACTTGGACTTTAGGTTTGATTCATGAGATCGGTCATTAAGTAAAAAAAAAATCTTATTTAATCAAGTTGGATTTGGTTAAAAGCCCAGAGTAAGAGGAACCCAAAAAACTTAAAGAATATTGGAATTACTAGAAAACCAAGGAATGCCTTGAGTAACTTTTGTAATTATACAATTTTTTTAGGTTAAATAACCATTGTACTTGGTCAACTCATTTATGCTTTTTATTATGAGATGATTAAAACATTGTCATGCATATACATATCATTTAGAATTGATGTGCCTACACATATGAATATATATTTTGTATATATCATTCATGCATAATAACCATTGATATTTATGTGTTTTTCGTTTTTTTTTAATTGATTGAAAATTAGTATAATTCACATAATTGGCTATTAAATAATGAGATTACTTTTTTAGAGTAAAAACTTAGTAATTCTTATTAATAACTAGTCTATTAATTAAATTGTTTAATTAGTTAGATTAGTTAGGTCCGTCACTTAATATTAGGTTTACTTAGATTAAAGTCCTAATATAATTGGACCTAAAAATGTGATTAGTTTTAATATTTAAAATTTTGTAAATCGCATTAAATAATTCTAGTCTTAGTATAATTGTTTATATATATTAGAATTTGAATAATGAACTAGATTTTTAATTAGTTAATAATCAGATTAGTTCATTTGAATAAAATTCTAATAATTTGTTATGCCATAGACATTTAAATTGAAATTAGCCGTTTAATCTTCGTAATATCTAGGTTCATTAATAATTGAAAACCCTAACTCTTAAATAGTGAATGGAAGAGAGATATATGACATTATATCTCACAGTCTCTATCATTAGTTTAACACTGTGAGATTCAAGTGGGGCCACGAGGTGGCTTTATTTTCATCCTCCTTAAGGAGGGTCTCCATGAGAGTCAATACCAAGGTTGACTTACTAACATATAAGGTTTCTAAGTGTATTTTAGAATTGACCAACCCTAAGACGGTAATTCTCAAGTTAAGCGTAAGTGATTTGAAATGGTGGGCTACACTCACAAGGTTTTAATTAAATTTGTTAATTATAAACCGAACTAAAATAAAAGATGTTTTAATGATAGAGGAATAATAGTTATTCTAGTATATCGTTTGATTGAGAATGTCCCGATCCAACAAGTAAGAATTTGACTGACCCTAAGGTGGCACTTGCTTGCGGTATGTAGGATTGTCGTGGTGTAGAAATAGTCTTCTAGGGATTTTCTTGTTCATTAAATATGTTCATGCATTATATTTAATTTTATGCGAAACATTTACGCGTGAATCAAATGTATGATTGAATGAATTCTTTATTTATGTTTTTTTTTAGCAATGTCTGCTACACTAATACAAATCCTTACTAATGGAAAATTAACTGGAGAAAACTATACTAAGTGGAAAAATAATATCAAAGCAATCTTGGTAACAAAAGACGTAAAGTTTGAGCTTACGGAGGAGTGTCCTCCACAGTCTGCTGCTAATGCCGCATGAAATGTTCATAAGACATACAAGAAATGGGTCTTATCTGTTGAGAAGGCCCAAATTTATTTGTTAGCTAGTATGAATGTAATGCTTGTTATAAAGCACAAAGCAATGGTTATAGCATTTGAAATCACGGAGTCATTGCAGGCTATGTTCAGGCAGCTCTCTGAGAAAAAGTGGCATGAAGCTGTTCGTTCCGTAATGCTTGCTCAGATGAAAGAGGGAGCATCTGTTATGGAGGAAGTCATGAGAATGATGTCCCATTTTAACATGACAGAGGTTAATGGTGGGGCCACTAATGAACCTATCCAGGTGAGCATCATGCTAATGACTATTCCAAAGAGCTTCGATTAGTTTAAAAGCAACTATAGGATTAACAAGTTGAGATTCAGTCTGACTCAGTTGCTTAATGATCTCACTATCTTTGAGTCCATGACTAAAGATAATAAAGGTAAGACCGGTGAAATAAATGTTTCTAAACTATCTTCCTCTGGATCTAAGAAGAGAAATAGGTTTTCTAGAAAGCCCAAGAAAGCCCAAAACAAGAGGAATGGCACCTCCTTCGAAAAGGATAAAGGCATAGGAAAATGTTTCCACTGCATCAAAATTGGTCATTGGAAAAGGAATTGTCCTCAATGTCTAGAAGAGGTTGCCAAGAAGAAAAAAGCAAAAGGTAAATGCTATTTACTTTTTTTGAATCAAGTTTAGTGGAAGATGATTCTTCACCTTGGATAGTTGATTCAGGGGCCACTAACCATGTTTGCTCTTTCTTACAGTGGACTGATTCTTGGACAGAGCCTGCGGAGAGAGTGTTCTCTATGCATGTTGGGTCAAGGGATGTCGTGTCAGCAAGAGCAGTAGGAGTAGTTAGACTCCATTTTTAAAATTGTTTTCTTATTTTAAATTCTATTTATTTTATTCCTGGATTCACAAGGAATTTGATTTCTGTATCCAAAATGTTGGAACATTTATATTCCATTTCTTTTAATAATATTTTAGTTTTTATTTCTAGAAATGGTTTAAATATTTGTTCATGTTTGAATGAAAACAACTTGTATGTTTTAAGACCGTTAATTCATACATCACTACTCAATACTGAAATGTTTAAAGTTGAAAAAACCTAAAATAAAACGACAAAAAATTTCTTCAGATAATGAAACGTATCTATGGCATCTAAGACTTGACCATATTAACCCTCAAAAGATAGATAGACTAATTAAAAGCTGACCTTTAAGCCAGTTAAATGTTGACACCTTACTTGTCTGTGAATCATGTTTAGAAGGTAAAATGACCAAGAGACCTTTTACTGGAAAAGGGCTTAGAGCTATATAACCACTTGAGCTTATACATTCAGACGTCTGTAGACCAATGAATGTCAAAGTAAATGGTGGTTATGAGTATTTTGTCACCTTTGTAAATGAATACTCTAGATACATATATGTCTACCTAATGCAACGGAAGTCAGAAACTTTTGAAAAGTTTAAAGAATTGAGCTGAACTTGTAAACCAATTAGGCAAGACTATCAAGGCTCTACGAGCGGATAGTGGAGGTGAGTACCTTGACCAAGAGTTTAAAGACTACTTTGTTTAACATGGGATCATATCCTAACTCACAGCTTCTAAAACACCACAACAAAATAGTGCTACGAAGAGGAGAAATAGAACCCTGATGGAAATGGTGAGATCTATGATTAGTTTCTCTTCATTACCAAATTCCTTTTGGGGAATACGCACTACAAATGGTGGCCTACATTCTAAATGTAGTCTCATCCAAATATGTTTCTAAGACTCCCCTAGAGTTATGGAATGATTGTAAAGCTAGTTTGTGACATTTTCGCACGTGGGGGTGTCCTGTATATGTACTGAATAACAGAACTGGAAAGCTGGACCTTAAGTCTATGGTCTGCTTGTTTGTAGGTTATTCTAAAGAGACTAGAGGTGGATAACTATATGAGTGATCATAAACCTCGAAGCAAGATTATGTTAAATGAGTTAGAGACTGGTACAACCAATACTCAATCAACAAGAGTTCTTCCACATATGTCTAAGAGTCAGACGTTCCCAGTCAAACCATACTACCACCCAAGCGCAGTGAGAGGGTTGTACGACAACCTGATCACTATTAAGGTATCAGGAAGGCACAAGCTATCATTTCTGATAATAGTGTGGATGATCAATTGTCATTTAAACATGCAATGGAAGATTCTGACTAAGAGGAATGGCTTAAAGCCATGAATCTTGAGATGAAGTCCATGTACTCCAAATCAGTCTGGGAACTTGTAGACTTACCAGATGGGATAAAATCCACATGTTGTAAGTGGATCTACAAGAGAAAGAGAGGAGTAGATGGGAAGGTAGAGGCCTTCAATGCAAGGGTAGTGGCAAAGGGTTATACCTAAAACTCTAAAATGAGGGGGTCAATTATGAAGAGACCTTTTCGTTAGTAACTATGTTTAAGTCTATTCAGATTTTCTTATCCATTGCTTCCTATTTCGATTATGAAATTTGGTAAATGGACGTCAATACTGTATTTTTGAACGGCAATCTTGATGAAAACATTTATATGATGCAATTAGAGGGATTTGTGTCCCATGACCAAGAGTAAAAGGTTTCCAAGCTATAAAGGTCCATTTATAGACTGAAATATGTATCTAGATCTTGGAATATTAGGTTTGATAATGCTAACAAAACCTATGGCTTTGAGCAATACATGATGAGCCTTATGTTTACAAATGGGTTATTGACAAGAAAGTAGTTTTCTTAGGGTGCGTTTGACATGGAGATGGGACAGGATAATGTGGGACTGGACTGGACTGGACTGGACTAGACTGGACAGGACTGGACTAGACTGGACAGGACTGGACTGGACTAGACTGGACAGGACTGGACTGGACATGACATGTTGTTCTATATTGTGTTTGGAAGACTTGGACATGACTATAAACTGTACTGTTATGCGTTTGATATGGCTAATATAGAATGGAACAAAAGATTCAAACGACCAGAGTACCCCTCTTATATATATAACAAAATGTACAATAAATAATATATATACATTATTGTATAGGTAATAATAATATTATATATATAGTAATATATAATATATTATTATATATAATAATAAAATTTAATATAGAATATATTATATATAATAATATATATATATATATATATATATTATGTATATTTCATATATATTTTACATAATATATATATATATATTATCATAATAATAATAATATATATATATATATATATATATTAATAATACATATTAAGTTATATATATATATTAATAATACATATTAATATATATATATATATTATAAATATATATATATATTATATAATATATAATATATTATATATATTTATATTACATATATTCTATATATATATATTAATAATACATATTAATATATATATATATATTATTATTATAATATATATATATATTAGTATATATAAATCATATATATTATGTGTTGTAATATATATATATATATATATAATAATGTTTAATATATCATATATAATTATTATATTTAATAATATAATATAATATTATATATGTAATTATAATATATAATATATAATTTATTAGACATGATTGTAATTGTTTGAAAATTTAAATGATAAATTAGTCTTTTTGACAATTGTCCCATGTCATGGGACAGGTTGTCCGGACAAGTTTTTTTGATTTTGTTCCACCTTGTCCCGTCTTGTCCCGTGCTAAGGACGTACCAAAGTGGGACAACAACAAACTGTCCCACGTTGTCCTGTCATGTCCCGTGTACCAAACGCACCCTTAGTCCTAAACGTAGATGATATTGTCGTAGAGGTAGAGGTATTGTCGAAAGTAGATGGCATTGGGAATGATGTAGAGGTATTGTCGAAAGTAAAAGGCTAGTTGGCTAGCCAATTCCAAATGGAAGATTTGGGAGAGGCGAGTTATCTTCTAGGGATCCAATTAATTAGGGATCGTAAGAACAAACTCCTAGCATTGTCACAGGCATCATATATCAACAAGGTACTTGTTTATTTTTCGATGTAGAACTCCAAGAAAGGTAACTTACCTTCTAGGCATGGAGTTCACTTGTCTAAGGAATAATTTCTTAAGACACCTCAAGAAGTTGAGGAGATGAGACATGTTTCCTACGCGTCTGCAATATGCATTCTTATGTATGCTATATTATGCATAAGACCTGACGTCTACTTCATAGTGGGAGCAGCCAGTAGGTTTCAATCCAACCTAGGATTAGATCATTCGGTTGCAGTGAAGGTCATTCTCAAGTACCTTCAGAGAACGAGAAACTATATGCTAGTATATTTAGGGCTGGATATGATCCCGTTAGGATATACAGACTCTAATTTTTAGTCAGATAGGGATTCTAGAAAGTCCAAATATGGATCAGTTTTTACGCTTGGTGGTGAAGTCATAGTATGGAGGAGTGTTAAGAAATCATGTATTGTTGAGTCCAACATAGAAGCTTAATATGTAGCAGCTTGTGAAACAACTAAAGAGGTTATTTGGCTTTGTAAGTTCTTGATAGATCTAGAAGTTGTTCCAAATTTGGATAAGCCCATCAAACTTTATTGAGATAACAGTAGTGTTATCGCTAATTCCAAATAACCAGGTAACCATAAGAGAGGGAAGCATATAGATAGGAAATATCATCTCATTATAGAGATAATGCAGAGAAGGGATATGGCTGTGACCAAGATAACATCGTTGGACAATCATGTTGATCCATTTACAAAGACCTTAACGGCTAAAGTGATTAAAGGTCAACTAGAGGGTCTAGGGTTACGAGATATGTCTCACCTGCTTTAGTGTAAGTGGGAGATTGTTGGGGTTTATGCACTAAAACTTGTAATTTGTAAATGTGAATGAAACATTAATAAAAGAAGTATTTTAATCACTATATATATATATATATATGTGTGTGTGTGTGTGTGTCATACATTTATATTATGTGTGCTTAACATCCAAGATTGTCGGATGTAATCTCTTACTGAGTATATAAGTGTCATACATAGAGGTATTTAGTTTGAGATGAGCAATCTAAAGAGTCTGTAGATAGCAAGTAGAGTTGGGTACTTTATTTGTGGTTAATCTACAACTGTGGTCCATTCCGTAATATACGGTGGTCTTAACCAAGATTATTCATATGGTTATATGAGAATAGAGGCACCTTATATGATGGATCATATAAGATTGGGCCATGATCTAAATGAATCTCTAACCAAGATCTGTTATAAGAAGAGATTCATATATATCAACAAATGATGGCTATATATGGGCGATATTAATTATGAGTGTCTTATCGACTCTTTCAAGTTATACCGTGGTTTTTGATATACCATGGGTGAGATCGAAGTTGCATTCCTGGTCTGTAACTTCGTATGTTGGAATAGCAGTTTGGCTTGTGGCTGGGAAGGTTTGTACACAATAATGGAATCCACGCATTCATGCGAGAAGTGGATGGTAGTTCCCTTAAGGATTCGGGACTTGAACAATATGAGCACTTTCCTTCTTCCGTAAAGGAAGTTAGGATTTATCGTTCATTAAAGAATCAATGGTACTTAATGGAAAAGATATAATTATGGAGGTATAACGGACTTTGTGACCTAGCTCTAATTATGAACTACTTATGGAGGATCATATAATAGCTATATAGATGGACAACTATAATTTTGATTGTATAATACATCTACAGTTATGAGAGTGCAACATCGGGTTTTTAGTGGAATAACTCTGAGGTTAATAATCTTGAAATATTAATTAAAGAGTTTAATTAATTATTTCTAAGTATTATTGGAGCTCAAAATGGTGGGTTTTTTAGGTCCCCTTGCTAACCCGATTGATTAAAGGTAACAAGGGTCACGGTTAATTAATTGGATTGTCCAATTAATTATTTTACGTAATTGACACATATTTTTTTCCAGGGATTAATTGAATAATGAGATTATTTAATTAATATATTAATAATTAATTAATTAGATAATTAGATTACTTAATTAATAAATGAGTAATTATTAATTATTAATTAATTATTAATTGGAGGTTGCAAGTTCAAATCATGACTGAAACATAGATAAAATAATTAGATTATTTTATTTTTTTAAAAGTCAAGTGTTTACGTACAAGTCAACTAGGGTTATGTGGGAGTTAGAATCCACTCTACCTAGGACACTTAAGTATTACTTATCCTTTTAATTTATGGAAATATATTTGGAAAAGGTTTGTATCTAGTTTCAAATATATATAGATATATTTACATAAAAAGGATACAAGAGACTAATTTGTGATTCATTGAACCAAAAAAAAAAAACACACACACACAAAAAGCAAAACCCTAAAACGTCTAGGAAGATTTCAACCAAAAGAAAAGAAAAGAAAAACCATTCTTGGTTTTGATGGCCGAATTTACAAAGAAGAAAAGAAGGAGTTCTAATCTTCAAACCTTTGCATCTGCCTGTACGTTCCTGAAAGTTCGTGACGAGCCCACACATAGTTATTGGAACACGGGATATTGGTGGTTCGTAATAAATCTTAAAGAAACAAAAGAATTAACATCAAGGGTATGATCTAAATCCATCTTTATATATTCTTATATGTTGTATACGGTTTACAAGTTGCATAAAATTTTTAAAACCCCATTTCCGCTGCGCATCGTAAATCCGGGTTCTTACACATGCATCATATCATCTTGAGTCTTCTTCATTAAGTGACTTAGTAAGTAAAACAAACTTCATCATTCATTTATTGTTCTATCTACTTAAGATTTAGTATTTATTGCATATTAACTGCAGTACTTATACTCTAATTGCATATTCACATGAGTTATGACCTGATTGGGTTTTGTTTGTTAATAGCTAGCATTTAGGACATTATTTCCCTATTGCTAATCTATATGCTTTGCATATAGATATTGTTGATTAGGACTCTTTGATTGCATTTGTTAATTACATTTATTATTCTTGCCATGATTACCGATAACTTGATATGGCTTTGTTTGATGACTAGATGTTAGACTTGCATATCTATATCTAGTTAGGTATTTATGAGCATTCATATAGACATTGATATCTAGGATTTGTACTTATTGATATTTTTAAATCTCTAGATAACCATTTAATGTTATCTAGCATTAATTGCATTTTGAATATTGTCATATATTCACATAGGTTGTTGATCTCTGCTTTAAGAGTTAAGCCTTGTGACTACAAGGTGTTTTGCATAAGCAAGTGAAGTCTTGTAACCAAGGTTGGTTAGCAAGCATTGATCAAGAATCACTATAAAGGCCGGTTGGGAAGTATTAGTGGGTTAGTGACCGAGAATGGTGTGACTAGAGGTCAACCTAGGCTGTATACATAGTTATAGTAGTGGATTTAAGGATTGGAATGGCTAAGTGGTCAGCTTGTGATTTTTCCCTTATTGAAGGGTTTCCACGTAAAAATCAAGTAATATTTAATTTTCGTATTTTAAACTTGATTTTGTGTGTTTGTTTATGGGGTAAGTTTTAAATATTGATTAATCAATAAAAGTTGGCAATTAACTTGATTAAAATCAATTCACCCCCACCTCTAGGTTATTTAGAAACATACTTTTAGTTTATTTTCAAAAGAACTGGGGAATCTTGTGCTCTACATGTTGTCCCTCCAGCACGAATGAGGCATTTTGGCCCCAATTGCCTTAACAAAGAACCAACTGTTTTTCCAGAATTTGTTCGAAGACGGAAAGCCCCAAACAAAGCCTTTCGTCTTCTCCTCAGTGGAAACCTCAACCATCTTTTTTACCACCACTCCCTTAGGGTATAGAAATGCTTGATCTCTCGAGGAGTGGGAGCGGGTAGTCACAATCTTTGTCATTTCCACCATAGGAACATTAAGATCCGATAACTATTCATGGCAAGTTTGGCCGGGGAAAGTTGAGCCTTTGCAAGGAACTGAGTAATAAAAAGATTAAGGGGGAGAGTCGCCCCACAACTCAGCATAGCGCCATAGAAGGCCACCGCCCCAGGTGGAGGATTCCATAAAGCCTTATCACTAACTGGGATAAGTTGAACAACATATGAGTCTAAATAAAATCTGTCAATATATTAGCATAACTCTCTTTCGCCAACAACTTTCGGCACGGTGTCATATGCGTATACATGCTGCTTTGAAAATTAAATATAGGCCTGCATGTGCTCATCGTCGATGTCAGATTCATATATCGTCTGACCATCAACCTTGATGTCTCGGAGAGGGACGGTCTTCGAAGCCCTGATTCCTTGAAAGCATCAGTGGATTTACCTCTCGTCGTTGGCGAGTTAATGTCACTACAAGTGGAAACAAAAGGATTAGTTTGAGGAATATGTGTTAGTGTCAAGATTAGTTTGAGGAATATCTGTGTCAGAGTTAGTCTGAAAAATATCGATGACAAAGCCAGAAACATCAGCAGCTAAGAAAAGGGGTTGATCAGGGGCCTTAGCTTGTAACAACCTTTAAAATCGCTAAACTAAAATGGTGTATTTACATTCAACTGCTATCATCATATTGACGAAAAGGTAATGTCTAGCCTCATAATCCATGAAAGCTCACCTAAAATACTTATCTTGGCTACAACAGTTGAAGATAGATTAATAGAATGAGCAATGAACTGAGATTCAAAGCAAGAAAAAAACTGGGTTTTCAAGGATTCTGGGTTTGAGGAGGAAGTTCCAATCTGAGAGATTAACGAAGGAAAACAAGAAATGGATTCAACTGGGTATATGAAAAGGTTAAATACTCGAGAGAATTTTTGAACAAAAACCTAAATGGTGCCACAAAATGAAGAACGAAAAAATGAAGAGACATGGATGATGACGTGAGGATTAGATCAATCACTTCTCCTTGAAAAATGCCTGACATGCCTATCTGCACAAAGACAGGTGTCACAGCCAGAAGACATTGAGCTTCTAAATGTCAGTGTCAAGGGATTTCTATCATCAGAGCAATCAAAGTTCTACAGATGCAATTAAGACATGACATTAAGATTTTGAATTAATAGAGGTGTAATAATGGCAACATTAATGAAGGTAACAACAATGTTGAAAAGTTAATCCTATTAAATACCTTTTGCCGAGTATGAATCAAATTAGCAAACAACGAAGACCTTGGAGAGCATAGCCTACTTGGGGTGAATGCCGAATACAAAAGTTAAGTTAGATACTCGGCTTGGATATTTAAGAGGCTATTGTTGTATATGAAGTTTGCATAAGTGACACATCAACCGAACAGAATGAGAAAAGCAGAAAACGAGCCACGTCACATGAACAAGAGTCAATCGGGCAATGAGGAACGTTGACTAGAGACATGTCACCAGACCCGGACATGTCATCAGAGGAATCCATATAGAATTTATCCGATTAAGGACTCCTAATGAGTAAAGATTTTGTTCACTAAATCCACTCAACCGAAACATGAAATATGTCCCAATCAAGACGAATTCTATGACAAGATTTACTCAACCGAATCAGGCAAATACATACTCAGATATAGGAACTAATAAGAGAATTTTACTAGATATAGGATTCAAGATCACACTTCAAGTACAAAACAAATTGATACTCTCCATGATATCAGGAGTCCAAATCAATCGCTAAGATGAGCTACGTTGGTTGAATGGTGACTCCAAACAAGAAAAAGATCAAGCCATTCCAAGCAAGAAGAGTCCTAACATGGTCCAGTAACCATTCACTTGCACGCCAAGGTTTGGAAAACCATAGAAAGCACCATATAAATACAATTGTAAAATCATTGTAAAAGAATGTGTGAATTACTGTAACTGTGAAACAAAGATCATAGGGTGTAATCAATTAACTTCATAGTGAACTTATTCTTTACCATCAAATGGTAACTCGTGGATGTTTCTCCGTTACCGGAGTTTTACTACGTAAGTAGTATTTCTTTATTTATTTGTTTTTATCTTATTTTATTTTCTCACAGATCAGACGAATTGTATCGTTGACCGGTTGACTTCCTATAAGTCTAAAAATCACCATCAACACCACTAATTACACTGACAAACATTTTCTTATCCCAAATCGGTATCTAACTCAATTCATGGCATCTATTTATTTTTACTGGATAAAAAATACTAGAAAGCAAGTCGTAACAACAATCTCACTTTCGGTAGAGATTTTAGTTACAAATATGAGTAATAACTTAGTTTCTCATCAACCAAACACAACAATATGTCATTCTAATCATAAATCACTTGAAAGTCAAAAACAGAGTATTAATGAAATCTTATTGTTATTTAAAAAAAAAGAGTGAAGAAAAAAAACAAAACAAAAATTATCAATTTTATTATTAATGAAATATAGATAAGTTTAGTAACAATTTTTTTTTAAAAAAAAAAACTGGTTAGGTTTTAGTTTCAAAAAAAGATAAATTAGATTTTTATAATTGAGTGATTACAAAAGAATGTCAAAAGATAAAAAAAAAGATAATTTTGGAACATTTCATGAAATGTTTTTGAACTTTTTAACATTTGAGAGTTCGTTCTGTAAGCGTTTTTCAGTTGTTGTTTTTCGAAAATAAAATTAGTGTTTTTGGTTTCAGTTTTGAATTCTGAAAACACGTCTGGTAGAATATACTGAAAGCTGTATTTTGTAAACAGAAAAAACGTATCTGGCAGGTTAACTGGAAACTATCAAAAATTGAAATATCATTTTCTGCATTTTGTTAATATTATTACAATTATAAACAAATTGATTAAATAATTAACCAATATAATTTTTGTATTGTAGTTTTTAAATTAAACAAAAGTAAAAAATAACAAATTACTAAAAAAAATCAATTAATTAATTAATCAAAACTAAACTCTTAAATTATAAATAAGTATTATTTTGATAAATATAAATAACAGTAATAATATATATATATATATATATATATATATATATATATTAAAAAAAAAGGGAAAGGAAACCAAATCGGTAGAAAAAGAAAGGAAGAAGATCGAAAAAGAAGAAAAGGAAGAGGATTGAAGAATGAGAAGGATCAGAGGAGAAGGAGAAGCATCGGAGAAGGAGAAGAAGAGGATCGGAGAAGAAGAAAAAGAGGATCGAAGAACAAAAAGGTTCGAAGAAGAAGAATATGAGAATTGGAGAAGAAGAAGGTTCAAAGAAGAAGAAAAAAAAATTAAAAAAAAATGAAAAACTAAAACTAAAACAAAGAAAACATATATAATTTGTGTTTTTCAAATTTTTCTCTGTTAAAACTGATTTTTTTTTTCATTTTTTGAAAATAAAATGAAAAACGGTTAACGAACGTGAATTCAAAATCGATTTTGGAAAACAAAAACGAAAACATACTAAAAAATAGTTGTAGAACGGGACCTAAGTTTTTATAATGAAGTGTATTTCAAAGAGCAGTGTAAAAAGATAAAATTAGATTGTAATCTTTTTATGATTTGCACTAGTTTAATAATTTGAGTTTAAATGACACAAGTGGACAGAAATACCATCACTCTTCTTCTTTTATTACTTTTTTTACCATTTTTAGGTTTTTTTTTTCAAAACCTCCATTGATGAGGACCAATGGAGGTGGAATAGACCTCCAATAGAGGTCAATCAGACCTCTAACTCGACCTCCATTGGTGGTCAAAATGGAGATCTACAAAGAAGATGAAAAAAAATCTGACAATTTTCGTTTTTACCCAATAAATCTTGGGAATGCAAAATAAGTCTCGGAAATACCAAAAAAAGTTTTGGGAATACAAAATAAGTATATCAAAATAAGTCTTGGAAGCAAGAGAGTAAGGGGTCGTTTGTTTTTTTAACTTAAAACTTAATGGGTCTGAATTGAACTCATTATATTGTTTTGTTTATGTTGTTTTGTTTTTTTTTTTTAAGTGGTCAAACAACTTAAATATATATTAAAAAAAACAACTTTAAATAAAAAGTTAGAAATCCTGACTTTTAATTTAATTTCAAATCACTAGATTACATTTAATATATTCACTTCCAAGTTTTCCCTCCCAAAAAAGATTTATTTCCAAATCTATTATAATTTGATATGGTGTAGAATTCTTTATATATATATATATATATATATATATATATATATATATAACATATTTCGTATTTTAAACGGGTTTTAGAAAGGAAAAAAAAACCCTAACCACTTCTTTATACTAAATTTTTCATGGAATTGAAAAATTAAATTTCTTTAGCACCTACAAAATCCTGGTAAGAACTCTGTATGTTTTTTTTTATCTAACTATTCATCTAGTACTCAATAAATTTATCTACTATATTGATTCGATTTTGTGGTTTGAAGATCCTATAGAATAATTATATATATATATATATATATATATATATATATATATATATATATATATATATATATAATTCAACAATCTATTTCAAAAAAAAAAAAGCAATAATTTTTTTTTACTTCCGGTGCATATTGAACTTGAACTCTCTTTTTTTAACAATAACTTGAACTCTTTTCATGGGACTGAATAATTGAATTTCTTTAGATTCTACCAAATCTTGATAAAAACTTTGTATATTTTTTTATCTAATTATTCATCTATTAGTCAATAAATTTGTCTACCGGATTGATTCGATTTTATGACTTGAAGATGTTATAGAATAATTATATATATATATATATATATATATATATATATATATATATATATATATATATATATATATATATATATATGTACGTGTGTGTGTATATAATTCAAGAACCAATTTAAAAAAAAATCAATAACTTTTTTTTTTGCATCCGGTGCATATTAAACTTGAACTCTTTTTTAAATAATAAATTAAAATTGAACATTGTTTGCAAAACATGTAAAATTATATTATTTGATAAATTTTTTGTTTTGTTAAATTGAATTTTGTTTACAAAAGAACATAAAAAAATCTTATAAAAAATGGTGCATGTTAAATTGTTTCTTTTAATTAGTATGAGTATAAATGTAAAATTAGTTATTTTCAGATAATTTTATTTCAGAAAAACAAACATATTGACAGTACATTCAAATGTGAGAAAAAAAACAGACATGTCATTCAGATTCAGATTTCAGTCCTCATTCAGTCTTCAGAAAAATTCAGAACTATTCAGTTTTCACACAAAAAAAACCTATTTTCGTGATTGTGTTTTAAGGGTATTTTTATCATAAACACACATTTGGTGCTTTTAAAACTTTAAGTTTGTACTAGTCTTAAAAGTAGATTAGTAAATAGTAATAAAAAAAATATTGAACCCTTCAAACAATACATACGAAGTTTTAACTCATACTAACCATATTGTAAAAATAAAAAAAAATAAAAAAATAAAAAAATAAAAAAAAACCATTTCAGTCCATAACCAAAAATTATGAAAATATCTCCTGCTATATTTTTGAAATTTTTGGAAACAAATGTTTGAAAAAATTATAAAATTTTGGAGAAATTTATGAAACAAACCGTGTTTCAATATTCACCAGTATTTCAATAAACCGTGTTAATTTCACTATACCTTATTTTTTTTCTTCAATATAGTTTGGTTTCATTCAAATTCAAATTGGCTAATTTCAAGAATATTTAGAAAGTTAAACTTCCGATGACTTTAATAACTAATTTTGATCAGTCTCTTCGTATCCCATTCACATTTATTTGTTTCTTTCTTTTTACATTTTCAGCTTCCTTTAACTTGAGACTATTTCAATATGCTCGAGTCCGTTTACATATGACCTGAGCATTCAATCATATATGAATGGCTCACACCAGTGTAATGTTTCACTTTTGCTTTCATAATGACTTGACCTCTTCTTTAAGTTGAAAAACTTGACATTTTCTGAAAAAGGTTTTTTTTCTCTTTTGGAGAAATTTTTGTTCTATGAATTTGCACATATTTTTCCATGAGCCTGTTTCAAGAGAACCAATTCATCCATACATGATCGGTGTGGAAAAAGGATTTTCGATTATTTTTTCAGTAGCATATAAGTTGTAAGCTTCCAAAAAAATTCAACAATTAACATTTTAACGTTTAATTAATATCTCATGCCTTAAAATATCATCATTATATTGAGTATTTACCCACTATGTAAAAAAATACTATTATTTTTTTAGCTTTACAAAATATGCAAATTTTATAAAGTCAGAAATAATATTACTAATAGTAGTAAAATTAAAAATAAATAAATAAATAACAAACAACATTATAGTTAAAAAATATTAAGATAACTTGCCTTTTATTTCCATTTCTCATCAATTATAAAGTCAACATTTTATTCATTTTGAATTGTTAAAATAAACAACCCATATACAAAAAATTAAGTATAAAAACAATATTCCAATCAAACCTTGTAAATGCTCCACGTTGGCAGTAGCCTCCGCACCCACCAATATGAATATCTCTATCTTTTCAAGCCAAAAGTTGGTATGCTCTGCTCATGCCTGAACAAGTTGTGTGGATCAACTTTGGTCTTAACTTTGACCAATCTTTTAAAGTTTCCCTTAAAATATTTGAGACCCCAAGAAGTAGCTTGAATGAGACTTGTGTTACCTCTCTGGTTGATCCCCAAATCAAGATCCTTGTAATTGACATATGCTGCTCTTGGAGATTTGGACACATAAGGAGTCATGTAGCTGTATAGACTCCTCACCCAATTCATGTGTCTTGCTTCGTTCTCATCGTCTCCATCCAACCAACCCACAAAGTAATTGAATTTGAATATGTTCCCCTTCCGATGAGGGAATGGCGTCTCGGATTCCGATATCCTGCTCATCATCCCACCGTAAGGTGTCCAAACAATCACCGGATTCTCTTCTTCCAATAGCCTCTTTTGTAGCTCCTCGAGCGCCATCTCAGGTATTGGTTCTTGAACAAAGTCCACTTTGGATTTGTAGTAGAACCTATTGGAGAATCTACGGCGACGTAGAATTTCAAGAGAGGCATTGACTGGGTTGTTATCGAAGTAAAGCACAGAACGGATCCAACTTGTTTCGATACAATCTACACGAGTCAATCCGAGCTCCGGGAAGCTCACTTGCAATAATTGGAGAAGCCTATCCGCGCCACCAAGAAATAGAGCACTGTATGTTGTTATAACAGTTGAATTGATATTTAACATCTGAACCCTAATTTGGAGATTGTCATCAAGCTTGTCTACAACTTGTTGCCATCTATATAAAAGTTTCGTGTCTTGGTTCCTCGTAACTGTAAAAACTGTTACAGTTTCCGGGACTGCAACCAGCCTTATCTTCCATGAAAGAATAGCAGCGAAACTTCCTCCGCCTCCTCCGCGTATAGCCCAAAATAGGTCTTCGCCCATGGATTTTCGGTCCAGGAGTCTTCCATTGGCGTCAACAATTAGGGCATCAACGACATTGTCAGCCGCCAAGCCATATTTTCGCAACAAAGAGCCATAACCACCTCCAGTGATGTGCCCGCCGACTCCTACGCTAGGGCAAAAACCAGCAGGGAAGCCATGGACTTTGCTTTTCTCAGCAATGCTGTAGTAGACTTCACCCAATGTTGCACCAACTTGAACCCAAGCTGTTTCTTTATCGATATCAACGCTAATTGATCGAAGGTTTGCGAGGTCTATCACCGCAAAAGGCTTTTCGATATAAGATACATACGAAAGGCCCTCGAAGTCATGTCCCCCGCTCCGAAACCTAATGTTGATGCCAAGCTTCTTGGAGCAAATGACAGCAGCGTGGACATGGGATTCATTCAAAGGAGTAAAGAGCAACACTGGCTTCGGGACTGAAGGCTCCGTAAACCGGAGATTTTCAGCCCTAGAAACCAAGATTGTTGCAAATGAAGAATTGTTTGGGGTGAAAATGGTGGTGGATGGAATGGAGACATGAGAATTGGTAGAGAGGCATTTGATGAAATTGTTTTGAATTGAAAACGAAGTTGTCAATGAAGCTGACAAGAGAAGGAATATCGAGAGAATGTAAATGGTTGGAGAAATTTTAACGGAAATCATTTTGTAAATGCGATCCTGTTTTTTTTTTTCTTCTGTGTGTTTGATGTCTTCCGAGAGATGGAGCAACCATGTATATATGGGGGTTTGTGGCTGCGATGACCACTCCGCCAAGAACTCTCTTATCATTAGTTTGAGAAGAATTAAATAATCCGAAGGAAATGAGGAGGTGTTGGTTAATGGAAATCATGGTGGAATATGTCAAAATTGATTGTCAAGTGAATAACAAAATATTTTGGTCAAATTTAACCAAATATTTTGGTTAACGTCAAGTGAAAACCAATATTTTGGTCATATTTTGAATCAGATTTTTTTCTTCCTTTATTTGTTTTTTTAAAACTGATACTCAAATTGGTTCAGAAATATGTCAGATATATGATAATATTAAGCTGTACTACTGCGAGCTAAATAACTACTTTGCTAATTATATATTTTCGTAATTGAGTGAAGATATATATCTTAAAATACCTTTTTCTTAAAACTATATCAAAAATATTGATAGGGAAATCACAGTTTGTAATGTTAACAGTCAAAAAGTGTCGTAATTTGTAATGTTATTGTGTGATTTTGGTGGTGAAATGAAATCTCAATAAAATCAAACGAAAATGTAATGTAAAACAAGTATTGACTTATTCATATTGGTGGTAGTTCCATTAACGTGTGAAACACATTATATATATATAAATAATTTTTTAAGTGGACTGATATAAGTTCGTCAGTACGTTAGATGTGGATCATTAGATTTACATAGTTTAACTCAAAATGTATGCACTTATCAAATTTCTCCATAATAAGTGGTCCATATGCAACGCACTGATATACATACTTTAACTCAAAATGTATGCACTTATCAAACTTCTCCATAATAAGTGGTCCATATGCAACGCACTGATATAAGTTATATCAGTACGCACTGATAGGAAAACCACTATGAGTAATACTAGATATCACACCTAGAATCACAACACATGTGACAACTGAGGTGTCAATTGATGAGTGGATACATAGATAAATGAGATAAATCATTTAATGTGTATCCACCTACCAATTGACACATCAGCTGCAACATGTATTGTGATGAAATTATTGTGATTCTAGGTATGATATCTAGCATTACTCAAACCACTATATATATATATATGATCAAATTAAATCAATTTAAAATTTTAACTTTAACATTTCAACCCCACATGTGCTATATTAAATACAATGGTTGAGATTTTAATGCATTTATAACTTTTAGATTAAAAGCACATGGATGATTGAGATGTTCAAAATTTTAAGTCGTAAATTTAAGTTGTTTTAGCCTAACTATATATATATATATATATACTAAAATGTGTAAATCAGTGCGCACCGATATAACTTCATCGGTGCGTTGTATGTGGACAATTAGATTTTCATACATTAACTCAAAGCGTATACACTGTCAAAACTTCTCTATAATCAATGGTTCACATACAACGCTAATATAAGTTATATCGATACACACCGATCAGAACGAGACTATATATATATATGTATATATATATATATATATATATATATATATATATTGCTTAATGCATGAACTTTGTGTTCAACAATATAAAACCAAAATAATATATGCAACGTTGCTGCTTATTTTAATTTGTAACCTGTTCTTATTTGAATATGTAATTAGATGACACTTTAATTCAACTGATATTTAGATTAATATTAATGTACCAGCTGTCACGGCTAACAAAAGCATAGCTTAGCTAGTATATAGACGAGTTTAGGATTTGGATAAATGATTCACAAGTTAGTGTTTCGAATTCTACCGATAACAAAAGTTTATAAAAAAATATTTGATCTCGGATTAATAGATATTATCAAAAAATAAAATAAAAATTAACAGCTGTCATACCTTATTAAAAATTAATATCAAAGCTGGTCATTGTTGACCTTGATTTTAAGAAATAGGTTGGTAGGCCAAATATTAAGAAATAATAGAGCAAATTTGAAAATTATTTGAATTTAATAGATGCAGTTGTTAGTCGATATGTTTATAGACAAGCAAGCAACAGCTTGGGATACACGGCAAGCCACTTATGTGAAATGTGAAATGATGACCAAAAATATTAACAAAAGAAACTTGTCATGTATCATCATCACCTTTTATTGTTTAATTATATTTATCAAGTACTGGTGATTTTAAAATTTGTTATGAATCTTTTTTCATGTAACAATTTAAATAAATTGATTTTTTTATGAATTTAAAATTATTAACAAAATTTTATATTTGTAAACAAAAGAATGACACTTCGACAAGTTATATATATATATTTCGTTGAAGTAATACTTTATCATATAAATTGTGATTTAAGTCATTATTTAAATCGTTAGTCAAATGTTGTATCATATATTTTTATTAAACCTTGCCATAATTGTTAATAGTGGGAAATGGTGAGAAATCACATTTTCTTTTATGAGTTGTAGTGATATCACAAATTTAATAAGTTAAGTTTAAAAGGTATTTATTATGGTGAATTATCGAAATTATTCTTAAATAATCGATTATTTATTCTTTAAAATGAACCTCCTCCCTCTCTCTTCAAAAAAATTGTCTGCAAATCCATCTACTACTACTCCTCTCTCTCTCTCTCCAAAAAACGAGTCTCTCTCCAGATATTGCACAAGAAGTTAACAAATATTTCTGATCTTCATTTCTATTTTTTTATACATTTCTGTGTAGTTTAACAATGTATGAATATGTATAAACATTTTGTCTCTAGTTTTTTTTTATATGTTTACGAGTTGTAAATGTGTCCGAGAATTTATTACATTGGTCCAATCAATTTTTGAAATGTTTACGACCTGTTTTGTAATTGGTTCGAGAATTTTTTTAACATTTCGGAGCGTTTTTTACATTTGTCCGAGTTGTTTTGAAGTGGTTCAAACAAATTTAAAATCTTGGGCAAAAAAACTCGAAAACATTTTAATAAAGCTTGAACCATTAAAAAAAACTCGATCATGTAAAAAAAAGCTTGACCCATTAAAAAAAAAAACTCGAGGCATTTTTAAAAAAGCTCCAGTCATTTTTTTTAAAACTCGATCATGTACAAAATAGATCGATCCCACACAAAAAAAAGTTCTATCAAGTACAAAAAAACTCGATCATGTATAAAAAAAGCTCAATCCCTAAAAAAAAGCTCGAGCCATTAAAAAAAACACTCTAGCCATTTTTATTAAAAAAGCTTCATCATGTACAAAAAAAGTTCGGTCCCTAAAAAAATAAAACTCGGGGAAGTACAAAAAGCTCGATCTCTCACAAAAAAAACTCGATTCGTTACAAAAAAGCTTGATCATGTACAAATATAGCTCAATCCCTAACAAAAGAAAACTCAATCGCTTACACTTAAGATTTTTATTGAATCTTTTATAATTGTAAATTTAATAGTAATATTATTTTTTTAATAATGGTTTTTGATGATGATTTTGACAGGACAATGGATAGGGTGAGAATAGTCATATCTTACAACGGTCGATGGGAGCAATTAACCGACGGAAGTCAGAGGTATTTAGATTCCGATAACCAAGGTTTGTATGTATCAAAGAATATGACTTACGACGAACTGGTGTCGATCGTGCAAACCATTGTGAAGTATGATGAGAACAAATACAATGTTGATCTACAGTCTAAATCAATCGTTCCTAGGACTACATGTCGTACATTTATAAGAAACGACGATGATGTTCAGCTTATGCTAGGGGAAGATAGGGTGATCCCTCAAGTATGTGTTAGTCTAATTGAGAGGGCACCAGGAGATGTAATAGGGGAAGATATCCCGCATCGTGAAAACAATCAACAATTTCGATCGTTAAGCGGAAGCAACCAGTTGTTGATAGAAAGAAGTGGGATCGAAGGTCGGGATAACATGTGTGGTGTCCCACTGGAAGTAGCCGACCATGCTGATATATTGGGACCTCAATTCAACAATGTCTTTGGTTGTCAAATTGAGATGAATGGTAGGCAGTACAACCACCAATACCATGAGATCTGCAATGACATCAACAACGAGCAGAATACAACACCGAATTGAGGTGGATAATAAGGCAAATTATAATCTGGTAGATAATGTAGAGAACAATGAGGATGATGAAAAACCTGTCCAAACGGAAAGATGTGCAAGATGTGTACACAGATTTAGTTTCAGTGCACCATATATAGCTAGGACCTCCGAGGTCCGGGCTAATGTAACTCTAGATGATTATGATAATGCCACAATATGGGTTATTCCAGGAGCAGAATCATACTTGTTTGGTATGGGTGGAAGCAGGAACTTGGTTGAAGATGAACCTACAAGTATGCTATATAAAGGGTAATTGTTTCCTACGAAAAAGGATTTGAAAAGACTAGTAGGCCGTTTTGCAATGCGGCAGAACTTCGAGTGGAAGGTGAAAAGGTCCAATAAGACAACATTACATCTGGTTTGTTTGATGGAAAATTGTACATGGAAGTTAAGAGCGGTGAGGAGAGATGAAGGGACATACTTCCAAGTAAGAAGTTTTGTCAACGAACACACTTATCCGTTGGAGGAGATTCACCGCTGCCACTGACAAGCTAGTGCAGTCATAATTGGAGAAGTGGTTGCACCTAGACTTCAACAAAAAGATGGTCAACTAATGCGTCCGAAGAACATAATCCCCGACATGAAAACAATGTATGGATTCCAAATCATGGACAATAAGGCACACCAAGCCCTCAATTATGTGTTGTCACTGACCTATGGAACGTATGAAGAAACCATCCATCTGCTGTTATCATTCGGTTACGTTTTGGAAAAAAAATCCCTGCACAATCACTGACTTACAGTACGATTAAGATGGTAAATTCCTCTACTTTTTTATGTCGATTGGTGCCTCATTAAGAGGATTTCAGACGTGTATATGTCCAGTTATTACTGTTGATGGTACCCATTTGAAGGGACGATTTAGGGGTACTATGTTTGTTGTAACAACACAGGATGAGAATGAACAGGTGTATCCAATTGGTTTTGGGTATGGCGACTCAGAAAACAACCTTTCGTGGGAGTGGTTTTTGGATTGCTTGAAGGGTGCCCTAGGTCATATTGATGATCTGATTTTCATTTTCAATAGACATGCAAACATTGAAGCAGAGATTTCTAAAGTGTTCCCTTATGCCACCCATACCATATGATGCTGACACTTTTATGAAAATATTAAGAAACGATATCACATAAAGGATGTTGCCACAATAATGGAAAAAACAGATCGTGTGTACACCGAGTTCAAATATAACCGGCACATGGAAGAGTTAAGAAACTTGCACCAGAATGCATATGATTATGTAATTGATACCGATCCACACAAGTGGTCAAGTGTACACTGTCCCGAATGAAGGTACAGGGTGATGTCAACAAATGCTGCAGAATGCCTAAACTCATGCCTCAAATTTGCACGTCAACTGCCTATGTTGACTCTGGCTGAGTTCATTAGGAATATGCTACATCGGTGGTTTCACGATCGCTATCGAGCTGCACAGTCCATACGTCATCAGTTGACCAACGTAGCACATCTTATGATCTTAAAACGTGTGCAAAAGTACAGTTTTATGATCGTAAATCCAGTCAATTAGAACATTTTTTCGAAGAAGCGGTCTCGAAAACAGTGGACTGTTGACTTAGCTCGGAAGACCTGCACTTGCAACAAATTCCAAATGGATCATTTTCCATGTTCTCACGCACTCATTGCCACAAGGTATATTACAAGTTTTAGTGTACGGTTACTATTACTGGAACGTGAACCTCATCATTTTCATTGTTTTCTGTAGGGAGTGAAACTTGGATTTCACATCGTTGTATTCAGACTACTATAAGAGATAGACACTTATTAACGCGTACTTGGTTCCTATTATACCAGTTGGACATACTTTCACTTGGGTTGTGCCATCAGACATTGCTGAGAGAGTGATTTTGAATCCAATCTCCAAGAGACAAGCAGGAAGCCCGAGGGCGGGTCGACATGTCTCGTCTTCGGAAAGAACAACTACACAATCGTGTAGAAGATGTGGACAACCAGGGCATAATTCCAGGAGATGTTCTAACCCATCTTTGATTAATGAAAGTCCAAGTAGAGGTGTTTCCGATGAATACCGCCGCAAGTATAGCATCTGTCATTAAATTGGACACAACAAACAGATGTGTCCTAACAAGGACTCTAATAGGGAATGAATGGAAACGTTTCCATTGATCACATTGTAAACATTTGGAATTGTATCATATTGGAATTGTAAACATTCGGAGGACGATTGGAATTGTATGACTTGTTCGTTAACTTATTTTGTACTAAAAAAAATTGACAATGTCAATTGTAATATTGTTCAAGGTTTGCAATGTATTTCGTACATTTGATGGCAGACACTTGAACCAGAAACATTAAAAGAAATTGAAATATATTACTGAAACAGAATGTATATGTACATAAAAAAATGTACAAAATATAAAAAATATATAGCCAATCTCTAGACAGGCTTGGAATTATAAAAAATCTCCACAACCATTTTCTCTCGAATGATCCCATGTCGTCCTCCGACCAATTGAAAGGGTGTCGACTCGTCAGTAAGTACTCGATAAGTCTCAATGTATGGGGATCACATTTTCCACTGTAATTGGATGCATTAAAATGCGTTACAATTCATTTTTAAATAACATCTAACCACGTTAATGAAATAGAATGTCCTATGATTTTTGTTGCTAGGGGACGGTAGAAGTGGAGACCACACTGACCGAGAAGGGCTTATTTTCCTGGAAAACGACCGATGACTACCTCGTCGATCAGTGTAGAACCCCGTGTCATTCAGCATTTATGGTAAAAACCCACCGTAATGGGTGGATCTGCTGCTTGTTGATATACACGAAAACATCCTGTCTCCATGGGTCAAATATCTCCAGCTTCCTGAGAATAAGGTCGACGGTCACCAGGAGCCAATGTTAGCTCCCAACATTGTACGGTATCAGGCCCTGTAATTATACAGAAGGTGTTAGGATATATGAACAATTTTTAATTTAAATCATTTACACCGCACAACACTTACCAAGTCGACCTTGTGCCATGGACGGTTTCCACTCATGGTAGCTCCACAGACCGTCTGAAGGTCCTCTTCCAACCATCAGTACTGCAACACATCCCACATTGTCGTGGTCATAGCCCCGTGAGAATCACAAGGCATCATTCTCTCCCACTATAACATCATAAGTGGTTGTACATACAATCATTGATAGGAAGTTATCAATAATAAAAAACCCAAAAATGAGATGCGATACCAATAATTTAAAACTACTTACATATAATTGTGTATCCAATACATTGATCCTCTAGTTGTATACAGAAGAGAATCCTTACTGACGCTTCCGAAGAATATGGAGGTATACGTCCATATACTTACAATATATAAAATTAATGAATTGTTAGCAATTCATCGTTATTTAAACAAATGTAAATTTAAAAATCACGTAAGTACATACCGTGTCCTCCAAGTCCATGAAGTTGGACTGCATCCGCATGAACCATTTGGCATCGACTGGTGACAACATGTCCACATCACGTCTGTTTAATTGTTGGATTAGCTTTATAAAAAATTGATTAAACATAAAAATACTGCCAAATTCATAGATGAAGTTGTACTCACAGTTCCCAGATGATGTTATTCTTGAAGGCTTTGTATTCCGCTAGCTGGTCTATATCCACAAGTCCGTGAGGGTCAAATATGTGTTCCGCGGACTAGGGCTGTGTCCTCAACCTCTTCGGCCAGTATGGATCTGTGTATGGGCTCAGCAACTGCCACCCATGCTTCAGTATACACTTCTTGGGCGGTACTCCAGCCTCTGAGTAGCTCGGTCGATGTGCTGGGTGGGGGAGGGGAAAGCTGTGGCTCGATCTATATGTTGTGTAGAGGAGGGGACTGCTGCTGCTCGGTCGATGTACTAGGTGGGGGAGGGGACGCTAAGGCTCGGTTGATAAGCTGGGTGGGGAAGAGGACCGCTACTACTCGATCGATCTGCTAGGTGGGGGGAACCGCTGCGGCTGGAACGATGTAATGGGTGGTGAAGGGGACCGATGCGGCTGGATCAATGTGCGGGCTGGGAGGAGCTCTGTAGTTGAGTCACTGTGTTGGGTAGTGGGTGGAGCTTGAGCTGGGTTGACCCATAAAGGATAGCGAGAAGGTCCAACCAGACTGCTGTATGTGTAGCAGGCCTACTATCGCCGGTACGCAACTGAGCTTGACTCTCCGGACCTGCCTCCCTGGTAGACGGGTCCTCGTTACGTCCACCTGTCCTATATGTCCCCCTCGTATACCCATATATCCTATCCTCGGAACTAAAGTCTGGATCAAGAGGTGGTGGGCCATCCCTGTATGTATACATGGTCAACCTCTAAAGCCCCCGAATCAAATCTAGTAACACTCGGTGCTGCTGCTATCGATCCTCCTCACTCTTTGGGATCATATCCATCAACTCACGGTGTTGATGCTCTCAATCCTCCTCACTCTTTCTGAGGGCTTTACAAACATCGTTCAACAGATCTTCCCATGGGGCCTGAAATCATGTCTACATTGTTAGTACAAAACTATCAACATGTCGTGTTAATGAAAAACATAACTTTCTATTCAACTTACCTCTCCATCACATCAAATGCCCCCACAAGAATCTCCTGTAGAAGTAGCAGGTCCGAAGGTGGTAAACCGAACCCGCCTATGCCTTTCTTGTTGAGGGTCCTTCTGATATCTTTCACTGTCACTCGCCCTTAAACCCCTTGCCTTGAGATCAGATCCCTCACTGTCACTGGTCTTGTCCGTAAAACCCCCACCTTCTGTCCCACTGTTCCAGCCAAGGGTAAAGGGATCAGGGACCGGAGGTGAAATTTGAAGTTTGTCCTCCTCTACATACAAGCTTCCCACATAATACGGTGTCTCTCTCTCAGTTGGTGTGGGCACCAGTTCCTTCCTCGCAAACATCTGAAATATTGGTTAGAACAATGTAATTGTACACTTACTAATTAATATAAACATTAACAAGTTAAATACATATCCTGGTTTTGAAAATCTTGGCCAGATTCATCATATTACCAAAAAACCTCTCAATTTAATCTCTCATTCCATCCACCGTAGGGCAGTTTCATATCAACCACTTTATTCATATTACCAAACAAATGAGGCGATTGGACTTTAAAAGTTAGTGGCCAAGGAATTAAGCGATCATGATACAAGGAAACTGACTTCCCATCACTATTAAGCCACCGAGAACCAACCTCTAATAATCTCTCCCCCAAACAAAACTCTTCTAGAGATACGTTCTAGAAGCAGTATCTGCAGCTTGCATAATTGAAGAGTCAAGGTAAGTAGTATCTGCAGCTTGAATAATCGAAGCGTCAAGGTAAGCAGTATCTGCAACTTGCATAATCGAACCTTCAGGGTAATAGTAACTTTTTAACATCTTATCTGCCAACGAGTTTGGAAAATGAAAAAGTCTCCAGCACTATTTTACGAGAAGAGCTTTGTTAAAAATACAGAGGTATCGAAACTCGAAGCCCTATGCATCCTTGCTGAAATAAAGCTTCCTGCAAGTACACCAGTGTAATTTCCTTTTATTCCTTGTCCGAATCCCACCAGAATCTAGGGCTAAGCCAATAGAGATCACTCACTAATCATAACGGTAGTTTAAATAATGACATAGTGTATGTGAGTATAACTTAGAGGACAACCTTCAAAAGGATTTCCTTGCCACCCACTGAAAAAAGTTTACTTTGCCACCCTTTAATTTTGTGTCATATATAGTCGCGAATACTAGCAAAGCTCAGAAAGCTCAAATAATGCCTATGACAAGCCACCAACTGAACTCCAATGATTTGAGGCAGAATGTTTTGCTCTCCTTCAGTAGACTTTACTACTGACACACATAACTGACTTCTAAAAATTCACAACTTGACCCGAGACTATGGCATACCAGTTCAGGACCTTATTAATAGCAGAACAATCTCTCTCATTTTCCTAAGTAAACAACAAATCGTCACCGGTAATAATAAAGGTGAGAAACTTTCGGGCCATCCCTACCACACCGAAACCCCGCAATATCACCACTTTCCTTCGTAGAATATATTAGTCTGGAGAGCCTTTCTATGTAGATAAGAAAAAGGTTGAGAGGCAGATGATCCCCTTAGTGCAAGCCCCTGGAAGGCCTAACTCTTTAATAGAGAGACATCCTAGGCACCATTCTTGGGGAATCACATTTGAATATCAGTCACTTCCTTATGCATTTGTTGTAATTGACAGCAATCACTTGCCTTGATATTGTCCACAATTATAGGATATAATTGATAAGAGGTGATTGGTCTGTGACTTGTATATAACAGAACCTTTGATCAATGAAAAGATATAACATTTTACATACAATATCATCATTTTCTACACCCTTTACCGCACTATTTCGTTTACAAGAATCGTTAAAGAGACTGAGGTAACACACCTCACAATGCGATCAATGCAAGAATTCAAGATGGACCATGTCCATATCACTTTGAGACGGTCTACTCGACAAGAAAATATTGTCGAAATACTCCCCCACAACACTAAAAATCTATTCTAGATCCTCATTCCAAGCACCCTCATCATCAAACAAACCTTTGATTATATTTCGAGTCCTACAGGAAGATGCTCTCGAATGAAAATACTTTGAATTCTTGTCACCAATTTTTGCACGATCTTTTACGCCAATACATCTTGTCTTGCTCCAAAAGACTGTCAAGATTCATTTCAGTAACTCGAATTCTAGTCCAAGATTCATCTTGGATATCACTCATAGCCACCCGTAACTCTTTCTTCTTTTCCCCAAACCCCTCTTGTTTCAAGCATACCATCTACCAAGCTGACATGTGCACCGCTTGATATCCATTACCACCCCACTCATGCCCGTTTGCCTATGCCTACCACCGCTGTCCCAATAATTCTTGATAACTTCTAAACACCCCTCTTGATTAAAAAAAAAAGATAAATTCAACTATAAATAACTAATAAGGAGTTGACTTTATATTGTTGGTCTGTAATGAGGAAAAAAGTATTATTAATATATAGGTTATGCTACACCAACTTAAATTTATTACTTTAATATCTCAGCAATCTATGTACTCTTAATTCAAGAGTTGTAAATGTATTCAAATCTTAACCATTGGATTATGAACACATGAGTGATGGAGATATTGGAATCAAATATGTCACTGATTTAGCTTAACTCTTAATACATATAATTTAGCTCGAAACGTAAATATTTTATGGAACATTAAGAATATCTTTTAGGAGAAGCATATCTATCAGAGAAAATGATAGTGACCATTCTAGATCCTTAAATGATTTTCAATCTGCTAGAAATTCTCTTTCTAGACAAATTCCTAGTTTAACTCATGCTCCTAGACAAGGTAAACAACCTATGTTCACTGCCCCTAACTATGACCCGGAAAGTGAATCTAGTGAACCTATCAATCAAGCACCTAGAAGAAGAAAGCCTAAACCTCCCACACATGTTACACATGTCTTAAAAACCCCGGAGCAAGTGGCCCAACCAATTCATTCTTATGACCAAGAACAGCAAACTTCACCAACACCATCTCAAGTCTTAACTGAAATATTAGAACCAGAACCCACAATTAGAACCATTAATGTTATCAGTAAAGATAAGTTTGACTTCCTTATTGCAGATTATCATTTTATCCATAATCAAGCCTTAAGAGAAAAATATGAAAAGAATTATTCAATTAATAAAAGAAAACAATTCCATGAAAGATGGATTAAATGCCTTGAAGACTTCAATTTAAATATTTCATTTTTTTATTAGTATATTGATAGAAAAAACTATGAACAAACCTGTTCTGTCATTAATCGACAAAACCTCAGATCTTATAAGACTAAAAAAGGAATCGAAAAACAAGTGCACCACCCTCCTAGAGATTTCGAAATCAATATGCCTAATGAAGACCATCCAACAGAAACCAATATAACAAAATGTACCCTTTTTATATTGTTTGATGAACCAATGTCCCAAACCATGTCTTCATTTTCTCACCAAATTGGATTAGTCATGAGATAAGGAAACTACACCAATTTCTTTCTTAATTCTATAGGGGAACAGTTAGAGAAAATTGACCTTAACCTAACCCAGACAAATGTTTCACCGATTAGAGAATAAGTACCTCCCCAAGTCTATGTTCCTTATAATATGCCTTCCTCATTTAACAGAGGTCAAGACAAGATCATAAAATCTGAACCAATCCTATTCCCAGACCATACTGGTATTGAAAAGTGTTTTGACAATCTAATTGATGAGGCAGAACTCTTAAGAACCTTAGAAGAAAGACTAGGAATGATCCCACATCCTAATATCCAAACTATTGATAAAAAGGCTCTTTCAGATTCTTCTGAGGAAGAAAACGAGACCATAGATTTTCAAGATTTCATACAAAGAATTGCCACAAATGAAAAGACAGATAGCTATAATAAGACCAAATATTTCCAAAATACTAAACCAACTCCCCCAGACCTACAATATGAAGAGACTGTTCCTTATAGAGCTTACACTGGTAATGCATGTTACCAATTTAATATTGATGGATTATCAGAATACCAAATAATTACAGTATTAAGACAAATGCACACTATAGGATACATTTATATTAAAAAACAAAACATGTCCCATACTGATGCTGTTACCTCACTTACTACTGGTTTTGAGGGACAACTATTTGGTTGGTGGACACATACTTTAAGTCAATTAGCTAAGCAATCTATTATCGGACATACTAAGATAGTTACCACAACCAATCCTACACAGACCAATGACCCAACTGCTTTTGAATCTACATCAACACAAACCCAGACCACCACTACCACATCTGAACCAGATGGTATTGATGTTCTGTGCTACACTATATTAATGCACTTTGTAGGAAACCCAAATATTAACCAAGGAAAAGAATCTTCGAAGATTCAAAATTTAAAATGTAAAAAACTAAATGATTTCAAATGGTATAAGGATATTTTCCTGACAAGAGTTTTCCAAAGACTTGATAATGCCAATTCGTACTGGAAAGAAAAATTCATTTCAGGATTACCAGAGTTATTTTCTACTAAAGTAAGAGACGAAATGGTCAGACAAATGGGTTGGTCCGATTGGTCCCAAATAGACTTAAATACCTGGACCTATGGTGAGATCATAGCATCCATTAATATTGTTGCCATGCAACTTTGCAACGATCTCAGACTTAAAAGCCAACTTAAAAAACAAGAATTAACAACTAAGAAAGAACTAGGCTCATGGTGCGAACAATTTGGGTTTGACAAATTACCTTCCAGTAAAAGAAGGAAAAAACCCTATATAAGTTATAATTGGGCAAAGAAATACAAATATAGAATTGATAAGGATCGTAAGGCTGACAAAAAAGGAAATATAATCTGGTCTCCTAAAATAAATCATGGTCCCCTAAAAATTCTAAAAACCAGTATAAGTATAAAAATTCCTATAAAAAATCTAACAAATGTTTCAAATGTGGCAAAGAAGGACACTATGCTAATAAATGTCTTGAACAAAAGAAGAAGATAAATAGCCTAGATTTAGATGACCAAACCAAAGAGAAATTTATACAAGCTTTATATACAGATTCAAAAACCCCTAGTTCTTGTACCTCATCTTCCTCAGACAATGAAGTCTTAATAATAAATGAATCTTCTTCAGACTCAGAAACATCATCCTCCTCATATAGTACTGAACCAGAAACCCAACCTTGCTTCTGTAAGGAAATTAATGTTCTTGACAAATACGACTATTCTCTTATGATTGGTATGATAGATAGTATTGAAGACCCTATACAGAAAGCCCAATACATTAGACAGTTACTGAAGAGAATCACAGACGAACCTTCTACAAGTAATAACAATAAATCTTCCAATGAACCAAAACCTTTCAAAAATGCCCCCTATGAAACACCAGATTTTGAACAAAATGTTCTACGGAAATTTCATAACAAGTCTAGAAAAGTTACCATTCCTAACCTACAGAAGGAAATCACTAACATTAAAGATGAAATAAAAATCCTAAAAATCCAAGTACAAGAACTACAAGTAACAGATGCCCTTAATAGACAATTTACAAAAATATCCCACAAAAAAACAAATTGCTGACTTCAATAGTTCTGATGAATCTGACAAAGAACAAGAAACTGAAAACAGTAACCAACCAAATCCTTTAAGCGTTGACCAAATCAATTCCATACATGAAGTTAGAATACAAAAATGGTATGTTGAAATTGATGTTAGAATTGCCTCTAATTATAATATTCGTGCTACTGCACTTATTGACACAGGAGCAGACTTAAATTGTATTGTGGAATCTTTAGTCCCCACAAAATACCTTGAGGCCACCACTGAATCCTTATATGGAGCAAACAAAATTAGATTAGACATTAGTTACAAACTCACTAATGTAAAAGTTTGCAATAGCGAAGTCTGTTATAATAACGATTTTATTGTAGTAAAGACTCTTTCTCAAAATGTCATCTTAGGATTACATTTTCTATACTTAATATCCCCATTCAAATTTATTGTCAAGGGCCTTGTAACTGAATATTTAGGAAAAGAAATCCTATTCTCTTTCCTTTTCCCTAACCTTGTTAAAGACCTTAATACTCTAAGAAATGATAATATTTGCATTGAGCCTATTACCAACTGTATTGCTACGTTAACCAGAAAACAGAACCAATTAGCATTTCTAAAAGATGATTTAAATTTCCAAAGGCAAAATGAAAAAATCGGAGAACCAACGATCCAAGAAAAGATAACAACCTTTAAACAAAAACTTGAAAAAGAAATTTGTTCTAATATTCCAAATGCTTTTTGGGACAGAAAGCGACATATTGTAACATTACCTTATACTAAAGACTTTAGTGAAAATGGGATTCCTACAAAAGTCAGACCTATACAAATGTCTTCCAGTTTAATGGAATATTGTAAAAAAGAAATACAAGATTTAATTAACAAAAAATTAATCAGAACCTCCAAGTCTCCTTGGAGTTGCCCTGCCTTTTATGTCCAAAAGAATGCCGAAATAGAAAGGGGAGTCCCTAGATTAGTTATTAACTATAAATCCCTGAATGATGCCCTATTATGGATAAGGTACCATATTCCTAATAAATCTGACTTATTAAAGAGATTGTATTATGCCATTATTTTTTCAAAATTTGACATGAAATCAGGATTCTGGCAAATCCAGATTGCTGAGACAGACAGATATAAAACTGTTTTTACAGTCCCATTTAGACAATATGAGTGGAATGTTATGCCTTTTGGTCTAAAAAATGCTCCAGTGAATTCCAATGCATCATGAATAATATTTTCAATCCCTATACTAAATTCTCTATTGTTTACATTGATGACGTATTAATATTTTCTAAAACCATTGACCAACATTGGAAACATTTAGAATCTTTTACAAGACTGTTAAACATCATGGGTTAGTTATATCTGCCCCTAAATTTACCCTTTTCCAAACCAATATCAGGTTTCTAGGACATAATATCAAGAGAGGAACTTTGATTCCCATCCAAAGAAGTTTAGATTTTGCTGACCGATTCCCTAATGAAATAAAAGACAAAAAACAGTTGCAAAGATTCTTTGGATGTTTAAATTATATTTCAAATTTTTATAAAGAACTCAGTATTATTTGTAAACCCCTATTTCAAAGATTAAAAACAAACCCTGCCCATTGGACCAATGAACACACCAAGGCAGTTTTACATGTTAAAAAATATGTTAAAAAACTCCCTTGCATGTCTATTTGTCATCCTACTGCACCTATGACTGTGGATACTGATGCATCTAACATCGGCTATGGAGGAATCCTAAAGCAAAAAATTGACAATAAAGAATGTTTGGTCAGATATGTGTCATGATCATGGAATGACACACAAAAAATATTCCACAATCAAAAAATAAATTTTATCAATTGTTTTGATCATTCAAAAATTGCAGGACGATTTAATAAACCAAAAATTTGTTTTAAGGGTTGATTGCCAATCAGCCAAATTTATTTTAAAAAAGGATGTTAAAAATCTTGCCTCAAAACAGATTTTTACTAGATGGAAAGCTTTACTATCCGCTTTTGATTTAGATATAGAATATATAAAAGGATCAGAAAATAGTCTCCCAGATTTTCTGACCAAAGAATTTTTACAGGGAGAAAATGACTAGTAACAGAGGCAGAGGTAGAGGCCAAAGCCCTAGTGGCAGAGGCTCACAAAACCTTGACTTATCAGACAAAGGATCAGACTTATCATTATCAACTTATCAGACTTCCCCAATAGGGAGCCACAAAGACAAATACACAATATCATTACTATCTCAGCCCAGATCACCTCACCAATTGCCAATCCAATTTCCTCCACTCCCACCTACTGGGCCTTCCTCTAGTCGGAGCCCAAGTCAGAGCCCGATCCATACGTCCAATACCTTCTCACCATTATCCACAGATAGCCAATCCTTCAAGACAATCATATCATCAAAAATTAGCCCACACTCTAAAAAACAAGACTAGTTGGCCAAATCAGCCCAATCTTCACATATGGCCCTTCTCACACCATTACCCAAAATAAACCAGCCTATTTATTCATATGTGAATAAACCCTTCTTTGACCGTTTTTTCACTATGGAACACCTTTTCCTAGAAGACCACTACTTCCGAGAACCCAAAAAGCTAACAGATGACTATATCAACCCCTTATTTAGGAGAATCCCTGAAGACCCAGTAAAAAGACATATATTTTACGAGTTTATTCTCGTTGACACAAACTCTATTTTTATTTCTGATGTTTTTGACAAAATTGACAAAGAAAAACTCATTTTCAGAAAGGTAAAAATTTGCAAAATTGTTACTATGGAACAATGGGGAAATCCTAATTCAAAAAACTTCAGCAGGATTTTCCATGTTTCTGATTTTTCATATTGAGACTATATCAGTGCCTGGACAAAATTCTTCTATGGCCAGAACCCAGGGAACTCCCTCTCTTGGTTCATCTACTTTGACAAGAATTTCCAGATCGACCTACTCTTTTGGTTTCTAGAATGGTGGGACAAATTTGGTCATACTATTGATTTCCTTCCTATGACAGTCAAAGAAGGATTTGCCTTCTGGACTGCAAACATTGAAAGACCAGATGAATGGGATTTTTACCCAGAATTATTCCTATTCTATGTCCAATTCAATCTAACATGGATCCTCATGTTAGAATATGCTATCCAAGACAAAACCATTGGGAATGTCAATGTTCCATATTTCGGCAGACAAGCAAAAATCAAATGGTGGAGTGGCATGAACCTTGCCAATCTCACTAAAGACAATATCTCAAAATGGTTTTCTGACAATCTGTCTTATTATAATCAAGCAACTGACAATGCAAACCAATCCAGCTTTTTAATGGCCAAATCACAAAACCAGGCCAGAATTGTTGCTGCTGCCTCTCCCGAAAAACTTATGAAGATTGCTGAAGAGATAAAGAACAGTATGGCCTCTATGTCTCAAGCAGGCTCAAACAAAAGCAATGACAAAGAAGGATCAGACAACTATGCTTTTGACAGCGAAGACCCATCATCCTACTTTGGCCACGACCCTTGAAAGTTATATCTTATCAGCTCCAATAAGGATCAGGAAATAGAGATTATGGCCGACAAGAACAAAAGCTCACAGATTATGGCTGACAAAAACAAAAGCTCACCTAACCAGGGTTCTGCCAGCTACTAACCATGGTTAGCCGACAAATTAAAGTAACCAGAGTTAGCCGACAAATTAATATAACCAGCGTTAGCCGACAATTTAAAGTAACCAAGGTTTACCTTACCTGTGTTACTTTACTTTCCTATATATGTTTGTAAGTTCCATTTCAGATCAAGTTCAGTTTTTAATATTCTCTTTTATCAGTTGCTCTGCGAAGCAATATCTTTTCTTTTCTTCTACTTTGTAAAAATTTCTTGAATCATAAATAAAGAAAGTGACCTATTTCTTTAAAGACATCTTTGCTGCCAGACGATTGTTCTGTAAGCACTGTAAGACACTATTTCTCTATCTCTTTTATGATCTATTATTATTATCTAGTCTAAGTATATAGGCTGGAAACCAGGACCTTTCCATATCAACTCTGCTTATTACAGCTTTGTTGAGGAATAACTCGGGTAGAACAATTGCCACGTACTTGTTAGGACCATTGTTTTATTATACTGTATTGTTGTATATGTGACCAGTTGCCTACTATATTATCTCTCTGTTCTCCTTTATGTTTCTTGTTGTGCTATATTTTATCCTTTGGTTTCTATTATATATCTTCGTGTTCCGTTTTGGTATCATATATATATATATCCTAACATTTTATGTTTGAATTCTAATGATGAGCGGGTCGATATATAGTAGCCACTAAAATATCAACAAGTATTGCCTCGTTGACTTTTTAAATACTTGAAATGGCCATTGGTATATGGATCAAGATGTCAAAATTAGTTGATTTCTTTATATGCTAGTCATTAGTCAATAATTTTTTTCTTAATTCACAAGCAATAGCCTTCCTTAGGCGGTAAAGCGGTCGTGCATGATGTAGCAAAAACATTAATAAAAAATTAACAATAATATAAATGAAAAATAGAAGAAAAAAGTTTTATTGTTAAAATATTCTAACTGCAAACGGTCAGGTTTGTTTGGTATTATATTAGTACTGTAATTATGGATTGGTCCGAGAAAGGCCGGTATAACTGGTCCGCGAAGCGAAACGGACCATGCCAAGCACGGCCCATTAAGAAAGGTCAGGCCAAACTAAGGCTTGGTTCGTGACAGGCCGTGTGCCCGGCCTCTAGTACCAAGTATGGCAGGCAGGCCCGCCACGGCACGCCTAGCGGACGTGCTAGGCCCCTGGACCGGCACGCCGGTCCATCAATTCAACCGTTTTTTTTTTAATATACCCTCCAACATTTGGATTTTGAATTCCAGTCATTGGAACCTCTGAAATTTACAAAAACCTCTGAAATCATTCAAATTAAATTTTGACCCACAAATCAAATTTTTCTATAAATACTTCTATCCATTTCATTTTCCATTCACTCTCTCTATCATTCTTTCAATCTCTTATTCTCTCAAATCTCAATCTCTACATTCTCAAATTCTCTACACTTTTTCATTCATTTTCATTATTACTCTCTCTACAAAATTCTCTAAATTTTCCACCAACACACCAAATTTTAAAGGTACAATTTTCTTATTACTTTTGCTCAAACATTTTTTCATAGTAAATTTATATTTTTATGTTTAGACTCTAGTTACTAAATGAAAACATTTTTATTTAGTTAGTTAGTTTATCAATTTTTGGGCTTTAATGTTAATATTATTTGTTTAGTATATTAAGATTTTTAAGTTTAGTAGTAATTTTAATATTTGTTATTAGAAAATTTAGAAATTTAATTTGTATTATTGAATTTAATTTTTTTAATAAGTAAATTATGAATGTTAAGTGTAGTAATTAAGTTCAATATTTTTTGTTCATAAATTATGAATTTTTAGTGTAGTTGTTTATTTTAATATTTTTGTGAGTATATTATGAATTTTAAGTGTAGTGGTTAATTTGAATAAGTTTTATTAGTAAATTAAGATTTTTATGTGTTGTATTTGTTGGGGTTTATACCCTAAGCATGTAATTTGTAAATGGATTTATGAAGTAAATAAAAGGAAAGGTTCAATTCATTATGTTATGTTATTTATTTTATAAACTTGTGTACATATTAACATCCTGGATTGCCGGATGTAATCTCGAATTGTGTATATGAGTGTCATATACGGATGGATACAGTAAGATATGTGCAATCTAAAGAGTCCATAGATAGCAAATAAACCTGGGTACTTTATTTGTGGTTAATCTATAGCTGCGGTCCATTCCGTAATGTACAGTGATTCTATCCTGAATCATTCATATGAGATATGGGAATTGAGGCACCTTGTATGATGTGATCATATAGGACTGGGCCATGATTTATATGAATCTCACACCAAGATCTGTTTACCGATAAGATTCATATATATCAACTAATGATGGCTATATATGGGTGATCTTATTCCCGAGTGTCTTATCGACTCCTTCAGGTTAGATCGTGGTCTTCGATATACTATGGGTGAGGTCAGATGCATTTCCTGATCAATATACTCTGTATGTTGGGATTGCGGTTTGGCTTGTGGTTGGAAAGGTTTGTACACAATAGTGGAATCCACTATTTCTTGTGAGAAGTAGATGGTAGTTCCCTTAAAGGTTGATTTGAGGCTTGAACAATATGAGCGCTCTCCTAATTCCGTGAGAAAATATGATTTATTGTCCATTAGAGAATCAATGGTACTTAAAGGATATATGTAATTAGAGGGGTATAACAGACATTATGACCCAGCTCTAATTATGAACTACTGTGAAGGATCACACCATATGTAATAGCTATATCGATGGACACCGAGTTGTATCGGTCTGTGTAAAAATGTCTGCAGTTGAGAGAGTGCAGCTTCGGGTTTTTAATGGAATAACACCGGAGTTAATAATCAAGAAATATTAATTAAAGAGTTTAATTAATGATTTCGAGTATTATTGGAGCTCAAAATACTGTGGGTCCATTTGGTCCCCTTGCTAGCCCGATCGATTTAGGTAACAAAGGTCACGGTTAATTAATTGGATTGTCCAGTTAATTGTGTTACGAAAGTGACAGGTATTTATTAGGAAATTAATTGAATAATGAGATTATTTAATTAATAGTTAATGGTGATTAAATAACTTAAATAATGAGATTATTTAAGTATGTTATTAATCACTAAATGGAGGGTGTATGTTGATATTTATTTTTGAATAAAATAAGATAATATGATTATTTTATTTTATTAAATTAAATATTTTATTTTTGAATTTAAAAAGTTTGAATTCAAAATTAAAATCAAATAAAAGATATGGAATATTTTTTATTTGAAAGTTTTTAAAAATCAAATATAGATTTGATCTAATATATAAATATTATATATGTGATATATATTATTAAAAAAAAAGTGATGTGCTTGTCATGCACAACACAATTATATATATATATATAGACAAAAGAAAAAGGTTGGTTTTTGGTAAAACACATAAGGTAGGTGTGAGTTTTAAAAAAAAAAAGAAAAGTGTGCTTGTGTGCATAAAAATACACCAAAAAGAGAGAAAAGTGTGCAAGTGTTGTATACTTATATCAAAAGAAAGAGTTTCTTCTTCTTCTCTTTTTTTACATCCTCCATTCTAGTTCCTAAGTTCGTGACGCGCCCACGCGCAGTTACTTGTCCCGGGATATAGCGAGGAAGATCAGTGGTACAAACCAGGAGCATATCAAAAATGTGAAGGAGCCTCCAAACGTTGGTATGGTTCTTTTAATATATTTTTTTATTATTGATTACAATTTCCTATATTTACATATATATTTTATTAGTGTAATAATTAGTATATGTATTTATTCCGAAAATAAATACGATCACAAGTTCAATGGTCCAAGATATAGATTACGAGCTGTATAAAAAAATTTAAAACTCATTTCCGTTGCGTGACCGGTGAACGGGGTTCCAACAATTGGTTTCAGAACCAATTTTATTTTCGGAACAGAAAATTATTTTCGATGCTCCTGTATGTATGGTTGTGTAGGCACGATTTAAATTGACTGTATGATGTTTTTGTATGTATATTAAATTCTTTTAATTCACAAAAACATGATTGATCGTTAATTATATGGTACTGTGGATTTAGGGTTTATGGATTGTATAATTTTTATTATTATTATTTTTTTTACTGTAATTGTATAGTAAAAAAAATGTAACATATACTGAAGACCTGGAAAAATCACGAAGAATGATTCATGTGATGAATCAGAGTGACCTGAAGAGACTGGAAGACTCATAAATTACAAGAAAACCAAGGAATGTCTTAGGGGTATTTTTGTAATTTTAGATTCTATTTTTTTTAGGTTAAATAATCCACAGTACTCGGTCAATTCATGTATGCTTTATATTATATGATGATAAAAGTATTGTCATGCATATGTATGTCATTTAGATTAAAAATGCCTACATAAATATATTTGATATGTCATACATGCATCATAGCCTGATATTGTATGTATTTTTTTTAATGTGATTAAAATGGGTAAATACATAAATTGGCTATGAAAATGAGACTAGTTTTTTAATTGTTACAAAACTTGGTAATTCTCATTAATATTAATCTAGTTATTAAAGAGTTTAATAAGTTAGATTAATATGGTCATTTATAGTAATTAGGATTAATTTAATTAATTGTCTAATTATAAATGGACCGAAAATTGTGTTAGAGTTTTAATAGTTAAAACTTGGTAAACACTTTCATAATAATCTGAACTTAGTAAATAGTTTACAAAGACTTAGATTATTCACTAATAGATTAGATTTTTAATTGTTAAAAATCATTAATAATTTATTAGTTAATTAGAACTTGTTTCTAATAATGAATTAGTTAATGCACTAGATAACTTGATTAAAGTTAGCCGTTTGATCCTGTAGAGTCTAGGTGCATTAACAGATAATAGAAACCCCTAGTTTTAAAATAGTGAGTGGGAGAGGGATATATGACATATATATCTTGCGGTCTCCATCATTAGTTTAACACCGTGAGATCTGAGTGGGGCCTCGTGACGGCTTTGCTTTCGTCCCCCCTAAGGAGGGTTTCCACAAAGGTCAATACCAAGGTTGACTTCCTAACGGATAAGATTTCTGAGGGTATTTCGAGATTGACCGACCCTAAGGCGGCAATTCTCGAGTTAAGCTCGTGAGATCTGAAATGGTAGGTTACACTCACGAAGGTTTTGATTAAGTTTGTCAATTTAAAACCTGACTGAATAAACGATGGGTGAATGATATGGAATAAGAGTTATTCTAGAATATCATTTGATTGAGAATGTATCGGTCCAACATGCAAGGATTTGACCGACCCTAAGGCGGCACTTTTTTGTGGTATGTTGGATTGTCGTGGTATAGTAACTATTTTTAGGGTAGTTCTAGTTCGTTAAACATGTTCATGCATCATGTTTAAATTTATACCAAATCACTTGCATTTGTTTTAAATAAATGACTGAATGAATGTTTTATTTATTTCAGCAATGTCTTATGCATTACTTCAAATTCTCGCAAACGACAAATTAACTGGTGATAACTACACTAAGTGGAAACTTAATATTAATACAATTTTGGTCACCAAAGACCTCAAGCTTGTGCTTACAGAGGAATGTCCTCCAGCGCCTGCTGTCAATGCCACACGAACTGTTCGTGAGGCATACCAGCGATGGGTCTCATCTGATGAGAAGGCCTGAACATATCTGTTGACATCTATGACAGACGTGATTGTCATAAAGCACAAAGCAATGACTTCAGCATTCAAAATCATTGAGTCATTGCAAGTTATGTTCGGGCAGCCCTCCGAGCAAAAGTGACACAAAGCTATTCGTTCCGCTATGCTCGCTCGCATGAAGGAAGTAACGTCAGTTCGGGAACATGTCATGAGCATGATGTCCTACTACAACACGACAGAAGTCAATTGTGGGGCCATTGATGAACCCAGACAGGTGAGCATCATACTGACGACTCTTCCGAAGAGTTTCTATCAGTTTAAAAGCAATTACGGGATGAACAAGTTAAAGTTCAGTCTTACACAGTTGTTCAATGAGCTCGCCACCTTTGAGTCCTTGATTAAGGACAACAAAGGCAAGACCAGTGAGGCAAATGTTGCCGAACCATCTTCCTCTAATAATAAGAAGAGGAAGAGGTCCGCTGGGAAGGCAAAAGGTAAGCCCAAACCCAAGAAAGCCCAAAGAAAAAAGAATGGAACCTCCACTGACCAAGACAAAGGAAAATCTTTCCATTATAACAAGATCGGGCACTGGAAAAGGAACTATCCTCAGTATCTGAAGGAGGTAGCCAAGAAGAAAAAGATGAAAGGTAAATATGATTTACTAGTTCTTGAATCTTGTTTAGTGGAAGATGATTCTTCACTTTGGATAGTTGATTTGGGGGCCACTAATCATGTTTGTTTTTATTTACAGTGGACTGATTCTTAGACACAGATAGAGTATGGAGCCTTCTCAATGCGTGTGGGGTCGGGGGATATCGTATTGGCCAAAGTAGTGGGAGCAATAAGATTACAATTTTGTAATATTAATAGTTTTTTATTATTAAACAATGTTTTTTATATTCTTGGATTTACACGGAATTTGATTATCGTTTCTAAGTTGTTAGAATAAAAATATTCTGTTTCTTTTAATAATAAGTTTGTTATTAATGGAAAGAATGGTCTGAATATTTGTTCAGGAATTAATGAAAACAATTTGTATGTTTTAAGACTGTTAATACATACTACACCGCTCAACACCGAAATGTTTAAGGTTGAAAAACCAAAAACTAAACGACATAAGATTTCTCCAGATAATGACACGTATCTCTAGCATCTAAGGATTGGTCATATCAACCTTGATTGGATAGACAGACTAGTAAAAAGCGAACCTTTAAGTGAGTTAAAGGTTGCCTCCTTACCTGTCTGCGAATCTTGTCTGGAAGGTAAGATGACTAAGAGACCTTTTACTGGAAAAGGGCTTAGAGCTAAAGAACCGCTAGAGCTTATACATACAGACATCTGCAGACCGATGAATGTTAAAGCTAGGGGTGATTATGAGTATTATGTCACCTTTATAGATGACTACTCAAGATACGGTTACGTCTACCTGATGCAACGAAAGTCGGAAACATTTGAAAAGTTGAGAATCAATTAGGTTGGACTATCAAGTCACTAAGATCGGATCATGGAGGTGAGTACCTTGACTAAGAGATTAAAGACTTCATGGTCGAGCATGGGATAGTTTCCCAACTCACAGCTCTAGGTACACCTCAGCAAAATGGTGTAGCGGAAAGGAGAAATATAACTCTTATGGAAGTGGTGAGATCTATGATTATTTTCTTATAATTACCAAATTCCTTCTAGGGATATGCGTTACAAACAACGGCAAACATTTTGAATGTAGTGCCATCCAAATCTGTTCCTAAGACTCCCCTAGAGTTGTGGAATGGTCGTAAAGCTAGATTGCGACATTTTCCCATATGGGGGTGTCCAGCACACGTTCTGAAGAACATAACTGGAAAGCTAGACTCCAAGTCTATTGTCTGTCTGTTTGTAGGATACTCCAAGGAGACCAGAGGTAGACACTTCTACAGTCCCGAAGACAACAAAGTATTTGTATCGACAAATGCAACGTTTCTTGAGGATAATTACATTAGTGACCATAAACCTCGTTCCAAGATTGTATTAAATGAGTTAGAACCTGGTGAGACTAGTGCTTTATCAACAAGAGTTGTTGATCCACAAGCATCTGAGAGTCAGATGGTTCATGATCAGGATACACTACCACCTAGACGTAGTGAGAGGGTTGTGAGACAACCTGAATGCTATTTAGCTATAGATAAGGGACAAGGTGTTGTCTCTACTGATAGTGTGGATGATCTATTGACATTTAAGAATGCAATGGAAGATCCTGATAAAGAGGAATGGCTTAAAGCCATGAATCTCGAGATGGAGTCCATGTACTCTAACTCTGTCTGGGATCTTGTAGACTTACCAGATGAGGTAAAACCCATAGGGTGTAAGTGGATCTACAAGAGAAAGAGAGGAGTAGACGGGAAGGTAGAGACCTTCAAGGCAAGGCTAGTGGCCAAGGGTTATACCCAAAAAAAAGGGGTCGATTATGAAGAAACCTTCTTGCTAGTAGCCATGATTAAGTCTATTAGGATTCTCTTATCCATTGTTGCCTATTTCGATTATGAAATTTGGAAAATAGACGTCAATACTGTATTCATGAACGGCAATCTTGATGAGAGCATCTATATGATGCAACCAGAGGGATTCGTGTCTCCAGATCAAGAGCAAAAGGTTTGCAAGCTGTAAAGGTCCATCTATGGACTTAAGCAAACATCTAGATCTTGGAACATTAGGTTTGATGATGTGATCAAAACCTATGGCTTTGAGTAGAACGTCGATGAGCCTTGTGCCTACAAGCGCATCATTGATAAGAAAGTAGTTTTTTTTTGTCCTATATGTAGATGATATCCTACTCATTGGGAATGATGTAGGAGTGTTGTCTAATGTAAGGGCTGGCTAGCTAGCCAATTCCAAATGAAAGATTTGGGAGAGGCAAGTTACGTTATAGTGACCCAACTTATAAGGGATCGTAAGAACAAACTTTTAGCACTGTCTTGGGCATCATATATCGATAAGATTCTTGTGTGATTTTCGATGCAGAACTCCAAGAAAGGTAATTTACCTTCCGGGCATGGAGTTCACTTGTCTAAGGAATAGTGTCCTAAGACACCTTAAGAAATTGAGGATATGAGACGTGTACCCTATGCATCAGTAGTAGGTAGTCTCATGTATGCTATATTATGCACGAGACCGAACATCTGCTATGCAATGGGAGTAGTCAGCAGATACCAGTCCAACCCAAGATTGGATCATTGGGTTGCTGTCAAGACTATTCTCAAGTATCTTCGGAGAACGAGAAATTATATGCTAGTGTATTCCGAACAGGATTTGATCCCGTTAGGATACACGAATTATGATTTTCAGTCAGACAAGGATTCTAGAAAATCCACGTCTGGATCAGTATTCACCCTGGGTGGTGGAGCCATTGTGTGGAGAAGTATCAAGCAATCTTGCATTGCTGACTCCACCATGGAAGCCGAATATGTAGCTGCTTATGAAGCTACTAAAGAGGCTGTTTGGCTCCGTAAGTTCTTGAGTGATCTGGAAGTTGTTCCAGACCTGGATAAGCTCATCACACTTTATTGTGATAACAGTGGTGCTGTGGCTAATTCTAAAGAACCAAGAAGCCACAGGAGAGAGAAGCATATAGAGAGAAAGTATCATCTCATCAGAGAGATAGTGCAAAAAGGAGATGTGATCGTCACCAAGATAGCCTCACAAGACAATCATGATGATCCATTTACGAAGACCTTACCGGCTAATGTGTTTTCAGGTCACCTAGATGGTCTAGGGTTACGAGACATGCCTCACCTGCTTTAGTGCAAGAGGGAGATTGTTGGGGTTTATGCCCTAAGCATGTAATTTGTTAATGGATTTATGAAGTAAATAAAAGGAAATGTTCAATTCATTCTGTTATGTTATTTATTATATAAACTTGTGTACATATTAACATCCTGGATTGCCTGATGTAATCTCGAACTATGTATATGAGTGTCATATACGGATGGATACAGTAAGAGACGTGCAATCTAAAAAGTCCATAGATAGCAAATAAAGCTGGGTACTTTATTTTTGGTTAATCTATAGCTGCTGTCCATTCCGTAATGTACAATGATTCTATCCTAAATCATTCATATGAGATATGAGAATGGAGTCACCTTGTATAATGTGATCATATAGGACTGGGTCATGATCTATATTAATCTCACACTAAGATCCGTTTACCGATGAGATTCATATATATCAACTAATGATGGCTATATATGGGTGATCTTAATCCTGAGTGTCTTATCGACTCCTTCAGGTTAGATCGTGGTCTTTGATATACCATGGGTGAGGTCAGATGCATTTCCTGATCAATATACTCATTATGTTAGGATTGCGGTTTGGCTTATGGCTGGGAAGGTTTGTACACAAAAGTGGAATCCACTTCTTCTTGTGAGAAGTAGATGGTAGTTTGTTAGGTTTATGAGTTTTGTTGGCATTATTCTATTTCAAAACAACATTTACTTTGTATTGTTTAGTTGTCTAGGATTCATGATGATTCAAGCTTCAAAGAAAAAATAACAACTATTCAAGCAAGTTCAAGTCTTCAAAGGGAAAAATGCTTCATGTTTCTACAAAGGTATATTAAGACCTTTCTTTTCTCTTTCAAGGCTTAGGCACACACATACAATTCATTCATATGTTTCCCTGCATCGTTGTGCACCTTGTATAAAACATTCACACACCTGAAGATGAATGCTCATGCATTGGTATGAAAATAACATGTTTTGGAAAATACATGATTGGAGACTATCTCTATGTAGTTTGCATTCTAGTGTGAATTGTGTTTGTATGTATATATGTTTGTATAACATGGATATTGAACTTGATTTTAGTCTTAAAACATTCTTGATTGAGTTCCGGCCATTTCGGTTACTCATACTATTGATTTCAAGTTCCGAGTCAAAAGTTATGATATTTTCCATTCATGTTGCATACATTGTATTTGTCTTTGTATATGGAGTCAAATTCTTATTTTCTGGGTTGAGTATCTTATATTTCCATGTCCATGAGAGATTTACGGTTCGTAATCAGCAAACGGATTCGAATTCTGAGTTCGGAGGCCGATGAACGGTCGAAGAACGCGAGAGGAGTGCAAGGGAGTTGCACCATGACCAAAGGCAATCAAATGATGCAAGCTCGAGATGGCGCGTGGCCATCTCGGCCACAACTCCTTGCTGCCCCGAGATGCCCATGCGCCATCTCAGGGAAGCATTCTCAAAGGGGTTATTTTGGTCCTTCCATGCTCTTTTGTTCCCTCTCCTTTATATATCTCTTCTCTCTCTCATTTGAATTCAAGGAAGAAGAAAATGTAGTGCAGAAAATTTCCAGGTTTTTTCTCTCAACTTTGAATCACCACATCTCTCTCATTTCTTATCCGATTTGAGTGATTCATGTTGGAGAAGTTTTGTATTGAAGTTCTCTGTCATCTCTAAGAATATTTGGAGTCTTTTGTTCAAGTTTATTTGTTGTTCTACATCAAATTTCGTGGCTGCACTTGTGTCAAGGTATTTGATTCATTTCTTATGTTTCATGCTTTATGATCTTCAATTACCTTGGGTCTTCTTCCTATTGTTGTGTATTTGACTTGAACAAATGTTGATAAGTGATAGATCTTCAATTAAAAGCTAGATTGAGTTTCAACTGAAATCTCACATGTTGAGTTAGGTTTTGATTTTACCTATGTTTTCACATGTTTGGGATTGTGTTGTGCTAGCTTTGAATCTAGGACTATTTGTGCTTTGATTGACTTTATTTTCATGGTTAATAGTCTTATCATGTGCTAGAACTCATTTGTTGAATAAATTCAGGATTAGCACATTTGATTATATATTTAGAATCTATTAGAGTTTAATTGACTATTTTGTGAATATATGCTCTAAATGATTGCTAGAGATTTGATTGATCATATCTTGTGTTTCTAGAATTTTTGTGTTAGTACTAAAGTCTTGAATATGTACTTCATGAACATGTTTATTTCAAGCTTTAGTAACATGAATAAAATCTAGGTTTAAAGTGTGTGTTTGGAAATTTGGCATGCTCTAGATTTTTATTCATGCATGAGATCTAGACAATCTTGTTTTGTGAACTTTATTGTCTATGTCTAGATCTTCATAGAGTGTACCTAATCCATACATTTCATATGCTCATGCATCATCTTGTGTGGTGTCATTTTTGGATTATAAACTAGAAAAATATACTTTGTGTGCTCATTGATTAATTCTAGTTTCCATAGAATTTGTTGATCATCTTATTCTATGTTGCGTGTTTGTTTGTGTTTTACATTCATGATCACTTAGATGCCTTGTGAGAAGGAAGTCTTGACAATAGGTGTGAGACCTATGTTGTTGAGCAAGAAAGTCTTGGCAAAAGGTGGGAGACCTCGGATTGTCAAGCAAGGAAGTCATGCATAGGGTCGTGAGGATCCGAAAGGGTGAGTGAGGAAGTCTTGACTAGAGTCTGGAGGACTCGGATAGTTGAGCAAGAAGTCTTGCCTAGGGTCATGAGGATCTGGAAGGGTGAGCGAGGAAGTCTTGACAAGAGGTGTGAGGCCTTGGATTGTTGAGCATGAGGGCGACATTTTCATAAGTAGGATAGGAGGGTAGTTTCTAGGTGAAAGGGTCACTTGAGAGATTGTACTTTTATTATCTACTAGTGGATTTTGTTTACCGGTGGTTGCTAACCCGTGGATGTTTCCTCTTCGGAGGTTTACCACGTTATATCTTGTGTCAACTTTTCTCTATCTCTATCTCTCTTATATTGGTAATTGTTATTTGAACAATGTGGATAGAACTTTATATGTAAGTTGACTTCCTTACACAATATAGTTTGTGTATGTTAGATAACTTTGTATCTTGTGATATTCCATTCAAGTTGTAAAGTACCACATTGTAATACTCTAAGTACAACTTATGGAATTTTGTCTACATTGAATATATTTGTTCATAAGATACATTGATTCTTGTAATATGTTTTGTAGACTAAGAGTGGAGATTTGAGCATACATGAATATACTGTTTTCTCATAACAATCATGTTAAATGTTAATTTGTATGCTTATCAAGGTTTTTTCACTAGTCTCGAAAGATTAGTTAAAAGTGAGTGACAACATATTCACCCCCCCCCCCCCCCCTCTAGGTTGTTTAGTATAACCTTGTACATATTATTTTCAATTGGTATCAGAGTGGATCACTTAAAGTAGTTAGTGTGATTCGGGATCTACAAGGTTATTTACTAATCATGGATATCAACCTTTAGTCTACAATTGTTTATTTTTGGTTGTCCTCCTTCGTTGGTTGTTAAAAAGGTTCTTCTTGTTTTATATTTCATTTGTCTACTAACAATTTTGTTGATAAGCTTGAAAAGAAAGTTAGTGACAAAAGCAAAGTTGAAGAAGCTTTTTCCGGAGGATGATCGATCTAGACATGATTACTTGTCTTTGCAACTCAATGAAGAGAATTGCATGTCAAAGACCACCAACTTCTACTTGATGGCAAGAGTTCAAACTCTTTACAAGGAAAAAGATGAAGCGTTAAAGGAAGTTGAAGTGAAGAATGAAGTGATCAAATGTCTAGAAAAGAAGATGGTTGAAACAGCTCGTGTGTTAGATAGTTTAACAAATGATTTTACTAATAATTTGTTTTTATTTCTTAAAGGTAATGATCAAAGGCAAGGAAGAGGAGTTGGCAATCATGAAGGCCAAAGAGTTTCGTAATCTTCATGGAGATCCAAGTGACTTAAGCATTGTAGATGAGCAAGTGAAGTCTCCTACAACTAAAGGCAAGTCACTAAGGGACAATAGAATTTCAAAGGTCAAGTCTTCCAAGGTCAAGTGCAAAATCAAGGAAATTAAGGAGTCTTCACCATCGATACACTCTCACCTAAATACTAACATCTCGAAATTTATTCCGGTTTTCTAATTTTGCTATATTGTCGTGAGTATATTAGATGATGCAAACTAGGGAATGTGATGCATGCTAATGAGATGTGAAAATCTTCTATGAATGTTTCTTGCATGATAACACTTTGAATTTTGTGTGTGATAATGATAATCGTGTGAAGAAAATAATAGAGAAAATTTGGGTGAAAATGAGTGTTTCACATGATCATATGTATAGTCTTGATGATATCTTTGTTGATGGAAATAATAATGTGTTTTACATGAGTAATATCTTTATAGAGAAGATAGTTGATGATTTTTCTTCTAGATATATTTTTGCCATGAGAAATGATCATGATTTTTGTGTGAAATTTCACCCAAGAAAAAATGGTTCAAGGGTGAGTGCTTTTACCTCTAGTGTAAGTAGCACATGTGAGTTAGCTTTAAGTCTAAGTGTCAAGCGTGTTGAGAATTCTAGCTAGCTAGCTTGGAATACTCCACGTCTAGACACGAACTTATAGCTATCTCACTTAACTTTGTTTTGGTAGTCAAAATCTATAGATTAACTTTTGAGAAGTTACTCTTATAAAATCTATTTGGTGACTATCTTGTTAAGACTTTTGGAGAAAGTCATTTCTACACTTGCATTGCATCATATAGCATGTCATATTAGAGAACTAGTATAGCATTCATATGGTCCTTGTTGACATTTGCTCTCTAAAGATCTTTTAGTGATGTGTACACAATGATCTTACTCATGATGATTGAAATGCTTGTTTGAATGATGAGTGGCATACTTTTTGAAAATATGAGCTTCATATTCTTTGAAATCTACTCATTAGATAAGTAATGATCTTGGATAAGTCTTTACTTATTGCTCTTAGATCATGTGCTTTTGAGCCACAAAAACTTGATTTTCAAAAATTGCACTTTGCTTCTCTTATATGTTTAAGTTTGAGTAGTTGAGTTTGAAAATGTGTAGATTATGGATGCATATAAAAGCTTATTGCTTAGTACATGATAGATGACCTATGGTTAGTATCCATTTTGCTTCGGCAACTACATAATACTCAACGAGCACCTTTATAGAAATGGCTACACACTTTGGTTGTGAAACCGCCCAATGTAGGAAAGGGCTACACCATTGTGATGAGTGAAAGCAGACATGAAGAATTTATGTTTATATATGCAAAATAAAAGAAGTGCTGAAATAGAATCAATAAAAGAAAATCTTTGATTCAAAGCCTAAAAAAAATGGAGGAAGGCTTAAAATGGAGTATAGTTGAAAATTGTGATTGCTCGGGTTGAAAAACAGAAATGGAATGACGAGCCACATGCACACACACACTCATATGTTGAAAACTATTCTCTTTAAAGCAAAAATTCGGATGATAATCGGTTTGACCTTGATTGGAAAAGGTTTAGATGGATAGGTGTTCCAGTGGTTTGCATGTTGATATCACAATCACTCCTTTTATATATACTTGAAGCAAAATTCACACACACTTTTTGCTTATAGAGTATTTTGATATTCTAGCAATTTTTATAAGAATTATGAGGCAGATTGAAAATCTTGGTGTATCTCTCATAGTTTGTGGAGCTTATTTTGTTAGATTTCTTTAAAATTGCTTGAATGTGTGATTGTGTGGATTAATTGTGAACATTATTATATCTTGATCTTAGATAGAGCATTTATCAAGGGGGAGCATAGTATGCTAGACTTTGTTCTCTTTTATGATTTGTTCACATGTTACAAGTTGATATTTGTTGGCATATTCTTTGGTTGATATAATGAATCTTGTAGATGCTATTTCATGTTTCTTGATTTGCATGATGATTCTTTGTATTGAATTATGCCTTTGTATGTGTGATCACAAATAATGCATGAAACATTTTGTAATAATTGTATGATTGTATTTGCAGTCAACTTCTCCTTATTTGGGGTTGTATAGTAGTTGAGATTGCAATCAATTCCCTCATTCTTGAAATTGAAATGAGAATAGTTGCAATGAATTCTTCTTTGTTTTGGAGTCGATAGTAATTATAATTGTAATTAATTTTATTGATTGTAGTTACAGTGAATTCCTCTTTGTTTGGGGTCGATAGTAATTGTAGTTGAAATCAATCCAATTGGTTATAGTTGCAAAAAAATCCTCCTTGCATAGGGTGATAGTAATTGTAGTTTTAATCAATTTAATTGATTGTAATTGCAGAAAATTCCTCCTTACTTTGAATGATAGTAGTTGTGGTTATAATCAAATTTTTTCTTGTTTGAGGTTGATATGATTGTCGTTGATACCAATTCCTTCATATTTGGGGTTAATATGATTGTTAATGCCAATTGTTGAACTTGGTAGAAATGACCTATATGCTTAAGAGTAAAATTTATGCACTTGTGATTCACTATACCTTGATGAGTTTGTTGTGGTGTATAGATTTGAATAACCTTTGATAGGTTAACATGGAAAAGCAAACTAGAATCAAGGGAGAAGATATGGGAGCTAGATGCTTGAAATAAATCAATTCTTCAAGTAAGGCATCCATCTCCGAACTTTATGTGAGATCACCAATTGTTTCACTATTTGATCTCAAGATATAATTTGTTTTTCCTTTGGCATAATTTTATGTCAAAAAGGGGGAGAAATATGATATTGTTTTAGCATATCTTCTTTGAATATTTATCAAGTACTGAACTTCTTATGGCATGTAATATTGTGATTTCATTTGGCTAAGAATATCTTTGAGATAGCATGTATTAAGAGGGAGATACATGATTCATTTTGGATTTAAATGTTTAATTCTTGTCATAATTGTATATTACCATATGTGTCTTTCTCTTGGATATGCTTTGTGCTTTAAGTTGATTTTAGGTGGCTACAAGAGAAGATCAAGAAGAAGTTCAAGACTTGTTGAAGATTAGTCTTAAGGAACTAACTCATTGTAATGTGAGGGTGTGATTTTGTCACCAGTCTTCATGTTGTAAGTTTTAGTATTTTGTATAGGTGTTTTGACATCGAATTTGCCAAAAGGGGATATTGTTAGGTTTGTGAGTTTTGTTGGCATTATTTTATATCAAAACAATATTTACTTTGTATTGTTTAGTTGTCTAGGATTCATGATGATTCAAGCTTCAAAAAAGAAATGACAACTATTCAAGCAAGTTCAAGTCTTCAAAGGGAAAAATGCTTCATGTTTCTACAAAGGTATATTAAGACTTTTCTTTTCTCTTTCAAGGCTTAGGCATACACAAAGTAAAATAATATTTTTAAGTGTCGTATTATTTTTATTAATTATTGTTACTAAATTAAGATTGTTAAGGGTAGTAATTAATTTAAAAATATTTTGTTAGTAAATATTGATTTTTAATTTGACTATTAATGACTATAGTGCTCATATTTTTACTTCAGAAAATGGATCATAACCAGCAGCCTTATTTTTTGGACGGTTTGAACATTCTCAACGATGAATTTGATATTTCGTAGCCAACCCATACTCAAGCGGGACCTTCTGGTTCCACCGTTACACCATCACGTCCCAGAAAATTAACATCATATGTGTGGCAGTGTTTCAATATAGTCCAAATGACACTCCCGGACGGGACGTCCGGGTCCAGAGCTAAATGTAAGTTTTGTCATAAGGATTATGCCACAAGTAGGAGGGGAACCGGACATTTGAGAAGGCATATGCAGAAATGTATGCCTGCTTATGGACAGGTAGACACTACAACCCAGACACAACTACAACGGCACCCGGATGGGTCCGTTACGACGCCGCAATTCAACGACATGCACGCTAGAGAGTGCTTGGCACGATACATTGTATAAACTGATCAACCAATCGGTGTTTGTGAGAGTCCATTTTATAAAGAATTAATCACATCTGCATATAACCCCCAATTTGAACATGTTTCTAGAACCACCACTAGAAATGATTTGATAAGATTGTTTGAAACCCAAAGAGATGACTTAATTGCTGAAATACAACATTTAAGTGTCTCTATTGCATTAACTTCTGATATTTGAATGCATGTTCCAAACAGGACTATTTATGTGTTACGGGACACTATTTAGATTCTGACTGGAGGATAACAAAAAGAATTATTGGTTTTCGTCCTATGGATTTTGCACATACCGTAGAAAACATTTTTAATGTCATTATTTTTGTTTTAGAAACTTATGAACTCACGCATCGCATCCTTTCGATCACATTAGATAATGCATCTGTAAATACTAGCTCTATTGCATTGTTTGTTGCAAGAAATATCCCGCAAGATGGAGGTTATTTCTTCCATCAACTGTGTGCATGTCATATTATAAATTTAGTTGTACAGCCTGGTTTAAAGCAGGTAAGCGACCAAATAGATCGCATCAGATATGCCATTTCTTGGATTTACAGTTCTAATCCTAGATTCAGGTAATTAAATAGATATTGTAAACTAAACGGTCTCAAACCCCGACGATTCCAAACTGATATGCCGGTAAGGCGGAACTCTACTTATTTAATATTGAAAAATTATTTGGAATATGATACAACTGAAAATTCCCTAGAAAGTGTGTGTCTATTACCTAAAGGGGGGTGAATAGGTTTTAATTTGATAGATTACCAATTTTACGAATTAATCAAAATTAACAATTCTACCTCATTCTACTTAAATGCTCAAATAAATGCCAACAAACATAAAACACAAACAACACGGAAGATATACGTGGAAACCCTCCAAATGGGAAAAACCACGGGCTATTTAGATAGCCACCCTTGATCCTCAAAATTCACTATTGAGTAAAAGTTTACAACCTAAGTTGACCTCCCGTCTAACCCTCCAGTTCAGGCCTTAATAGTGATTTTGGATCCCTAGCCTTGTGCACTAACCACTTAGCCACAAGCAAACACAACAATGAAGAGATAATGACAACCTAAGTGAATATGCAAGAATATTCAATATGCAAGAATATTCAATATGCAAAAATGCTAGGTCAAGACATTCATGCTTATCTAGGATTAATGATGACAATTAAAAACAAATCCTAGATATCAATGTTCTAAATGCAAAGGCAAGAAGAATTAGCTACGAGGGTAAAATTGTCCTAAATGCTAGCTATCACAAATTAATGCATCTCAACCAACAATCAACACACAAGCATGTCATAAAAGCAATTAAAAAACCAAGCAAGCAATTAATATGCAATAAAGACTAAAACCCTAGGTATACATGTCTTAGAAATGAAAACATAAAGTTTAGAACATGTCGAGAATACCTAGTCATGAACACATAAGAAATCCATGCTTGAAAGATGCTTGATGTTTTGGATTTTAAGGATGGTTGAGTAAAAATGGCTTCTTGGAGCTTCTCTCTCTAAAGAACCTTATCTCACTCTTAAAATTAGGTTTTGAAGCTCTAAAAATGAATTGGGAAGAAGATGGTGTATATATATGAAGCCCAATTGAAACTGTGTCATTTTCGGCAAAATGCATCCAAAACCCGTCAGGACCGCTAGCTGTACCGCGGTCTAGGCAAGTGTCCAGACCGCGGCACAAAGAGCGGTGCATCATCTGGACAACATCGCTCTGAATGCCGTTGTGCATGCAGCGTGCACAGACCGCGGTCTGGACAGCATGCATCCTCTGTGAAACTCCGCTTGGGAGGCCGCGGCATAGGCAACACGCACAGACCGCGGTAGACACAGCGCGCAACCTCTGCCAAACACAACTGTGCAGGCCGCGGCGTGGGCACTGCACAGATCGCAGTCTAGATCGTGGTACAGAGGAAAAAATCCTCTCTTTAAGGCACAAACATACATTCAACAATCAAAATAAAAATATGAGGCACAAGGCACTCAAAATGGCAAATAAGCATGCAAGCAAGATAATTAAAATAAAATGCATGAGTGTGAGTGTGTGCACTAAATCTCTTCAATGAAGTTAAGCAAGTGATTTTACCTTTGAAACTTGAGCTTGGTTATGAACAATGAAGCCCTAAACTACCCTTACATTTTAATCCCAAAATGTGGTTGTCAACAAAATAAGCCAATAAAAAACCAAGGAACTTACAATCTCCCCCTTTGGCTATTTCGTGACAAAACCACTCACTCACAAAGTATCCTCACAACAAATAACAAGAAATGTCAACAAACAACCATTCTATGTTACAAGAGATACCTAAAGCTAAATCTTCAAATCTTTCATCTCTTGTAGCATGATCAACCCTACAAAACAAAGAACTACACTTTCCAAGACAAGTGTATGAGAGAGAATAAGAAAAATAAAAATAGGTGCAATGTGCATGAAATAGAAACAAGTAACATGCAATCAACAATGCATAAATCTAATGCTCCCCCTAAATAGGTCAATCTCCCCTTAAAACATGCCAATATCCACTCCCCCTAAAACCAACACTACTCCCCATTTTTGTCACAAGATAGGCAAAGGAGTATTCCCCAGCCGGAATGCTGTAGCAAAGAGAGATATTTGCAATGTAAATGCATCATCAGATACAACAACTTTATGCAGGTTAATTAAGAGAGAGAGAAATTCAAAGAAGTGTTATTGAGTTGAATATGTGCGAAAGATTTACCTTGAGTGAAATAAATGCAACATCAACTTCCAAAAGCATGGTATTTGGCGAAGGAAAATAGAACATGAGGTTCCAAAAGAAGTCAAACCAATTTGCACCAAATTGTTAATGGAAAACGAGATTTAGATTAACAAAAAAAAAATGAGCAACTATCAAACTTTACAAGTTGAACAAGGCATGAGCGACTATTGCACCCTATTGGATTTTTCCGAACAAGATGCCTGTATGATAGTAGCCTTGTTCAATAAGTAAAGAGAGAGACTATTGGATTGTGAAATCCGGGAAATGGATACAATATCCTTATTGAATGAAGTCTCAAAAGTCACTTGCACACATGTTTGCAATCATTTTGTAAGCATTCACAAAATTCAGCATGCATATCACTTTAAGTATGGCAAGATCAAGTTTTCACAATTATGGAGATAAACCTTGGGTCAATCAAATGTACTTCCCAAACAAATTTCCTAGTCCAAAAATACATGTTTGAACACAAATGAGACATGCATTTCAAATAAGGCAAAAATGCACTTATTGAATAAAAAGACATATAATAAGATATGTAACCAAGATACTCAAGCAATTAATTAAAGAGCATAAAATTGAACAATTATTTGTTTATTAAAATGTAAGTTCGCTCTCTTTGCTTGAGCTCCCCATATGGGGTCAATCAAAATTATGTCAAAAGGGGTTTATGAGTCCCTATAGACATTCCAAGTCCATTGGACCTAGTTGAGCCTATGGGTGAAATCGTAGCACAATGACATATGGGTTCATCTCTTCTAATCCATTTAGGTGACACAATGTCATCCCTAGTGGTCATAGTCATCATATTTCTCCTAGGATCATTAATTCTAGACTTCCTAGGAACATGCATATTTTCTCTAGCCTTATTCTTTTCAATCATGCTTTCAAAACGACACAACTTAAAAAATTTAAAACAATTCGGCCTTATGTGACCTTCAACACCACAATAATGACAAATGAGAGTAAAGTAAGAATTCATACCATGTCCTTGTGCAAGCATGGAAGACTGCCCTATTCTTTGAGTTATCCTTTGGTGTTGAGCCGAATCTCTTCCTTGAAACACTCTTTATGATTGAGCCAAATTAGCTTCTCTTCTTGATTGTGGGTTAAAACTCCTTTGTTGACTTTGAGAGCTCCTTGGAAGTTGAGGTCTTGTTTGATGAGTTCTAGCTTTTGGTGGATGAGCTTTAGCTTGAGAATTTGTTTGAGCCTTCATTTGAGCTTGCTTTGATGATTCTCTAACTTCATTCAAACTTATTTGTTGGTGTGAACCTTGAGTCTCTTTATCCTCTTAACTCTTGACAAAGATGGTTTTCTTCACGGAAGTGGCATTCTTACCTTCCACATATCCTAAACCTGTTTTATCACTAGGACTCTTCCCACATGATAGCATCTTATCAAGTCTCTCGGTTCCGGATGTCATCTTGGCACCTAATTCTTTCGCTTCCCTAAGCTCATCCTTTAAGTTCTCTTCACTCTTCTTAGTGATCACAAGTTCCAACTTCAAACTCTCTTCTAACTCTTTTCCACTTTTTACTTTCTCACTCAAGTGAGTAATCTTGAAGGTCAACTCTAGGTTCTCCTTTTTCAACTCTTGAGTCTTCTTCTTCTTTTTCAATCTAGACTTTTCAAAAAACTTTATAAAGTCTACATAGTCCATTTCCTCACCAATATCAAATCTAGAGTTGGAAGAGATACTCTCATCACTAGAGTCATCTTCTTTTTGTATTTCCACCTCTTCATCACTTGAGGATGTGATGCTCTCATCACTTTTCCTCTTGGTAGCTTCATAAAAATTACTTCTAGCTACTTCTTCACCTACTCCTTTTTCAAGGTCACTACTTAAGACTTTGTTGCCTTTTTCTACATCTTCCACAAAGGAGGCTCCAAAAGCCGTGTAGTTTAGAACAACCTCTTCATCACTTAAGGAATCTCTTTCACTTCCACTTCCACTATCACTTGATGAGGCAACCACCATCTTTCCTATATTCTTCTTCTTCTTCGAATTAGCACACTCGGTGGCAATGTGACCGAACCCACTACACTCATAGCATTGAATTCCCTTCTTAGAATCCTTGTTGTGAGATTTCTCCACCTCTTTAAAAAAATTCTTTTGCTTCAATTGCTTTCCTTTGGATCCAAACCCCTTCTTGTTAAATTTGATGAACTTCTTAAATTTCTTCACCATAAGGGTCATCTCCCCATTTGAGTCATCATCTTCCTTCTCCACTTTGAAGGTCTTCAAAGCCATGCTCTCTTGCTTCATGGATGGTATAGATGTAGAAGTCCACCTTGACTCATAAGCTAGAAGTCTTCCAATGACTTCACTTGGCTTCATATTCTTGTACTCATTATTCTCTTCAAGTGCCGTCACCTTTGATTCGAACCTTGACGAAAGTGACCTCATAATTTTTTGCTTAACTCTTCTGTTAGAATAGGGGTCACCAAGTTGATGGCTTTGGTTGACAATATCCATCAACTTCACTTGGAATTCATTGAAGCATTCATGCTCCTCCATCCTAATCATCTCAAATTGCATTTGGAGGACTTAGAGCTTTGAGTCCTTGACTACCTCGGTTCCCTCATGTGCCGTTTGAAGAATGTCCCAAGCCTCCTTTGCAATCCTAGTGTTTTGGACCAACTTGTATTGATTATCGTCCACGGCACATAGGATGGCAAGCATAGCCTTGTTGTTCCACTTGGATGCTTCAAACTCTTGAGTACTCCAACTAGACTTGGGCTTGGAAGCTTCTACACCATCGTCGGTGATCATTGTTGGAGGAGTATAACCGTCTTCAATAGCCATCCAAGCACAGTCATCTATTTGGCAAAGATAGGCTTCCATCTTGCCCTCCAAGTAGTGTAATTTACCCCATTGAGCAGATGGGGTCTTGTGCTTGAGGCTCCCTCATGACTATTTTCTTTTCCACTCATTGTGTTTGAGGGTAATGAATGATATGAAGATGCAAATGAAATGCAACACACTAAAATGCAAACAACCAAAAAGGCACAGGGTAAAACACACACAATGCACGGATCACCTAAGTATATCTAGGCACCTGCTCTGATACCAATTGAAAATTCTCTAAAAAGTGTGTGTCTATTACCTAGAGGAGGGGTGAATAGGTTTTAATTCAATAGATTACCAAATTTACGAATTAATCAAAATTAACAATTCTACCCCATTCTACTTAAATGCTCAAATAAATGCCAACAAACATAAAACACAAACAACACGGAAGATATACGTGGAAACTCTCCAAATAGGAAAAACCACAGGCTATTTAGAGCGCCACCCTTGATCCTCAAAATCCAATATTGAGTAAAAGTTTACAACCTAGGTTGACCTCCCATCTAACCCTCCAGTTACTAACCCTTTCACTCTACCCAGCAGGCCTTAATAGTGATTTTGGATCCCCTAGCCTTGTGCACTAACCACTTAGCCACAAGCAAACACAACAATGAAGAGATAATGACAACCTAAGTGAATATGCAAGAATATTTAGTATGCAAAAATGCTAGGTCAGGACATTCATGCTTATCTAGGATTAATGATGACAATTAAAAACAAATCCTAGATATCAATGTTCTAAATGCAAATGCAAGAAGAATTAGCTAGGAGGGTAAAATTGTCATAAATGCTAGCTATCACAAATTAATGCATCTCAACCAACAATCAACACACAAGCATGTCATAAAAGCAAGTAAACAACCAAGCAAGCAATTAATATGCAATAAAGACTTAAAACCCTAGGTATACATGTCTTAGAAATGAAAACATAAAGTTTAGGACATGTAGAGAATACCTAGTCATGAACACATAAGAAATCCATGCTTGAAAGATGCTTGATGTTTTTGATTTTAAGGATGGTTGAGTAAAAATGGCTTCTTGGAGCTTCTCTCTCTAAAGAACCTTATCTCACTCTTAAAATTAGGTTTTGAAGCTCTAAAAACGAATTGGGAAGAAGATGGTGAATATATATGAAGCCCAATTGAAACTGTGTCGTTTTCAACAAAACGCATCCAAAACGCATCAGGACCGCTGGTTGTACCGATGTCCAGGCAAGTGTCCAGACCGCGGCAAAGAGAGCGGTGCATCGTCTGGATAACACCGCTCTGAAGGTCGCTGTGCATGCAACGTGCACAGACCGCGGTCTGGACAGCATGCATCCTCTGTGAAACTCCGATTGGGAGGTCACGACGTAGGCAACAGGCACAGACCACGGTAGACATAGCGCGTAACCTCTGCCAAATACAGCTGTGCAGGCCACGGCATGGGCACTGCACAGATCGCGGTCTAGACCGCGGTACAGAGGAAAAAATCCTCTATTTAAGGTACAAACATATATTCAACAATCAAAATAAAAATAGGACACACAAGGCACTTAAAATGGCAAATAAGTATGCAAGTAAGATAATTAAAATAAAATGCATGAGTGTGAGTGTGTGCACTAAATCTCTTCAATAAAGTTAAACAAATGATTTTACCTTTAAAGCTTGAGCTTGGTTACAAACAATGAAGCCCTAAATTACCCTTACATATTGATCCCAAAATGTAGTTGTCAATGAAATAAGCCAATAAAAAACCGAGGAACTTACAACAACCATTACATGTTTTTATAACATGAAACTGACTGAAACAGGTTGTCCTAAAGCAAAAACACCTACCACAGACGATTGGTATATGGAAAAGGTTATTGTTCAATTTAAAAAAAAAATACAATGCCACTATAACTCTTTCCGGGGTCTATTACCCCACATCTTCCCAGGTAATCCATTAGATAGTGGAAATGTCTGAAGTGTTAAACAATTATAGAGAAGATGAACATCTAAGCGCTGCAGTTGTTGCCATGGAGACAAAGTTGAAAAAATATTGGGCTACTATTCCTCTACTTTATGCCTTAAGTGTTATAGTAGATCCTAAGGTTAAATTATCTGGTTTAGAAGTTTTGTTTGAGTGTATTGGTACTAATTTGTCAATAGATTATTCATAACAAATTACTAACATTTGAACCAAGTTGTGGGAGATTTTTCGTATTTATGACAGCAGGTTTGGCAACATTGACACCCTCCAATCAACACAACCGGAGACAGATCCGAAGAAAACAAGTTGGAGCCTTCTGAAACGATGAAAAAAAGACAAATCAGCAAGTACTTCTTCAGGGTAAAGATCTGGCTCATCTTCTTGTACCGAACTGATTAGGTACCTTGAAGCACAGTTCGATGTTGTTGAAGACAATGAAGGGTTTGATTTATTGTTATGGTGGAAGACATATACGTACAGGTATCTAGTTCTGTCTCACTTAGCACGTGACGTACTGGTTATTCTTGTGTCAACGGTGTCTTCAGAACAAGCTTTCAGTACTAGTGGATGCATAATTGAACCAAGAAGAAGCTGTTTGTCTCTGGAGATAGTGGAGGTATTAACATGCCTTCGGGATTGGGAGCATGCTAAAAAAAAGGTTACAAAATCTAACTGTAGATAAAGAGCTTATTCTAAATTTCAACAATCTATATATTGATAAACCCGCAGGTAGTGGCCAGGGCCAGAACTAGGTTATACTTTTACATATGTATTTAGTATTTACTTGTAAATTGTAATACGATTGCACTCTTTTTTCCTTACCAAGTTTTTATCCCACTGGGTTTTTCTTTGTAAGATTTTTAATGAGGCAATCATGTAAATATGTAATACTGAATTCCATAAGTGAAAAACAATTAAATAAATAAATAATTGTTCATTTCATACTTTCGTAATTACATCTATTTTCACTTGATGAATTTCTGCGATACATTCTCATTCGTTGGTGGTGAGGTTTTTAGAATTTATGGGTTAGGTTTGGAGTCTGGGATTCAATTTTTTACTGTGATTTTTGAGATTTAGTCTTGTTTGTTGGCAATGTGGTTTTGAGAATTTCTGTATTGGGTTTGGAGGAGAATTTCTGGGTTGGGTTTGGAAGAGGCTTCGCAAGTTGAATTTCTAGGATCCAGTTTCTTCTGTTGTGGTTTATGGGATTCAATTTCTTTTGGGATTCAATTTTTGGGTACAAAAATTAAAAGAGATTTTTAATTTCTTTTAAGGAGATGAAATAGGGTTTAATTAAAAGTCACTCTTAATATGTTGATTCAATTGAACCCAACAAACTAAAAGAGGCATTGAATTCCATAACAAAAGAATCAGGAAAAGAAATATATAAATAATTTTTTTTGTAATTTTTTTTGTTTTTTTTTAAATCATTATGATATATTTTAATTTTTATTCAATTTTCTTTTCTTTAATTTTATTTTTTAAAATAAATTAAATGTACAAGGGTAACAATGTCATTTTGTTTTTTCTGTAAGGGTTGACTATTAAAAATCCGGTCAAATTGACTAAATTGATGAGTTTTTGAAAACATAGGGATCACGTTAGTAAAAAATAAAAAGATGGTTAAAAACGTCATTATCGGTCAAAACATAATGACCAAAATGATAATTTTTTTAAAAATATATATATACATATTAGCTTCAATAAAGCCAAAAGGCACTGCTGGGAAAAACTAGAAACACAAACAAGAGGTGGGAAAAAACGAACCACAAGACACAGCTACCACAAACAACAAACAACAGGGGAAACAGAGCCACAAATGAAAACAAAAGCAAACAAAGCCGCCACCATGCCAACAGAGCACCAAAAACCAGTAGAAAACAGACAAGCCAGCCCTACAACAATCAAAAGTCACCCCAATCTACGAAATCCCCAATCGAGCTAGAGCCCATTTTAACTAGACTATCCTCAAAGGAATTATAAGCTCTTGAATCATAAACGATTTCCGAGCAACCAAAAGGAAACAAGGCACTACGAATATCATAAATGGAATAGATTTGATCAATACTTCCGAAGTCTTCATTGTTTACCAAAGAGACAGTCACATTAGAATCGTTCACCATTTCAATGTCTCTACCCCTTGGCTCCGGATTTGTCACGCACAACTGCACAGCTTTTTTAATTGCTAACAACTCTGCCATATTAGAGTCGGTGGTTCCCACATTGATTGAAAAGAGGCACATTATCTTCCTATTTGAATTTCCTAACACACCTTATATGCCCGCTGGTCCTAACTTGCCTCTCACTAAGTCGTCGACATTGAACTTGAGTTTGTCTATGGTAGAAAAGATCCAATCTGTTATCCGATTAGCCTTTAACTTGTGAGAATCGACACAAAGGTCACTGATTGAATAACAAGGATTAGACCCTGTTCTGAGAACCCCTCCCAACAGAGGCGGAGGAACATGGGGGCTGGTGGGGGCCATGGCCCCCACAACCTAAAAAAAAATCATAAATTTTAAGTAAAGTTCCTTTATAAAATAATATATTTTAATATTGTATATTCAATTAACCATATATTCCACTGTCAGTCTTGTTTTTTACAGCATCAGTTAATCTTATTTGTTTTTTAACGATAAATGTTTAGTCTTGCTACTATATACTTAAAAATATTATTGTTATAAATTATAAGGAAAAACCTACTTATATCTAAAGAAAATATATTGCTTTTGGATTTGATTTCCTTTACATCATCAATCAGTCTATTCTATATATACACTTCTTTTTCTTTTTTTCTTTTTTAGTTTTTCCCTTAAACAATTTTATTCTTTGTACTGCAAATAAATTCTTCTCATTCTACGATTCATCTATCCAAATAATTTCAGTTACAAGATTACAAATTAATAAATATTTTAGGTTTATTTTTCAGTTTTGTGTTTGTTATTTTCTTAGGTTATTAATATGATTTTGCTATATTTATTGTACTGGTTTGTTATTTAAACGTTTATTTTTTAAAATTATTTCGATTTTATTATAACTTAATTTTGTTTGGCCCTCAGAGGCGTAGCTTAGATGGTAAATGGACATAGGGCTTGGGCAAGTGACTGTCAAGTCTGCGGCTTGAATCATACCAATTGCGAAAAACTTTTTTAAAAAAAAATATTTAGTATAAATAGATAAATAAATAAATACAATAAAAAAAATTAATGTTGTTTGACATATTAAAACCTCATAAGCCTGTTCATCTTCATCAACATCTAGAAGATAACTTTCTTACAAACTTTTTAATCTTGTATATTGAAAGGAAAATCACATTAAAACATAGTATAGATTTGATTGATTTTGGAGATTTAAAAGAGTAATCAGTTCATTTTGATTCATAAAACCGGTATATATTTTATTTATTAATTAATTTATTGTATCATTATATATGGGACTATATACTATTACATTTGATTTTTTCAATAACTAGTTTTTTAAATTTTAGTATATTTATCGTACGTTAATTTGAATATGTGTTTTTGTCTTGATTCCCTCAAAACCGAAATCCTGACTTCACCCCTACCTTCCAAGATATTTGATTCACCACACAACACGGAATCTTATCAAATCAGCAGCCTGCTCTACATTCGGAACCTTTCCTTCAAAAACCAAAAGATTTCTAGCTTCCCATATAGTCCATACAATCACATAGAAAACAGAGCACCACACTCTCTTGCTTCTGGTCGGTGGACATAGACCCATCCAGCCTGCAAGCCACTCAGATACTTTGATGTTACAGCATCCCACCACCCCCCACCAAGCGATGCACTTAATCCACACAGAATAGTTTAGTGTTATCAATTTATTTAAAATGTTACACAAAAGAATTGTTAAAATTCTTAACAAATTTTAAAATCACAAAGACTTGATAAATATAATTGAACAATAAAAGGTGATGATACATGTTTCTTTTGTTATTATTGTTGGTCCATCATTTCACATTTCACATACGTGGCTTGCCGCGTATCCCAGTCTGTTGGAACTATATCTCTTAAGTTCAAATAGTTTTCAAATTTGCTCTATTATCTCATATTTCTTTAAATCAAGGTCAACAGATAACTTGACAAGAGGTTTTAAAAGGATATACAATTAAAATAATGAATAAAAGAGTCTTTTTTATATCGGGATGAAATAATACACTCATATCGATAATATCGATACTTATATCGGTAATATTTAATTACATGTTATGTCAATATCTTGAACATTTACACGATACATCCAAATATATTACGTTTATGTTTACAATCTAGGACATATTGAAGAATAGGTCGTTAAGTGAAAGGGTGCTGAAAATTAAGGAAGAAAGAAACTTAAATCAAGGAATATGAAAATGATAAATGGGAAGAAAGGACTCTCCATCAAACTAAAGCATTAAAGTCAACCGAAATTTCACCTTCTAAATATTCTTGAAATTAATCATTTTGAATCAACAAAACAATATACATATATTCTTTTGACTTTGAAAACAAATAAAATATATTGAAACACGGTATATGGAAAATATTGATGAATATTGTGCGTGTCATTAGGGTTATGAATATTTGACTATTGAGAAAAGGGAAACTTCAATTTAATCTCTAATATTTCTAGAAACGTTACTCATTTGTTCCATTTTTAGATCGTGAGTTCTTAAATTTTGGTCTATTTAGTCCCTCTAATTAGTCAATTGTATAACACAACTTGGAAAAAAAAAAAACAATGACACGTATCCTCTTAAAGAAATAAATAAACATAATATTTTTATAAATAATAATTAAAAACGGTGAAGATCTATCTCTAGCAATGGAGAAGGCTCAAACATTCCCAAACGCGACCAAGGGAGGCTCAAGCTTTCTCTGATATTTTGAATAATTTAGGGACCTTGAGAGCCAAAAATATAAAAATGAGTTAAACAATGATGTTTCCAATAACTTATGGATTCAATTGAAGTTTTGTCCGTTGAAATAAAAATTGAAATTGCAAACTTCACCGTTAAGCTACTTTAATTTAAAAACATTGAATCACAGGAGTATCTTGGAATGGTTGTTAGAAGTACGGAACCCACATTCTCCACATTGGTATGTTATTGTCCGCTTTGGGCCAAGCCCGCACGGATTTACTCTTGGGTCTCTACCCAAAAGGCCTCATACCAATGGAGATTATTTCCATACTTATATACCAAAGATCATCCGCATGTCTAGCCAATGTGGGACTTTGGTTGCACACCCAACAATCCTCCCCTCTAACAAAGGACCATCATTATCTTCACGGTTCTGGCCTCCTCTCAAGCGATCATCCATCCGTCAATGTTAGGGGCACCACTCCATCGAGGTTACTCCTCTCCACCACCGCGCCGGAGCACACGTCTCATGTGAAGATCTGGAGCATCTCCTGCCTCGAGAGCTAACATCACGGACCCATCGCGAGCTACCTGGGACCCATCTCCTGGCTTGGTTCAGCTACGTCTTGGCCAAGTATGGGGCACGGCTCTGATACCACTTGTTAGAAGTACGGAACCCACATTCTCCACATTGGTATGATATTGTCCGCTTTGGGCCAAGCCCGCACGGATTTACTCTTGGGTCTCTACCCAAAAGGCCTCATACCAATGGAGATTATTTCCATACTTATATACCCAAGATCATCCGCATGTCTAGCCAATGTGGGACTTTGGTTGCACACCCAACAATGGTCACACCAGAACCTTTGCCTTTTGAACCTATATCTGAAACTGGGATTTAAGAAGAAAAAAATAAATAGTGTTTGGCTACTTTGAGGGAACCAAAATCTCCACAAAGGATTGAACTTTTTAATTAAATATTCTGCACTTTTATTTCTCATTAGTAACTCACTTAAATACAAGTTACATCAACGTTCACCTGAAAACTAAATTGCTGAAATGGTGGAGCATATCAAACTAACAACTCCAAACTATTATTATGCTAAAACAACCCACTAAGATACTGACTCCAAAAGTAAAAGAAACATAAATGAGACTAGGACCAAGTCTCTAACATTCCTTCCCCATTAAAGAGATCCCTTTTCCTCAAGGGCACAATTTGGAAATTGCATTGTCATTGTCTCAAAATCTTCCCATGTAGCTTTTGTCGAAGATAGGCGTTGCCAGTGGATGAGTATCTCTTTACGCTTCCTACGTAATCGGCAATCCAAAACTATTTGTGGTCTGGGCACCATGAGGTCATCTTTTTCACTTACTGCAGGAAGTTTAGATTGAACTAACACTCCTTCACCTAGCTTCTTTTTTAAAAAACTTACATGGAATACAGGATGAATCTTGGACTCCGCTGGCAACTCCAATTTACAGGCAACAACTCCTATCTTTTGAATCACTTTAAACGGCCCAAAATATTTAGCGGAAAGCTTGATATTTCTTCTCAAGGCAATTGAGCTTTGACGGTATGGTTGTAATTTGAGATATACCTAATCTCCAACATCATACTCTTTTTTTCGATGACGTGCATCATAAAACTTCTTCATCCTACGTTGAGACACCTTCAGATCAACTTTCAAATGTTTGATAAGTCTGTCTTTTTCCAACAAGTCAAGTTCAACGGCTTCCACTTTATCTGTTCCTGGAAGATACGATAACAATGTTGGAGAAGCTCGCCCATCCACCACCTCAAAAGGAATTATTTTGATAGTTGTGCCAGCTAGTATTGTAACAATATTCTGCCCATGAGAGCCATGTTACCCAATCTCTAGGTTGGGAACTTGTGAAACACTGTAGATACATCTCCATTGTCTTGTTCACGACTTCGCTATGCCCGTCTGTTTGTGGATGGTACGTAGAACTAGGGGTGGACATTGATTGGTTCGGTTCACTTTTGGAGTAAGCCGATAAAAAACCGATATTATTCGGTTTTTAAAAAAAATGATCCGATTAGATTCGATATACAACTATCAACCGATTAAAAACCAATTGATTTGAACCGGTTCGATTCGGTTCGATTTTATCGGTTTTGGGTCAATTGGGCCCAATTATTGGGCTTTAATTTTAAAATCTTTATGAGCTTTAATTATTGGGCTTTAATTATTGAAATTGTGATTAATTAAATCTTTTTGTTTAATCAAATTTGGTTAAAATTTGTGTGTTTAATTCAATCTCAAAATGGGTTGCATTGGATTCTTTGTTCATACTTTGCTCTGACATAAGTGTCACACTGTCATCTACCCACCTCCAACTTTATCAAATACGTCACAATTTGAAACGGTGAAAAACAAACCCATCCCCACCACTCACCACCATCACTGTCTTCATCTTCATCTTTATCTTCATATATCAACAATTAAAAAAATCAAAAAAATCAAAAATAAATAAATAAATAAAACAAAGCATTGACTCTTCTACTGAATCCCCTTTGTCTTCATCTTTCCCCATAAACCCAAAACAAATTACAAATAATCAATGCTTCTTTGCCCACTAGATCTAACTCATCTTACTGATTTTTATGGGTAATATACAAAGATTTCATTCGTCAAATAAAACAAATTCCAATAAGAAATAAAACAAGAAGAAAGCAAACAAAAGTACGTTGTTCGGTAGGTGGAGGGAGTGAAAAAATAATCATTTAGGTCTTTTTACCAGTCCAATTCGGTTTAGCAATTCGGTCGGTGGAGGGAGAGGAGACATCCGATGTTGAGAGAAGAGGCAAACGACAGAGATGGTGGATGGCAAAGAACGTTGTTCCAAGAAGCTAAGAAACGATGGTTCACCACTCACCCGTCGGACGAGAGAGTCGCCGAACACCAGACGAGAGAAACGACAGAGGAGAAAGGGGCCGGACGAGAGAGACTGTGAGGTTGAGAAAGTGAGGACTGAGGTATGAGAGTGAGAGACTGGGAGGGAGTGAGAGACTGGGAGGGACTGAGGGACTGAGAGGCAGAGTCGTAGAGAGAATAGGAAAAAAATAAGGATTTTTCTTTATATAGCCGGTTCTCGGTTCGGTTTTTTATTCTAGCCACCAAACCGAAAATTTCAGTTTTTAAAATTTCAAACCGAACCGAACCGGATTTTAAAAAAAACAAAAAAAAAACCAATAAATTCGGTTCGGTTCGATTTAATGGATTTTTTCCCACCCCTACGTAGAACTGAAATTGAAGTTTTTTCTATTAAGGAGAAAAAGCTCTGTCCAAAATGAACTAGTGAACGTTGGGTCTCGATCGCAAACAATTGTTCTGGGCATTCCAAGTAACCTAAAAATATGATCAAAAAATAATTGTGCCACATTTACTGTTGTGTATGGGTGTGAGGGGGCTGTGAAGTGGGCATATTTAGAACGTCGATCAACTACAACAAAAATAGTTGTTTCCCTTTCTAACTCCGTAAGCCATCAACAAAATCCATTGAGATGTCTTCCCAAACTTGATTTGGAATTTGTAAAGGCTGCAACAATCCTGCAGGAGTGAGATTTTCAATCTTATGTATCTGACACACCTCACTTTCTCTAATGAATTTCTTGATTTGCTGCCTCATCCCCTTTTAGTAGAAATTCTCCCTAATCCGTTGGAATATTTTCTGATATCCTTCCTGGAAGTTGTTGTGAAACTGGCTGATCACATCAATTGTGAGCTTGGAATCTTCAGCTAGATAAATCTTGTACTTGGAAAACAAGTCTCCAAAATTAAATCTCTAAGGACCTACCGCTTCTTCTTTAGTAACTAGCTCAGACAAATTTATCAGTGTCAGATTTGTAGTAGATTCATCTTTAATGGATTCAATCCAATTTGGAATTGGATGAGAAATAGCTTCCAATTCCCCTCGTCTATCTTCGAAATCAAGCTTATTTTCCCCATTTTCTCTCTTCAAAAGAGCATCAGCTACTATGTTAGTGGTTCCCCTTTTGTATTCAATGGAGAAATCGAATCCCATAATCTTGCAAAGCCACCTCTGTTATGCCGAGGTGGTGATTTATTGAGACCATAAGTATTTAAGGCTCAGTTTGACATTGTTGTACTGTGGAGAGAAGTGCTTTTGAAATTATTGTGGAGAGAAGTGCTTTTGAAATTGCTGTGGTGAGAATTGCTTTTGGAATTATCGTGGGAAGAATCAGTTGAGTGTTTGGCAAACTGATTTTCAAAAGTGTTGTTAGAACTAAAAGCAATTTCAATATGTTTGGTAAACTGAAGCAAAAAGTGTTGTGAGTGTGTAAAATTATTAAAAGGACATAGACATCTAAATGATGCTAATGTGTTATACTTTACTTTTTTTTTTTTTGTGTTTAGTGTTAAGTTTTATATAATTACGGTACTTTATTGAATTAATTAGCCCCATTTTTATTCTATTTTATTGAATTAATTAGCCTCATTTTTGTATGACAACATTTTTTTTGTACAGAAATGTAAATCCAATTTTTTTTGGTAAATTTCGTTAAAGATAAGGATAAAGTTGGAAAGTTGGTAAAATTTCATTTAATATCACTGTAGCGCGTTTTCTAAAAGCAGAAACCAAAATTCAAAAGCATGTATTTATACCTTCTCAAAAACTCAGTTGGGAGAAGTTAAAAGTGACAAAAAGCACTTCCCCACGATTTTACCAAACACCCTGTATTTGATCTAGAATCACTTTTGATCCTAAAAACAGTTGGAAAAACAATACCAAACTGGGCCTAAGACTCCTCTGATCCATTCGTACTATAAAATGTCAACCTATTAGGTATGGTCGCCATCTTTGGACAACGGATACCAAAGTCAACATCTCTTTCTCGTATGTTGATAAAGATAATTGTCTTCGTTGTAAGTCTTGACTAAAGAATGCAATCGGCCTTTCTTGAAGCAAAACAGCTCCCACACCCCTCGACAATGAAGGTTTTAGAAAAAGTGGAAAGAGCTAAAATAGGAGCTTGAGTCATGGCATTCTTTAATCTGTCGAATGCCAAATCAGCAGCTTGTGACCACTTAAAACCTTTTTTATTCAACATCTGATTTAATGGGGCAACAATCTTACCAAAATCCTTGATCAATTTTCGATAGTATTTAGTAAATCCTAAGAACCCACGTAATGTTTTGACTGTAGATGGTTTAAGCCATTTCACCATTGCAGAAATCTTCTCAGGATCCATTTCGACACCATTTTCAGACACCACATGTCCAAGGTACTTAACTTCCTTTTGCCTAAAACTACATTTCTCTTTTCGAACAATTAATTGGTGAGATTGTAAAACTGAAAAAATAGCTTCAATGTGTTTAAGATGCAAATCCCAAGTTTGACTGTGAACAAGAATATCATCAAAAAATACAAGCACAAATTTTCTGAGATAATCTTGGAATACCTGATTCATTAATGCTTGAAAGGTAGAAGGCACATTAGTGAGGCCAAACGGCATCACCAAAAACTCATAATGGCCATGATGTGTTTGGAATGCTATCTTCTACTGCATTTGCAGCCACTCGTATTTGATGGTGCCCCGAACGTAAATCAAGCTTTGTAAAAAAAATCTAGCACCATTTAATTCAACAAACAATTCTTCAATAACAGGTATAGGAAATTTGTCTTTTACTTTTATTGTGTTCAGGGCTCTGTAGTCGATGCACATGAGTCAAGATCCGTCTTGTTTCTTGACTAGAATCGCCAGTGAAGAGTAAGGACAGTTTGAAGGTCGAATTACCCCATACTTGTGCATTTCCACCACCAGTCTTTCAATTTCAGCTTTTTGATAATGTGGGTACCTGTAAGGCTTCACACACACTGACCATGTTCCTGGCAACAAATGAATTTTATGGTCTTGCACACATTGTGGAGGTAACCCACTAGTCTCTTGAAAGAGTCCCTTAAATTTCTTCAACAGTAGAACACAATTGTTTGTCAACAAAATTCTCTGCTTGTTAATGACCCCTAATGCAAAAAGTTGAAACATCATATTGCATTTTCCCTTCGTAGCCACCTGTGCCAACTCATTTTCCCCTATCACCCTATCCTTTGGAACTGAAATTTCCTGTAGACTAACATGTTAGCCTTCTTGTTGAAATCTCATTTGTAAATTTGCAAATCCCATGTGATTGGCCCTAGAGTACGCAACCATTGTGTGCCCAATACTACTTCATACCCTTCTAATGGTAATAAACATAAGTTAGCATAGATAGGAATACCTTGCAAGACGAGTCGAAATTGTTGACATTTTTTCGGGACTTTCAACTTGTCTCATGAAGCCTCCATCACCTCAAATCATCCTCCACGGATCGTTTGTAACCCAACTATTTTAGCTAACTTTTTACCGATGAAGTTATGACTACTCCCATAATCAATTAGCACCATAGCTCCTATGTTGCCAATTTTTCCTTGTACTCTCATGGTTTCTGGAGCCCTAATACCCGTAATAGTGTGCAATGAAATGCCTAGTACTTCATGTTCAGTTCCTATTTCTCTTTCCTCTATCTCCATTTCAATATCTCCATCATCGTCCTCCTCATTACAAGCTTCTATCATAAGCAATTTCGGACAACGGTGACCTAGTCGAAACTTCTCGTAACATTTAAAACATAAGCCTTTCTTCTGTCTTTCTTTAAGTTCTGCTGGTGTCAATCGTTTAACTGGCGATAATGGGGTTTGAACTTGGTCTCCCTTGTTTATTGTTGCATTCATTTTTTGTTCTAGAATGGATCCCTTCCTCAACGATGCGTTCCTTGCTTCATACAATCTAGCCAATCTATTTGCTGCTAATGAATTCGTAGATCGTCCTGCGAGAACCTCCACAAAGGATTGAACCTTTAAATTAAATATTCCACATTGTTTTTTCTCATCAATAACTCACTTAAATACAAGTTATATCAACGTTCACCTAAAAACTAAATTGTTGAAATCGTGGAGCATATCAAATTAACAACTCCAAGCTATTATTATGCTAAAACAACCCACTAACAAACTGACTCCTAAATTGACTCCGAAAGTAAAAAAAAAAAAAACATAAATGAGACTAGGACCAAGTCTCTAATATATCTAATCTTCGAACTTTGACACAAGTAAATGATATAAAGCTAGCAGAAAAAAAGTTATAAAAATATATCATCATACCATGGAATGCACAACATATTACAAATTATTTTTTTTTGGAAGTCTGAGTTCGGTTGAGTCAGAGATATGTCATAAGATCAATTACTACAAACATTACAACTCTCATGATAGGCGAAGGGTCTACCCACATTTTGTAATTTTATAGACAATGGTGAAACTCGAACTCTTATCACATATATGAACCAAAAATGCATGCACAACCATTTGAACTAGGGCTGGATGTGCAAATTTTTATTTTTATTTGAGTTCTTACATTTGAGAAGACTTCAAGTTAGACAAACATCTATTATTTAATAGAAAAGTAAGTAATATCTTAGTATGAATGAATGATAATATTTGTTAACTATTACTTAAAAATTGAGAAATAATCTTAGTTTGATAATTTTTTTAACTATTACAATTTTAAAAACTTGTGGGAATTAAATATAACTCGAATTTACAATTTTATTGATGTGGGTATGAGTTATTTACCTGCAACCATCTCAACTTTGGTCTTAGCTATTTTAGTTTTTTTTTTTAATAAATTGTCGATTCATGTTCAAGCATTGTACATAAGCAATAATGTAATTTAATTAAAACTAATTTAATTTTAAAAAAAAGCAAAATAAATGTATTTCTTATATGTTAGTACAATAACTAACTAAAGACAATATTGAACATTCCACAGATAAAGTCTTCCAAAAATCACAGCCCACGGAATAGAGGGCTGGAAATAAATAATTATATGATTATTGACTAATGACTTCATCAAACAAATAATCATAATGGTTCTTCATTCCTCTGACAAGGCCCGGTTTTAGAGGAAGCATAGTGAAACAACCTTCTAAGGTTCCCAATTATAAAGGGTTCTCCAAATTGTAGTAAAAAAAATTGATTTTAAATACAGTCAATATAAGATTTTTTTTTAAACAAAAAAACAGAACCATGAATGACTTTAAAATTGGCTCACCATACACATATAATTTCTTTTGAAAAAAACGGCTCACCAATGGAAACTCCATCCATAAATGATTTGAAAAATGACCCACCATACACTTAATTTTTTATTTTTAAAGGTCCACCAATAGAAACTCATTTATCATTCTTACAACAATAACATTGGATCAATAGTGGTGGTGGGTTGAATCCTTTATCACAAATAATCCTAATTTATATCTCTAAAAAAAACTCAAACCGTAAGGACCTTCATTTTGTAATTGTCTTATTTCATGACAAACCACGTTGGGGATGATTTTGTGAATGGGTAGATTGGGTTCTCAATGGCAAGCTTCCAAGCATCTCTGTGACTTCAAGAGTGAATGGTATATTCATTTGACTTTGCCTCTTGAACAGTTTAGGTACACAAACACACCACTTCATGCATGCTTTGTTCATCTTGCATATGTGTTCTAATTGTTTATATGTGTGCATCCAATACACTCATCACACTTGCACTTCATTCTTAGACTTAAGTATTGTTTTGATGTGATGTAATTCGTTTCCCAATGATCGATCAGAGATGTCGACGCATGCACATTGGTGTGCTTGTCTTAGCACGATGAGTGACCATTTGAGAAGGTTTCATTCTTCTCTTAGTTTGGTCTTTGGTTACATAGTCTTATACCATGAGTTTTGGACATTTCGTTGTTGTCCATATCTGGCATTTGGTCACTTTTTGACTATATCTCTTTCTACAGATATTGAAACCCTATTTTTTAAAGTGGAGTAGAAAGTATACTTTCATACCTTTTCAACAGTATATCATATGAAAGATTTCGATGTCGCTTGGAAATCATGTTGTTGTGTTGATTTACCAGTGTGTGGTATTGCACCCATTTACCAGCGCAGTCACAAGCAAAGTCATTTTTAATGATTTTCCTGGTCCCTATGCACGGGTGTTACACGGGTACCTACCAGCGTAACAAACCTGCGCATTGCACTGATTTTTGCCCTACTATCTCAAAATAATGACTTTTCAATTAGGGCTTCTATAGTACATCTCTTTCTCATCTTTTTCACTAAGACCACGAAATTAAAATCCTTGAGAGATAGAAAGAGCAGTTCTAGAGAGAAAAAGCTTCAAGCTTCATTCCTTGACTCTCCAAACCCAAAACCCATGTATCCATAGCATTAATATTTCATAGGTCTTTTTGATTTCATGACTAGGCAAGTTACAACTACATTAAATCTCATTTATTGTTTTTCTTACTCTAGATTATGTAATTATTGTTTGAATAAATACCTAGACTCTCTTTATTGCATATATTTATGAGTCTCGATAACATGATTGTGTTTGTTTATAATATCTTGCATGATTAGGTTGTTCTCTACTTAAATAGCTAAGCCATAAATATTCATGTATGATTAATTAATGACTAGGTTGATAGATTTACATTTATGCATCTAGTCAAGCTTCATGAATGTTTATATGTGTTTAACTAACAATTAGGTTGTTGAAAAATCTTTACACAGCTAATTGAGACTATATGTATTGGCATGTAGAATTTATTTGATAGCTGGAAATGTATGTCTTGATAACATTTAGTTAAGTCTTTGTGTTTTACATTTAGACATTGACAACTTGGATTTATTGATTGTGTTATTAAATTCCTAGTTGAGCATTTTGTGTTAGTCTAGCATTTGAGCATCTTTCACATGTTCACATATATACTATTAATTCTCTTAAAGAGTCAAAGTCTTATGGCTTCTAGGTGAAGTTGCACAAGCAAGTGAAGTCTTGCAACCAAAGGTTGGTTGGCAAGCATTGGTTGCCAAGAGCCACTGTAAAAGGCTCGTTGGATAAATTAGGAGGTACTCACGCCAAGAGTAGTGGATTGGAGGATATCACTAGGGATTGAACCAAGAGTGGCGAGTGGTAGTGTCCATAGCTTGAGGTTATCGAGAGTGAGAGTCTGTGTATCACTTGAAGGTGTAATCTTCTTTTCATATAGTGGATTTCTTTGGCTCAAGTGGCTAGCGTGGCTAGTCCCGTGGTTTTCCCATTTGGAGGATTTTTACGTAAAATCAAGTGTTATTTATTTCTCCACTTTATTTGATTTTTATTACTATTGAAATTGGGTTTTTCTTGTTAATATTGACTAATCGAAAAGTTGGTAATTAATCGATTAACAATCCATTCACCCCCCCTCCCCTCTATGTTGTATTGCACATGCTTTATTTATTTTCACAAACTCTCTTGATAAAAGATTCATAAGTCGTTTCAAAGGTAATTAAATCAATATACTTTTTTTTTCTTTTCTGAAATCCTTTTTTTTTATGTAAGTTTAATTAGTACTTTTGCTGTTAAAAAATTGAAGCGAGTAAAATTTAAATGATATATTCTTTAATGCATTATAAAAAAATTATTTTGGTAACTTTTATTTGCTATTTGTTGTATTATAGTCTTGAGTTTGAGTTATTATATTGACTTTTACAAATATTTACTAGAGAAAATAATAATAATAAAGCAAACATACATAGAGTATCGATGACCTCATTTTCTATAGTTCGTCTTGGACCCTAAAAATCTCAGAGCCAGCCTTACCTCTGAAAAATTTGACTATGATTTTAACTGTAATTAATTACTGTAAATCTACCTGAGCTCTACCAATTTACATTAAAAAACAACTTTATCAACGATTCACACCCACCTCCCTTAGAGTTAGTGTTGACCGTTATATTTAACCGTTGACTTTTTTAAAAGCTAAGAAGATGAAATTACCTATTACACCTATAATTAGAAAACTAAATAGAGAGGTTTATATTTTTAAAAACTAAAAAACAAAAATAAGAGAAATCCAATCTTGATCTCCACTGTAATTATATTTTAAAAAACTAAAATATGATATTTATTCAAACAACAAAATGACAGTTTTGTAGAAATATTAAATTAGGACTTGTTTTCTTTTCTTTTCTTAAATTCTTTTGTTAACTCTTCTTTCCTTAAACTCTTTTGTTATCTATTCTTTATTTATTTTAATAAAATGTTAGGATAGGTAGATGAGGATGCTACAGAGAATACATAGGAGACTAGTTCTAAGAATTGTACAATATATATATATATATATATAGCATAATCGGAATTTGTATGTAAATTTACCTGAGCTCTACCGATTTACATTAAAAAACAACTTTATCAACGATTCACACCCACCTCCCTTGGAGTTAGTGTTGACCGTTATATTTAACCGTTGACTTTTTTAAAAGTTAAGAAGATGAAATTACCTATTACACCTATAATTAAAAAACTAAAGAGAGAGGTTTATATTTTAAAAAACTAAAAAAAATAAAAATAAAGAGAAATCCAATCTTGATCTCCACTGTAATTATATTTTAAAAAACTAAAATATGGTATTTATTCAAACAACAAAATGACAGCTTTGTAGAAATATTAAATTAGGACTTGTTTTCTTTTCTTTTCTTAAACTCTTTTGTTAACTCTTCTTTTCTTAAACTCTTTTGTTATCTATTCTTTATTTATTTTAATAAAATGTTGGGATAGGTAGATGAGGATGCTACAGAGAATACATAGGCGACTAGTTCTAAGAATCGTACAATATATATATATATATATATATATATATATATATATGTAGCATAATCGGAATTTGTATGTAAATTATTCAATGATAAAATATTTATTTATTTATTTATTTTATATGCCACCTATAGAGGCAACAACTAGTGTTGAGATTATGTTCAATAACAAGAGTGTAATAATGTATTTAATATTCTTTTCATATTAATAAATTGATTTCTAGTTTAACAAATCTTATAGTATTTATAGTTTAATTATTATAATTGTCAAAAGTAATTAATTATCAAATCAAAAGACTATGAGAAAAGAAGAATTGTTCGTACATCTGGATATGTATGAGATAGACACAATTATTTAGTTAGTCTTGAACAGTATTCACAACTTAAGATAAAGGTTGAGCGATTTTACCTTGTTAAAGTTGTAGATTCTTTTGTCAGCATTTGAGTGGGATCAAATGTGCTATGACGAGTCTAAAATTATCAAAGTGTGGTGTCTTTGGGAAAAAGAATCTAGTGCACTAGGTACATTGAATAGTATCACAGTGAAATACTTTATCTAAAACCGTCAATAGATAAAAGTTTTCACTTGAAGACAATCGGAGAGTCTATCTCAATCCTGAGATAAATGATGGACTTATGGTTGCAAGTGTAATCGTTTGAGCTATCAATGAGTACGATTACATAGCATAGTTTATCCTCGATAGTTTGGTGGTATTCATTTTTTAATCGATAGAGGACTTTATTTATAAATATGGACATCGTGGCTCCATTTATTAAATGTGAGTAGAATATCATCATATGGATATTTTAAGGTATTGGATATTAAATCTTAACGTTAAGTTTTCAATAGTGTCTATTGAAATATGGCTTCGGGACAGGTCAAAATATCCAAGTTCAAAATGTTGTTATATGAGTAAATATGGTAACTAGAAGAGCTATAGGCAGTCTATGAGCTCTTGGCAATTACTGGTTTTCTTTATGAGGATACACTATCTCCATTAAGATTGTCTAGGATACGAATGAGGAACATTAACTTATTCTATCTTTATTTAAGAGTTTAATTTTAGTTCTTTAGTGGAATGAACTAAAATTAGTAGATTGGACCTAATTGAATCATTTGTTGATAGTGATTAGGTTGTGTCTATTGGAGCTTAAATTTAGATAGTCTGCCAAGATCCACAATTCACACGAACTTGCATGGATCACTTGATATATTCTACCGGACCAATTTCTAGGTCCATCTAGAATTGTTTTAGATTTTGGAATCCAAAAGCGTTGAAGATGTGTGGTCATGTATGATCAAGACACGTGGGAACTCTTCAAGATACTTGGATTGGGCGGTCAAGGATGTGGAATTCCTTAGACGGCCCTTATGGGATGAGATTAGCATTCCATTAATACCTTAAGAATATAATTTGCACATTTTAATTAAATAGGTTGTTTAAATTATATTAATGTATTAATTTAAGGCATGTGGACTTGTTTCTTTTTTAGTAAGAATGTGTCTAGTTCAAATGCGAACTTTTTATTAAAGTCCAACGGATTTAATAAAATGGAAAAAACAATATTTGGCTCATGTATAGGCTTGGGCGGCTAGGGCTTATAAAATCACCAAATATATTGTTTTTATTTTATTATTAAATTAAATGAACATTAATTAATTATTTATTTAATTAAAAGTCAAAATATTTTTCCTCGTCGGAGAAGGTCACCTAGTGTCATACTATTATTGGTAGTATGATAAGTGTCAAATACTTTATTTGATAAGTAGATAAATAAAAGGAATTTATTTATCTAGTCAAATAAGGAAGTATTTGATATCTATCAAAACTCTATTTACTATCGGTCAAATTAGGAAGTTTTTGATAAAGTCATAATTTAATTTTTATTCAATAACAATAATTAGTTATTGGATAAATACACTAATGAGTTGGAATAGAAGTCTAGGTATGGAAAAGAATTCTTCTTTGAGTAAGGATTCTTGGCCACCAAGTAAATTCTCGTAGAGAGAGGATTCTTGCTCACCAAGTAAATCCTCTATATGAGAGGATTTGGCCACCTATATATATACGTGTGTGTGTGTGTGTGTGTGTGTGTGCTTGTTGATTTCGGCCAAGGCATAAGAAATCCAAGAGAGATTTGTCAAGAGAGGTTTTGGAACCTTAGAATTTTGAGTGAAGAAAATTTGTTGTCGCTCTAGATAAATTCGTACAACTCTAAGATCGGTGTATGTAGAATTCGGTCAAGCATAATGAAAAGAGGGAACATTTTTGTTTTCTATAGCACTAGTATCCTTTACATCAAAATGGTTTTGTGTACAATAATCGAATCAGGTTCACACGAGTTTCAATCAAATAGATTGATAATTCACAAGTGACCAAATGTTCTTGGGCTTTCTCTATGAGGATTATTATGATTAACAAAAGAAAAAGATTTTGTTTGTTTCCATCCTCAGGTATACAATTCAAAAAAAGGAAGCCCACACTCCTAGGTAATTCATGTTCGTGATTGGATTGGTAGATCTTGTGGATTCAATTCTGTGCAACTTCAATCGTCGTGAGAAAAATGTACAACGCTTTTATTATATGTTAATTAATCAAGGGTTAAGATTCTTTCTTTTAAACGAATTTTTTTAAAATATACTAAACCCTTTTTCCGCCTCCGTCATGGGATTTTATTAATTGCTGTATATATAAGTGAATATATTTCCAATGTGTATGTGTGTATATATATATATACATATATATATATATACATATGTTTTTATAATGTAATTTGTCATTGCTCAATTTTGGTCCTAGAATTTCAATGTATTTTTGTTTTTGAATTATAACAAGAAGAGTGGCCTATCATCGCCACAATTTCCTTCTTGGTAGTTGATAAGTTTTTTTTTTGTTGTAATAATATATATATTATGTTTTAATATATTCAATTTTCAAAGAATCGAAGAATTCGAAGCAGAAAAAGTAGCAACGGAGTAACCCGGAGTAGTCGCACAAGGGTTCGGGAGTGCAAGTGCCCGGACACGAGACCTTTGGATGGTGGCCGCTTGATGACTCGCTCGCCAAGTTAAGTCTCGGTTTTGTATTTCAAACAAATGTAATTTACTTGTTTTTTCTAGGACGGATCAAAATTGTGGCTATTTACTTTTCCGTAAATATTGCAATGTTTGTCATTGTTTGATAACATGTCATCTAGAATAGGAGTGCCACTCATATATCTCTTTTGGTATGAACATGCATTGAATTTTTAGGTATCTAATTGGCATCTAGATAACTTGGTAAATCATTCTATGGAATTCGATCACACGCCTTAAACAATTGAGTGGGAGAAGGTGTTTGGAACACCTACGGCCTCCAATTGTAGTTGAGCTTTATGTTTCGTGTGATAACACCCCAAGAGGTATTCATGAATGGAATTTAGCAAGATACTTCCTTACAAGGATAGACTAGACAATTGACTCAAACGATATCCACTCCAAAAGAGAGATGTTCGTGAGAGAATATTTTGAAGGTCGATAACTTGGTAACCCACTCAATGTGATTTTATTAATATCCTCCCAAGAGTTCTTGTTAATAAAATCATAAGGCTAAAATTGAAAAACGCTGGTAGTTATGTTAACAATTAGGTGAGATCTAGTCCAACTAGTAGATGGTGCAAACTCCCAAAGAAGGCGTGACATTTATGGGTGTTAGATCACTGTTGAATTTTATGATTGAATTATTTTATTTAATTCAAAATAAATATTCGAAAGTGCTTTATCATAATTGTTTACTTACATAATTTTTGTTATTATACAAAAATCATGACCCCATCCCTAATCAACATCATAAAAGATAAAGATAATACTTTAAATGGTGATAATTATGTCATATGGAAAAAGAAAATTGGGTTTTTGCTGCAAACTGAAAAGCATAGGTTTGTTTTGTGACCCCTAAACCACCAACTCCTACTAATGAATCTACTGAGGAGCACAGAGACGAGTATCAGCAATGGAAGACTTCTGATGAGATGGCCAAATGTTACATTATGGCCACCATCTCCAACATGTTACAACAGTAACATAAAGGAATGGAGACTGTTGCCGATAAAATGATGTCTCTAGAAGAGATGTTTGCTATGAAGTCCAGGTCGACTAAGAGAGAGGCAGTGATTGCTTTCATGAACATTAGGATGAAACCTAGACAGGCTATGAAGGATCAAATGATGAAAGTCATAACACATCTCAACATTGCTGAACTTAATGGTGTTGAGATAGATGGTGAGACAAAAATTGACATGATTGTCAACTCACTGTCGGATTCCTTTGATCAGTTCAAGTTAGACTACAACTTGAACAATAAAGAATACACCTTGCAAAGCTTGATGCATTATGTACAAAGCACTGAGAAAATCCATGTGAAAAATAAGGGACAAGAGATTCATATGGTAGGAAAAGTTGCTACTGTTAAGACCCGTAAGAAGGTCAAGAGACAATAGAAGAAAAAGCAATTTGGGGCCTACCTAGAAGGAGACCAAGAAAGTAACCAAGATCAAAGGGAAGTGTTTCCTTTGTGGTGAAAGGGGTTAAAAGAATATACTGGATGAGAATGTTTTCAACTTGCGTATAAGCAACAGAACGTTGGTATCTGCCAATGTCGTAGGAGATATTAGATTTAATTTAGATTTTTATACGCATTTAAATCTAATAGACATTTATTATGTACCTCAATACAAGAGGAATTTAATTTCAGTTTCTTGTTTAAATAAATTTGGATAGTCGGTTACTTTTAATAAAGGTTTTATTATTAGTTAGAATAACAAATTTATTTGCAAATGTACATTGGAAAACGGTATTCTATTTGCATGATAATATCTCTCATTTGTTAGACACAGAATCAACGGAACATAATCATAAAAGAGTAAAATTATCAAAAGATGAAACCTACCTATTGCATTTGCACCTAGGTCATATTAACCTTGATATGATCAAAAGATTGGTTAGTGATGGACCTTTAAGTGACTTAAAGGTTAGTGATCTACCAACTTGTGAATCTTCTTTAGAAGGTAAGATGACCAAAAGGTAATTCACAACCAAAGGCACAAGAGCCACTGAATGTTTAGGATTAATACACACTGATGTGTGGTCTTATGAATATTCAAGCTAGAGGTGGGTATGAGTACTTCATCACTTTCGATGATTACTTGAGATTTGGCTATGTGTATCTCATGAGACATAAGTCGGATGCTTTTGACATGTTCAAAGCATTTAAAGTTGAAGTTGAAAATCAGCTTGAGAAACACATAAAAATCTTAAGGTCTGATCGTGGTGAAGAATATTTATTTTGTGAGTTTCAGCAATATCTTATCGATAATGGGATAATTTCTCAGTTTTCTACATCAGGTGCACCTCAATAAAATGGGATGGCAGAATGGAGAAATATAACTCTTTTGGACATTGTTAGGTCTATGTTGAGTTATTCAATGTTTCCTAATTCTTTTTTGGGATATGCTTTACAAACTGCTATGTACATTCTAAATGATGTACCATCCAAGTCAATTCCTAAAACATCGTATGAGTTATGGACTGGACAAAAGCTTAGTTTACAACACTTAAGGATATTTGGATGTCCTGCGCACGTGTTAAAATGAAAGAAAGAAGATGGAGTCCCGTTCAAAAACTTGCATAATTATAGGGTATCCAAATGGAACTAAAATATATTATTTCTATAATCCTTCAGATCTTAAAGTATTTATTTCGACAATTACTAAATTTCTTGAAAATGACTATATGAATAATTTTGTACCTAAAAGTAGAATTGTCCTGAATGAGCTTTCAGGAGATACAACTCCACAAGAGGTTTCACAACCTAGCCCAATTGTAAGTGCCGCACCAACACAAGATCAACAACCTACCATTCCTCGTCTTAGTGGGAGGGTTAGTAGACAACCCGAGAGATACATCGGTCTAGGAGAATCAATAGAGAATCTCTCAGACGAAGATGATCCCTACAAGTACAAAGATGCCATGGAAGATGTTGATTGTCGCCATTGGCAAAAAGTAATGCAATCCAAAATTGAATCTATGTTCAACTCTGGTCTCTTGTGGACTTGCCTAAAGGGATAAAACCCATTAGATGCAAGTGGGTATACAAGAGGAAGAAATGAATGGATGGAAAGGTGGAAACCTTTAAAGCTATATTGGTAGCTAAAGGTTACACACAGAAGGAATGTATCGATTAAGAGAAAACCTTCTCTCTTGTGGTCATAGTTAAATCCATTAGGATACTCCTATCCACTGCGGCATCTATAGAGCTAAAAATTTGGAAAATGGATGTCAAGACAACTTTCCTTAATGGAAGTCTTGACTAAAGCATCTATATGATGCAAACAAAAGGATTCATTGAAATGGGCCAGGAGGAAAAGGTATGCAAGTTACAAAGATCCATATATGGATTGAAGCAAGCATCCAGATCCTGAAATATAAGGTTCGATCAAGCTATGAAAAGTTTTAGATTTATTCAAAACCTTGAAGAACCATGTGTATACAAAAGGATCAAATGCCACAAGTTGGTTTCCCTAGTTCTTTACATTGATGATATATTACTCATCGGAAACGATGTAGGTGTATTGACATCAGTAAAAGAATGGTTAGCAAAACAATTTGATATGAAGGACTTAGGAGAAGCAAGTTATATTCTTAGTATCCAAGTTATAAGGGATAGAAAGAATAGAACGATTGCATTATCCCAAGTTTCATACATAGATAAAATCTTGTCTAGATTCTTCATGCATGATTAAAAGAAAGGTATGTTACCTTTCAGACAAGCAATCAAGCTTTCTAAGGAACAAGCTCCTTAGAATGAGCATGAAGAGTAATTCATAAGTAGGGTTCCATATGCCTCGGCAGTTGGAAGTCTCATGTATGCAATGCTCTGTACAAGACCAGATATTTGTTTTGTTGTTGGTATAGTTAGCAGGTTTCAGTCAAAACTTGGTTATGATCACTAGACTGCAGTAAACATATTTTCAAGTATCTCAGAAGAATGAGAGATTATATGCTCTAGAGTGGATTTAATTCCCGTTGGGTATATAGATTTTGATTTCCAGTCAGATTTTGACTCTAGAAGATCAACGTCAGGATCTGTGTTTACTCTTAGAGAAGGGGCAGTCATATGGAGGAGTATCAAGCAATCTTGTATTGCTGATTCCACCATGGAAGCTGAGTATGTTACCGCATGTGAAGCTGCTAAATAAGTTGTCTAGTTCCACCAATTCTTGATTGACTTGGAAGTGGTTCATGAAGCAAATAAGCATTTCACTATCTATTGTTACAATAGTGGAGCAGTGGATAATTCAATAGAACCAAGAAGTCATAAGAGAGGGAAACACATTGAAAGAAAGTATCATCTTTTGAAGGAGATTGTGGATAGGGGAGACGTGACGATTACCAAGATCGCGTCAGTAGAAAATCTAGCGGATCCCTTCACAAAGTCTCTTCCACAAAAGAGTTTTGATGAGCACCTGGAGAATATGGGGATAAGAGATATGACACATTTTCTACAGAGCAAATGGGAGATTGTTAGGATTATACTTAATAGCAAGAGTGTAATAATGTATTTTACAATATTTTCATATTAATAAAGTGATTTCTAGTTTAACAAATCTTATAGCATTTATAGTTTAATTAGTATAATTATCAAAAGTAAATAATCATAAGGTCAAAAGATTATGAGAAAAGAAGAATTATTCGTACATCTGGATATGTATGAGGTAGACACAATTCCTTAGTTAGTCTTGAACAATATTCACAACTTAAGATAAAGGTTGGACGCATTTACCTTATTAAAGTTGTAGATTATTTTGCCAGTATTTGAGTGGCATCAAATGTGTTATAATGAGTCTAAAATCATCAAAATGTGGTGTCTTTGGGAAAAAAAATCTAGTGCACTAGGTGCATTGAATAGCATTCCATTAATACATTAAGAATATAATTTGCACATTTTAATTAAATGGGTTGTATAAATTATATTAATGTATTAATTTAAAGCATTTGGACTTGTTTCTTTTTTAGTAAGATTGGGTCTAGTTCACATGTGGACTTTTTATTAAAGTCCAATGGATTAATTAAAATGGAAAAAATAATATTTGGCTCATGTATAGGCTTGGGCGGCTAGAGCTTATAAAATAGCCTAATATATTATTTTTATTGTATTATTTAATTAAATGGAACTTAATTAATTAATTATTTAATTAAAAGTCTAAATCTTTTTTCTAATAAGAGAGAGAGATTCTCAAGTGCATACAACCTTATGTCTAAATTCATCCACATAACATTGAAATCTTAATGAAATTTATGAATTTTGATGAGATTTTTTGAATGGAGAGAGAACTTCTCTAGTGCAAACCACCTTATATCCAATCCATTCATACTAGGGGTGTGTTTTCGGTTTTGTTTGGACTAAAGTTCAATGTCAAACCAAACCAATATGGATCGGTTTAACTATATTTCAACCCAAACCAAACCAATGCGACTTTTAAAACCGATTCAAACCAAACCAATAAAGGTCAGGTTGGTTTGGATAGGCTTATTGGTGTAGATTTAAACTCAACATATTTTTTTGGTACTATATTATAAAAAATATTTAAATAAAAAAATCATAACATAAAATAATAATTATATATATAAAGGAAGTACAGAAAAGTCAAACGAGTAATTATTGTATGCATTTATATATATATATATGTGTGTGTGTGTGTGTGTGTGTGTGTGTGTGTACCCTGATTAAAGACATGTTTGACAACATCTATCCTTTTGAAACCTTAATACATCAATCCATAAATAGAATTGTATCAAAACATATAAATAAACTATAAAAGCTTAAAGTAATCGGTAAAAGTTATAAAACCTAGCCTGAATAGAAAACGCAGGTGGATTTTATATTTTAGTTTTACTTTCTAAAATATTTGGTTTGATTTGGATTGGATTGGTGAATTATTTCACTCAATCCCAAACCAGACCACCTTTAATAGGTGGACAAACCAAACCACCCATTTTTTATATTTGTAATAGAATCAACCCAAACTTTATGAGTTACTGCGGTGCCTTTAAAAGAATAAAGAATCGATTATTTATGAGTAATTTCAGTAGTTCACCATAATAGGTGTTTTTTAAACTTAAGTTATTAAATAGGTGATATCATTACAACACACCACAAAAAAATTGACATATCTCACAATTTCCACTGTTCAAATAAGATTAGGATACAAATTAAAATAAGCAGCAACGTTGCATATATCGTTTTGGTTTTATATTGCTGAACACAAATTTCATGCATTAAGCAAAATATATATATATATATATATATATATTGTTGACGTTGATTTCTGGATTGTATCAGAAAAGCCAACAAGGATTGGATTTCGGTTGAGATTTCAAAGAGAAAGAGAATGAGAATGAGAAAGTAAACAAGACACGAGTTTTTTACGTGGTAAAACTCCGATGACTAGAGAAACGTACACAGGTGGTTGAATGATCAACCTAGCCAAAATCCACTATGAATTTGGAATGTTACAAGCTCTCGATCTCTTTTTTTTCTCTCTGTATTTTGCTATGATTTCTGTGTATGCTCTATTGTCTATATCTTTTTTTTTTGGTCGAGATTATGGGTCTATTTATATGTTTATAGAACCTTAATCTGCTTTGTACAAGTAATAAAAGATCTTTGCATTTAATTGTGATTCGGTTTCTTGTTCGAAGTAGATCGTCTTCTTCCCTGTTTCGGCAACTTGTATTGAGATCGAATGGGACTTTAGTAACGTTGTCCAATAAGAACTTATTTCCTTATAAGAGTGTAGTCTTTTTGAGGAAATAGAGGTGTCTTCGAATAAGGACCCTTTATGCTTGACATTCTTTTTCTTCTCTAGAGTCCTTGATATGGATATCTTCGTGTATTTAATGACTTAATCCGTGTGAACTAAGCACTAAGCTTCTTATTCGGTTTTCTTCACATTTATCCCGAGCAAGGATAATACCAGTGGGGCTCGAGTATCATCATTTGAGCCTGAGTAGAAGCATCATTTAACCAGACCCGAGTGTCGTTAACTGATCCCGAGCAGGTTTTATTCAACATATGTTTACTCGTATTTTTCTCTTCTTCGGCAATGTCTTGTAGCATATTTTCAAAATGCCTATTCGGATGCCTATCTGGCAATTTATTTTCTTTGTTTGATGACGTGTTCATCCGATAAAATTCACATATGACAATACCCCCTTAAAATATTTTTTCTGAACAAGGTTTGTTCGGGAAAAAGTATTTCAATTAGTTATCAACATCTTTTCAGTATCCGAGTAAATATCTAGTCATAATGACGTGTTTTAATGACCACCCTGCAATTTGATTTGCCCCCTTCACACGAGATCTTTAATTATGGCGACTTTTTGGAGTTCTGACGGCGAAAGTTAGTTCTCCTCCTGACACGTATCTCTTGCCTCTTCGTTTTTCGAGGTTATTTATGAGAAAACGACCTATACGTCTTCCCATGTGCCGCCTATGTCATCAAACCTCATCATCGTTATTTCCCACCTTGAAAACCTAGGGTTTCGTACTGTTTTCTCTTTAAATTCTTCGTCTTAGGTTATGCTGGTTCATTAGGAAGAATTTACAACAGAAAGAACTTTTCTCCAACCCAGATATTTTGCAAATAATCGTGACTCTCCGTTGAAGATCTTATATCAATTCTTTATTCAAGGTTAGTTTTTAATGGAGCCATCTTCTCGTCATCATCTTTTTAATGTCGCTCTTGATGCATTAGAATGTGGGGATTTCCAGTTAGTTTCTTGTATTAGAAGATTACTGGGGGAAATCCCTGTAGATAAACCTCCATTTCTAGAAGTTGATGTTTCGGGACTTCACCCTGATGTCACTTTTAGCCCTGTATCGAGTTCTTCATCTAGTTCCAATTCTGATATTTCTGACAACATGGTACCTCTTCGAAGGATGGGAAAACGTTAAAGTAAAAGTGCAATCCGCAAACACAACTCGGGCGATATTCTGATCAGGGAGCAGATGGTCAACGAGAACGAAGTTGAAGAGGAGTTCAAGGCGTCTCGTCTTTCTTTCTCTACTGACCGCATGAGTGGGTATGACACTGAACCGAATGTGGTCGGGGCTGATGAGCTAGGAAAGTATCGTTCCCGATACTTTCCTATCTGCCCAACTCGTTAACTCTGATTCCAGCGGGTGATAGAGCTGAGTGGAACCCTCCCCCGGGCATGATGGAAATCTACGGATCCATGCTCTACTGCGGCATCACTCTTCCCCTTCAGCCTTTTATTGCCTGGTTTCTGGCTGAAGCAGGGATCACATCTGCTCAGCTAGCCCTGGATAGCTTCAAAATTCTAATGTGTATGTGGAACATGTACAGTCGGATGAATTTGTCGCTGCCTTCCCCGAGTGAAATCAGGCACTTCTTCACGCTGAGGCAGTCTGGTAAGACGGGAACTTACTTCCTTATGTCTAATCATCCAGATTGCTGGGTCCCTAAGGGGACGAAAGTGAGTCGAGAATCCGATATCTCTGATGACCCTAAAAAGAGGAGTTTTATATGGGGATTTCCTACATCTAACAAGTTCTGGAAGAACAGTTGGTTTTTTATAGGAGGGAGTCTCGGGCTCGAAGTTACTGTTTTGGCTGGGGGTACTCGAACAGTGCTGAAAGTCCCCAGTTTCTTCGTTTTCCCAGAGATTTGGAACAAGACAAAAATCTAGTATAATGATGCGGAGCTGACCAGACTTGCTGGGAGGCAGTTCGCACTTTGGAGAAAAGGAGCAAGACTTATCTCTTCATTGAGTCGAAGATGACTGAGTTCGACTTCTTTAAAAAGATTTCGCGCCAACGCAGGTGATGTAAGCGATTTTGACAACTTTTTCCTTTCATTGTTATATATTTTTTTTTGTTTTTGCATTCTGACATGGTTCCTTTTCTTCTAAGTGTTTGATACAGATGTCGTCTACGATCTTCAGGCTCGCCAAGTGAAGTCAATTATTCAGGCGAGTCGGAAAGAGGCTTCTCGTCAAGGCGATGAAGGCATAACCCCTCCTAAGTTTGACGAGGAGACTGATGCGGTTGAAGAACAATTTCCCGAAGATGTCCCTAAGGACATTTTTCAACCAACAGCTGGGGAAACTAGTGGTCCAAGTGGCCCGACCGATACTCAGCTGCATGTCGACCGGCAAAGGTAAAGGTAAAGTGGAGGTCGCGGTGAGGAGCCTGCCAAGCGGTCAGATGCCGGAGACGGAGGGTATACCTCCTCAAGCCAAGTGCCTGCAAGTCCAGACTTCTTCGAATCTTTTCGGGACGATGTCCAGGAAGACCCTGCAGCTGATCTCGGGTTCCACCGTTCTCGGGGTGAGAAGCAGAAGGCAGTTAGTTCACCAACTCGCCCTCTCAAAGTCCCTCAGGTGGTCTCATTCATCGACTCTAGCAATGAAGATGTTACGGATAAGATTACCCCGGGTGTTGGTGCTGGAGCGTCAGTAGATGCGGCAGCTTCAGATCCGAACAGGGCTTCCCCTACCCCGGAGGTTGGAAATCTAGGGGCTGAACCCTCGGGGGTTCCTTCATATCCTTCTCCGATATCAGAACCGAACAGGGCTTCCCCTACCCCCTAGGTTGGAAATCTGGGGGTTCCTTCATATCCTTCTCCCTAGGATATGTTGCGGGAGATATCCTCCGGTTAGGCTTTCATTGGGAAAGATCGCTGAAGCAGTTTTTGGGATGGCTCCTTGACCGAACGTCTTTAAAATGTCTTCAATGGTACATCTTATGTAAGTTATACCCGACTTTTTAAAAAAAATGTTTTGCTTGTCTGCCAGATTTTTAATTGTACTCCTTTGCAGATGGTGGTCGAATTTGCTGAGCTAGTTCAGACGCAGCAACATCAAGCTGGTCGAATAAGGCATCTGGAGGCTTAACTAAAGGAAAGTGAGGATAGCCGTGCTAGGGTCAAAGCGGCTTATCAGCGAGAGGTTGGTTATGCACAGGTTTTTGCTGGCCATTGTCTGGCGAAGCAGATTGAGGCCGAGGAGAGGGCAGCATCATTTCAGAACTTGTTGTCTTTTGCCCACGAATCGATGCTCAAAGCTGAACAGGAAGCAGAGCAGTCCAAGTCGGCATATGAACAGAAGATCAAGGACTTGGAACGCCAAGCTCTGACAGTCGAATCCCTATCTAAGGAGGCTAGGTTGGAACTTGAGGTTCAGGGGATCGATCATTTTAAAAGATCCCCTGCCTATGATGCTCTTCTTCTTCTTCGGGAGTTTCAGCGAGGGCTAATTTCAGTCGGCGAGTTCTTTAAAGTTAAGAATATGGTGACTGAGAAGGCCCGAGCCAACTGGGAGCTATCGATCAAACATCATATAGATCGATCCTTGGAATCCCTTCTGACTCAAATGAAGGAATGGAGAGCTTATTGCCGTAGCCGAGGCAAAGAGCCCCATCCCATGCATTTGGAGATTCCATTTGAGCACTCATTATCGACTTTTGATGCTACTCAAGAGTCGGTCGTGGAAGGTGTGGTTCCTGATGTCTGACCGATCCCAAAGGAAGATTACAGCCAGTGGATGAACGACTCAGTTGATATAATCAGTTGGCCTTCTAACGAGAGTCTGCTTCGTGAATATGAGATGGTGCCGGACCCGAGTATTGGCAATGGCTCGAAATCCTCATAACCTTAATTTTTGTAGAATTGTAGAAATTTCTTAGAAATTTCTTAGAAATTCTTTGATTCTTTGATTCTTTTATTCTTTTGAATTTGTAAAGAATTACCCTTCTCTAAAATCAATAAAATTACAAGTTTTTCTAAATGATTTTGATTTGCTTTAATTACTCAACTTCTTGATTGTTGCCGAGTACTTCATTAAACTAGCCGACTTTGATGTTTGGGTAACTTAACCGAGTATCTTATTAAACCGGTTGTTACCCAGATAACTTTAATCGCCAAGTATCTTATTAAACTGGCTCTTCGATGTTCAGGTAACTTAACTGAGTATCTTATTAAACCGGTTGTTACCCAAATAACTTTAATTTCCAAGTATCTTATTAAACTGGCTCTTTATTAACCAAGTCATCTTAAAACAGGCAAGTTTATACTTGTGTTTCATACGTGGTTGCTACCTGAACATTACATCAAGGCTCACCATGATCATATGTTCGAGTCCTTACACATTACCAAGGACGTCTCCCTAGTTTTTATGTGCAAGGGTTTGCCGAATCGTTAAGCTTTTTGAAATCGTTAAGCTTTTTGAATTGCTTAACACAACTACACATTTTACTGGAATTTTTCCCGATAGCGTCCCGAGCTGATGCATCGGGTTTTCCTTTTTACGAAAGTCATTTTAACCTTGCTCGTTGGCATGCTCCTTCTAGCTTCTCCACCCATTTGTGATTTAATGGTCCCGAGTATTCTATTTGCATGTTCTTATTATCATGCTTGTCTTCCATATGTTCTTATTATCATATGCTTTCTTTTGGAAATCCCGAGTTTGATGCTTTTCTTTCATAAATCCCGAGTGATTTTTTATTCATAACTGCAAAAACAATAAAATTATAAATTACAGCTAATATTTATCCTAACTAAAATTGTTCTGACTAGAAAAAAGAATAAAAAATAATTTTAAGGATAGAAAATCTTCAGATATTGGGCATTGCATGGTCGGGGTAAAACCTCTATATTAGGTCGTGCAATCCAATATGCCCCATAGCCAGCTATTCCTTCGATTTTGTACGGGCCTTCCCATTTGTCAGTCAGGGAACCTGCAGCTTTATTTTTTGTGTTCAATGACACCTTTTTGAGTACCAGGTCTCCTAACTGGAATTTACTAACCCGAACGTGAGAGTTATAGTAGCGAGCTACCCTTTGCTGATATGCCATATTTCGTATTCGGGATTTCTCCCTTTTCTCTTCCAGCTCATCTAGACTTTGTAATAGCATATCAACGCTCTGTTCTTCATCATATAGCTTGACCCGGGGTGACATATATGATGTTTCTATAGGAATAACAGCTTCTGTTCCAAACACTAAAGTGAATGGAGTTTCTCCTGTTGAAGTTCTCGATGTTGTCCGATACGCCCATAACACTTCGGAAAGTTTTTCAACCCAGCTGCCTTTCTTGGCATCTAGCTTTTCTTTGATTGTGTGCTTGATGATTTTGTTCACTGCTTCCACCTGCCCAATTTTCTAAGGGTCGACAGGTGTGGCATAGTAGTTGGCAATCCGGTACTCTTTGCATAGCTGTCTGAATTTCAAGTTATCGAACTGGGTGTCGTTGTCTGTGATTATAGTGTTTGGGACTCCAAACCTATAAAGTATATTCTTTTTTATGAAATTTGTGGTGTTTGCTTATGTGATATGCACGAATGCTTCAGCTTCTACCCACTTCGTGAAATAGTCAACGGCTACTATTGCATACTTCGCTCCACCCCTGTCCCGGCTGGCATTGGGCCGATTAGATCCAAGCCCCATATGGCAAATGGCCATGGGGACGTGAGGTTTCTGAGCTGCGCAGGGGGCTGTCGGATGTCATTAGCAATCCCTTGGAAAGTATTGTGCAGGTGAGAATAGAGTAGGCCAATAATAGCCTTGCCTAAGTACCTTGTGTGCCAAACTTTTACCCCCAGTGTGGTTTCCGCAAACTCCTCCATGGATTTCCTGTAATATCCGATATGCATCTTCCTCTGATACACATCTTTGGAGTGTTCGGGAATACCCCCTTCTTTATAGTTCTCCTCCAACCAATGTGTACCTGGCTGATCTATACCTGATGTGTTTTACTTGTAAGGGATCTTCCGGGAGTACGCCTTCTTCTAGGAATCTTTTTAGTTGAGTCATCCAACCGTCTTACGGTGTTCGGATTTTGAAATTTCCAAGTATCTTGGTTCAGCTGTGCTTGGTTTAAAGAGATTTGCAACCGGAATAGTCTTTGGCCTGATTGTAGTTTTTGCTGACGCTAGTTTGGACAATGCGTCTGCCTTTTCATTCTCCTCCCTGGGGATCTGGGTAATCTTATATTCTTTAAATTTCTGGAGGAGCTGTTTCACAATGTCACGGTAGATTATCATGCATTCATCCTTTGCTTGGTACTCGTCCAGAACTTGGTTGACAATTACCTGTGAATCACTGAATATCTCAACCTCATTTGCCCTGAGAGCTATGTAGACTCTGAGTCTAGCTAGTAGCGCCTCGTACTCGGCCTGATTATTGGTTGCTTTGAAGTCGAACCTCATGGCACACTCGACATCATCTCCTTCTGGAGTGCATACTACAATCCCTGCCCCGATGACATGAGTGTTTGAAGAGCCATCAACATACAATTTCCAAATGAAGCTTTTACCCAACATCTTTTTTGCTTCAAGGTTCGGTTCTGTGAATTCTGCTATGAAATCTGTCACTGTTTGCCCTTTGAGAGATGTCCTGTGGATATAGTGGATATCGAATTCATTTAGCTCAATTGCCCATTTGGTTAATCTCCCTGAAATCTCAGGCTTCTGTAAAATCTGCTTTAATAGGCAATCGGTGAGAACCTGGATTGTATGAGCCTGGAAGTATAGCCTTAGCTTTCTTACTATTGAAACTAGTGCCAGGGCAATCTTTTCTGTCTGTGAATATCTGGTCTCAGCTGGTAGAAGTGTCTTGCTGATGTAGTACACTGGTTTAGTACTCCATCTTCTGTTCTGACTAGAACTTAGCTTGCTGCCAGTTTTGTAATTGACAAGTACAGTTGGAGTGTCTCCCTCATCTGAGGTTTTGAAAGGATGGGAACTTGTCCTAAGTACTCTTTAATTTTTAAGAATGCATGCTCGCACTCTTCATTCCATTCAAGTCCTTTCCCTTTTTTAATTACTTTGAAAAACGGTGCACATCTGTCTGTGGCTTTTGAGATGAATCTTCCTAAGGAAGCCAGACATCATGTTAGGCGCTATACTTCTTTGAGTGTCCTGGGTGAAGTCATTTTCTGAAGGGCCTGGATCTTATCGGGGTTGACTTCGATTCCTCTTTGATGGACTTGAAAACCCAGGAATCTTCCTGAAGGAACCCCGAATAAACACTTGTTCGGATTTAGCTTCATTTGGTATCTCCTCAAAATATTAAATGTTTTCTACAGATCTAAAGTATACCTGTCTGTTTTGATGCTCTTGGTCAGTATGTCATCAATGTATACTTCCATGTTCCTTCCTATTTGCCGTGAAAAGATTTTGTTTACCAACCTTTGATAAGTTGCTCCTGTATTTTTCAATCCAAAGGGCATCACAGTATAGCAGTACAAACCCCGATCAGTTGTGAATGTTGATTTTTCTTCGTCAGTCTTATTCATCCTGATCTGGTTATACCCTGAGTAAGCATCCATGAAACTGAGTAACTCATGGCCTGATGTAGCATCCACCAACTGATCTATCCTCGAAAGTGGAAAACTATCTTCCGAGCATGCCTTGTTCAGATCTATGAAATCTATGCACATCCTCCACTGTCCATTCTTCTTTTGGACGAGGACTACATTAGCCACCCATTGAGGGTAATTGACCTCTCTAATTGATCCTACAGCGAGTAGCTTCTCTACTTCTTATTTGATCGTCTGACTTTTTTCAAGATTGAATGATCTTCTCTTTTGTATCACCGGTTTTGCATTCGGGTATACTGTGAGATGGTGAGATATTATTCGAGCATCTATCCCGACCATGTCTTCATGACTCCAAGCGAACACATCCCTGTATTCTTTAAGTAGCTCAATGAGGCTTTGTTTGACTCTTCCTTCCAGGTTGGCCCTGATCTTGACATTTTTGTCTGGTTCATCTTCTTTCAGGATGATTTCTTCAATCGGTTAAGTTTTGGATTCATTCTGCTCTTCTCTTAGATCGAATTCGAATGATAGGGGCTTTTCGTTCTGACTCGGCTGTGTTATAATGCAAACCTGTTCATTCTTGTCCTTGTATACTGACAGGTTAGCTCTTCGGGCAATCTCTTGAGATCCTTTGACTACCCCGACCCCATGTTCGGTCGAGAATTGCATCATTAAGGCATAAGTGGCTGTTAGGGCCTTAGTTTTATTCAGGAATGGTCGTTCTAATAGTGCATTATATGGCCAATTCTCCAAGTTTGCCACCAAGAAGTCAATCAATACAGTTCTCTAGCAATATGCTACTCCAATCTTCACATGTAGCTTTACCGTTCCGAGTGGCCTAACCTCAGCTCCCCCGAATCCTCTGAGTGGGGTATGGAAGGGTTGTAGATCCTTTCGGTCTAACCTGAGTTGAACGTATACGGCTACATTGAGAATATCTGCTGAGCTTCCATTATCTATCTCGATTCTCCTAACTTCCCGGTGACCAATCCGGACACTTATGAATAAGGCGTTATTTGGCCGAACATAGACGCCATGTGAGTCTGCTTCTGTGAATGTTATTGGGTGTCATCCTTCCTTTACCCTCTTTGGGTCTGGCTCGATCGAGTTTACATCAAAGTTATTTCTTACTTCTACTGCTTCTCTGATTTCTTGAGTTCGTTCTCGGTTACTTCTTCCAATGGATGGTCCTCCAAAGATCGTGTGTATTACTTGATTGGCCTCCAGACTGACCCTTTGATTTTGACCAAAGCCGTGATCAGTCCTGATCTCTTTCCTTGCTTCTAATTTTTCATCCCTTTTCAAGATCACATCCTGTAAATGTCCTTCCCGAATGAGGGTTTCTATGTAATCTCTGAGCTGGTAACATTTGGAGGTCTCATGACCGATTTTCTTATGGAACCGACAGTATTTGGTTGTGTCTCACCGAGCAAACTGAGATTGACGGCGTGCCTCTTGTACCATATTTTTTGTTTCATAATGGCCAGGATTTCCTTCTGTTTTTCTGAAAAGAGGTGTAATTGGTGTATCTACCTCGATACTTCTCAGTGGTCTGTTCGGCATTACGCCCATTACCCCCGTCCTTGCTTTTTTTTTTGCCATTTCCCTTCTGTTTTCCTTTCTGGTTCTTAGACTAGACATCCTTCTGTTCGGGTTTTCCTCCATGCATATAGCATCCTCAGGTGGCCAATTCTTCTTCCTCGACCAGTGCATATCCTCCTGGCATATCCATCAGTTCTGCATATCTAGTCAGTAGGGCTCTCCTTAAATCAAAAGATAGCCGACCATTCTGCAAGTTGTTGATGAATGCAACAATTATTGCTTCATCATTTGCGCTGCCAATTTCTGACACTGCTTGGCCGAATCTTTCCAAGTATTTCTTCAGTGACTCATCCTTCCCTTGCTTTATTTGAGAAGGTGAGCTACTGACTTTTTCATGTGAACATTACTCAGAAATTGCCTTGAAAAGCTCCTGCTCAGTTCATTGAAATTTTTGATACTTGCTGGGGGTAATCTTCCGAACCACCTTGAACCCATATCTCCCAGGGTTTGTGGAAAGTTGAGACATAGTAAGGGATCACTATGGGCATACTGAGCCATGGCACTTTTATAGCTTCTCACGTGCTTTTTTAGATCTATATCTTTCTTAAATTGCTCCAAGTGTGGCATCCTGAACCTTTCTGGGAATGAGGTCCGTAGGATTTCCTTGGTGAATGGACTGTCAGAATCGTCATCAGATAAATCATTATACCCGTAACGTCTGACCAGTGCATCCATTTGACGCCTATTGTTCTCAACTTCTTGAGTTAGGCTCTGGATTATAACATCTCTGTCTCCCACCGGGCTACCCCTACGGTTAAACCGTTGGTTGACTGCCATTCTTTCTAGCTCTTCACTTTGATACCGAGTTTCTCGTATGACTCCGTGATGGCGCTTGTGATGATGCCGATCACTATCTTCTGATGACAACCGATCTCTGTGCCGGTCATATTTACGGTGTCTAGCACATACTGTCTGATCCTGGTTCTGCTTCTGGCGTAATCGTTCCTCTTCAGGTGTTTCACGTCCAGACTGATTGACTGGGGTTGAGTTCCTTTCGGCTTTTGGTGTATTTATTTATGGCTCTACTACAACCGAACGAAGCCTTACCGGTGAAAGGTTAGGAGTTTGTGCTTCTGCAGCCAGTAAATCAACTCCTTCCTTTGCTGCAGCGCCTCTCGAAAGCGTAGTGTCAGGCCTCTGCTAGTCAGAGGAACTTGCTGGATCCCTGCTAGGAGTGTGGGTTGGCTCTCCGTGTTTGTAGCAGGATCCCGTGAGGTATTGCCAACATGAAAGTTATCTGAAGATCTTTGGCCATTCTCGGAGTTGCTTCTGCTTCCTTCCATAGTTGTTAATTAAGTCGGAGGTTCAACCCCTCCTTCTAGCGCCAATTGTTGACGTTAATTTCTGGATTGTATCAGAAAAGTCAACAAAGATTGGATTTCGGCTGAGATTTCAAAGAGAAATAAAAGGAGAAAGTAAACAAGACACGAGTGTTTTACGTGGTAAAACTCCGATGACCAGAGAAACGTCCACGGGTGGTTGAATGATCAACCTAGCCAAAATCCACTATGAATTTGGAAGGTTACAAGCTCTCAATCTCTCTTTTTTCTCTCTGTATTTTGCTATGATTTCTGTGTATGCTCTATTGTCTATATCTTTTTTTTTACGAGATTATGGGTCTATTTATATGTTTATGGAACCCTAATCTGCTTTGTACAAGTAATAAAATATCTTTGCATTTAATTGTGATCCGGTTTCTTGTTCGAAGTAGATTGTCTTCTTCCCTATTTTGGAAACTTGTATTGAGATCGAATGGTACTTTAGTAACGTAATCCAATTAGGACTTATTTCCTTATAAGAGTGTAGTCTTTTGAGGAAATAGAGGTGTCTTCGGATAAGGAACCCTTTATACTTGACATTCTCTTTCTTCTCTAGAGTCCTTGATATGGATATCTTCGTGTATTTAATGACTTAATCCGTGTGAACTAAGCACTAAGCTTCTTATTCGGTTTTTTTCACATTTATCCCGAGCGAGGATAATACCAGTAGAGCCCGAGTATCATCGATTGGGCCCGAGTATCATCGTTTGAGCCCGAGTGGAAGCATTATCTAACCGGTCCAGAGTGCCGTTAATTGATCCCGAGTAGGTTTCATTCAACATCTGCTTACTCTTGTTTTTCTCTTCTTCGGCAATGTCTTGTAGGATATTTTCTGAATGCCTATTCGGATGTCTATCTGGCAATTTATTTTCTTTGTTTGATGACGTGTTCATCCGATAAAATTCACATATGACATATATATATATATATATATATATATATATATATATATATATATATGTAGTCTTGTTCTGGTCGGTGCGTACTGAAATAACTTATATCAGTACGTTGCATGTGGACCACTGATTATGGAGAAGTTTTAATAAGTGTATACACTTTGAGTCAAAGTATGTAACTCTAATTAGTGGTGGCAAATTGGGCCGACCCGACTCGTTAGGCCTGCCTGCTTAACGGGTCGGGCCGGGCCTGGTCTGGTCTGGCCTTGCCTGTTAGGGAGACAGGCCGAGCCGAGCCGGCCTGTTTGTAGGGATGGGGGGCTTGGCCTAGCCCGCGGCCTTTGCTGAGATGAGCCGATTCGGGCCTTTAACAAGCCTGCCCGTTAAGGGCACAATAGGCCTTTAACTGGCTCAACAGGCCTTTAACGGGCCAACCAGTTAAGGGCTCAATGGGCCTTTAACGGGGCGGCCCGTTAAGGGCTCAACGGGCTCTTAACGAGGTCAGCCCGTTAAGGGTTTAACATTAGTAACATTAATATCATTAGTTATAAACATATTAATATCTAATAATAATTAATAATTAAATATCAAATGAAAGTAAATAAATTTTAAAAAAAAAAACATAAGACAATACCTTAGAGTAAGAGCCTTAGAATATGTTGAGACTAGAGAGTGGGAGGTATCAAGTATATACTGTAATAGTATATAGTATATAATAATATAATATAAAATATATAGTGTATATAATATATTAAATAAATAAAATAAATTACAAAATAGTTGAAAGAGAGTGAATGACAGAGTGAGAGATGTTGGAGATTGTAGAGAATAGAGAAAATAAGAGAGTAGGGAAGTAGAGAAAGTGTAGGGAATGAGGTGAGGGTGATGGGGTATTTATAGGAAAATGTTAAGTTAGGGTATAATTGAAATGAATTGTAAAAGATTTTTTAAAAAATGTAATTTTTAAAAGTTTTGGGCATTTTTTAAACCCTCCAACTGTCACCAACGGCTCCTGGATACTTACAAAAGCCACCCTTAAATTCAAATTTCAAAATTTTAAATTCAAATTTTGAAAATTTTGAATTCTAGCGAGCCTTAACAGGCCGCCTGCCAGCTGGCTCGCGAGCCGATTCACAGACGGCTCGCGGGCCGACCAGTTAAGGTCTGCCAGAATACATATTTTTCAAAAAAAAATTAGGCCCGCAGGCCTGACTGGCCTGCAGGCTGCGACCTCTAGGCTTGGCCTGTTAAGCTGGCGGGCCGGGCCGGGCCAGTCTGAGCCTGCGACCAAGCAGGCCGAGCCGGGCCGCTCGTTAAGGCCCGACCCATTTTGCCACCTCTAACTCTAATGGTCCACATACAGTGCACCGATAAAGTTATATCAATAGGCACTGACTTGAGCAAATCAATATATATATATGGTTAGGTTAAAACAACTTAAATTTACGACTTAAAATTTTGAACATCTCAATCATCCATGTGCTTTGAATCTATAAATGCATTCAAATCTCAACCATTGTAATTAGAGCACATGAGTGGTTGAGATGTTAAAGTCAAAATTGTAAATCACAATTTTAAGTTGATTTAGCTTAACCATATGAACATATATATATAAGTAAGGAATGAATTCACAAAGAGCCAAAAAATATATTGATTATTGTTTTTAGCCATCAATTTATTTTTTACTGTTTTCATCACTTTTGAGCACTCTAAGACAAAAATACCCCTAAATTTGAAATTTGGAAAAAAAAAAGAAAAAAAGAACAAAAAGTGCAGACGTTCAGTTCTGTTTTTGTTAGGGCTAAGTTATATCAGGTAAAAGAAAGAAAGAGAGAGAGAGATATAGGAAGAGAAAAAAGAGATTTTTGTCAAACCTTTCATCGTTGCCACCCCTCTCACGTCGGCGCCTTTGTCTCCCAGTCCGCCACACCTCTCACTGAATCTGCTGCTCTAGGTCTTCGACGCCGTCTTAAACTACCGTCCATCGTTGTTATTGTTGCTCTTACTCGTCGAAGCCGTTGTTGTTGGTCGTCGATGCCGTTGTCGTCTTCATTTCTTATCGATCATCAAATCTGTTAGTTTCATGGAAGTTTAATCCCCTATTTTTCAATCAAAGGTAGCCCAATAATCATGTGTTTAATCCCTGCTCTTGGGTTTGTGTTTTGCTCTTGTGAACCCTTGGTTTGTGATTGTCCTTAATTTTTTCTTCAATGGTGTATATGTTGGGGTTTATGATGTGATCTCGAACTTTGTATATGAGTGTCATATACGGATGGATACAGTAAGAGACGTGCAATCTAAAGAGTCTATAGATAGCAAATAAAGCTGGGTACTTTATTTATAGTTAATCTATAGCTGCGCTCCGTGCCGTAATGTACAGTGATTCTATCCTTAATCATTCATATGAGATATGGGAATTGAGGCACCTTGTATGATGTGATCATATAGGACCGGGCCGTGATCATATAGGACCAGGCCATGATCTATATGAATCTCACACCAAGATCTGTTTACCGATGAGATTCATATATATCAACTAATGATAGCTATATGTGGGTGATCTTAATCCTGAGTGTCTTATCGACTCCTTCAGGTTAGATCGTGGTCTTTGATATACCATGGGTAAGGTCAGATGCATTTCCTGATCAATATACTCTGTATGTTGGGATTACGGTTTGGCTTATGGCTGGGAAGGTTTGTACACAATAGTTGAATCCACTCCTTCTTGTGAGAAGTAGATGGTAGTTCCCTTAAGGGTTGATTCGGGGCTTGGACAATATGAGCGCTCTCCTAATTCTGTGAGGAAATAGGATTTATTGTCCATTAGAGAATCAATGGTACTTAAAGGATATATGTAATTAGAGGGGTATAACGGATATTATGACCCAGCTCTAATTATGAACTACTTTGGAGGATCACACCATATGTAATAGCTATATCGATGGACACCGAGTTGTATCGGTCTGTGTAAAAACGTCTGCAGTTGAGAGAGTGCAGCTTCGAGTTTTTAGTGGAATAACACCGGAGTTAATAATCAAGGCATATTAATTAAAGAGTTTAATTAATGATTCTGAGGATTATTGGAGCTCAAAATATTGTGGGTCCATTAGGTCCCCTTGCTAGCCCGATCGATTTATGTAATAAGGGTCACGGTTAATTAATTGGATTGTCCAATCAATTGTGTTACGAAAGTGACACGTATTTATTCAAAAATTAATTGAATAATGAGATTATTTAATTAATGGATAATGATGATTAAATAACTTAAATAATGAGATTATTTAATTATATTATTAATCACTAAATGGAAGGTGTATGTTGATATTTATTTTTGAATAAAATAAGATAATATGATTATTTTATTTTATTAAATTAAATATTTTATTTTTGAATTTAAATAGTTTGAATTCAAAATTAAAATCAAATAAAAGATATGAGATATTTTTTTTATTTGAAAGTTTTTTAAAAATCAAATTAGATTTGATTAGATTTTAAAAATATATATATATATATATTATTGAAAAAAAAAGGTGTTGTGTGTTTTCACGCACAACCCTTATATATATATACATTGACAAAACAAAAAAAAATGGTTTTTGTTTTTGGCATAAGAGACAAAAAAAATGGTTTTTGTTTTTGGTTTTGCATAAGAGACAAAAAATTGGTATTTGTTTTTGTCATAAGTACAAAAGAAAAGCAAAAGTGTTGCGTGCAAGTGATTGTACCAAGAAAAAAATATATATAACTATTATTTTTTAAACTATTAGAATTGTTCTAGGTTGTTTTTTTTTAAGAAGAAATAGTTTCTCCATTCGTTTTTCTCTACATCCTCCATCTTAAGTTCTTGAGAACCGTGATGTGCCTACACGCAGTTACAAGTCCCGGGAATAGCTAGGAAAATCAGTGGTACAGACCAGGAGCAAATCGAAAAGTGAAGGAGCCTTCAAACGTTGGTATGGTTCTATTTTTTTATTTTTTATTATTGATTACAATTTCCTGTATTTACATATATATTTTATTAGTGTAATAATGTTTATATGTATTTATTTCAAAAATAATTACGATCAAAAGTTCACTGGTCCCAGATACAGGTTACGATCTGTATAAAAAAATTTAAAACTTACTTCCGCTGCGTGACCGGTGAACGAGGTTCCAACAGTATATTGGGTAATGAATTAGTGTATTTTGTTTCTATTTGTGTAAATTATTTATATTGGAAAATTAATTAGATTTTAAATTTTATAATTTTAAGAATTTGTTTTCTTTGTTTCCATTTTCTTTTCATGAATTTATATGATTTTTAGTCTTCGTGTCAGTTTTTACATAATACAACTTTCAATCACCTTTTTGAAAAGAAAAATATGTTATGTGTTCAAAATGAAAATAGCTTATTGGTTCAAAAACCCCAACAGTTTTTCTTTAAAAAAAATGGTGTTGGATTTGGTGGGATTGATTCAATGACTATTTAGGGACATTTGAATTGCTCAAACTACGATTGTTCTTGTTGTCGTGATGGAATTTGATTTTGTGATTGTTAATGGTGAAATATATGTTTATTTTTTATTTGTAACATGTTACAAGGATTTTATTTGTAACATGTTACTAGGATTGATTGGCATGTAATTTGGATTGATTGTCATGAAACTTAGTTTTTCCTGGCATGTAACTTGTATTAATTGGTTGTCTTCTCGTGATTCAAATATAATTGGAGTTTTGATAGTTAGAAGTTCATCTTGGTTATTTGGTCTTGATACAGTTGAGATTGTGATAGGACTTGAGAAGGAATTCAGTATCAGTATGGAAGAGGATAGTGCACAAAGCATCCTAACCGTACAGGATTTTACAGATCTTATTAATAAGCTCAAGGACGATGCTTAGAAGAAGTAATCACTGGAATACAAGTCATATTTTACTGTACTAGTTTTATCTATGAGGAATTTATGAATGGGATAGTTTTCATTGTTGTTGTGAACTGTGTTTCATTTATTTATTAGCGCCCATGAATTTTGTTAAGAGAATAATTACATTATAAAGGTAGTTTTTTGCAAAAAAAAAATGTTGGTGCTATATATAGATGCTAAGCCTTTTTTTATTAATCATTGTTTCTTTTTATGGTTGATAATTATTTGGCAACAGTAATTTTGATTGTTGTGACGGTAAAGAACTATATTCTTACGATTCTACTTTGTTTCTAATTTGTCAGAGTTTAATTGTTTTTCTTACGATGTACTTCGGTGAGTCCTTCCAACTATATTGTGTAAGTCTAGATATTTCGTTTAGAATGGCATACCTCCCAGGCTCCCAGAAGATGTTTCATGTTGTACGATTGGGCCCGAAGAAGGAGTGTCCACCTCAAAACAACAATGCAAGTTGTAATGTTTCAAGCGGCATGTTTGTTGTTTGACAACGTATAATTGTTTAATTGATGATTATGTCATGAATACATTTTATTATTAAAAAAGCCACCGCCAATGTATATTGCAATTTAAATAGCCTTCCGGATATTATGAAGGTTCTTTGGACATAGTTGTTTTGAAGTGTATGAAATGAACAATACTCGAATTTTGTTCTTTGAAGTGTATCAAATCAGTCTTCCAATTATAGTGATTAAATGAGCAGGCATGTAACTTCATTTTTAACCAGCATGTAACTTTGATATCAACTGACATGTAACATTACTGGAATTGTGAATGAAATCAATCTTACAAACGTGATTATTAAATGAACTAGCATGTAACTTCATTTAGAACTAGCATGTAACTTCAGTATCAACTGACATATAACTTCTAGCATGTAACATTACTGGAATTGTGAATGAAATCAATCTTCCAAATGTGGTGATTAAATACGTTGGCATGTAACTTCATTTTTAACTAGCATGTAACTTCATTTTTAACTAACATGTAACTTCAGTATCAACTGATATGTAACTTCTAGCATGTAACATTACTGGAATTCAATTCTCATATCATTTAAAAACAACATTGATAATACATAAAATAATTAAGACATCATCGCTAATACATGATTCCAATTTCATCGTTGTGACTGCCCCTGTCAATGTCGAGTATCGAGTTGTCATCAATGTTATCAATGTTGGACGACTGACTGTTCTCTTGATCATCAATGGTTTCATCGTTACATACAATTGGGTCTACAATTGGAATGGACCACATGCTGCCAGTTGCCAGACAAACCCCTCATACACGAGTTGTGAAGTAGGTAGGTTACATTGTTTAAGAAACGTCGATTGTACTATGTTGTCATCTTGCAAACAATATGTTGCTTCCTTCGCAGAAACAGAGACAAAAACCTCAGGCAATAGCTTATCTTCATCCATCATACATGACACATCATTGTCATTCTCAATTCTCGAATGACCAGTACCACTATTTGTGAATGCCAATGAGCATAATTGTAAGTTGTACCTAGTAGCATCAACTTTGGTAACATCTTGTACCAACTTCACCAAGGCATCATAACTCAAACCTTTAGGAACATTGACCCACTTTGTCATACCACCCTCACAATAATTGCCCACCCAACTTCCATCATGATAGATGGCCAATTACGTTGCACCCTTATTTCTACATGTAAAGTAATTGACATTTAAAGTATTTGACATGTAACTTTAAAAATAACCTAGCATGTAACTTCAAAAATAAACTAGCATGTAACTTCGTAAATAACCTAGCATGTAACTTCAAAAAAAAATTAGCAAGTAACTTAGGTATAAAAAATAAATTACCATATACGGTCTACGATAACATGCATGTAACTTTAAAAAATACTGGCATGTAACTTTATAATAGATGGGTTTCACTCTAAATCCAAATTACCGAGAGACATGTAACTTTACAATAAACTGACATGTAATATCAAATTGAACTGGCATGTAACATTAAAATGGCCTGGCATGTAACCTGGGAACAAAAAATTATAGAACATGGGTTTCACTCAAAATCGAAACCAATCTCTTTTTCTTCAAATCAAACTTAATGATTCTTGTCAAAAACAAGTGGGGAAGGGTTACATACTTTAAAAACTTCTAGGTTTCAGATATGGATCTTCCTTTCAAGATTGTAGTGACCCAAATTAGTTGACATAGATGAAATGATGAGCGAAATGCTGAGCCAAAGAACCGAAATGCTGAGATGAAGACCCAAAGTACAGAGATGAAATGAAGAGATGAAGACCCAAATCGGTTTAGAGAGAGAGAGATGAAGACCCAAATCAGTTTAGAGAGTGAGAGATAAAGACCCAAATCGGTGTAGAGAGAGATAAAAACCAAATCGGTGTAGAGAGAGATAAAGACCAAATCGGTGTAGAAAGAGATATAGATGACCCAGTCCAGAGAGAGAGGAATCGGTGTCCAGAGAGAGAGATGAAAATCTGATTTTCAAACGACAATGGAGGGTGAAGACATTGATAACCCCAATTTTTGGGTGGGAAATTTTGGGTCAAGTAAAAAAAAAGTAAGGGCATACTTGTCACTTCAAGGTTAAATATGCTAACTATAATAAAAATTAAACTTTTGACTAAAAACAATAACTCAATAAGTTTTTGGGTTATTTCTTGCAATGGGTTCAAAATATTAATGGCACTATTTTTAGGGGATGTTATGCAAATATCACCACATTAATAATATATGTTCAAAAGGCACTAATTAAGGTGACCAGACCAAAATACCCCCAAAAGGGAGTTGTCGTTTTCAAACAGAGAGAGAAAAAGCACAATGATTCACCGGTAACGATTTTGACGGTGAAGTCAGTCGAAGTTGGAAAGCAGTGGATTTTCGAGACATCACGAGAAGATTTGCAATCGATCGATGTTAGCTGAGTTTGATTTTGTTATGGTTTTTGTTGATTTAAATTGTAGATTAGGGTTGAATTAAGGATCTGAGAATAATTATGGGTTAGGTTAGGGTTTGAAATGAGGTTGAATAGTTGTTGAGGAAGATGGATTTCTAGGTTTCCGAGACTTTTTGAAATAGCTTCGAGCGTTTTGTGTGTTAACCCGAGCTTTTTGAAAATAACTATGAGCTTTGTTTTTAGAAAAATAGGTTTAGTTTATCTAAGCCTTTTTTTGAAAGCTCCGAGCTTTTTTTGTAAACTTCCAAGATTTTTTTTTGTTTTTAAAATTTAGGATGGTTAAAACCCAAGTTTTTTTCTCATAGACTCGAGCTTTTTTATACTATGTCTGAGACTTTTTATACTATGTTCGAGACTATTCATAGCTCCGAGTTTTTGTATCAAAGGCCTAAGCATTTTTATAAAAGGCCTGAGCTATTTTTTCAAAGGCCCGAGCATTTTTTACAAAGGCCTGAGCTTTTTTATCAAAGGCCCGAGCTTTTTTATCAAAGGCCCGAGCTTTTTTTACAAAAGCCCAAGCTTTTCTTCAATGGCCCGAGCTTTTTCATATTGTGTCCAAGACTTTTTATACTGTGTCTGAGACTATTCATAGCTCCGAGCTTTTGAATCAAAGGTCCGAGCTTTTGAATCAAAGGTCCGAGCTTTTTTATCAAAGGGTCGAGCTTTTTTATCAATGGCCCGAGTTTTTTTTCAAAGTGTCGAGCTTTTTTTACAAAGACCTGAGCTTTTTAGTAGTGTACTTATGTATTGTTTCTGTGAAATTTCAGACGAGGAATCGCTTGAAGAAATTGCTTAAAACTCCGGAGGTAGAGTGGTACGAGGGCAAACTCACTCGCCACGACTATTTTGACGCCCTTAGCAGTATAAACGACGCACCTAACCGGATCCCTGAAGAATTTGTTGTTGAAGACTGTCGTCGGTTCATGGAGTCCTATTTCAAGCATTTCATGACGATACATCGACAGATGAAGTTTTCGGGTGGTGATATCCATCAGCTGCTTTTGCAGAAGCTGTATCTTAATGGCCTGACAAGTGATATGCGGTTCATATTAAGGAATCATGAGGTGAGATTTTCAAAGGTAGAATTCTGCCTGATCACCATATTACGGTTTGGAGTCGTACCGGACACGACCCAGTATGCTAGCGTTGACAATGGCATACATCAGCGGTACTTCGGTGGTATAGATGAGGTTTCGTTGGAGAACCTGAGAGTTGTTCTGAACCTCAAAGAGTTTCAATAGTTGTACGATGGTGTGAAGCTTTGCATTCTCTATATGTTGAAATGGATATTGATGGGGACGAGAGAGTGAAGATTCCAGTTTGGCAGTTTCAGCTGGTAGAGGATCTCTATGCCTTCGATGCTTTCCCGTGGGGTGCCCACATTTACAGGCATTCCATATTTTCATTCAAGCATGCGCTTGACGAGCGACAGGAGCGGTTCAAAAGACGCTAGCAAGTAAAGGGCGCTAACGTACACATGCTAGAGACCTACAACATTTATGGTATATCTCACGCCCTGTTGGTAAAAATTTTGAATTATAACATTAATTTATTTTTTGTGTGATACATTTTAAAAATTCTTATCGTACTTATCTTTTATGAAGATATTTGCTTTCGAAGTGATCCTAGAGCTTGGCATCAAGTTCGAGACTCGGAGGACAACTGACATGTCTACCGGTATAATGAAGTGGAAGTTAAATAGACAACCAAGAGCAGATAAGTTGTCCAGGATATTCATAGTGTGGGTAAGTATCTTATTTGTTAATATTTATAGTTGTTACAATTACAACGGTTTCAGACGTTTGTGAGGACGAAACTGATGTCCATAACGGCTGAAAGGGGTTCACGGTATTATACAGGCAGTCTGTATACGAATGGCTAGAATGTTGAAGTTTTGGTACCGAATCACGATTCAGAAGGGTATACGAGTGTTAGACCAGGTGATACAGAGGGTTCGAAGCTGAAGTATGATGGTGGGAGTCCACAGATGCAATCAGAGGGTTCGGAGCCAAAGTTAGGTTATGGCAGACAGCGGAGGAAGAGTCGGGTTCGATTTAGGATGCCTGGATATACTGTTGGAGACTCTTCAAAAAGAGACGTTGGAGGGGATCGCGAGGTACGTCAAATTTCTTGTTATGTTCTATTTTATTTGAAATGCTTGTACAAGTTTAAGTACTGACAACTTCATTTTTTTTATGATCGTTTGGACCGTAGAATCCAAGGTGTGGTGGATTCCGTTGCTGCTTTATAGGAGGATCTCATGAAGAGTAATAAGGAAAGGGATATAGCAGCATAAGGAGGTGATGGACTTCCTTCAAGAGCGATGGGGTTCACCATCACGGTCAGACATGGATGATCCATCATCCCATGAGGCCATGACCGAGACTCCAGACCTTAAGATAGAGATGGGCGTCGTAGTCTGGACGAGGGGACAGACTCTGGTACAGAACCTCATATCCCGGGTGCCGGACCTGAGATGCAGGGAACCTGGAGTGGAGTTACAGCATGAGATCTAGAGACACCTATCGAGGGTTTACTAGAGTTTTCCCTGATTATGGAGATCCAGGAGACATTACTCTAGGTAGTTGTATCACATCGCCCCCCCTCTCCCTAGGGACACCAATCTATCTTGTCGCACCCGTCCCTCTAGAGACAATGGACATGGTACATCCCTTCACACCTCTCCCCCTACCACTAGGGACATCGGTCCATCCCGTCACATCCCTCCCCCCAGGGATAGTGGACACGGTACATCCCGTCGTACCCCTCTCCGAGGGACACCTCTTTGACATCCAGTCGCACGCCTCTCCTTCCCCTTATGGATACTGGTTCATCCCGTCGTACCCCTCTCCCCAAGAACAGTGTACACAGTACATCCCGTCGTACCCCTCCCCCGAGGGACACCTCCAGGACATCCAGTTGCACGTCTCCCCCAAGGGCCAGCTCCCAGATATCCCGTCACACCCATCCCCCTAAGGAAACCTATCAGTGTAGGCCGCGGGCTCACAAACGAGGGTGGCAGTTGCTGAGCCCATACACTGACCTCTGTCAGCCGAAGAGGCATAGGACAGCGATGACAGCATCAGATCATGCGTTCACCCTCCACGTTTTAGTAGACGCGGATTGGCCGGTGACTTACAAAGCATTCAAGAGGAACGACACGGGGAAATTGTAAGTATAACACTTTCTACCTTATTGAAGCACCTCAGTAAATTGACTTACATGGTTTTCTAACTTTTTCAAATAAATACAGATGTGATATGGATCTACTAGAGCCTATAGATTGTAACAGAACTACATGGAGTTGTTCGACACGGTACGTTCCTTACTTGAAATGTCTTTGACGTTCTTTATGGTAGAATTCTAACGTCTGTTACTAAATTTTTTGTCAGCATATGGCAGCGTACCTGCACATCTTATGGCAGCGTCAGCGAGCATACCCCAAAGTGTACAATCAGATGATTAAACTACTGGGATATCATTTCATTGTAAGTGTTTTTAATGTACCAGTTTTACAAAAACGTTTAATGTTTTTCATGGTCCTAACTTCTCTGTATACTTTTTTGTACAACCATTATTGGAGTACCAGTGGGGTAAAATCATGCCTCGTGATGCTAAGTGGCAAGAGACAACGTGGGGGTGGAATGTGTTGCAGTATAGGTTTTTCGCTAACGAGCTTATGACCGTACGTGGATTCAACCTGGCAAGAAACCGGTCATGGCATGAGGTTGACGTGGTAAGTGTTATACTGTAAAGTCCTCATTTATTGATTGGTTTATTTTGTGAACAAACCACATTTTGGGGTTTGATGTAAGGGTAGCTTAGGCTCAAGACCTCAAGAGAAGAAGCATCAAAGGTAAATTTCTAATGCTTGTTTGCTTGAAGAGATAGTTGCACACACTCACAGCTCATGCATATTTCTTATTTGTATATGTTGTATGAGTTTATATTTGTGTGCATTCATTTTTTCATAACTCTTCTTGAATGAGTGCATCTTGTGATTAAAATGACATGTCATGTTTTAGGATGCATTCTCTTCACCTTTTTCTCTTGCAAAATTTATGTGTGAGTGTGAAAGAAGTGTGTAGTGCGCCTGTCATAACCAGAGACATAAGTGACTTTGGAAGTGTCTTCCATCAAAGTCGCTTTTAGATACTCTGACCTGAGACAGATGCGTCTTTGGAAGTGACTTCCATCCAAGTCGCATTGCAAGTCGCTTTTAGACACCCTGACTAGAGACATATGCAACTTTGGAAGTGACTTCCATCCAAGTCATATTGCAAGTCGCTTTTTGATGCGAGAAATTTCTTTTTTTCTCTCCAAAACGACCTCATTTTGATTAAGTCATTTATATATATGTCTCTATGTTTTTAGGTCATCTAGAGAGTTCCATTTTTCATTCTTTTCTCTTAGAACACTTTTTAAGTGAAAACATCTTCCAAGAACTCACCTTTATACACTCAAAGATTTTCCTTTGATCTTAAAAACATCATCTTGCATGATCTATGACTATATAGAGTGCATCCATACATGGTTAAGCATCATCACATCTTGTTTGGTAAGTTTCTCACTGTCTTCATATAAGTTAAGTGATTTTCTTACCAATCCATCTCTTTTATCATTTTGTATGCTCTTAGAATATATTCTAAATATAAAAAGGAGATTGTTTGAGATGTATTGATTGAGTGTTGTAGTGTGATAGCTTGAATTTAGGACATATTCTCCCTTCTTGCTAAGTCTCTATGCATTGCATTTAGACATTATCGATTATGACTCATTGATTGCATTTTGCAATTGCATTATAGTCCTTGCCATGCTTAATGACAACTTGTGTTGGTATGGCTTTTATGATAGCTTTATAGGATTGCTCGTTCTATGTTTAGCAAAGCTTTATGACATGTCATTTACCTCTTGATATCTAGGATTGCATTAATTATTATCTCATTAACCTAGATAAGCATATAAGGTTCCCTATCTTTGTTTGTTCTTTGAATATCATTATATATATATATATATATATATATATATATATATATATATATATTCACATAGGGCATTTTATCTCTTCATTGAGGAGAAGTTTGTGTTGCTTCCGGGAGTAAGTTGCTTCAAGCACAAGCAAATTGGACTACGTTCACTTAATACCGAGATTAAGTAGTGGTTGTGGGTTATATAACGGGAGTAGGTTGTAACTCCTTTACCATCAATGGATTCGTTGTTCGCGTGTGACGCACTTAACAACCCGTGGTTTTTTCCATTTGGAGGGTTTCCATGTAAACATCAAGTGTCATTTTAATTCCTCATTTATTACACTTGTTTTATTATTGTGACTAGTTAGGGGTATTTTCGTCTAATTGGCCATAAACGAAAATTGGGTAAAATTGATTAAAATCTATTCACCCCCCCCCCCCCCAGATTAAAATTAAACACACCATAATTTGTTTCATATACAATTATGGTCTAAATGTGTTTATTTGAACAATCTTATTTAATTATATATGTTTTATACATGTTCTTATTCCGTGCAACGTTAGTCGACAACATTGGCTTGTGTCCAACGTCGACCTCACTGTCGGGATGATACACCTCCTAAACCCCTACAAACAGTTAGTACCCTTACATATCAGGAAACGGCAGGTCACGCCATTGAGATGGTTACTACCCTCCATGTTGCATCAGTCTGGGTTTCACAATGCCAGAAAACCAAACGAGCCAAAGTTCAACAGGAAAAATAGGCCATTTAGGGTGAGCATGGTATCTACTTCAGTTGTGCCGTAACAGGATCGAAGGTATGATTGATCGAACATCAGATTTACGTACTGTTACTTTTATGAACATTCTAAAGGGTGGTCCTTACTAGTGCATTTCAGGGGTAACTATGATGCATATACGTTGAGGTTGATTGAATACATACTGGTATATAAGGTGGATTATGATTAGACTGAAGACTATATGCCCACCATACGGGAGAAGATGGTTGTAGAGGTTTTTTGTAACTCACAGCCACAACTTAGGTTATAGTTATCATACAGCACATTTATAGTAATAAATGTAATAATTTTTATTTTCATTCAAATTCTTTTAATCTATGAATGTAGAACAACACACATTACATACACCTCACAATAACAAAATTGAAAAATATCAACCCCATTGAATTATACGTTAAGTGATTGTACAATTGAAATAATTCCAAATAATTAAAATGATGTCAATATCAACACCTCGATTCATTCCAAGGTAGAGTTCTTGTCAGGGCATGTTTGTTTGTTGTGTCTAACTAAATAACAGATGCTACACTTGCATCGGTATTCCTCGAAAACAGCTCTGCTTGGACCTTCCTTAATAAAAAGGTGGGTTAGAACAACTCCTAGAATTATGAGCAGATTGCCCATATCATTTACACGATTGTATGGTTGTCCCTTCCGAATACAAGACATGTTGACCCGCCCTCGGGCGTTCTGTTTGTCTACTGGAGATTGGATTCAACATCACCGGCTCAGCAATATTGGATGGCACTACCTATGAAGAAGGATGACCAACAGACATAATAGGAACCGAGTATGCATCAATAAGTGTCTACCTCTTGTAGTAGTCCTCACACAAGGATGTGAAATCCAAGTTTCGCTCCCTGCAGCAACAATGAAAACAACGAGATTCAGGTTTCAGTAATACAAAGCATAAACTGTTGCTAGTAATATAACTTGCCACTGTGAGTGTGTGCAAACATGGAAACATGTCCATTTGAAATTTGTTGCATGTGCAGGTCTTCCGAGCTAAGTCAACAGTCCACTGCTTTCTAGACCATTTGACAGAGAATATGTTCCAGTCGACTGGATTGACAGTCATATAACCACACTTCTCGACACGTTTCAAGATCACAATATGGGCAGCATCGGTCAACTGATGACGCATGGACTGTGCAGCTCAATGGCGATCATGAAACCAGCTCTATAGCATATTCCTAATGAACACTGCCAGTGTCAATATAGGCAGTTGCAGTGCAAATTTTAGAAAAAAGTTTATGCATTCCATAACATTTGTTGTCATCACCTTGTACCTTCGTTCGGGACAGTGTACACGAGACCACTTGTATGGACCGGTATCATTGACATAATCGAATACATTATGTTGCAGATTACGTAACTCTTCCATATGCGGGTTATATTTCAATTCAGTGTACGATCTAGTTGTTGTGTTCATTATGGCGGCAACATCCTTTCTGTGAAATCACTTCTTAATATTTTCAGAAAAATGCCAGCAACATAAGGTATGGGTGGCATGAAGGAACACTTTAGAAATCCCTGCTTCAATGCTTGCATGTTGATTGGAAATGAAAACCAGATCATCTATATTACCAAGGGCACCCTTCAAGTAATCCAAAACCACTCCCATGAAAGGTTGTTTTTTGAGTCGCCGTACTCAAAAGCAATTGGATACACCTGTTCATTCTCATCTTATGCAGTTGCAACAAACATTATACCCCTGAATCTTCACTTCAAATAGGTAGCATCAACTGCAATAACTGGACGCATACACCTCCGAAATCCTCTAAGTGAGGCATCTAACGACATGAAAAAATAGAGAAATTTACCATCTTCATTGCACTGTAAGTTTGTGATTGTGCCAGGATTTTATTGTTCCAACACTTAACCGAAAGATGACAGTAGTAAGAAGCTTTCTTCATACGTTCCATAGGTCAGTGGCAACGTATAATGCAGGGCTTGATGCGCCTTACTATACAGGATTTGGATGCCATACATTATTTTCATGTCAGGGATTATGTCTTTGGGACACATGAGATGACCATCTTGTTGTTGCACTCTGGGTGCAACGACTTCTCCAATTATGACTACATTGGCTTATCGATGGCAACGGTGATTCTCCTCCAACGGATAAGTGTGTTCGTTGACAAAACTTCTTACTTGGAAGTACATCCATTCATCTCTCCTCACTGCTCCTAATTTCCACGTGCAATTGTCCATCAAACAAACCAGATGTAACGTTGTCTTATTTGACCTTTTAACCTTCCACTCGAAGTTTTGCTGCATTGTGAAATGTCCAACTAGTCTCTTCAAATCCTTTATAGTGGGAAAAATCGACCTTTTTAAATCATGCTTATAGGTTCGTCCTCACCAAGTTCCTATTTCCACCCATACCAAACGAGTATGAATCTGCTCCAGGAATAACCCACATTGTGGCATTATCAGAATCATATAAAGTTACATTAGGTCGAACCTCGAAAGTCCCAGCCATATCTGGTGCACTACTACTAAATCTGTGTACACGTCTTCCATGTCTTTCCATTTGGAAGGGCCTCTTCCTCTTTCTCAGTGTTCTGTACATGATCTATGGGGATCAATATTTGCCTCATTATCCACCTCATGAATCGACCAAAGATTCGGTTCAATGTTCTACTGGTTGTTCATGTCATTGTAAACTCATTGTATTGTCCATCATTCATCTCAATTTGACAACCAAACACATCGTCGAATTGAGGTCCAACTATATTAGCATGGTCAGCTACTTCCGATGGGATACCACACATGTTTTCCCGACCTTCGATCCCATTCCTTTCTATGCACACTTGGTTGCTTCCGCTAAGCAATCGAAATTGTTAGGAATTTTCACAATGAGGGACATCATTACATATCACATCTCTTTCTCATCCCCAAATGGAAGTGAGGAGGGGTCGGACCCCTCCCCATCCCCATTTCTCCATTTCCCCATTTTCCCCATAATTATATTAAAATGTGGATGGGGATGGGGATGGGGATGTGGATGAGGGGGAGGCCCCCCATCCCCATTTCTCTATTTTCCTCAAACATATATAAATATAATTATATTTTTATTTTTATTTTTATTTTTAATATATATTTGTATTTGTAATGCATCAATGGATTTTATTTTGTACTTGTAATGAAATGTTTATTTTTTTAGTTTAGTTTGTAATTTTTAGTTAAATGGGGAAATGGAGAACCGGGGGAAACGGAAAAAAAATGGGAAAAATGGGGAACTAGGGTTGGGGATGGCGATACCTCCCCCCAAAATTCCACATCCCCATTTTTCCCAAATGGGGAAATGGGGAAATGGGGAGGGATGTGGGAAGGGTCTAGGAAGTGGGGATGGGGATGGGGATGGGGATGGGGGGACCTATATCCATCCCCAATCCCTAATCCCCAAACGTGCACCTCTACCTAAGAATGATTAATATAGACTGTAGATCAACACTGTATTTGTTCAAATCATACTTCACAAAGGTTTGCACGATCGACACCTTCTTCGTAAATCATACTCTTTCACACATACAATCCTTGGTTATCGAAACCTAAAAACCTCTGACTTTCGTCGGGTAACTGCTCTCATCGACCGTTGTAAGATATGACTATTTTCACCCGATTCATTCTCCTACCAAAATCATCACAAACCATTATTAACAAAAATAAAATTACAATTATAAATCATCCAAAAAAAGCTCGAACCCATGCCAAAATAGCTCAAGTTTTTTTGTAAAGGTTCAAGCTTTTTTAGTAAATGTTCGAGTTTTTTTGTCAAGTGTCAGAGCTTTTTCAGGAAGAATTAAAGCTTTTTTGGCAAGGGTTATAAAAATGTTCGGGCCGGTTTAAAAAAGCTCGGACCAATTAAAAAATGCTCAGACTCTTTTAAAAAATGTTCGGCGCCTACTTAAAAAGGCTAGGAGATTAACTTCAAAAAATAGCTCGGAGACTTTTTAAATAAGCCCAAACACTTTAACAAAAAGCTCAGATACCATTCAAAAAAGCTCAAAATCTTTGAAAAAAATCTCGGACATAAACTGGAGACTACATATTCATGCATGTTCATACAAAGGCTGAGACAAAAAATCATAACGAATTGATATATTGTTACACCACTCAAATGCATGATAAAAAAAAACGAAGATTAGAAATATATTTGATCTACTTCTGTAGAATCTGGAGGAAGACAAGTTTTTTTGAGAGAAATGAGTTGTAAATCGATTTTCAGACAATTTTTTGGGGAAAGAGAGAGAGGGGAGTTACTGCTTTTTCGTTCTCAAATCGTAGATGGAAGCATAAACAGAATCAAAAATTGATTATTTCAGGACAATTTGGATAGTTCACCATAATGGGTATCTTTTAAATTAAAGTTATTAAACTAGTGACATCATTACAACACAACAAACATACGTGACACTTCTCACCATTTTCACTTCTTACAATTTCCTCTAAAGTAATGTGTTTCACACGTTAATGGCACTACCACCAATATCAACAAGTCAATACTTGTTTTACATTACAATTTCGTTTGATTTTATTGAGATTTCATTTCACCACCAAAATCACACCATAACATTACAGCGACACTTTTTGAATGTTAACATTACAAACTGTGATTTCCCTATCCATATTTTTGATATAGTTTTAAGAAAAAGGTATTTTAAGATATATATATATATATATATATATATATATATATATATATATATATATATAGATTCACTAAATAACGAAAATACATATTTAGCAAAGTATTTATTTAGCTCGCAGTGGTACAGCTTAATATTATCATATATCTGACATATTTGTGAACCAATTTGAGTATCAGTTTTAAAAAAACAAACAAAGAAAGAAAAAATCTGATTCAAACAATGTGTACAACTTAGAATCATGACGTTAAATTTGATCAAAATATTTGGTTATTCACTTGACAATCAATTTTGACATATTCCACCATGATTTCCATTAACCAACACCTCCTCATTTCCTTGACTATTTAATTCTTCTCAAACTAATGATAAGAGACTTATTGGCGAAGTGGTCATTGCAGCCACAAACCCTATATATACATGGTTGCTCCATCTCTCGGAAGACATCAAACACAGAAGAAAAAAAAAACAAGATCGCATTTATAAAACGATTTCCATTAAAATTTCTCCAACCATTTACATTCTCTCGATATTCCTTCTCTTGTCAGCTTCATTGACAATTTCATTTTCAATTCAAAACAATTTCATCAAATGCCTCTACCAATTCTCATGTCCCCATTCCAGCCACCACCATTCTAACCCCAAACAATTCTTCATTTGCAACAATCTTGGATTCTAGGGCTGAAAATCTCCGGTTTACGGAACCTTCAGTCCTGAAGCCAGTGTTGCTCTTCACACCTTTGAATGAATCCCATGTCCAAGCTGCTGTCATTTGCTCCAAGAAGCTTGGCATCAACATTAGGTTTCGGAGCTGGGGACATGACTTTGAGGCCTTTCGTATGTATCCTTTATCGAAAAGCCTTTCGTGGTGATAGACCTCGCTAACCTTCGATCAATTAGCGTTGATATCGAAAAAGAAACAGCTTGGGTTCAAGTGGGTGCAACATTGGGTGAAGTCTACTGCAGCATTGTTTAGAAAGCAAAGTCCATGGCTTCCCTGCTAGTTTTTGCCCTAGCGTAGGAGTCGGCGGGCACATCATTGGAGGTGGTTATGGCTCTTTGTTGCGAAAATATGGCTTGGAGCGGTTGACAATGTCGCTGATGCCCTAATTGCTGACGCCAATGGAAGACTCCTGGACCGAAAATCCATGGGCGAAGACCTATTTTGGGCTATACGCGGAGGAGGCGGAGGAGGCGGAGGAAGTTTCTCTGCTATTCTTTCATGGAAGATAAAGCTGGTTGCAGTCCCGGAAACTGTAACAGTTTTTACAGTTACGAGGAACCAAGACACGAAACTTTTATATAGATGGCAACAAGTTGTAGACAAGCTTGATGACAATCTCCAAATTAGGGTTCAGATGTTAAATATCAATGCAACTGTTATAACAACATACAGTGCTCTATTTCTTGGTGGCGCGGATAGGCTTCTCCAATTATTGCAAGTGAGCTTCCCGGAGCTCGGATTGACTCGTGTAGATTGTATCGAAACAAGTTGGATCCGTTCTGTGCTTTACTTCGATAACAACCCAGTCAATGCCTCTCTTGAAATTCTACGTCGCCGTAGATTCTCCAATAGGTTGTACCACAAATCCAAAGTGGACTTTGGTCAAGAACCAATACCTGAGATGGCGCTCGAGGAGCTACAAAAGAGGCTATCGGAAGAAGAGAATTCGGTGATTGTTTGGACACCTTACGGTGGGATGATGAGCAGGATATCGGAAGGGGAACATATTCAAATTCAATTACTTTGTGGGTTGGTTGGATGGAGACGATGAGAATGAAGCAAGACACATGAATTGGGTGAGGAGTCTATACAGCTACATGACTCCTTATGTGTTCAAATCTCCAAGAGCAGCATATGTCAATTACAAGGATCTTGATTTGGGTATCAACAAGAGAGGTAACACAAGTCTCATTCAAGCTACTTCTTGGGGTCTCAAATATTTTAAGGGAAACTTTAAATGATTGGTCAAAATTAAGACCAAAGCTGATCCACACAACTTGTTCAGGCATGAGCAGAACATACCAACTTTTGGCTTGAAAAGATAGAGATAATTTCATGTTGGTGGGTGGTTGGAGCATTTACATGGTTTGGATGGAATTTTTTTTTTTTTTGTGTATTTAATTAATTTTTTGAAAATAAATCAGATTACAATGTTGACTTTATAAGTGATTGTTAAAGAGAAGTTGTTTGATATTTCATTATTTGTCAATCACAAATGTTAAAGAAAATCAGAAAATGTTTGAAAAAAAAAAGAGGCTTTCACATGTAAACTGACATGAAAAATGCAAGGAATTGTCACAGAATGAGTAACCACTAAACCCGTTATAGTTTATGTAATGATCCAAACCCAAAAAAAAATGTGTTTCTTATACAACTAGATATACACTTGCATCCAAAAACTAGTGGGATGTGCAGATTTTGTTAATTATTCTTTCCACATTAGATGTTAGTGGCAATCTCATCAACATCCCACACTCCCTATCAGCATTTTGTATTAATAAATCTCTACCATTTTGTTTAAACAATCTTCTCTATGAAACAAACAGTTAGAAAGAAAATTTGAGGGAAAATTGGCTTTTGGAGCAAGAAGAATCCTGTTTTATATCTGTTGAGTGGGAGTTAATTTTTCTTATTATATTTTGGTCTTTCAAGGGAAAAAAAATGGCAAAACAATATGTTGAAAATCCAAAGAGAATTAAATTAAGTGAGCTTCATATATGTTCTTCAACCACATTGTTCAGGCGTACTACGTACAGCCTTGTGTTATACTGCTGTCAGAATTACAGGTTTGTGCTTGATCATGACACGGCAATATTAGGGTTGGACAAAAAACCAATAAACCGAACCGATCTATTTGTTTTTATTTTTTGGTTTTCTTACGTTGATTTGTTCAACTCGGTTCATTTATATAAAAACCGATTGAATCAGTTTTTTTTCTAGTTCGTTATCCCGAATAGAAAAACCGAACTGAGAATTCGAGATCCAATTTATGTCTATAAAAAAAACCTTAGTTTAATGTTCATCCATGAACCATAAAACTATAAAAATGTCACAATACATTTTTTTTTTTGTATTTTTACTTAATATTATTTTAAACTATTATTTTCAATTTATTCAAACCCATAATTTAATTTGAACAAGGCTTAAAATGATTAAAATATAAAAACATATATAATAATTAAAGCCTATAAATTTCATCCAATAAGACCAAATCCGTAAAAACCGAAGTTTTTGATAGGTTTATATTTATAAATTTTAATATACCAGTTTATATTTTAAAAAACTGAACTTTATCGAGTTTTTATCTTCTCTATTAAAAAATAAACATATCCCTAGGCAACACCAAAGGCTATAGATAGATGTGTTGATCCAATTTTCAAAATTCTTATTCACGTCTATTTTTACTGATTATATATATATATACCAATCTCAGCAAGTCAACATTATGCTTAAAAGTTAAGAAAATTATGTTTGATGAGGTTCTCATGATCAGTATCAAATATAGATATTACAAGGACGATAGAATCATCCTCTTGTATGCAATCAAAGTTAACTTATTATCATTAAGAGTGGCAATTACGGGTGTGAATGGAGAACACAAAATATGAGAAAAGAACATTCATATCTCAACTGTGAATCATCAGTTTATTTAAAACTCTACAGTTGACAAAATGGAAATTTCTAGTATGGTAACAGTATCTAACACAAACAATTACATTCTTGTAGGTAAATAGTAGCAAGACAAAAAAAAAATCAGTCACCAAATAAACATAATAACATACACATCAATTTTTCTGCCGGAAATGTCACTCGAACTCGACCAACAAACAGCTCTTAAGCCTGCCACAAGAACCAAAATAAAATAAACCAAGGAACAATATTTAACTATCAGATCCGAGTTTGCTTTGGAAGCACAAGAACGATAAAATCCTACCTTGTTAGCAATGTTGTTGGAGAGCCAGTCCAGTCCCTCATAGAGTCCTTCACCGGATGTCGCACATGTGCTCTGGATGTACCTGAAATGAACACAAAATTCCAGCTTAAATAAGTAAAACATAAAACTTCCGATAAGATAGGTATGTGCAAGGTATACGACGGGTGATTAATCAAAGTACCAGTGGCGTTGACGGAGGGAGTGAAGACCAAGCTTATCAGTGATCTCAGCGGCATTCATAGCATTTGGCAGATCTTGCTTGTTGGCAAATACAAGAAGCACAGCATCCCTCAACTCATCCTGTTTGTGCAGTGAGATACGTTCAATTACAATCCATGCTCAAATCATATAGAACCACATGACTGCAGTACTATGCAATACTAATGATACTAAACTATTTAGGGTATGAGATTAAATTTAAGTTATCAGATATTAAACACAATTTACCATAACAATTCAATTCAAATACGAAGCATGAACAATGATCTAAATTCATATCACGACTCATTTCCAGCATTGGATTTTAATGTTACTGTCAGTAACATAATGAGAATTATAAAAAAAGGGTGAAAGCAAAGACAATGTGAAGGCTTTTTCTTCTTACCTCATTGAGCATGCGGTGCAGCTCATCCCTTGCTTCAACCACACGGTCACGATCATTGCTATCAACCACGAAGATAAGCCCTTGAGTGTTTTGGAAGTAATGTCTCCACAAAGGACGAATCTGAATGTGGACCGCAGCATATTAGAGACCAATTTATTTAAGCAATTAGTGTATGTGTAAGAAAGAGCGCAAGAGAGTATAGGAGTGGATACAAAAATGAAAAAGAAACTCAACACATGATAAAATGCAGACAATTGATGACACATGATGAATGAAGAAATAATTTTAAAATGGCAAAAATCACCTAAAAGATTGTGACAAATTCACAAATTTGTGTCAACGAGTTACAAAGACATGCGACATAGGGTCTATAAATTTGACCTTAAAGAAGGTTGATATTTGCATGTGTTAATCCAGAGACAAGCATAAGCAACAGTCCAATTTAATAAGATGAATGAATGAATATATGCCTAAGATAATACAAGTACAGGTGTAAACCTATAGATTTATGTATTATCATGTCTGCCACAGTGCAGAATTTCTTTCCTCATATTGTGATAGGAAGAACACTAAAACACAAGTGTCAGTAAATGTAGCTTATGAAAATGTTATGTACTGATGGAGAAGCAACTCAGCACAAGACCGTCCATAAGCACATGCATAACCAGAGACTACAACCACACAAAAAACAAGTATATTTTCACTTTAAGAGCTCACAATGTCCGCCATGACATGGATAGCATTTTCTCATACAGCAGAAGAAAAACATGAAAGACAAGGAGGCATTTGTACATGTAGCTTATGAATATGTTATGAACTGATGGAGAAAATCTTATCAGCACAAGACGGACAATAAGCACAGGCAGAATCAACAATGGCAAGTTGGCAACTGTAATGCATATAGTACACAATGTCCGCCACGACATGGATTGCATTTTCTCATACAGTAAGAGAAACACATGAGAGACAAGGCAGCATTTGTACATGTAGCTTATGAATATGTTATGTACTGGAGGAGAAAATCTTACCAGCACAAGACCGTCAATAAGCACAGGCATAATCAATGACGGCAACTGTAATGCATAACCTTGTAAACAAGTGCGTGCATGTGTATATTGAATGTATAAGCATAAACGATGCCTTCCATATTGCATTTCCGCTTACAGCAAGGGAAAAACTCTAAGAAAAGGTGGCATCAAAGACTGTAGCTTATGATTATGTTGTGTGCTGATGGAGAAAAACTTATTCAGCACAAGACCGTCAATAAGCACCACATATATAACACATGATCTTAACAAAATGCATAGGGAAGACACACATTATACATATACATATGATCATATATAATGTCCTCCGCTACAGGGATAGCCAGAGGAAAAATTTTAAAGTCAAGGTCGAAATAGTACATGTAGCCCTTCCATTATTTGCTGACGGAACAAGATCCAATCAGCAAAAGGCCATCCATAAGCACATCCATCACAAACCACAACCACAGAAACTTACCCAGGTGTGAAATGATTGCAAACAACATAATAGCCTTTTATTGAAACAAACACTTTTAAAATATCATAAGAATTACCAACTTAACATTATTAACTGTGCTTAAATAGTCAAGTACTCATATGACATACCTTGTCCTGACCTCCGACATCCCAAACGGTGAAACTTATGTTCTTGTATTCCACAGTCTCAACATTGAATCCTGTACAAAATGAATCAAGTATCACAACCACCAGCCATAAACTTTAAAAAGCAAAACTACTGATATATAAACAATTTAACTTGTCCTGAACAGCATAGCATACCGATGGTAGGAATAGTCGTCACAATCTCACCCAACTTGAGCTTGTACAATATGGTTGTCTTACCAGCCGCATCGAGACCCACCATCAGAATTCGCATCTCTTTCTTGGCAAAGAGCCTACTGAAAAGTTTCGTAAACGACAGCCCCATCTATCTATTACCTCAGCTGGATCCAAAACAATCTCAATCAAAACCCCAACCAACTTCATATGGCAAAAAAGTCACAAATATAAACTTAAAACTGTTTCATAGGATTCAAAATTACAATATCTATCAAAAATTAATTTCTTCTATACACTATTTAAACTTGACTATTTCATTTGATCGATTACATACGAAATATAAGCATAAAACGCCCCGAAAACAAATACGAAACATGGTTAGATCTGACAACGAACAACATATACAATCCCACAAATGAGATCAATAATGCAAAACCAAAACGTACAAATCTCACACGAACCTTTGAAACCTTCAAAATGGATCTACCAACAATATTCAACATCAAAAACACATTATAACATGACAAATCAAATTAACAACCAAATGGGTACATAAAACAAATCCAACTCCAAAAAATCCAAAAGAAAAGGTATCGCCTTTCCAATAAGAGGTAAACAAATCAACCAATCTGAGACCACCCAACAGAAACCTATATCAGATCCAAATCCAACAAACAAACCAATCCCAGATCTAGATTCACTATAAAACAAAAACCCATCAATTACGAAACAAAATCAATACGATTCAACACATAAACAACACAAACACATGTACAGAGATATTACATTAAAATTAACAAAAAATTATAAATAAACGAAGAGAGAGAAATTACAAGATCTGGAGGAAGCTGGCCTAGAGAGAGAAAGAAACAGAAGGACGAGGAAAATGAAAGGCAGAAGCAGGCTGGGGCACTATAACGCTATTTAAAGTTGCGGCAAGATAACGGCGAATCTGACTCCGTTAAGTTTTGTCTACACAGATTCCGTCACTGGAATATCAAAGCCGTTAGTTTCGGGTGTGGGGAGGTGTAGGGATAGCTTGCAAACATGAGGGGATCACCGTCCGTTTTTAATAAATGTCGTGTTGATTTTTTTATCATGTGCCAATCATGTACTGTAAACTTTTGCGTTTAGGTAACAACATTATTTATTTAGAGAAAAATAATATTAATAATAATGAAGACAAAAGTTGGATTATAGATAGTGGTCTTAAAACTTAGGGCAACTTCAATATCGATATAACTTTTATAATAATTACTATTATGGGTAGTTTGTTTTTTCCATTTAAAATTTAATACGTCTTAATCAAAATTATTAAGTTATTTTGTATGTTTTTTTAAATAGTCAAACAAATTAAAAATCATAAAAAAACAACTTAAAATAAAAAGTAAAAAATCATAACTTTTAACTTAATTACAAATTACTAAATTGCATTAAATACAATCTAAAATATTTTCTTATGATATTATCCCCATATATAACATATTTCCAATTTCATCAAAATTACATATGTTATAGAAATCTTTATTTTAATATATTGATTATTTTAAATAGCTTTAAAAATAAAAAAGAACCCTAATCACTGTGCATATTGATGTTTAATATCGATACTCTATTATGATATTATAGTGTATATATAATAGTGTTTTGTGCGATTTTCTTGATGTCCTTTTTATTTTTTGGAAAAAAAATCATTTTCTTTTCTTAGAAATATGAAGTTTGTTTGTGATCAAAGATGAAGATCATGATCATATGTGTTCATATATAATTATTATTTTCGGATTGTTTGTATTCCATATTATATGTATAATTGTTTAACATAGGTATAAATGTAAAATTACTTTATAAATGTAAAATTACTTATATTCAGACAATTTTTACTTTAAGAAAACAAATGTATTGTTAGAAAAAAAAAACATGTCATTCAGGTTCAGATTTCAGTCCATATTTAGTCATTAGAAAAATTCAGGACTGTTCAGTTTTCAGACAAAAAAACAAATTACCCATTAGTTGTGCTGGAGGAATAAACAACTGTATTGAATGAATAATCAGCTGTGAAGTGAATCAGCAGATGTTTGGTTAATTGTAATATAAAAACTACTGTATAGCTCACAAGCAGTATACATACGTTTGGTAATTTTATTACAAAAGTGTTGAGATTAGTTACAATGACTAAAATATATATGAGTTTAAAACTATTTTTTTTTTCATTAATTATATATATATATATTAAATCAACATTTAAGTAGAATATTTAAATTGAAAAAAATATTCCCTAATAATAATAAAAAGATTTTGAAAAGATTTTATAAATCAAATCAATATTTAAATAGAATATTTAATTTTGAGATGAAATAAGGTACATAAATGATTTTAACTTGATTTCATAAGAATAATAATGATATTTTAAAATATACATTAAATGCTGAAATAGATTATTCAATAATCACTTTCAAAAAGTAACACACACACATACTTCTCAAAATCACTCAAAATCACTGTTAAAACTTATTAGATTATCAATTAATCACTTTTGAAAGTTTTACTAAATATCATTTTATGTCAAAATTATAAAATAATCCGATTTTAACTTTTCAAAAGCAATATCAAATCAGCATATGTTTGGTTAATTGTAATTTAAAAACTACTGTATAGGTCACAAGCAGTATACATACGTTTGGTAATTTTATTACAAAAGTGTTGAAATTAGTTACAATGACTAAAATATACACAAGTTTAAGACCATATTTCATATTTTTATTCATTAATTATATATATTAAATAAATATTTAATAGATTATTTAAATTGGAAAAAAAATATCCTAAGAATAATAAAAATATTTTGAAAAGATTTTATAAATCAAATCAATATTTAAATAGAATATTTAATTTTGATATGAAATAAAGTACATAAATGATTTTAACATGATTTCATAAAGATAATAATGATATTTTAAAATATACATTAAATGCTGAAATAGATTATTTAATAATAACATTCAAAAAGTAACTCACACATACTTCTCAAAATCACTGTCAAAACTTGCCAGATTATCAATTAATCACTTTTGGAAGTTTTATCAAACATCATTTTATGTCAAAATTAAGGGCCAAATTGGTATTGCTTTTGAAAAGTTAAAATTAAATAATTTTATAATTTTGACATAAAATGATGTTTGGTCAAACTTCCAAAAGTGATTAATTTATAATCTTACAAGTTTTTATAGTGATTTTTTGAAGTAGGTGAGTGGGTTAGGGGTTACTTTTTAAAAGTGATTATGAAATAATCTATTTCACCATTTAATACATCTTTTAAAATATCATCATTATCATTATGATTATGAAATCAAGTTAAAATTATTTATATACTTTATTTCATCTAAAAAATAAATATTCTATTTAAATATTGGTTTGATTTATAAAAAAAAATATTGTTCTTATGGATTTTTTTTCCAATTTAAATATTCTACTTAAATATTGATTTAATATATGTAATTAATTAAAAAAGAAATAGAAATAGAGTCTTAAACTATGTACATTTTAGTCATTGTAATTGATTTCAGCACTTTTACAATAAAATTATCAAACATATGTACACTACTTTTGAGTTATATAGTAGTTTTAAAAATATATTTAACCAAACATATGCTGATTAACTTCACAGTTGATTATTTCTTCAGCACAACCAACAAACAGTGATTATTATAAAAGTTACAGCAATATCATGCAGACCCTAAGTTATTTTGTATGTTTTTTTAAGTGGTCGAACAATTTAAAAATATCAAAAAACAACTTAAAAATAGAAGTAAGAAATCTTGACTTTTAATTTAATTTCAAATCACGGTATTGCAATTAAAATATTATATTCCAAGTCTATCGTAAAAAAAATCCAAATTTATGCTAATTTGATATGGTGTATAATTCTTTCTTTTAATATATTTTTTATTTTAAAAGGCCTTTAGTAAGGAAAAAAAATGTCTTAATCACTTTTCATATAGACTAGTGCATATAATTGAGGAACATATTTCAAAAACAAATAAATAACATTTTTTTATTTGGTTTCTGATACATATAATTCAAGGAACCAAAAAAATATAAATGGCTTCCTTAATTATTTACATTGGAAACTTAGACAACAAGCAAAATTATTTGAACTTTTTTTTTTAAATAAATTGAATTTGAACTTTATTTTCAAAACATGCAAAATCTTTTAAAGAATGGTACATGTTAAATTTCTTCTTTTAGTTAACATGGGTATGGGTATTAATGTAAAATTATTTATTTTCAAACATTTTTATTTTTAAAAAATAAACATGTTGATAATATATTCAGATATGAGGAAAAAAAAACATATCATTCAGATTTCAGTCTCTATTTAGGTTACGTTTGATTTTTTATCTGAAGACTAAATAATGTTGAATTGTGCTAAAGACTGAATTGTGGTTGAAAATCAAAAACCGGAAAACATGTTTGATTTTTTTCACTTAAAAAAACATATTTGTTTTTTTAAGTTACAGATATTTGAAAATTAATATTTTTACATTCATATCCATTCAACTATTATTTGTTATATATTTACATTTTAACATATAAACAATGATTATTTTTTTCTTTAATCTATAATATTCTTGTTTTTTTTATTATTATCTTGTTTCTTTTTTTATTTATTATTATTGAATTTTAAGAGACTATGTAACAAACTAATAATCTTGTTTGTGATAATTTGAATATTAAATAGTGATTCATTTTTACAAAGTAAAAAAGATAATATGTTAAAGTTTAAATTTTGGGTATAGAAATAATTTTGTTATAAGTTATTTAAGTAATAGTTTTAAAAAAAAATGTGTGAGAGACATTTCATGAGTTGTAATAGAGTCATCCAACAAAGTTAATCTGATTAGGGTTATAGAAGAAGCTAAAATTGAAAATATATTAGATTTGTAAGAGAGATTTGAAATTATAAAATTAATATCGATCATTTGTTTTTTAATTAAATGGAAATTGAAAATTTTCACTTTTATAAATAAGTGATTTTAGAATTGTTTAAGTGATTTTATCATTTTAAAAATCAAACAAAATAATTTAATGGAACACATTAAGTGTCATTAAATGTTAAGTGAGAAAATCAAACAGGTCTTTAATCTTTAGAAAAATTCAAGACTGTTCGGTGTTCAGATAAAAAAATAAATGAATCTTTGATCTGTAATCGACAATTGATTATTGATTTTTCATAAACACTTACGATGTATTATGAGCTTGTTGCAAAAGTATGTAAGTAAATAAATGCTCAATGTTTAAATAATTAAGATGATTTTTCAAATTGTTTTTGTTTTCTTTATATTTACGAAATAATGATAAAATAAATTGGTTTAATCTATCATTAACTTTTTATTGATAAATCAAAATCCCCAATTGATTTATAAATCAACCATAACATACCGTTTTATTAACAAATTAAATATCTAAAAATTGATTTAATTTGAACTTTTAAAGATCCTATAATATATAGGCATTATCGATCATAGAAGTTAAGATTTTTTTTCATTGTTTTTTTTTTTTGAAATCATTTTATTTTCTTTGTTATTAATGCATTTATTTACGGTTTTAAATCATCGATTGTTTTCAATTAAAGACTTAAATAAGTTGAAGACTCCAATTCTATAAATGTAAACAAATAATATGGCGATATTAAAAGAACAAAAATTGGAAAAGGTTGATTCAACTATAATGTTATTTTCTTCTTTTATTTAAGATTTTATTATTTTTGTGAATTTAATAATTGAGAATGAGAATTATAAAAGAGAACTTGATTCTTTAGATGGGAGAGAACAATTTTATTTTACATAAACTTAATTCTTGATTTGATTTGTGTATGAGACTCATATAACTTGACAACCAACTAATTTTAGTAAATAATATAATCAAAATTCATGAATTAAATTTATTTTCCCTCTTTAGTATTCCCGTTTTTCCGAAGAGTTTCAATTCATATGAATTTGACTAAAATCTTTTTTGATTATGACAAAATGATGCAATAATTTTTTTTATGTGAAACGTTGCAAAGTCAATACCATATATATATGAAAATTTTCATCTCAATGCTCACCGATTAAAAATTATCAGTACGTTATCAGTACGTTGTATGTGGACTATCATATTCAATTGTTTTGACTCAGTCTATATACATTTGTCAGTGCTTATCCATAATGTATGACTCACATGCATCACACTGATATATTTTATATAGTACGTTCTGAGGAGAAAATGACCAATGAAGAAAATCAATACCATATTAAGAAAAAGAACAAATTGCACTAAACCTCCTTGAGGTTTGCCCTTTTACACACAAAAACAACCTTATCAATAATTGATATTCAACCCCCCTTACATTAGTCAACATGCATTAGATTTAACGATTGACCGTATATGAATATGCAAAACTTAAAAATACCCTTGATATTATTTGACAATGTTTGTTTACTTTTATAACCCTAATAAAAGTCAACAAAAAATTAATATTTTATTTGTAAAAGATAGTAATATTAATGGAGCGTTTTTGTGGGAATTTTTTTTCATTCGGTTAAAAATGTCCTTAAGCAATTGAAGAATGCCAATTTTATAAAAAAAAGAAAAGAAAAAAGAAAGAAAAATATTTTATAAATTAGTGTTGGATTTCAAAGTGCTAATAAAATAGCATATGCAATTTTTTTTTTCCAATTGATTCCAAAAAAAATTCATTTGTTGCTCAGTTTTTTCAATTCTTTGATATAAACTATATCAAATGTTCTAAAATACAGCAACATTAATTCATCAATCACCTTCACATTGGTAAAAAGAATAAAATAATAAAAGTAATTACCATCGTGTTAGCATAAAAAAAATCCATATCAGTAACGTTTAATTATTAATCAAGTAGTACTGTGTTAAAATGTACCCACCATTGCCACACACAAATTTACCAATCAGCCACATAAACCATATCCACCAAAATAAGGGCAATAACAAAACCATTAGTTCAACTAATACCATCTCCAACTAATACCAACCTAAAGACTATCACTAGTATCTATGATCTCATCAATAACACAATCATACCCATCATTGTCACAAAAATGCAATAGGCGCACATATCATATTAACCAAAAAAGGACGATACACCTACCTAACTACCTAACAACATATTTCAATGAAAGACATGTCTTCCTTGGCCACCAAAATTCATTAAAAAAACCTACATTATATTAGCAGGTAGATGCTACAAGAAGCCTGCCTAACTAGAGATTGCTGAGATGAGGTGCATCTTGTGTGAGAGGTTGAGTTGACACATGATTGGAAGCATCTCTTGGAATTGAAGGTTCCTCATGAGCTGATGAAAACAAAGGACCTGGAAAATATATGAACATCAACATTTGTTCTCTGAAATAATAATTAAATTATTTAAAATTTGGTCTAAATTACCCTTGTTATTGTTCTTGAAGCACATGTGGGAGCTGCAGCAGTTGATAATCCACCAAGAGCAGCTGATGTAGTAGTTCCATCATGAGTTGAAGCAAGTCCAAGATGTCCTAAGGTGGGTGTTGGATTTCTACCGACCTGAAAAGTAATCAAGAAGCACAACAATAAATCAAGAAGCACAACGTCTATGGATGTGCTTTCAGACAACAATATTAATTACCTCATTTCTCTTTCTTTTTTAACCTTTTGGTGGTGCAGTGGATTTGCTAGCAGTCTGCGATTACAATTATTAGCACTCGAAACATTCAAAATAACTAAAATAGTTTTTTTTTTTTAAATAACTCAAATATTGTTTTAGTTGTATTTTTACCTTGGTTATTGATTTTCTTTTGTACGTTCTAGAGTTGTGACCAACTTCTTGACAATTCCGACACCTAAAACCAATTGACCTTTGCACCTTTCTTGGTTCATTCGACCCTTTTTTTTAACTCCTAACTTAGTGCATTTTCATATCTATCTTGAATTCGCTTCATGAACTTCCGTCTAACCCCCTCCATCATGGTCAACATTGGCAGTGCGCGATATTTGTTCATCAAACCATTGAATGCTTCAACAACATTGTTTATGTTGTGATCTGTTTTACATGTGCTGTCAAATGCATGGACTGTCCAATTCTGTAATGGAATTCAAGATAGGTATTCATATGCATCAGTAGAGGTCTTTTTAATATCATCCATGACTTTTAAAAATGTTGTCTTGCTAGAGTTTCTAGCACCAGACCAAAATAGTCCCCTCAAGTAATCAAATTTGAACCTTCAAATCAATAACATTTATTTAAATATGAAACTGAAAAATAAAAATAGCTAGAAAATTACATAATGAACATAATTCTTTTTTACATATAGAACAAACAACATATATAGCCATCATGTTCTCCAATATATGTATACCATAAAATCTAGATTTATGGTTAGGCCAGATTTCATCAAGTGCTGGCAAAATTCCCTTCTGTCAGTCAGTCATAAAACAAACCTTCCTAGACTTATACAACCCCGCATGTCGATGCAACAAATTGAGAAACCTGTAGGGAAAAATACACACGCAGCGGAAGCGTGAAAAATTTATTAAAATTAGGGTTTCAGTATAAATAAAAAATTTCCTTTTATAATAACAAGAACCTTAACCCTAAATTAATTGATGTGTATAAAATGTATCGTATATTTTTCTCGTGACGATTGAACAAGCGCCGAATTGAATCCGTAAGATCTTCCAATCCAATCACAAATGTGAATCACCTAGGAGTGTGGGCCCCCTTTCTTTAAATTGTATACCTAAGGATGGAAACAAACAAAATCTTTTCTTTGTTAGTTACAATAATCCTTTAAGAGAAAAATCAAGAACGTCCGGTCACTTGTGAATTATCAATCAATTTGATTGAAACTCGCGTGAACCTTGATTCAATGTTGTACACAAAACCCTTTTAATGTAAAGGATACTAGTGTACTATCGAAAACAAAAATGTTCCCCTTTTTCTCTTCTTGGCCGAATTCACACTATCTCTATGAGTTGGTCGAATTTTGTCCAGAGCAAAAACAAAATTTTTCTCCCTCAAAATTCTCTCTTGCTTGACCGAATTCTCTCTTGCTTGACCGAATTCTCTCTTTAGAAAATCCCAAGCTTGACCGAAATTTTCTTCTTGAAAATTCTTCTCATTACCAAAATTATGAAAGCCACACACACCACACACACACACACACACACACACACACATATATATATATATATATATATATATATCATGGCCGAATTTCTAGCCCTAAATTAATTAGGGTTGGCCGAATTCATCATATATTTCATTTAGGAGACTTAATCCTTTCCTAAGAAAGATTTACTTGGTAGTTAATAATCATTTCCTTAGGTGAATTTACTTGGTGGTTAAGAATCATTTTCAAAAAGAATTCTTTTCTACACCAAGACTCCTAATCCAACTCAATAGTGTATTTGTAACCATATCAAAGACTTCCTAATTTGATTAGATAAATAATTCATTTTATTTATCTACTTATCAAATATAGTCTTTAATATTAATTATACTACCAACAATAGTATAATTTTAAGAGACCATCTCCTACTAGAAAAATGATTTTGACTTTTAATTAAATAATTAATTAATTACCAAATTAATTAATTTCCATTTAACTAAATAATAAATTAAAATTATATAATTAAGCTATTTTAAATAGCCTTGCCGCCCAACACATATATATGGGTCAATATATTATTTTTCTTATTTTATTAAATCTATTGGACCTTAATAAAAAGTCCACATGTGAACTAGACATATTCTTACAAAAAGAAACAAGTTCACATGCCTTAATACAATTCTAGATGGACCCATAAATTGGTCCGGTAGAATATATCAAGTGATCCATGCAAGTTCGTGTGGATTGGAGATCTTGACGGGCTATCTAAATTTAAGCTCCAATAGACACAACCCAATCACAATCAACAAATGATTTACTTAGGTCCGATCTATTTAATTTTAGTTCATTCCACTAAAAAACTAAAAAAACTAAAATTGAACTCTTAAATAAAGATAGACTAAGTTGATGTTACGCTTTCATACCATAGACAACCTTATTGGAGAAAGTGTATCATCATGAAGAATATCAGTAATCGCTAAGAGCTCATAGACCGTATATAGCTCTCCAAGTTACCATATTTACTCATATGATCACATTTTGAACTTGGATATTTTGACTTGTCCAGAAGCCATGTTTCAATAAACACTATTGAAAACTTAACGTTAAGATTTAATATCCAATACCTCAAAACATCCATATGATGATATTCTACTCTCATTTAATAAATGGAGCCACGATGTCCATATCTATAAATGAAGTCCTCTATCGATTAACAAATGAAAACCACTAAACTATCGATGATAGACTATGTTATATAATCGTACTCATTAATAGCTCAAATGATAACACTTGTAACCATAAGTCCATCATTTATCTCAGGATTTAGATAGACTCTCCAATTGTCTTCAAATGAAAAACTTTTATCCATTGACGGGTTTAGATAAAGTATTTCATTGTGGTCCAATTCAATGCATCCATTGCACTAGATTCTTTTGCCCAAAGACACCACACTTTGATGATTTTGGACTCATCATAACACATTTAATCCCACTCAAATGCTAGCAAAAGAATCTACAACTTTGACAAGATAAAGACGTCCAACCTTTTATCTTAAGTTGTGAATATTATTCAAAACTAACTAAAGAATTGTGTCTACCTCATACATATCTAGATGTATGAACAATTCTTCTTTTCTCATAATCTTTTGACCTTATGATTATTTACTTTTGAAAATTATAATAATTAAACTATAAATGTTATAAGATTTGTTAAACTAGAAATCACTATATGAAGATGAAAAGATTGTCAAATATATTATTACACTCTTGCTATCGAACATAATCCCAACAAAACCATCTCCAACTATCAAGACACTCAATCTCAATAACACCTAAGGCAACCGGATACCCTATAATTTGCATCAATTGCAGTTGCACGAAAAGAATCCCCTCATATGGACATTTTAAATGACATCCATCTAGCCTTATGAAAGGTCTACACCCATGTAAATACCTAACCTTTTGGCTTGGAAACTAAGATAAAATCTTTGGAAATTTGCAAGGACCTAAGGATTAATGTTATTCCTAATTGTACTCAATTTTACATATAACCCAAGGTTTTTCTCCAAAATGATGTGTCCATACATATACAACTTGTTGTAACTTTGTTTGTGTTCCTCATCCCCTATTTTTAGTGCATACTCCTTATCCCTATAAAGTGTATGGTCTGGTACAATAACCCCACGCTGCCAACCTAACACCTTAATGTTAGTGCTAGGATTCTCTTTGATAAAAATCTCAAATTTATTTCTTAACCAAACTGAGGTCACATCACTATTCTTAGGCACTGCTAAATAATTATGGTTATCTGTAAAGATCTTCAACATGTAAGTGACCCTGTCATAAGTTGGACTACTATGAACTCTCAACGCAAAGCCATTTGCTTCACACCCATAAGTGATCCTTCTTCTCTCATTCCTAATCCTTTTCAATTTGAATCCCTCTTGAATAGAGTATCCTAATATTATTTCCTTAAAATGACTACCATCCTTAAACAACTGCCCCACCTCTAGTTTAATTCGATCATCACCCCCCAACTTAAATGCAATGCCCTTATTGGGTTGATCTCTCTCCTTGTCCTTATCACCCTTATTACCACTAACCAATACCTCCTCTTGAGTAATGCCATCCTCATTGACATCATATTCATCTCCACTGTCATTATTTTCGTTGGGATCCTCATCACTATTGTCATTGTCATTTTCTTCATTAAGAACCCCATCTCCACTATCATTGATTATTAATTGGTAGATATTTTCATCTAAATTATAGTTAGCATCATTATTAAATGGGACAGAGGAAGAATCGGTAATTAAAATGGGTTTTTTTTTCTGGGTTGGATTGTTGACTTGGGTTAAGGTTGAACTGTTGGTTCACGTTATTGGTGAGCTGTTGGTTGAATTGTTGTTGGGATGCTCGGTTGGGTTTTTGTTAGGTTGTTGATGGGGCTGTTGATTTGGGTTAGGTTGAATTGTTGAATATGGAATGTAATTCACATTAAAATGAATCATCTTCACATTCCTTTACATGAATTCACTCAACACATCCATTAACCCAGTATCATCTCAAATTTCCCTTACTTCATCACTCCAAGGAATTGGAACTTCTTGGGTAAACTTATCACCAACTAAAACCTCCATCCCAAGTACTTCATGCATAGCACAATCCCATAAATCCTTCAAACTCATGTAATCTCTTAAAAATCTCCCTATTTCAAAATGACTTCCAATAAAAGTTGTTGTCCCGTTAAACTTGAGGTTACTGCAAAAGAACAATAACAATGTTTGGAAAAATAAATTGATATATAAATACAGGGAAATTGAAAAACCACCATAAAACTAGTCAAATAATAAAACAGAGCATAAAATCAAAAACACAATGGCAGTGTAATACCCATTAAAACAAACATGAAAACCCATAATCTGTAAAATACTATATGTATAACATTAAAAAAAAGGAGTAAAACAGTAAGCATCGATCTGTAAAACATTATCTTTATAACATTCATAAAAAAAAGAGTAAAACATTAAGCATTCGACCTGTTATATACCTATTATCTATATACGCATCAGATATGTTACATCTCCAACCATTGTAACATTCATAAAAAAATAATAAGTAAAACATTAAGCAACTAAAACAAAGTAATAACACATTGTTACATCTCCACTCATTTCTAGTAAATCATCAAACCCAAAATCATTTAATCAAACCAAAAGCTGAATGAAATAGTACAAAACACAAAAAAAAAACAGGGTATCAGACCTGTAAAATATTATCTATATAACATTCGTAAAAAAAAAAGAGTAAAACATTAAGCATCAGACATGGAAAACATTATCTATAAAACATTAAGCATCAAACCTGTTACAGACCTATTATCTATATAATCATTAGACCTGCTACATCTCCAACCATTGTAACATTCATAAAAAAAAAAGTAAAACAGAATAATAACACATTGTTACATCTCCAGTCATTTGCAACAAATCATCAAACCCAAAACCATAAAATCAAACCAAACACTAAATGAAATAGTACAAAACACAAAAAACAGGGCATCGGACCTGTAAAACATTATCTATATAACATTCACAAAAGAAAAAGTAAAACATTAAGCACTAGACCTGTAAAACATTATCCATATAATATTGATAAAAAAAAAAGTAAAACATTAAGCATCAAACTTATTACAAACCTATTATCTATAAAACCATCAGATCTATTACATCCCAACCCTTGTAACATTCATTAAAAAAAGAGTAAAATATTAAGCAACTAAAATAGGGTAATAACACGGACGTTGTCATATTCATCAAACAAACAACATGAATCTATAATATATATGCATTCTCACATTCGTCAGAACCCATTAATTCTAAATCAAACAAAAAAACAACATGAATCAAACAAACAACATTGTCGCATTCATCAAACAACAACATGAATCACCAAACAAACATAAAACATATCAGAACTCCATATGAATCTAAGTATGGAACAATAGATAAAATAATGATGTCTTTATTTCCGAAAGCAAAAATTTCTATAAAAACAAAACACCAACACAAATTTCTATCTTAAAAAAAGCACTTATTCATGCATTCCAAAGTTTATCAAAAAGTCAAAACCAGAACCTTAAACCTAACCTAGTTATGCATCAATTTTTCACCAACTTAAGATTCAATTTTTCATCCAATTATATAAAAAATAAAATAAAAATAGAAAAGGGAGATCCCTTGGAAAAATATTATGTTTTTAACTTTCACCTATCGTGAAGACAAACCGACAAGCCTTCCGGGTTCAACTTCTTCGACTAACAACAGAGAGACAACGCGACGATGATGACCAAGTTGATTAGCTTAACTGTTCAACTTTTTCAACGAGAAGGTTTTAGTGAGAGAAAAAACTTCTGGTTATCAACAGAAAAAGTGAGTTTTTTTTTTCCAAAACTAAACCATCGTTCGTGCCTCTTCCATTATTCTAGGTATTAATTTTTTTTTTCCTTTTTTTAAATTCAACTTTCAATTTTCAATTCAAAATAAATATGACATGTATTTAATATTTTTGATTGACATGACTTGTGCAATACAACGTGATTAAAAGACAAAACTGTCTTTACTCACATGGTCAACTGTTCAATCTAACGCCCGTTGACTAACATGAGGGGGTTGAGTGTCAATTATTGATAAAGTTGTTTCTGGATATAAGAAGTCAAGGAGGTTTAGTGCAATTTATTTGAAGAAAAAAGAGAGATAAATATAATGTACTAAAGTTCTATATACAATATTTTTTTTATAAACTTGGGGCATGCTTCATGCCTACATACAACTTCAATAGAGATTTTGATTCTCTTATATGTTGGTTTCAAATTTGTGAAATCTCAAAGATTAACTCCGGATCCGCTTAACGTTTGAGCATAAAAGGTAAAGCAATCCACAAAAATCGGCACATAAAGATTCATGAAAACTTGAGGGAAAAGAAACTAATAACTATATTTTCATAAGAAGGAACTTAATTAAGATAATGATAGAATCTCATCATACAACACTCTCTCTTTCGATGACCATGCATCTGATTGATTAAAATTCAAAACAAACAAGCTATATATCTAACAACACTTTCTCTTTCGATCAATTCGATGCTCGATCATTATGCTTGAAAAACTTTTCGAGGTTTTGAGGCTTTGTCTATGATACATTAACCTTCTCATTAACATAACAAGAAAGCCATATATATATAGCTGATCACTTATGTTATATTTTTCATGTGTATCAGCATTCAACGCAGAGCAGCTTGATGGTTGTTGCCATATGGTCATGCCTTGGCTTTCGACTGCTGCATTTCGAGATCCTCAGTAGTTTTGGATAGATTCGTTGTGTTCGCCACGAACTCTTGAATCTGATTATCTTCTTTCTTCTCCTTGTCCTTTCCCCAGAGAACAGCATAGAGACCTCCAACAATCAGAATTGATCCTATAGCACTGATACATAAACCATATAACATCTACTTGTTAATTAACATACATATGCTCAACTGGCCGTTTAGAAGTGCTTTTAAAAAACTCAAAAGTGCTTTTACGTCTATGCTGATGATATACTTACGTTCCAACAAACAATTTCTCACCGAACAAAGCCCAACTGAGAATTGTCACGATAACGAGTAGCATCGGGCTAAATACCGAAACATAGAGAGCGCCTTTTTGCTGAATGCTGTATGCAACCAGGAGGAAAGCAAGTGCAGAACACACAATCCCCTGGAAAAAATTAACATCACACATGATTTTGTTACATATATATATATATATATATATATTAACTGTAGTATAGTATAGCATGTTAATTTTCTTAAAATTATTTTCGAAAAAAGGTTATATTATACATACAGTATAAAGAGCTGATATGAGCCTGATGGGAGAACTCAACGACCAATCGGGTTTCTTGTGATCGGTAATTGTCGCGATGACTGCACACTGCACTGTGCTCATGAAACACATCAATGTGGTGCTGGTGTAAGGAGCCGGAAACTTCTTGTTCACCCTTGCCTGAATTTCAAACCAAATAACATGGAAGAAAATATTAGCATAGGCATGATAAACAAACTTGCAAATCATGCAACCATGTACACATGCATGCTAGGTCATTATGTTCATTAAGGTGTGTTTAAGAAGTGTTTTTGTAGAAATTGCTTTTGTTAAAAGTTTTTTTTTTCCTGGAAGCACTTATTATTATTATTATTTTCCTAAAGTACTTCGAGGTTTTTTATTCTGATTCAAATTAAGAAAAATATTTTAGAAAAAGCATCTATCAAGTCCATCTCTCTAGAAGAACATTTTTAATGTAACCGCAAACCCAAACTTAAAGGTGTCAAATAGATTGGTTGGAACGAGATAGATTTGGTTTCATACGATCTATCTATAAATATGATCATAAGACCATTTCCAATGCATGTCTTATTATCAATGTCAAATTTGACACAAAAAAGTATAAAATATTATATTTGACACAACAATTTAGTATTGTGCTCTAATCCATAATTGTATTTAACATACTATTTTTATTATTTTATTAATTAAAATTATAAACGTCAACATTTACCATTAATGCATTTATTAAAATACTGAAGAATGGTCGGATGAAATAGATTTTGATTTAAATATCATTAACGTACATTAAATTTAAATTATTTTAAATATTTAAAAAATATATATAATGGTATTTTTGTAATTAAAAATGTGCATTTATTGCTGTGTCAAATTTGGCATATGCTATACTGTATGCCAAATTTGGCACAGTATTTGGCACTGCATTAGAGGAAGGCTTTTGAACTCTATGTTAAATTTTAGCACTGCATTGAAGATGCTCTAAGGGAAAGGTATTTTAGAATTGTATTTGGCTCAAACCTTTAAGATTTACCGTTCGGATCTGATTCGATCTAATTATTTCTAATAGTGAATTTTTTGTTATAAAAAAAATGCATAGTAAGAAACAAAAGTTTTTTATTCGGATATTTGGACCGGATTAATTGAACCCTTTGAAAATTTTAAGATATAAGAGTTACGATATTTACACCCCTCAAAAGCTGTATGTACACCCCAATTTATTATATTATTGAAAATCCAATATTACCTTTGCATAAAATTACTTAAATGACTAAATAGTTTGTAAGTACACACCAATAGTTATTAATTGATTTTATATCAATCTTTTTTTTTTTAAAGAAAGTTTTCTATTAATTGTTTGGTATGATAATAAAAAAATTTCTATTTTATCAAATCCTAACTTCTATTTTAAATACAAATTTCAATTTCTTATAAGAAATACAGATTGATTGAGTTGACCAACAATTTACTGTTATAATTAAGTGAAACAAAATCAATAAACAATAAAATTTCTATTGTAAAAAAAAAACAATAAACTTTCTTAGGAACAGAGGAATTAAGATACGTTATTGTGTGTTGAAAGCTAGTAGTTTTTCAATTTGATGGAATTAGAGAATTTTAGTCTTAATTTTTTTTTTAAATAATGCAATGATAAGAATTTTTTTCAAACAATTTTTTAGTGACATCAAATGTTTTTGTAAGAGTTAGAATATTTTTTTAAAGAGAAATTATTTATTTGAATAAAAAAATATAAAATAATAAAATTTTAAATAAATCTAATTAAATAACAAAATAATGGGGTGTGCTAACAAAATATAATATAATAAAAGTAAATAAATTGTATTTTTAGTATTAAATAGGGTTTATTTACGAAATATAAACTTTTAAAATATTTTAAAGGTATACTTATAAAAGGGGTATACATACAGTTTTTAAGTGGTTTTAATATCGTCACTTAAAATATAATTTAAGATCAATGTTGTCCGCTTACCATTTTGGTCAGATTCGATTCGATTTGAATTACGGATCAGGCCTATTAGAAAACACCCCTACTAAACAAGCTTTTAAAATGTATTCAAAAGCTATATTTTGTCAATACTAAAAACATATCCTATATATTATTGCAATAAAAAAAATAGTAAGCAGAAGCTAGGTAGCATATATATTATATACCATGCAAATGCAATAATAATAATAAAAAAAGCAGTTTTGAATAAAATACTGACTTGGATTATGACCCATAAGGAGTAAGCAACCGCACTAGCAATGACAATAATGGAACCAAAAACCATGTTTGATTTATTGTTGCCTGCACTTTGTTTGCTCATTTTCTGAGCATAATCCCAATGGATGCTGGAATCAGGAATGCCAATTGTTGGTCCATTGTAAAATGACAGCAACATTGCTCCACCAACACACACTACTGTCCCTATCAACTTCGCTTGCTCTGACCTTTTCTTGATTCCCACTGATTCTTGCCTGCCAAAGACACCCAAATTAACTTCAAGTACAACCTGAATACATCATATATACATACAATTACTTCTCTGTGCATGATTCATTACTACGGTCTACGTACCTGAAAATGACTGCAAGTACAAAAGTGACTGCTGGTAGTATATTTGTCAAGGCACATCCGATCGTTGGAGACGAATTGGCCAGCCCCACAAAGTAAAGCACCTGGTTTCCAGTTGCCCTGCAAAGATTGAACTCTGAGTTAATTACTTGATGATGAAATGATGATCAGTTTCAAAACACAAAGAATTTATAATATGATCAAGAAAGTCTAGAATACCTTTGATATATGCACCTGAAATATGAAAGTACGTGCATGTTTTTTTAAATAGTCAAAAGTTATTTTGTGTATATATTTGATTGATTTTTTTTTTTTAAAAAAAGCACTTCGCATTAATGAACATTTTATGTTATAGATTGGAGAATGAGGACATTTATATGACTTACCCAGTAAGTGAACATAACAAAATATCAAAAAGAATGAGTAAGGTGATCTTGGGTTTGTCTTCTTTCCTGCATAAATAAAAACACAAAAGTTCTTTACTCAATTTATAGTCATAGCTTAGTTTCTAATTATTATTAGTGTATAACAAAATGAAGGAAGATGTTTCCGTTATTGAAAACTTGTCTACAACCAACAAACCCACCAAAAAGGTAAGGACTATACAGTAATCATACTCTTTTAAAGATTGTGATTGCACCAAACATTCATAATTTTTTTTTTGAAGGGCACTAAACATTCATAATTAATATGCAATCAATGCATTTTAAAAACAACAATATCAAATGTAATTTCAACCGATAAAAACAGCTCTAATTTCAGTGAAAATCTTGCATACATTCGGTGTAATGCACCCTAATCAATGGGTGCATGCTATGCAGGGTCGGTTCGTGATGGGAGTAAATCCAACCATTTGTTAGAGCCTCCAATTGACCAAATAAATTTCTTCTTATTTTGGGGTCTCTTTCTTCAAGATCCAACAAATTTAAATTCTCACTCCTCTGTATCCAATATATTTAAAAGGCCCGATCTCTATTCTTAAACATTTATTTTCTTAGTTCAATTAAAATACTTCTTCATAGCAGATTATCAAAACAAAATAACAATCCTAATTTCTAAATTCTAACCACAGAAGATTACGCATTGTTATTTGTTAACCTACTATACTTATTATTGTTGTTACTTCATTGAGTCTGAGCTTGTAATTTTAAACCGTTATCTGCTTCATTGAATCCATTATTCCGCCTTCCTGACTTCGTCTTCAACTCTTCGATATGGTAATTTTGTTTCACACGTCACAAGTTCAAGTTTTTTACTTGGTTAGTTGCTTAGTTGCTTGTTATTTTAAATTGTTATTATATATTTATATGTCGCAGTCAACTGTCTTCAGTCTTCTACTCTTCTTCATACTTTATTAATTTCTTTTTTTTTTTAATTAACTTAGTATCATAATTCTATAATCCTATTTATCTATTTGATGAAGACTTTCAAAATTAAAACTTGTTAATTACTAATTGTTTTATTTTCCTTTATGTTATGAAGTATGATTGTATGAATTATTATCGTGTAAAAATTCCCACTTCACAGGGAAACAAAAAAAATCAATAAAATATAAATTTAATTTTTAGTAAATTTGTACCGGTATATAATATATGTATGTAATCTGTTATATATATATATATGTGTGTGTGTTAATTTGTTATTGTGTTTTTAGATTTAAGTTTTATCTAATATATTTTATACTCTATATTTTTAGGTAATTTTATATAGAGTCTCGATTTTTATTAATATCAATAAATGGATGGGATTCCAAAATATTTTGAGACGGCCCTAATACCATGTGGTATGAAGAACTCATTTCATTGGTTTTTCATGCCATGTGACATGCACCAATTGGAAGGATGCATTGCACCGGATGCATGTAAGATTTTCTCCTGATTTAAATGTTGAAAACTTGTATTCTAATTTATATTAAAAATGACAGAGAAAGAGACCGTTGAGCCTGTCCAAAGCAAGCTTGGTTACGGGGATTGAGCGACCAACTGACTTTAATATGTTTTGTATGTAATATTATTAAAATTGACGATATTTATATCTTTTAAAAAGAGTATGTATGTTTAAAATTAGTATGTTTTTAAAAATCCAATAATATATGAATAAAATTACTTAGATGACTAGCGTCAATAGTTATTAATTAGTTTTCTCTTTTAATCTTTTATAATTTTGTTTATAATTAACAGTTTGATATTAATATATATCATAAAAACTCTTTCCATTTTAATAAACCTTAGATTCTCTTTTAAATATATTTTTAATCTATTTTAAAGCAATATAAATTGATTGCTAAATCAAAATCATAAGACAAATTTAGTTATTCCAAAATAAGTTTTAAATTAATATTTATTATTTTTATTAGAAGAATAACATCATTATGCATATAACCATGTAACGAGGCTTTTAAATTAACTATATTATCTAATTTTTTTTATTTGCTTCAAACATTTTAAAATTTTTTCATTTATCAATATTAATATTCTTTATTGATTTGATAAATTAATATTCTTTATTGATTACGAAAATAGTATTTTTGAGGGGTTCTATTTTTTTATTTTTTTTTAAGAGCAAAGTTTTATTCAACAAGCACACAGGCTGGAACAAACAAAAAGACAGGCAGCCAAAACCACGAAACACAATACCAACAAAAAAAACGATCCCCAAAGAAAAAGACTTAGAGAAAATCTAAAATAGGCTATCCCTGGCTTGAGCTGAACTCATTTTAGCTAGTGAATCCGTAAAAGAATTGAAAGTCCTAGGATTGTAAATGACGCTAGCATTCCCAAGATTACCCAAGAAACCCAGCCAATTAGGAATATAAAAAACAAAATGAATATGGTTTAAATTCCCTATCCCCTAAGGGGTTCTATTATTGTCACTCTATTATTATTATTATTATTATTTTCATTATATTAAGTCCCGGCACTTAGACCCGACTCAATTAACCAAGGCTCCAGCCGCCTAACACTTTCGACACTCCTATTAATCTATCTAATGTGTGATTGTAATAATAGTGGTATTAAAAGAAGGAAAGAAAAAATGACAAATAAACATGCATGTTGCATGACATGGCAACCATGCAGCTATACATTGCCAGTTGTGAATGAAACTAATAAGTGTGAAATTGTTGAAGCTAGCTGGCTTCAGTGGACATACACTGCATGTCTTCTCTATTAATTGTAAACACTTTTTTTTATATACTTTTTTCAGATATTTTGCAACTGATTCATTAATCACCTGGCTTCAATTACTGGTCAATCAGATGATCTCAGCCTTTTAATACCCAACGCAATGAACATTTGATTATATTTGCAATAAATTAATTTTAAAAAAAATCCGCCATTTGATCAAATGAGATCACAAAAATTTTGTGAAAATACGGAGGAAATCTCTGGAAAAAGACAATAAAAATATAACAAACAAACAAAGATTTTGTCCGTATTTAGTACAACATTCCTTCTTTTCTTTTCTGTCTTTTTTATTTTTTTCTCATCAACCAAACAGAAATCATTGAAGACATGCACCTATTAATTAAAAAAAAAAGAAGAAGAAGGAAAACAAGTTTGTAAAATTATAAATCAAAACTACATCTACATGCATTTACTAAACAAAGAAACTTGAACTTGAATATTTATATAATTGCCCCCAAATATGAAATACTCCGAGTCAAAATAAATATTAATTAAATTAAAAGATTTCCCTATTTTTACTTTTCTAATTTTTTTAAAAGAAGATTTCTCGACTGATACTTTATAAACTTACGTACAACCATGAAAATAAGCCCTTTTCAACATGGAAAAAAAAAAGATTCCCCATGAGCAAAAATAAAAAACAAAAAGATTTCCCAATTTTAACATGAAAAATTATACTTCATCATGAACTCCAAAACAACCAAGGAAAAAAAATTCTGTCAAAATGTTTTTAAAAAATCAAAAGCCAGTGCATGACGATATATATAAAAGAAAGTAATAATAATAATAAACCCACTAAACATTAAAAATTATAAACTCCCAAAAAAACTAAGAAAGACCGTTTCTCAAATGTACAAAATCACAAATCACTATCTTACCATGGTAAAAATAAATAGAAACATAAAAACAAAACAATGTTAATATTAATAACCCGTCAGGCATGAAAAATTATATATACTTTATAAACACCAAAAACAACTAAGAGAGAACAAACCCGTTAATCTCAAAATGTACAAAATCTCACACCCATAAATAAAATAAATAAATACAAATTACCACTCAAAGAAATAAGTGAAGGGGATGAGGGCCACAGAAGCAATCATTTGGCGATAGACCACAAGAACCAGAGGCTTCATACCAGAATCCATAGCCAACTTTGAAGTAAAGTTCATGCCAGCATACCCCAATTGCACCGCAACCATCGCTAAAAATGGGAAAAAATCACCCAACGCCATGCTTATATATTATTATATCTTTCTATCAACTTCTTCAAAAAACCACTAAAATTAAGCACTTCTGGAAGAAGAAGAAAAGCACTTTCTGAGGTATATATTTTGTTCACAGCAGAGAGAGAGAGTGTGTGCGAGGAGGGGTTTATATAGAGGAGAATTTATTTGCATGCTTAATGTGAGCTAGAAACTGTTTTCAGGATTTCATGTAACACCTGGTTGATGATTTGCATGGGAAAGAAAGTGTGTGATGTGCCCCCACTAAAGCAATGTTGTTACATCTACAATAATTAAAGTTTTTTTTAGCTTTCTATTTTGTGTATGCTCATTGAATTTCCCATTTTGGGTATAGATTGAATATTGATTATGAGCAGTTACTTGAAGCAAGCAAATTGTGTTTGCTAGGTGACCACCAAAAAGAAATGGGCCCGGCCACCTCTGCGTTTCTACGACGCTAAATTTATGATATTATTACGTTTCAAATATAATTTTATATAATCCACTCGTTTTTATGTTGTTCCCATATAATCTAAAAGAAATAATGCTAGCCAGTTTGAGAAGAAAATTATAGGTATATATTACATCAGACCATCTTTAATGTATACGTCAATATCAATGCTAAATTTGATATAAAAAGTAGTAAAATACTATATTTGATACATCATTTTAATATTGTATTTTAATGTATAATTCTATTTGAAATGCTATTTTTAATTTTTTTATTATTTAAAATTATAGAAATTAACAAATATAATTAATACATTCAATTTATATAATATTTTTTATTATTTAAAATTATAAAAGTCGGTAATTAATGCATTCAATATAGTTATACAATGATATTTTTGTGATTAAAAAACAATATTTATTGCTATGTCAAATTTGACACAATATTTGGCATAGCATTGGAGCATGTTTTTTCACTTTATGTCAAATTATAGCATTATTACACTCAAATAGCATTGTATTGGAGATGCTCTTAATTTGGTATATATAATAACATTTATCAAATTTGTCACAACAATAAATACTTTTTTTAATTATAAAAATATCATTGTATAACTATATTGAATGTATTAATTGCTGACTTTTATAATTTTTTAAAAAATATTATATAAATTGAATGCATTAATTATATTTATTGATTTCTATAATTTTAAATAATAAGAAAATAGAAATATCATTTCAAATAGAGTTATACATTGGAGTACAATGCTAAAATGATGTATCAAATATAGTATTTTACTATTTTTTGTGTCAAATTTAACATTGACATTGAGATATGTATCGGACATGGTCTTAAAGAAAGCAAAATACAATTGTGATATACACATTTTATTTAGGGATAATTTTACTCAAGTCCCTATTTTATGACAAAATATCACATATTTAAATGTTTTTGTCATATTTACAATACAAGTCCCATATTTTTTAAAATACATCACTTTAGTACTTACTGTCAACTCTAACTATATATATATAAAAATAAAATTTTTCCCTTATCAAAATAATTTATTGAGTTTCAAAAATAAATAATATCAAAATGGTTTATACAATTAAATTAAAATATATATATTTTTTCTAAAAAAACAAAAGAAAAAAACTAATGGATTATGGAAGATATTAAAAAAAATAATAATAATAAATTGAAAGTATTTTCAAAAATGAAAAAAATAGAAAGTATTTCAAAAAATAGAAAGAGAGTTTTTTAAAGAAAATAAGTAAATCAATTTCCACAATCGGAGATTCATTGAATTTTTTATTTATTATGTTAGTTGCATCTTTTATTCAAAAGACCATAATATCCTCAATTATGTTGTGTTTGACTAACTTTTGAGTTTTAACTGACAGATGAACTAAAATGATATATTTTGAAAAAAATAAGAGACTTATATCTGTTGCTAATCAAATAAGTGATATTTTACCAAAAAAAAATAGGAACTTTAGTGTAATTTACCTTTTTACTTATAAATTGTCACTCATTTAAATGGAATAATTTATGATTTTTTATTTACATATGATTTAATGATGAAAGACCAACATTTAATCTGGGAATGTCTCGGATTCCGATTGGCGCAGTAATGAATGGTGTATTATACAAAAAGTAATAATAACCATTTAAAAGTTGTGTTTGTATTTATAGAGTGAGTTACGTTGTTGGAGGAAGTGATTATTGTGGATTCTAGCGTGGAAGGGAGATCCAATTAAAATTAATTAATTGCTTTGACCTTTCGCAAATTAAAAGTAGTTAGGAAATTAATTTAGCTGATCAGTCGAAATTAATTAATTTTCTCTCATAATTAAGAACTTTTGAATTTGTCACTCGGATTCTATGAGCCAAGTGTACACACCAAAGGATAGCACCTTGGTTGTTTTGACTGTGGAAAAACTGATTTCGTAGAGAGCGCAGAGCGTTGTTGTTGCAATTTTTTTTTTTTTTTTTTTTTAACTGCGGCTCAATTTGATTTCTCCTTAAATATTAAACTATAAAAGTTTTTTTTTTATAGTTATTATCTCTAGAAATTGATTGAGCTTTATGATCAGTTTAGTATTATTGTAACTTTTATAATAATTACGGTTAGTATTACTGAATAAATAATCAGCTCTGAAGTTAATCAATAAATTTTTAGTTAATTGTATTGTTAAAACTACTTTGTAGTTAAAAATCAATATACATATGTTAGACAATCTTATTGCAAAAATTCTGGAATTAATTATAATAACTAAAAAATACATGAGTTTAAAACCCTATTACATTTTTTTTCATTAATAATATATATTAAATCAATCTTTAAGTAGAATATTTAAATTAGAAAAAAAAATCCATAAGAGCAACAAAAGTAATTTTAAAAGATTTTATAAATCAAATCAATATTTAAATAGAATATTTTAATTTTGAGATGAAATAAGGTAGATAAATGATTTTAACTTGATTTCATGAGGATAATAATAATTGTTAACAACCTTTTTTTACGAGGGATCAAAGAAGAATTTTTCATCGAACTGAGTAACTGGTAAGTTCTGGATTGGGACCGGTTCCCAGATATCAGGAACAATCGATGCCACGTCATGCTTTTACCAGGTATCTAGGTGCCATGACACCTCCTACCTAGTATCTAGGTACCGGGATACCTCCTAACTGGTATCTGGGTACTGTGACACCTATCTAGAACACAAGTACTACGACACCAGTCCAAGACCTACCCAGTATGTGCATCTCCTTCGTCTGACAGGGAAGCTGGTACCATGAAGGCACCAGCGTGCCAAAACAAGCACCATCAAGAGGAGACTGGTACATCAATGTACCGCGCCATGAAAAAAAAAAGACAACATTCTCCACCAAGCAACGTAAATGAAAAGGGTTAAACCATTCACCATTTAAAGCGCCATAAATGAGACCAAATAGTTCAAATGATTCATAATCAAATACAAACAGAAACCTGACGTATTTAGAGGGATCAATTCCAGCGTTAATTAACAGCCCCCATCAAAGCCAATAAATCCTGTTAAATGGCAAATCAATTGGCCAAAATAAGAGGGATTTGATTGGAGGGTGGGGGAAGTTAAATACAACGCCTGAATTCAGAGAAAGCATTTGGTTTTGGAGACCTAATAGCTAGAAATCAGAACAATGAGTTCGCTATTGCAAAGATTTTTCGTCATAGAGGAAATAGCCACTTATCGACATATATGAGATCGTTATCGCCAATTGTATGAGTGAAAATCAGAGATATTGAGATGAGAGAATCACCATTGTTTTACCCACTCGGTTTATTATTTAATAAAACAGTTCCACTTCACATTTATGTTATAGCATACTCATCTTATCCTCTCTGTTCATATTCGCCTTGTTCTAGTCACCTAGGTACGAGGTACCTACCCCCCGCAGCCTACTTGGTAGACGGTTGATGGTGTTAATTGAAATTTCTCACCAAGAGCAAATTTTCGGTTAACACTTTTTGACGCTGTCTATAGGGATATTTCCACACCCTTTAAAAGCATGTGAATTTTATTTTTTGTAGCATATCAGAATGAGGCTTTGATCTTCCCAAGGGAAGCCCGAACAATCAGGGCACCAATCTATCGCTTCAACCTGGTAGGGGAAGAAGCGAGGGAAGTGATTGAAGCATCGTGATCCATCTCCAGTCTCTCCATCGAACGCACGGACCACGCCCCAGGCCTTAGCTGCTCCGGTGGCAAGCCAAACCATTATAGAGCAGCTGTCTACAACGTTCGTATAGAATGTCCACCTTTGGATGATCGCGAAAGATATCATCGGCCCAGTTCACGGTACCTGACACTATGGGTGATACCACCAAGCCATGTACTGGGATACCTACATTTGAAGCCTTATTCCGATATGCTGCACCATAGGTTTTCAGGGGTGTGGAAGTCTTCCTATAGACGGTGCCAAAAAGTGTTGACCGAAAATTCACACTTAGTGAGGAATTTCAATCAACACCCTCAACTTGCTACCAAGTAAGTTGTGGGGGGTAGGTAACTCGTACCTTGGTAACTAAAAAATCGGGCGAATAAATAAGAGACAAAAAGAAGAGTATGTTATAATATAAGTATGGAGTGAGACTGTTTTATTGAATATAAAGCTATGTAGGTACAACAATAGTGATTCTCTCCTCTCAATCTCTCTTACACGAATGACGATGGTGAACTCGCACAAGTCGATAAGTGGGTAATTACTCTCTGGCGATGACGAAAACTCTCTCTATCAAAAATGATGAATGCTCTGTTCTGGTTTCTGGCCCTTAGTTCTCTAAAAATCCCATGCTTTATCTGAATTCAAGCATTGTATTTAACTCCTCTCATCCTCCCAATCAAATCCCCATTATTTTGGTCAATTGATTTGCCATTTAATGGAATTGATTGGCTTTTATGGGGCTGTCAATTAACGCGGAATTGCTTCCTTCAATTACGTCATGTTTCTGTTTGTATTTGAATTACGAATCAGTTGACCTATTCGGTCTCATTTATAGCGCTTTAAATGGCCAAAGGGTCAACCCTTTTTTTTTATGTTTGTTAGAGGAGATCACTAACTCTGTACCTTCGTGGCGCGGTACTATGATAAACAAGTCTTCTCTTGTTGGCATGGCACTTGTTCTAGCATGCTGGTATCTTTATGGTAACATTCTTCTCATTAGGAGGGTAGGACACATATCCTGGTCGAATCCTAGACTAATATCGTGGTACCTAAGTACTAGGTAGGAGGTACCGTGGTACTGGCTCTGCTTGATATCTGTTAATATGTGTGATGTGGTTCTAACGCCTTCCCAGATCATGGTATCGAGTATCATCAGTACCTAACATGGGAATTGGTCCCGATCTAGATCTTACCAGGTACCAAACAGATAGAAAATTCTTCGTTGGTCCCTCGTAAAAAAAAAGGTTGTTAACAAAAATCTTGTAATTAGGTTATTTGTGTAGAGCAAAACGAACATATGTAACATCTGAGAGTGGGTTAGATCCGACCGGAACCCTAGGGAATATTCGAAGAGGGATCCGAGGAATATCAATGGATGTTAGAGATCCATGGGTGATATTCAAGAGAGGCCTAGGAGATATTGGGGTGGGGAGGGGAGGGGAGGGGGGGGGGGGGGGGGGGGGGGGGGGGGGGGAGGGGGTCGTGATGATGATCTTATGAGCGTCGTGAGCTGAGAGTCATGATGTAAAGCTCGGTTGTGAATTTGGGGTTTTGGTAAGGCTCCGTGGTTTGGGGTTGAGGTGTTAGACAAAATCCTAGAGTATATGGTTGTAACAGTTTATCATATAGTGGAACTCTCTCTGTCGTGTGATGAGTATAAGGTTTTCCTCGTATATCTTATGTTATGTGATTGTTTATTTTTTCCTTCATCTTATTTTTCTATTATGGACCTTAATTGCTATGAGTTGTGGACGAATATTAGGCGTGTCATTTCCATGTTCATCGGTTCAAATTCCTAACATATTTTATGTCAAAATTATAAAATAATCTGATTTTAATTTTATAAAAACAAATATCAAATTGGCCCTTAGATATTGTGATTCTGTTAATAATTAGCATTCTAGAAAAACCATGTTAGTAATTGAGATTTGACGACCATAGTCTGTGGATGGTATATAAAACAATATTACCGACATTGGCATCCATGAATATGATAAACACACTCATATTTTAATAAGAAAATTTAATTATAAAAAATATCCCGATAAGAATTTACCAATATATACAAATTTATTCAATTAAAAATAAACCAAATACTATAATAGAGATAATTTAAAATCGTTAGGAGTGTGCATTTTCGGTTTGGTTTGTGTTGAAACTCAATGTCAAACCAAACCAATATGGGTCGGTTTGGCTATATTTCAACCCAACCCAACCTAATTTGATTTTTCAAACCGATTCAAACCAAACCAAAAAAGATCGGGTTGGTTTGGATTGGTTTATCGGTTTAGATTTGAACTCAAAAATCTTTTATTTTTTGGTATTATATTATAAAAGATATTTTAAAAAAATAATCATAACATGAAATATTATATATATATATAAATGAAGTACATAAAAGTCAAATGAGTAATTACCAATTAAACACATGTTTGACAACATCTATGTTTTAAAACTCTAATACATCAATCAATCTGATGAATTGTATCAAAACAAATAAATAAACTATAAAAACTTAAAGTAATCGGTAAAAGTTATAAAACATGAACTGAATAGAAAACGTATGCGAATTTTATATTTTAGTTTTACTTTCTAAAATATGTGGGTTGGGTTGGTGAATTATTTCACTCAACCCAAACCGAACCATCTTTAATCAGTTTGTCCAAAAGACAAACCAACCCACCTATTTTTTATATTTGTAATCAAACCAACGCAAACTTTATGGGTTGGGTTGGTCGGTTCGGTTCGGTTTGATGGTTTTTTGTACACCCCTAAAAATCGTTGTTTTTTTTTTCATTCTTAATTAGCAAATACTTGGATATAATTATATATATATATAAATTAGCAAACAAGTAATTAAAACATTGAATTGGAAAACTTATAGTTGACTCAGTATAATTTATTTGAGTTTCCTAGTTGGACATGTTACTTAATACTTATATGAATCATATCTCAGGTGGTGTTTGGTTGGGTGGAATGGAATGGAATGGAAAGAAATTCATTTCATTTGTTTGGTTTGTTAAATTCCAATGGAATGAACATTCCATCCAAAAACCAATGGAATGCCCATTCCATTCCATTAACACATTTTCTTTCCAAAAATAACCCTCTATCCCACAACTCAATTCCAAAAATACATTCATTTCCAAAAAATATATATATATATATATATTATATTATATTATATTATATTATATTATATTATTTATACTTTTATGTCCAAAATATATTATATATATATATTATATTTTCTAATTATTTATATTATATATTATATATTATGTATATATATATACATTATATAATAATATATAATATTTATAAAATATTTCTAATATATAATATATAATAATATATATTAAAAAATATATATATAATATTTATAATATATAATTTTATATTTTATTATTATTATCCAAAATGAATATTATATTTTCTAATTATATATATATATATATACATTATATAATTATATATAATATTTATATATTTAATAATATTAATATATAATATATAATATTTATAATATATATATATAATATTTATATTTATATGATATATATTATATAATATATAATAGTATTAATATTACTAACATATAATATATAATATATAACATATATTGTAATAATATATATTTTATATTATAATATATATATATATATAATAATATTATATATACTTTCATATTTTTTTTTATTATCCATAATATATACTGTTATAAATGTTTTGTAATTAGGGTATTTTGGTCAAAATACAGTTGATTCCATTCCATTTAGTTGTTAACCAAACAAAATATTACTGATTCAGATATTGATTCTAAAGTCCCAACCAAACAAAGAAATCAGTTTTTTATTCCTTTCATTCCAATTCCCATTCTCATTTCCATTCTAATTCCCATTCCACCATGGTAACCAAACGCCACCTCAATTCGTAAGAATTTTTTTTCAAATAATTAAGCTTTTTATAGATTTCTTTGAATATGAAATGCGAAATCTTTTTTCTTACGTGTTTGTTTCTCACAACCCGCTTGTCAATTCCTCACATACTTAACTTCTTCCTAAAATTTATTCAAAAAATTTATCGTCCAAAGTTCAGTATGCAAATCTTTATCAAGAAGTTTCGGTGGTCAATGTTTTTGTTTGAACTGGTTTAAAGCGGCCTCTGTTTTGTTTTCTATTTTGTCTCTGTCTCTGTTTCAGACTTTTCATTTTTTTTGGGTTTTTTTTCCTAAGCAGACATTTTCATAGAATTATTATATTTCTAAGCCTTCAACTCTTTAAAACAAATTCTCTCTTTTCATATTCTGCACCTCTGCATTTGCCCAGTAATTCATTACAATCCTTTAATTGAGAAGAATGTCAAAGTCTGAATCTTTATTTAATTCTATCAATTGCTTTGATATATAAATGCTTTGTTGAGATTATTCATGGTGTCTATGTGATCTTTTTTTATTATTGCAGGTTTTCCTCGATGTCCAAGAATGAGATAAAGAAGAGAAAACCTTAGCAGATAAATTATATTAAAATAAAAAACATTCATTTAAATATGGATACTTTTGACATTAATATAGATCGTTACAGTAATGTTTTAATTTAAATTTTAGACTTGAAAGTACTTATAAATATGGGTGTGCTTATCATATTTATGAGTATCAATATCCACACCTATAAAAAAAATAATAAATAAAAACGTACCTACCAATTAAGCTGCTAGTATTTTTGTACGTATAACACTCATCAGCATTCAGTTGGTTTGCTAATTGCATGTTATAACTTATAAGTGGATATTCAATTCCCATAATTATCTAAATTTTGGAAAAGCAAACTGGTAGTGGAAATAAAAGAATGGAACAAGCAACATACCAAAAGAAAAAAGCACCTCTAGAAAAAGTGCTTCTTCCGAAAGTTCATAGTGAACAATCATCCTATATAGAAGATACTCAATCTGACTACGTGAATGGACACTCGATCAGCTCAATTACAAGATATCTAAAAGAAACCAATTAGAGAACAATAATGATATAAAGTTCATTGTACAATAACTTTTGTGATATTAAGATTTTAGTCCCTTTAGTTTGTATTTATCTAGGTTTGGTCCACTAATATTTATAATTACGAATTTTAGTCAATTAGTTCTCTGACAATACAAATTCAAGTCCCTACCGTTCAATTCTGCTAGATTTTCGTTGACTTCCATTAGGTCAACAAGAGTAATATGGGAAATGTGACGAAAGCTTCTAGAAGCTTTTCTAGAACAAGGGTAAAATTGGTATTTAATAATATAAAAATTTCAAAAAAATAAAATAATTAATATTACAAATAATTAAAATAATATATGAAAATAATTTAGAATTACAAAATTATATATATATATATATATATATCAAATCCATTTAAATTAATAAATCTAATTAAATTAATAAAAAAAACATATATTAAATGGTTTAAATATATAAATTTAATTAAATAAATAAATTTAACTAAATAAATAAAAACAACTAAAAAATTTAATCTCTTTCTCTCTCGCTCACTCAGTCTCACCACCTCTCTCTCCTAGTCTCTCTCTCTCTCTCCCACTATCTTCTTTAACCCCTAATCCACCATAACTCAAACACAAACCCTAATCAAACCCATAAAAAAAAACTTCCACCATCTTCGTCAACCCCTAATCCACTATAACTCAAACACAAACCCTAACCAAACCCGCCACCGCCCTCTAACCACTGTTGCCACCCTCTAACTTCTCTCCTCTCTCCCCGAATCTCTTCGGGTTCATTGGGTGGCAAAGTTGGGGTTTCTGGGTTTGGGTTCGTTGGGTGGCAGAGATGGGGTTTTTTTGGGTTCGGTTTATTGGGCGGCGTAGATGAGGTTTCTTGATTCTGGGTTGTTTATGGGTTCGCTTGGCGGTGGTTATAGTGTTTTGGGGTTCGCGTGGCGACGGTGATGATATTTCTGGATTCGTTGGGGTGACAACAATGGTCTCGCCCGATGAGGATGGTCTTGGAGATCTAGTATTGACTTTGGATGTTTGAAGATGATGGATTTTTGTAAAAGAAAATCTGTATTTTGTTTATTTGATTTTTTTTTAATGTTGTTGATGATGATGGTTTAAAGTTGATGATGTTATTGATGATGATTGAAGGAGTGAGAGAGAAATTTTATTTATTTGATGGTTCTGGGCTTCAGTGACGGGTTACAATGGGTTTGGTGATTTATATTACTTGGGTTTTTAAAACAATGGAAAATCCGAGATCTTATGTATTGGATTCTTTTTTCATGTTTGTAGTTTCTCGGTAGCCAAACAGAAATAAAAGATCTGATGGAGAAAAAAAAATATCCAATATGGGTTTAGTTTGTGTGGATTTACAGGAGAGAGATAGGGTCGTTTGAGAAGAGAGATAAATAGAGTGAGTTTTTTTTTTATTTGTGGGTTGGGGTTTTGATAGAATGAAGATGAAAGATTTGAATTTATTTTTCCATATTGAAGAAAAGAACGAGAGTTTAAGAGAAAAAAGATTTTTTTTAATATATAATTTTATCGTTAATAATAAGAAGAAGAATGTGATTGGGTGGTTGTAATTGGAGATCGGTGGTTGTAATTCATTTAATAGTAATAATAATTTCAATTACTTTTTTTTTATATATTTTAATTTTAAAGTTAAGTTATTTTTGTATTTTTTTCATTTTTTATTTAATTTAATATTAAATTACCAGACTGTCCTTCATCAAAAACCTTCATTAAAGGTATTTTGGTCATTGTATAAAATTTCGTTTGTTTTCACGGAATTTCTAACAGAAGGGTTAAAGTTAGTAATTTTAAAAACTAGTGGACCAAACCCAGATAAATTTAAACTAGAGGGATTAAAATATTAATATCCCATAACTTTATAACAACTACTTTTTTTGTTGAGAAAATTTAATTTATAACAACTTAATAATATTTTACTTCGTGTGTCTTTGTGTGACATGTTAACACGTGGTTTAATACTTTGTCATCGTTCTAGATATATATTATAGATTTTTAAAAATAAATAAATAATTCATATATATATATATATATATATATATATATATTTAAATTCCTTGAAGAAAACAATATACAATCAATTGTGTCTTAAACAAAAATAAATATTAATTCATTTTAGTTCATAATCATTTGTGTCTTGAAAAAAAAATGCATACTTTATTAATTATTTTTAGTTCATATATATGTGGGATAGTATCATTTCTCCCCTATATTATATAATATTAGTAACTTTATCCTCTGTATTTTTATTATTGGCCAGTCAACCCCCTAAAACCAAATAGACTGAAAGAAAATATTAAAAAATATATTATAAGTTATTAAAAAATATATTATAAGGTATTAAAAAAATATTTTTTATTATTTTTCTTTCTTTCTTTTTCTTTATTGATTTTTTTTTTCTTTCGGTCTATGGACTTTGATTTTCTGAATTTTATATCAAATAGAAATAATATGTTAAGTTTTCCATAAACAATAACGTTGACCATTAGTCCCAAAATTATAATGGTTCTATCAGGTGTAGAACCTTCAACCTTATGATCAAAAGTCACAAGCACTAACTAGTTGAACAACTTCAACTCATTGTTAATGGTTTGCTGATTTAAATATATATATAGTTATGTAGTTATATAATTTGTGTAAAATAATTTAAATTTATTTATATAATTTAAAATAAATTCGAATATATAGGTTAAAATAAAATAATATATATAATTTAAATAAAATTATATTTAATAATAATATACAAATGGATTTATGAAAAATAAAAAGAAAATAAGTAAACAATAGGAATTTTTTTTTTTTAAATATTTTCCTTTTCAAAAATATATTATTTCTATTTGATATAAAATTCAGAAAATCAAAGCCCAAATGAGAAAAAAATTCAATAACAAAAAAGAAAGAAAGAAAAATAATAAAAAAAATATTTTTTTTTTTTTGAATTTTTTTCCTTTTTTTTTTTTTATATAAATATGTTTTTTTTATTATTATTAAATATGATTTTATTTTAAACTATATATATGAGTTTATTTTAAATTATATAAACAAATTTAAATTATTTTACACAAATTATATAACTACACAACTATATATACATTTAAATTAGCAAACAATTGACATTAAGTTGAAATAGCTCAGCTGGTTAGTGCTGGTGGCATTTGATCATGTGGTTGAGGTTCGACATCTGATAGATCCATTTTAATCTTGGAATTAATGGTCAACGTTATTTTGGATGGAAAATGACCAATATTTTTGGTTTTAGGGCTTGACTGGCCAATTGTAAAATATATGGGATAAAATTACTAATATGGTATAATATAGGGAGAAAAATGATACTATCCCTATACATGCATGTTAACATTATTATTTTGAAAAGTTTTCAGATGTATTTATGGTATATGGCCAGCGCCGTTGAGTCAATGGCTTTAAAGGTGCTTGTGAGGAATTTCATCGTGAAAAAAAAAATTTAAGAATGATTGAAATGAGTACACCGTATACATGTATGATTGGGGGAGAGAGTATACACGTATGACTCGAACTCATAAATTCTTAGATGTATATGTGAAGGTTTATGCCTAAACCCATTCACCTGATCTCATCTTGTTATAGAAGAAGAGGGTTTGATTTGAACGTGAAGTACTGATGATGTGCTAATCTTTTTTATGATCCATATCACTTGACAATAAGGCTTTACATTTAAAAATAATGAAGATGAAATAAATAAAATAAATAAATTACAGTCATTAATTACACATGTCAACAGATCTTTATAGGGTTTGTTTGGGATAATTTTTACTTTTAGTTTTTAACAGTAGAAGAAGAGAAGTAAAAGTCTGAGCATTTCCGTTACTGTTTGGATGATATATTCCAAAAGAGCTTTTTTTAACAAGAAGAACTTTTGAGAGTATTTGGTTGGAACATTTTAAAATTTCTTCTAATTATGATAGGGTTCAAAAATTAAAAGGCACTTTTTAGAGGTGACATTTCAACACTGTCACTGCTTTAATAACTTATGTTTAAAAGACACCTATTATGGTGAATTGATAAAAATATCCCTAATAGTTGTTTCACATCAGATTTATTTCATTCATTTTACATTGACAAAGTTGTGAAGTAGAGAGAGAAAGTCTCATTGAAACCCAGACAATCACTCGAACGACGATGGAGTGGCGCTACGCAGACGCATTCGGATGTCAAGCTCCCTGGTCAGCTCCCCGCGGGTGGGGGGGCACAGGGCAACAACCCTGGAGCTTTTTTTTTCTGGTCAGTACTTAAAAAGCTCGAAATGTAATTACAAAAGGCTCGGAGCCTTTAGTAAAAGTCTTGAAACCTTTAATAAAAGTCTCAGAACCTTCAGTAAAAAGCTCAGAGCCTTCAGTAAGAGTCTCGGAGCCTTCAGTAAAAATCTTGAAGACTTTACAAAAAAGTTCAGAGCCTTTACAAAAAAAAGTTTAAAGATCTTACATAAAGTTTCAGATAATTTACATTACAAAAAAGCTCAGATCTATTACAAAAAAGCTCAGATCTATTACAAAAAAGCTCAAAGACTTTACAGAAAAGCTTGGAGACTTTACAGAAAAGCTCGAAGACTTCACAGAAAAGCTCGAAGGCTTTACTAAAAAGCTTGAAGACTTTACTAAAAAGCTCAAAGACTTTACACAAATTTTCAGATAATTTACATTATAAAAAGGCTGTGAGTCATTACAAAAAAGATCGGAGCCTTTGTAAAGTCCTCATTTATTGATTGGCTTATTTCGTGAACAAATCACATTTTTAGGGTATTATGTAAGGGTAGCTTAGGCTCTCAAGAGCTCAAGAGGAGAAGCACCGAAGGTAAAATTCTTGTGTTTACTTGCTTTGAAGAGATAGTTGCACACACTCACAAATTCATGCATAACTCTTATTCATATATGTTGTGTGTTTATTCTTGTGTACATTTTGGTTTAAATGACTCTTGTTGATTTATTTGCATCTTGTAATTAAATGTTTTGTCATGTTTGGCATTAGAATATGATGCATTTTTCATCACTCTTGAACTTATTGATTGTGTGTGTTTGAGTGTTGAAAATAGGCATTGCGTTGGTTGTGCGCTACTCGACCAGCGCACCTCACCGGCGCAACATTCCAGTGGATTGTCGCATGTGTTGCGCTGCTGCACCCGTGCAAAGATGCAAAAATGGGCAGTGCGATGGTGGTGCGCTACTCGACTAGCGCAGCCTCACCAGCGCAACATTCCAGTGGATCGTCGCATGTGTTGCGCCACTGAGCTGCGCCAGTCGACCATCGCCTATTGAAAAAATTAGGCTGTGCGCTGGTGGTGCGCTACTCGACCAGCGCACGTCACCAACGCACATAGAGGAAGCTGGAACTTTTTTTCCAAAACGACCTCACTTTGTTTGGATCTCATATATATATAACTCTTTGCTTTAAGGTCGTGTAAGAGTTCAGAACATCACATATTTTCCATAGAACACATTTCAAAGGATAACCCTTCCAAGAACTCATCTTTAAACACTCAAAGCATTCCCATGTGCATAAAAACTTTATCTTGCATCATCTAAGTTCATTTAGAGTGCATCAATGGATATGTTTGCTTCATCACATCTTGTTTGGTAAGTTCTTCACTATCTTCTTACAAGTTAAGTGTTTTACTTGCTAAGCCATCTCTTTATTTATTTGTATGCTCTTAGAACATATTCTAGATACAAATTAGATTTTGTTGTGATGACATGATTGAGTGTTATATTGTGATAGCTTCATAGGATTGTTTGATCTATGTTTAGCTAAGCTTTTTGAACATGTCATTTAGCTCTTGATATCTAGGATTGCATTAATTGTCATCTCATTATCCTAGATAAGCATATAGGGTTTCCTAGCCTTGTTTGTTCATTGAATATCATCATATATTCACATAGGATATTTTATCTCTTCATTGAGAAGTAAGACTTGTGTTGCTTCCGGGAGTAGGTAGCTTAAATCGCAAGCAAGATGGACTAGGTTCACTTATACCGGGATTAGGTAGTGGTGGTGGATTTAAACCGGGATTAGGTTGTAATTCCTTTGCCATTAGTGGATTCGAGATTCTAGTGTGGCGCACTCATCAGCCCGTGGTTTTTCCCATTTGGAGGGTTTCCACGTATATCTCAAGTGTCTTTAATATTTCCGCAATCTTTACACTTGTGATTTTGTTGTAACTAGCTAGGGGCATTTTCGTCAACTTGACCTTTAACAAAAATTGGGTAAATTTGTTTAAAATCTATTCACCCCCCTCTAGATTAAATATTATACACACCATAATATTTGTTTCAGCCTTTATAAAAAAGCTCGAAGATTTTACACAAAGTCTCAGATAATTTACATTACAAAACTCGGAGCTTTTACAAAAAAGCTCGAAGATTTTACATAAAGTCTTAGATAATTTACATTACAAAAAATCTCGAAGCCATTACAAAAAAGGCTCGGAACCATTACAAAAAAGCTCGGAACCTTTACAAAAAAGCTTGAAGACTTTACACAAAGTCTTGGATAATTTACACAAAGGCTCGTCGCTATAAATAAAGCTTACAAAGGCTCGAAGATTCAAAATTCAAAGTTCAAAGGTTAAAACTTCATAAAACCAGCTTTATGTTCATGCAAAGACTTGGAAAACAAATAATAAGGAATGAACAAATTGTTACAAGACTCAAAATATCTTGTTGTGCTAAAACACGTTGACTTTCAGACAAGTTGTAGATCGATATTTAGACAAGTTTATTGGAGAGAGAGGGGAGTTACTGCTTTCAGTGATCAAAGTGTGGAGATGGAAGTACAAAGAAAATTAAAAATTAATTATTTAAGGGTAATTTGGGTAGTTCACCATAATATATATCTTTTAAAATTAACTTATTAAAGCAATGATATCAGTGCAACACACCAAAAAAATAGTGACATTTCTCACCATATCCACTTTATGATATGACCTTTTTCCCTTCTAAAAGAAGAAATTTTTTGGTTGGAACATGTTAATATTTGTTCTAAAGGTTATATGACATTTAGACCATAATTGGAGTAAATAATATATGTATAAAAAATTTCATAAAAAAGTTATTATCTAGGATAATATAACATTTTTCTATTATATTTCCTTGAAAAATCTACTAAAATAATATAGATTCACCCGGTAATAAAAAATCTACTAAAATATTATAGACCAGTAGACCACAAATACAATGATACAAATACGAACCTGAATTGACATCTTCTAAAATTAGACACTCAAACTGCACTTAATGGAATAATTAAAAAAAAAAGAAAGAAAGAAAGAAAGAATTTTCTAAGAGCACATTCTGATTTTCTATTTTATCGGTCAGATCTTGAATTCTTAGTGTCAAATGCTTTTTTGCCATCTGGTCATCAAAAGATCAAAACCAAAATAAGAAAACATACTCCACTATAACTGGTCAAGCTCATGTTAAAATCAACAAATTGAAGTTGTCCAAAGCTATAATGAAAAAACATAATTAAGCCTAAAATTTAAAATCATCACCATCATAATCACAAGATAATCCCAACCCAACAAACACGAAAACTTGAAACAAAGAAGTAAGAATTGAGAGTGTTAACAAATATAGGAATGTAAAAAGAGCACACCCAGATGGCCACATTAGCTATAAAAGCTGGTTTTAGACCAAAAAAATATAAAAATTCACAACTTATAAGAAATCGTCAACTCATTGGTAAAGCATACCAATCAATGACTTGTCGAATTTTAGGAGGGAATTCTTCAACCTGTAAAACCAAAAAATGAAAAACCCGTGAGGGGTTAGAGAAATTCGAATAGTTTTTAGCCAAACGAGGGAGTTCAGAGGGTTGAAGAGAGGAGAAGGTGCAGTGTTGTATAAATAGTTTGGAAGAAGAAATGTTGTTGATTCTATTTTTATTCAAAATGTAACGCCTTGAGGGTGCTAATTTCAGCAAAAGAATTCCCCTGCTCCCCATTTTATTTTCTTCCTCTTCTTTAAGAACCCTATCCTAAAAATTTCAAATCAATCAACACAAATACAATTTTTTTTGAGAAATGTCTTCTGTTATTTTAACAGTTCAAAGCAAATTACTAACACATTATTTATTTCATAAATCCATTTACAAATTACATCTTTAGGGCATAATCCCCAACAATCTCTCACTTGCACTAAAGCATGCGAGGCATGTCTCGTAACCCTATGCCATGTAGGTGACCCAAAAACACTTTAGCCGGTAAGGTCTTCGTAAATTGATCAACATGATTGTCTTGTGAGGCTATCTTGGTGAGGATCACATCTCCTCTCTGCACTATCTCTCTAATGAGATGATACTTTATCTCTATATGCTTCCCTCTTTTGTGGCTTCTTGGTTCTTTGGAATTAGCCACAACACCACTATTATCACAATAAAGTGTGATAGGCCTATCCAGATCTGAAACAACTTCTAGATCACTCAAGAACTTACGGAGCCAAACAACCTCTTTAGCAGCTTCACAAGCTGCTACATATTCAGCTTCCATGGTGGAGTCAGCAATGCAAGATTGCTTGATACTTCTCCACACAATGGCTCCACCACCCAGGGTGAATACTGATCTAGATATGGATTTCCTAGAATCCCTGTCTGACTGAAAATCAGAATCTGTGTATCCTAACGGGATCAAATCCTACCCATAATACACTAGCATATAGTCTCTCGTTCTCCGAAGATACATGAGAATTGTCTTGACAACAACCCAATGATCCAATCCTGGGTTGGACTGGTATCTGCTGACTACTCCACTGCATAGCAGATGTCCGGTCTCGTGCATAACATAGCATACATGAGACTACCTAAAACCGATGCATAGGGTACACGTCTCATATCCTCAAATTCTTGAGGTGTCTTAGGACACTGTTCCTTAGACAAGTGAACTTCATGCCTAGAAGGTAAATTACCTTTCTTGGAGTTTTGTATCGAAAATCGTACAAGAATCTTGTCAATATATGATGCCTGAGACAGTGCTATGAGTTTGTTTTTATGATCCCTTATAAGTTGGATCCCTAGAACATAACTCGCAACTCCCAAATCTTTCATTTGGAATTGGCTAACCAGCCAGCCCTTTACATCAGACAACACTCCCACATCATTCTCAATGAGTAGGATATCATTTAAGTATAGGACCAAGAAAACTACTTTCTTATCAATGATGCGTTTGTAGACACAAGGCTCATCGACGTTCTGCTCGAAGTATTGATCACATCATTAAACCTAATGTTCCAAGATCTAGATGCTTGCTTAAGTCCATAGATGGACCTTTGCAGCTTGCAAACCTTTTGCTCTTGATCTGGAGATACGAATCCCTCTGGTTGCATCATATAGATGCTCTCATCAATATTTCCATTCAAGAAGGCAGTCTTGACGTCCATTTACCGAATTTCATAATCGAAATAGGCAGCAATGGATAAGAGAATCCTAATAGACTTAAACATGGCTACTAACTAGAAGGTCTCTTCATAATCGACCTCCTCTTTCTGGGTATAACATTTGGCCACTAGCCTTGCCCTGAAGGTCTCTACCTTCCCATCTACTCCTCTCTTTCTCTTGTAGATCCACTTACTCCCTATGAGTTTTACCTCATCCTGTAAGTCTACAAGATCCCAGACTGAGTTAGAGTACATGGAGTCCATATCAAGATTCATGGCTTTAAGCCATTCCTCTTTATCAGTATCTTCCATTACATTCTTAAATGTCAATGGATCATCCACACTATCAGCAAAGACAACACATTATCCCTCACCTATGCCTAACTAGCATTCAGGTTGTCTCACAACCCTCTCACTACATCTAGATGGTAGTGTATCCTCATCAGGAACCATCAGACTCTCAGATGTTTATGGATTAACAACTCTTGTTGATGAAGCACTAGTCTCACCAGGCTCCAACTCATTCAATACAAAAACGAGGTTTATGGTCACTAATATAATTGTCCTCAAGAAACGTTGCATTTGTCTATACAAATATTTTGTTTTCTTCGGGACTATAGAAGTGTCCACCTTTGGTCTCCTTGGAGTATCCTACAAACAGGCAGACCACAGACTTGGAGTCTAACTTTCCACTTCTGTTCTTTAGCACGTGTGCTGGATATCCCCATATGCGGAAATGTCGCAAACTTGCTTTAGGACCATTCCACAACTCTAGGGGAGTCTTAGGAACAGATTTGGATGGCGCTACATTCAAAATGTATGCTGCTGTTTGTAACGCATATCCCTAAAAGGAATTTGGTAATGATGAGAAACTAATCATAGATCTCACCATTTCCATCGAGGTTCTATTTCTCCTCTCCGCTACACCATTTTGCTGAGATGTACCGGGAGCTGTGAGTTGGGAAACTATCCCATGCTCGACCATGAAGTCTTCAAGCTCTTGGTCAAGGTACTCACCTCTACGATCCGATCGTAGTGACCTGATAGTCCTACCTAATTGATTCTCAACTTCAGCTCGGAATTCTTTGAACATTTCAAATGTTTTCATCTTCTGTTGCATTAGGTAGAAGTTTCCGTATCTTGAGTAGTCATCTATAAAGGTGGCATAATACTCATAACCACCCTTAGCTTTAACATTCATCGGTCTGTAAACGTCTGTATGTATAAGCTGTAGCAGTTCTTTATCTCTAAGCCGTTTTCCAGTAAAAGGTCTCTAAGTCATCTTACCTTCAAGACAAGATTTGTAGACAGGTAATGTGCCAACCTTAAACTCACTTAAAGGTCCGCTTTTTACTAGTCTGTCTATTCGGTCAAGGTTGATATGACCAAACCTTAGATGCTAGAGATATGTGTCATTATCTGGAGAAATCTTATGTCGTTTAGTTTTCGGTTTTTCAACCTTAAACATTTCGGTGTTGAGCAGTGTAGTATGTATTAACGATCTTAACACATACAAATTGTTTTCATTAATTGCTGAACAAATATTCAGACCATTCTTTCCAATAATAACAGATTTATTATTAAAAGCAAAAGAATACGATTTTTTCTAACAATTTAGAAATGGAAATCAAATTATGTGTAAATCTAGGAATATAAAAAACATTGTTCATTAATAAAAAACTATTATTATTACAAAATTGCAATCTTATCGCTCCCACTGTTTTACCGATACGACATCCCCCGACCCCACACGCATTGAGAAGGCTCTCTCCTCTAGCTGTGTCTAAGTATCAGTCCATTACAAAGAAGAACAAACATGGTTAGTGGCCCCTCAATCAATTATCCAGGATGAAGAATCATCTTCCACTAAACAAGATGTTAATAGTAAAATTTGGCCAGGGGTCAATGAGAATTTTCCACTTTCCCACCCCAAGTCAAAGCCCATAGTCGACGTTCATGAGACCCGGGTAGACCATAAAGCTACCCCACAGGAGTAGGGAAGGTCAGCCCGGCTTCAAAACTATCAAGAAACAAGCTAGGCGCGACCAGGACAAGCCCCCACACGAACACTGGAACCGGGCTTCTCGAGGCCACCTATCTGGGAACCTTAGTTCCTGGGGTCAAGCTCCTCAACCACCTCGTGAAAGCCAGGGGGGTCGCCAAGCTCAAGAAACATTCCAAAGAAGCCCGACAAGCAAAGTAAGCCCCCTTCGGGTAAAGACTTTTAGAGGTCAAACTTAATTCGTATCCAGAACGAGAAGCCTACCAACCTCTCGAGAAGCCTACCAACCTCTCGAGAAGCCCGCTGTCCCTTCCGCGATTCGAGGAGGAAGGGGGCCTCCAAACGAATCAGATCCGTGTTACCTCTCTGGAATGCCTACCAGGACGTCCTTTCCAAGCCTCCGAGAATAGAACCAAAGCATAGATCCATCTGGGACTGAAGCATAGTCCAGTAACCTCCATGATGAATCATGACATAAGTGCACACAGGATCATCTCCATGTAATATTTACATGCAAGTCAAGAGTTTAATTCTAAAAAGGGAACAAACTTATCTCCGTCAATGATATCATCGAATCTAGTAACAATTCAAATTCAAATGATGAATCCCGCTCAATAAGAAGGGAACGGATTCATGGGATCACGATAAGATATTTGCGAACTTAAAACCTACTTGGACCATATATTTATGTAAGGCCAAGCATGGTAGAGGATAGAGGATAAAAGAGAGATAACGACAGATAGAAAGAAAAAATAGAGAAGAAAAAGGGAGACGAGAGAGAGACGATAAGAAAAGGGGAGGAGGGCCTAAATTCTGTATCCAGAACACGGTCGCCATTGTTTTCCACTATTCAACAAGTACAAACCAACCACCTTCCTACGTCCTAGATAATGTATGAGAGCAAATTCTGTGTAACAAAGTGATCGATAATAAAAGCTCCCGTTTTTCATTATTATACAAATCTTCATTCTCATATAAGCAGGTTAGGTATCAAAGGTACCAACCCCGGCCACCACCTCCGTGGTAGTGGTCTTGAGGGTGTTAGTAGGAATTTCTCATCCTGAGTAAATTTTCCATTAACACTTTTTGGCGTCGTCTGTTGGAAACTCTCACACCATCATCTTTATATTAAAAGTTTATTATTTTATAGGAATCATGAGGCTCCGCTACTCACAAGGGCAGCTAGGCGCATCGGGACAACCTTCTGCTGCGTCGACACGAAAGGTCCCGCAGAAAGGGAGAAAATCAGAGCTCTATAGCCAAGTTCCAGGCCAACCAGCCACTGTACTGGCTCTGGGTCCCCCTACGGGAAATCAGGTTGAGCTTGACCAACAAGCGGCGACCTTCGTGGAAAACGTTCACCTTCGACTGGTCCCTGAGGGTATTACTTTCCAGCAAGCAAACCTTTGCAATCGGGGGGAGTCAAACAGGCCCGGGACTAGGCAACCCGCCATTGATCTCCTAGGACCTACCCCTCGGGAGCCAGCTCATAATAGAACGAGACTCCCAACCTCTATCAAGGAAAGGTTAGGGACTATGCCCCCCGTTCCCGAAGCGCTGCCACATTACCAACTCAGGCAAGTCAAATCCGCGATGGACATCCTTTCCCGAGAGCATGGAGAGTTTTTCCACCCAACTACTTCAAGGAGGGAAGTCCAAAATAGGGAAGAAGAAAGTCAACAAAGCCCTCGAGCAGACCCCCTTTGAAGAAGGAACCGGGTCGAGGTCGCTAGTTCGTCAGAAGGATCTGATGGTGAGGAAATTGGGATCAACTCAAGAAAATCTGAAAGCAAACGCCTGAGGGACCAGTTGGCAGAGCTTCAGAAGGAGGTCCAATTGATGAAGAAGGGGAAGTACAAGAAGGACAAGAAAGATCCTCTAAGTGAAATGAATGCTCCCTTCACTAGAAGGATCTAGGAGGCAGAGCTCTCGTCTAAGTTCAAAATGCCAACTAACAGATTCTCTGGGACTGAGGATCCCCTAAGCCACTTAGAGAGTTTTGTTAAACAGATGGAGGTCCAGAACACGACCAGGGCAGCTATGTGTCGAATGTTCCCCACTACATTCACGGATTACGCTAAAACTTGGTTTAGAAAACTACCTGCCGATAGTGTGGATTCCTTCACCAAGCTATCAACCGATTTTTGCTCATAATTCCAGAGAGTTAAGCCCCGATTGAAGGACCCAATCCATCTACAGTACGTGATCTAGGAGAGAGGGGAAACCCTCCGGGCTTATGTCGAGCTTTTCCATAAGGAAGTCATCCAGGTGGGGGTCTTCACTGAGAAAGAAACCCTCGCCAACTTCAGAAAGAACCTGTGGGTGGGTAAGCTTTTTCGGTCTTTTGCCAAGAGACCTCCAGAAACCTACCAAGAAGCCTATGATCGGGCTCTAGAGCAGATTGAGGTCGACGAACAGCTTAAGGTCAAGATGGAACATGACGACATGAGAGCCGTAAAGCGACAAAAGAAGGAAGCTCCCAGACCCGAGCAAGCTCAGAAAAGCCAGAACAAACCCCCAATAGATCGACGTACCTCTTCCCGCTTTCTCAACCTAGATCGGAAAGGTATCCAGAAAAACGAACTCCTCCGCAAGCTTCACCACCTTCCAGGACAGTGGCCTCACTAGCTCGAGATGAGAGGGGGTACGATCATTACACTCTCTTAAATGTATCCCGTGAAACAGTCTATCTCGCCATTCAGGACAAGATTTTGTTACAAAAGCCCGCTCTCATGAAAGCCCCGGTCGAGAAAAGAACTCGCTATAAATATTATGAATTTTACGAGGACGTGGGGCACAACACTTCAGAGTGCTACAACCTACGAAATCAGATCGAGGTTTTGATAAGAGGAGAATGCTTGGTGGAATTCTTACAGCAAGTCAGGGAGAACATTCAGACTGGAAGGGAAGTGCAAGCGGAGATCCGAGAGCATACAGAGAAAAGAAAGAGGAGCAAGCGGACCTGTTGCAACAAATTCATATAATACATACCATCCGCGGGGGGCCTACTCTGGTTGGCACCACCAACAGTTCCAGGAAAAACCATGCGAGGAAAGTCCCTCGTACGGACAGAGGACGAGATATCTTTAAGGTCGACCAGAGACCGACCAACCCCTCACAGCTGTAACATATCATTTTCATCGAAGCAGATGTCTATAACACCGTGCAACCTCATGATGACCCCATGGTGATCTCGGTACAGATTGCCAACTGCATGGTAAACCATGTGCTCGTCGATACAGGTAGCAGCGTTGACGTCCTATATAAAGATACCTTGGAAAAGCTAAGCTTGAAACAATGGTGTTACAATAGCTGCACTACACCGTTATATGGGTTCACTGGGAACTCAATCACACCCGTGAGATCAAAAATCCTACCAGTGATCATTGGAGCCATACCTCTCCAGCAGAATATCATGAAAGACTTCATGGTGGTGGATAGCCCATCGCTCAACAATACAATATTAGGGAGGCCATTTTTATCATCCTTGAAAGGGATCCTTTCCATTTACCACAACGTCATGAAGTTCCCAGTAGGAGACAAGGTGGGGGAAGTTCAGGGTGATTAGCAAGCAGCCAAGAGATGCTACGCAGTATCGGCCAACCCAGCTGCTCTAGCAAAACAACTCGCCCAGGTGACAACGATCCAAGACAGGGCAACCCTTGCATTAAACCTAGAAGATGTACGGTCCACCGATCACCCTGAAGATGACCTCATAATGTCTGACAGTGAGGAACAGAGAAGGGAATGGGCCAGTGGCCATCCAATGGATAAGTTAGAAGAGATTCCTGTCCGAGTGGGCGATCCCTCGAAGGTCGTCAAAATCAGAGCCACCCTTGAGCCGGGAGTGAAAGAGGGTTTGATCAGGCTCCTCATAGAGTTCCACGACATTTTTGCTTGGAGTCATGCTGAGATGCCAGGGATCCCGACGATGTTGGCTGCTAATCGACCGACAGTGGATCCGACCTTCAAACCTATTAAACAAAAAAGGTGCCACTTTAACACCGAAAGAAATGCTGCGGTTCAGGAAGAGGTGAACAAACTGACCCGGGCGGGCTTAATTCAAGAAGCACGTTATCCCGAATGGATCACCAACGTGGTAATGGTCACAAAGGAAAATGGAAAGTGGCGCACTTGTGTTGATTATACCAACCTCAACCGGGCATGCCCGAAGGACAGCTTCTCTTTACCAAAAATTGATCAGCTAGTCGACTCTACCTCAGGAAACAAGCTTTTGAGCTTCATGGACGTATTTTTAGGGTACAATCAAATTATGATGCACCTCGTGGACCAGGAAAAGACCTGTTTCATCACATCGTGAGGTTTGTACTGCTACAAGGTGATGTCTTTCGGGCTCAAGAACGCTGGAGCTACATATCAGCATCTAGTCAATCGGTTGTTCAAGCCCGAAATCGGGAGGTCAATGGAGGTTTATATCGAAGACATGATCACCAAGTCTTAAACCTCGAAAGGCCATCTGGGTGACCTTCGTAAAACCTTCATGATCCTAAGGGAGACCATATGAGATTGAACCCTTCCAAATGCGCCTTTGGGGTAGCTGTAGGGAAATTTCTGGACTTCATGGTCCATAAGAGAGGCATAGAGGCTAATCCAAAAAAGATCATGGATATCCTGGATCTAGAATCCCCCACGTATCTTAAACAGGTTCAAGCCTTGACCGGGCAGGTAGCAATGCTTAATAGGTTCATCTCTCGATCTACCGATAAGTGTTTCCCATTATTCAAAGCCATCAAGTAGAGAAGAAACATGAACTGGGACCAAGAGAGTGAACAAGCTTTTCAAGCCTTGAAAAAATACCTGTTAACCCCTCCACTGCTGGTTTAGCCAAGTCCTGGAGAAGAGCTTCAAATCTACTTTGGCCATATCAGAAACCGCCGTAAGCGGGGCATTGGTCAAGGAATGCGGGGATAGGGTCCAGCGGCCTATTTACTACGTAAGTCACTCTCTAACCAAGTCCGAGAAGAACTATACCCTGTTGGAGAAACTCGCTTATGCCTTGGTGACCTCGGCAAGGAAGCTTCGTCCCTACTTCCACGCTCATTCAATAGCAGTGGTGACCGACCAAATTCCTACAAAGGCCGGATGTTTCCGGAAGGCTGGTTTTATAGGCCTGGAGCTTACCTAGTTTGATTTAAGGTACAAGTCTAGGACCACAATAAAAGCTCAGGCACTAGCAAACTTTGTAGCAGAGCTCTCAATACCTTCAGGCCAAGCAACCCCCGCGGTAACAGATGTAGCCTCTGAGAGGATTCCAGAATCTGACAGCTGGCCGGAGGGTTACAAGTTATGGAACCTCTACACTGATGGAGCTTCCAGACAAGATGGGAGAGGAGCGGGCATAGTCCTAATCGACCAGAAGGAACTAAGTGCTGCCACTATTTCAGATTTGAATTTAAAGTCACGAACAATGAGGCAGAGTACGAAGCCATTCTAGCCGGAATAAGGGCAGCCATAGACCTCGGGGTTGATTACTTGAATGTTAAGAGCGACTCTTCGCTCTAGGTCAACCAAGTCTCCGGGGATTATCAGGCAAAAGGGGATAATATGACTGCTTACCTGAAATTGGTTCAACAACTCAAGAGCAGATTTAAAGGATTCAAAATCGAGCAGGTACCTCGACAACTGAATCATCGAGCTGATGTGCTTGCCAAGATAGCCGCATATGATGGCCATACCTTACCCCATGGAGTCCCTCTTCAAGTGATCCCTCTACCTAGCACAGTGACAGGTAAGGAAACTTATACCTTGGATGGACAACCGTGCTGGATGGATCCAATAGTGGATTATCTGCAAGATGAGAAACTTCCTGGAAAGCCCGACCAAGCTAGGAGAGTCAAAAGGCTCTCGGTCTTGTATTGTTTGGTGGATGGGCACCTATACCGGAGGGGAAGATCCCTTCCCCTGCTCTGATGTTTGCACCCTGAAGACGCCAAGTGGGCTTTGAGAGAGGTTTATTCCTGGGAATGCGGGAACCATATTGATGGGGAGGCTCTGGCATATCAGGTTCTCCGTATGGGGTATTATTGGCCAACTATCCATCAAGACGTAAAGAGCTTAGTACAAGCTTGCGAAGCATGCCAGAAGGCCGCAAACTTGAGTCACCTTCCTCCGGAGCGGTTGTCGTCTCTTAGGTCGCCATACCCCTTTACTATGTGGGGAGTCGACTTGATCGGACCGCTTCCTACTGCTCCGGGTCAAGCCAAACATGCCATCGTGGCAATCGATTATTTCTCAAGATGGGTCGAAGCCAGACCGCTCTCCCAGATATCAGAATAAAATACAACAAGGTTCATCAAGACTAATGTAGTTTGCAGGTTCAGAATCCCTCTTGCCATTATAGCTGACCTCAGAAAACAGTTCGACAATGGCCGATTCAAAGATTTTTATGAAGGCTTGGGAATCGACCTTCATTTTGCTTCGGTAGCCTACCCCCAGACCAACGGTCTGGTGGAATCAATGAAAAAACCCATTAAGAAGCCGTTGAAGAAAAGCTACAACAAAAGAAAGGCAGATGGGCAGATGAGCTTCCCGAGGTCCTCTAGGCTTACCGCACTACAAGGAGAACAGCTACCGGGGAAACGCTATACTCTCTAGCCTTCGGGGTTGAAGCAGTCCTACCTATCGAGCATAAATTGACCTCCTTTAAAGTCCAACATTTTGAACCAGGGAGCAATGAAAGTAAGCTCCGACCTAGCTTGGACATTCTGGAAGAAAAATAAGATCGAATAGCCGAGAAGGTAGTAGTATACCAAAGCAGGATTGCCAGGTACTTTAACAGGAGAGTAAAGGCCTGAAGCTTTAAGGAAGGGGACATAGTTCTCATGAAAGTAACGTTGAATACCAGGAAGAGGTTAGACGGGGTCCTAGGGCCCAACCGGGAAGGACCATACCTAGTAAAAATGGTGATCTGTAATAGGGCATACAAACTTGAGGATATGAACGGCCGACTCATCGATCATACTTGGAATGCAGATCACTTAAGAAAATTATACCCTTAAACAGGGGACTCATGAACAGGCGGCCTCCACCTAGTTTTTCTTTATCTCCGACAATAATGTACTCCATCATTCTTATCAATAAAGCCTGTTTTTCTTATTTTCTCCATCTTCAACTATGTTCTATAATGATTTGGGTATACGTGGAAAATTCGACATTATCGCCCCAAGACTAGGGGTAAGCCAGGAAAGCCCCCTCTCCACTCCTGATGCCTCGGTCGGGCACTACCCCCACCAAGAAGGGTCTCAGTATAAAAGCATAGTTGCCATCCAGATCTCGAGACTAGGAAATAGCTAGATAGCCCTCCTGATGCCTTAGTCGGGCTACCACCCCCAATAAGGGTCTGAGTATAAGAGCATAGTTGCCATCCATATCTCGAGACCAGATAATAGCTAGATATCCCTTCTGATGCCTTGGTGGGGCTACCACCCCCAAGACGGGTCTGAGTATAAGAGCATAGTTGCCATCCAGATTTTGAGACTAGGAAATAGCTAGATAAGCCCTCATGATGCCTTGATCGGGCTACCACCCCCAAGAAGGATTTGAGTTTAAGAATGCCGAAGCCCTTCCGATCCCTATCCTAAGAGATGGCTAGACAGTTCTTTACTTGATGCCTCACTCGGGTTACAACCCCCTAAAAGGGCTCAAGGATGGAGGGCTCGATTTACTTAAACTCTAAATATCCTAGCTATTATTGGTTACTAATTCTCCTTGTACATGTGATTGCTTACTATAACAGGTCTACGATCTAACAAGAGGACTATCAACAAAAGTTGTTAAGCTACAAGTTTTTGTAGTCAGAAAGCCCGAGTTAGCTATCTGCTTTCACGCTTAAGCAATGTTCTTATCTTGTTATTTTTCTCAAGCTAAGTCAAATTGCAATAGAGGCTGAACCTAGAGGGAGATCAGAAAAGAAGCAAGTACATGTAAGTCAAAATATGAACCAGATCTAAAGTCAAAATATGAACCAGATCTAAAGTTAAATTTCATTGATGAATGGGGGAACCTATTCCCTAGTAAGGCTACAGTAGACAGGGAGCCTAACCCCTGATTCCAAGCTATAAAAAAAATGAATGATCAAGCACGGGTAAAGATGGGATGCCCATCCCCCCTTTCCGGGCATTCAGAGCAGGCTACAAGAAGGTGTACTCAAGCTTCTGTATCCTCTCGGTCTTCTCCAGCTTCTCC